>OZ007596.1:173768023-176168023 GCA_963931845.1 Maratus michaelseni | reverse complement strand
GAACCTGTTGTTCTGAATGAAGTAAAATTAAATAAGAGCTTTCTATATCTCCACACATCTATCTCAGCTAACGACACTGGATTTATACAAGAAAGGAATTTATTTTCCCCCCTAACCCCCTCCTTTTAAAAATCCCATCAAGTCACAAATTGTCTTCTTAAATTTAGAGTACAAACCATCCAAGCTGGCAACGCTGCAAAACGAAGCCATTTATTATTATTTTTTCCCCATAAAAACTTCCGAAATATTGGAACAATTTCGTAAATTATATTCTTGTACAATTTTATTTCTAAGAATATAATAATAAAAGTATAACTTAAATCTGAATTGATGAATGATATAAAATGAATACTGAGAAATGCCATATAGTAGGTTTTGATGAGTATTTTTCAAAAAAAAAATTAAAAACGTATATATATATATATATATATATATATATATATATATATATATATATATATATATTTTAATAAGAAATTACTTTTTTATTAAAGATACCGTGTCATCGTCATTAAAGTTAGAAAAAACACTTATTTTGATATTCTCTGATAGATTTCTTGAGAACGTTTTAAAAAGAATGAATTCATAAATAATGGAGTTTCGTTTGCCCAGGTGAACGGAATTGCTACTAATTTCTCCAAAAAGTGTAAAATATTCCCAAAACTATCCCAAAATCCCAAAAACATTGACCTTGGCTTTCATTCCTTAAATATTGATCATAGACATATATAATAAATTACAAAATTAAGTAAAAAAAGTTACAGGATTTTACGAAATCGATTAAAAATTTCAAGGGATTAAATTTGAAGAAATACAAAAATTTAATTTTTACACGCCCATGTACAGTCAACATTTATATATTGTCATGCTTCTGCGATATTTTATGATAAAATGCTGAAATTTTGTACATGACCTTATTAGTGAATGGGGGCACATTTTACTCATTGGAGATTTTTTTGCACTGGGGTTGTCAGGCTTTCACTGGCAGTTGCAGGCTTAGAACTATTGTTATGTGATATTATCTTTTTGTGTGCTTATCTACTGTGTACTGTACAGCTTTAAACTACCGTTCGTTTCCTAACTGAAATCTAAATCCGAGTAGGGGAGTGGCCTGATATATGTGGAAGGAATGTTTAGTATAGTGAAGGGGGTTATTCTATTGTCATTGTAAGTGCATAGATAAGACAAACTTCACCCATTCTCTAAGATGAAAGATCCATCATAAGGGGATTACGTTCTGTCAAGGAACCCTTGCGAAGAGAGGACCAGCCCCGTTTTACGGTGAGTTGCCTCGTGGGAACAGGAGAGTGAGTTAGTTTGAACGTGGGAGTGAAGCGTGTAGGTTGTTGAGAGAGTGAGCCCTGAGACACGTGTGGTGAATCTCTTGGAGTGAAGAGATAAAGTGTTGGTGCGATTAATAGTAATCTCTGGTATCTGAGTTAATTAGTATAGTTTAGCAGTACACAGAACGTAATTTCTGTATTTTAATTTAATGTGGAATCGGATCATCTATATCTGAGTTTGTAAGTGTAAATATTCTCTTGTTATTTGTGAAGACTGTGTAAATAAATTATTCGTTTAAGTTTAATTGAAAGAATTCGTCTTCTTCTCAATATACCTCTCATAACGTGACCGATATCACGTAGTCATATCGGTGGTGGCAGCATATTAAAATACCGGATTATTTTTCAAAGTTGGGTGGACTTAGAGGGAATCCGACAAATGTTGGAATCGACGGGATAGAATCGCCGAAGACCAGTGCCAGCTAGCCGTGTTACAGAGTGTTTATGCCGGATCGTCCAGCGGGAGTGTTTGTGCTGTGTGTAGTGTTAGTGCTAGTATTTGTGTGTAGTGTTTGTGTGTATAGTGAATCAAGTTACAGTGATTTTTGCCCGAGAGTGGAATATTTACCCGGGTTAAAAGTGAGCAGAGATTTCCCCCAGCGGATAATGTATGAGGTAAGGTGTTTTGATAATTTTACTCTACTGACATTCTCGAACCTACTGTTTTTTTCTGTAATTGATGGTAATTTAAGTTAATGTTGTGGGTAATTTATAATAATTTATGTGCAATATAATAATTGGAATAAATCAAATGAGATATTAACAACCATTTTACACTATTGTTTTAAGAAAAGGATCTAATATTGTTTACTAGAATTGATTTGCTAATTTTTCTTTAAACGGATAAGATTAATGATTAAAATTAATGCATTGTGTTAGTAGTTGGAAGGAATAGTTGATATTTCTTAAATTTAAATTATTATTAAAGTAATATTTAAATTAAGTGATATTGTTTTAAGTTTGAAATAGTGATATTAAATGAGGAAGGCAAATTTGGGTAGGATTTAAATTAAATTGAAACAACCTTCAAGGAAGAATTGAAGGCCCAGAAAAAAAAAGTGCTGTGATTTTACCCTTTAATGTGAGAACTAATTTTGGAAATTGAAATATTTTATTGAGATTAAAATTAGGAATTTATGTGCATTTTATGCAAATTATTGTCAGGTGGATATCTTTATTTACTGATTGGCATCATTGTTTTATTCAACTTATAACGTATCAGTATTATTCTGTAAATTGTATTTTATTATTTAATTGTATAAATTTAAATCTGTATTGCATAGTAATGAAATTGAAATTATTTTACTTTGTTATTGGAAGCAAATTGTGGGGTAGCATTGTTTAAGGAAATTTATCAATTTATTATTATTTATTTGAAATATGTTAAATAGTATAATATGTGGAGGTAACTTATGAAGGTAGGATTTGAGGAAGTATTAATTTGATATTGTGCTTAAGTATTGTTGTAGGGTGGTAATAATTGTCGGTGGAAGGTATGGCTTTCTTACTAAAAGTAAAAAGGGTGGATCTTCAGGCGATATGTGAAGCGTTGGGGATTGAAGTCTCGGAGGATAACACTAGGTTTAAGCTTAAGAAAAAGATAGTGGAGAGCGACGAATATGAAGAAGGGGCCGTTATGGAATTATCTAACACTATTGTTACGGAACGGTTAGAACATGAAAAGTTACAACGAGAAAATTCAGAAAGGGAGGAAAAGTTACAAAGGGAGAGGTTAGATAGAGAAGAAAGGTATGAAAAATTGAGATTGGAACATGAGTTAGAGTTGGAAAGACTAAGAATTCAGAGTGCGGCAAATAACTCTAATGGGACTAGAGAATCTAATCATGAGAGTAGCCTAGAGAAATTGATTAAAAGTGTTAAAACTTTGTCTATCAAAGTTCCAGAAGGGACTGAGGGATGGAATCTGTTTTTTAACAGTTTAGAACGAGCATTCCAAACAAAAAATGTACCGGAAACCCAGCCGGCTGAAATTCTATTAAATATGTTCTGAGATAAGGCCGATAATTTGTTAATTTATACTACTAGGGAACAAATTAAGATTTATGAGAAATTAAAGGAATTAGTTCTAAGGGAACACGAGCCGACACCGAAGGCGTGTTTGGAAAATTTTAAGAAGACTAGAAGGAATCAAAATGAAACTCATGTATTATTTGTATCGCGTTTAATAGCAACGTGGGTAAATTACTGTAAGATTAGAGGTGCAGATACGTATGAGAAGGTTAATCAGTTAGTTGTCACGGATAAGTTGTTAAATACTTTAGATGAGGAAACCGCGACGCATATTGGATTAACTCAGCAGAATAATTGGTTAGAAGTTTCTAAAATTGCTAAAGAATGTGATAATTATTTCGATGCTAATCACAAATGTTATTCGGTTACGTATAACAGTTTTATGGGTAAAGAGAGTTACGTAAGCAAGGAAAAATTTAGATCAAAGGAGGAGAATAAACTTAGTAGTAATAGGAGACAAAATGTGAATAATGAAATTAATCAATTTTCGGGTAGAAAACCGGAATATAAGAAACCTAACGATGCGACGCCTTTTTGTTTCAAGTGTGATTTAAGAGGTCAGTACCAACGTTTTTGTACTAAAGTGAGTAATGAGGGATATAATAATACTAATAAATGGCGAGAATCAAAGGCGGGTGTACATAAGATTTCCGTAAAAGAAAACAAAGAGTTACCTAAAGGAGCTATTGTGGCGTGGATATCGACAAAGGCCGAACAGAGAACTAATGTTATTGGTGAAAAATAAAATAAACTCGAAAAAATTGATGTTAGTGTAAATGGACAAAAAGCGAAAGGATTGGTAGATTCAGGATGTGAGACCAGTGTTGTTCATAAAGATTTGGTACCGGAAGAGAAATTAATAGGAGCAGGGAGTATTTATTTACAAGAACTGTTTGGTGAAGCAGTTAAATCACCTTTGGTTAAATTGCCATTAGCTATTCCACAATTTGGACAAACTAATATTGTTCACCAAGAAGTGCTTTGTGCGGTAACTGATAATATTAGTGAGCAAGTAATTTTACATCCAGAAGTGATTAATGAGTTGTCAGGAGTCAATCACGAGGAGTCATTGTTAGAATCTCCAGAATTGGTAAACACGGAAGTTTGTAGTGATAACTTGAGCGAAAAGGAAGATATCAGTAGTTATAATGGTAATGTTTATGCAATAAAAACTATATCTGGAATTTAACAAAGTCAAGACGAAGAGAATGCGGAGGTAGAGGAAAATGAGACGAATAAAGTTACCATATGTAATTCAGATATGTTTAAGAAATCCCAATTGGAATGTAAAGATTTAGAGAGAGCTTGTGAATTAGCTAAAATAGATAAAGGGTATTTTTATATTGTAAATGGTTTGTTATATCATAAGGAGAAATTGTTAGGCGAAAATATAGCGCAATTAGTAGCGCCTAAGGTAAGAAGGGAAGAAATTCTAAAACTAGCTCATACTTCAGTATTTGGAGGGCATCATGCGGCCAAGAAAACTTTACAGAGAATCAGGTATTCTTTTTATTGGAATGGTATGGTGAAAGAAACTAAACAATTTTGTGAGGCATGTTTAGAGTGCCAATGAACTAGAGGGGTTAAAGTGAATGATAGAGCACCCATTTCCTCGGTAGCGCGTCCAGAACTTCCATTCCAGGTAGTCAATGTGGATTTAATTGGGCCTGTTGATCCTAAAAGTTCACAGGGGCATCAATATATATTAACTTTTATTGACCAACATACCAGGTGAGCGGAAGCGATACCTCTAAAAAGTTTAACGGCCGAAACGGCATGTGATGCATTATTTATAATGGAACCAATTTCACGGCAGATTTAACAACAGAATTTGAGAAAAGATTTGGTGCTAGTCCACGATTTTCAAGCCCACAGTATCCACAGTCTAACGGTTTTGTGGAACGTTTTAATCAGACGCTTAAACATATGTTGCATCATACGATTAGAGAAGAAGGAAGGAAATGGCATGAACAAATACCATTTATTCTGTGGGCCTATAGAGAAGTCCCTAACTCTACGACGGGATTCGCACCTTTTCAACTGTTATACGGTAGAGCGCCGGAGGGCCCTTTGACCGTTCTAAAAGCATCCTGGGCAGGAGAAAAGAAGGGGGCTCAATTAGATACTATGCCTATTCATGAGTATTTGAATAAACTTAAGGGACGTTTGGAAAGAGCCGCGAATGAGGCAAAATTATCGTCTGAAGTACAACAAGGCAGAATGGCCTATCATTATAATTTGAGATCTAAAGAAAAGACGTTTGATGTAGGCCACAAAGTAATATTGCTAATCCCCGATTCAACTAATAAGTTATACTCTAGGTGTCAAGGTCCAGCGACTATTGTTGAAAAACGAAACCAGCATTCATTCCTAGTTGAGTTAGCCGACGGGAGTAGAAAACATGTGCACCAAAATAAAATTAGAGAGTTTATTGCTAGAAACAATGTTGTCAATATTGTTTTTGAAAGTGATGAGGAATTTGGAGAAGTTGGGGGAAATTAACGTATTTTAAACAGCGAACAAGAGGTAGAGCGAGACATAGAAAATTTTGAAATAAAAGGACTATCTAATAATCAGGTCAAAGATATAAAGTCCATTCTGAGGTTAAATAAAGAAGTATTTATGGGTCCTGTGCGACCAGCGGAAGTAGGTGAGCACCGTATAGATTTGAAACCGGGTGTAGAAAGGAAAAAGCCAAAATTATACAGTGTACCGGTGGCGTATAAAGAGGAAGTAGATAGACAAGTCCAAGAGTTATTAGAATTAAACCTTATTGAAATATCAAATGCCGAAATTAGTCATCCGATTGTTTGTGTAGCGAAAAAGGATGCAACTGTTAGACTTTACATAGATTATAGGGCGTTAAATTCGGTAACGCAGGTTCCAACATTTCCGATGAAAGATTCGAAAGAAATCATGTGTACCGTAGGGGCAGCTAAATATTTATCTTCGATAGATTTATTGAGGGGTTATTGGAAAATTAAAATGGCAGAGGAATGTAAACCTTTGACGGCATTTACTACGCATAATGGGACTTATCAGTGGCGAAGTATGCCTTTTGGTTTGTCAGGGGCGGCGGCTACTTTCTAAAAAGATATGAATGAGATTCTGCAAGCTCATCGAGGTATGCACAAGCATATATTGATGATGTCATCATTTTCTACGACACTTGGGAAGAGCATTGTGAGCAGGTTAGAGCATTCATCAAATAAAAATAGAAATTTTACAATTAGACTAGATAAATGTAAATTTGGAGAGAGGTTAACTAAGTTTTTAGGTCATGTGATTGGGGGGGGAGCCCATGCACCGGATGAAGAGAAGATAGGAGCAATAAGGGATTTAAAGAGACCAAAAACTAAAAAGGAAGTTAGATCTGTTTTGGGATTAATGGGATTTTACCGATGCTATATTCCAAATTATGCTGAAATTGCCATACCTCTTACCGAACTAACCAAAGGGAAGGTTAAAAATACAGTGCCATGGGATGAAAGGTCAGAAAAATCTTTTAATACCCTTAAAGATGAATTATTTAAGGTGACGCATTTAGCTACCCCTACTGTGGGCCTGGAATATCAGCTTCACGCCGATGCTTCAGACTTGGCAGTAGGATGTTGTCTTACTCAAAAAGATGAAATGGGTCATTTTAAACCGATAGCTTTTGCTAGTAAGAAATTATCAGAGGCTCAGTGGGCTTGGTCGAGCATAGAGAACGAGGCTTGGAGCGTTCTCTTCTGGTTGCGAAAGTTTGAAAAATGGACATATGGGTCACAAATCGAGATCATCACTGATCATAACCCATTAAAATTTTTAACCGAAACAACCCCAAGGTCCCCTAAACTCACTAGATGGGCTCTTGCCTTGCAACGCTGGATACTGAGGATTTCTCATCGCCTTGGAGCGCAACATTTGAATGTTGACGCAATTTCTAGATTACATAGGAAGAGCTGGGAGGAACAGGCAGAGATTACCTCCGCTGCGTCAATCCTTAAATAAGTAACCAATAAAAAGGTGTAACCATCAAGTTTTATTTTTTTTGTATATTTATAATTGTATTTGAATCTTGTGTTTATAAAAGTGTATTAGCATATTGTGTAAGTTTTTTTATAGTTATCACATTAATATATGGTTCATTTGAGATGTCAGTAGGTAAATTTCAGACACCTTGAAATATGTACGTAATTATAGTAATGAAGAAACCTACCAAGGAACTGTTGAACTCTTTTCAGATATTACATAGTTTTGAGAAAAATAAGCCCCTAAATGGCATATTTTCCGTTAAGGTGGGGGGTGTCAGGCTTTCACTGGAAGTTGCAGGCTTAGAACTATTGCTATGTGATATTATCTTTTTGTGTGCTTATCTACTGTGTACTGTAAAGCTTTAAACTACCGTTCCTTTCCTAACTGAAATCTAAATCCGAATAGGGGAGAGACCTGATATATGTGGAAGGAATGTTTAGTATAGTGAAGGGGATTATTCTATTGTCATTGTAAGTGCATAGATAAGACAAACTTCACCCATTCTCTAAGATGAAAGATCCATCATAAGGGGATTACGTTCTATCAAGGAACCCTTGCGAAGAGAGGACCAGGCCCGTTTTACGTTGGGTTGCCTCGTGGGAACAGGAGAATGAGTTAGTTTGAACGTGGGAGTGAAGCTTGTAGGTTGTTGAGAGAGTGAACCCTGAGACACGTGTGGTGAATCTCTTGGAGTGAAGAGATAAAGTGTTGGTGAGATTAATAGTAATCTCTGGTATCTGAGTTAATTAGTGTAGTTTAGCAGTATACAGAACGTAATTTCTGTATTTTAATTTAATGTGGAACCGGATCATCTACATCCGAGTTTGTAAGTGTAAATATTCTCTTGTTATTTGAGAAGACTGTGTAAATAAATTATTCGTTTAAGTTTAATTGAAAGAATTCGTCTTTTTCTCACCTCTCATAACGTGACCGATATCACGTAGTCATATCGGTGGTGGCAGCATATTAAAATACCGGATTATTCTTCAAAGTTGGGTGGACTTAGAGGGAATCCGACAGGGGTCATATAAAAATTTAACTTTTTTATTTTTCAAATTTAATCCCCTAACAATTTTAATCGATTTCATATAATTCTGTACCCTTTTTTGCGTAACTTTGTAATTTATAATATATATATCTATGATAAATATTTAAGGAATAATAGCCGAGGTAAATGTTTTTGGGACACCCTGTATATACTAACTCAAATTTATATGGAACAGGTGAGCGGACCTTTTTTTCTTTCTTCTGCACAAAACTTGACCTAAGAAATGAGCACTAACGGTATTTTTTCTTTCCCTCTACTTGTGCACGACGAGCAGTGATTTTTCTTTTCTCTCGTACTTTTAATGGAAGAACCAAGTAGAGCAGGCATTTTCCATCTCAAGCACAGAAAACGTCACTCTTTTCCACTCTAGCCAGCTAGCAATGTCCGTGATTAAAATATGTGAGTGCGTGTGTAGGGGGAGAGGATTCAATAAACATCAAGAAGTTATGTCAATCCAGATGTTTTTATCGCTTTGCCTTCCTCCAGATTCGAAGACCAAACAACCTTTAACGACTTCATTAAGGTTCAAAGACATCAATTACGAAAATTTAACTGGCTAATTTCCGTTTTCTCTCAACTGAAAAGGAACGTCTGTCTTGAAAGGATTTGTGTTTTTGACATTCAAAGAGATCCACTGTGAAAGGTGCATGTGCCTATCTTTGTAGATCTTCACATACCTTAAGCTAAGGTAAAGCAAGTTCGGGTCGGGAAAACCTGACTTAAGGCCTAGGATCCGGTTCCCTTCTGTGTGTACGGCTCCGAAGCTGTTGGGGAACTCCGGCTCCTCCCCAAGTGTGAATGTGGTGGTTTCCCAAGAGGGTGGAAACCAACGCAAGTCGCAGCGATCTATGTCGTCAAATTCTTGGGAGAATGGGGGTGGTCAGCAGGTGGCGGCTCCCCCACCGTTCGTAGGGCATACAGGAACTCTCCTGGTCGTGCTCAGTAAAAGTTTTCTAGAACTTGAGATTGGTGATTGACGTGCCTGATGCTCATAGGTGCCTGCTCGTTGTTGTTCAAGTTTAACATCCAAAGAGCAGGGATGAAAAGGAAATTTTCTGTTTATTCCGGCAAAATGTATGATTTCCCTTTACAATAAAAAGTTCCCGTTAAATATATATATATATATATAAAATCACCCGTATATATGCATTTTTTTTTTTTTTTTACAGTGTAATTAAAATATTATAAAATGAATTATAACACGACAGTCGCTTCTGAGGAAAAATAATCACAATCGGAGAGTCCTACATTATTTGGAAACGATGATGATTTAAAAAAAGAAGAAGAATAGCTACACTCTCATTAATAAATCAGTTAAAGCCAAGTTTATTCTAAACAAATATAGGTCTTTCTAACCGGCATCTTTTATAATCTTTCATTTCTCATATGATAATTCTGTAACAAGTGAAGAAGATTAGCTGTAATTCATGCATTAAAATGTTTGTATTTTAAAAAAAGGCCAATTCAACTACAACTTAATAAAGATGGGTTGAAATTGAGTAATCTTCCGTAGTAAGATTATTCTACATCTTTATTATAATAATTATTTTTAAACAAACAAAAGTAATACCGATCCTGTCTTTCATAAATCAGTTAAAGTTCGGTTTATTAAACATAAAATACAACTTTTTCTAACCTCTGCACTTCAAATTCTTCTTTTTCTCATATGATAATTCTTTAACAAATAAAGGAGATTAAGATCAGTTAGCTCTAAGTGACATGGCCACAATGGTTCAACAATTCTTTTGATCTGATGATATTTGTTACACTAAAGTCCACTTTTCGTTATTGGTTCTGACACAAATTCCCAAAGAAATATTTCGTTTCTTTCCTGGGATTTATTTTTTTAATTTTTGAAAAATCAATTTAGCGAAGGCGGTAATAGGTAATTCTCCCTGACAAATTGCCGAACTTTGGAGAGGAAAAAAGCGAAATCACTAACTACCCTGTCAGCTAAAAAGTATTGGTTATAGTGGGGACCAAGTTTGCATTTATCGGAAATACTTCGAAGGAAATATCAATATTAATAAAATATTGGCTTTACATTGGAAATATTTGCAATTATTTCTTGCCAATTTTGGTATAATATTTGAAAAATGTAAACAAATATTCGGGCAACATTTCATGCCAGTATTGACGAAGACATAGCTAATGTCTTTTAGGATATAGTCAATACAAACTATTGACCAATTCTCTTTTTTTAGTAGGAATGCTTGTTTAACATACAAAAGAAAGCCATTCTGTCGAGTGCTGCATTTCTTCCAGGACAGTGGAAGAAAATAGAGGAATCCAGAAAGTTTATTTAAATTTCGGAAAGGATATTTAGTCTGGAATTTCTAAATTACCCATTAATTAGACTGAAAACTCAATGCAACAGCTAAAAAAAATGTAAAAAAGAGAGACCTTGATTTTTTTTAATGCCCTAGTGCAGGACTTTCCAAAAATTTGAGCATTTAGAAGCGTATTTTGAATAGTAAAATTCTAAAAATAGAGAACTTGCTTCGTTGTTAAGAATAAATATATCAATTATTATGAAACCTACAAATTTATCATATCTTAAAATTTTCAAATGTATGCTATAGGTAAAACAATATGTTCAACAAACTATGCTTTCTTACTGAATATTAAAAAAATAAATAAACGTAAGCCTGAATAGCTTCGAAAGAAAAAGTTTTTAAATGATGACAAGGTACTAAAATTCAGTGTGTTTCTAAATGAATATCGGGGTTTTAACGCTTTGTAGTATCTATTATATAAAACTTAAAATTATACTTAATACATAAAATGAAAGAGCAACTCAAACAGTTTTACCTACAAGCTTACAAGTGTTCAATGTGAACACCTTTCGTCACACGGCACTCATCAAGTCGATAGCTCAGTTCTTCCCAAACGCCACTCCACGCTCACCCGATCTGACGCCATATGATTTCTACCTGTGGGGGTTCATAAAGGATCGTGTGTATGTGCCTCTACTACCAGCTGAGCTACCCGACCTAAGAAACACGATTGAGGCAGCTTTTGCAACAATTACCCCACAAACACTAATTAACGTTTGGGGAAAGCTGAGCTATTGACTTGATGTGTGCCATGTGACGAAAGGTGTTCACATTGAACACTTGTAAGCTTGTAGGTAAAACTTTTTGAGTTGCTCTTTCATTTTGTGTATTAATTATAATTTTAAGTTTTATGTAATAAATAGTACCAAGCGTTAAAACCCCGATATTCATTTAGAAACACCCTGTATTTTGATTTCTTTAAACGCATTTTGAAAATATTTAGAGAACTTTGTAAATAATAAAAGGACACGCACTTGTCCCTGTATTTAAAAGGGATCATATATCTTCCGAAGAAGGGTAGAGGATCACATCGCGTAAGCCATCTCTAAACATAATTAGTGAGCAAGCTAACTAAACAACGTATTTTTTTAAACGAAAACTTTATACCCATTATACTATATAACCCATTACTAATTACGCTCAATTCTACAGAATAAGCTTCTGCCATGGTCTAATTTATATTTTTATTTTAAAAAATCGCATAAGAATTTTTTTAGGCTTGTAGTGCCGGTTATAGAGAATCGTTTAATTACACAATTTAAACTCGTTTGCCACCAACTGAACTTTGGGTCTAGTGTGCAAAAGATGACCTAGCACGCCCAACAAGCCAAAACAAACCAATCCACGAACGAATTTCTTTCAGATCTTTAGAATAAGCTTCCGCCTTGGTCAGATTTATGTATTGATAATTTTCACATGATAAGTGATTTTATGCTAATAGCACTCTCTGCTGGGAAAATGCATATAACTTCGCAATTTCAACTCACTTTCTTTTAACGTATTTCGTTCAAATTTTCAGAATAAGATTCTGGCATATTCAAGTTTAAATTTTGATAAAAAGTTTCACATGATACGTTTAATATAAAAAGACATTTCTTTCTAACCTTTGCACTTTAATTGTTTCATCTTCTCGTAAGTTAATACCCTAACAAGTAAAAGAGATTAAGATCAGCTACGACGTGACATAACAACAATGATTTAACAATTCATTTGATCTGATGGTATTTGTTACTCTAAAGTCGTATTCTTTATTGGGTCTGACAACAAAATCCCAAAGTAATATTTTGTTTCTTTCCTGAGATTTATTTTTCGAATCTTTGAAAAATCAATTTAGTTGAAAGTGTAATAGGTAATTAATTCTTCCTGACAAATTGCTGGGTTTTGAAGAAATCAAAACGCTCAAGAAAGGAAATGTAATACTGGATTTCTAAAATACTACATCATTAACTACCTTAGGAACAAACCAATATTGATTCCACTGGGGATTAATATAACGCCAATATTACATTTTGGAAATACTTCCAATGAAATTCAAATATTAATGAAATATCGTCTATACATTGGAAATAGTTGCAATGAAATGCCACTACTACACAATTATTCGTTTTATATTGGAAATATTGGCAATAAAATACCACCATTACAGAACTATTGACTTAATATTGAAAATTTTGGCAATAAAATACCACCATTACAGAACTATTGACTCACTATTGAAAATATTGGCAATAAAAGGTCACTATTAAAGAACTATGGGCTTTATAATGAAAATATTTGCAATGAAATGCTACTATTACAGATCTATTGGCTTTATACTGGAAATATTGACAATGAAATGGCGAAATATTTCTTGCCAATATTGGCGTAATATTGAAAAAACTTATGCACCCTGATGTTGTTACAATATTTCACGACTTTATTGCCAATATTGACGAAGATATAACCAATACTTTACAAGATTTCCAACAAGTAAAAGATACTCAACAAGTAAAAGAGACGATACAAACAATAATGACCAATTTTTACTATGCTACTAGGTTTGCTTCTTCAGCAAACACTGCTACTTACACTACCTATCTACTTTGAGGCTCATAAATCAGTTAAAGCGCAGTATATTCTACACAAAATACCGCTCTTTGTACCCTGCGTGTTTTAAATCTTTCTTTTCCTCATATGATAATTCTTCAACAAGTAAAAGAGATTAAGATCAGTTATCTGGACGTGACATGGCCACAATGGTTCAACAATTCTTTTGATCTGGTGGTATTTGTTAAGCTACAGTCGTATTCTTTTATTGGTTCTGACATAAATTCCCAAAGAAATATTTCGTTTCTTTCCTGGGATTTATTTTTCCCAATTTTTGAAAAATCCGTTTAGTGAAGGCGGTAATAGGTTTTACTTCGCAAAATAATTCTTTCTGACAAATTGCGAAACTAAAAAGAATAAAATATCAAAGTAAGGATATTTTATTGTTGAGTTTATAAAAGAAATCATTAACTAAGCGTCTTATAAATACTTAATCAATGATCGATTATATTATTATATTTTAATGATTTTTCTGTTGTTTGAGCAAGAACAGTGTTTAACAATATTTATTCATTATTTAATATAGTTTGCGTTGAAAGCACTTGTTGACCAAAATATTTTTGCAAAAGTTTTACGGCGTATAATATATTTACTCTGTGAAGTTTTTATAAATTTCGCAATTTAACTCGATGCTTTAATCCTAAAGGAAGGTATACAAACTCAGGTGTTATCTTAAAGGACAAATATTTGAAAAACTGCGTCGCGGGACGCACGACTGTAATGATAATAATAATATTTATCCAATGGATATTTTTTCCCCAATTTTGAGAGGGTTTGCCAAAGCATGCGCAATATATGAAGCCGCATTATTCACTTTAAAAACTTAAAATGGCAAACACATATATACGCATGTGTATAAAATTGTTATATAAAATACCCCACTAAATTCATAAGATTTAACTAATACATTTTTTTTGTATATTTTGTATTTTATTTACGTGGTAGTTCATTTGGAGCAAAGATTTAACTTGCTGTCAACCCTTTTAGAAAAAAGGAAGGAAATACATTTTTTTTTGTGTGCAAAAAAGAGCATGGACGTCCCTCTACGGTGTAGATGTATAAAACTAGCAAAAGGCACAAGAATTAAACACATGAAAGTAATTTTCACCAGCGTATCTCGTCTCTTTCTCTGCTCATCTTTCGCATCCCCTTTACCGCAACCAAACGTATTGTTTTGTCATTTCAACTTCTAGAAATATTTCAGTCACCAGTACGACATAAGTAATTTTTCCAGATGTTCTTCAAATGTGTAATAGAACTTACCTGATCAATCATGAAAATAGCCGTCAGCTGTCGCGACAGCACTGGATGCGAGCTCTGGGCCACAACATCGCGCAGTTAAGGCTGCTCGGCAGTGAACTTCCCAATTCCCCTCGCTAATGTTAAACCTATGGGCGTAGGATGCACTCGGATATTTTAAATAATTCCTCGGGAAATTAAGATATTTAACTTATATTTTCTTTGTACTGTTCTTAAAGGATGTCTCTTTTTTCTTAGTTATCAAAATATTTCTAAAATATGTACTGAATTTATAATTTTATGTATTAAAATCTTAGTGATACTGAATAAGATCACACTTCACGTAAAATTAAGTAAATATTTTAGAAACATTTTGACAACTAAGAAGAAAAGAGACATCCTTTAACAAGTGTACAGAGAAAACAGAAGTTAAAATATTAATTTCCTGAGGAGATATTTTAAATATACGAATGTATCCTACACCCATAGGTTTAACATTAGCGAGGTGAATCAAGAAGTTCACTAATGAGCAGTCTTTAAGCGAAATGAAAAGGAACTCGATTATGAATGATTTCCATAGACCCGTTATTGCCAGCGGAACATCCCATTCATTTCTCTTTACCTGGTGGATGTTACGGCCCTCGAGGTTGCATCCACCACTGCCATGCCAGTTGACATCTGTTTTCGTGACTCATTAAGTAAGATCAATTTCATATTTTTTGTGTAAAATGGTAATTGAAAAATTGTCGTTGCCTCCTGGATTATTAGTTCATACACTAAACCTTTAATCCATTCGGTACCAGAGCAGTGCAAATGAAGTGTTCCACAACCAGTGTTTCTGGTGTTGTTTTATGCCCAAGCTTTTTTCAATTTTAAGCCTATTGTGTGAAAATTCATATCAAATCGAGTTTCAATTGAAATATTTCTATTTTAACATATGATACATTTTACATTTGCTTTACGGCAACGATAAAGGCACTCTCGGCCTTTTAGTAAGAAACGTCGCTGTACACAATCTCAAGCGTTGTGCATTGGAAAATGCTGAGAGCAAAAGGGTTAATGAAACATGACTTACCGGTTGTAGGAGGCAACATTAAACATTTGGGATAATTTCATTGAAAACTTGATATGATTACAATCATTAGACGTTTTGTAGAATATCTACCTACAAGGTGATTATAATTAAAATTGCACTTTCAACAGACTGTAAAAAAAAAAAAAAAAAATGACTGGCCAGAAGGACCTGATATTTCATATTTGAGTATACGTGAAGAGTATACGTGAAGAAGGGAATTTGTTTCGAGAAATTAAAAAAAGTTCAAAATTTGACCAATAGATGACGTTGTACACATCATAAGATGCTAACTAAAACACGTGACATGCGCACCACCGCACATTACACTTGTGATAAAAAGGCGAAGAACATGCAGTTCCTGATATTCTGCGTCTGAGAAGGTAGTCCTGACTCTATCATTGAAGGATCGGGATCTGCTTGTGAAGCTTTTTTACAAGAAGGGTGACTGTGCGGCAATTGCACTGAAGAAATTCCGGATATTAAATAGTTTAAGAAGCTGCTCTGGCCCGATGACTGACAAAGTCACATATTTTAATTAGCATCTTATGACGAGTACAGTGTCATTTATCGGTCAACTTTTGAACATTTTTTTTTTCTTTCGCAAAAAAAATTCCTATTGCTTTACGTATACTCAGATGAAATATCAGGTCATTCTGACAGCGGTTCTTTTTTTTAGTCTTTTGAAAGTGCAACTTTAATTATAATCATCCTGTATATATATTTTTTTACAGTTTGTAGAGGACTTCAAAAGAGAGCACTTAATAAACTTTTACTTGAAGGTTGTCTCATTGTTCCTTCCTTTCGTTGGTAGATGTAATAACAGTTTTATTAATTGGCGTATATTTCTTAGTGATTTTTATAAATCTAAAATTTACAATGCTTTTGTTGAGTAAATTTCACACAAAGCGAAGTAAATGTCTGCATCAAATATCGTTATAATATCTTCTTTTTCTTAAAGTTGCAAATTTTGTGTCCATTTATAAATATACAACCTGTGAAATGTATGTCTGTCTACGTGTGTTTGTGGAGGGTAAAACTCAGCATAGTCCGAGAGAGTATGAAGACGCCTTTGTTCTAAAATCTTGTTTATGCTTTACGGAAGTGATTTTGCCCATCCTTTTTATTAAAATCCTTGCCTGTGAAAAATAATTAGCCGATAAATTAAATTTTACATGCACTGTGAAGTTTTCACGCGCAGCCGAAACTTAACTTCTGCATTGATAGGTAAAAGACTTCTTTAGAAACACGGTTAAGCGTTAAAGCTTGGAACGCGGGTGGCCGATGTTCGATTCACGGGTGATCTAAATATAATTTCAACTCCGATTCCCTTCATTGTAATCACTTTAAAAATATTAAAATATAAATGGATTTTTAAAATATGTAAAAAAGAAGTTAATGAAATTTGATAAAAATGCTTACGTTGAGAAAGAAAAAATAATTTAAAAGTATTTTTTATTTATATTTATTTTTTCAAATTATGTATTTAATTAGTTTTTTTACATGAGGTTGTTGCATAGAGTTTGAAAATTAAGATTTCGTGATCCATTTTGGCAACAAACTTGCAAGTTTTTCCGTGTTATTTATTGAAAAATGTATTGTAAAATTAGAAGAAAATAATTTTTAAAAAATCCAAAAAATTTATTTAAATATATTTTTAATATTTATTATACTGAAGAATACTGTAACAAGTGGCTAGGTGTGATCGAAGATCGCTCAAAGGGTTTCGTTTAATATTCCTTTCAAAACACTTTATCCTTTCTTTAATAAATCCAAATAAATTTCATTTAGCAACAACAACAACAACAAAAAAAGTCTTATTATAAAGTAAAAAATTACCGGTCTATTTTTTTCTTTTTTTCGAATATCTAAACCAGCCCGATAGCGGGCTAAGCCCGCTATTATATTCAGTCATAATAATATCTGTCACGCGGACTAAATGCGATATTTAAAAAAAAATAATTTCAAAATTAAACATATTGTACACCTTCAAAATGTTAAAATATACGAATATTTCCATAATCGGATTTTTATCATGATTCAATATGTTTCTCAAACTCATATATTTACTATTCTCTATTACTCATATTGATACTAGCTTTGTATTATTGTGTACATACAGCTCTACATACACATACTCTTTGTATTATTGAGAAATCTTAGACATTTTTTGTTTTATTACCACTATGACGTCAATCAATTTTATTTTATATTTATCTTTTTTTCAATTGGTGAAACTTTTTATTTCATTTTCATTTTTCACATCTGAAATCGTCTGATAGAAAATTAATTATTGTGGAAAGAATTTTATCGCGAATTTTTAATTTTTGGCATCTGCTACAACGAAAAATACTTAAATTTAATAGGAAAAGGCTGTTAGAATTTTGGTTTTTTATCTCTATTTATTAAAATAATACGAATTTTTCAAATTTTAATATTTTGAGCTCTTCATAGCTGATATTCAGATTTATACACAAAGTTTCAACTCTGTAAGTTACATAGTTTTTGAGAATGGCTCTGTGACGGACAGACAACGGAGCGGGAGTAATAGGGTTTCGTGAGATGAACGAAACCCTAAAAATCACCCAGAAAAGGTACAAGAGTTCAGTTACAATGATAGACGACAGATGGCTCTTATCTCTTTTAAATGTTGATTTTGATACTTTAAATTTCGAAATTAAAGTATCAAAATCAACATTTAAAAGAGATAAAATATAATTTATCATTTAAATTCTTTTTTTTAAAGACTGCAACTCATTGGATTGCTACCCAGCTAGTTATTTTTAAAGTATAACGACTAATGTTAATGTGCTTATGCTTTATTCTTGATTGCGGGAAATATCTTTACTACTTTTTGATTAATACGGTACTAGTTGATAAGCATAAATGTTGATGCTACTATGTACATAAATATAGGTAGAAATGCACGTAATCATACTTTTATACATATGAAAATGCATACACAGATACAGACACACTCACATGCAAAAATGTATAGGATAATACATAATAATCCAACATAATATGTTGTTGATGAAATCTTCCAACAAAATAAGATCGTTGATAACATGCGTCAAGACACATAATTTTGTGTACAGGAAACCAAAATCGCAATCCGCTTCTTCAGTAAAATGTACAGAGTGTCTCGCTTTAAGCTAAAATCGAAACTTTGTTCATAACTGTAAGAATAATAAAGAATCATCACGGGCAAAATCTACACTTTTGCTTACTTTTCTTTGTGTGCAATACGATAACATGGATACGATAACAAAAATAATGGAAGTGCACAGTAATTCGGTCAGTGATAAAATATTCACTGTCAGCTAAATTTCGACACTCATAACGCGTGGCTGAGCACAGTTTGGGGATGGATGGGTTCCATTACTTACGCCATTTCTACTACTATCGTTATATTATAGTAAACATGAAGAAAAATCTATCTTTGGCTTTGAATGAGATACTCTGTATTTTTAACTGAGTCAGTGGATTGTGACCCTGGTTTTTTATACAAAAATTGTTTGTCTTTACATGTATTATCTTACTTTTTATTTTGTTGAATATTATAAACTGTGCATAAATTCATAGTTCAATCTATATTATTTAAAATCTTTTAGTCTAACTACAAATTGAAACAAATAATCTTTTTCACGTTTTAAAATTCACAGCTTATATTTGCACAGTATTTTAAAATATTCCCTTAAGAAATTTCATTAAAAGATCATCTCGATCTCGAGTGACATTATCTCTGCAAAGCTGTTAAAAGGCTAGAGTAAGCAGATTTAAGCAATTTTGAATCTTTCTAACAGATTTAGAAATTATATTATGCTGAAATTGAAATCATATTTGACGCTGAAATTGATTTAAAAACTGCATTTGGTGTCGCTAATTCGTTTTAATGTAACAATAAAAATAAATGACATTATTTTATACTATTTAAAGCGCATTTAATATTGAATAGAGTTACGTAACGTTATTTAGAGCAGAACACATTTATCATATATTCTAATACGAGGAAAAATTGTGTGTGTGTATATACAGGGTGGTTATTAATTAACGTGAGGTGTTGAAAGCCCTCTAGCGAGTAAAGTATTGGACGAAACATAACCAAATTTGACGAGCATGCATAGTAGACCATGGGATTTCGAATTCTGAAAAAAAAATCGCCACTAGTGGCAATTTTGGCGCTTTTACCGACTAAAATGCATTAATTTGCATAAAATTCGTTCTGTGTAACGATCATGAGTATAAAAGGAAAGGCTGGGAGACTTCTCATCATTCTGAGACCAACTGCTTTGTGATGGCTCTTACCTTACCGGACCGTGCTTTGCCAGTCAAGCTGTATTATCAACGGAACGAGAATTGCTCTATGCTGCTCTTCGTGAATTTCGCCTATTAAAGAAGTTGCAAAAAGGACCGATGAGCATAACAAATTTACGAAAGATGATTCAACGATTTGAAACTACAAGGACTCTAGCACGGCAACCAGGCCAAGGACGCAACAAGTTGACGAAGTTGCAACTGCTATTGTCGAACAGGAGATGGAAAATATACAGGATACCAGCAGCGCTCGGGCAGTATCTCGGCACACGCAGATCCCATACTCAACGGTGAGCAAGATCCTGCATCAGATGTTACAGCTTTATCCGTACAAAATCTCTTCTGTTCAAGAAGTGCTCCCAAGCGATGCGGCCACCCGATTGGATTTTTCATTGATATCTTTAGTACGCATGCAAGTTGATGCTACATGGCCGTGGCAGATTTTATGGAGTAATGAAGAGCACTTTCTTTTGAACGGTGGCATTAGCACCCGCAACTGCCGCATTTGAGCTGCGAATAATCCGCACGTTTGTGTACAAGACCCTCTCCACTCGCCAAAAGTCACAGTGTGGTGTGGCTTTACAGCATCCTTTATCATAGGTCCTTACTTTTATGAGGAAAATGGAGCAAGTGGACCAGTGACTTGTACCGTTACTGCTGCCAGGTATGCAGATATGCTACAGAACTTCTACTCCACAACTACAGCAGCAAGGATATCTCGATTCGACCATATTCATACAGGATGGTGCACCACCCCAAATTGGACTTAGGGTACAGCGTGTGTTGCGGCAACATTTTTCTGACAGCAGAATCATTAGTCCATTTCCTACGGCCCGATCTCAATCCTTGTGATTTTTCGTTGTGGGGATTTCTTAAAGGTGTTGTTTATCAAGGACATGTCTCCGATATCACAACGTTGAAAGATCGAATAACGTTACAAGTGAGGCAAATCAACTCTGATATGCTGCGAGCGGCAGTAGAAAACGTCGTGCATCGTATGCAGTTCTTGGACTATAACAACGGTGCTCATATTGAACCTAATTTATAAGTAAAAACATTTGTTGTAAATAAAATTGATGTGTACTGTATTGTTTGGCATTTAATCATTCAATATTTACACTAATACACTTTTGCAGCGCCAAAATTGCCCTTAGTGGCAAATTCTGGAGCTATTTTTTTAGAATTCAAAATCTCATAGTCTACTAGGCATGCTCATCAAATTTGGTTATGTTTTGTCCAATACTTTACTCGCTAGAGGGCTCTGAACATCTCACGTTAATTAATAACCACCTTGTATATATGCATATTTTATAAATGGCTTAGACCAGGGGTTCTCAAACTGTGGTACGCGTACCAGTACTGGTACGTGAAGCTCTGGCTACTGGTACGCAGAAGTCCGATACTGGTACGTGGAATAAAATACAAAAATCAGCATATTATTATGGAATCGAAATCGGCTTGTCTTTATTAACTTGGAAATTTTCAAAAAAATTTCGAACGCGATTTAGGATTTGTAAACTTTTTTTCTATTTTCTTGTTACGAGAAATGTTTGTTATAGCAGACTTGCTGAAATTCGCACTCAATGCTTATGATACAATCAGTTTTCCAGAATTAAAAACACAATTATTAGATTTATATAGATAAAAAACGAATTTTTTAATAAAGACCTAATTTTAAAATTAAGTATTTTTAACTAGCGGAAGAACTGTTTTTAAACATGCTGTACAAATTGAATTATATGAAGGTAAAGTCTGAATGCTTGGAAGTAAGGAGGAGCTTGTGTGAGTAGGAGGAGTTAAAACAAAACAACATTCCAAGTGTAATTTATAAATTACACTTGGAATGTTGTTTTGTTACCCATTGTTCTTTTTGTACTAGAAGAGCTTCTAGGAGGTGTTGAAATAAAAGTCTTATTTCAAACATAATTCATAAATTGATTCATTGTGTTGATTGAAATATTTTTCTTCTCTTGTACAAAAAGTGTTATAGTTTTCTCCTATTTCATGAAAATCAGTTTTTAAGAGACTAAGGTTATTTAAAATGGACAAGAGAGTAAGATTATTCAAATCAAACAAAAACTGTGGTCATATGCAGTGGTATATATACCGGGTGCGTCATAAATTCGAGCAAACTTTAAAAATTCATAATAAAAGAAGTAATGCTCGAAAAAAATTTTTGTTTGCGCGAGTATGATCAGAAAGATTTTGGACTTTTTCCCATGTATAATAAAAAATGATTCCAAAAGTAACCAATAGAGAGCGTTCACACGTCATACTGAGGCGTTTTATGTAAATCAGACTCGCAATAAAACACCTGGCTGGAAATGGATTCGTCATTCGATCTCGGTAGCATGCTTTCGTTACCAGATCGAGCGCTGATGGTTAAACTTTTCTACAAGAATGGTGAATCCACAACTATTGCATTGCGAAAGTTTCGCACGGAGAAAGGACTTAAGACGCAAAAAAGGCCTATTTCATTGAATGGGATATTCAATTTAGTACGACGTTTTGAGGAAACGGGGAGTTTGGAGTATCGTTCACGTAGTGGCAGACCATCCTTGAGCGCGGATCGCGTCCATGTTGTAAAAAGTGTCATGAAAGTATTGGCAGCCGAGACATCAACAGGGAGTAGCAGTGTTCGTGAAGCTGGGAGAATGACGGGGATCCCGGAATCGTCCATTCAACGTATTCTGCCCGGAATCTTGGATCTGTATCCGTACAAGATACTTCACCAGTTATTACCGGCGGATACAGATAAAAAACTAAAGTTTGTTACATGGATGCTGGCACAAATGGAGCGTTACCCACAATGGTTACTGAACGTCATATGGACGGATGAAGCACACTTTTCACTGCATGGTGACGTCAATACGCTAAACAGTCGTATCTGGGCGACGACAAACCCTGGTGAGTACCTGACCAAGCCACTGCATGCTCCTCATGTGACTGTTTGGTGTGGTTTCACCGCGTCTATCATTCTGGTTCCTTTCTTTTTTGAAGAGTTTTGTCCTGAATCTGGCTGGAAAACCTGTACAGTCACTGTAGAACGGTATCTTACGCTTTGGCGTCTCCGCGTTGTGCCTGCATTGCAGGAAAGACATGCGTTATCTGTTGTCACCTTCATGCAGGATGGTGCCCCACTCCACTTTGCACGTGAAGTCAAGACGTTCTTCTTGGACACTTTCACTGAAGACCGAGTGATAAGTTGAGGTTGTAAGTTTGAGTGGCCTGCATGATTTCCATACTTGACCCCGGCAGATATTTGGTTGTGGGATACTTAAAGTCTCGTGTATATCGAGACTCCCCAGCCACTTTGGTGGAACTAAAAAATGCCATTCAACAGACCGTCGGTGGCATCGATGCCAACATGCTACACTCAGTTGTAACAGGCGTATTGACGCGCATCACTTGCCTAATACCTGGTGGTGGTGGTCATGTTGAGCATCTTTTACCTTAAAATAAATGCACAGTGTCATGTTATTGTGATTTGTTTCATTGTCTGTTTGTGTTTGCTTGATTTGCATAAAACGCCTCAGTATGATGTGTGAGCGTCCTCTATTGGTTACTTTTGGAATAATTTTTTATTATCCATGGAAAATAAATCCAAAATCCTTCTGATCATACTCGCGCAAACCGAAAAATTACCCGAAAATTACTTCTTTTATTATGAATTTTTAAAGTTTGCACGAATTTATGACGCACCCGGTATATAAATGCATGAAGAAATTTGCCAGTGTTTGCCTACTGAGCGACATTCCTGTCGCATTTAAAGGTATCTAGATTATTAATACGGTTGTATTGAGCCTATGTTAAATGCGCTAACTAAGCTTCAGACAAGAAATTTGCAGGACCTGATTAATTCAGAGGCCGACTAGGCCATGTCCTAGGGCCCACCACTGATGGAAGCCCCCAAAATAAATAAAATTGTTTACAAAAAGTTTATTAAAAATGCAGTTTTATCCAATTATTTCTCCCAAAACCAAAAATTATTTTGATTAACTTGGTAACCATGTCATAATATCTAAGGATAACCACCGAATACTCCCTCCAAAAATTTATAGCTATTATCTTGGTTTCAGACTGGCTCCGAAAAGGTACTAGGTCTTGAGCTCCATATGACCTCAATCGGGCTCTGGAAATTCGTTTTTAATTGAGACACCCTGCCACTGTATCTCACGAGAGAGGAAAGACGTGGACTTATTCAGCTCTTCTCTCCTGTGATGGATTACTGGAGTCCACATTCAAAAAGATGAATGTAACAGAATTTTCGTTGACGAGAATATCAGAGTACCGTCTAATATCGTCAAAGCCTGTTTGTGTTTAGCACAACATATCTCTGTGAATGTTCTTTTCCCCCCTTTGTTATGTGAAAAACAAATACAGGAATAAACTAAACATCGAATCTGACTTATTACTAAAACTTCCAAATATTGAGCCAGTAGGAAGTTGTGCTTGATAAAACAAGCCCACCCTTTTCATTAGCCTATTATACAACAGTAAGTAAATCAGTGTGCGCCAATATGTCATTAAATATTGTGGCATTTTTACTATACCAAAGTACTGTATTTTGATATTGTATGCATTATTAAAATTTAAGGATGATACTACTTTTTACTTGAATGTTATTGCAATAAAACCTGCTATGACGGAAATACAAAAACCGGAGAGATATTTCGTTTCAGACAGGTTTTCTATATTAGCTTTACGTTTGTTACCAGGTGGTACGCGGAAGTATGAACTTTGATTTAGTGGTACGTCGGTCTAAAAGTTTGAGAACCCCTGGCTTAGACTATTTGGACTAAATTTTGCGCTTCTACCATTTTCGGGCACGAGAAGACTGTTGGGCTAGGTCGCTTGTTCGAGAAAATTCGATAAATGGGTTATTTTGGTCTTGGGTCATTATGGGTCAAGCTATTTTTATCTTAAAAACGGCTCAGATGATTTGAACTAAATTTTGTATCCTACAGTTTTAGGGAACAAGAAGACTATTGGGCTAGGTCACATGTTCGAGAAATTTCGATTAGTGGGTCATTTTGGTCATGGGGCATTATGGGTCACGATATTTTTATCTTAAAAACGGCTCAGACGATTTGAACTAAATTTTGTATCCTACGGTTTTTGGGTACGAGAAAATCACTGGGCTAGGTCACATGCTCGAGAAAATCCGATTATTGGGTCGCTGTGGGTCAAGTTAATTTTATCTAAAAAACGGCTCAGACTATTTTGACTAAATGTAATATCCTACGGGTTTCAGGCACGAGAAGACAATTGGGCTTGGTATCATGTTCGTGAAAATTTGATTAGTGGATCATTTCGCTCATGGGTTATGATATTTGAACTCAAAACTAATTTTGACTGAGCATAGCTCGGTCTTCCCCGCTCGTGTAAATAAAAAACCACTGTTTCTGTAACATTATATTGCGATTTATATGGAGTTAGTGACACAAACACTTTGTTCAGTCAATAATGCTACGCTACAAAAGTAACACTTGATGTCGCGACGTGTTCTATCAATTGTGTTTTGAATAAATATATTTTCACTTCTAAATGTCCATAATTTCAATTTTCACTCCATTGAATAGAGCAAAACAAAGTTTATTTTGAAATAAAATTTGTTGTTAAAGATAAATTAATTTACCATTTTTTGCTGAAATGTTAAGTAAATTTCAAATCTGATTTGAAAAAAAATATATATCAACATATGACACAACAATAAAATTTTTTTTTTTTTTAATATTGTAAATTAAAGTTTGCAGCAACATAAATAAATCAATGGCTTCAAAAAAAATAAACAAAAGTAAGGTGAAAGTAGCAGTATTCCTACAATTGACGATATTCTACCCAAGCTTGATGAGGCCTCCAATATACTAAGCAAAACTAAGATAAAAATGACAGGGTTACCAAAACTAGCGTCCAAAGTTGAAAAGTGCATTATCTTCTGGTCAATATTAAAAAAATAATGATTTATTTTTTCTTCTTTTTTTGTTTCATATATTTGTTTTGACTAGTAATTGGGCACCCCTGTGAAGAATATTTTTTGAGAAAACAATTTTTTTACAGTACAGAAATTAATTGTCTCTTACTGTTTGTATGTAAAGTTTAGATGGTGTCCCCTGACAAAGAATCCCGTTTTTCAAGTTTTTCAATTAATTTGATATTGTTTAGCTGTTATATTTTAAAATTATCTTTTATATTTCATTTTATCTTATTTATCTTTTCATTTTGTAATCCTGGTTTGAGTATGATTTATGCAATTTGGTAATCTCAATATGATATAATTTTTTTATGAAATAATGACGAATTGATTTGTCATATTTTGGGGGAATTTTATATTACATACGTACATACATATATACACACCTACACACATACATACGTTTTATGCTTTGGAATTATTAAATATACTTATGATTCTCTATATAGAACTAAATATATTGAGATTTCCTGGTAGGACTTACTTATTAAGATGTTTTATATTATATATATATACGAGGGTTGTAAATTAAATAGTGGCAACTTAACCTTGAAACTCGCAGAAGGGCGGGCATGCGCAAATAGAATATGGGAGCCATGAGGTGGCGCTGTTGTCGATGTGTAGAGTGCAAAAACAGTCGATCTGCTTAGAAGGGTAGTTGTTGTGTGGCGTTAAAGTGAGGAGTTTCGTTTCCATCGCTCTAAAGCATGTTTTCAAAAGGTGATCAGCGGTCGTGGCTTAAAATTGAGGTTGCCCGTGGCAAAAATGCAACAGAATGCTATCCCTCCCTACTCACCCGACATGAGTCCTTGTGACTTCGATCAGTTTCCGAAGTTGAAGGAACCCCTCCGAGGTCACCGATTTCATGACGTTTCATCTGTACTCCACGCAGTAGGGCGCTCGGTCGCTCACATCAACAATCAACACCTTGCCACTGGTCTACAACGGCTTCCCGACATTTGGTAAAAGGTTATAAGCTTTGCTTGTGATTACATAGAAAGAATGTAATGCAATTGTACTTGTAAGTTCATTAAAAATTGATTTATACCTATGTTGCCATTACTTAATTTACAGCCCTCGTATATATATATTTACTGAAGGAACTAATGTAAATTATAATTACATAGCATCTTTACATAAGAGTTTCGGTATTTTTTGTTATACTAACTTATATATATATATATATAATTAATTATAATATCATTGAATTTCAAAAAACATATCAAGTTCTTGTAACAATCTAATTAAATCTCCAAAGAGATAATTAATAATAATGTGTAGACAGAATACCACATAGTTAATAAATTAACAAGTGCAATCATAATTTTACCATAGCTTGTGCTTCAATGGTAATTGGCCAAAAATACTGAAAATATAAAGAATATTTAAAAGGAAAGAGAGAGAAAATTAAAAAAAAATAATAATAATATATATATATATATATATATATATATATAATAAACCATAAAATGTTAATAATTTGGAGTTGATATCAAGTGAATACAAATGGATTAAGAAATGAAATATGAACTAAATATAATGGAAAATTGGATAACAAGGGATTTAATATATAATGAAATTAGATGTGTGAAAATCAATCAATGAAAAAGTTTGGCTTTTGAGGTTTTGATACGTTTGAGAATACTCACAGATCGAAGTAACAAAGTATCATTTTTTGGCTCAAATTTGAACTATCTCTTAGTTATTGTAATCAATCTTAATGGCCTCTCTTATAAAACATGTAACTTATTTCAATTGAATATTTATTATAAATACAGCATTACTCAATTTTAAATTTCAGTTATCCTTTTTGAGATACTCTTTAAAATCCTCGTTAAAGAAAAGATAAATAAGAAAAAAAAATGTTTGAACTATGTATAGCCATTTATAACCAAGAATACATAGCACATTATTGTAGTGAAATCAGACCTATATATGTATTCTGTAACTTCCCCTTATCTTTTGACAAAATTTAAGTTTGATTTCTGCAATCCAGCTGAAAATTAACATATCGTAATATGTTAATCCCTTCTTCTGCGAACTTGAATCAAGTGGAGTTAAGAATTATGCACTGGTAGAAATAAATTCTTTCGAATAGGGAAATGTAGGATTTTAACTTTTGCATAATAAGAATCCATTTGAAATTCGAAAGACTTTTATAACTTTCGAAATATTCTGTCAAGAGAATCGTAATGCAACGGTGACTCTGACATCACTTATATAATTAAAGGAGAATTTCCTTAAGTTACTTTGCAATCCGTTAGTACAAGAATGTATTGCTGCATTGTAACGATTTAGGATTATTAGCATGAATATTTTATGCATATCCACGATTATAATTGCAGACACATGAGGAATAACTTGTTACGAAATATTTTTCTCAAAAATTATTTTGCTTTATGGATGAGGGTATTATGAAGTAATATATCATAGAGTAAAGATAGAATACTAAGATTCTAATTATTCTTGATGATACGAGGGATTATGTTTTAATATTTAGTATTGTTATATTTAATAATTTAAATAATAATAATGATTTTTAATATTTAATAATTAAATATTAATGAGTTTGTCTGAGAGATTTTAACACCACCTGATGACATTTTTTTTAAACATATGTTACCAAGGCGAAAATCGACAAAAAATCTGTCGTGACTTCACTCAGTATTCCGGACACTGCTGTAATGTCCAGAGAGTAAATAAATAATATATACAGGGTGTCCCAAAAATCCTTGACGCATTTAAAAATTCAATAAAAAAATTAAACAACTGGTGTATGAGAGAGCGGTTTGGACAAAAATGCTTCTTATGATCGAATATTTTCTTTTAAAAAATTAAAAATTTTGTTCGAAAAATTTCTCATAGATGGCGTTGCTTCTTTCTGCAAAGCTACCGAAGAAGTAGAATACCTTTATACTTAATAATGGCGAAAGACGCACAGTGCGTATGCACAGTTTTTGTCCAAACTGTGGCAATCCACATTCCAGAACGTAACAATAACCGCTAGACTTAGAATAACCGCCAGAACGCTAGAATAACCGCCTTCTTGAGTTCGATTAGACGAGTGAGACAAGTCAACAAACAGTAGTTTGACTAGACTATCTTTGCAGAAGTAACGCCATCTATGAGAAATTATTTTAACTAAATTTGTAATTTTTTTAAAGAAAATTTTCGATTATAAGAAGCATTTTCATCCAAACCGCCCTCTCGTTCGCCAATTGCTTAAATTTTTATTAAATTTTAAATTGTGTCAAGGACTTTTGAGATCTGATTTGATGGTCAGAGTTTTAAGGGATGATAATAGATGTCAAGACAAGCAAATATTGCATAAGAAACCAGAGTTGCAATCCACTTATTAAATAATAATTATAAAAAAACAGGATGCCTTACTCCAAGCCAAATCCGCATTTTCGCTCATAACTATAGCAATAATGCAAATATTTTAGCAAAATCTTCAACATAATAATGCGAAATGTCGGACAAATTGTTGGAATTTCACTGTAATTCCATCAGTCATATCGTATGCATTGTCAGCTCAGGTTTGAAGCGTCTAGCTCAGTGTTGTTTGAAGATGGGGGATTGCTGTTTCTAGCACTTTTTGTGCTTTTATCACGTTTTATAGAAAGCAAAGTAACTATGTTAAAAATATCGCTGAAATATTTTCTTTACTGTTGCAGTCATGAAACGAAATGTGGATTTCGCTTGATGTGAAACACTCTGTATTTTTGATTTAATAAGTGGATTGTGACCCCAATTTTCTATACAAAATTTGTTTGTGTGTGACATACGTAGTTTAATCCCATATGTCACAATGGCCCCGGAATTTTGAAACAAAATTTTCGGTTTATTATGTACACGAACAAATGCAATGACTTATTTTCAAATAAATTTGATCGAAAATTCCGGTGTCATTTGCGATTAAACTTAGTATGTCACCGTATAGGTGTCAGTGGAGTGCAAAATGTTAAAAGTCAGTATGGTTTGGATATCTGAATCTGATGAGCCAATCAGAACAGCTCACAGTACGCTAGATCTCTACCGGGTAGATACTGTCAACTACATTCTACATCAGTAAATCCCAATTTTTTTTTTCTTCTCGCACACTCGAATCTATGGTATAACGTCCGTGGTTAATAATAATTAAAAATCTATGAAATTAATATAAGGAATTTTTCGATTTATTTTGTAGCACAAACAAAATTCTCTAGCGTAAATAAACAAAGTAAATTATTTTGTTATTATTTCTGAGATTTTTGTAAATATTTTCTTTACAAGATTGGATTTTTGGATAGGCATACTGATAAATTTTCTTCCAAGAATATAGCAGGAATATATTTTTCCTTTGAACAATTTTCACTGCAGATAATCTTATTTCTTATAAATGTAATGTTGAGATATAATTTTTTTAATAAGTATAAATTTGCAATTGTGGGAAAAACAATTGATTATAATGTGCTTTTTTAATTTTTTTTTCATTGCATTAATTTTTTTCATTCTCTTACTTTTATGCCGAAGACTATTTAAGGCCACGTTCGCTTATAATTGTTTGAAAAATAGGTTAACTTAAGGCGGTATTAAAAAAAAAATATTTTTCCACGCTCAACAACTCAAAATTTTGAGACACATTTTCAGACTCATTTTTAAAAGTAAAAACATGAAACTTGGCGTCGTGATTTATGAATAGATTTATAAGGGACCCATGTTTTTATTTTTTGTTCAATTAATTAGAAATTGATTTACAAACAATTATTTTCACAGTACGATAATTATTTTTTGTTTCCAGCGCTATGGCTTCGGGAAATTCGGTTCAAAATGTCCACTTTGATAGCATTTTTTGAAATATATTCTGCCTTTATCAAAAAATCGAGACAATACGGACATTATAAAGTTTCTCAATAAGAAAACTTGCCAATTGGATGCATTTTAGAGCAAAAATGAATTTAAAAATGTGTCTCAAAATAAGCAGTTTGGATTTGAATACACCCTTAAGGATATTTTGAGACAGTAGACAAGACATGTAAATCTTTTGTTTTTCACAAATGTTTATTACTTTTTATGAATTTATTCATATATATATTTAAGCTCAAGATAGCGTCCTATATGGTTGTTTGAAGAATCTCTGGTTTGAAAAATACGACCGATCTGCATAGGTTCCAGCTTACTGAAACCAGGGTCTGAAATACACACGTTTTTTAAAAATGCATTTCTTTATAATATTAAACGTAATTTCTTGTGAGGTAAATCTAAAAAACATTGAAAAAGTTTTTTTTTTTTAAATGGCAAAATGGTGGACACTTGAAATTAATGTTGAATTTTTGACCCATTTTTTGGCTTTTGACCTGCTGTAAAAAATAATTAATATATGCAATTTTAACAAATTATAGGTTCATTCCATGGTGCAAAGTGTATACCTTGCTTGAAAAAAATTTCAAGTGAATTAGTTCAACAGTTGAATCGAGTAAAACCTTATGCAGATTTGAAAATTTTTGTTTCGACAAAAACGCGTTTAAAGTTTTCGTAAATATGTATGTATAAATTCAATTATGCAGTTTTAATGTTTAATTAAGAATCAGTAGCATTCAAAAAACCGATATTCCTGTTTGAGAAAACTAAATAATACACAAACACACACACACACAAAAAAAAAAAAATATTCCGAAACGTTTATGAAAATTCGTTATAATAAAAGAAACCTTGTTTTTGTAAAAGCTTCTTTAAATCTCAAAAATATATTCGTTTCTGAACTTTCTAAATTTAAAGAACTTTTTTTGTAAACGTGAGTAACTCGGAAAAGGTTAATGTATATTTTATACTACAGTATATTTATATTACGTATCAGTATATTTATATTTCAGTGTATATTTATACAGTTATATTATATTTTCGTAGATTATGAAACATATGTATATATATATATATGTATATATATTTTACAGTGAAGGTTTGTGTCAAAATTGAGATTCAAACACTCGGATTCTACTATAAACCCAGAAAGTATTCGACAAGAACGACAAATAACGCATCACGGCATAGATTATCAAATACTTTCCAACACCATAGAATATTGTTAAAAAAATGATTTTTATTCATTCATTGAAATAATATATCTATAAATAAAAATAAAATAAAAACATAACGCAGTGAAAAATTATTTTCACAAATGGCTGATGTCCATAGCCGGTAATGTGTGCAATTCTTTCGTGCAGCCCTGTACCTGATCTACACAACTCTTAATGTACAATAAATAAGTTAGTTTTATAATGCTTTTCACAGCTGAAAACTCACATCCATCATTTATATGGCTAATATAAACTCTAAAAAAAACCTGTAGATTTAACGGAAAAAAATCTGTCAGGTATGCTAATAGATTACTCCTGTAGTTTGTACAGAGAAAATCTGTTAAAGTGTAGTCTACACTACAAAAAAAACCTGTTTATTTTACAGTATAATACTAGCACCCCTTCTTCTAGTATTATACCGTAAAATTAACAGTAATAAACAGTAAAATAAGCACTAATGCGCTACCGCGCATGCGCGGCAACGTGTTACTGCTTATTTTACTGTTTATTACTGTTAATTTTATGGTATAATACTAGCAGCTGGGGTGCTAGTATTATACTGTAAAATCAACACTTTTTTTTTTTTTTTTTTTTTTTTTTTTGCAGTGTAGAGTAGAGATTCGAAGATCGTAGACGAATAACTTTACCGGCAATACACGTTAAAAGCGAAGAACTGTATGGCTATAAAACTTTCCGCCAAACGGCGAAAACGATATCTGCGCTGAGTAACAGAGAAAATCTGTACTTTACGTTGGAGATACAGAAATGAATGGACAGAATGGAGATATTCTGTTCAAAGTAGTGTAGAATATCTGTTAAAACAATAGGTTTTTTTAGAGTGTAGTCAGTCATGTAATCGCATTCTTTTGAGAATATCTGTAAATAAACGATAATTTCTACGTAATCAATAGTCTATAGTAAACATGTTGTAGTGAACTTCAGAAATGTATATCAGTTTCATTAGACTTGAAATAGTTCAACATCATTAAAATACATAGCATACGATTTTTCCCCATAGATCAAAATATAATGGAATTCTTTTGTGCGTCCCTGTAAAAGCACTATAATTGCTTTTACTGCAGTTTGTGATCGTGGCAAAGTGAATTTATTAAGTATTTCGATGTCCAAAGACATTATTTTTTAGAAATCTATAAATTCAAAAGAAGTAAGTATAGGCACGTTTGGAAGAAAAATCAGACATTAAATGGACGAAAATATATTTAATTATTTCCGGGCTCTGATGATCGGTGCACAAGTACATTAAAAATGCTTCATGGCTACGACTGCCAGTGGCAGCGGCATCCGGGAGCGTACACATTTCACGCAAATATTACATATGGATCAGCCAATGGCCAGAGATAGAATCCATATTTCTCTTATTTTGATATAAACTCGAATGATTTTACATCGCTAAAGGTTACAATATGATGGCGACATTTTCTCCAAACAGAGCATAAAAACAGTTAAAGAGCTAAGCCATTTTTGGCATAAATCATCCTAACGATTTTTTACAGTGAAAGCCAAAATGTGTGAGAACTTTAAACCTTATATGGGGCTCGGGATAAAGTTTTGCATTCTTGAACGCAGATCTAAGAATTTGTTATGCCCTTGATATTTACGTTGGATATTTTTTGACCAGAATTTTTCAGTTGTATTGAGGAATCATTGTAATTTAAAAGGGTGTTTATGGAGAAAGCAGTTAGCAACAGATCTGTGTAACCAAATAAGGAGATGGCATATGGACATCTTATGCATCTTATGCTCTGTCGGAAAGAGCACACTTGGCGGTTTTCATTTACTTTATCAGCACAGTATGGAAAACTTTAATGTAACTGATTATCAAACGGTTATTAGAATAAACGGAATGAAAACTGTTACACTGAGTTTAACAAATAGAGGAAAAAGGAAAAGGAATAAAATATATTTTTGTATAACAGTGAGCCTTAAAATAACAGAAAAGAGCAAATTTGGAAAAGGGAATTAAACAAGAGGGGAATAATTACTGAAATTACATATTGTATGATGCGACATCATGTTGCTACTTACTCAATACACCATAGAATACATATTGCCTACCACCTCAGTGAAACATATCAATTTCATTATGTTTGAAACAGTGTAACATTATTAAGATGCACTAAAACCGATTTTTCCCCACTGACTGTAATGTAATGAAATATATTTTTAGTGTTCCTCTAAATGAACTATAATTGCTACTTATTCCATATTCTATAGATAACATGTTGTCGCCCAACTCAACTGATGCATATCAATTTTATTATATTTTAAATAGTGTAACGACATTAAAATGCACCGGGTAAATATTTTCCCCATTGACCGTAATGTAACGGAATACTTTTGACTGTCCCTATAAACTAACCATAAATGCTATACACTACATTTTCAATACCGAACATGCCATGCTGAACCTCAATAACATATAAAAATTACATGGTGATACGAACGCGTGTTAGAGCACGGACAGACGGACCGACAAACCGAATTCATAAACACTTTTCAACTATGTGGGGAAGTGTTAAAAAAAAGTAATGATTTCTAAATGTCAATACGTTGACAAACGATTTTTGCTTCTGTAGAAAAAATTGATTCATGATGAAATTATGTGCAAATATGTTTTCATTTCTTCGAATTTAATTGAAAATTTTATTTAATCAAGATTTTCGTCACTAGCTATTCAACTTGAAAATAAATCATTTTTAACGCTTACCAACATACGTAGTTGAAAAGTGTTTATGACTTCTATTCGTCTGGCTTTCCGTCCGTGCTCTAACTCTCGTAAATATACTCGGATTGCCCTGAAAGTTCACGGACAGACGGACATACAAAGGCACAGACAAACAGAATTCATAAACATTTTTTAACTATGTTGGAAAGTATTAAAAATGAGTAATTTTTCGTCATGATGCGGACTATCACCCCATGTATTTTATGAAAACACTTGCGAACACCCTGTATAATTTTTAACGGTAACATGCATGCAATTTTTCTCATAAAACAATAAATTGCAAGCATATTTCCATAGAAAAAAAATATATGACATCGTAAACAGTATTGTATTGTAAGTACTAGTTTTTATTTGCTTACATGAGAAATAGATAAATGAAGGAACCCAGAAGACAGCTTCATGCAAAAGCTTTCATTCTAATGAAAGTGTTATCAGGAATGCGGACTATTAATAATTCGATTTGGCATTATGCATTTATACATATCACCCAGCAATGGTTTATGAATGAAGCGAGACGAAATGTTATTAGAAAAAGGAGAAATGTATTGTTGTCATCATTATTATATATGAATATTTATGAATTATAAATACTAGGGGATCCAAACCGGAAAGCCGGGTTTGGATGTTCCAGTATATGGGTGAAACCCATTTTTAGGTCACAGGCTATCAAAGCCTGAGAGCTAAATGTGCCCGCCCGTTCTGTATGTATGTATGTATGTATGTACGTATGTACGTATGTACGTAACACGATAACTCTTGATAGAACTAACCGTTTTGCTTCAAATTTTGTTTATAGGTTCACTGTGATAAGGCGTTTCCCTGATTAGTTTTGGGGCTTCATTGGATAAGTATAAAGGGGGAGGGGACGGTGGTGTAACCCCCCTTAATTTAGATAAATAGGTTTTTATGCAGAATTATCCGATTTTCTTCAAATTTTGTATATAGGTTCATTGTGATAAGGCGCTTTCATAATTAGTTTTGGGGGTTCATTGGTTAAGTATAAAGAGGGAAAGGGGTTCTAATCTCCCCCCCTTAATTTAGATAAATGGCTTTTTCATGCAGAATTATGCGATTTGCTTCAAATTTTGTATGTATGTTCATTGTAATAAGGCACTTCAAGAGTGTAATATACAATTAGTGTGAATAGCCTGTGAGCTCAATGCCCTCAGTTTAACTGGGCAGTTTTCTCTTTTTTTTTTTTTTTTTTTTTTTTTTTTTTTGAAAACTCTAACAGATTTATTTTAACATAAAAAAAATATTTTTGGATAACCCACTAACAACACCATTAGCATTTTTATATGAAAAATATCAATAATTTATTCAAATAAAGTTTTGAAATTTATCAAAAGCATTTCTTCCGTATTAGCCGCATCATGTCTGGAGTTAACACTTTGCCGTCCGGCGACACCACAGTGGTGTCGTACGTAAAGTAACTTAATTTTAATCCTTAAATGCTACATTGGACACCAGAATTTTGGAAGGAAAAATTCCCTTTTATCAAGTACATGAAGAAAAGATTTTACTTATTTTCGAATAAATTTGCTTCTAAATTCTGGTGTCAATCAATCATTTCAACATTTTACGAATAGAAGTATTTTTAAGAGACATGTGTTAATATAGCCGAAGAAATCTCCAAATATTTGGTTATCTCTCAGCAGTCTCTTTAATTCTGATAATTTTAGTGCTTTATGCCCGTAGTTCGATTACATGCTTGTTAAATCTGTGTTTTACTTTTTTATTATTATTATTTTATTTATTTATTGATGAAACTCTAATTTCGTTGTGGAATATTATCCAGGAACTAATTCTGAACTATTTATATTATTTTTAGTGTAAATATGTTAGTCTTTTGTAATCAGGCTGCATGCAATACAGCAGGCATGTCCAACCTTCATGTAAGCAGGGGCGCAATTTAACTGCTAGGAAACAATGAAGGGTGCTATTATTCGCATGATTCAGTGTATGCAACAATATTATCTCATTATAGTTGGGATAGCGATAACACGTCTTATCAATGTTAACGAATTTATCGCAATTTTTTATTGAAAATAACTATACTATTATTTTCAAACTGTAATATTCGCTTTATTTAATTACCTAATGTCTGAAATGAAACAAAACTAAACTTACTATACGAAAGTTAGTAATAGATATTTGAGTGAAAATCGGCAGGGCATCGGTTAGATCATCACTCTAAAAATACTGAATGGATTTTAATTCAGATTTTCCATTCAATCTCGAATAAGAAAGTCCATTATCTCTCAGATGTTCAAGCGGTTTTGTCTATCTTCTGTCTAATTTTCCCATTAATTCCTCAATATCTCTCGATTTGAGAATTATATTTAGTCAATTTTATTAAAATATCAACAATATTTTATTTATTCGTACTTTATTTTATTTATTTGTTTACTAAATTCATTTCAAAAGCGGTAAAAAATTACTCAAAATCATTATTATTAAAATGTTATTAATATATTCTGTTTTTAACTACTGAGTTAAAATGAATTTTTAATGATACTTTTTTTTAATAATACGTTTCTTAGGGTAGTTATGCCTTTTAACAAACTATAAAGAATATTTTACTGTATTTTGGTCTTTAAAACAAATTTATTTTAACCTATCCAAAAATAAAGAAAAGGATTTATCCAATAATTAAAAAAAGAAAAAAGAAAAGTGCCCAGTTAAACTGGTAATATTGAGCTCGCAGGCTATTAACACTAATTGTATATTATACTCTTATTTCAAAGAATAATACCCCTAGAAAAATAAAGAAATCGACAATAAATGTATACCATATTTGAAGCAAATCGGATAATTCTGCATGAAAAACCCATTTATCTAAATCAAAGGGATATTCTAAATCAAAAGGGGATTATCCCCCCCCCGTTTCATTCCTTTATACTTAATCAATGAACCTCCAAATCTAAACCGGGAAGCGCCTTATCAGAATAAACCCGTATACCAAATTTTAAGCAAATCGGATAATTCTGCATGGAAAACCCATTTATCTAAGGGGGGATTAGCCCCCCATTTATCTTCTTTATACTTAACCAATGAAACTCCATATCTAATCAGGATAGCGTCTGACCAGAATGAATCTATATTCAAAATTTGAAGCAAATTGGATAACTCTGCATGAAAAAAGATTCTTTTGATATCACCTGGTATGTTCATGTTATTGAGAATCACAACAGCATGTTCATCTTAGAAATGAAGCTTTTGCAGGTCCACACAAGAATAAAAAGAAAAATGTCCAGTTAAATTGCGGGCATTGAACTCAAAGGCTATTCACACCAATTGTATAATATACTCATATTTCAAAGAATAATGCCCCAAGAAAAATATAGAAATTGAGAATAAATTAAGGGGGATTAGGCCACCGTCTCCCCCTTTATTCTTAACCAATGAACCCCTAAAACTAATCAGGGAAGCGTCTTATCACAATGAACATATGTACAAAATTTCAAGCAAATCGGATAATCCTTCATGAAAAACGCATTTATCTAAATCAAGGGGGGAGGGGGGGAGGGGTTAGCCCACGTTTCCCCCTTTATACTTAACCAATGAACCGCCAAATCTAATCAGGGAAGTGCCTTATCAGAATGAACCTATATACAAAATGTGAAGCAAATCGTATAATTCTGTCAAGAGTTATCGCGTTAAGTACGTACATATAGTACCTGAGGGCACATTAGCTCTCAAACTATCAAAGCTAAAAACCCTTGTAACAAATGATTACTAATTATATAATATTTATACTGGGGCCCAGTAACACATCAACATTGTTGTTCATCGGAATGAATTTCCAATGAAATACCAATATTGGTTAAATATTGGCTTTATATTAAAATTCTGTTATTACAAAAATATTGATTTCAGATTCTAAATACTGTCGATAAAATAGTGAAATATTTCTTACCAATATTTATGAAGCATTGGCAAAACATAAATAATCCAATGTTTCAAAATATTTCATGTACCACTATAATAGTCGAGAGACTGGTAATACAAAACTTATTCTCACAATATTGTTTCGCTACTGGAAATATTGCTATAGTAATACTAATAGAATTATTGCATTATGTTAATAATCTAATACTTCATTATACGGCTCAATGGGATTTTTTCGAATTCAGGAAAGAAAAATAAAACCAGAAAAATTTCACAATTTAAAACGAAACAGGTGCGCATGGGGTCATAGAATTAAGGACCCATCATCGGGAAGTAAGGGGGGGGGACGAAAAGTTTCAGCAGTGTGGTTTTAAACAGGCGACATTATTAATAGAATTAATTATAATATTACTATTATTATTATCATAAAATTCTTATTATTATTATTATTACTATTATTATTATTATTATTATTATTATTATTATTATTATTATTATAAAATTATTATTATTATTATTATTATTATTATTATTATTATTATAAAATTATTATTATTATTATTATTATTATTATTATTATTATTATTATTATTATTATTATTATTATAAAATTATTATTATTATTATTATTATTATTATTATTATTATTATTATTATTATTATTATTATAAAATTATTATTATTATTATTATTATTATTATTATTATTATTATTATTATTATTATTATTATAAAATTATTATTATTATTATTATTATTATTATTATTATTATTATTATTATTATTATTATTATTATTATTATAAAATTATTATTATTATTATTATTATTATTATTATTATTATTATTATTATTATTATTATTATTATTATTATTATTATTATAAAATTATTATTATTATTATTATTATTATTATTATTATTATTATTATTATTATAAAATTATTATTATTATTATTATTATTATTATTATTATTATTATTATTATTATTATTATTATTATAAAATTATTATTATTATTATTATTATTATTAATGCAAAAATTGTACTCTATATAAAACTATCGTAAAGTATCGTAAACTAGTATAAAACTATCGTATAAAATCACACTTTCTTTTAAGTACATAAAGAATGCAAATAAAAAGAGCAAACATTTTAATTAAGAAACTGAAGGTACCTTTCCTATGAAATAATTTAATTATAGATAAGGCTGACTCTTTGTTCAAAACATGTAATCTTCATCGGATACATGATAAATAAATGCATATTTAAAGCGAGACGAATGTTTACATTAATAATAAACTTATCTTTAAACTATTTCATGCGGAAAATGTTGGCTGTTTCTGTAGTAATTAGAAATGCAAATACATTGTTATTGTTAAGACAAACAGAGATAAAATGTTGGTTTAAGAAATACGTTAGTCGTTTGATCGGGTACAGATTATGCAGTTTTCCACCTGAATGTCTTACTCTTATCTAGAATTAAATGTTTACAGACTACATAAATAGGAAAATCAGAGTAAAATACAGATGGGTAAATATAAATATAAAGGGTATCTCAAATTTATGTCTATAAAAATTTAGAAGTGATAATATTTGATCTGATTTTTGTTCCGAACTTTTCCAAAATCAGTTCGATTGGAGCAACCGTCCCATGAATCTTATAGCTTCCATAACCTTTTCAGTAATGAAGATGTTGTAATAATATTTTCAACAAACTTACTTTTACTTCTGTGAAATGTGATGACGTCGTGAGAAGTACTGTAAGTGGCCACCTACCGCGTTCAAACAATAGCGAATTAGACGGTCTATTCTTCAGAATACATTTTACAGCGCAAAAAAAGTTAACAAAGGCGGATGAGAGCCCACCGAAGTGGGAGAATACATCGCCGGGTTGTGTGGGTAGGTATATAATATAGAGGAAAATAGAGATAGAGATGAAACGTGCATCTTTTGTGTGAAACCGAATGTAACAGGCTAGTGCAACCCTAAAACCTTTTTAGAAATCGGCGGAACACTTGCCGCTAGCTTTTGTTTGACGGTTAGACACACCGGTTCAAAGCTCTCCGATGAAAGTATTCAGCCCTCTTCATTCCTGCTTCTCCTGTTTGGTCCGAATGAGACCTTTTAAATATGAGCAATAACAGGCAGTGTATTGCAAACCCGTTTTGACGGTTTCAGCCATCTATTTATTTATATTCAATATTAAGGATGGCGGTGGTTCATGGTATGAAAGGTTTCGTCAGAGCCTTTTCATTGTCGACTGTAGTATGGATTTAATTATTGCATTATTAATACTATTACGCCGAAACCCGTCGAAATTGACAAATGAAAATGGGTAAACTGTTAAATTGAATTTATAAGAAAACATGCAAGAATAATTACAATAAAAAATCAATCTCACATTGGCTGGTCTAACTCTTAAAACAAATATTATTTTAAACTAAAGTTACCAAACTGCTGTTTCCATTAGCTTCAACATTTCAAATTATTGAAAAATTATACTTTATTCCTATAAGTAATCAGTAATATGTAATCAAGATAACTAATTATGAAATTATCAATTGCGAATTTGATCTTGATTAAGCAATGAAAAATCAGCAAGAATTATGCGACTTTGACAGTGCAATCATTTTTTTTTCAACGAAATCTGAACATAACCTCGTTTTTACCGTCGCAAAATTTACATGCGAACTTTTCATATTCATATTCACAAATTAAAAAAAAATTTAACGTACAAGAAATTTTCAATAAATATAAGTCCAAACTTGATGTCACGTTTGCCAGCTACAACTTTGCATATGGACATTGTTCTTGATTTGAAGTTCCAATCTCATCATCGGCGAAATTCAGAAATTTACTAAATTATTTAGTTTTATCAAATACAATACTCGTTTTCTTTCTACTATGACGTCATTTTCCATCACTGATTTATGTCGCCTCCCTCTGATATTAGCGTCTCAAACTCAGTACCAACGGAATACAAATATATTGAAACAATGTAAAAGTTTTGTAAAGGAAAATGCGTGTTTTTCTAAACGCAACGTTATTTTCTGTTCACATTAAAACACATTAATTAATTGTAATTGTAATAAGGAAGTGGCATCAGTAAGCATATAATATAATTCCCATTTCTCTGTAACAATGGAAGTAATCCAATTGCCGCCACTGTGAATAAATTTCATTTAAAAAAATAATAAAAAAAGGGAATATTTTAAAAAATAGTTAGTGCGAGTACATCTACAAAAAGGCTGCTTTCATTAAAAAATAATAATAATAATTATCAAAATTGGTTCAGTAGAATGCTTAGGGTAGATCAATAAAAAAACAGCCTTGTGTTTTAAATATATAAATTATATTACAATAGTACTATAAATAAAATATTGCATTGTCATTGTTATTAATTATTACACTTTTAATGTTATTAATTTTATTATCATATTGCAATACCGTCGAACCCACTTTCTCTAAATGCACTGCAAATAAAAAGGGCTAAAAACATTTTCACTAAGAAACTGAGCTCACCTCTCCAACGAAATAATTTAATTACAGATAAAACAAATTATTTGTTCGAAACACCCAGTCTCCATCTGATACATCATAAATAAATGCATATTTAAAGTGGGATGAATGTTTACATTAATAATAAAACTATCTTTAAAATGTTTCATGCGGAAAAGGTTCGCTATTTCTGTGGTACTTAGAATGCAAAGACATTGTTATTGTTAAGATAAACAGAGATAACATGTTAGTTTAATAAACACGTTAGCTGTTTGATCGGGAACAGATTATGCAGTTTCCACGTGAATTTATAACTCTTATCTAGAATTAAATGTTTACAGATGTCATAAATGGTAAGATGAAAGTAACATTCAGATTGGTAAATAGAAAATGCTATTAAATATACAGGATATATAAAAATTATCCGTATAAACCTTTAAGAGTGATGATACATGCGAAGACAAGTAATTTTGTATAGGTAGCCAGAGTCTCCAAACAGTTATTCAGTCAAGAATACGGGGTGTATCATTACAACCCGAACCCAGATTCAGAACAAATGAAACAGCCAACGTATGGTGTTTATGACATCCACAGCTTTTCTCATAATGATGATGCTTTAATGTAACTTTCAGAAAACTCATTTTGCTTTCTGTGAAATGTGATGCTATGACGAAATTTACTGTAAAAGTTCACCTTTCGAGTCTAAAACAACATTTGCCTAGACGTTTCATAATTCAGAATGTAGCTTACAGTACATAAGATGTTACGGAACTAATTGCAGTGCACTTCTAAGAGAATCCTATAATATCTTACATTTGGCATGAAAGAAAAGTAGTCTTAATAATTTCGTTCAAATATTATCATTATTGTTAAAGTAACGAATGGAATTTGCGTTTTAAATAAAACGAGACCTGCATTTTTTACAGAAAGAACGGATTGCGGCTCTGACTTCTTTACAAAAGTTGTTTGGCCTGTTGTTGTTCTCACTAATACCTCCTGGTCGACAGTAATCAGAAACGAGGTCCCAAGAAAACTAGAAAAAACGAAATTGTTGCTATTCATAATGTTCCGAAGCATCATATGGGTGGAAGTCCGATTTGCCTACCCCAAAGAGGAGAAGCTCATTGTTCGTTAACTCTGAAATTTACTGTCCTTTAAAATGATAGGTTAATTTGTCTATACCACACCATGACTGATTGAGCATCGACATGGTGACAACAACAGTTTAACGTTTCCAGGAGTCACCCTCCAAAGTATTGATCTCGCCCGATATCTCTTAGGAGCTCTGCTTAGGAACAGTGCTGAACAGCTTCCTGTGTCTTTGGCGAATGGCTGTTCGTTCTGCATACTCATGCAATCGCAAATGTCAAATAATAGTAGTGTGTGTGCATGAAGGGGGGTATCTGTTCATCAGAAATTCTACTTTTTGGCATTTTATGCCTATCTTGTAGCTTTCAAATACGAATAAAAAATTTTAAATAAGGGTTGTCTATATATTTAAAGTTATACCAAACTTTACATTTTAAAATGGCCACACCTCTTTTTGATACTATATTGAGTTTCTTTATTTAAGGCATACCGGAATAAGGTATAATTTATATCCCTTTTATAAACTCCTCACACAGTTGAAACAGGCCATATTTGAAGATGCTAATGTAAAAGTCAACGTGGCAAACTTTAATTTATATCTACCCACAAAATCATCCGATTGATTTTTTTTTTTTTTTTTTTTTTTATGAGATATGATAAACCAAACATTTTTCAGGCATACTTCGATTCAAAAACGTTTTTTTTTTCCTATGAATAATATTAATAAATTTACATATAAAATATTATGAATTATTTTTACATTAAATTTTATATAAAACGAATCATAATCGTCACAAACATGGATGTAAAAGTTTAGAATTCATTCCTATCATTGATTTTCGAGATACCGATAAAATTTCTCTTCTGCGGTCAAACGCGGCCCTTGAGTTCATTACATATGGTTCTGCAAATGGGACAAAAAGTACAATTTTTGAGGAGAAAATGAATGTAAACAATTATACAGATGTTTGAAACTTAGCTGTACAATATGTTTCAAATTTAGCATCTTTTGCTAAAAATACATGTTTTTTTAATAAACTTATATAATCCAACATATTGAAGTGAGATGGCATTTAGTCTATTGAAAAAAAAAAATATATATATACAGATCTCACGTCACAAGGGAAAATATTCTGCGAAATGTTGTTGCCAAAGAACATACAGAAACAGGAAAAAGTTATGGAAAAAACTAACAGCCATTTATTTCAACCATTTATTTCAAAAATTGAATAACTGAGACAAATTATGTAAGTTTAAATTTTATAATAATTATGAATACACATAATAAATGCTAATGATATTTACATTTAATAAAATTAGTAATAATTGTATTTATTATTAAATTGTTAACATTGCTTAAAAGTTTTAATTATGTATTTATAATTAGCATGTAATGGTGGTTTGATAATGTATAGACATGGCTGCAAGAATGTAAGTTCGACCTGAATCTGTTCGCTATTTTGAGGCGTTCGCTGTTCAGAGGTAAAAAAATACAAATATATATTGGTGTTGGGAATCAAAAACTATCTGCTAAATAGAGGTGTCCGCTATTCTGAACTATTCGTTATGTAGGTTTTACCGTAATGTGCTTTCATCTTGTGCTTATCAGCAAAAAAGTTTTTTTCAAAGTAAAGGCAGTAAATGTCAAACTTCCCGTATGGTCGAACATACCCAATTTCCCCTATCTGAATAAAATTTATAAGTTCTGGTTAGTAGGATTAAAAAAAAAAATAAAGATTTAAAAAATTATGTTTTGCCAAAGATTTGGTAAAAACATTTCCGCTTGCTAAATTCTAATATTATTTCCTAAATTTATAACATAAATTTTTTATTCATTTAATAAACTTAATAATTTTATTTAATCAATATTTAATTATTAACTATGGAAAAAATATTTCAACGTGTATAACTTTATTTTTATGCGACATATCTTGCAGAAACAATATTTTGATTCTAATTTCTTTTTTCAGAACAGTTTACAGTAATATTTAAAAAAAATTAACAGTACAAAAAAAGGAACATATTTTTGTTTCATTAAATTTTACAGTAACAAATTCTACATTTCCAAACTGAAGCACATCTTAAACTAATTTCTGCAAATTCAATATTAGAAACTGCCAAACATATTTCAGACGTTATCACGTCAAACAATTATTCACTCGAACAATACAGAATTGCCTGGAGCGCTACCTTTGAAATGTGTTAGTTTATACACTTCCTAATTAATTTTGATTCAGAAATTGCTAAGGAAATGTAGATAATTATTAACGCATTTGTAGTGAATGCCGACGTTCGAATTTGATTATAATTATCATATTGTTTGCATTATCTTATCAATAGTGACGCATTCCACGTTTGTCGATCAAATATAATAACAAAAAGTGTAAGTTTATTAAATTTTAATTGACTCAAATAATTATTAGACATTAAACTCTTCCTTCATTAAATGTAAAAGAATGGTTCTAAATGCAGTCTTGTTTTTAGCGGTTTCAAACATAGTTGAAAAATGTCTGTAACTTCAGTTTGTCTGTCTGTTTAGCTATCCGACTGTCTGTCTAACTGTCTATCTATCCCTGTATCATCTGCGTCTGTCCACGCTCTATTGTAATTATGATAGAAGTGCCACGAAAATGGTATATGCTATTGGGCTTCAATAAAGCTTGTTCATATTGAAAATATTGTATGTAGCATTGTATTTCACTTATAGTGAATTACAAAAGAATTCGAATACATAGAAAAGGTGCGATACTGAGATTTCTTAAAAAATGTATCGCAGCGTGCGCTGTTTTTATCGTTCGTATAAAGGAGCACAGAAAAGAATTTCAATACACCACGTTCTATTGAGGATGTGTGTTTAGTGTGCATTGTGTGATATTATACTTTTTCAAACTGAACGTAATTGATATAGGGGAAGGTGGCCTAAAATTATCCTAACGGGCAAAACGATCCACACATGTTTTCTTCCAGACAGTTTGCGATATCTACAGGGTAACACATAAACTAGTTGTGATAAGTGAAGAAGAAGCAATGACGGTATTCAAGCGATCGCAGTATTACGCCTCTGATTAGAATTCTTTGAAAAACTGGGTCTTATACCATCTGTTATAAGGTAAGCACCAACTTTCATATTTATTTAGATATACAGTCTTTCATGTACAAAAATATGACTTGGTTTACTTAATGGAGTGTGTTTTTAGATGTGAATTACACTTATGTATTGTCATAATTACTTTTATATCCTTTATTTTGCCGGTAAAAAACAATTTACAATTATTTTTAAATGAAGGATCATTTTGCCCTTTGGTGAGGTAAAATGATCCTTTGGACACTTTTTAAAAAATCTATTTTTTTATTACTCAATGGGAGTTTAAAATATTTTTAAAATACGTTTATAATGCAAAATATAGTGTAAAACACATTAGCAAAGGGCCAAAAATTTATTTATACAGTTATGTTATTTTACACAAATTTTTCCCTTAAGGGGATCGTTTTAGGCCACCTTCCCCTACGTGGTAATCCAAATCTAACATAAAAGTTGAACAATTCATAACGTTTTTCATACGTTTTTCACATAAATACATAGAAATACATTTCTTTTTATAGCGAAGCAATTATTGCCAGAATCGCTGCATTTGTCCGAGACAGTTAACACTTTAGTGGTCCCGAAGCTGCTGCCTGTCGTTTTAAAAGCCATAATGTGAAAAGATTTACTGTAGAAATTCTTTTCGGTAATAAGTGGTGAATCTTGTCAAATCTGACAGCTTTTCTGACTAATGGTATTTGTCAAATTGCAAATTTGATATCCTTCGTTTGTTGTAAACTGTGCTGCACCTGTGTACAAAGTACGGACACAACTCAAATATCTCTTTTTGGTAGCAAATGTAATTATTTTGGCAATAAAATTTTCGCTATTACAAAAAATCCAATGGTTTATGTATATTTCAGTAAAAATCATATCATGCTAACCCTGTATTTTTCGAATTGGTGATTTTTAATATCTTTTGAGATTCTTTTGACATCACCCGGTATGTTCATGTTATTGAGAATCACAACAGTATGTTCATCATGTAAATGAAGCTTTTGCAGGTCCACACAAGAATAAAAAAAAGTGCCCAGTTAAACAGCTGGTATTGAATTCACAGGCTATTCACACTAATTGTATATTATACTCTTATTTAAAAAAATAAGATCCTAATATAATGTCCCTAGAAAAATAAAGAAATTGACATTAAATTAAGGAGGGATTAGGTCGCAGTTCCCCCTTTATTCTTAACCAATAAACCCTCAAAAATAATCAAAGAAGCGCCTTATCACAATGAACATATATACAAAATTTGAAGCAAATCGGATAATTTTGCATGAGAAACCCATTTATGTAAATTAAGGAGGATTAGACTCTCGTTCCCCCTTTTATACTTAACCAATGAACCCCCAAAATTAAGCAGGGAATCGTTTTATCACAATGAACCTTTATACAAAATTTGAAGCAAATCGGATAATTGTTCATGAAAAACACATTTATCTAAATTATGGGGGGGGGGGGATTAGCCTCCCGTTCCACCCTTTTATACTAACCAATGAATCCCCAAAACTAATTAGGGAAGTACCTTATCACAATGAACCTATATACAAAATTTGTAGCAAATCGGATATTTCCATCAAGAGTTATCGCGTTACGTACATACAGAACCTGCGGGCACATTAGCTCTCAGGTTTTGATAGCCTGTGAGCTAAAAGATAAGTGCATTATGACAAGGAGATATGAATGCTAGAAATGCGTTTTAGATTATACTATGCGTTTTTCACAAGAACAAAATTTTAATATGCTGGAGTGGTACTTGAAATCTCCAGTTCATATACAGGGACACATGGAACAATTTAAAAAAATTACCGCCTATGGGCGGTTATTTATAGAAGTAAGTATTACAGATGAACTAAATTTTATCATGTTACATAATTATAAGGGCATTAGTTCCGAAATAATATCACATCTGGACGGAGTTTTCTTCAATGGGTTATTGTCTAAACAAAACCGGCTCAAGGTTATGACAAATGTTTTGGATAATCGAATATTTTTCAATTGACATCTTGGTTTGAAGGAAAACTTCCTTGGAAAGCAAATTCATTAAAGATGCTGACATTATTTCAGTTGTACATTTCTCTAGGAAGTAGATTTCACAAAATACTTCGCTACTTGCTCTAAAAAACGGACTGTATGACTGTAGACCGGGTTGAGTTGAGTTGGGTTGATTATTGACGGCCAATTATCTACACGTGGGATATAGGCCCGGGGGGAGTGCCCTTCATGGGGGTCTTTCTAAGGGAACCTAACCCGTATTTACGCATGGATAAATCCACTGCTCGAAGAAAACCACGAAATATCCGAACGATTAGGCCGACGGGCGCGATTGAGATCGAACCCAGCACCTCCCGTCTACCAGCTTCGAGAGCAGAACCTCTCAGCCACGACTGTAGATCGGGAGGCGGCAGCCAGACAATCACCTCATCGAGTTCACGGCTGAAATTTCAGAATTAGTTAAAACTCGATTCGCATATTAAAATGTAATCGGTCTGCCAAGTCATATCTTGGTGGAAAACACCTTAAAACCCGATTTTAGTGGATGACTCGTAGGTTTATCATTGTGTTTTCCTGCACCCAAAAGTATGAAAACATGGAGGACTGGGAGCAGGAACACACAATGGTAAACCTACGAGCCAATCGCTAAAATCGAATTTTCGGGTGTTTTCCACCAAGATATGACTTGGCAGACCGATTGCGTTTTAATATGCGAATCAAGTTTTAATTAATTCTGGAATTTCAGCCGTGAACTCGATGACGTAATTGTTTGTGCTGCCGCCTCCCGGTCTACTGGACAATTACGTATTAGATACGAGACGATATTCTAACAAAGAATAAAGTTTTTTTTTTTTTTTACTTGTATATATTTTTTTTCAAAATTTTACTCCTATTTTTATAGGACGTAATTTGAGATTCAAGATATAAACCATCACCTTAAATACAGGGAATATGTTTTGTTGAATTGCATCAACAATTATAATGCCCAACTGAAGAATTCTAAAATCTTGTCTACACTTTCCTAGTGAAAAATATTTTAAAGAAATTAGTTGATATTTGTTACTTGGACATCAATTATTTAATTTTTTTTTTTTTGTTTAGATAAATCTGTAATATAAACACTGTGATTTATTAACTGCCTAACTCACTCGATAATATTCCACTCAAGTAAGGAAAACGGCGATGCCGCATGGATTAAGTCATTAAGATTTAGTAAGAAAAATAGGGATGCTGCTGGAATTATGAAAAGTTTTCTTATCAAGTAGGGAAAACAGCGATGCCGTAAGGATTATGAAAAACCTTCAGTCAAGTAAGAAAAAGAGTAAAGACACATGACACGGTTTAAGAAAAACTTTCGTATAAAGTAAGGGAAGCAACGATGTAGTATGGATTATGAAAAATATCCCGATCGAGTAAGAAAAAGAGCGGTGTACGTTGAATTATGAAAAACTTTCCAGTTAAATGTGGAAAACAGTGCGGTCATTACGATAAATATTCCGGTCAAGTAAGAAAAAGAGAGAGGCACAAGGGTTATGAAACAATTTCCAGTTAATTGTGACAAACACTGCGGGTGCATGGATTATGTGCAATATTCCAGTTAAGTAACAAAAAAAGCGATGCACATGGATTATGAAAATTTTTTTCAGTTAATTGCGAAAAACAGTGCCGTCGCATGGATTACGTAAAATATTCCAGTTAAGTCAGAAAAAGAGCGATGTACATCAATTTAGAAAACTTTCCAGTTAAGTGTGGAAAACAGTGCGGTCACACGAATTATGAAAAATATCCGGTCAAGTAAGAAAAAGAGTGACGCACATGCATTATAAAAATCGTTCCAGTTAATTGTGAAAAACACTGCCGTCGCATGGATTAAGTAAGATATTCCAGATAAGTCAGAAAAAGAGCGATGCATATGGGTTTAGAAAACTTCTCAGTTAAGTGTGGGAAACAGTGCGGTCACATAGATTACGAAACACTTTCAGTCAAGTAAGGGAAACACACACAAAAATTTTACAAAATTTGTGAAAACATTTCCTGCTAGGCAATTAAAACAGTGATGACACATGAATTATTAAAAATTTTGCAGCCAAATTAGAAAAAACAACGTGACTATATGGATTATGAAAATTTCCAACGCCAACTAATGAAAATAGAGTTTGCAGATGGATTTTGAAAATATGAATCAAATGCATGATTTCTAAATGAACTGCGAATTCTTTGCAATAGTTTCATTATATATATATATATATAGATAGATAGATAGATAGATAGATAGATAGATAGACAGTTAGATATAGTACTTTTAAGTGTTTTCACTAAATATTATGTGAAAAAATTCTTTTTTTAACTTTAAGACTTTATAACAACGCCATGAGGGGGTCCCACAAGCTGTAAAATAGTTACAAAGAGCATTCTTTGTTTGCTTAAAAAAATATTTTATATAAAGTATTAGAATCGAATTCTACCGATAAGTAAAACAGAAGTTTGAAAATACTAAAAAGAATCATACACATAACTTTCACGCATTCTGCATTCTAGTTTTGATCAAAAATAAATGGAAATGCCTTTCGACATTTCTCTAAATTGAACCGTTTTTCATTGATTCAGTGCGCTTTTGAAGAAGAATGATGAATGATTGCTCTAAAGGAAAAAATAATCAAATCATTTTTGATTAAATCACTCTCAGTAAAATGAAAAAATATCTATCACATTTTCATATGATTTATTGTTTTCCTTTACCAAAATTGAAAAAGCATAAAACGTTTTATAATGGAACACATGTTTGAAAAAATGTAATAATGGTAAAAATGATTTGGGACACGATGAATACATGTTTGAATCATTATAAGGTCGGAAATGTTTTTAGTTTATAAAGGTTATATTTAAACGTTTCAGACCTTTAAATTATGGAAATTGTGTGCATAAAAAATAGATTTTATGAACTTTTACAAATTTTGTTACATTTTATTTTGGAAAATAATTTTTTTTTAATCTTCAGAAGTGAATAAATTTGCAAATGGTGTTATTGTAAATATTAAATAAATAAGTAAAATATAGTTAATAATAGTATTAAATTAAATATATATATATATTTCAAATATTAATTAAATTAATCAGTTCGTGGATAAGTTTTACGGGAGACTACTGTTTATTTATAAATATAAATTTTTATCAATACAGGGTAATTCAGAAATGATTGAATAAATTTAAAGTGATGCTAGAGCAGAGTATAACAGAAAATTTGTGTACATGAAACCAGGGTTGCAATTCACAATAAAGTTTATATTTTATTTTTCGCAAGAATAAATTTAAATACCTTTTGCACCCTTTTTCCATAACTTACTGCACTTTCGAATAAGTATGTGTTGAATGATTGTTGTAAAATAAATATGTAATAATAGTACAAATAGTCAAATCGCGTTTGATTAAATAACACTCTGAAAAACGAAAAATGTCTTACATTTTCATGTGATTTATTTTTTACATGTAGTGAAAGTGAAATAAAAGCATAAATTGATTGTTAATGGAATGCGTGTTTAAAAATGTAATAAAACTATTTTTGAGAAAATATTAGTATAAGTTCTAAATATTAAAAGGCTGGAAATAATTTTAAATCATTAATAAATAAACACCTTCCAAATAATATATAAAAACGTGGATTTTTAGCAAAACTCTTCATTAAATGTTTTACACCTTTAAATTGTGAGCATAGTGTGCATCAAAATATATTTTATGAAGTCTTACCTTTTATATAACTTTTTGGTTTTCAAAGTGATTAAGTCAAACATTTACTAGCTACTCAAATATTTACTAAACTCTACATTGAACTGTAACATTTTAATATTTAGAAGTATATTTCAAATTATTATTATTATTGTTGTTATTTTATGTGTTATTATCGTTAATTTATATATTAAGTATATCCTAAATTTAGGGTCAATTTATAAGAAAAAGGCAGTTTATTTATAAATGCTTATGTTAATTTATATCAAACATCACGTGGATGTTAATAACAAGGAAAAACAGCGATATTCTCTCTCTGAGAGCGTGCATATGTTTTATCGGTGAGTGCGTAAGAACACGCACGAAAAAAACCGGATTGCAAGAAACGGCATCGGTCAATCAACGCTCTTGCCGTAGCTCTTAAATGGCGTAAGCAGAAAATTGATGTATTAAGGTACTAGAATTGGTGCGAAAAACCCGGGAACGCGTCCGTTTGAATGTAAAAACGAGTCTTATTACAGAAATAGAATAGTCTAAAATGGAATGAATTTTGTTACGGAAAAACTAACATACCCAAAGTAGAAATAATTCAATTTTGAGTTAGAAAAGGGTAAAACGATGCTGCTCCGCCAGGAGCCTGAGTGGCGCCCGGCGCGTCTACGACCACCGAACCCAAGTCCTGAGGGACTTATAACGGGCACGACCGGATTTGTATTTCCGTATGCGCTTCGGCCGGTCAGAGGACCACCACCTTGCGAACCCCCGAACTTTATTACCCAAGTGAGTCACAACATAGATCGTTACGACACGCGGAGGATCCCATAATCAGAGGAGACCTCCACGAAGACACCTGATGAATCGCTGGAAAACCCCCGACGGCTTTCGTCGCCAGTACCCCATAAGAGGAACTTGTCCCTAGGCCATATATCGAGTTCTCCCGACGACTTTTGCTTTCCCACGGCGTCCGAATATCGAATTGTATGGAAGGACAAGACGACTAGTTCATTTGCCGTGGATTGTCATTACGTGCGACAAGAGGAGCCTCTCGAATACCCGGGAACCCGAAGAAACTCGGTCCCTGACGCATAGACACGTCTTAGCTAGGGGCGTCCACTGCCAAATGGCTTTCCCTCCGGTGAGTTTCCGCAGCGTTAGAAAAAGGTAAATAAAAAGTATTTTAAGGTGAGAATAACTAAACTAAATGAGAAAAATGAGAAAAAATTTAAATATATTATATATATACAGCGCGTGTAAAAAATTTAAAAGACAGCAAAAAGTGTTAATTTTTTGATAAATTTCAAATCAGATGTAAAAAGGTTACTGTAATGTGTATCATAATGTTGAAAAGCTAGCAAAAAAAGTCAGCAAAATGTATCTGTTATTATTTTATTTACAAAAATAAAATAATTAAACATAAAAACATTATTTCTGTGTAAAAACTTTAAGGACAGCAAAATAAAAACAAGACAGTTATGAAGAAACAAATACTTATTATGCTGTGCACGCACCATTGCGAAATATTCTAGCTTTCATGGACATTATTAATTTTTGACACAGTTCGGGAGTTGTTTTGTGCCATTCATTTGAATCATAAATCTGAGTTCTGCAGCTGAGAAAAATACTTTCCATTTTTGTAAAATCGTCTTGCTAAAACCCCACAAGTTCTTAATAGGGTTTAGATAAGGACTTCTTGTCGGCCATTGCAAAACTCCAAATTTTTTCTTCAGGAATCGGAGTTTTGTCGTACGGTTTATGTGGATAGGCGCATTATCTTGCTGATAAATAAATTTTTCCACTGCCAACTTGCTGCATCAGGCAAAAGATGGTCAGAAAGAGATTTTAGATAATCCTTTGAATTAGCTTTTCCTGAAAGAAATGCGGGTGACCCTTCGCCGTTAAACGAAAAGCAGCCCCATGTCATAATGTATCCACCACCTAATTGATGTTTTAAGAAAATGTATTTATTTTTTCTCAAATCATGCCAATAATACTTCCAGCCACCAGGACAATCTAAGTTCCATTTTGTTTTTCATCGGAGAAAATAACCTGCAGCCATTTGTCGTCTGAAGTCCTCACTCGTCTTAAAAACTGTAAACGCTGGATTTTGTGCCCTGTCAGTAAAGAGTGTTTACAGTTTATCGACAAGTTTACTGTGTATTGGAAATTGCCAGATGGATTAATTTTATTGCATATTGTTTTCTTGTAAACATTTTACCTAGTCGTTCATAAAATTTCTTCACATAAGGTTTTTTTCAGTTGATGCTAACTTTAAAACTGTTCTTTCATATCTGGGTGGCAAAGCTTTTGGTCTGCCTCCAGCGTTTTCTTTTTGCCATACTCGTGTTTTAACTTCACAAAATTGTTGATGACGGTTTTAGATTTTCTTATCTTTTTTCAATAGATCGACACCTCATTTCTGACAATGCAAAAGATTCAACATCACTTCTTTCATATTCAGTCAGTTTACTTGCTTTTGGCATTATTATAAAAATAACAAAACTCCCAATAGAAAGCGTCGCAAAAATCATTATATACAAGAGTTTTTAACATACAAATCAATAATAGTTATACGTAAAATTTGTATTAAAAATAATAGTGCCCGTAATTTTTTTACAAAAGCGAAAATAGCGCTTGTTTGCATAATAAATAATTTTCCCAATAAAAAACTCACAGATATATTTTGTTGACTTTTATATTAGTATTTTAATCTCATAATCAACATTAAATTGCCATTTCAATTATCTCATTTTAAATTTATCAACATTTTTATAATTTTTTGCTGTCCTTAAAGTTTTTACATGCACTGTGCATATATATATATATATGTAACAAAATCTATTAACGAATTAAATTCGTTATTCTATCCCGCACAATGTTTTTTTAAAAATATTCACTCTCTAGGAAATTATATTATAACACAGTTTTAGCGATGTGGTAGAATATTTAAGAGTTTATAAATGTCTGAAACAAATTCAGAAAAACAAATTATTTATGTTAAATAGTAAACTATATTTCGCAATATTCAAATTATTCATTGTACATTCTTATACTTTTGTTACTATAAGCATAAAATAAAAATTCTATTAGTATAAAATTCTATACTAAATATTATATCAGTCATTTGGCATAAATAATGATATATTTGCATTGAAGCGTTCTGTAAAAAGCGTGTGAAACAGAAGTTAGAAATTATTAAACGTTTAGAAATTATTAAAAGTAGCATTAGAAAAACTGTCACGCATTCTGTATTTTAGTTTTGATCAAAAATAAATGGAAATGCCTTTCGACATTTCCCTAAATTGATCCATTTTTCATTGATTCAATGCGCTTTCGAAAAAGGATGACGAATGATTGCTCTGAACAACAAAAAAAAAATCAAATCACTTTTGATTAAATTACTTTCAGAAAAATGAAATAAATATCTATCACATTTTTATTTGATTTATTGTTTTCCTTTGCTGAAAGTGAAAAAGCATAAATTGTTTATTAATGGAACACATGTTCGAAAAAATGTCATAATGGTAAAAAATGGTTTGGAACAAGGTTAATATATGCTTGAATTTTTACATGATCGGAAGTAATTCATGTTTATTTTTAAGCGGTTCAAAACATCAAATTATGGGAATGTTGTATGTAAACGGGAATCGTGTATGGGGATGTGTAAAACTTCAAAATGTTTAATTTAATGTATACACATATGCACACACATAAAAAAAAAAAGATTCACGAAGTTTTAAGTATTTTATTAGGGAAATTAAATTCTTTTAATATTCAAAAGTAAAGAAATTTGAAATGGTCTTTTTTTTTTTTAATATTAAATATTTTCAAATCTCAAAATCATTTCAAAAATACGCGTTTTCTCGATTTCAGTGCCAGAAAATGCCGAAAAATCATAAAATTCAAAGGATCATTACTCGGTAAGATTAGATCGTAGAAAAAAGGAACTGTTATTGCTTTACTTACTATAGTACTGAGAAATAGTTTCTAAATAGAATTTAAAGAACCCAGGGACCATATAAAAATTAAAATTTTTAACGTTTTTAACAAATAAGAATGTTTATTAAATGGATTTACGTATACTGAAGAACAACATTTTCCAATTGAAACTATATCTCTAAAACTAACGGTATAGGAATTAGCTATTGGTTAACAATAAGAATGGACACCCTATACATAAAGAAAAACTTTCCCTATAATATACAGCAAACGTTTTTAATTAAGCAATGTTGATTTCAGACTTTTAAATTAAGAGAATTGCGTGCATAAAAATAGCATTTATGCAGTTTTATCGTTTTATCACTTTTTGACCTTCGACAATTATTTATTTTAAGGGGACAGTGGATTTTCAAAATCACGAAATTCGACTAAAAAATCATTTTTTGTTTAATTTGGAGGACTATGAAACTAGATGCTCAAATTTATCAGATTCAAAAAGAATTGTTCAATTTCTGACGTTTCTTCGCAGAGATATAAGTTTTAATATTAGTAAAAAAAAAAAAAAAAAACTATATAACGTTTTTTTTTACTTAAAATGCTGTTTTCACGAAATTTCACACTATTCTAACTTTTGAACCGTTCCATGCGCATTCCTAATTATCAGATACTTTTGAAATTTGTACCCGTATATGCTATATAGTCTATATAATAATAAATAAATGTTAGTATAAAATTTGCATTTCGCGGGTATGTTATAGTGTTAGATTTTTTGTGCATGTGGAAATGCAGAAAAATTCTCCTTTAAAAAAAAAAAAAAAAAAAAAAAAAAAAAAAGAGCCTAATTATAAAAATATTTTTTTCCTGTTTAAGGTAAAGCTAGGAGTGTCTGCGCACAATTCAAAATAGTAACAATAAAAAATCTAAATATTAATTTATTGCTAAACTATCCATGAATAATTTTTAGTTCATTTGTTTTATGTGCATTTCCATTGCTATTTTGATGTTATGTTGTAATTTAATCGAACAGTTGTAATAAAACCAAGAAAGTTATTTTGCGCAATCTGTCCTTACAGGGTTGGTGTGATTGCGCACATGGGTAGGAGAGATTGTTACTAATAATAACTACAGTTAAATTGTTAACAATAATAATTACACTTAAATGACATTGATGTAAGGTTTTTGTGAACAAATATTATTGTATTAGGAGTGAATATTTCAACCTACTGATTAAAGAATCGGTAAAAGGAAATAATTTTAAAAACAATTAAAAAATTTTAATTAAAGTGAAAACAATAAAGAATCAGAAAAAGCAAGTCCAGATAAGATTACAAAATAACCTTAAGTTACTTGATAACACGTTTAACTTAAAATTAGTCCATTTTAATTTTTTATTTTTTAATGCAAATTTACCAATAATCTGCGTAATCTCTCCTAGCATGGAAACTAATGGTAACAACGCGCCATCTCTCCTAAGTAGCAGATGCGCAAACTCTCCAATTTCGGTAGGAGAGATTGCGCGGCCTTTTATATAAACATGCCCGCTACTAAAACAAACCGTTGATGTTTACATTGTTAGTCTAGATTAGTAGCTAATGAGAAATCGTTTAAGTTTAAAATAATTTGTACTACTAACATTGTATAGAAATTCTGATGAGTAGCTATGAAAATTCAAGCACTTACTTTGGGAAAACAAAACACAATAGCAATGCTTTATCTTAGACGCTCAAGACAATCAACGTGCACTTTCAATTAGACACTCCACTACTGCTGTTGCACAACTATCTGGAGCCGCTGCGCGCTCACTCTACTCCTTCCCCCCGAACCTCTATGTGCGCAATCTCTCCGACCGCGCCATCTCTCCTGTCTTTACCTTATGCATTCAGCGAACATTTATAATTCATGCGAACGTCCATTGTAATATATAAAAATTATTCATAAATAAATATTGTCTTATTTAATGCAAAAGAATTGCGTAATGGGACATTTTAAAATATAATAATTATTCGTTATTTTAAATATTTACAAACTGAATAATTTAAAAATATTTATTATTTTAACACCAAATTTTAAATATAAGTATTTGAGTTCGCTATTAACAAGTCTGCCAATTTTCAAATGAATTCATTAAAAACTGAAGAATTTAGTTTCTAATGTCCACAATCCTCTTAATAACCAACCGTGCAATATTTTTGTTCACATTAACATCCTTAATATTATTTAGGAAGCTCGCAATCAATTTATGGAGGGAAATACTGTTTGTGTATTTATAAATGTTCATATTTATTAGCATGTCTGTTTTTATTACCTTTCAATATAGTTCAAAGGTGTTTATGAATTCTGTTTGTCTATCTGTCTGCCCGTCAGTTTGTCTGGCCGTGCTCTAACTCGTGAAAATATACTCGGATCGCCATGTGATTGATAAGGTAAAGCTAGGATAGTCTGCGCACAATTCAGCAGAATAATAAAAATACATATAAATATTAATTTTTTGCTAAACTATGCATGATTAATTTTGACTTTATTTGTTTTTTATGCATTTCCATTGTTATTTTGTTGTTATGCTGTAATTTAATAGAACAGTTGTAATAAAACCAAGAAAGTTATTTTGCGCAATCTGTCCTTACAGGGTTGGTGTGATTGCGCACATAGGTAGGAGAGATTGTTATTAATAATAACTACAATTTAATCGTTAACAATAACAATTACACTTAAATGGCATTGTTGTAAGTCTTCTGTGAATAAATATTATTGTATTAAGAGTGAATATTTCGACCTAATGGTACAATTCCAGACATTCAGTTCACCCATCTTCATTGCCCAGTATTTTTTAACAAACGAATTTATTGCCAAATTTAGTTTCGATAATTATGTGTTTTTCAAAAATTATTTCAAAATTGATTCATTCATATATTTTACATGTAATTTGTAATATATGCAAAATTACCATTAAGCTGTCTAATCTCTCCTAGCATGAAAACTAATGGGAAACAATGCGCCATCTCTCCTAAGTAGCAGATGCGCAAACTCTCCAATTTCGGTAGGGGAGATTATGCAGGCTTTTATTTAAATATGGCCGCTTCTAAAACGAACCAGTGATGTTCGCACCGTTAGTCTATGTCAGTAGCTTATGGGAAATCGTTTAAGTTTAAAATATTTAGTAATACTCATACTATATAGAAATTCTGACGAATAGTTATGAAAATTCAAGCACTTACTTTCGGAAAACAAAACAAAATATAATGCTTTATGCTAGACGCTCGAAACAATCGACGTGCACATTCAAGTAGACACTGCTCTACTGCTGTTGTACAACTACCTGGAGTCGCTGTTCGCTGACTCTACTCCTTCCCCCCGAACCCCTTTGTGCGCAATCTCTCCGACCGCGTCATCTCTCCTGGCTTTACCTTATATGCTATCCGGGTTTACAATGGCATGCACGGTATTGAAAATTAAGTGTGCAGCATTTATTGTTCGTTTATAGGGGCGCTCAAAAGGAATCCGCTAGATTATGATCTATGGGGAAAATCATTTGTAGTGAATTTAATCATGTTACAATGTTTCAAATGTATTGAAATTGATATGCATCACTGCTTACTGTAGAATAGGGTGTGAATAGCATTTATCGTTCATTTACAGGCACACATAATTCGGTTACAATATTGTGTAAAAGCAATAATTGCTGGAAATGCGTTATCAATTTTGATATAAGTTTTTAAATTTTAATAACTGTTTGCATATTACTTGATGTATATAAATTCTACAAATCATACGACTGCACAAGAGAATTCGTGTACATATCCGATTTTTGACAAAAATTGCTGAAGTGATATTTTAAACTGTGTTTTGTGTTTCTGTCTGAACTAAATTTTGGCGTATTATCTGGAATATTTATAAATCTATATATCCAATACACGGCTGCACAAAAAAATTTAGAGAGTTTTCCAACATAGATGGTAATTCCTGAAATTGTTTTTTCAAATGTGTTATTCATTTCCCAAAGCACTTAAGAGCCTACGCTAGTCACGCGAAGAAACGCTCAAGCTAATGTTAAGTCTATGGGAAGGTTCTTGCATGATTTCTCACTCGCATTTTAATATTTTTAAATGATTTTTTTTTTTTTTTTGCATAGGATAGCTGAGGCCGATCCCTAACGTTGTTAGTTTTTACTTTTTCGATTTTAGTTACAGTTTTTTTATAAGCGGACATTTCTAATTTCGGAACCGGTTGGAACCGGTTCTGAAAATGAAAAAACCCTTTACTATTTAATTATCTTTTGTGACTTACTTAATGACTTGCCCTCGTACAATCGTCCTATTTTCTATACATACCCTCGTTGATATCAATTAAGACTTTTGATATTAAATATCTATAAAAAGAGTTAGTAGGGGTGTATTTTTTATCTTGATTGTGCATTCTATTTAATCGATAACATTATCGAATTGAGTCCAATAAATACATTATATCACAGTAAAAGATTTTATTTGCAATACAACAAATGTATTGAGATAATCTTAAATCATAGCTTACAAAAATTGTGACATTTATCGACATATCAACTATTTTGAGACTTTAAAAGTATAAATTACTTTCATTTACATTGATTGAAATGATTACACCTTTGTTTTCGAAAAATATGCAGAATCCATATTCTTATATCAAGTTTCAATTTAGTGTATAAATCAGAAATAATATTTCAACTTAAATTGCTATGTTTTCGTAGATTTATAATATTGATAATTCATAAAATTCTCTATATACATACGTCCAATGATTTCATCATAATTCCTGTTAAATTCAACAATCACTATCTAAATCACCCATTTAGATGAACAACTAAATCCTCCTATTTCACATGAAATGCATATAATTGCATCTGAACCAGATGAAATTACAGAGTCATGTACTTAAAAGGAAATTTTGAATGCATTAATAAAACCATTTCAAATCCCATTTATCAGTTCAATAGGTTGTAATTCTATGCAAGATTATATTCATCACTCTATATTTAATTATTTAGGCAGAAATACGAAACATTCAGACTGTTTAGAAATAATAAATGTAAATGTTGTTACTATGTCACTTGATTCTCCCTTTATATACAGTACACAAAATATGTTCATATTTCCTTAAAATTAACAAATACTATCCAGTATTTGTTACTCAGTTTGGGTGATCATTTTGGATAATGTTTGTATGATCCAAACGTCAGGATTTTTTTCAAAAATCAATGATAAGCTAACGAATGGAGTTAGAAAGTTGCCGTTTGCACAGAATCTAAAAATCTATGGGAATAAAGCGGGGTTTTTTTTTTCGGTTTTTTTTTGTCAAGAAACTAAATTTATTGGCAGCATAATTTACATTATCGACAACAAGCTGGCACTTCAGTTTGTCTAATCAAGAATGTAGGTATAGAATAAAGATACATCGGGAATTTTAACAGCTTAGATAAGTTCATTATGACGTCTGCCACACACAGGTGTCAGATGAGCCACCCCACTGTTTACAGTATTTAGGAATAACACTACTGGTAAAACGGACACATGTTGCCATATGGCTTCTTTAAATGCTTAGGGGGGCACTAATTAGTCGGTCATGGAAGACTACTCCAACTACATATTTTGATAATTACTTAAATCCTCTTATTTCACATGAAATGCATATGATCCAAATGAAATTACTGAGTTAGAAACTTAAAAAGGAAATTTTAAATGCATTAATAAAACCAATACAAATTTCAGGTATCAGTTTTCTATTTCTATTTCTATGCAAGATTATATTCATGCCTTTTTATTTAACTATCTAGGTGGAATTATGAAACGTTGTTTAGATTAAGTCTGAAATGGACTTCTGATTACCAATAGTACCACTGAAAAGAGAATACTTTTACTGTTAAAAAAACTTTTATTTCGTTTTGGCCATCTTTTGTACAAGGTACAAAAAAAGCAAGGTTCAAAAGACCTGTTTTACATGAGATTTGCAAGTTTATTACGTGTGCAAAGTGAAGTCCGGATACACTAAAATATCTCTTGCATGGATAAAATTAAAATTGTGGAACAAGTGTTTATCTATAGTAAAACGACTATTTGCTATCACATGACAGTGATTGCAGAGCTCCTAGTGGCGAAACTTGGAACTTGCCGATCCTATCTCGAAAATTATGAGAGATAGCGAAAAGATATTAACTACAAAAGTGTAAATCTTCCTCGATGTAGTATGAAAACACGTCTTACATATAAAAATAACTTTATTGGAAGGCTCTGAAGTGTTAATTTTTGTATACCCAATAACCAGCTTAAATATATCACTAATCGCTTGTAAAATGGTGGCATTTCAAGACAGATGTATATTTTATAATAAAACTAACCTATCTAAGTAGGATACAATTTATTTTAATAAGAAAGTCCACATAAGTATGGTCACTGTGTCCACCTTTGGCAGCAATACACATGCACTAACATGCTTTTGCATACATTGCTGCAGATAGTGAATATATTAAGCATAATTAATTTGAGTTTTTTATTAAAAAAAATTCTACCTTACTTACAAGGAATAGTTTTATTAGAAAATATATATCTGCCTTATAATGCTATTCTTCTAGAAGCTACTAATTTCGTATTTAAGCCGGTGATTGGTTATCAAAAATTTAACAATTCAGAGGTTCTAATAAGATTAATTTTGCATGCAATACGTCATTTTATACTAAATCGAGAAACGCTAGTTCAATTAACATTTTGTGGCTATCGCTCATACTTTTTGAAATACGTCTACAACTTCCAAATTTCGTTACTAGAGGCACCATCCTCACGCTCATATAATAGCGCATAATTTTTTTTATAGTTAGACACCTTGTTCCACAATTCCAGATCTATTCGTTCAAGAGATATTTGAGTGTACCCGGACTTCCCCTTGCACCAGTAAACACTTGAGAATCTGACGCAAAATAGATATTTTGAGCCTTGCTTTTTTTAGGGTTTTGTTCATCTCACGAAAACCTATTCGTCTCACTTCTTTGTATGTCTGTCTGTCCGTCGCATAGTCCGTTCTCGAAAACTGTATAAGTTAGAGACTTGAAATTTTGTGTACTTACAGATGAATACAGATGATACAGATTAATTTTATCTAAAGAAACTTCATTCTGAAACTCCAGAAGAGGGGGAACGGTTACTATTAGACCGGGAGGCGGCAGCACAGACAATCACCTCATCGAGTTCACGGCTGAAATTCCAAAATTAGTTAAAATTTGATTCGCATATTAAAACGCAATTGGTCTTTCAAGTCATATCTTGGTGGAAAACACCCAAAAACCCAATTTTAGTGGTAGGTTCGTAGGTTTACCATTGTGTGTTCCTGCTCCCAGTCCTCCATGTTTTCATATCTTTGGGTGCAGGGAATCACAATGGTAAACCTAGAATTTTGTGGAGTCATTTCAAATTTTATGAAAATCGAATCAAACCTTAAAAAGATATCAATTAAAGTTTTCTTTATTCTATTAAATCCTATCGTACGCAATCTATATAATAAAAGCGCAAGTCTTGTGACTGAAGAAAACAAATACGGGCAAACCACTTCTCTTTTCATATGCCAAGCGGCCATTTTTATTCAAAATTATTTTTTCGAATAAAATTGCATAAAAGTTACGTTTTTAGAAAGATCGTTGTAAAAAACTGTTTGTTTGAGAGATGAGTTACTTAAAAAAAGGTATAGATTCTGAGATAACATCAGTGGAAATTACGTTAACAGTCGAATATCTCAATCCATTAGAGTAAATAAACACAGGAGATTCGTTCATTATGAGTCATAAAAATATTTAAACAATGGGCGTAATTATTCGCAAAGCAAGATCTCCATGGGGAATTTTACAGTGCTGTCAGGTGTAGAAAAAAAAAATTCGCATTTGTAAACGTGGCATACGTAGTAAAGAAAAAAAAAAGCATGCTTATTTCGCTCATAGCAGACGATATAATTCATTTCACTGAAATAATAAGGATGATTTTTTTACATTTTGAAAATAGTTATAAAACGAACGCACCTCCTACGTCACGTTTAACGTACAATTTTCAACTTGTTTAATTACTTAAAACCTTTTCACAAGGGTTCTTTCAAGAACACATGATAATGCCGGACAGATGCTGTCCGAGCTCCCATGTAAAGGTTTAAAGCATAGTCGAATATATAACACATACACTTCCCTTACATTATTTAAAACGAATGACACGAACTTTGCTAAGCAAATAAAATTAATTAATTAATACGAGATTGGAGGAAAGGAATGTCTTCAATTTTCTTTACGTCCATACACAGTCCATACGAATTATTAAAGTACGGCATTGAACTAAATAGTTTCATCTGCAAGTCCCTTTTTTTGTATTAACCATCCTTTTATTCACATTTTCAATAACAGTGAATGAGTGCCTGTACGCCACGCTCATAAAAAATACCACCAACAGTTTTAGTTCGCTATTTTTCAGCTACGATGTTGAGTTCATTTATCTGATAGCACAGCTTGTCGAAAAGACGTCACTGTGATGTCACAATAGTCAGATACGATGCTGACTAAAAAACAACTTCTTTATTTCATCACATTATTATTTTCAGGTGTGACTGTTGGTTCGTTACTTTACTATATATATCACCGTGACCGATTTTTGATTATTTTTGTTTCACAAAACGGGACATATCGACTTCACAGAACCAGTATGAGTCATATGTCATTTTGACGTGAAGTAAATGCGTGTCAAAACGTGACGAAAATGCATTCAAAAAGCGTTGCATTTGGGTTTAGGTGTTTTCACACTTTTATCACATTTGAGTCACTGTGTTGCCCATGGAATAGATTGAGCAATATAATATGCAGTTATAGCAATATAAATTGCTTATTTGCCTCCATTTAACAGCGAACACACATGTATATTTTCAGAATAATCTTCCACTGCAATATCATCAATAACCTACAGGCGGCCTGTTCCTTCGCCTGCACTTCTCTATTTGTACTTCATCATATTTTCAACAATTTTACTTAAAATATTTCACATGAACATAATGATAATAATAGTTAATTATGGAATGTGTTTACTTTGAACATATGTTGTAACGTGCATTTTCAATTATTTCAGCCTGAAGGAATTCGGCTTCATATTGGTGCTTCAAACGGACACCCATGAAAAGTCTTTCAAGAATTGCCTCTCTGGTCCCACTACAAATTAGCAGTTATATTTTCAGAATAATACATCCTCCAGTACTAATTATCAATATCTACATACGGACATCCTCTTTTTCCCCCGCACAATATGAGGAATCTATTTGCACTTCTCTGTTTGCAATCTCTATTTGCACTTGATCACATATTCAACGATACACAAAATCCATCTTATCAACATGATAATAATTTCATTTTATAATGAGACATGCAACGGTGCATAAAATAAATCTATTATTTTATTAAATGTATGTTGTGTATAAACTTAGGAACTGTAGATATCATTTTTAAAAACTAACTGTTCTTCTTTCAGTTTTTGAACTGAATATAATATTTCGATTTATACAAAAAATAAAAAAAAAAATAAATAAAAATAAAAAAAAATACACACGATACCTATAGGTAAAAAAAAAAAATCAGACTCTATTTTCTTTGGAATCTTTCAGACACATGTAATCAAATCTTCAATATTTCATTTTCTGTCCTATAAAATTTTCACTTGATTCCAACAGAAGAACAAAGTACTTCATCAAATCTAAGCAAAGTAAATATATTTGACAGTTTTCTATACGTCGAGTTTCATTTCAAAAGAGCATCAACAGATATATACTCACAAAAGAAAATATAAAAATATAATATTTTTGTCTTCAATAACATAAATAAAAAATGTACACTATTTATTTTTTTATATAGAATCCAAATCTGTAACAAATAAAGGCAATCTTGAATTTTTTACATAAAACATGGGAACATGGAAATATGGAAACATAAGAATTCTTTTAAAATTTAAAGATATCAGCTTGCCTTATTTCTACAGATGCATTTATTTTAATATTGGTAAACCATTTATAGAATCTTGAATCACATATTATGATTAATTTTATATTCCGTTGGATCATGTCACATTCATATTTTCAACGTGAAGCTTCATATATAAATGTATTATGACTTAGTACATGTGAGTTATTTAAAATATACATACACATGTATATGTATACACACACACACAAATATATACAGGGTGTTTCACAAAGGACCCCTAACTTTAAAAATCAATAACCCGGAAACGGTGATAGATAGAAACATGAAACCAGTGGTATGTTTATTAAACAAATCGTAAGAATCTATACCATTAAAAACCGTTCGCGTATCTATCTATGTAACCTCAAAAACCCAAAAACCGCAGGGCGCAGGGCTACGACATTTTGCACACGGGTAGCTGGTAGGGCGGTCATGAACGATCGGGACAAAAAATTCGAAATTTTTAAATAGATTTTTGATAGATTAAATATTAATTAAAATCCATCCACAAAGAGATCTCATCAAAAATCCTCTTTTTTTCATTGGTTGGTTGGTTGTATAATATCTCCACAGAAGTCATTAAATAAATCAAGGTAGCATTTGCAACTGCGATTCGAGTGTTTAAATTCAATTGATCAGAGATTATATGATATGTAGACAATCAACTTAATTATTAACCGTTGCCAAATGCTAAAAAGTTAACGTTAAAGCATTAAAAAGGATTTTATTGACTTAATGAATGATAATTAGCTGGGTTAAGGTTTTTTTTTTGCATGACATATATTAGTATGATAGAGATTATTAATACAGAAAACTTTATTTAACAGAATATTTGTTAAATTTGAGGGGATGGGAAGGGGGGGGGGGGGTAAGCGACTTTTATTAAATATAAAATTTATTTTACTTGACCGCGAGCCACCTGGCGGCGGCTTTTTCATTAATTGACCCTCCTTATTAATAAATCCAAATCTACTGCTCTGATTTCAACAGAACTAATTACATTTAACAAATTTAACCTTTTTAGCTAAACTCGTAAAGTTTAATCGCTGTTTTATATAGAAAATACCACTATTTTAGAATAACAGTTTTTATAAAAATTAAATTTATGTTCCTAATAAAAGTACAGAGCCAGTATTCAGTTGATGCATACCAACACTCAAAATTAGTGATTTGTTGTTGACCACTTGACCGCGCGCCTCCTCGCGGACCCTCCCTCAAGGTTTTTTCTCTAACTGTGCTTTATTTTCAGAACTCAGATAATTATGTTCCTAACTTCTCCAAACCAGTTCCATTTTGCTAAATTATCATAAAAATCAGCATTCATAGCTTCAGCGTGTATTTCTAGAAAACAGCTACCATTATTTCCGAATAATAGTCTAAGCAAAATTTCAAATTTACTTCCTAGCTTAACCAAATGAATCAATCTTTAAAGATGCATATAGAGGTTCTCCTAATTTATCATTTGCTGAAAGGCACTTAAACATCCGTTCCCGCTCCGGCCCCTCTCTCAAGGTTTTTTGTCTAACTTTACAGTGTTTCCATATCTCAGCAGCTAATTTTTCGATTTCAGTCAACTGATTCCAAACATCATATTTAACTTAATAATCAACGTATATATCATTAAAATAAATTTATGAGCAGCGGGTACCCCTATTTCCGAATAACAGTCTAAGACAAATTTCTAATAAAGTTCCTAGCTTAACCAAAAGAACGAATCTTTAAAGATGCATAGTGGTCCTCCTAATTGGTTATTTACTGAAGTGAACTTGAACATCAACTCCTCCCCGGCTCATGTTTCAAGGTTTTACTCTATGTCCCGTTTCCATAACTCAGCAACAGTCATTCCGATTTCAACGCAAGTGATTCCAAACATTGTAATTAACCTAATAGTCACCCTCTATAACATTAAAGTAAATTTATGAGTAGCAGTTACCACTTTTTCCGAATAATAGTTTAAGCCAAATGCACAATTATTTTCCTAGCTTAACCAAACGAACGAATTTTTTAAGATGTATAGTGGTCCTCTTAAGGCTCCCGTTGAGCAAGCGCTCGGGACTACGGTGCTAATGTTAATCCAATGGGGCATTATTTTGCTAATATCTCGCTTGCATTTGAATATTTTTAAACGATTTTTTTGCACTGGATAACAGAGAAAATCTCTATTTCCGCCGTTGATTACTTTTTCGATTTTCTGTGCGTATTTTTTTTACGAAGATACTTTCACTTTCGGAACCGGTTTCGAAAGTGAAAGTATCTTCGTAAAAAAAATACGCAAAGAAAATCGAAAAAGTAATCAACGGCGGAAATAGAGATTGATCTCTGCTATCCAGTGCAAAAAAAAATCGTTTAAAAATATTCAAATGCAAGCGAGATATTAGCAAAATAATGCTCCATTGGATTAACATTAGCACCGTATTCCCGAGCGCTTGCTCAACGGGAGCCTTAATTACAGGGCCTGATTATCCAAAAGGCACGTGAAGCACATGCTTCCCCTCTAAAATTTAAAAGGGGCCCCAAAATGACTGAGAAGAGAGCCCTCTAATTCCTATTTTAAGTTTTTTACATTGTATTTTTAATTTTTTGGGAAAAGAAAGTTTGCTTAATCGAAGAAGAAATCCACGCATTATTTCACGAAACGTATTAAACAAAGAAAGATGAATGTCATCAATAGGAAATGAATTAATCATATAGCATCCTGATGTGCCTGTTAGAAACCATGCAGGAAATTGAACATACAGCTATATGTACTAAATATATCTGAAGTATATACAGGGACCATAAAACAGCTGTTTAATGAAATGTATGTGACTTCGTCTAAGCTACTCCCCGGAATAATATTAGTATCATTGGTGAGTTTTCACGAATGGAGAATTAAGAAAAGTTTTGCGAAATGAAAGGGGGCCCTAAAGTGATACTGTGCTTCCCCTAGATTCAGAGGTTAATCAGGCCCTGCTTAATTATTCATTTTCTGAAGGCCACTTGAACATCCCCTCCTCCCTGACCACCTCTTTCAAGGTTCTTTTCTCTAACTATGCCCCGTTTCCACAACTCAGCAACTATCTTTCCGATTTCAACGCAACTGATTACAAACATTATAATTAACTTAATAGTTACCCTCTATAACATCATTTCAATATATAACATTAAAATAAATTTATGAGTAGAGTTACCACTATTTCCGAAAAATAGTTTAAGCCAAATTTGTAATTAAGTTCCTAGCTTAACCAAATATAGCGAATTTTTAAGGACGCACAGTGGTCCTCCAAATTAGTCATTTTCTGAAAAGGACACTTGAACATCCCTTCCCTCCGACACCCCAGCAAGGTTATTTTCTCTAACTGTGCTTATTTCATTAACTCGGCTAATAATGTTCCCATCTTCTCCAAACCAGCTCACTTTTGTAGCACGTCTACTATACGGTGTCGTAGGCAGCGGAAACCTGTGTCAGAATTTCGTTCGGAAAGAGGTTTGTTCAGAAAAGAATGCTCCCCTGGCGGTGGAAGGTGGAAATAAAAGATTTTCCTGAGCGTACGAGCATGTCCGTTATACGGTGCCGAAGACATCGGAGACCCGAGCCAGAGTTTCGTTTTTTAAGAGATTTACGTTTGTCGTTTATTACACGGACCCGGGCAACGCCGGGCGGATCAGTTAGAATAATCTACTCTATTACAATCCATGCGCGTATATAAATCTATGTAACCTCAAAAACTCGAGGGCTCAGGGCTACGAAATTTGGCACACGGGTTGCTGGTACGGGGCCCATGAACGATTGGGTAAAAAAAATTCGAAAATTTTAAATAGATTTCTTTTTATTTTATGTGTTTGACGAATTTTTGTCATTTTTTCATGTTTAACCCGTAATTACGGGAGTTCTAACCAGTTCTAAATGTTTACTGCAATGTGAGATATGCATATTATGGGCGCCAAATGCAGTACTAAGAAACTGTAGCGGGTATTATATACGATAATTCTTTTACCTCACATGGAAATAATTAGAGATTATTTAATTGCGCTTAACTATTACCTTTTTTTAAAAAATAAAGAAAAACATTTCATCACAAACATCAACAAAACTTTTTATTATATTTATTCCCTTATTTCAAAGATATCGTTTTATCGTCTGCTGCCACTGCAACATGATAAATTAAGTTTCATTTAAAAAAATGCACAGTAGTAGAACAATATTTTTCTAAATCGTATATTTATTGAACAACTCAACACTTTAACAGGGGGATTAAATTCATTTTATTCACATATTAAAATTAAGTTCATGAACTCCCGTGCGTAGAACGGGTTAAACAGCTAGTCTATACTATTAAAATCCGTGCGCGTATCTATGTAACCTCAAAAACTCGGAAACCACAGGGCGCATGGCTACATAATTTTGTACACGGGTTGCTGGTAGGGGGCACATGAACGATTGGGGCAAAAAATTCCAAAATTTTAAATAGATTTTTGATAGATTAAATATCAATTAAAATCCATCCGCAAAGAGATCTTTTCAAAAATACGCTCTTTTATCTTCGGTTGGTTGGTTGTATAAAAACTTCACAGAAGTCATTAAATAAATCAAGATAGGGATCATTGCAATTGGGCGAGTCGAATGTTTATATTCGATAGATCAGAGATTATATCACATGTAGACAATCAACTTAATTATTAACCGTTTCCAAATGCTAAAAACTTAATTTTAAAGGATTTTATCTACTTAATGAATGATAATTAGCTGGGTTTAAGGGTTATTTACATGGCATATATTAGTATGATAGAGATTTTTAATACAGAAAACTTTATTTAACAGACTATTCGTTAAGTTTGTGGGAATGGTAAACGACTTTTTATTAAATATCACATTTATTTTACTTGACCGTGCGCCACCTGGCGGCGGCTTTTTCATTAATTGACCCTCCTTATTAATAAATCCAAATCAACTGCTTTGATTTCAACAGAACTAATTACATTTAACAAATTTAACATTTTTAGTTTCACCGGTAACTTTTAGTCGCTGCTTTATATAGATAATACCGCTATTTTAGAATAACAGTTTTCGTGAAAATTAAATTCATGTTCAAACAAAAAATTATGTTCAATTTATGTTTCATAACAAATTTTTATATTCATAAACTTTAGTTTGGTTGTACTGATTTTTATTTTTTAATTTGGTTTTAGAATCAAATTCATGAACTCCCGGGCGTAGAACGGGTTAAATAGCTAGCTGTTTAGCTGTTTATAGATAATACCGCTATTTTAGAATAACAGTTTTCGTAAAAATTAAATTTATGTTCGTAATAAAAGTACAGAGACCGTATTCAGTTGATACATACCAACTCATACATACCAGTTGATACATACCAATTTAGACAATCAAAGTTAGTGATTTGTTTTTGAGCACTTGTGATCCGTGCGCGTACCTACCCTATTAAAATCCGTGCGCGTATCTATCTATGTAAACTTAAAAACTCGGAAACAAATGGGCGCACAGCTACGAAATTTGACACACGGGTTGCTGAAAAAGGGCCCCTGAACGATTGGGGCAAAAAGTTCGAAAATTTTAAATAATTTTTTTTAAATGTTATTGACGAATTTTTGCCTTTATGTTCAACCCGTAATCGCGCGAGTTCTAACCAGTTCTAAATGTTTACTCTAATGTGAGATATGCATATTACGTACGCCATGCTGCAATACTAAGACAATGAAGCGGGTATTACGATAATTCTTTTACCACGCATGGAAAGAATTAGAGATTATTTAATTGCGCGTAATTATTATCTTTTTTTTTAAATAAAGAAAAACATTTTACCACAAACATTAACAAAACTTTTTATCCTATTTATTCCCTTATTCTAATGTATCGTTTTATCGTCTGCTGCCATAGCAACATTATAAATTAAATTTCATTTAAAAAATGCACAGTAGTAGAAAATTATTTTCCTAAATCGAATAGTTGAATAACTCAACACTTTAACAGGGGAATTCTTATTTCTTATTTAGATATTTTAAAGATGTTTGTTGTCATTTTTTTTTTTAATTTTGGTTTTAGAATTAATTTCATGAACTCCCGTGAGTAGAACGGGTTAAACAGCTAGTCTTATACATAAATCTGCAATATTTAGTTACAAATAGCGCCGTTAGATGGCGCTGCGATAAATAGGCGTATCACATTAAAAGTGATTCAATATGTGCACCTTTTACACAACAGACTTGTCACAAACGCAGAATAAAATTGTCAGTGACTCTCTGTAGTGTTTCACCGGAAATCGACACACAAGCTTGACAAATAGCCTCTTCGAGCTCCCGAGTGTTAAAAGATTGTGCCGGTAAACAATGTCCATTAATGTGCCCCATAAAAAGTAATCACAGGGAGTGAGGTCGGGTGAATACGGAGGCCACTCCAAACCTTTTCCCTTCACTGTCGAATAGTTCAACGCAATAACTCTATCGTCGAAGTATTCGTCCAGAAAGTCAAAAATGTCTTGTGTACGATGCGGACGAGCTCCTTGCATGAACCATGCTTTGCCTGGTCGATCGTCTAACACTTGTTGAGTGGCGCGAAATTGTTTCAAAAGCGCAATATACCACTCAGTCGTCACCGTTTCTCGCAAGAAAAAGAGCCCAATAATGCCTTTGCGACAGATTGCAGTCCAAACTGTAAGTTTTTGGCTATAGAGTGGTCGTGCGTGTGTCAAATGTGGATTTTCTGTACCTCAAATCGCCAATTGTGTCTGTTAACGACACCATTCAGATAAAAATGGGCCTCATCCGTAAACCATATTCGGCCGACTTAGAAACCAAAACAATCAATCTACTTGAGCATCTCGTTAGCGAAATGCTCTCGTTGTCGTTTAGCTTGAACTTGGTATGGCGAATCTTGTAATTGAATTCTGTAAGGAAACATGTGTAATGATTTCCCCAGGATTCTGTACGTGCTCGATGGCTTGATTCTGGATTCAGCTATGGAAGTCTGCGGACTGATTTATTCGGATTACGCTCAATAACTGCAGCAAGTGTCGTTAAATTTTCAGGAGTAACGACGGAGTGGGTTCGATCCGCATTTCCGACTAACGCATCGGCCACGTTGCCTGTCTGTTAAATTTTTTTGAAAAGCTCAAGAATTGTTTTCCCATCTGGGCCTTTTGCGACTTGAAATCGTGTTTGAAAACTTCTCCTTGTGGCAGTAGAACTCTGATTTAATCGATGGCACCCCAACACAATAAACAAACGTTCCTCTACGGTATACATCACTTTCGGAATTATTTTCACTATACGCTAATAGCGGTCAGATTTCAATGGCGAAATCATCGACGGTTAGTCTTTTTATGCTTTTGAACTCTCTTTAGAAGGAATCTTAACGCTCTCAGCGCCATCTATTGGTGCTATTTTTAACTAAATTGTGAGATTTGCGTATAAGATTCTTACTATTATTTTAATAAACTTACCACTGGTTTCATGTTTCTATCTATCACCGTTTCCGGGTTATTGATTTTTTAAAGTTAGGGGGTCCTTTGTGAAACACCCTGTATATATATATATATATATATATGTAAGGAATTATTGGGAAGAGACTTTGGTGAGAAATAATTGAGAGATACACAGAAATAAGTTGGACTCGGGACCTCTCTGCGGATCGAACTCTTTTATTGGCCGTTCTCTTGTACATTTGTAGTGGGGAGTTCGACCAGAGGCCCCGCGAGCCATCTTTAGTCATATTTGAGTTTTACATGGCCAAGGGTTTGGCTGACCGCTCAAATCTGCCAAAAATCTGTCTTTCTGGACGTTGCATGCCGGTTTTAATTACAATTTAGGATATTTTCCAGGGGAGGGAGAAAGAGTCAAATTGGGAGGGTCATTTATTTTAATTGATCAATTAGCTTTTGATTGATGTCTGGGTTAGATTTTGCAGAGCATCCCGGGCAATTACTCATGCAGACCTAACCACAAGGAGAAGAAAATTGCACAAACGTCAGCATTTTTAATCTTAAAAAAAGTTCAATTTAGGAGTCTGGAAGTAATAAGTGCTGTGCAGTAAAATAAAATTAACAGGGGCAAGTTGGATTTCAGCATTAGATTTATAAGTTAGAAAAAATGTTTTGAGATTTTAAATTTTAAATTCCTTATTTTAATTTTAAATTTTCGAACTTTAAATTTAATTTTGAATTTTATAAAAGGGTTCATTTATATACTTTCATATATATACAGTATGTAGCCGAAAATCATCAAACACTTTCGATTTTAGACGTTTTGTCGAATATCTGAAAAAATACTTTACCTATTATTCAAAAAAGTAAAAAACATATTTGAAATCATATTTTTCAGGGAAGGTTTGGACATGAAGGCAGTTAGAAAAAAAAATAATATTTGTCATCACCCTGTAAAATAAATTCGAAAAATGATCCGTAGCTGTACAACCTAACTAGGTGAACCCGGTACAAAATTTGTGCTCATTTGAGTAAGAATAGAATGTATAATCATATAAATATAAAGGTTCATTTAAAAAATTCAAAAACTTTCTGTATGTTTTCTGCTTATAGGATGCAGGGTTTTAAATCTACATCATCGGTACTTTAAAAAAACTTGGTAAGGTACCTTAGAAAAAATATACTACAATTAGAATATAAATATATTGAATAAATAGTGCAATACGAACATTTCTATGAAATATTTTTAAACTGCGCATGCGCAAATATGAAAAAAATATTCTGACATACGTTAGTAGTCAACTACATAGGACGACTCATGTAAAAAACCTATTTGAATATCGTGAAAATTCAGAAAGATGTCTGCGGTACAGTGAGCAAGTGAGGTAGCAAGATGATAAGGGATTTTTCCATTTATTTTAACATTTATTATTAACTAACTTCCAACAAAGAGTATGTATTTAACACATGTAAATTCGCAACTTTTGAACCGATACATCATTTTTTTTTCTTTTTTGAATGCTTTTGTTTTGATGGTACTTCCAAGGAGAAATAAAACATCAATAAAAAATGAAAATAAAAAATAAAAAATAAAAAATAACAATTTGTAGAAAATCTATTATTTAGTTACTTTTCAAAATCATCTGAAATTCAGTTCACTATGTCGCTGATATTGTCCTGAATTTTCAGAATATTCTACTAGCTTTTTTATATGAGTTGCCCATAGTTGACTACTAAATTATCAAAAACAAAATTGTTATCGTTCGCGTATTCACAGTTAAAAATTATTGTATAGAAATGATTACATTTCATTAAATATTTAATATATTTATATTTCGATTGCAGAATATTGTTTCTACTCTACGTAGTCTAATTTCGTCAAAGTAGCGTTAAATTTGATTGTAAACTCTTGAAGCTATAATTAAAAAACATGAGGAAATTTCTAGATTTTTTTTAAAGAAACCTTTATATCTTCATAAATATACCTGTAACTCCTACACAAATGAACACAAACGTTGCATATAACCAATGTAGTCAATTGCTAAAGCTACAGATTTTTTCGCGTGTTTTAATTATTAGGGTGATTGCATATATTATTTTTTATTCAATTTCTTCTTGCTCCCCCAATTGTCCTCGTAACAAAAATTTCACTGAGAAATATTAAGACTGTTCTTTATATTCATGAAGTTCCAGGAGATTTTGCCAAGTATTTCTTTAGATATTAGACAAAACGTACAAAATCGGAAGTGTCCGGTAACTTTTGGCCATACAATATATATATATATATATATATGTATATCCGCAAAACGCAAAAAATTGCTAAAAGTCGCATAAAAATATTCACGAAAAATTCAAAAATCCCTGTACGATTTCCAAATAAATTTTATTAGAAAGAGGACAAAATTTAATATATTGGGCTGAAAGATTAAAACAGGATTATTTTTATCAATATAGAAAAATCGCTAAAAATCGCATAAAAATTTAAATAAAAAAATCTAATTAAAAAATCCAAAATCGGGCTTCAAGGTGCATTAAAACAGCTATAGAGGCATCTTCCTACCAAATTTTGTAGCTCTGCGTGCAGCGGTCTCTTCAGATCACAGCGCACACACACACACAAACTTATTTCCTTATTATTATAGATTTTATTTCTTTTGATGGAGAACTGATGTTTTGAATTTTATTTTAAGAATTATGTTTAGCATTCACCAAAACAAAGGTAATAATAGCTGCCTCCGGATCTTCTTGCACTTATAAATAATCAGACTGCTTAAAAGTTCTTGCAATTGCCGAATCATCCGGTTGAATTTATATCCCAGTTGCAGTTCTATGAAGAGTACCAGTTTCAAACGATTTACCCACTTCTATTTTAGAGTTACTCAAATAATAAATAATATGTAAACACTTTAAACAACTAAATACTCACGAGCAGGGAAGACCGAGCTATGCTCGGTCAAAATTAGCTTTGAGTTCAAATATCCTGACGCATGACCAAAATGACCCACTAATCGAATTTTCTCAAACATGTGACCTATCCCAACAGTCTTCTCGTGCCCAAAAAACATAGAAGGCAAAATTTAGTCTAAATAGTCTGAGCCGTTTTTAAGATAAAATAGCTTGACCCATAATGACACATGACCAAAATGACCCACTAATTGAATTTTCTCGAAAATAAGACCTAGCCCAACAGTCTTCTCGTTCTCAAAATCCATAGGAGGAAAAAAATTTAGTCTTAATAGTCTGAGCCGTTTTTAAGTTAAAATAGCTTGACCCACAATGACCCATGACCAAAAGGCCCACTAATAGAATTTTCTCGAACACCATGATCTAGCCCAATAGTCTTCTCGTGCCCAAAAACCATAGGATGCAAAATTTAGTGTAAATAATCTAAGCATTTTTTAGATAAAATTAGCTTGACCCACAGTGACCCAAAAACGACCCACTAATCGAATTTTCTCGGACATGGGACCTATCTCAATGATTTTGTCGTGCCCGAAACTCGTAGGACACAAAATTTAATCAAAATCGTTAGAGCCGTTTTTTAGATAAAATTAATTTGACCCGCGATGACCCAAAAATGACCCACTAATCGAAAGTTCCCGAACATGTGACCCAGCCCAATAGTCTTCTCGTGCTCGAAAATGGTCAGAAACAAAATTTAGTCAAAATCGTTTGAACCGTTTTTTAGATACAATTAGCTTGACCCTGACCCTTGATGACCCAAAATGACCTACTAAACGAATTTTCTCGAACACGTGACCTAGCCCAATGGTTTTCTGGTGCCCCAAAACGGTAGGGTACAAAATTTCGTCAAAATCGTTAGAGCCGTTTTCAAGATAAAATTTGCATATATATATATATATATATATATATATATATATATATATATATATATATATATAACCACACACAAGATTTGCTCGTATTAGAATATATGATAAAAAGAGACGAAGCTATATCTATTAATATACATTAAAGACTATGTAAACACTTCAAGCTCAATATGCATAAAAAGAGACGATTCTTATATCTATTAATATATATACATTAGGGACTCCGCATATTGGAAAACTAAAAAAGATGCCTGCTTGCAAACGCGTTGTAAAAGAAAACGTAGAAATCAGAAGCTAAGAAAGGATGCAGACATTCTGCAGTTATTTTAAACGAAAATAATAAAGTAGTAGGAGAAGAAAATTGCACATTGGTCAGTGACAGTTTTGATGAAGATAGAGCGAAACATAAAAAAAATTATGCAATGAATATATTTAGGTGTGGATGGGGTTGTGACAACGTATTATCAATGGATTACTAAGGTTATTCGACTTTTTTCTTCACTTTGAGAATAATGTATAAGAGTTACTTATGAGACTATATTTGTAATCTAAAACTATAGAACTGTGTTTATGTGTTTACATTTCAAGAATTTTTCTGTCATGTCTATCATTACCGATATCATTTTTGCTTAACCCCAGGAGTACGCGTAAACCAGGTTGGGAACCATTTTATTATAATTCAATGAAAATCAACATAACCAATACTTCTCAAAAATCGGATGATACAATATCCAACAAACAACAGAAAAGTAAATACTCTATGCAAATACTACAAAAAAAGGTCTGAAAACTAATGAAAGTGCAAAACGCCATACATAAGTCAAAAGAAATGTTCCTAATTTCTTTCTATATGCTTCGTTATTTTCTATTACACATTTTTCTTGAATAGAGATTTTTAAATAATATCTTCATAATTTTTTGGAGTTTATAGTGAAACCATATACCCAATATAACGTGTCAAACAACTTCATCGTAGCAAACTCTAACAGGCCTCTTCTGTACCTGTTAAGGAAATATCCAACCCTATTTCTATTATTAAAATTGATATCTGAATTTTCAGCCGTATCGGAAAATCATTTCCGATAAGGCGGAAAATCATTTCCGATCCTAGAGTATCCAAATGGGCCATAGTCCATCAATCAGAAATATATTAAACAAATAAATAAATATATTCTACACGACCACTATACGATCACAACAACACTAAATTTTATTACATTTTCAGGATCAACGTGTGAAGAAATATGTATATACAAATTTTCATCAAGATTGAGGTTGTTTTTAATGAAATGAAAATTATTGTAACTTGGCTTGTTTTAGAAATACCATGTGATTCAAACGCAAAAGAAAAGGTAACAATGCAACAATTCAAAAAATATAAATAATAAGACTATTAGGTTTTCACAGCCACGACCATGTCATACGATTTTTTATAACGAAAATTTTAATAACAGAATAATTACATTTTCCACCAACAAGTGGTTCTTCAGTTCCATCGAAAGATTGTGCTGCAGCGGAGCACACTTCGCAATGCATCTAGCATTACAAATGTTCAGTATAACGAAGCCATCACACAAGGCACGACTCTCAACAAAGCATGGACTAAAATTTCTGCAATGACTCCTGTCACACAATCAGGGACGTATTCCGAACCTTCTGAACACGTGTAGCATCTTCAAATTTCACAAGTAAAAAAGAACAGTAATTTTAGCCTTATTTATGTGGGGTTAAATAAGCCGAATTTTTTTTTAAATTATTATTTGGTGAAAATTTGCGCATAATTAGAATACAGCTCTGCACACAATGGTTGGAGTAAATACATTCAAAGACTCCGGAACCACTGGGGTACTAACTGTCAGTGACGAATGAAGTTATTATGGTAATAACATTTTTCTTTATCAATACTAGTGCTCGCGAATATATGTTTATATACGTTTAACCCTTTCAGGGGCAGTGGTATATTTATGAAACTACTTAATTTTAATTCCCAAACGCCACAATGGCACCAGAAATTTTCTAAAATCTTTCCCATTTAATATGTATCTGATTTTTTGCCCTTTTCTTATTTCCAAATAAATTTCTATGTTAATTCCGGTGCCAGTTATTTATTTTAACATTTTAGTACTGAAAGTACTTTGCCCCTGAAAGAGTTAAATGTATACATAGCTAAGCCTTTTTCCATATTATATACCTATCCAAAATCGTTACCGGTTACAATACGTTTTATACGTATTTTACGTATATTCGTGATCACTGATCAATACCATGAATTTCTCTGTATCATATCAGAAAATGGGTACAGCATGAATTATAAAATTCTTTTACAAACAGGAAATAAGTTAATAAAAACCGTAAAAAGACACATTTTAAAATATATCATTTTAAAATATTTACATATTTATATACTTTAACTTAAATATTTGTAAACATTAACTTAAATATAATTTTAATTATAATTTTCAGAATTGTGGAATTAGCTTTTCTTTTACAATTTTAATGCCAAAAAATATTACTTTTGCACAAATATATTTTTTCATAAAATCTAAATTTTTTTTAACATTCAACAGTCGTATGGCCCCCGAAAACATTAAATTAATGCAGTAATTGACTTACGTATTAACTATTCAAATGTTACATTTCAACATACAATTATTAGACAAACATGCATTGTATTTTAACTCTCATACATGCATAAAACATACTATTAAGTAGCTTTCAAAGAAAAAGAATTGTGTTATTTATTGCGACAAGGCAAAAATATTTGAATAATTCTTGTCTTTTTAAACATCATGTAAAAAAAAAATAAAAAAAAAAAAAAACAGCTGGTCTAAAGCCTTTATCAAGACAAGAGAAGGCTCCTTTATCATTCTTTATATAAAATGCAGCGATGCTTAACATTAAAAAATATGAAGTCGGCAAATATGGCAAAGTTTTGACATCCTTTGTATTTTGCTATCAATCACTCAGGGGGGACAAAGGGAAATTCTAATGTGCAGCCAGCAACGCCTTTTTATTTTTATCTTTTGAATGCTTTTTGTCGTTTAAAAGGGTTGGCATATTTTCGCTTATTTTTGCTAATTAGTTGTGTTTCACAAAAAAATGTGTTAGGAATATGTTCTATAGCAAATGGATTAGTTTTACAGTACTTCTTCCATTCTGGATTTTGTGCGAAAATAATAAACTAAATGAGTATGCGCATGATGTATTTAACTCTTCATTGTATTTTGCATCGTGTATGATACATGCTTATAAATGTTATGCAGAGTATCTTCTCTCATTGCTGAAATATAGGTAATCAATAAACTGTAAGTTTTAGAGATATATTTCCAATTGTAAAAATACATCAAGTTCCCATAATATTAAAAGCTATTTGAACAATAAAGTTATTTTTGAAAATGTTGCAAAATTTAAATTACTGTACGTTACATATAAGTTATATACCATAAGTTACATTTAGAAAAAATATTTTCTACATTCTCCATACTGTAACAAGTAAAAGAGAAAAAAAATTGTACAGTAAAAATGTACCGAGATATCACATTTTGAAATTTTATAAATTTTCAAGTACTTAAACAGGAAAAACGCGCTTTTGAAACATTTAAATGACGAAAATTCATAAATTCAAAGTACCATAACTCAGTAAGTTTTGTCCTGAAAGAAAGAGATATCTTTTGTTTGTTTGTTTGTTTTACTGATGGATTATGTTTTTCTAAATATAATCCATAGGATTCTTAGACCATATAAATAAGGTTTAAATTTCCTAACTTTGGCAAAAATAGCTAGTTTGACATAAATGGTAATGATGGTTACGAATGTTACGATGGTGAAAAACGATGGTGAATATGGCAAAGATACGATGGTGAACTCCTCTCATCTATGATGGTGAATAACAACAATTGAAACACATTTTGCAATTGAAAGTATACTTCTCAAATTAATGTGTAAAGAATTGAGCTTCGACATCCAGCTGCACTATGTGTCATTCTAGCATTTCCTGTGAGTACACTTAACTGCATACCTTCCCTCGCTATTTTTGCCTTGAAGACTAGCAGACGCCGAATTCTATTGTACTGTGAGCGGAAAGTTCGGACAGTGATGAAGTGGTGAGGCGTTACCCAAAAAGGGGTCTTATGCTTTGATCCTTGCCGAGTTCGTGGGAAAGAGTTCATCTGCGAGAGAAGCGATCTCTGCACACGATTTTTAGGTTTGCGCCCGAAACTTTGCCCTTTGTCTTAGAACGTCCAATGACGGACTTAGTGAAAACGAAACAGAGGGATCTCAAGGCTGCTAAGAGGCTGGAGAGTTTCGAGGGGCCCGCCTCGACAAAGCCCCCGCCCCCAGAAGAAGTTCTCCTGCGAGAATGAAAAAGTGAGGGAGGACAGTTTTTGGAGAGATCAAAAAGGAGAGTGTTGACTCTCTGGAGAAGGGAAAAGGAAACGTCAGTTTCTAACTCAGCGTGGTGTAAGCGCTAGTGAGGTCCGACCTCTAGAATTGATACAGCAGGTATCCGGTGAAAATCCCAGCGAAGTGAAAAAGCACACCAAGTGCGAGAGTGAGAGTTCTTAGACTCAGAATTAACGAGTATTAGTAGATCTTCCGAAGAGAAGGAACGGACGAGCCTTGGTCCGAATGAACTTTGTTTTGTAGTCACGACTGTCTGTAATGTTTAGAGACTTTTGTTTGTTTCAGTTACACTTGGAGTCAAGAGGTCATTAACTTATAAGCGATTGACTCACGAAAAATAATTAAATGCTGTATTGACATCTTGTATATATTTTTCATTAGAATTAACATTGTTATACAATAAAATTCTATTTTCTAATTTATGCGAGAAATTCTCTGTGCCAACGATCCGATCTCGCTACCACTCACCATCTTTTATCGGGTCGGTATAGAGGAGTTACTACAAATGGTTTAGGATGTATCTATTGATAGTGAAAATATGCACAGCATATATATTCTCACATATGCCATGCATTTTCACAATCTGAGCCTTGTTCTATAACTGGAGAAATCAGATGTATTAACATTTTGATGACGGTGCTTTAAGCATCGACAAGGAGTCATTCTTTTTTAAAAGACATATATATGTCATAAAATGTCACAAGCGTTTCTTTTCTTCACAATTATTGTTAATCGAACCACCCTGATCCACAGGTTAACAATTAATTGTGGGGAAAAGAAGCGTTTGGTATATTTTAAGAACATTACTGTTTTATAAGAAGGGATGCTTTCTGGCTTATAAGAAGGAACGATTTTTTAAACAACTCGTCTTGAAAATGTTAAATAACACTAATATATATGAAGTTTAAATAACACTATTTGATCACACTATCATGCTAAATATTGTACATTTCTTTTTATAAAAACATAGAAGCGTCAGTCAGGTGTTAGTGCAAGGATTCTTTTTCTTTATTAACCCCTTCGGAACCCTTTTAGTAACACCTTTGATGTGTGCATATATGCACATTCAAAAGGCGCGCAAAGGATTTGTTTTTGGTACAAGCAGCAATTTAAAGTAATATTTACCTTATATAATTATAACATTTCCGTGATTATAACATTTTCGAGACCAATTCCTTTCTCTTCTTTAATTTTTGCTTTTTTTTAAATCTGCCAATTCAACAAAGTTAAACAGAAACCCTGAACCAGCAAACAAAGAAAACTGTAGCAAACCACTAGACATGAGCACTGCAGCGATGCCAACAAAGCTCTTGCGAAATGGATCAGAGCTAGGCTGTGTTCCAGTCCCGACGGGGTTAAGAAGCCATAGCTGCCAATCTTCCGGTATTTTACAAATGAATAGACATAACATATAAACATATTTTGAGTACAAAAATATTTAATCAAATGGTCTTCTCTCTATAGGATTATTAGTTTACGTCTTTTATTTAATAAAGTTTTAGGTTTTACTTCAATTGATAAAACCTGTTGGCAAACACGAATAAATACTGAAACCTAGAAACTATAATATTATCGATAAATGTATGGGTTTTGTTTTTATCTGTTAGAGAAGTTTTTATTACAGGATTTATTATAACAAACCGGTTGCATTTATTTAAAATATAATTTCAAACAACATTTCGGTAATTAGCTACTGAACATTAAATATAAAAATTAATGTATAAACTCTTTTTCTTGTTACATATTGCTACTAGTTATCAATTAATTATCAACTGTGTTTGCAACAGAATCTGGCTAAATAAATTCGAAAACAAGTTATCTTATACTACTTTTATTTGCTAAAGGTGTAAAATAAAAACTTTAAAAACAATAAAAAGTTTTATTAGACTGGTTATACGTTTTGACTTCATCGAAGCCATTATCAAAACAAATAAGAATATTCTAAAATTGCACAATCTATGATGTAATAATTTGAAACGTTCTCATTCAAATTTTCACGCACTCTTGCAAATAACGCAAGTTATTTTTTTTATTTTTACTTGGATATTTATTTCCATATTCGTAACCGTGGAGTAACTCAAGCCATAATTTTGCTAAGTTATATGATGCTTCATCAATTTAAAATAAAATAACGTGCTAATCTGAGAAATCACGTGAAAAATTTAATTATGGCGTTTTAAATCATTACATATAGATCGTACAATTTTAGAATATTCTTATTTGTTTTGATAATGGCTTCGATGGAGGCGAAACATGTAAAAAGCCTAATAAAACTTTTACTGTTTTTAAAATTTTTATTTTACACCTTTTAGCAATTAAAAATAGAATATTTTTGTAGTGTGTTATATTTGTTATACATTAACGAGTTATTTCTTTTTTTTTCTCCCATGTAATCTGCAAAATTTATATCGGTCATTTGGCGAAGTATTTTTCTAATTAAATACACATCTGTAATTTTGAAACTTTTATTTCCCATTTGAAAAAAAAAAAACTAATCTAATACATATATCAATAATTACTTAACTCATTAATTTTAATCTACATTCATTTTTAAATCATCGTAGAAATTCTAAAACTTTCAAAAGAATGTCTTTTCTCCATAATTAATATCATGACATAATTGATTGCTGTTTTAAAGAAAAAAATACTTTCTTCATTTTTTAAGCTGTCAAAAATTAAGAAAGTCTTTATGAAGACAGTGTATCTTTTATTTTTATTTTTTTTTAGTTCATCCAGCCACGCAATATAAAGAAAAATAAAGCTCTGCCTCGTATGTATCTAGGAAATGCTTTTTTTTTTTTTCCTTGCTTTTAAGAACTCTCCTAGCTATCAATCTTAAAAGTAGAGTTTTTTGTAAAACGGAGGGTTTATTTTTTTTTTTCTACTTGAGTGCACTACAATGGATTTTTTTAAACAACACTTTTTAATATTCTTTGCTCAGAAACTTCAAAATCAATTTAAAACTTTATGAGAGTAACTTGGCAAATTACATAATGAATGGCTTGCAAAGAGAAAAATCTTGATTCCTTTTATTTATTTATTTATTTTTAATTTTTGTACCGACTTCAAAGAAAAGAGATTATAAATCTCCTCTGTATATAGTTGATTCACATACCGGATGAACCAAAAGTTCGTTAAAACTTTAGAAATTTATAAAAAAGGAAGAAATTATGATAGAGAAGTGCGGTTTGCAAGAAAGGGCTCACAAGATAGTCGGATTTTTTTTAGCAGCAAAAAAAGTTTTAGTTAAAAATGTCATTGGTAGAGGGCGCTAACGATCCGAAACACAATGAACAGGACAACAGTACGCTCCATCCATTTATACTTGCAGTAACAATTGTTCAACATGACCTGCAGACCACATTCTTTGTCTTCAGTCCTTTCGCAACGCAACAGTTGCTGACTGTCCGTTCAAATAGAACAACTTCACCAACAACGCTCGATCGGGTAATCATAACATTCTGAAAGCGAATGAGAAATCCTCGTGTATCCCGGCCTTTTATTGCAGGACTAATTTGCATAATTCTGCTGAATCTTTCGCATGTTAGCGCCATCTACAGGTGACTTTTTAACTAAAAATTTTTGCTGCTAAAAAAAAATATCCGACTACCTTGTGAGCTCTTTCGTGTAAACCACACTTATTTATTATAATTTCTTCCTTTTTTATGTTATTTTAAAGTTTTAACGAACTTTTGGTTCACCCGGTATGTAGTTGATTCAAAAAAAACTTTAGACAATCTTTAAGGGGTGGTAGAGAACAGCAAGTTTTGTATAACCAGTATCGTAACTCGTTTATTCTGATTATTAAACATCAGTTAAATATTTTTCAATTTACTATCACCATAAAATGGCGCTAATTGCTGCAAATGCGAAAATGTTTCGGATATAGGTCCCAATTTTATCACTATTGAAATGAATCATACATACTTCACGTATACTTTTTTTTTTTTACGGACAAATGGATTTTGAACTATATTAGAATGCACGGATTGTATGAAAAAATTCTACAGTATGTCGTATTACATTACGAGTATCAAAATGGTACAATAAGTATCAAGCAGCGGTCGTTTCATGACGCTCGCTTTAATTGCTTTTTCCTCGAAGGTCAAGTCAGGAGGAAATTTATATTATATTATTGGGATAAATTGAGAATAGGGTTCTATTGTGAGGGGTGACCAGAGCAGTGTGATGCAGAATCATCAAGCAATGTTTATCATGTAATTGTTATGCTTAAAAAATAATAATGGGTTAAGCAAAAACCTGGAATTTGGGGTTCAATTATATGTTGTCAGTAGTTTCGCCAGATGTCCCAATTTTCAAGGGTTCCAAGAGCCGTTCCAGGAAACCAGTGCACGGGACACCCTAAAATGATGCGAATTGCTGCAAATGCGATTATGTTTCGGATATAGGTCCCCATTTTATCGCTATTAAAATGAATCATACATACTTCACATATCCTTTTTTTTATAAGGACACATGGATTTTGAACTATATTAGCATGCACGGTAATTATAGTATGAAAATATTCTGCAGTATGTCGTATTACATGACGAGTATCAAAATGGTACAATAAGTATCATGCAATGTGTATCATGTAATTATTATGATTAAAAAAAATGATTGGTAAAACAAAAACCTAGAATTTGGGGATCAATTATATGTTGTCACTAATTTCCCTAGATGTCCCGATTTTCAAGGGTTTCAACAGCTGTCCCAGGAAACCAGTGCGTGGGACACCAAAAGTCCCGATTTTTCATGATGTACAAATTCTTTTCAATTTCTTTTAGTACCGTAGTTCTTTTAGTGCCATTAATCTGCATCAAGTGGAACTTTAAGCAGTAAACTTGTGAAAACAGAACAAGTACATAACAAAAAAATTTTACGGTCCGCCGAAAGGAATCTAACTGCTCACACGTAAACCTGTCTAAAACTGAATTTTGTCTGGTGATTAGCTATTTTATTTTTACAGGTTTTACTGTACGTACTTTGTTAAGTGAATCCTAAGAAAGCGGAACTTGTCAATAACGGAATCCTGTCTTAAACGTAAAATATTCATGGTCCATACGGAAGGAATACCATACTGTTATAACGATTCAATCGAAACCTCTGCAGCACAGCATTTTGTTCCAGTCGCCAGAGATTCCACTTTCATAGATTTTACTGTCTAAGATTGTTGTGTTTATACAGCGTGTCCACGTATAACCTGACCGACCTTTATTTTCGCAACCGTTGGTCCTAGAGACATACTTCCAATTACAAAAATGGTTTAAATAAGGTAAAGAATTACTTTCAAAGCAATTTGGGGCAAGAAAAAAAAAATTATTAAAAAATTACGAAATTTAAATTTTTATACGGTCCCCCGGTCCTATAAGTGATATTTAGTAAAAATTTACTGTGACACTAACAAGTAAGACAAAAAAAGTCCCATTCATCTATCATTAAAATTGACCGAGTAATAGCTGTTTAAAGTTGGAGTATATTTTTTGCTGCGAAATAGGGGTCATTCACAAATGTAGTAGAAATATAAATAATCGTCAGATATATCAAAAAAATAGTTGAGAGCAAAATTAACTTGGCAATCTAATATAAATGTGAAATCTATAATCATTCTGACATATTAATGCAAAATATACCATTTGTACTGAACATATAAAAGGATAAAAATAACAGAATTTTTGTTAAATAAAAGGATGAAAACTACAGCCTCAATTCTTTACAAAATGATACAGATTTAAAAATGCTGTTAGATTACACTGTCTTTCAAATTTTGGATTGTGCCATGTTTTTTAAATTGTTGAAAATTGATTCTTATGTATTTTTTAGTGCAGAATCCGAAAATGACCTTCATTTTAAACCATCACGTCAGGATTTTTCTCAAATCGCAAATTTCAAAGATATAAAGCTCAAAGTTCAAATTGATCCCCCCTCCCCTCCCAACCTCATCAGACCCCTGAGCTGTTTAGCTGTAAGAAACCCAGCATAAGCCGAAAATTTGAATAAATTATTGAATTAAATAAAGTTAAACTGAATAAAAAGTCTTACATCTAATTTATAGTATCAGATTTTTCGCTATTTTTTAACCTTGAAATTTACGATTTTCGAAAAATCCTAACATGATGGTTAAAAGTAAAGGTAATTTTTTTATTCAGCGTTAAAAAATACATAAAACGTAATTATAAAAGCTAAAAAACACAACCATCGCAGGTTTATGTTTTTAATCTAAAATTCTTTCTTAAACTTGTTGAGGGTGATCTATCCGATTTCTTTTGTGTTATCCTCTGATATAAGTATGTATAAGAAGGTAAGCGTCGAAAATTATAATAATATTACATTGTCATCGGATTTAAGTCAGTATGTAAAATTTAACTTTGATCGGACACTTGAAAGTAACTTAAAGATCGAGTACAAATTTTAAACTGGAAAGACGATCGTTGCAAGTTAAATAAAACCTTATGAAATTAACATAATTTTTGTTAAAAGAAATCATAGCCTCAAATCCTTTCAAAATAAAACATATGTTAAAATACAAGTATTTTAACTAATCTGAAACTTAATTAATAAAAGTTAACTCAATCGTAATAGTTGTATGATTTCTTTCAAAGCGCAGATACCTTGAAATAACTTTAAGTACTCGATATACGACCCCTGAAAGCAAGGCCGAAATCATTTGTTTTCAGATGCAAGAAAGTGGTATAAGTCATGCATTTCAAAGTTTCATAACTCAGTCAATTTTAATGTTAGATGAATGGGACTTTTTTTGTCTTACTTGTTAGTGCCACAGTAAATTTTTACTAAATATCACTAATAGGACCCGGGGACCGTATAAAAATTTAAATTTCGTAATTTTTTAATAACTGCTTTTCTTGACCCAAATCGCTTTGAAAGTAATTCTTTACCTTATTTAAACCATTTTTGTAATTGGAAGTATGCCTCTAGGACCAACGGTTGCGAAAATAAAGGTCGGTCAGGTTATACGTGGACACGCTGTATAATATAGTAAAACATACTAAGACGAAAAGTGACCAGAGAATGATTCCGTTTTAGACAAGTTTTATCTTAGCATGTAAATTTGTATGGTACTTTTTCCGTCGGGACCATGGATTTTTTTCGTGTAAGACAGGATTTCGTTATATGTTATCTGTTTTCATAAGATTTACTGTATATTTATGTCCCAATTTAGAATCCACTGTGCCCCTTTTTCTGACATCTTGTCCCGCTTTTTTTTTCGACTGTGAACTTCCCAACATTAGCTGTTACAGCGAAATATGCCATATCTATGCAAATACGACGAGCTCTTCTCTTATACTTTGACAATTCTCAGTTAGAGAACAGAAGGAAAATTGTACAACTTAGAGAATCGTATAAATGAGAGTTTTTTCTACTGTATCTCAATTTGACTTCATACATATATTATTACGCATTGTATCTATTAAAAACAACATTTTGACGAAAGTACATAAAATGATTATGACAAAATAATGTCATTTAAATTAAAAATTATATATATGCTAAGAAATAGACTTAACTTACCTTGTGAAAACCCATTCTGTGCTGTTCACTGGAAAGGAGGCCATGACATAGATTTAACTAAAAACACAAATATTTATCTAGATTAGTAAGCAGGGAATTAGCAGTGGGGCGAGGGCATTTAATGCAGGTGATCAAAAATAACCTCAACAGACTGAGAAGGGTAAAATATTTTCCTAAAACTTTGTTAAATTTAACTCACTGAATACCACTTAACACCACCGTTCGCTCTACAAGAACCTATGAAATTCGCTTTAGCAGATAATATCAATGTAAATGGCTTCCTTTAGATTCCGATGGCTCTTTATTTAATTAAAAAGCTCGACTTCTTACCAAATTGGCGAAAACTCACAGCCGAAGACACTGTCCAAACTGCTAAGTGGAAACTCTATATACTTGAAGTCAATATGAAATTCACGAGGGAACTAACAAACCTGAGGACGGGATGCGTTCCAACTGATTCCATCATCTACCGCACTATATATAGCTACTGCACAACCACAGTTACCTAATTAACATATCATTTCAAAAATAACCCCAACAACCAGATTCCTGGAAACACATACGTGCTTTGTGAAACTTAAAGAAATGACAGAATGATCTCATTCATGCACAAATGTTAGAATTCAAGGCAAGACGATGGCACGCAAAATCTCTAAACTCCCTCGTCTACTAGAGTACCCTTATAAAAATGCAGATGAGCACTTTGCCACAATCTGTTCATTATTTCTAAAACTTACATATATATATATATATATATATATATATATATATATATATATATATTACAAAAAGGCAGTGATACTTTTTTGTTTTTGCTTAAGAACGCTATGAGTAAATATATGTTTCTTTCTCTAATAATATTTTTAAACACGTTTCAGAAAAAATATGTTGCTGTACAAATTTTTGAAAGTTATCTGAAGCTGCACTTACGTGATATAGCGTAGTAAATTATCAAAAAATTTACATTATATTTTTTAAATTGCTAAGTAACAAGATTTTTATATTATACGATAAAACTTCACTGCAACTGATAGAAATAAAAGTTAAATAAAATTAAAAATAAGAATAAAACTTTAACAAGAAAACTAAAATAGAAACAAAAGGTAAGAAAAGAATTGAGTATTTTAAATTAGTTTCGTATAAATAAATTAAACGTCGTATGTCCGATAGAAGTTTTACATAGTACTATTCTAATAAGGCGTTGCCGAAATCTGCGTACATCTGAAAGAGTGATACAAGCAATAAGTCATTGTTTGTAGGTTCGACCAAGGATAATGACATATATAACATTAATAATTCTTCGTTGCTTATTATTGTTAAATCTTAAAATCTATTCAGCATTTTTAAAATGGAAACATTAGAAAAAAAAAAGGATTAAATGATTCTGTTTGAAATAAATAAAATATATTCTATAACAAAAGCATTGTATTTCTAGTTGAGGTTTTACACGAATTGGATGTGCAGAATCGTTACTAAATTTTCCGAGCGCCTATGCGTTTGATGACTGATTCTAAAATTGTATTTTTCTCCGCTCAACAACGAGGAACTTTGTGACACATTCACGAAGTCATTTTTATAAGTAAAAGCCTAAAAATTGTAGCCCTGACCATTGGAGTGATTTAAATTGAATTGTATTTTTCATTTTTTGATGAGTGTATCACATCTTGAGTTATAATAGATTTCAGACTCACTGAGACCTTTCCTGAGCTGTCGCATGGCAAAAATCAGATTAAAGCGCCAAAATTGATAGCTTCTGTGTGGAAGATCTTATGCCTTTATAAGAAAAATGGCATACACTGTTTGATTTCTTAGTTCCTGAATAAGAACATCTGCAAATGCTGTGCATTTAAGAATGAAAATTACTTCGTAAACGTATCATAAACGTAATCAGTTCGAAATTCAAAACAGTCTTAATATACACTGTAAAGAAACACAAATGTTTGTTAGTCTACGATAATATAATATAACCACGAACGAAAATATACAATAGCGTCTTCGGAGGTACCCACCATTCCGAAAAGTGTTCTTGACCTTAGGTACCTCCGAAACCAATCTATTTCCCAGATTTAAAGAAGCATTTATAAAAACAGCTTCTTTTAACGTCACTGATTTTAGGAAATGTTTTCGAGTACCTTTTATAGAGTATAAAATACTTTTCTGAAACCAGAATATTGGTTTTGGGGATAAAATAAATTCTCAATTAAACATTTTCAGATGTATAAATGAAATTATTCATGCAAGAGTAAAAAAATATATATATTGATTTAATTTAATGTTAATGTTAATGCTGTTACTTTATGATGTCTGTCTATAAAACATGTTCGTTAAACATGAATATGTTTAGTTGAAAATTGATTGCATCCGAAAAACCTAAATTCCGGGTTCTCATAACTAGTTAATTCACTATTAAAGCTACTAGGAAACATTTAAAAAAACCAGTGACAGCAGAAGCAACTTTGTTTTTATAAATGCTTCTATAAATCTCGAAAATTTTTGGTTTCTGAGGTTTCTAAAGATAAAGAACGGTTTTCGGAATTGTGCGTTTACTCGGATAAGTTATTGTACATTTATGTTCGTGGTTATATGATATTTTAAGATTATGAAACATTTTTTTTTTCAGTATGCTGTGTACAGGGTTCGTACGGATCAGGGATTTTTCCAGGAGTTTCACCAGTAATTTTTGTATAGAAAAATAAATATAGGTTAAACTCGTGGCACTTCGCCTTCTTTTAATGAAAGATTTTCTGTAAGAAAATACTGGTACCGAAGAATTTCTTGGTACCAAAATTCCAGGAGCCGTACGAACCCTGTGTGTAGCTTATTTCATTGGCATTCTGATTTAATTGACGATATCATTAAATTTTTATAAAAATATAATAGTGTGTACCTTTTGAGACTTCATTGGAGTTTGGAAAAACTTTAACTAACTAAGCTTTGAAACTTGGCATTACTAGATTCATTGGACATTTAATTGGTTTAACCGAAATGCTTTGCAATATTTATAAATTGTATTCTACATTGTTTTGAAATAGACTAATGATCTGAATGAAAATATTACTGACTCTTAATTTTGCGTAAATGAATATAATATTTTTATCTGATAAAAAATGTCTTAATAATTTCGTCATTTAAAAGCATCTGTTCACAAATATGCTGGGAAAGAAAGCGGGAAAAAAATACATCAATTACTTATACAAATAAGTTATCGCCATCATCTGCAATAATCTCTCTTATACATTCACAATGCAATAAAAGCTTTTACATTAGCAGCCGCTATAAATAAAATCTGGTACAAACTTGATCTATAAAAAAACTTTTTCCAATTCTACTCTATCTTCTTTGCTGGGATGATACGCTGAACTTATTAGTAGATATGATACATCAAATAAAGATATGAAGAAAAGGATCTCACTAAGAGAGAACTGGAATGGTAGTTTTTGAGAGACAATGAATGAATCAATCATTTTGCGCTGTTTTTCTATTTCTCTATTCAACCCATTTTCATCAAATCCCTTTCCCCTTTTCCCACCCAGTTTCAAAGATTGATGTCTTCTATCTTTCTCCAATCCACTTTTCTTCCTTTTTTTTCCCATTGTGTTTTTGCTTTTCTAAATAGCGCAAGATGGCGACAAAAGGCATACGGAGTAATACATAAAAAGGCAAAATAAAAGGAAATGTACTACATGCTATCGCGCCACTGAATCATAAATAAAAAGCGCGAGGCGAAGAGAATGGATTCACATTTTATTTATGGAATGTTTCTTCTGCGTTGGAGTTTTCGAGCGTTCTGCTTTTAAATGTTATACTTTACGGCACCTTTGTATACACTGTAAAAAAAGACAAATGTTTTTTAATCTAGCGCTTATCGTTCTTAAAGTTTACGAAAATGTAATATAACGTCTACCGAGCTATCCGCGATTCCGAAAAAACGTTTCTTTATCTTTATAAACCTCTGAAAACTACAGATTTCCAAGAATTATAGGAAGCAATTCTGAACCAAAAGTTTCTTCTTACCCGACTGCCAAGACCGGTTTTGACGCGTATTGACGCGTGAAGGTTTTTGACGCTTATCTCGGTATGTATGTGGGTATGTGGATTTATCTTTATACCCTCGAAACATCCCAACGGCTGGATGGATTTTAATGAATGAGGTCTGTATCGATTCGTCTTAACCGTCCGATAGTTATAGACTAGGTTTTTTTTCATAAATTCAAAATGGCGGTCGTAAAATACAAAATGGCGGTAGAGACGAAAAAAAGCACCATATTGAGTGGCGTATCATTGGATAGGTCTTTCAAAATGAAGACAATGTTTCCTAGACTATTTTACAGTCAGAAGCTCCGTTTAAATATTTTTAGTTTGCTTTTTACGCAGTCGGATTTTTGGATTTCTTTAATTTAATTGATAAATAATATTTTGCATCAAAAATCACATAATTTCAAAACGCAGTTTTAGCAAATTCTGTTTAAATTACGTGTTTTAAATAGATAATGTGCATGTGACTTCACGCACTCCAGTAAAGACGTATTTCTCAACTAAATGTAGGCAACAAGTAACAATTCTTGCAGAGTTAGCAATTCATAATGTATTATTCTACCTATAATCGCCAGAAACGTTTCTGAGTAAATTTTACAGAGTATTCATCAGTTTTCTAAACCCGGAATATAGGTTCTTCGGATACTATGAAATCTCAAGTAAACATTTTCAGCTGCGTAACAAAATTTATAAAATGTAAGGGTAAGAATATAATTTTATTGTAATGTTAATGTTGTAGTAATTTTGTAATGTAGTGTAGTTTAATGTAATGTAAAGTTTGTCTCAAAAGTTATTAATTTTAATGTTAATGTTAATGCTATTAATTTATAGAGTTTGTTTAATATGAAAATGTTTACTTGAAAATTCATAGCATCCGAAAAAACGATATTTCGAGTTGAGAAAATTGATTAATACTATGTAAAAACTTTTCGGAAACGTTTCCGAAAATTTCAGGCGGAAAAATAAAGCTTTGTTTCAGAAATACTTCTTTAAATCTCAGAAATGTGGTGGTTTGTGAAGTTTCTGAAGAAAAAGGAACACTTTTCGAAATCCGGGGAAATCGGATATATTTTCTTAAACCTTGAGAAAGATAAAAACCTATATTAAGAAACATTTGTTACTTTTTAAAAAGTATACAGGGTGTGGAAAAACTTCACACACAAACTTCGAGGTGAGGTAGAATAAACTATAGGAAGAAACTTTTGTTTTGCAAACTAGGTTTGCAATTCATTCATTTAATCAAAAATACAAAAGTCACACTCCAATATGAACCGGATTTTTGTTCATAATGCGGATTTTTTAACGAAATGTATAGCAGATTTAATTTTCTTTGTGTAAAAAGTAACGCCATCACGAGAAGCAACGGAAATTATCACCATTGGCATCAAAAAAATACTGAACTAAGCGTGCCATGTGTTTCATATATTTCATAATGAAATTTACATTACATACTGTAGCAATGAGCCAATTACTGTGTTCTTCTAGAACTTTTCGGAATGTCATCGCTTTTAATATAGAGCAATGTAAGTCTGTTGAAAATTTCTTTAAAATACTCTCCTTAAAGTCATCAACAAAATCTCGTGTTTTGATTGCAGTGAAACACCTTGTATATTTCACTGAGGAAATGCGTTTCGACATCAGTTTCCTACATAAAAAATATTTATTGTATTGTGCTCCATCATCTCTCTCAAAAATAGTAGATGAATCTCCGGAACACCCTGTAATATATTTATTAATTTTTCCCCCTCACTAAAACTGTATGGCTGGTTCCTTTGAAAAAGGTTGATATTTCTACATATTTCGAGTGCATTTAATAAGTTCGTTTCATTGTTTTCTATATTAATGTACGAAATCGGGAATCACTTTAAATATGTTTCGCTTACTTACAACATATACTGCGAGGATACACAAAGAAACGTTTCCGAGTAGTTTTTACAGTGTAATGTTTTACAATGTAACGTTTTTACAGTGATGGCAATTTTCAAGTAAACATTTTCATTTTCATGTTCAACAAATATGCTAAATTAACAGCATTAGCATCGACATTAAAATTAACCTTATTTTGAAACTATTGCATGTATACTTTCTCCCGTTACCTGACAACCCTTTCAAGTTAAGTTGATTCTGTGGTAGCTGGCCGCATGCACGCAAGTTCAGTTTTTTTTAAATAAATGCTTGTTTTAATAAATGTTTGTTTACAGTTCGCTTGTAATTATTCTTACGCAACATCCACATGGCACACTTCAAATAGTCAATGTAGTCAATAATAAGAAGCAGTTAAAAAGTTAAAAGACGTGTGGTTTGTTCCTAAAATAAGCAAGAATTTATTTTCTGTGTTAGCCACTCATGATAGATATGCTAATCATCGTTTTGAGTCAACTGCAACACCGTATTGGCAGAAAATATTACGGCTGATGATTTTATAGTATTTGTGTTCTACATAGTTACATGGAGTAGAGGAAGAGGACTTTTTAAGGCTTATACGAGAGTTGTCTTTCCAAAAGTATCCATTAAAGTGAATTAATCCACATCAGATGATTCATTGTTATATCGCTACAATGAAGGTTGGGGACATCAGGATAAATGGCATGTAAATAAGTCTCTCTTGAATCATGATTTGAACAGGAACACCAAGGTTAACGTTGAAGATGAATTGTGTGAAACATACATATATGATAAAGCTAAAGGATTAAGCTGCAGATCTAGTGATAATTGTTCTTCACCTGGAGAAATAATATTTGCAGACGTCTGTGGTCTATTGGACAAATCTTTCAGAAAATTTCAATATTTTGTTGTTTTTAAATATCAGTTTACAAAGTTTCGCTATTTTTTCTAGGCAAAAATTTGATGCCGCTAGTGCTCTCAAAGGATTAATACCTTAAGCTAGAAATTCTGGTAACAATATCAAAGAAATAATCAGTAATAGGGGAGAGGAGTTTGACATAAACGAACTATAAATGCTTTAGAAGAGAAAAATGATTGTTCAAAGATTCTCAGCACCATACACCCCAGAGCAAAATGGCAGAAGTGATATAGAGAATAAAATTATTGTTGAAAGGACCAGAACATTAAGAAATTCTAACCTTGATATACAGTTACTTTCAGCATTATGGGCCGAACTTGTGAATGCCTCAGAGTACATACTCAGTAGAAATGAAAAGTTATCAATTAAGAATGTAAGCCCATGTGTACTTTGGTGATATATTGTGAATTTTTAAGAGTTAAGTATTTACATTTTTTTTCCTTTTATAAAAGTAAAAAAATATCAATGTTTTATTGTTACGTTAAAAGAAAAAAATGCATTAGTTTTGTTTATTCATATAGTAATAATATTTTTGTACACAAAATTCCAGTTTTTAAGTTTTTTTTCATCGCTGGCGGTAACAGCAAATAGAAAAAGCAACCAGAAATTTAGAGCACAATATCAAAGAAATCATCAGTAATAGTGGAGAGGAGTTTCACATGAACGAAGTAAAAAGGTTTTGAAGAAAAAAAATGATTGCTCAAAGATTCTTAGCACCGTACACCCCACCGCAAAATGGCAGAAGTGATATAGGGAATAAAACCGTTGTTGAAAGGACCAGAACAAGAACATTAAAGAATTCTAACCTTGATATACAGTTTTATCTAGCATTATGGGCCGAGCTTGTCAACAAAGAATATTTAAAATAGATTTGCACTTTTAAAAAAGATTATTAATAGAAACATTCGAAAGGGCGTTTCTTAAAAGCGCACTCCTCTATACAATTTTACCAAATGTATATGTAACATAGGAAAAATGTAATGCATATATATAAATTGTAATTTTCTTATATGCACTTTACATTTTGTTTTACATATTAATATATATTAAATTAATTACACAATATATATGAATATTTTACTTTATTACTCAGTATATGTCAAAATGCACTTTTTTTTTCTTTGAATTCTTGTAATCTTGAGATACCTTCTCATGAATTGGCCACTATGATATGGATAGGAATATTTACCTGGTAACGCTCGAACATAAAATTCTTAAGAAATAAGATTTTCTTTCCAAGAAATACAGAAATAAGAAAGAAATGGGAAAATTATATTACAAAATTTATTAAACAAATTTTCCAAATTAATCAGAATAAAGAAATTGTGAAGATACGATAACAAAATACAGATATGCATATTACCTTTTATAAGGCAAAAATAATGTACTTGTCAACTTTTAAATAATGTTTCGAGGGAAAAAAAATCTCTCATTTAAACTTTTATCGCAACAGTAGCCTATTCTTTTTTTCAGCAACTTAATAAAAATAAGCTAGTGGCAGCATTTTCAGAAATATGAAGCACAATCTGTAATCTCTTTGTTGTGTGCGATCCATCACAGAAAGGAATATTATAGAAGCAAGCAATACGAGAAGACTTAAAACTTTTCTTATTTTCTCCTTCCTTTTATATTTATGTGAATAAAACAGAATTGTTTTGTGTTAAGAGAAACTTATGTTACATATCGCGACAGTATTTCTAGTGAAATTTTATTTATTCTAGATTAATTTTGTTAAAAGCGTGCTTAAACTTTTTGTTACATTTCTCTATAAGTGATGTCATAACTTTTATTTTTGTTTCTTTTTTACATTTTTTTATTTAACTCAAAACTTGGTTTTAACATGTAAAGATTAAATTTTGTAATCGATTTTTCACTAACTTTCTCATATGCTAGAATTTAAAAAAATGTGTTCGCAGGTGTGTTTCCGATGGTAACACAACATCTTAATATTTGTAGAACTTAATTATATATTAACACATTAATTTTAAGGCATTTTTTGTTTTACCCGCACAGGTAATAAATCGCAAATATTTCAGAAGGTTACAATTCTACATAAAGGGGTTACAAAAACAATAGATTTAATTATGCTCCAAAGCATGCTCGTCAAAAAGGCCAAATAGCTGTGAAACTGCAATGTTCCAATTTTAAACACCAAAAATGAGAAAGTAAAATATTAATAAAAAATTAGCATGTATTAGTTAAATAAATACGCTTTTATCAATTAATAGTTTCACAGAAATTAAATTATGATATATGTTCAGAAATCAATTTAGAAATCTCCGATAACGATTCTTTGAATAATGTTTGCTTTTCTTTCCTGTTAGCCATATCTTAAAAAAGAAACAAAGCAAAAATCATAATTTTTTAAAAATAAATTCACAAACTCGCGCTTTCTATCAAACGTAAATCAAAGCGGTGAATTTTCGGATGTGGTGCCCCCGTCATATTCACGCATTTTAGCGGACATGTTTAGAAAAAATCATGAAATTAGTCGTGATTTTTAAGATAAAAATTTAATGCATATAAAGGAGTGCTTTTTTTTTAAAGTTATTTTTATTTTTATATATTTTTTTAACTAAGATAAAAAAAAAAAAAATTGGTGGTTTTCTTAAAGCGGCATAATTAAAGCGACTTTTAAACCTACGCCAAACCATCATTCGTTATATTCGTTAGGTTGGAGCTTAATAGTCCGCCAATATTGCATCCATCGAAACAAATACCTGGTGGTTATAATATAAGTATCTCTATTGGGAGCTGTCTATAGCTTGAAGGAATAACCGGAATGAAACCAAAATTGGTACACTTACTATTCGAGAAAAGGGAAGAAGAATGGAACAATAAAAAAGTCCTTCCGGCCTGTACCGGGAGGAAAAGGTAGCTTTCCTATATCTTCGTTTTAAAATTTTAGCTAATGTTACACGAAAACAGCAAGTTAAAATGCAAAGAAACGTTTACAAAAGATTCGTTAATACTGAATTTGAATAAGAAATTCGCCAAATTATTGAGCAATAGCCAAATTGGCTTCATTTATGAAGACTTATTTTGGTCGCCAAATTTGGCGATATTTCGCCAAATGTCGCCAATTTTGCCAATTTTGGCGCCAATTTCGCCAATTTTGGCGCTAACGGATATGAATATATAGTTTTATGCGTATGATTGGGAAAATTATTACAACAATGAAAGAAAATAATTTGCGAGTAATCGCGTTAATGTGCTGTTTTGTTTCAAAATGTCAACCACCCTAGAATTTCAAACTGCTCCATCTCAGCCATTTTTTAAGATAGAGGTAAACCAAAAAATGCTCTGGAATCCTTGTATCAAGGCCTAAGACGTAATTAAAAAATAAATTTGAATTTTAACTTTTTTGTATATTTATTTAAGTATTAAATTTTTAAATGGCCGCCATCTTGAAACAAAATGGCGGTCTAAGCTGGCCAACGAACTCGGTCGAGTCATTGGTGAGCTTAATACACACAATTAGTTTCATCAAAATTGATTTATAAATGCGAGCGTTATCGTATGACATAGGTCAGATATATATATGGATATATATATAGATATATATATAAATCAACATTTGAACGGAGGGTGGTTTTGGTGTCTGGGGGGTCATGATCAGTGAAAATATATCGAAATTTTCCGGAACTGCTTTCCTCCGAACGGCTGCAATAGGTAGCTTTATACTTTTTTGTATTGAAAGCTACCTAAAAATGTGTTCGCAGGTGTGTTTCCGATGGCAACACAACATTTTAATATTTTTAGAACTTAATTATATACTAGATAGTAACCGTCAAGATATGACGGTAAATAACTCGAAAATTCCTTTCGAAATATGCTTTTATTTTTAATTAGCTGCTTTTAAATTAATTAAGTATTGAAAATTTTATGGATTGTTATATTGTGTAAGCGATTCCTATAGATATGTGACGATAGATTGTGTTGTCAGTCCAGCCTACTCAACTAATGAAGTGAAATAATTTTAAGCTTGTAATTTACATTATTAATATTATACTTGAATTATTTTAGCAGAATTTAACTAAAAATATTAATTGAATGATTTATTTTTACTTACTACAGTCTCAAAAACTTAAAAAAAATATATCATTTTATAAAATTACTTAAAAGCCGGATATTATAGTTATGCGTCAAATGATAACATACATTAATCTATTTTTGCATGCTGAATAGAATGGTAAAAGTAAATTCTGCCATTCCCAATAGTGCGTGATATATTACATTTTTTTCTGATTTGTCGATTTCATTGTTGCCAAAACCTCAAAATGTCTAACATTAATATATATATATATTAATATATATTCCACTGCTATAATAACGCATGTATTTTTAGAAATTATCATCTATAATGTTAGAATTTTGAGGTTAAATTTGTCGCATTAATATATATATATATATATATAATAATGTTAGAATTTTGAGGTTAAATTTGTCGCATTAATATATATATATATATATATATATTAATATATATTCCGCTGCTATAATAACGCATGTATTTTTAGAAATTATCATCTATAATGTTAGAATTTTGAGGTTAAATTTGTCGCATTAATATATATATATATATATATATATATATATATATATTAATATATATTCCGCTTCTATAATAACGCATGTATTTTTTAGAAATTATCATTTGTAATGTTATAATTTTGAGGTTTTGGTGCCAAATACATAGACAAATTAGAAAAATATACAATAACTCATGAACTATTGGACTTAGAAGAATGTACTTAGATATATTCGATTCGGCATGCAAAAATACATTAAAATATGTTGTCATTTGACATATAACTATAATATACAAATTTTAAGGATTTTTTTTTTTAAGTTTGATACTTTTTTGACCCACCTTAGGGGTAGAGTTTTAGAAAATTCTTTTTAGCGCTCGTCTACGTTCTAAGAAGTCCCCCCCTCCCCCAATTTGCATAATTCTAGATTAAACATATTTGCATAATTCTAGTTTGGGCTCTGCATTGGTGATATCTGTCAGAACTTTAGCTTATATATATATATATATATATATATATATATAGATTGTAAAATAAAAAGTAAAATAATGGTGATTAACATATCTTTATTGATGCCATTTTCTCAAAAAAAATAAAAATATTTAAATCTAATTCATGAATTTATCACATGATTCAAGAAAATTTGAAAAACGTAAAACATAACTTGGTATACTCAAGCTTCACTAATCAGTTTATTCTTGAAAAGAGATTCTCATCCGCCAAAAAATCAACATCTTGAAATCTTCACACCATAGTTCTTTGAATTTTACATTCAACTAGTGAGAATAAACATGACACTACTCCATGCATACAATTGCACAATTAGTGCCACCTGTTGATAGGATAACACACACTTATATTTGCAAATAATTATTTTTTACAATATAATTTTTTTATATTTTTCGTCAAGAGTATAACTGATGTCATTTTTAAAGACTTCTCATTCCACATTTCATTTCATTTCTTTTATTTCTAGTAAAGATAAAACAGTAAATTTTATTGATTTTTGAAATCTACCTTTTTTAAACAAAATCACTTCATTTTTTTTTTTTTTTTAAATCAGAGACACATTTATTTTTCAACTGTAATAAATAAAAATCAACCGATAGCAGTTAGCACTTTAAAAAGTAAACTACAGTCTGGCAACGGAATTTGTCACGTTTTGCTGTTTGCTATCCGTCACAAAAAGGACATTTTTTAAAAGAATAAAAAGTAGTTCTAAATTTTTTCTTTCGTTTTTGCGAACGGTATGAATATCACGCGAAGAAATTTAAACGTTTTATTAATAGAAGAATTGTTTGAAAATAGAAAGAGAATTTTTTTTAGAGCTTTATATTTATTTCTTCCAAAAAATTAAAAAATATATATATTGATCTTATAGATTCGGTGTATGAATATATTCTCGTATGAATATATTAATCTTATATATTAAAAGGAAAGGGGATTTTCGTCAAATAAATTTTTCACTTGAATTTGCTCCTTTTGCGCATGCGTAAACTTAAATCTAGAACCTAACGAGTTTTAGAACACACTTGAATGAGAAAAGGATGGCTCAGTGGTATAAGCCGCGTGTTTCTTCTCTGTTCATATCATCGTGTCGGTTCGATCCCCGCTATGGGCCAAATGATTTTTTTATTTTATTGGCAATAATTCATTTTAATAATGCCATATTTAATTCAGGAGGAAAAGTTAGATAATTTATATATATATATATATATATATATATATATATATATATATATATATATATATATATATATATATATATATATATATATATATATATATTACGAATAGTTTATAATTAAAATTTAACGCCCAAGAATTTTTGTTTTATTTACTAAATTTATATTTAAAGTATTTAAATTAAAAGATCGTGCATCTAATTATCGATTAAATAAATTGAAGTGGTCTACAATTTTTATTATATTTGGCATGACCATTAGCAAGATGTCATATATATAATAAGATAAGTATGGGATTATTTTTCGTAAAAAAGCAAAAATAAAAGGAGATAAAACAAAAAGAAGGGAAAATATTCAAATAGGAACTCTAAATTATCTTGATATCCATGATTTAACAATTAAATAATGTGTGAAAATGAAAAATATAAATTCAAGTAATTAAAAAATATGTATTATAAATCGTTAGCTACAAACGGCAGATTTTAAATTCGGGGTTTTAGAATCAAACTGATGAAAACTAATTTAATGAAAATTTTTAAAGGTCGTGTAGTTTAAAAATAAATAAGTAAATAAATCAGAAATACTAAATATTGTTATTTTTTCAAAATATTGGGACTGTAGTAAATAAAATTTAACAACCGACAATATTTTTTAAATTACTTATTTTATATTATAAATATTTAAATTAAAAGATTTTGCATGTAGTTATCGATTAAATAAAGTGATCTAAACTTTTATCGATATATTGTACGACAATTATCAAAAGATATATTTGAATAACTAAGAAAAGTATATTATTATTCTCCTTAAAAGAAAAGAAGAGAAAAAAAGAAAGGCGCAAAAATATCCATATAAGAATTATAAAAGAAGTCACCTTGATATCCATGGTTTATCTGGGTTTTAGAGTCAGGCTGATAAAAGTAAAATTAATGAAAAAATTTAAAGGCTACGTAATTAAAAAAAAATGAAAATACTAAATATTGATATGTATATATATATATATATATTTAATTTTTGAGACTGCAGTAAGTAAAAATAAATCATTCAATTAATATTTTTAGTTAAATTCTTGCTAAAATAATTCAAGTATAATATTAATAATGTAAATTACAAGCTTAAAATTATTTCACTTCATTAGTTGAGTAGGGTGGACTGACAACACAATCTATCGTTTTACATCTATAGAAATCGCTTACACAATATAACAATTCATAAAATTTTCAATATTTAATTAATTTAAAAGCAGCTAATTAAAAATAAAAATATATTTCTAAAGGAACTTTCAAGTTATTTACCGTCAAATTTTGACGGGTACCATCTAGTAAGAGGACTTTTTTTTTCTTTCAACAAGTGCATATGAAGTGTAACCTGTGGATACAGTTCTCAAAAGTAATATTATTTCAGGCTCAACAACGAGGAAGTTTCTGACAGATTCACTGGGTCGTTTCTTTATGTAAAAACATAAATTTAGTAGGAATAACCATTTTTGTGATTAGGATTCAAACAGCGATTTTTTATTTTTCCATAAATGCATCACATCTCTATCAACGATCGATGTCTTATGGGGACCTGGCGCCGTTATATATATCAACGCATTTTTTTATGGAAGTTATTCTTTCTGTATGAATAGGAAGTCTTTAAAGTACTACTGCATATTTAGGAGAAACAGCATGTTCCCAAAATGGGAGCATAGGCGCCGAATGTAGATATATTTTTTAAAAATTACTTATGCCTCCGTGCATTTATGGTAGTTATTTCTCAGCTCTTTAGTTATAAAAGGGATAATACCATTCTGAAACTGACATTTTACGAATTCATATAAATTAGTCCTACATCTACATTTATAATAAAAATAACAAATACAATCACCGATTCCATCACAAGCATTTTCATTATCCATCTCGTTATTTTTCATCATTAAATCATTTTTGTCCTACTATTATTTTACATGGTAATGATTGAGCAATTTTTATGCAACCTTGTTGTGTTTTTTTTTTTTTTTTTTTTTTTTTTTCGTTTTCTTAAATTGGTTTTTAAATATTTAGTTTTCTTTTTGTACTTTGTTTAATTTTTTTCTATAATCCGATTTCAGGATTCGTCAGAAATTTTGTCTAAAATATCAAATCTGCGTTTAATGCTTTAAAAAAAAAAAAAAAAAAAAACATTAAATCACATATTTCTTGATTGTCTGTTGATTCAGAATTTAAGGAAAGTTCTACTTCACCAGATATATCATGAAGTAAATCGTCCCATAAATTATTTTCTATCACATCTTCTTCATCTCTTACAATACTGGTATTAGGTGGCAAACAAACGATTTCCGGAACATCCGAAAAATCATCCAAATCTAAAATAAATATTTTTCAATCATCTTCCATGTAAAATAGTCAGAAAAAAATGTGATGATGAAAAATAAAGAGTTGGATAATGAAAATGCTTATGGAACTGGTAATTTCTTTTTTTATTATTATTATTATAAATGTAGAAGCTTCACTAATTTATCATATAATTTATCATATCTTTACTAATATATTACGGAAAGTTCTACTTCACCAGATATATCATGAAGTAAATCGTCGCATAAATTATTTTCTATCACATCTTCTTCATCTCTTACAATACTGGTATTAGGTGGCAAACAAACGATTTCCGGAACATCCGAAAAATCATCCAAATCTAAAATAAAGATTTTTCAATCATCTTCCATGTAAAATAGTCAGAAAAAAATGTGATGATGAAAAATAAAGAGTTGGATAATAAAAATGCTTATGGAACTGGTAATTTCCTTTTTTTTTTAATTATAAATGTAGAAGCTTCACTAATTTATCTGAATTCTTCGTAAAATATCAGTTTCAGAATGATATTATCCCTTTTATATCTAATAAACTGAAAAAATAACTTCCATAAATGCACAAAGACATGTGTAAAATTTTTCAAATTACCCCCGTTCAGCGCCATTGCTCCCATTTTGGGAACAACTTGTGCTTTCGGTAATTACAATTAATCTATTATACATATTAAGTGTGGATTGATGTTGCTAGACAGATCTGATAAACAGTTATAAACATATTGTAACTAAAAAATATAATTTTTATTATAAAGCTATTTTTTATGTATTTCTTTCGAATGCTGTCAAAAAGCTAAATTTGGCTTTTTTTTTAACTAGTTTTAATAGAAAATTCAAATGACAAATTGAAAAAAAAATTGCAGACCTCATCTCATATATTCAAAATGCAAATAACATGAAACTTTTAACAATATATGAAATACTCACATTAGAAAATAATCCTGAAGAAATGTTCCCAAAATGGTAGCAATGGCACCTAATGGGTTAAAACGCCTACTTTGACAACATTTTCTGAAAATTCCTTTGCTTTTGAAAAACAAACTGTATTCAATTTTTTAGTTTCTGAATAAGAATATGGAACTTTCATGAATTTAAGAATATAAGCCACTTTTATGCATTTAAGAAAACAATAACTTAGTGCGTGTGTGAAAAAGTACACATTTTGGAATTGAGAACAGCTTAATATATATATATATATATATATATATATATATATATATATACCTAGCAGCAGAGTTTGTTGGCCAATCGTTGGTAGTTTGTGGAAACCATTGGAAAATGGCAAAATTGGGAATGGTAGGACTGGCAAATGTTAGGTGCAGAGATCCGTCTAATTTAGAGTATATATGAGCAAGATTCTAGGTATGGAATAGTTGGACCAATGTTGGGGGGGGGGGGGGGGTGGACTTTTGTTGGCAAATGGCTCTTTGGCTAATGGTAGGGAAAGGTGGAAATTTCTTACTGTATCTCAACTATTTTGGTCTACTTCGGTATGTATACCAAATTAGTAAATCTTAGAAAAGGTGCCTCAAAGTCATATTTTTATTATGATCTCATTCTGTTTAACAGTTAAGCTTTTTCGTTTTTATTACGATCTCATTCTGTTTAAAAACTAAACTTTTTAATATACATCATCCATCATCATAAGAGACGGTAGTCTCTTGAGTGACGCAGCGAAAAACCGAAAACCGTAAGCCCAAAACCGAAGATTCCGTCACTCTCATATATACAGCTAGCAGGACATCAAAGGAAAATCGAAACGCCGACATTTAATATCTCAGTAAATATGAGGCATACCGTTTCGATTTTTTCACATTAATCTTATATCTATGGCCTAACTCTATCCTGAAATTTATAGATTTCTACATGCAGTAGATTTTGAGATCTGGAAACCAATTTTTAAGCGAAAATGGAAAATGTAATGGTGTAATGGGCACAGAGTTGTTATCTCGAAAATGGATCGAACGATTTTTTTAAAATTAATATATTATATTAATCAGTTTTAGATGAAGCGTTTAAGATATTGCGCTAACGTAGGAAAACTCTTGTTTTCAATATAATCCACTTTTAAAATCGGACTATTTTCTTATGCTTTTTCTGGTAGACTAACATTACAGATCTTCAGCCTTTTCACTGCTTTTTATTACTGCGCAATAAGGAAGCTCTTGCCTATTACGGTTACAGTTAAACGTTAAAGCATATCCATATCGCTGAAAAACTATTTAGATTCTTTTTTTTTTAATACGAAAACAGTTTTTAATGCAATTTTTAATATGTAATATATATGTATTAAATTAAATTATTGTTTGTATATTTTTCTTTTTTGTTATAATAAGGAATTTCTTATTTCAAAATCTTCATTAAGTCGAAAAATATTTAGATTCCTTGATTAAAATATTGAAATATTTTATAATTATATATATACAATTTAATTATTATTTATATATTTAATTTGTCATTTTTTAAAGGAAAAAAAATATTCAGATTTTTTTTTTATCAGTTAATTTGAAACAGACTATAATCAACGAATCAATCATCTGTTTGTTTTGAGTCGCGAATGTTGTTTAGGAATAACACTCATATGAGGTATTTTACTATTTATTTATTGTTTGTTTACTTATTTTGATTAGATTGTCCTTTTAGAAATTGTCTTTTGATGCAATTTGTGGCGTAAATGGTGAGATAATTATCAATAGTATTACCTGTTTTATCGTTAAAAATAATATAAGGAAATTGCATTATGGCCAGTGAATCTTTTAAAGAAGTCTTTTAAAAATCAGATGACGATAGAAGATTGGTTTTTTACTTGTTAGCTATATTTTCCAACTCTCCAAATCAAACTTTCCCATCATTCACCTCACACAAATTTAATAACTAAAACTTTTTATTTCAATGTGATTGAAATACGTTTAATTGTGATGAAACTTTGGTATATTATATAGGGAATTTATATAACGTAAGTTTTCACTTTTATGTATATAAAATTAGATACGATGTTTTCATTATGAAATACAATGATTCTAATTTATGTTATGGCTTACTTTAACATTTTTTTATTGACTAAGCCTATCATTAATATAGGGGAGACCGGTACACAGTGAACCTATGGACACAGTGGACCACCCCCTAATATTTTATTTATTTAAATTTTTTTAAAGCTTCTCTTCTATCCTAATAGACAACAGCACTGCAATGATTATTTATAGCCTTCAGAAAGTATGTTTAGCTCAGATTGAACTATTTTATCCTGCTTTGTTGTTTTGACCTTCTAAAAGTAAAATTTTTCATCATCATATTTTTATTTTTTTAGTAATTAAAGGTTGTAGATAAATAAAATAAAACAGCTTTTTTGAAAAGCTAAGATACTTGTTTTTATTTTACTTTAAAGTTATTATGTTTAAAAGAAAGCTATAAACAATATTAATATGATTATTGAACTTCAACATGGGGTACAGTGGACCACCCACTCCTGGGGCACAGTGGTCCACAATCCACTCTGCTCCTCTAATGCAGAATGTTCAAAATATGTAATAATTGTTTTCTATAAAGAAAGATTGTTTTAAAGTAAAATTAACTGTAAAATAAAGTAAACAAATAAAAATAACAATTTTTTTTTAACATAGTAAGAAATATTTTGTTTTGTATTTACTGCCTTTGATAAATATAACTGTAGTCTAATTGTTGATGATTCTATTCAAGTAAGATTCATGAGATGTAAATTGAATGGAAATCAGTTTATTTCTCCCGAAACTGTAGATGAATCTGCTGTTGATGTCAATGATTTCATAATGTTGCTCGCAGACCCAAAATTATTTCTTGAAAATTCCAGGCTCAATCTTACTGATAAGTATTTTGGAATTTCATTTGCAAATTTTATTGTGAGCTGATTTTTTTTGTACTTAAGTAATAACTTCAACTAAATTGCAATTGTTCCTGTATTAATCTGTTATTATTTTCAAAATATAATTAATTTTTTGTTTTTGTTTCAAAATTTATATTACTATGTTATTTTGCGAATGAAGAGGCAACAAAAAAGAATTAGATTAATGAAAAATAGATTTATATTATATTTTAGATAATACCTAATAGTGGTCCACTGTACCCTGGTGGGTGGACCAGTGTATATATATATATATATTTAATGTATTGAAAACTATGTTGTGAGAAAATTATGATGGATGTAAGAAGGATTAAGGCATATTCAAAAATATTTTCATACAGATTGGTCAGTCTGTTAAAGAGAAAAAAAAAATTTAACTGAAAAAGTGGTCCACTGTGTACCGGTCTCCCCTACCCGATTACATGAGATTTTGTTATTTGTATTGATATGTTTGTGTTTACGTATTTTATCAAGATTATATTTCAGCTATTTTTAAGTAAGTTTTTAAAGATACTATATAGCAATGTTAAAATGTTGGCTATACTTTATTAGCTTATGTTAAAGATTGGTCAGAAAAAAAAGGTTGGCGAGATTAAAAAATTTTGTCGATCAGCTAGTGCTCGACTAACATAACAACAGGGCTGCTGGGATGGAATTTAATTTTTAAAAAGGACACATTTTGAACCGGTTTGTTTACAGTCCCATTTTATTAGTAGAATTTTGTGATAATTTCCCGAATGACTGGCGAATTTTGCATTTTTTGTAAAAAAAAAAAATATTTAGATGTAATTTTAAACAAAATCTCTTTTCATTTCTTTAATTTGCAAATATTTTAAGTTTTCTTATTTAAAATACTGTGATTAAATGTTCAATGTAAGATTTCCCTTAGTTGAAAATTGTTATGACAGAATTTACACAACTGCAAAAATAATTGATTACTACAACAATGCATTTTCAGGGTTTTTTTCCAATAAAATTAGCTATACAACAGAGGAAAGTTAACTTCATACTATATTTACATTGCAGTAATTTGGAGAGTTGCAAAATATAGCTAACAAGTAAAACACAAATCTTCTTTAGTCTGCGGGTTTTAAAATACTTCCTAAATATTCACTCGACACGATGCAATTTTCTTACCTTGTATCATTTTTATCGATAAAACAGGTAATTGACAATCATCTCACCATTTAAGTAACAATCTAAAGTCAATTTCTAAAAGGACAAGAAAATCAAATCAAAATAAGTAAACAAACAATAAATAAATAATAAAATACCTAATATGAGTCTTATTCTTGTGAACAAGAATTTGCATTGCACTCACCGCTCATGAATACATGACACAAGCGATAGGTTAATTTATTGTTAATTGATAGTAGAGGTGCCCAATCTTTTTAGGCGAAGGGCCACTTAAAAAATTGTTAGGTTGTCGAGGACCACCATCAGTAGCACAGAGAGAATTTTGTTTCGAGGAGATGTTGGGTAGGGGGGGGGGGGGGATAATTAGCATTATCCATACATACAGCACTGTTCGGTTGCAAATTTGGAAGAATGCACCCACTAGATGGATTTGTGATTTTTATGCGGCTACTTGACAAAATTGTGATTTTTATGTGCCCGTTCTAAAAAATTCATGATTTTTATGTATAGGTTCAACTTTTATGTATAGGTTTCAACTTTTTTACTCAGTGACCACTGGCCAGTACATGGATTTTTTTACTCCTGTTTTTCAGCAATGACCAATAACAAATTTACAAATACTTGATAAAAAATTTAAGAAATTTGTCAAACGATTGGGGAATAAACGGCGAAATTTGTCAAATAGTGTTGGGAAAGAAATCGCGACATTCGTCAAATGGTCTCGGGAAAGAAATCAGGCATTGCTGGAAAAAAATTAATTATGTCTAACTGTCGTGAAAAAATTAGAGAAATTCGTCAAATACGTTCGGGGGAAAAAATCACAAAATTCATCAAATGATCTTGGGAGAAAAATAGTGAAATTTGTCTAACAATCGCGGAACAGAATTGCAAAATTCGTCGAATAGCAGTGGAAAAAAAGTGCACAATTTGTTCGTTCATGGAAAAAGTCGTGAAATTCATTAATCGATAGTCGATAAATCACGAAATTCATCAATCGATAGCAGAAAAATCACAAAAATCATTGATAGTGGAAAAATCACAAAATTCATCAACTGGTTTCAGGGGAAAAATTTTTCAAATATCGTCGAATGGCTTCGAGAAGAAAAAAAGTCACAATCCGTCAAATAATTTCGGAGAAAAAATCGTGAAATTCGCCAAATGGTTTCGAAATTTGTCGAGCGATAGCGGGGAAAAAATCTTTTTCCATTCAATCATCGCAATTGGGACTATTAAGTTTGACCAATGGTGGCAGTAAAGTCAGTCGCCAAATTTTCAGTATTACTTGGCGAATGGCAATTTTGTCCTATATTTTTACACGCCTGATCGATGAAATTCAAGATTTTTACGCACCCGATTGATGACTTTCTTGATTTTTATGGATCCGTTTGACGAAATTAATGATTTTTATATGCCCGATAAACAAAATTCATGATTTTTATGCATGCGTTCAACAAAATTTATGATTTTCCTTCTCCCGATCCACAAAATTCATGTTTTTACTGTGCCTGATTGACAAAATTCGTGATTTTCAACTGATATGCTTTTCGTCGGCCATTTAATGAAATTCACAATTTTTCTTCTCTAGACAATGGCAAAATTTTCATTTTTTTTTTTTTTTTTTTTTTTTTACCGTTTGTTGAAATTTACAATTTTTTCACAAACATTCGATGGAATTCTTGATTTTTCCACGCCCAATATACGAAATTTGCGATTTTCCATGCCTATCGACAAAATTCATAATTTTGCAGAACCGATAGACAAAATTCATAATGTTTTCCCACAATCTATGGACAATTTGCAAATTTTTTCCGCGACTGTTCGTTGAAATTCGCGATCTTTCCATGCCATTCGATGAAATTCATTGCTCGATCCATGAAATTTGCGATTTTAAGTGCCTTATCGACAAAATTTGCAGGTTTTTTCAACTGATTTACAAAATTCAAGATTTTGAGTGATTGACGAAATTTACAACTCCAGAATTACCGATTTTGGCATCTCTGGTTTCTGTTGACCGATTATTGAAATTTGCGTTTCTTTTTCTAGCGACAAAATGGCGAAATTTGTGATTTTTCCATGCCCATTCGACAAAATTTGCATCCAGTCGATGCAATTCATAATTTTATGCACCTGATCGATGAAATTCATATTTTCTTACGATCTATGGATAAAATTTGCGCATTTTTCTCACGAATTATTAAGGAAATTCGAAATTTTTGGATAGGTTGGCATGTATGGTCTCTGCGGGCCACCAGTTACCCATCACGGGCCACAGGTTGTGCATTCCTAATCGTGATGCAGTTTAGCTCATTCGACTCGACGTCAAAAGAACTTACTGATTTTAGTTTCACCACCAGGGGCAGTTATGTTCATATAGAACAGAGTGCGCCCCTGGCAGTGGAAGGGGAAATTAATGGATTTTGGAACTAACTCGAGTTCTATGGGTCCCATCACAACATGGTTTGATTCATTCAATTTGACATTGACAGGATATATCAATTTTAGTTTCAAGTTTGACCACCAGGGGGTGCATTCCTATCTCAGGTTCTATGGCCCCGATCATGACAAGGTATGGCTCACTCAACTCGAAATCGACAGCCTCAACAATTTCAGCTGTTTGTACAGAACAGAGTGCGCCCCCTGGTGGTGGAAGATGGAACTAACGGATTTTGCAGCTAACTCGAGTTCTATGGGTCCCATCACAATGCAGTTTGATTTATTCAACTGGACATCGACAGGATATATAGATTTTAGTTACAAGTTTAACCACCAGGGGGAGCTTTCCTATCTTGTGTTCTATGGGCCTGATCACGACGAGGTATTGCTCATTCGACTTGAAATCGGCAGCCTGAAAGATTTCAGCTATGTTTGTATAGAACAGAGTGCGCCCCCTGGTGGTGGAAGATGGAACTAACGGATTTTGCTGCTAACTCGAGTTCTATGGGTCCCATCACAATGCAGTTTGATTCATTCGACTCGACATCAACAGGATATATAGATTTTAGTTACAAGTTTCACCACCAGGGGCGCTTTCCTATCTTGTGTTCTATGGGCCTGATCACGACGAGGTATGGCTCATTTGACTTGAAATCGACAGCTTGAAAGATTTCAGCTATGTTTGTATAGAACAGAGTGCGCCCCCTGGTGGTGGAAGATGGAACTAACGGATTTTGCTGCTAACTCGAGTTCTATGGGTCCCATCACAATGCAGTTTGATTCATTCGACTCGACATCAACAGGATATATAGATTTTAGTTACAAGTTTCACCACCAGGGCGCTTTCTTATCTCGGGTCCTATGCGCCCCATCACGACGAGGTATGGCTCATTCGACTCGAAATCGACAGCCTCAAAGATTTCAACTATGTTTGCATGGAACAGAGTCCGCCCCCTGGTGGTGGAAGATGGAACTAACGGATTTTGCAGCTATCTCAAGTCCTATGGGTACCATCACAATGCAGTTTGATTCATTCGACTCGACATCGACAGGATATATTGATTTTAGTTCCAAGTTTCACCACCAGGGGCACTTCCTTATCGGGTTCTATGGGACCGATCACGACGATATATGGCTCATTTGACTCGGAATCGACAGCCTGAAAATTTTCAGCTATGTTTGTATAGAAAAGATTGCGCCCTTTGGCGGAGGAAGATGGAACAAACGGGTTTTGCCATGCATTTTCATCCTTCTAATTGTGTTACTCTCTCGCTGTATAATTTAAAAGTTGAGTCTTGGATTCCTCTCCCTGGGCCACCACCCTCATATTTTATTGGGGTCCAAGGGGTCTTATTTAGCATTTCTTTAAAATTTTATTCTAATGATTAATTTATACCCTATACTTAATTTCGACTAATTGACATTTTCATCAATAACCTTAAAAAAGTAATGATATCAGTACAAAAACCCTTAACGGGTTAAAAGTGTTGACGCAGCACTTTCTTTTGGCTCTATGAATTTTAAATATGGGTCTTAAAAGCAATGATATCAAATTTAAGTGACGCTATGTTAATAATTTTTTTTTAAATCATAATTTTCTTTTTAGTTTTATTTATGTTCACAGGTGCAATTATTATCTTAATATGAAAAAATATATAAAATTTATTCGCTGATGCTTTTTCATTCACATCTCTCATGAATTCAAAATATGGGTTTTAAAAGAAATGATATCAAAATTTGAGTGACACCTTGACGTTAATTTAATAGGACTCTTTTAAAATTCAATTTAAATTATTTTTGGTTTGTCTTCTAAAGTATATTTACACATACAAACAATACTTTTAATTTTTCAATACACTTTTAAATATATTACTTTCACTGAGCCTATATTATGTATTGAAATGTATTTATTTCAATAAATTGATTTATCTTCTGTGCCACGCTATCCAAAATCATAAGTAAAATTTATGTAAATGATTATTTTGCGTCATATTATCCACTTGCATACATTTCCCTTTGTTTGGATACTATGACGCAAAATAATCATTTACATAAATTTTACTTATGATTTTGGATAGCGTGGCACAGAAGATAAATCAATTTATTGAAATAAATACATTTCAATACATAATATAGGCTCAGTGAAAGTAATATACTTAAAAGTGTATTGAAAAATTAAAAGTGCAAATGCGAATTCTTGCACAGGGCCCAGGAATGGCTAGTTACGGCTCTGCATATATATATATATATATATATATATATATATATATATATATATATATATATATATATACATATAATAATTTCAAAGACAAAAGTTTGCTGTATGGAAGATTTTACTCTAGTACTAAAATAACAATTAGGCCAAATTGTGTTAACAATATTTTGGTTAATATTGGCAATCTTATCATGCAATATTGCTCCAACATTGGGATATTTACAATATTGCACCAATATTATCAAGTAATATTTCGTTATTTCATTTTCAATACCATTTTTAATCTATTATATTAAAATCTGCCTGTTTGTCTGTATTTCTCCACTACACTTCCTGGAATATTGAACGTTGGACGATGAAGTTAACACCAATTGTCAACATGCATCCCAGGATGTCATATAAGGTCTCAGAATTTTTAAATTTGAATTAGTTTTCTAGATATTATTATAACTTTTTTTTTGTTTTTGTAAGTTTTAATGGCATTTCTAGAATGATATGTAAGAACTGAATAACTCCATTTTTGTGGATAAAGGAGCAAAAAGAAGAAATGATAGGGATTATTAGATTTTTTACGCCATTTTCTCATTAAAATTGAAGAAAGGAATTATTTTCAATTTAAATATATGGTGAAAAAAATGTCTTGAGTAAATTAAATTTTCCAAGAAAATTCGAAGAGATAGAAACATATTTTCACATACTCAAACTTCAAGAATCAATTTATTCTACATTCGCAAAAATTGTCTGTCGACATATTGACATTTAGAAATCATTACATCGTACATTTTCTCAGCATTACATTCAACAAAGCATTATTTCTTTTTCTTTATTCAAAGGAGATTTAAACTCCTTGCGTTTAGGTGGACAATTATCGATCCCTATTCACAAGAATTGAATTTAAAGAAAATGCAAATATCATTTAAAATTAATTATTTTCGAAAGAAGGAGTTTAAAACGTTTCACAAAGGCATTAAAAGTGAAATGGTATATCGGGTAGAAATTATATTTTTTCCCTTGTAAAGTATTTTTTTTAAATTCAAAAAGCACAATTATATTTTTTAAAAGTTTGTCAAAGAGACGTGTTTTTTTATTTCACTAGCTTCGAAATCAGAAATCAAATCTTAAAAGAACAATATACTTTTAACAAATAAAGTTTTTCATAAAAAATCACGTATTCTGCAAAATGTAATTTTCGCAATTTCTGTTTAACTTTCATTGTAAAAAATGATTTTTTACTTGAAATTTATTATTTAATAGAATTAATATTAATTAATGTGAATTAATGTTTTCTTTCTAAATGTAAAATCTCCTTCCTTCAAGAAATCGGATGATCGCATGCGATGTAAATGCAACAAATTGGGTTTCCACGCACCTGGTATATGCATTAAATTGTAAATATTTCCCATGTCAACCCAATAGTTAAGTGGCATAAATATTTCATTAGAAGCATTTTCGATAAATGCATTATTGTTGCAATATTGGGCGAATTATAACTAGTATAAACAATATTCTTTTGCTACGGTGATAATATGTAATTTTTTAAACTACATGCAATACTTGCATTTGTTGACACGAAAAATAACTAGCACAAAAGCAATAATAACTATTCTTACATTTCTATATATATACTTAATACTTCGTCTAGTATATTACATATATGAGATATAATATATATATATGAGAAATTCTTAATACTTAATACTTAATATATTGTCAAGATATGTTTTTTCGCATATTTTGTCTGAAATAATATATTTTATTAGTATTATTAATAATCGCAAAATTTGAAATTTAAAATATATACATTTTTCAAAATGTTTAAAAAATTTTTTGAACTGAAAATTAGTTAAATTTTTTCTTTTAAGATAAGTCTTGCTTATTCCAAATAAATATATTATACATATTATTAACATTTATATCTGAGTGAAATTACAAGAAATTTACTTTTAACCCATGAGCGTTTGAGGGCTTTCCTACATTTTCATAAAATTGTCCATAAAACTAATATTTAATTATTAATTTTGCTTTCTCTGTTTGTTTCTAAAATACACTTCATACCTCTTTATATTACATATATCTTAAAATACAATTCTGCTAAAAATATTTTTGTCTACTACCGATTTAAGTTGTTTTTTAGAAACGGAAAATACGGGCAAAATGCTCAGAGGGTTAAGGAAAATGAAAATAAATTTATAAACAGAATAAAAGAGTTTCAATATTACCTTATGTCTAGAATTTGCAGCATCGCATACGACTTCTAAAATCATTTTCTAAAAATCGCTTAATAAATATAAAAATTCTTAAAAGATTGTGTTTTATAATAAAAAAAAAAATAATAATCATGTTATCCATTAATTTATAAGACATGTTTAAAAAAGAACTATCCAAAACTGACAACTCTATATCCTTAACAGTCATTTAAAAAATAGTCCAACTTAATAACTCTATACAGACGAGAAAATACCTAAGAAATTTATCAAAGTATTCTCTACTTTCCTTTTGAGAGAGTTCAGTGTCTTTTTTTAGAATCAAGCTCTTTTCACTTCAACCATATTTGTTCTCGGGTAATGTCATCTTTAGATTTTCTGACAATCATTTCTTCACTTTGTTTTTGATGATTATCTTTTGTCATGTGGTTCAAGATGGCGTCCTACACAGGAGTGCAATAATGGATAGAAATAGCTGAATGGGATAAATTCTACTTCATGTTATTGTATGACTTAGCTCACAAATAAGATGCGAAATGCGACAGAGTTAGATTTTCATTTTATTTTTTTTTATTTTCTCTGTAGTATTTTATCTTTTAAGAGTTTTCTCTTTTTACTCTTTTCTGGAGTTTTTGAGGCAGATGGAAAAAGACTTAGATAGGAAAATTCTTCCAATCACTTTAAAATATTGCAACAAAACTGTCGCCTTTTCAAATAATAATAAAGATTAAAGAGTTATTGCTTTCGTGAATGGTTTTTACTTTAGATTTTCGGATTATAACTGTAAATTTAATTTAATGTGTCAGTAAAATCTTTTAAGTAATTTTAAAATATTGTGTACATTAGATGAAATAAAATATTTTCTTTTTTTAAAAATGAAATTTGCAGTAAACAAATTCAATATTCTTTTAGGATTTCAACTACATTTTAACCCTTTATGCGCCAAATTATGAAATAAGGTATTGATCCACTACAAAAATTATATTTCTTATTGTCTGAAGATATATAAGAATATTCATATAATAATAATATGAAAATTAGATACGTTTTTTTTTCATTAGAACTGATTTAATAAATCGGTAGTCATAGCTCTTTTTATAAAATATTTACACGTATAATTAGATTAATAAACAAAAAATAATATTATATAAATCTCTCAATTCTTATATAAACAATGTAATTGTAATCCTATCTGTAAATGGACAGGTTTTTGCAGTTGTAAATTCTCCATATAAGATCCAATTTTTCATTATAACATTTAGGAGACCTGAAGTACAGCCTACCAGTCACAGCCCTGTCAAAACATAATCAGAAGCAGAATATTGAAGTTAATTTAGAGGAAGCGAAAATTATATGCCCTTTGAAAAATTATCATGTGTTAATTATCCAAGAATCAATTGAAATCACCAAATAGAATTTCCAATGACGTTTTGTCATATAACATACCCAATATATGGTTAAGTTTGCTTAAAGAGTTGCAAAATAAATAACATTCTACCACTCCTTTTTCTCCTGTCACTCATAGTAAATAAATGTATTGTAATCCTATCAGTAAATGGACAACATTTTGCAGCTGTAAATTCTTCATATAACTTTCAATTTTCCATTATAACATTTAGGGGCCTGAAGAACAACCTACCAGTAACAGGTGTTGTCGGATTCCACTTCTCCGTCCACACAACTTCGAAATAAATCCGGTCTTTTGATATGCTGCCACCACCGATATGAATACGTGATATCGGGCACGATACTTGATGTATATTCAAGAAAAACCTAACTATTTCAATTAAAGTTAAAGTAACAATTTATTAACAATATTTACACTTAAACTCGGATGTAAATTATCCGGTTTAACACTAAATCAAAACAATTACAGAAAACGCTCTACGTGTACCGTTAGACTACGTCAATTCATTCCGCACTGAGATTTCTATTCATCTCACACCCGCTCTCTCTTTCTTTCGAGAGATCCCGTTAAACACACGTGGCTCAGATCGTCAACTCTCAACGACCTTACACCTTCACTACCACGTTCCAACTAATTTCACCTCTCGTCATTCCCCAGCGCACCGGCTCTCCCTCTACGGGGCTGCTGTTTTATTTCCAAGGGTCGCTTGACAACCGTTCCTCCCTCTTGACTGATCTGTCTTCCTAAATGAAAGAGTGCACTATCTTTCTTATCTATCAAAGACCACATTGCAATGGAAATACCTCTTTCATTATGTCCAACTCGCCACCCTCCGGATTAAGATTTTTCTTAAACCAGACTCTAACGGTACACAATAGATACAGATACAATACGCTAATCCCTTAAGAATAGCTTTCAACTCTTGCAGCTGTGAGATAAACCTGACAGGTGTCAAGACTTAATTAGAAGCAGAATATTGTAGTTGATTTAGAGCATTGGTTCCCAACAGGGGCGGTACCGCCCCCCAGTGGGCGACGGAGCTTTCCGGGGAGGGGCGGTAGAGGATCCAGAGACAAATGGGGGGCGTTAAGACCATCAAGGGGGGCGGCCGTATAATTAATATAATAAAACTCTACCTGGCCTTGCCCGGGCTCGTAATAAAAACCTCAAATATAATACCTTTAAATGAAAATCTATACAAACTAACTTAGAGCTGGTAACCCCAAATCGAATTTCTTTTATGAGTGTCAAAAAATCGCCATGGAACACGACTAAACGTTAAAACACGCGGAGGACAAAATTTTATTATAGCGGACTAAAACATTGTAACCTCAATTCGTTAATGAATGTTTAAAAATCGCTGCGAAACGCAAAAATTTGATATAAATCTCATTAAAAATCATTAAAATTTAAAAATCGCAGCATGCAAAATTTGCTATATTAGCCTGGCTAAAAATTTGAAACCAAATCCCTTTTTTCATGTACCTGTATTTGGAAAATGTCAGAAAGATGGCGGCACATGCCTGACAGGTGATTTGAAAACGAACTTGTGGTTGGAATTTACTCAAGAAACTTGTTTATTCTGAGTGAAAGTGACAAAAGCCATTATAGTCATTTTTTTTTTTTTTTTTACTACCTATAAATCTGTTGAAAAATTAATTAATTTAAACTTAAACAGTGGCAAATTTTGCATTTCAAAATGTCTGAATCTAAGAAGAAATGTCGGCAGCATACAGTATTGAGTACATGAAATATGGATTTGCGCACTCTCCTACAAACCAATCATTACCTGCGTTTAATTTTCCAAAAAGTTTTTCAATTTAAGCCATGAAGACTTCTAGGCTACAAGAGCATTTAAATAAAATGCATGTTGATAAAAAGGACAAATTTTATCCTATTTTCAAGGACTGGAAGAGAAATATTTAACACTAGAATTACCGGAAATTTTATTCAGACTTGATAAAAACATTTCGCACCAGAATTTTTATTTAAAACTATTTAACTTATTTATTTACTTTAGTTCTCTGTGGTTTATATTTAGCGTATTTTATGAAACAAATTCTGGTTCGAATAGTCATTTTGAATGTACCCGTCGGGTAGGCGGAGGGTTAGAATAGCGAATTGTATCAAACTTTTTGAGTCGTCTTCTAAACGAAAAATGACGGACTATGAACCCTAATAATATTTCATTGTTAATCAAAAAGTGGGAAAGGCACGCAAATTGGCAAGGAATTAATCTTGCCGGCAGACAAAAAGGTAATAAAAACTGTTCTTCATCATAAGACACCGTCAGATATCATCAGAAAAAATCCTCTGAGTAATAATTTGACATTTTTAACATTTTATTAACATACATCTGACCTGTGTGTTTGGCGTCAAGCGCCTGCTTATAAGTCATCGTCAATATATACAGGGACGAGATAGCACACACAAGGAAATTTACAACACAGAGAAATACAGCCGGGTGTTCCACAAAGAGTATGCAACGGAGCCAGCGGGATTCGAACCCGCTCCCACCTACACTCACAAGCGATTAGCGGTGTGATGCCTTGACCAGTCAGCCACGGTGGGCCCCTGAGTAATAATTCGGTGCAAAGAAGAAAAAATGAAATGGCTAAAGACTTTTAAATAGCATTATGCTATTACTTAAATAAAGACTTCCAAATTTTCCATTCAACTCCACGAATCAACTCTACGAAATAACGAAGCACTATTCTTATCACACGTTCCAGTCATAAAAGAAGAAAAAAAAAATTAAGAGTAATTATTTTCTAAAAACTTGGAAACTGATACAAAGGGATAATCGATATTTATATTTATTACCATGAGCAAGTTTTTTCAAGAGAAAGAAATTCCTATAATATTTTGTCAGCTGCTATTGATGATGTTCTAGCAATGACGGGGCGCCATGAGGGGTTCATAGCGCATTTGAAACAAGCAGTACCAGGTGAAACCGCTGTACATTGTGTCATTCATCGTCAGCATTTGGTTGCAAAAATTTGAATGAACGCCTGCATACGTCGATTGCTTCATTACGTTATTAAATCAGTTAATAAGATTAGACGTAATTCATTGCAAGACAGAATTTTTAGCCAACTTTGTAGTGAAAATGATGAAGATTACAATTATTTGGTGACAGAAGCACAGAAGTTCGTTGCCTCAAAAGGTATTTGACTGAATCATTTTTTCAATCTACCTGACTGAGTACTGAACTTCTTGAAAACAGCGACGAAAAACTGTGCAATTACCTCCAAAAATGACATCCCTTATTTGACAGAGCTATTTGGAATATTTAATGAAGTCAATTTACAATTGTAAGGTTGATGAGTTGAATTTAACTAAAGCAAAAAAGGCATAGCTGCTTTTGTGGGAAAACTTCTTCTGTTCAATTGGTAAATTTGAATACAACCTCTTTCCCACATTATCAGCAGTCCCAGAAAGGCAGGGAGGTTTTTTTTATACTGCTAACCAGGCCCCTACCTGCCCGGCATGAATGCCTAGCTTGATGGGTTAGTACCTGGGTGCGGGGCGGAAATCGCCTGATCACAGCATGGCTGTGATCCACCTGACTATAGATTTGTTGACATCGCTGCTATGCTTGCTCTCTTGTGGTTTGCTACAGTTATCTGTGTTTTCTGGTTCAAGGTTTCTGTTTAACTTTGTTGAATTGACAGATTTAATAGGTCTCGTAATTTAGAACCTTGATCAGGGGACGAGACCTCACCTGACTAGGCACCCCCAGAGGTATAATTCACAGGTAACTTGGAGGACTTTGCACACACGACGGATTTTACATGCACTAGGCGCCATTAGCGTACATAGATTTTCATATTTGTCGTCTCTGTTGACTTGTCACGCTCATGGTGGATTGTCGCTGTAGTGTTTATCGCCTTTATTATGGGGCTGATTTCACTTTTCGTTTTTATTTGTCTCTGACAGGGTTTTTTGCCGTTTTTTATGGGCTCACCCCCGTTGAGGGTTGTTTCTGTCTGTTATCATTCGTTGGATTTTGTCTCTGTCTTGATATATTGTTACCTCTAGCTAGTGCTAGAGCTGGTTGTCACATTTTGAAACTTGGTCTTTTTTCGTGAGTTTTACTGGTTATTATGTCACTATCGAGGGTTTTGTCACGTTGTAGCTTTTATTACTGGTGGTTGTCACATTTCTGGATATTGCACACTCATTTTTGTTGTCTTTGTCACTTTATCTCACCCAAGCATTGGGGGTTTTGATTTTAAATTTTTTTCTCCTTCGCGAATACGCTTATTGTGATCAGTCCATTGAATCCTAATGGCTGTTATTACTGCTTTTGAATTTTGTGCAACTTGTTGATTTGTTGTTTGAGAAACTTGTCGCACTAATGGAGTGGGGCTTGTTCCGTGGCCGTGAGTCCGTCATATATCTATGAGGCTGTATTCACTTGATGAGACACTGTTTTTTTGTTCCCTATTCACTTTCTTTGGCAGGTGTGCTTTGTGCATTCGCCAATTAATTATTTTGTTGTGATAAAATAAAGATAATATAAGAAGATATGTTAAGATAAAATAGATAAAGTTAATATCCAACAATATTTTAATATTTGGCTTAATTAAATATTATGGAAGAGGGAGGGGGGCGTTCGTCCAGAAAAGGTTGGGAACCTATGATTTAGAGAGAGTGAAAATTATATGCCCTTTGAAAAATTACCATGTATCCGTGAATCCATTGAAATTACTAAAGAAAATAAAATTTGCAATGACGTTTCGTCATATAACATACCCAATATATGGCTAAGTTTGCTTAAAGAGTTGCAAAATGCATAACATTCCACCCCCTCATTTGTCTCCTGTCACGCGTACACCAAGAGTAATTAGAATCACCCAACAAACCCGAATGCAGAAATGGACTTTTCCTAGTTCGCGGGTCAAGAAGCGGAGATTTTGAAAATAAGGCGTTGGTAATGACGGATTGCATTTTATCCCTGATGAAGGCCATGTGTATAGCTGAAAGTGCTTGAAATAATTGACATTGTATAATATTAATGTAGTTTAACATTTTTTTTACAATTTTATCATATTTTAAATAATAAAGTACATTAAGAAATAATTTTAATTTTTGAGTTTTTAAAAATTAATGTTAGCATTCGACTCATTTATTTAATTAACATTTTTTAATAAGAGAAATACTACATCAATGTAAATGGTTGAGAAAATAACCTTTCAAAAATATATATTTAGCTTTGACTGTTTTGCTGTGTTTTCTAAATGTGATCGATCCAAGTATTTTGTATTAAAAGTAAAATCTAATTTTCATAATGGACGGATTAAATAAATTTTATATTAAATTTTCTTTAATGATACTTAAAAGTACCGTTGGAGCCTAGAGAGTTAAAGTAACTTTTTTTGCACTAATAAATAAATAATAAAAGGCTTGAACTTTTTCTATGTAAATTATAAATTGATCCATTGTTGAAATTTGAAAATTATAATCAGACTTTAAAAATGAAATTTGTTTGCGTAATATAACAAAATGAAAGATATGTTCACCAATTATTTTCGCTTTCGTAGGCTTTAAATTCATAGTGAAAAAATTATCAAAAAATATTGCGTTTAACAAAATTTGATTTTCTTTTCTTTTTCATCTTTTTTATATTTTTCCTGTTTAAGTGATATTTTCTTGTTTTTGAAGCAGATGAAAAAGCACATAAAATGGAAAGTGCATCCAATGACTGTGAAATATGGCTGTAAAACTGTCGTCTTTTCAAATGATAATACAGATTACAGAGTTATTGCTATCTTGAAGGCTTCTTCTTTTAAATTTCTGGATTATATCTGCAAATTTATGAATTCAAAAAAATAATGTGTCCCTCCTTTAAAGCAACAATGATTTTGTTGTTTTGTAAAATATGTTTTTCCTTTAAAATATTTAAAGTCTTTCTCGATTTTCAGTTCTTTTTAAAAAGTATTTACATGTTTTGTCGCAAAAAGTTTAAGGTATTTCCCTGCAAATTATATTTTCATCTGTTATTGATATATAGGTTAAAGCCATCAGATTTTTCTTGTGTGAAACTAGAAAACTCTCTAACTCTTGATATTTCAGTATCATAAAAATTTTCAAATCACTATCTAAGTATTTCTTAATAACTCGGAAAAGGACAATAAATTGCGCTTTTTAATAATTTAAAAAAAACTACAAAAAATAAAAGAAATTTTTGGAAATTACAAGTGTACGTCTTTAACACTTCTCTTCTTTAAAAAATAGCCCTATTTAATAACTCTATACCCCCCCCCACCCCCCAAAAATACTAAGAAAATTATCTCTAAGTATTCCCTACTTTTCTTTTCAGAGAGTACAGTGTCACTTTTTGATTCAAACTCTTTCCATTCAACCATATTTGTTGTCGGTTAATGTCATATTTCTATTTTCTGGCAATCATTATTAGGGTTTCATTCATCTGACGAAACCCTATTCGTATCACTCCTCTGTAATTCTGTCACAGAGCTCGTTCTAGGAAACTGTATAAGTTATATAGACTTGGAATTTTGCATACTTATAGCTGAATACTTCCGATCATACGACAAATCATAAAATTTTGAAAAGTCTTATATATTTTTGTATTTTATGAATTAATTTGATGATATTCGACCATTTTTGCGATTTAGATTTCAAAACAGAGCCTTAATTTCAATCTTTTACAAGAAAGCTAAGTGGCCTAGTGGTAACGCTTTTGCTTTCTGTTCGAACGGTTCCTGGATAGCTCGACGCAGTTTGAAGTTTTCAAATTTTCTCCTGGAATAAATTTCACTGTCTAATAAATTTAATTTTACAGAACTTTCGAAATTTTTTTGTTAAAAACAACCGTATTTTTTTCTTTTTCTTTTTAGCTATTAAATTTGTGTAACTAAATATGTTTTTCGGATATCCCCAAAAAATAGCAACACTACTCGATTGTCTTTCAAGCAATAAAAGTATTTCAATATGGCTTTGTTTAGGTATCGTTTAAGTTTATAGATTTCCTTATTAAATTTTTGTTTTACAGCATAATGGCCAAAATGTGTTGAAAAATATTTTATCAATTATGTTTTTGAATTCAAAAATTTTTTTTGGAGAAATTTCAAAATTTTAAATTTTGTTTAAACTTTTGCTAAAAGGATAATTAAACAAAACTCGATTTTGCGATCTTATCACATTTACCCACTTGTTCCATATTGTTTTTGATGATTGTCTTTTTTTTATGTTGTTCAAAATGGCTTACTCCACAAGAGTGACATAATGAATAGAAATGCTAGATGAATGGGATAAATTCTACTTCATGTTATTGTATGACTTAGCTCACAAATAAGATGCGTAATGCGACAGAGTAAAGATGTTTCTTTCCTTTTCATTCTCTCTTCATTATTTATTGTTTTAAACAGTTTTTTTTTTTTTACTTCTTTTCTAAAGATTGTGAAGCATATAGAAAAGGAAGGACTTTGAAGAGAAAATATTCAATCCAATCATTTAAAAATATGGCTACGAATCTGTCGTCTTTTAAAATTGCAATAAAGATTACGGAGTAATTTCTTTCTTGAAGGCTTTTTCGTTTTAGATTTCTGGATTATAACTGTAAATTTAAAATAATGTGTTACTTACTTAAAAGAAATAAATGTATTGACATTTAGTGAAATAAGCTTTGCAAAATTATATACAGCAGCAATAACTTTTCAGCAGTTTCATTTTAAAAGAATTTAGGTATTTTTTCACAAAATTTAAATCACAAATGGTTTAAGATATTTCTAAGAATTTTCTAAATAGAAAATGGATAAAATATAGAAGTTAAAGTCATCCAATTTTTAAAATGAAATTTGTTTGCTTAATACGACAAAATGAGTAGAATGTTTTTTTTTTTTTTTTTTCATTTCTCTTTTCTGTAAGTTTTTAATTGAATTTGTTTAGATTTATTCAGCAATTTTGTGGAATTAGAAAAAGCTCTAACTCTGGATATTTCGGCATATTAAAACATATTTTAAATCGTTATATAAATGCTTTTTAAAAAATTAAAAAACAAGTAATTTTGCTTTATAATGTAAAAAAAAACTTAATAAAGCACACACACACACACACACACACACACACAAAGCTATATAAAATTTACAATTTTACTATTTTAATAGTTCCCTTCTTAAAAAAAAATAACCTTACTTAAAAACTCTACTTTATTCATACGATAAAATATCTATGAAATTAATTTAAGTAATTCCGACTTTACTTTTCGTAAAAATCATTCTCTTATTTTATTTATTATTATTATTTTTTTTTGTTAAAATGTTTTTCTGGCCATATTTGTTCTTGGGTAATTAATAATTTATGTGATAGTTCAGTAATTATTATTATCGTCATGATCCTTATTACTTCAACATGCTTTTAACTCTTTCCTGCTTTATATTCATTCGTCAATAATTCTGTTCGAGGCAACATCTTAGAAATCTTTACAGCGTATCTTCTGCTTTCTTATTGTGTTTATGTGCATGAGTGGAGTCCCCCTTTCGTAACACTCTTATCAACATCTTTACTACTCTCGCATCCATCCACCTTTTCTTCTTTGCAGTTTCAGATCAAAGAATTAAAAACCTCATTGCAGAACCTGTTTTACTGTTTTCGGGTTAACTACTCTCTGCTAATAATCACTTGATGAAGGGAGCCAATTATTAATTGCTCTTGAAACTACAGTTATGTTTTTTTCTCATTATGGTGATGAAAGAAAATATCCTGTTCTATATAATTTAATCTATATCTACTAATATCATTTCGGATCCAATTTGTTCAGATTTTATTGGAACCGGAAAAATGTTTTGTCTAGATATTTCTGCATCTCAAAGTATTTTTTTAATCGTTTTATCAATATTTCTTGATAAAAGTGAAAAGAACAATTATATACACTTTATAAAATTAAATAAAATTGTTTATAAAGTACTTAAAAAAGAGCTACCCAAAAACAATTCAACACTCATTTTAAACTGTTTTTTTCTTTTTTAATAGCCCTATTTAATACACAAGGGATAATATATGAGATGCTCATCTAAGTATTACAAAATATCGTATTCTAAAGAATTTAATTTACATCTAATAATATCATTTCGGATCAAATTTGTTCAGCTTTTATTGGAACCGAAAGAATCTTTTGTCTAGATATTTCTGCATCTCAAAATATTTTTTAAATCGTTTTCTCAATATTTCTTGATAAAAGTGAAAAGAACAATTATATACACTTTATAAAATAAAATAAAATTGTTTATAAAGCACTTAAAAACGAGCTACCCAAAATATATCACTCAACACTCATTTTAAACTGTTTTTTCTTTTTAATAGTCCTACTTAATACACAAGGGATAACATATAATAAGTTCATCTACGTATTCCCTCTTTCCTTTTGAAAGAGCTCAGTGTCTTTTTTGAGTCAAACTCTTTTCTTTCAACCATATTTGTTCTCAGGTATTGTCATCTTTCTACTTTCTAACAATCATTTCTCCACTTTGTTTTAAATCGTTTTCTCAATATTTCTTTATAAAAGTGAAAAGAGCAATTATATACAATTTATAAAATAAAATAAAATTGTTTATAAAGCACTTTAAAAAAGAGCTACCCAAAATGTACTACTCAACATTCATTTTAAACAGTTTTTATTTTTTAATAGCCCTACTTAATACATAAGGGATAACATATAACAAGTTCATCTAAGTATTCCCTCTTTCCTTTTGAGAGAGCTCAGTGTCTTTTTTGAGTCAAACTCTTTTCCTTCAACCATATTTGTTCTCAGGTAATGTCATCTTTCTATTTCCTAACAATCATTTCTCCACTTTGTTTTAAATCGTTTTCTCAATATTTCTTGATAAAAGTGAAAAGAACAATTATATACAATTTATAAAATAAAATAAAATTGTTTATAAAGCACTTTAAAAAAGAGCTACCCAAAATGTACTACTCAACATTCATTTTAAACGGTTTTTATTTTTTAATAGCTCTACTTAATACACATGGGATAACATATAACAAGTTCATCTAAGTATTCCCTCTTTCCTTTTGAGAAAGATCAGTGTCTTTTTTGAGTCAAACCCTTTTCCTTCAACCATATTTGTTCTCAGGTAATGTCATCTTTCTATTTTCTGACAATCATTTCTCCACTTTGTTTTAAATCGTTTTCTCAATATTTCTTGATAAAAATGAAAAGAACAATTATATACACTTTATAAAATAAAATAAAATTGTTTATAAAGCACTTAAAAAAGAGCTACCCAATGTGTACTACTCAACATTCATTTTAAACGGTTTTTCTTTTTTAATAGCCCTAATACACCAGGGATAAGATATAAGAAGTTCATCTAAATATTCCCTCTTTCTTTTTGAGAGAGATCAGTGTCTTTTTTAAGTCAAACTCTTTTCTTTCAACCATATTTGTTCTCAGGTAATGTAATCTTTCTATTTTCTGACACTCATTTCTCCATGATTATCTTTTTATCATGTGTTTCAAGATGGCGTTCTCCACAGAAATGGCATAAGAAATAGCTGTATGGGATAAATTGTACTTCATGTTATTGTATGACTTAGCTCACAAATAAGATGCATAATGGAGCACAGTGAAATGTTCTTTGTTTTTTTATTCTCTCTCCAGTATTTTATTGTTTTAAAAGTATTTGTTTTACTTCTCTTTTGGAGTTTTTGAAGCAGATGGAAAAGGACATAGAAGGGAAAATGCATCCAATCAACAGCAAATCTATCGTCTTTTCAAATTATAATAAGGATTACAGAGTAATTGCTTTCTTGAAGGCTTTTTCGCTTTAGATTTCTGGATTATAACTGTAAATTTAAAATAATGTGTCACTTACTTAATAGAAAAAAATGCTTTGATCGTTAGGGAAATACGTCTTCAGTATTATATATAGGTAGATAAAGCAGCAATTTTTTTCAGTTGCATTTTACAGGCATTTGAACGATCTTTCACAAAATATCAATCATAAATGGTTTGAGCTATTTCTTACAATATTATAAATAGAACATGGATAAAATATAGAAGTTAAAATTCTCCGTTTTTTTCATTTAAACTTGACTGTTTAGTACAACAAAATAAATCTATGTTTTCTTTTCATTTCGGTTTTATATATGTTTTTTATTCAATTTGTGTAGAATTTTTATTTTTTTATTTATTTTTTATTTTATTTTATTTATTTATTTATTTTTTTTTTGTGAAATATTAAAAATCTGTAACGCTAGATATTTCAGTATCGCAAAAGATTTTTGTAAAACCTTCTTTCAATACTTCGTAATAAAAATGAAAAAAAAAATTATTTATAATATAAAGAAAAAATTCTTATAAAGTACATAAAAAAGAGCTATATAAAGTTTACAACTCTACGATTTTAACAGTTCTCTTCTTTAAAAAATTACTTACAAAACTGTATACATAAGAGAAAATATCTAAGAAATTCATCTAAGTAGTCCCTAATTTTCTTTCGGTAATGTTCATTGTCATTTTGTTTAGATAAATTAGTTTATCTGACGATATTATTTGTCGTGTAATTAATCGTTTTTCTGATCATTCAGTAATTATTATTATTGTCATGGTCCTCATTAGTTTAACATGCTTTTAACTTTTTCTCGCTTTATAATCATTTGTCTATAATTCAGTTTGAATCAATTTCAAAATTTTAAAACTTGTCTTCTGCATTCTTCTTGGGTATATGTGTGTGGACTTTGACTTTATACCTTGCGGTTCCTTTCGCAACACTCTTATCAAATCTTTATCGCTCTTATCAAATATTACCGCGTCCATCCACCCTCCCCCTTTGCACTTTTAGATCAAAGAATTGAAAATCTCCTTATAGAAACTGTTTCACTATTGTCCGGTTAAGTATTCTCTGATACTAATCACTTGATAAAGAGAGCCAATAATTAACTGCTTTTGAAACTACAGTTGTTTTCTCTATTCATTAGTCATTATGCGGGGGGGGGGAGATTATGTTCTATATAATTTAATCTCCAACTAATAATATCCTTTCTGATCATTTTATGTAGATTTGTTCCTCTTTTATTGGAACTAAAAAAATATCAAACTCTAGATATTTCATTAAAACACATAAACAACGCCTGCATTCAGCATTTAAAGATATACAATTATTATAATACAGACATACATACAATAAATACAGTAATCCAACATGGAGTGAAAAATTAGCCAGAGCCAGGAATCGAACCTGGATCCACAGCGTTCCGGGTTTCCGCTCTGACCACTGAGCCACTCCGGCCAATTGCAGACTCAGGAATTGGCCGGAGTTGCTCAGTGGTCAGAGCGGCAGCCCGGAACGCTGTGGATCCAGGTTCGATTCCTGGCTCTGGCTAATTTTTCACTCCATGTTGGATTATTGTATTTATTGTATGTATGTCTGTATTATAATAATTGTATATCTCTAGATATTTCATTATCTCAAAATAAATTTTTGAATTGTTGTCGCAATATTTCCCTATAACAAAAATAGTTAATTACATGTTAAAAAATAAAACAAAATTGTTTATAAAACACTTTAAAAAAGAGCTACCCAAAATGTACTACTCAACTTTTTTAATTTTTTTTTTTTTTTTTAAATAGCTCTATTTATTAACTCTATATTACACAGGAGAAAATATCTAAGAAATTCATCTAAGTATTCCCTACTTTCTTTTTGAGAGAGCTTAGTGTCTTTTTTGAGTCAAACTTTTTTTCATTCAACCATATTTGTTCTCGGGTACTGACAAGTTTTTATTTCTGACAATCATTTCTCCACTTGGTTTCTGATGATTATCTTTTTATCCTGTGGTTCAAGATGGCGTTCTTTACAGAAATGGCATAATATATAGAAATAGCTGGATGTGAGAAGTTCTACTTCATGTTATTGTATAGCTTAGCTCATAAGTAATATGTATAGTGTAACAGAGTTCTATTTTCTTTTCTTTTTTAATATCTTTCTAGTATTTTTTTTTTTTTTTTTTAGGATTATTTTACTTCATTTTAGAGTTTTTGATGTAGAGAGAAAAAAAAATTAGAAGAAATGCTTCCAATCTCATATTAAAATATGGTAGAAAAACTGTCGTATTTTTAAATGATAATAAAGATTACAGATTTGTGTGCTTTATTGAAAGCTATTTGCTTTAAATTTCTGGATTATAACTGTAAATTAAAAATAATGTGTCACTTACTTAAAAGAAAGTTGTTTTACTGTTTTATAAAATTAGTTTTGCAATAAAAATATTTTAAACATTTCTTCACCCTCATCTGCATTTTTAAAGAGCCGTAAAATATTTAATTTTTAACCGTAAAATATAAATCACAAACAATTTAAGCTCTTTCTAAGTTAACTAAAAACTAGTCGTTGGGGGCCACCGTAATACTTACCCATCATGGATATGCATAATGTAAAATATTAAAATAAAAAATGTGTAAACTACTTATAAAATGCATTGCAATTCAAATAAAATCGAGGCTTGATGACGTCACAAACTTTAAAGGCTCGATTACTGAATTGCTTGAAAGAAACATCCTTATAACTCCAAAAATAATAATCCTATTAACTAGCGGTTTATTGCATCTGATTAAGCGTCAAATTTCCAATTAAAATATATCTTTGAAGTGAAATTTGGATGAAATACAGGGTCATGAAAAATCGAAGAGTGTGGGAAATAGGATTACAAATATCTCGGCAACTCATTATCCGATCGACTTCATGCTTTATGCAAAATTTGTTTTTTTATTGTCTTTTATATTCATTTCTTAAAATAACCAATTTCGAAAATTTTTATGTACCTTTTATCAGAACGAATATTTCGAGAGTCCGAAAAAAACAGTTCCGGTTAATCGAGGTTATTGAAATGAAATAGGCTTCTTCCCATTATTACATACTAAGTACATACCAAATTGCAAGTCTCTATCTCAATTTTTTCGGGAGATAGAGCGTTTACAGACACACACACAGACACACAGACTGAATTTTTTTTTTCTAAAAATATGTTTTTCGGAATCTCCAGTGTCTGAAACGTGTAAATCCGTCAAATTTTTTTTTTTTTGCGATTTTCAAAAGGATTACAAGATTTACCCTATACTACGTATGATGGGTAAGTAATAGACACGCTGTTAAAAAACAAAATTCATCCAAATATTTTTCTTTTTCTTTTTCTTTCAATTAGCTAAGTTTTTAATTCAGTTTCTGCATGTTTGTTCAACGTTTTGTGGAATATGAATAATCTGTAACTCTAGATATTTCAGTATGACTAGAGAATTTTCAAATAATTATCTAGTTATTTCTAAATAAAAATATTAAACCAAGTAAACAAAACAGCAAAGGACATTTAAAAAAAAAAACAAGATTTTACAGGTGCTTTGAAGATTTCTACAGGTATTTTGAAGGAAAATGAAAACTGCAGGTTTCCTTCAAAAAATTTGCAGTTTTTTTTTCTTTTGCAGGTTTTATGCAATTTTTTTATGAAATCACTTTAGGTTTTTTAAGGAATTAAAACTGCTTTTCAGACAGGAAACATGAAGGTTTTATTAAGGTCTATAGAGTTTTTATCGAACATTATGGTAGCTAGCTCAGATTCAAACAAATATACTGAAAGGTAGGGCTGCATTAGAGACGGGCAGAGGAAACAACAAGCGACAGTTTGCTCTGTGTCCCTAATTATTCTTGGGAACCCATCCAGGTTATTTTTAGAATAAAGCATTCGGAATTAAAGGTACAGGTAGGGGTATAAAAATGCATGACCCCCCCCCTCCTCCCGCCCTTATCAGTCATTTTTGCCAGATTTTATGAAAATTAATTCTACTTTTAAAAAAACAAAGGAAAATCCACAACTTATATTACTTGATTTATTTGAAATGCCCATTCTGATGAAAAAGGTTATGCTTTCTTTATTATTTTTTTTTAACTTATTGAGATTTCCTAGCTTGTCTATAAGCATTTTCGAAAGATAGCTGGCCCCAACTGGTAGCACAAGGGTCTTGTTTTGGCAGCAGTTTTTTTTATTCATTTTATTTTTGACTGTACGCCTCTTTATAAGGTGCAAATGGACATTGTCCGCACAAGCTACCGGACCCGCTCCAATGGGACAGCCCACGGAGCCAATATTTACCAGGTGGGGTACGGCAGAAAGGCGCAGTCCCGTCAGCCCCCGCAGCGTTTTCGTCTGCCTTGCAACTCGGCCCAAAAACTTTTCCCCGATGGTACGACTTAGCTATTGGCGAAAAATATATTTTAATTTCAGTGGTTTCAATTATCAAATTAATTGCTTTAACTAGTTTCCCTCAGAATTCTCCCCCCTTTTTCAAGCTAAGTTCAGTACCAACGTTTCGGCACTAAATTGTCCAGCCCCATTCCAACTGTCACGACGAGTACGTGGTGTGCGACGTCAGATCTCAGAACATTTAAATTTAGGAGTGAACAACACAGAAAAATCCGGACTCAATTGGTTGGCCGACCTGGGTACTTGTCTTTGTGGACCGTCCCAATAGGGCGATCAGGCGAATTTCGCCCCAATGACCAGGCACTCAAACCCGTCAAACTGGGTCGAATCCCGGTAGGTAGGGGCCTGGTCAGTGGTCTCCAAGCATTTTCGAAAACTGTCCATTTTATGGGATGTGGGAGGGTGGAGGCAAGAGCAATCCTGGGGTGGAAAATTTTCAGGTTTGGGGTTCATGGATTATTGAACATGGATATGATGAGTTTCTAAGCATTGATTTTAACAATCTAAGTGAAAATCAATTTCTGCTGAGAATTATGTTTGGAATAACTTTGAACACTAAAGGTAATAGTAAAAATCTGATCAAGAACTTATTCAATACTTACAGCGATTAAACAAATTAAAGGTATCTTTAAATGCATTCAATAATGTAAACAAGCATGCGAACAATGCTTTTTCACACAGAGATTTACATTTTTATAATTTTTGAATTAATATTTTTTTAGTTGTTAACTCTAAAATATTTTGGTCTCTGGTATTTTACGAATTAGCGGCGATAATTCATTGCTCTGCTACGTAATTCATTAGTTGTATTTTTATTTACTCCTGCTTTTAACATAATGTATGCTGTAAATAACGCTTCAGTAAGCCTAAATCTAGGCCGTCAAATATATCGCTTCTTTGTGCTAATAAAATACGCCAACAATTTGATACAAAAAATTAAATAAGAAATGTTATTGGTGTAAATATACATTCATCTAATGAAAAGGAATTATATGGTTAAAATTTAAACAATTTAACTAAGAATATAGTTTTAGTTAATGAAAATAAATTGACTAATATTATTAAATTATAGTTAACATTGTTTAACCAATCTTGTAGTCTAATTTTCGTTATGGATAAAAAAATATTTGTACCAACGGAAATAAATCAAAGCATCAAATTCAGTAATGGTTATAAAATTTTTAATAATGAACACCCTATAAAAGAAAAGCTTGCATTTAGAAACAAAGCTAATTAATAAAACAAACAAAATATTAAGACTTAATATAAATTATTCGTGAAGCTAACTGAAAATGTTAATTGAGAAAAACTTGAGTTTATTAAAAATAAGATATGTTAGTAAAATGGAAGAAATCATTGTATGGGAAAGATTTAAATGTTCGACGTACAATAAGTCTGAAAAAGAGTACAAGTTACGGTGAACACATACAATCTGGCAACCCCAGTACAAAATGTGGGGAATGTGACATGCATACGTTAGGTATCATATTAAAGCGAACATTTGGTTTTGCAATTAAAAATTAACTTCACTGCAATTTCAGTCGTTCACTGCAACTATATTCTTATTTAAACTGTTTAAATTTTCATCACATAATACCTAGTCATCACATGAAAGTACATTTACATCGACAACATTTTTTACTTCAATTTTTCAATCCCATCGTCGGTATATATTATCAGCACAAATATGCGATATCTTTGATGGCCTAAATTTAGCCTTATGAAAGCGTATAGTACAACTAATACAACCAATGAATATTCAGCAGCGTAATGAATTACCGTCTAGGTTTCAACAGAAATTTAAAAATAAATAAAAATAAATATCAAAAATAAGAATTATTAACAACCAATAATTTTCAAAATACCAGAGTATTTCAGCGGTATACGTATGTAAATAAACAGTAGTAAACAGTTAACAGATACATTTAATGGGTAGTTGCCACATTGAAAATATTTATTCAAAACTTACATGTTTGTTATACCCCACGATTACTATCCATAACAAGAGGGAACTGTGACTGCCTCTGTAGGTTTTCATGTCTCTCAAGTTTTGGTAGAGCAAGTGCGGGTCAGGAAAACCCGACTTAAGTTCTAGGACATGGCTCCCTCTTGGGTGTCCGCCTACGAAGCTGTTGGGGAACCCCAGCTCGTCCCCAAGTGTAACGTGGTGGTTTCTCAAGAGAGTGAGAATCCCCACAAATCGCAACGACCTATGTTGTCATTCACTTGGGTTCAATAGGAGTGATGCGCAGGTGGTGGTGCTCCTACCGGTCGCAGCGCATATGGGAGGCCTCTCCTGGTTGTGTGAGTTATAAGTTCTTCAGGACTTGGGTGAGACAGATGACGTGTCTGAAGGGCGCCACTCTGGCTGTTGGTGGCGCAGCTCAATTTTATACACCACGACCACTTTCCATAAAAATAATCTTTCACCAAACAGTGCGACTTACCTCTAATATCTAGTAAGCGTGAAGTCAAAACATACTTATAAGTTTTTTTCTTGGTTTAATGCAGCAAGCCAATTTTTAAAGGTTTCAGATAGATGTGCGGATATTAAACTCTGTCGCCAAATATTTAGATTTAACTCAAATTACGGAACTTTAAAATAACAGATTGTTTTTTAGTTAGTCAGAAATTGAAAAAATACAAGTAACATGTGATATACAGTGGAACTCCAGATATACGTTACCTGAGTTGTACGTTTCCCTCAGTTATACGTTTCAACTGAGCGGTCCCGGCCGCTTGCCTTTAAAAATTAACTGAGTTATACGTTTTGAGTTGTACATTTTCCTCAGTTATACGTTACGTTTTTGCGTCCCCGGCCAAAATTTTGTCTCATTTATGCATTTTGTAACCGGAAACACTGACGACGCGTCGGATGAGTATGATTTGAAAGATCTCACTCTAACTCGGAGCTGCTCTAAGGGTTTTTGACGTTGTAAAAAGGTTCGTCAGTAGTAAAATCAGTAACGGTAAGGCGGCTGCATTATTAACAGAAATGCAAAGTTTGCTGTTCAATGTCGGCACTACCGAAAAGAAACAATCGAATAATAGTGATTTATTCTAGATACAGTAAACTACTGAAATGTCTGTTGATAAATGATTTAAATGCAAAGGCAATTCCAATAATTTCTTTTAAGTACACTATGTATATTAAAAATATTTTTAATAAAGCATTTATGATAAAATAACTTCATGTATACTTTTCTTATGTACTTGTTTCTACTCTGTTCCATTTCCGAAACTTTATGTCATGAGTGCAGTAATATTTAGGAAACTTCTGTTTTCGATATAAAAGGTAACTGGAATTTTTCAGCGGAACAAAGTTTTTAGGATATATTTAAAAAAGGGTTTCGGTAGACCATTAATTGAGTTGTACGTTTTTCTGAGTTATACGTTTTGTTGTCTGGTCCCGAGCAAAACGTATAACTGGAGTTTCACTGTAACATGTTCTTTTCCCCAGTTTAATTGGTTTCATGTCTTTTGACCAGCTGTAAATAATGTCAGTATGCACAGTCTAATACTTGAATTTAATCTCACTGCATCAAAATACAAAATTGGATAGGTAAGGAAAACATGCGTCTATTTTTTTATTTCGTCGGAGCATCCAGGTGGGTAATCCAATTCCGCTCATCTCAGTATGATAATCCTTTTATGCACATATTCGCACGTTGAAGAAGTGGTACTTATCCTCTTATTTTACACTGCTGAAAGAAATATTTGGTTAATGAAAGTGTATTAACTTTGTGATTATTGGCCATATTTCAACTAGGTTAAATATTTAATATATATATAATTTAGATTTAACATGATTACACAGAGCTCGATACAATGGCTCTGATCTTTTACAATTACATTTTGGAAGTGAAAGAAAAAATATCTTAGAGTCCTTGAGATGGAAACACGTGTTGATGTCATAAAGTTCCCCATGTTGCAAGATCGTTACGCATCAACACCATGTGATGGTTTTTCACAGTGCATTACGCGTTGGGTAATTTCTGATGAAACAGTTATGATGGATTGCGTGTAATATGTACTTTCTCTTTCGCTAATTAGATGAATTAGAACTGCAATTTCGGAGCTGTCGAACCATGTGTCTTTTTTAATAAATTAGCTTTTCACAGTTTTTAACATTGCGTCTCCATTGTTTATCCGGTTTCCGTATGCAACTGGTAAAGGCAACTGAGTTCCAGCATGAGACATTTGAAGCGAGAACTTTTATAGGTACACCGCACATTTTTTTTCTCCGCCAATGAATAAATCCGCTCTTGGAAGGGAATTATTTACTTATGTAACAAAATACGTATCCAAATAAATATTTTTCCTGCATAGTGAATAAAGCTCATCCACTAAGCTTGGAATTGAAACGCCTATTTATGCAGCAAAACCTATGACGTCAACTATGTAAAAATATGTACAAAATAATATAAAAATATGTGTGAAAATCATTGTTCACATGTAGGTGAAGTGGGCCTCGTAATGCTTTATAGAATCGTAATAGTTGATACAGGACTTGTCCTAAAGGACTTCATATAGTGCTGACTTTTCATTATGACTTAAAAACCACAAGACGAATGTACTGAGAATTTTTCGGGATCGTCAAAGTCTATGGAAATGAAAGTTTGGAGAAACGAACGATGGATATCTGCAGGATGCGATGCAAAATTGTTCTTTCAGTTGGTAACTTGAAAACGTAAAGCCATTTTCTGGCCTTGAATGTGTATGGCAGTGATTTCAAAATTAGTGAAGAAGAGCACATAAATTATGTAGCAAAGAGACTGTGAACAGGACAAGTTCACAATAAATTTATTTTAGTAATATATATATATATATATATTGTGTGTGTGTGTGTGTGAAGCAAATAAAATATTTTCATGAAATTGCTGACGAAATCATACATTATTTTCAGTGTTAATAACATTATAATTGTGAAATATACTGAAATGTAGGTAAAATTAAATTGGTGTCAAATAAAATAAAATCATTAAATATAAAATTATAAAAGGTAAACGGGAAAACTTATTGCAAATGTCGTTTTCTCAAACATGGTTATTTTATTTTCACATTTTCTTTCACATTCTCTGCTGAATGCATTTATTTAGCACTAATTGTATAAATTTTATCGTAGATACTCTTTATAAGGGTTATAAGAAATCTGTGTATATATTTTAAGTTTTCTCTAACTTCAGTTTTTTTTTTGTTGTTGTTGTTGTTTTTTAACACTTTCCAACCTAGTTGAAAAGTGTTTATGACATCGGTTTGTCTGGCCGCATGGCCGTCTGCCGTCTGTCCGTGCTCTAACTCCCGTAAAAATGCTCGGACTGCTCTGCAATTTTAGGTAGATTTCGTAAGAAATACTACCTATTACATTCTCACCTAAGTTGGAAATTTTGAAAAATTTTTGCAGATCTACGCCGATCATGACTCCCAGAACCCAAAACCACCCCCAGTTCAAAACTTTATATATATATATATATATATATATATATATGTCACTTTTTTCTGACCACGATAACTGGAAAAATTCTGCATAAATCTCTTCCAAACTGATAGATAAAATCAAGGGTCATAAAATCTCGGTCAAGTTCGTTAATGGGCAAAATCGAACCAAGGGGGGGGGGGGAAATGGGGGGGCTTTTTGTGAAAACAGAAAAACCCTCATAATTTCTTTATTTTTATACGTATCGAATCCGTTTAAAGTTATTATTACTTCTAGGAAAAGGGCCGAAAATTTATGTATGACAGTTTTTTGATATAATTAAAAATGGCCCCAAGGGGGGGGGGGAAAGGGGGGTTTTAAAAGAAAAAAAATCATAGCTTCGTCAATTCATAAGATATCAAATCTGCGTAAATTTATTATTAATCCTCTTAGTATTATCTAAAACTTTTATATTGACAAGTTTTTTATAGGACCAACCGTTATAGCAAAAAAAAATTAAAAACAAAAAAATCCCTGCCGGCTCCGCCTGCAAACAAGTTATTTTTCGAAGTAGGCGGTTCCAACTCCCGCATCTTTTCGAAACTGATACATAAAATCAAGGGGCATAAAATCTCGATCAAGTTTGTTAATGGGCAAAATCGAACCAAGAGGGGGGGGGAGGGGGGGGGCTTTTTGTGAAAACAGAAAAAAAACAATTTCTTAATTATGATACGTATCGAATCCGTTTAAAGTTATTATTACTTCTAGGGACAGGGGCAAATCTTATGTATGACAGATTTTTGATATAATTAAAAATTGCCTTAAGGGGGGGAGGGAAGAGGGGTTTTAGAAGAAAAAAAATCAGAACTTCGTCAATTCCCAAGATTTCAAATCCGCTTAAATTTATTATAAATCCTCTTAATATTATCTAAAACTTTTATATTGACAAGTTTTTTATAGGACCAACCGTTATAGCAAAAAAAAAATTAAAAACAAAAAAATCCCTGCCGGCTCCGCCTGCAAACAAATTATTTTTCGTAGTAGGCGGTTCCAACTCCCGCTTCTTTTCGAAACTGATACATAAAATCTCGGTCAAGTTCGTTAATGGGCAAAATCGAACCAGGGGGGGGGGGACTTTTTGTGAAAACAGAAAAACCCCCATAATTTCTTAATTATGATACGTATCGAATCCGTTTGAAGTTATTATTACCTCTAGGAGAAGGGCCGAAAATTTATGTAAGACAGATTTGATATAATTAAAATTGCCTTAAGGGGGGAGGGAGGGAGGTTTTTGAAGAAAAAAATTCATAACTTCGTCAATTCCCAAGATTTCAAATCCGCTTAAATTTATTATAAATCCTCTTAATATTATCTAAAACTTTTATATTGGCATGTTTTTTATAGGACCAACTCTTATAGCAAAAAAAAAAAAATCCTTGCTGGCTCCGCCTGCAAACAAGTTTGCTTTCGAAGTAGGCGGTTCCAACTGCAGCATCATCGCAAAAAGGTCATTTCTTCCGCAATTCCCAACAAACAGGCGCCCCACGGTCTGCGTCTTCGAAATCTACCTGTGCCTGTAGGCCGAGCCGTCAGGGATTTTTTATATGTTATTGTTGTTATCTATAGCATTTTTCCTATTTCAACAGAAGTATGTAGCACTTAAAGTTTTTTTACAGTGACACTCAAAAGAATTCCGTTACATTGCGGTCTATGGGGAAAAATCATTTGCGGTTTATTTAAATAATGTTTCACTATTTTAAACACATTGAAATTTATATATATCACTAAGGTGCATTAGAAGAAGCTTAATATGGAATAGGGTCTGCATAGCACTTAAATTTACTTGACAGGGACAGTCAAAAGAATTCCGTTACATTACGTCTATGGAGAAAAATCGTCTGCGGTTTAATTAAATAATGTTTCACTATTTTAAACGCATTGAAATTTATATATATCACTAATGTGCATTACAAGAGGCTTACTACAGAATATTGTGTGTATAGCAGTCATCGTTCATTGACAGGGACACACAAAAGAATTCTCTACTGTCTGTTAACAATAATTCCTGGAAGTGCGTTTTAAGTTACCGAACGCGATTTTAATTTTAACTCGCTTTTTGTCTATTACGTGGTGTGTATAAATTCTGTAGATCCTATACAGGGAAGCACAAAAGTTCGCGAACACATTTCCGTTTATTGACAGAAACTCCAGACGGAGAATTTTAAACTGTGCTACACGTTTCCTAACTGAACTAAAATTTAGCCTCCTATGTAGTATATATACAAATCTATAGATCCTATACAGTGCTGAATAAAGGTATTCGGATATTTTTCCGAATATTGTATATGTTGGAAATTCCTGAAATTATGTTTTTAAATGTTATGCGTTTTCCAAATTGTTTACTTAGATGTTATCTTTCAGCTTATTAAAAAGTATGATTTCTAATATTATTTTGAAGCGTTGGAAAGTGTTACATAATCTATGCTTGACGCATAATTTTTCGTTCTTGTTTGTTTTACTGTGCAAAGCATGGATTTTTTATTAAAAATTCAGTATGTATTTAACAAAAAGTAATTCTTAAAAAATATATTTATTCACAAATTAATACACAGGTAATTTCAGAATATAGCTATATATAAATAATAGAAATGCAGAACTAAGAGAAAAAACTAAAACTTAAAACGCAAGAAGCATTTAAACTTTCAAATAGCTCTCTTAATTTTTTTTACACAAGCAGCAGTGTGACACATTTTTTGCACACAGTAGTTACATTGATACAAATGCAAAATACTTCATTACAATAATAAGAGACATGTTGAAAGAGCCAGTATACATACATATCGGTATTAACAATTGAATTTTAATTTGTTTTATTTGTGTGAACAATGTTTAAAAAAAAATCGTTTGTCCTATTGTGATAGCGCGCTACTGGAATGTTAAATTCTTTTTTTTAAAATATTTCTTTTAAATTACATTTTGAGAAATTTGAAATATTTATGTGTAAATGTAAAAACATATAAAATTTTATAGCTCTGTGGTTTTAATTAAAGCAAGGATAACCTTTGTGGAGCTATGAAAATAAGCAAAATATGCTCTTGATGAGATTAAAAAAAGAGTTATAGTGTGAAAGGGGTGCTCCCCTGTTACCCTCTCCTTCTAAGGTAAAAGCTGATATCATGCATTATGTGTATATACATTTTACACAGTCTATTCTCTAAAATCCGACACTTATAATCTACCACTCTATAAAATTCGCCATTCAGCTTGGAATGTAATCAATTGAAATCATAGTTGCCATTTAAGTTTACAGAACACATTTAAAATGGTAGTGTTTTCAACATTTTGAATTTTCGAAAGAATTGAATAGTGTTTTAAGAAAAGTTATGTATTTTACATGTTGTGTAATAAAAATAATTTTTGCTAAGGTAAGGAAACAACCCTGAAAAAACATAAAAAAAGCAGTTTTTGTTTGTCCTAGAGTTTATTATAAATTGCTAATATGTTTGGACGTGTTTGTGGCTCGGGAAAATCTGAAAATTTACTTTCGAAAAAAGTTTTAATTTTAGTGTAAATTGTATGAAATTTATTGGTAAAGACCAGTAGCATTTCTATTATTTTTTTAATGTGGAAGGAAGGGGGTGCACTGAGAAAGTATAACCTTGCGTGGGGTTATGGAAATGGACAAAATGCGCCCTTCATTAAATAAAGTCATTCATTTTCTGTCGAAGGCGAGAGGTGTGGAACTTAAGCCCCCTATTTTTGTTTGGTAAAGACTCTTATTACGCATTATAAGAAATGTATGCATGAATTTTAAATTTTTTGTAAATTTAGATTTTCTTAATTCTGTTTTATCGCGAATTTTTCTTAAAGATTCAATATTGACGGAAATAATTCTTATCTTTTTTCCATTACTTTACAAATTGATACACAGATATTTGTTCAGGATATTTTTATAAACTAGCAGACTACGCCCGCTTTTCTGGTCGATTTTTCCAAACGAAGCTCGAATGATTAAAACATCCTTAAGTTCTACCTTCCACCGCCATGGGGCTCATCCTGTTCTAAACAAACTTTTTTACGAACGAATCTCCGGCACGGTTCCCCGCTGCCTACGGCATCGTATAATAGTTGTGTTGCACACGCACCGCAAAATCATTTAGTTCAAAATCTTCCATCGCCAGGGGCACCATATATATATATATATATATATATATATATTTATTTATTTATTTATTTAACATTAAAGCGATATTTACATTACGACTGAACCCCCTACACCCCCCCCCCCTCAAAATTTAAACCTATGACCTCTAACATTAACAAATATCGGGAATTTTTGAAACAGAAACAAAATGGCGCGGTTTTTGTTGTTGTTGTTGTTGTTTGTTTGTTTGTTTGACTTCACACTTTTTTTCTTTCCTTTGCAGACGTCTGGGTCAGTTTTTTGCAAAAATTAAGAAAAATTAGCTGTCGATTTTTACAAAAATTGGATTTTCAGATGCAAAAACTTTTTCTATATATGTGTGGTCAGTTTTAAATCGATACCTCAAATACTTTTCTTGTATTTGGAAATTAGTGAAAACAAACCACTCGTTGCTTTCATAAATGAGAAATAACCGCTTTTTCGCTACCACGTACCTTATGCAAGAAGCATTTAATGTTTTAGAAGGCACGCTTATTATATAGCTGCGTGACGTATTTTTTGTGTACAGTTGTTACGCTGCTACAAATGCAAGACACTTCATAAAAATAACAGATGTTAGATGTACAAATATACATATGAGTATTAAATTTTTTATTTTAATTTCGGTGTCATTTGTGAGAATAGGGTTTCAGAAAAATTTCGTTTGTCATAAAATTTGCGATAAATCACATACTAAAAGGTTAAAATGTTTAAAAAAATTTCATTTTTAAAAATTTCTTTTTCAAGTATTAAAAGCAATTATGTGTCAATGTATATGTATATATAATTTTATAACTTTATGGCTTTAATAATATTTGCAAGTTTCACCCTTTCCAAACATTAGTAATATTTTTGAAAATATATTAAATCATATTCAACGGTTGAAGTATCAAATGTGAGATTTATTCCAACGGATAAATATCCTCTGTTTACTCTACATTAAATCCTTTTACGGTGTTAAATAATTTTATAAATGTGAAATACCCTAGCGTGTAAATAAAATTTAACTATATTTAATGTTTAGCAAATTCCTCTATTTTTCGAATATTTCCTGGGATTTGAATCATTTTACAAATTCCTTCATAAAAAAATTTATCTTTAAGAGTGAATAGTTATTTTTTAAACTTATTTATTACATTTCTCTTTCATTGTATGTTTTGAATTTAGTATTTGACAAGGTTTAAACTGCATTCCCGTGTTTCATCGGCTAAAGTCTCTCCAACCACTTTTTTTTTTTTTTCTATTCCAAATTGTGTTATTCTATACGCCGAACACCGGACTGGCTCTTAGCTTTACTTTTACGCGCATCCATTTTATTTTTTTTTTAATGATTTTTTTTTAAATTTTAAATCCCATTTCATATTCTGATTCATTTACCGGCTCAGTGGGCTGGACTCAGGCGTGACCCTCTCAACAGGGCTATCCTCTACAATTGTTCAACCTTCGCATCTCCTCTCCACAAACGCATTTTCACTAAAATCAATAAATTGTCTCTTCAAAATAAGATTCTTGTAAATTTTGCAGCCTTTCTCTCGTCGTAAAAGTTAATGGCTCATCACTTTAGATGTTTCGGGATTTACAGTAACCTTAACCTAGGCAGTGGCGGGGCCTGGCAAGCTCCAGTTTTGCATTTCCAACTCCTGCTTATTCCAAATTATTTTATTCTAAATTTAATTCGCTACATGCTGTTATACCAGTGGCGGACGGCACAATTCCGGAGCGGCGAGTGGCGGTGGCCCAAAGATCGCTTCTTTTATTGAGTTACTTCTATAAATATAAATATTTTGAGACGCCTTAGCAGTTAAGTTCCAGAACCTCTCTCTATAATGTCATCAACAGACCAAAGTATGCTGCAGGACACCACACTTTCACGTAGTCCAAGCATGGTGCCAATAGCATCAACAACAGAAGAATATCAAATTTCGGACCTAGTGAGAAATGGGAAGATCATTCTGAATAAGATGCAATCCTCAGATACCAAGGATGAATGCTTAACGTACATAAAGAATCTGCGTTCGATACTTATAAAAATCGATAAAACAGATAAAAAACAGCAAGAAGAACAGCGCCTTAGAATCACACAACTAGAAGAAAGAAACCGTGGCTTTGAAGAGCAATGCCATAGCTTAAGAGCAGGTTTCAAAAACTTAAAAACCATCATCCCAACGCCTGCAGACATAGCCGCGGTAGTGAGAACAACACTAGAAGAAGTAGAGAAGCAAAAGACCCTCAAAAACCATTGCACCACTCTAGCGCAAAACACTTTACATGAATCCACTGAACATGCCATCTTCCAAGCCACTAAACAAACCCTTCCTAAATCCCTAGTGCAGCTGCCAGCAAGATCCCCAACCACTGAAAAGCAACAGTTCACAGACAGAAGGAACAGGAGAACCATAGTAGTAAGGGGTTGCTCAAGAAAATCAGGGAAGGAAATTGACAACATTTTCGCGAAGCACCAGATTACCAGCCCAATCATTCTTGAAAAAGTGACGCAAGGAAGATTTCACCTGGAAATCCTGTGTAAAACAGAGAACGACAAGGAAACTCTGATAAGGGACCTGCAAAAAAACAAGCATCTGAACAGCGAGCTCAACTTCGTAACCAAAGCACCGGACCACCACAAAATGATCCTTCTAGGCGTCCCAGACCCTGTCACAAAAGAAAGAATCATGGAGACTTTTGAGTCAACATACAAGGTACAGCCTGATGACGTCATCATCCTAACTGCCCTCAAAAATAAACGTTCTGAAGATGCCAAGGACTGGATAATACTGATGCCACAGACGCTGGGCCGGATGGTGATAGCAGATGGGGGCATCACCATGGGCTTTAGAAATTGTCAACTTCGCCCACACACCTACATACAGCGTTGCCGAAACTGCCAAAGTTTTAAACATCCGACAAAATATTGCAAGAACAACACTTTCTGCGAAAACTGCGGACAAAAACACCCTCGACGTTCATGCGATGACAAGCCAGAATGTATCAACTGCTGCGAATCAAACGAATACAACGAAACACAATATCAGACCGACCACAAAGCGTCGGACTCGTGCTGTGAAATATACAGAACTCTATACACCAGGGAAAGGGAACGCTTAGATGACATTTTCATTCCAAGAGCCCACCTACCGGAGCCTTATCTCCCTGAAAACCAGCCACCTTCATATCCAGAAGCTCACTTTGGCTACAGTAATTTCCAGACGTCCCCCACATTGCATAGTTCTAGTCTTCATCTACGAGGACGTTCAGGGACTCAGTTCAACAACTGGCAGTCTGACGGCTACAACCACCCAGGTAACTTTTAATCTTAAACTAACATTTAATATTAAACCAACTTCTAATTTTAAACAAACTTTTAATCTTAAACTAACTTTAAATTTTTAAACAAATTTTTAATCTTAAACTAACTTTTAATTTAAAAGTAAAGCATACTTACAGAGATGTCTCACGCACCTCCCTCTCCATCTTTAGGCCAACTAAATTTCCTACAAATTAACTTAAATCACTGCAAAGCAGCAAATGACAGTGCAAAGAAGCACATTCTTCAAAATTCTATTGATATCGCACTACTACAGGACGCCTACTGCACCAAAGATGGAACTCTCGAGGGTTTTCCAACATCATGGGCAATCTTCCCCTCCAAAAAAAAACAGCGCACACTTGGTCATTAGGAATGTTGAGCTAGTGTACTCGCACCTCTTCACGGGTAATCACTGTGCCTTTGTCACCATTGACGCTAAAGAAGGCAAGACCATCATAGGGTCGACCTATGCGGCGCCTTCAATCGATTTCGAGGAGTCAATGGAAGAATGGAGCCATCTAATCACACAAAAACACGCATTCATCTGCGGAGGAGACTTCAATGCCAATTCTGCTCTGTGGAATTGTGTACGGGAGGACCTCCGCGGGGAATTCCTCACAGAACACTTAGTGGTACATAACCTAGCAATTGCAAATGTCAACAATTCAGAGGCAACCTTCGTAAAAGTAAACTCTAAAGGTAATGTCATTGCCAGGGGCTGGCCAGACCTCACACTCACGAACACACAGACACTTCAAAGAATCTCTCAGTGGCAAGTCATAAGCATTTATAGTGCCTCTGATCACAAATACATACATTTCACATATCAGACAACTCCACTTTACACGTTGAGAAGACGTTTTAACACCTCGAGGGGTAAGGTCCATAAATTTGACAAAATTCTAAAAGCACGGAAACAGGCATTAACTGAACAACTTCACAATATCAACAACACAGAACAAATCAATACTTTCACTACCAAATTCATAGAAGAAATCCGTTTAGCAGCAAGTGCTTGCTTCCGACTAAAAACAGTTAGAAAAACGCGCTCGTTCTCTTTCTGGACTCCCGAACTCAAGGCACAGAGAAACCTACTTACGGCACTCAGGCGGAAAATGAAAGCAACCAGACAACTCGACCCAAATGCGGATGGGCTAAAGGTCTTGGGTGCTAGATATTCGAAGCTTGCGGCGCAGTACAAGCGCAGTGTCCTGCTGACCAAGAATGCAGCGTGGAGGAAGTTCTGTAGTAGTGAGTACAATCCTTTCGGCACATCGCAAAAATTTTTCACAGGAAAATATTTCACTCCTGATGAAATCAAGCTTGAACTGCCTCCCAGCGAAGCATCCAGACAACACAGTTTAGAATTCCTTACAGATCAGGTTTTTGGCAAGACAGCATACCCACAACACGATAACGAGGACATAGAATTCACAGCACCACCAGACAAGCCCTTCACAAAGACTGAATTAAGAATGGCCCTTAATTTACTAAATGACAAAAAAGCACCAGGTCCCGATGCTATAGACATCCGATTGTTAAAACGGATATTCAAAATTCTACCACAACTACTCACAGACTGGGCAAATCTTTGCCTCTCTCATAATTACTTTCCACTTGTCCTGAGACAGGGGGAAGTCGTATACTTCCTGAAGCGAGGGAAGTCGCCCTCTGAACCGCGCTCATACCGGCCAATCTGCCTACTACCAACGCTAGGAAAATTGCTTGAAAAGCTCCTGGTCCAACGATTGACCTTTTTTCTAGAAACTAACAATATCCTGCACCCCCGACAATTTGGGTTCAGAGAGGGCAGATCTTGCGAAAAAGCTCTTCATGCCATCATGACTTCCTGCGCTGATAGCATTGCCCGTGGAAATTACACTTCCCTCGTCTCACTTGATATACAGGGGACTTTCGACAACGTGGAATGGCGCGACATTATACGACAACTACAAGTACTCAACTGCCCAAGAAATATAGCTGGAGTCATCCGCTCCTACTTATCACAGCGCAGCGTTCTAATCAACTGGGGTGCAGGCACCTCAATTCACAATTTAGAAAAGGGTTGCCCACAAGGCTCTTGCCTCGGACCCATTCTTTGGCTGCTAATAGCAAATTTATTCCTTAAAGAATTAGACAAACTAGGTTTCCTCCTCTACGCGTTCGCGGACGACTTCACCTTTATTTTTTCGGGCCGCATCCGTTTGAATTTGGAGCAAGAGGCAGCTTCAGCTCTCCCTGTGTTCTGCCAGTTACTGGAATCCCTACACCTACAACTTTCACCAGGCAAATCTCAAGCACTGACATTTGCAAAACCACGCCTTCTGCGTGGCAGGAACCCAATCATTCGCGTCAACGGGACCAGCGTCCACCATGTTCCATATCTCAAGCTTTTAGGCATAACTATCGATAAGCATCAAAATTGGCTAGCCCATCTACATCAACTTAAAATAAAACTCATAATTTTTCACCACAACTCACTAAAAATGACGTCAAAAACATGGGGTATTAGCAACTTCATGCTTAAAATATGGTATCACACTATAGTACAGAAAATTATAACATACGGGGCAAGCATATGGGGGGGACACTTAACAAAACAAGCAATAACAAAGTTGATCTCACTACAGTGAATGTTTCTCTTACAAATCTCACGAGGCTACAAAACAATCTCCACGGATGCATTAAATACCATAACTGGCATACCACCAATCGACACAATACTCGCATATGAATACACCAAGGGACGTATTCTCCACCTTAAACATGAACCGACTGCAAGCGAATTCCTTCCAAACACCAAAATACAGCACAAAGTTCCAGGATGGCAGATACACCCCTCCGATGAGACATCTCACTTCCAAGTAAACACCAATCTTAATTCCTTCTCCCCATCCTCTAGAATTACTCTCTTCACTGATGGGTCCGGAACTGTCACCGGCGTGGCAGCAGCATTCTGCTCCATGGAAAGGAATGCCGTCACCCATCAGTGGGCCTGCAGACTAGATGACCACAATTCTGTTTATCAGGCAGAACTCTATGCCATCCTAAAAGCCCTGGACTGGATCCAGACAAACACCACACATCCCTTCGTCCAAATTTATAGCGACAGTCTCTCTGGTCTGCAGGCTATCTATGCCCATAGAACCAAACATCCGCTAATCCTAGAAATCAAACTTAAGTTAAAGTCCCTTCTAAATAGAGTAGCTCTTGGCCACGTTTCAGCGCACACGGGCGTTCAAGGTAATGAAATCGCGGACGCACTCGCAAAGGAAGCAACAGCTAAACCACACATTGACATTCATCTTCCAATTCCTTCCACATACATAAAACGTTTACTAAAAGCAAATATACTCACGGAATGGCAATCAATCTGGGATAACAGCAGCAAAGGCCGACACACATATAATTTAATACCGAAAGTCTCAATAACACACTACAACCTCTCCGCACACACAACAGCATTTCTCACGGGACACGGTCCCTTTCGAACATACCTCTACAAATTTAAATGTGCAGACACATTCCTTTGCGAGTGTGGCGCAGAGGCTTCGACTCCCCATTATTATTTCACCTGCCCGTTAACAGCACAGTGGCATATTAGGAAGCCTGCAATCCCTCCCAAGGAATGGCTTCCTAATATTCTAAAGAGGCACACCCTAAACAGAAAGCTACTTAAAATCTATATTTTTCTGACAGAACTCTCTAACCTTACCTAGTAGCCGTCAGCTGCCACTCTCAATGCACAACTCCTATTCAGTCCCTGCTAACTGTCGCGAAAATGGTCCTTCCTAGCAGGGCCGAGCTTATATATGATCTGGTCGTTGACCATAGTTTGTATTTGTATTTGTTTTAAACATTCCATCCCGCTCCTTGTCGCGTTTAACGGCGGGTCCAGCTTCGGCTGTAGTTTGTAATTTTTTTTTTTTTTTTTTTAAGACCTTAATAAAGAGGGGACCGGGAGGGACACTTTGCTCTACAGACTTCTACTAGTCTGAGCAGTCCCTCTTAGGCTATCAAATCAAATCAAATCAAATCAAACCCCACGTCTCGGAGGAAACTTCCGCAGTCTAAAAAGCGAAAAAATAAAAATACATATATAAAAGTCAAGCCCTTCTATTTTTTTAATCTAAATATTTGTATAACAATAATTACGTAACATCAATTTGTAATTTTAGATTCAAGTTTTCTGTAAGTGCTTAAAAGAAAAAATTCCCCTCTCCGCATCACCACAAACACTTCAAAAGCTTTTCAAAAGCTAAAATACTTTCTCTCTTGCCTCTTGGCTAAAATGCTAAAAATATTGTTTGTCAGGTTAAACATTGCATTTGACTAAAAAATCTTAAATTGCACTCTAATTTAAGTATTTTTAAATGGGAATGATTTTGTTTTTTCAATTCGATAAATAGTGGTTCAGTTGTATTTAAAATAGGTTTAGTTTTATGAATGATAGTAAAATTGTGGAAATTTATTATTTATAACCAAGTTGATTTCAAGAAACAGTGAAGAGTCTGGACTAGTCATTTGACGACATTCGCAAGCTAATGTTAAACGAACAGCAGCATTCTTAACAAATTTATTTTTTGCAATTTTTTTTAATTTAATTTAATTTATTTTTTTGCATAGAATGTCCGAGGTCAATGTCTAACTGAATTTTTGTAATTTTTTGGATAATTTTTTTTATCTTTTAAGACACATTCATTTACTTTCGAAAACATTTAAAATGTTCAAAGATACCCGGTTAGATATTGACCTTATATATTCTATTAAAAAAAAGATCAATTAAACATACTAAAATGAAATTTATAAAGAATGCTACCATTGGTTTAACATTAGCATTCGGGTGTCTTCGCGTGAATAGTATAGACTTTTAAGGTTTCAGAACTTCAAGACAAAACATTCATGAAAACTGCAGATTATTTTGAAGAATTTTACTGCGGGCAGTGTAGATACAGGTTTTATCTTTTGAAAAATTTGCAGATATTTCGAATAAAAAGTTGGAGTAAAGATGTGGGTTTTTTATCCGAAATACTTGCAGTTTTCCTAAATGTTTTTTAAAAAGTTATTTGCTGACATTTTTACTTGGTAATTAATTACACTTTATAATTTAAAATCGAAACATTTATAAAAAACAAAAAAATATTTATCCAAAACTCACAACTGTACAATTTAAACATTTCTCTTGTTTAAAAAATAGGTCTACTCTATTGCTGTAACTCTGTGCACAGCATAACATATCTAAGAAATTTATATAAATATCTCCCTACTGTTTTTTTTTTTTTTTTTGAGAAAGTACAATGTCTATTTTGGACTCAAACACTTATTCCTTCAAATATATTTGCTCTCGGGTAATGTTATCTTTTATCTAAGTATTCTGTACTTTCCTTTTGAGAGAGTTCAGTGTCTTTTTTAGAATTAAGTTCTTTTCACTTCAACCATATTTGTTCTTGGGTAATGTCATCTTTAGATTTTCTGACAATCATTTTTTCACTTTGTTTTTAATGATTGGTTTTTGTCATGTGGTTCAAGATGGTGTTCTCCAGAGGAGTGGCGTAATAAATATAAATAGCTTGATGGGATAAATTCTACTTCATGTTATTATATGACTTAGCTCAGAAATAAAATGTAAATGGGACATTATACGATTGCTCTTTCTATTTATCGCTTTTTATTTCTCTCTTTAGTATTTTTATTTTAATTAAAAAGAATAATTACTTATTTTTGGAGTTTTTAACGTATATGGAAAATTACTCAAGTAACAAAGAAGAGGCGTCCAATCACTTTAAAATATGGCTTCAAAATTGTTAAATTTTCAACTGATAAAAAAGATTACAGAGTTATTGCTTTTCTGAAAGTATTTTACTTTAGATTTTAGGATTATAACTGTATATTTGAAATAATACTTCACTCAATTAAACGTGAAACTTATTACTTGTTTTGTAAAATACTTTTTCTGTTAAAATAGTCAATATTTTTCTTGATTTTTACGACCTTTTAAAGGACTTTAAAAGTTTTGCTATAAAATATAACTCCTAAAAGCTTTGAACTATCTGGAAGTAAATTATGAATAGATCCATTCTTAAATATTGAAGTGTTAAAGTCATCATTTTTTAAAATAAAATTGCTTTGCTTAATACAATGAAATGAAAGTTTTTTGTTCTTAACGCTTTTATAAGTTTTAATTAAGTGTGTACATATTTTAGGCTTTTCATGTTCAGTTTTTGTAGGAATTTGAGTGATCTCTTAAGTTTATCTATTTTAGTATCTCAAAAGATTTTTAAAATCGCTATTTTAATATTTCTTAACTAAAAGAACAATTAATTACTCTTTTTAATTTAAAACAAATCCTTTTATAAAGTACTTAAAAAACTGTGTAACATCGGCAACTCTAAAATTTTAGCAATCCCCTTCTTTAAAAAACAACAACTCTACTTAATAACTCTATACACAAGAGAAAATATTTAAGAAATTTATCCAAGTATCCCATGTTTTTTTTTTTTTTTTTTTAGTCAAACTCTTTTTTATTCAACCATATTTGTTCTCGAGTAATGTCATCTTTCTATATTCTGACGATCTTTTCTCCACTTTGTTTTTGATGATTATTTTTTTATCATGTGGTTTAACATGGCGTCCTTCACATAAATGGCATAATAGTTAGAAATAGTTGGATGGGATAAATTCTATTTCATGCTATTGTATGACTTAGCTCACAAATAAGATATGAAATGCGACAGAGTAAAGATGTGTATTTACTTTTTCATTCTTCCTAGTACTTTATTTTTTTTTAGCGATTTTTATTTATGTTTGAAATTCTTGAAGCAGATGGAAAGTAATTTAAAAAATTCATCCATAAACTCTAAAATATGGTTCCAGAACTGTCTCCTTTTCAAATAAGAACACGAGGTTACAGCGTTATTGCTGTTTTAAAAGTCTTTTATATCAAAAGGTGATATTATTACACCTATATATATGTTTAAATGCATCCTTCAGCTAAAATAAATATTTTTTTTCTGTTTTGTAAAATGATTTTTGCAGTAAAAATATTCTGAATTTTTAGTTATTTTTTTAAAGAAGTTTAAAAGTTTTGCAGTTAAATATAAATTTTAAACGTTGTGAGAAATTTCTTAATAAACTGTGAATCGATTTGTAGCTTAAAAATAAAAGTCATAGTCACCAAAGTTACCTAACAAAAATAATGAAACGAAATGAAACGTAACATTTCCTTTTCTTTTTGCTGTCATAAATTTTCATTTTCATTTGTGTTTGTTTGTTTAACTATTTATGTGAATGTTGCGTGCCATATTGTGAAAAAAAAATGTACAGTGCTCTGAAATTTGTTTTTTGTCATCGAAGTTTCATGTTCGCGAAGAGAAATTAATTATAGTTTCCTTTTTTTTTCTCTTAATGTTTTTGTAAAATTTAATTAATACATATCAGCCAGTCCATTTTCCTTCAACATTTATTTATTAATGATATTTATACTCATTGGTGCTACTCCTGCGCTTAGCTGTATTAATCATGTATTCTTCATTCTATCTAGTATACTCTGGCCATTTATAGAAACTAGTACACTCTAAAAACGACATTTTCAAAAGTGAGCAAAAAATACTCAAATCTGAGTATGTCGCATAGTCAAAATGGCTCCGAATCTAAATTACACAAGTTTGAAACATGTATATACTCATTTCTGAAAAGATGCACACACTCAAGAATAAAACATCATATGCTCATATGTGAATATGTCCATGTTTCAAAAATTAGTATGAACTGACTTCTATGTGCTCATTTTTAAGTATTTCTATGTTTCAAAAATGAGTTTGAACTGATTCTAATCATTTTTGAGTATGTCCATGTTTCAAAAATGAGTATGAACTGATCTTTATGTGCTCAGTTTTGAGTAATTATAAATATTATTCGCACCCGTTAATATTATTGGCGATTAACGATCATTTTCGGCGATCTATCTTCCTGGCACGGATGATACGTAAGTACCAAATTAAGTGAGAATTCGTTTTAAAAATTTATTTATTTAATATTACCATATGAGTTGGGTTGATTTACATTTAATTTACGTCAAAAAGATCGTGAAAAAAGTTGAGTTGTATAGCACTTCACCTAACAGAATTATGCTAAACTTTGATTGGCTTGTAGGCGCAAATTATTTTTCTGCACCAGACAGCACTGCAAAAATTCATTAGTAGAGAACTTGCTTTGCGAATGATTACGTACATGGTTTAATATTTTTATCGCTAATGGTGAACGAATCCCTTGTGTCTGTTTTCTTTGATGCAATGAGATATTGGACTGTTAACCTAATTTCAACTGAAGTTATCTCAAAATATATACATATTTAAATGTAACTATCTTTCAAACATAATTTTTTTAATATTTTTTTTTCAAACATAATTAATTTTCTTTCTAAAAATGCAACTTTTACACACTTTTATTCGAAACAATAATTTTGTGTAAAAATGGTCGCCTGTCATATAAAATGTGAAACGGTCAGCCAGTATTTATTTTCTTCAGTCACATGACTTGCGTTTTCATTATGTAGATGCCTGAGGACACGTTTGGTATTTATTGTTGATTTATTGGTTGTTTTTTGCCTGGCCAGAAAACTTGCTAGTGGCAAACAACACGGTCAAATGAATTGAAATTTCATGAGACAAGATGGAAGCTAGTAATTAAACTTGATGCAGATAACGAAAAAATATGTATAGTTACTGGATCTATTACATTTAAATCTGACTCTCTGTTTATATTCCACAACTACTCCTCCTAGAATATTGAACGTACCGCGATGACACTAACACCAATTATTCACGTAGATCTGAGGATGTCACATAAATTCTCAGAATTTTATAATTTAAATTAATTTCCGAAATATTAATTTTATTATTTTTTTACATTTTAATTGACAGTTTCGTGATGGTGGAATCCAATTTATTCCATTGTTGTGAACAAAAGAGAAAAATAGGGGAAATTACAGGAATTATTATATTTTTATTGGCGTCAATTTCTCGTTAAAATTGAAAAGATAACTTATTTTTTTTTATTTAATAAATGCTGAAAACAACATCGGGATTAAATTAAAATCTTTAAAAAATTTCAAACAAGTAAAATAAAACGTAAGAATCAGCTTCTTTAGAAAGATAAATCTCGTCTGTTGACAAATTCATATGTAATCATTCCTTCGTATCCTAGTTTTTTAGAGTTTTCATCCATCCAAGGAGGTTAAATTAAAATTAAGCTTCTTGCATTTATTTAGAAAGTTATTGCCCCCTACTTAGAGAAATGAATTTAATAGAAAAACGGGTTTTCAGCTAATTATTTCTTAAAAATGGCAACTAAAATTTTCCACCAGGGCCCCTATAAGCAGAATTGTTTAGCGAGAAAAAAGTATATTTTCTTAAGCATTTATTTCAATTCATAAACCTGAAATACTTTTGAATAAGTTTGCCCAAAATACGTTATTTTTGTATTTGTTGTTTCGGATAAAATAGGGAAAAAGCAAATAATTCAGAATATTATATTTTTATTGACGACATTTTCTAAATTGAAAAGAAAAATGATTTTTCATTGGAATAGAAGGTGAAGGCAACATCCTGCTTAAATTACATGTTTCAAAGAAAAATTGAAGAAATGAAGTTTATTTTCACATATTCAAGCTTCAGGAATCAGTTTAAGCTAAAAAGCAAAAAAAAAAAAAAAAAAAAAAAAAGCAAAATAAGAACAAAAAATCATGCGTCAAGTACAGATTTTGTAATAATTTCAAACATTTCCAAAATACTTTTAGAAAACTTTACAGTTTAATAATGTGAAAGAGGTGTCTAAATGAATACGCATAAAACATTTCAAAACACAATTTCAGGCATTACCAACATTATTCGGAAAAATATCGGAATTATTTTGTGTAGATCTATAGATGATCTATAGATATACACATAATAGATATGTGATATGATCTATAGATTTTTATATATACTACTATATAGAATGCTTAAATTTAGTTCAGTTAGGAAACGCATGGCACATTTGAAAATTCCTTTTCAATAATTTCCGTCAATAAACGGAAATATACTTGAGATGCTTTGTGCTGCTCTGTATATGATCTATAGAATTTATACATACTAAGTAAAAGGCAAAAAATTAGTTAAATTTAAAAACCTGTAGCACAACTGAATACGCACTTCCAGCAATTATTATTAACAGATAGTACTTTAACCATATTCTTTTGTGTGTCCCTGTAAATCAACGATTAATGATATACATACAATATTCTATTGTAAGCCTCTTGTAATGAACCTCAGTGATATATATTTTAATATGTTTGGAAGAGTGAAACATAAACCGAAAACGATTTTCCCCCATAGTCAGCAATGTAACGGAATTCTATTGAGTGTCCCTATAAATGAGCTATAAGTGCTATGCACACCCTATTCTATAGTAAGCCTCTTATAGAGCACTTAAGTGATAGATATCAATTTCAATATGTTTGAAATAGTTTAACATCGTTAAAATAAGCCGCAAAGGATTTTTCCCATACACAGTAATAATGTAACGGAATTCTTTTGACTGTCTCTGTAAAGGAACTATAAGTGCTACACATTTCATTTTCAACTCTGAATATTCCATAGTAAAACTGAATAACATATATCAATTGCATGAAAATCCGAGTATATTTACGTGAGTTAGTGAGACAAAGAAACAAAATTCTTAAATGCTTTTCAACAAGAGAAGGAGTTTTACATTCCACTTAGGAGGTTAAAGAAAGCAAATTTAAGCTCATTTATTTAACAAGGTAATTATTGTCCCATTATTTAAAATAAATGAATTTAAAGAAAAAACACAGATTTTCAATAAATTATTTGTTAAAGACGTCAATAAAAAAAAAAAATAAATAAATAAATAAGAGCGCTAAAAGCGGAATGGATTAATGAAAAAATTGCTATTTTTAAGACCATTTGTTTTAATTGGTATGTCTAAAATATGTTTGAATAAATTCGTCTAAATGTCTCGTTTTGTATAAGACATTTTTTTAAAATTTCATCAGCTCCTAAATTAGAAGACAAATCAACCAATGAAGTCATTGACAATGTGCATTTTTATTGATAAAACTTGAAACCTACATTGTAAATACGATTAATTACTTGAAATGTAGTATTTAATAAAATTAATATTATATATTTTTTTCTGAGTTTATAGCAAAATTATATTATATTTTTTTTACTCCAAAGGACTAAAAGATCTTAGGTAATTTATATGGAACACATCGAGTTGCCACACAGCTAGTAGTTACTAATAAAGGGCAAAATGAATTGCTGTTGTTTTACATTCTGTGTATCTGACATAACTGCAAGAAACAGGATTCGTACAGTTTTAATTTTTGATTTCCATTATATTAGAATACCAACAATACCAACCTTCGCCTTTTTTAATCCAAAAATTTTCTCATTAAATAAACCAAATGGTACTTTTCGAAAATAGTGGTCCTAGTAGTTACTAACAAGGGGCAAAATGAATTGCTGTTGTTTTACATTCTGTGTATCTGACATAACTGCAAGAAACAGGATTCGTACAGTTTTAATTTTTGATTTCCATTATATTAGAATACCAACAATACCAACCTTCGCCTTTTTTAATCCAAAAATTTTCTCATTAAATAAACCAAATGGTACTTTTCGAAAATAGTGGTCCTAGTAGTTACTAATAAGGGGCAAAATGAATTGCTGTTGTTTTACATTCTGTGTATCTGACATAACTGCAAGAAACAGGATTCGTACAGTTTTAATTTTTGATTTCCATTATATTAGAATACCAACAATACCAACCTTCGCATTTTTTAATCGAAAAATTTTCTCATTAAATAAACCAAATGGTACTTTTCGAAAATAGTGGTCCTAGTAGTTACTAATAAGGGACAAAATGAATTGCTGTTGTTTTTACATTCTGTGTATCTGACATAACTGCAAGAAACAGGATTCGTACAGTTTTAATTTTTGATTACCATTATTTTAGAATAACAACAATACCAACCTTCGCCTTTTTTAAACGAAAATTTCTGTCATTAAATAAGCCAAATGGTACGTTTCGAAAATAGTGGTCCTAGTAGTTACTAATAAGGGGCAAAATGAATTGCTGTTGTTTTACATTCTGTGTATCTGACATAACTGCAAGAAACAGGATTCGTGCAGTTTTAATTTTTGATTACCATTATTTTAGAATAACAACAATACCAACCTTCGCATTTTTTAATCGAAAAATTTTCTCATTAAATAAGCCAAATGGTACTTTTCGAAAATAGTGGTCCTAGTAGTTACTAATAAGGGGCAAAATGAATTGCTGTTGTTTTTACATTCTGTGTATCTGACATAACTGCAAGAAACAGGATTCTTGCAGTTTTAATTTTTGATTACCGTTATTTTAGAGTAGCAACTTTCGTCTTTTTTAATCGAAAATTTCTATCATTAAATAAGCCAAATAGTACTTTTCGAAAATAGTGGTCCTAGTAATTACTAATAAGGGGCAAAATGAATTGCTGTTGTTTTTACATATTGTATCTGACATAACTGCAAGAAACAGGATTCATACAGTTTTAATTTTTGATTACCATTATTTTAGAATAACAACCTTCGCCTTTTTTTTTAATCGAAAATTTCTCTCATTAAATAAGCCAAATAGTACTTTTCAAAAATAGTGGTCCTAGTAGTTACTAATAAGGGGCAAAATGAATTGCTGTTTTTGTTACATTCTATGTATCTGACATAACTGCAAGAAACAGGATTGATTCGTACAGTTTACATTTTTGATTACCATTATTTTAAAATACCAACCTTCGCCTTTTTTAATCGAAAATTTCTCTCATTAACCAAGCCAAATAGTACTTTTCGAAAATAGTGGTCCTAGTAGTTACTAATAAGGAGCAAAATGAATTGCATTTGTTTTTATATTCTATGAATCTGACATAACTGCAAGAAACAGGATTCGTACAGTTTTAATTTATACTAGATGGAACCCGTCAAAACTTGACGGAAAAAAAATTACAATAACAATATTAGTAAAATAAACTTGCGTATGAAACAGTCTTTCCAATATTTTCTTTTTAAAGTTTTTTCCCACAGTGAATTACAGTACTATTTTCGATGCAAACTCCAAACAAAAAATCCGTAAACAACCGCGTAATAATGCAAATCATATATCGCCATTGATATTACCGCCATATTCCCCACGGCCAGAAAGAAAATATCCTGGACCTATGAAGTATCACACAAATAGTATATCCCTACGTTCATCTCATATTCAGTCAATAAAAGAACATAGTAAATAAAGCACACATCTCCCCACCCTCCCCTGTGATAATGCAACCGAATGATCTCCTATGCGCATGTGCATTGCATCTCCCCAAACGCGCCGTCAAAATTCGAGGTTAAAAAAAAAGTTTTAAAATGTTTAAATTAAAAGTTTTAAAATGTCTTCTTTAATCATTGCTCGTTTCAAATCCATATCTTCTGAAAAAGCTAATCAATTTTTCAATTCCTACTATTAGCTCACACTCTCTATATATTTATATATCTTGTTCAAATTTTCAATCGTTAATAAAATATTTTCTATTTATCCACTCAAGTTCAAATACATTTTTTTAACTTGTCGTGGACGACACTTGATGTTAATACAGTTTTTCCAAATATTAATTCATTAATTAAATTTAATTAATTAACTTTAGTTTTATATGGGAGAAAAAGTTTTCTCCCATTGTTTTCATAAAAGAAATGAAAGATTTTCCTCAAATTAGTGATGCCACAAAAATAAAATACCGAAACGATGATAATAAAAAAATGTTCAATAAAGATAACGTGGGACATTAGTGCTGCACGGGTTTATTTTATATATTTATGATTAAAAAGTAGGAATTGACTTAAAAAGTTTTTTATATATTACTTGTTATGTAAAGATGATTTTTTTTTTTTTACAATAATAAATCAATCTGCAGATAAGGGAGATTTTTAATGTTTTAAAGTGTAATTTATTTGTATGATTTCTTCGATTCCTTTACATAATCAGGATGATTATTCCTTTTCCATCACAGTCGGGGATTTTTTCCTCTTAGTATACAGTTAAATATCCAACGGATCTTTAAAAAAAATAATAAAATACAGTTCCTAGCATATATATATCAATTTTTCTTTTTAGTTTTATCAATGTTAAAATGCATTTCAAGCTAAGCATAACGTCATTTTCCCCGGCGCAAACTTTTCACACGTGCATTGTATAACACCATGTATACAAAAGTAAACACCATGTATACAAAAAAAAATATATTTTGTATTTAATTGTAATGAAAAAATGGCATCAAGAAAGTTATAAAGCATAATGATAAAATAAACCCAATGGACAATATTCCGGTGACGTCACAATAAATATGAATTATTATTCGCTTATAAAACACGCGGATAAATATTTTCACCGAAATATAACTTGCAAATTAAACAATTCGGCCTAAAAGCCCCGTGCTTTTAATATTTATTATTTTTCTTTTAGCCTCGCAACCACAGAGTTTCTCGTTACTCTGTGCCTCGCCACAGTGGGAGTTATTGCCGATTTTATGACGTCATATGCTGAAGTAAAAGTTTTTTTTTTTTTTTTTTTTACTGGTGCCGGCTAACTGAAAAATACCTAATTTGGATATAGTTTTTTTTCTTAATGGGACGACGGGATAATGAACTGAATTTCGACGGGATAATAAAGAAGTACCAGAATATTTTTCTGCATTTTATAGTTATATTAAGAAATACGGTACTTCTCTATTATCCCGTCGACCACTTTTCATAACAAAAAACTATCGCCAAACTGTAACGCCAAATAAACGGGAGAACGTTGCCATTGGAATATCAAAATAATTAAATAAATAAAATATAAGAATTTAAGGATACAATTATTATTTTAATTAATGAAATAACTAATAAATCAGCAAAACATAATTAAAAATACACGCAAATGTCGAATTAAAAACCACTTGATGACATACCAAACACGTATAATGCTTTTGACATCAAGGAAGTGGGACTGCAGTTTTGTCATTTAATTTTACAGTTTGGCGATAGTTTTTTTGCTATGAAAAGTGGTCGACGGGATAATCGAGAAGTACCAGAAATACATATTTTTAAGATTTGCTGAATCACTTATTTGTTTACTTTTTCATGCATTATATTATTGAAGGCTGTTAGTTCTCTTATTTTTTAAATATCCCCTACTTATATAAAAAATAGCGTGCGTTCTCTGTGGTGTTTCGCATAAACGTTGTAAAATCCAGGTTATTAGATTTTATACAACTTTGCAGTCATAACTGCTGATGAAGCTGTCATTTTTGGCGATTTTCCTGTTACCTGTAAAATGTTTGTTTTTGGTATAGACTGAACTAAGAAAAATTTGGGTACTTTTCCGTTATACGGATACCATTGTCGCCAAGCATACATTTACATTCATTTACATGTATGGCATGGTGTCCGTATAACAGAAAAGTACCAAAATTTGCGATCGATCAAATAATTGAATTTCGTTAAGCATTAAATTTTCGGCACAGATGTCATATACGCACCACATTGGCGCGATTGCAACAAAATGGTAATTTTATGCCTCACATGGTAACCCGGTTATTTTGTTTATATTGCTGTTGATTTACTTTTATTTTTTTATTTTAATTCTATAAATTGTTTTTATTATGTATATCAGTATTTATTTATATCAAACTATCATTTATTTATTTTTATTTCCCTTTTTTTTAAGTAATAGAAGCTATTTCATTTATTACGTTATTTTATTTTTTATATTAAAATTAAAAATCACGTGCTATTATTCCATGCTATTTGTAACTAATATTCAAAAACAAAGTTTTCGCCAAATTGGCAGGGTAAAAAAATCGCGCCAATGTGGTGCGTATATGACATCTGTGCAAAATTTTCTTATTTTTAATCTGAGAAAGAAACAACAATCATGGATTTAATTAATTTTGCAATATGCGGTGCAACCAAAACAATTTTGATTAAATAGGTACAGATATCGCAGACGCACCGGGGTTCATTTTTGGCGCCAAAATGACGATTTTTGCTTTGTATGACAACCTGGTGTTTTATAATAAAATTGAATATGTGTGTAAATAAATAAAATAAAATTGGTACTTTTATGTTAGCTGGGCGTCAGGGATAACTCTCCAAATCTTATTTCAATTGGAATAATTTAAATTGCAACATTTTACGTGAGATATGTTATTCATCTTGCTATGTTTATGTTTAGATATTTTATTATGATTATATTTTAGCTAATTTTAAGTAAGTTTTTTAAGATTTAATATTACAATGTTAAAATACTACCTAGTTGATATTTTAGCTAATGTCAAAAGATTGGCGAACCACAGAGTTCAGAAAATAACTCTATACCTCGCAACAGTGGGAGTTTCCGACTTTATGACGTCATAAGAAGCAGTAAAAGTTTAATTGAAAATTACGGCTAATTAATTAAATTTTCGAACAAACGAATGCACGATAACAAATCTGTGTCCAAATATCTTTCATTTAAAAAAGAATTGTGTAATTTGATGCAGTAGTTTGTTCTCACGGATTGTCGAAATAAAACGCTTAGCGTTTTAAATATATAGATTACCATTATTTTAGAACAGCAACCTTTGTCTTTTTTAATCGAAAATTTCTGTCGTTAAATAAGCCATATAGTTCTTTTCGAAAATAGTGGTCCAAACTCTGAAAATATATGTTGGCACGAAATCCTTCCAAGCGAATTAAATGGGTTAAGTACTAGATAAAATGTAAAAAATTAATAAAACAAAAATTTAATGTTGTAAACCAAAAAATATATATATATATATATAACACAATATAAAAAATTATACGTAATTTTTCATTTCTAAACTTTAAAAAATGAAAATGAGCGAGAAAAAAAAAGATTTCCCCTCACCATCAATATGTCATATTTATTTTTCTCTTTCTTTCATAATTATCGCACCGAATGTTGCCTTTTTTTTTTACTCAAATCTTGTAATTACTTTTTCAAAAAAGAAAAAAAATCCTTGATGCATTTTCATAAGCTTCTCTTTGCTGTAAAGATTTATAATTCATAAATATAAAAAAAAAAGTTTGTGAGGGGGTTGTTAATATCTACGTTTGCACTTTCATTCAGTGAGATGAAATAATAATACTAAGAAAAAAAAATAATCAACTGGGATTTGTTGGAGTTTAGATATGTCAGCAGAAATTCCTATATTAAATTCCTATTTCTGTACCTGAACTTCGAAAGTTATTTTTAAAACTCTGACGTTCTAGAGTATTTACGTAACCATGAAGTGAAAAATAAATATTGATTTTTATTGCAGTTATTCATTATGTAATCATTACTTTTTGGACACCACTTCAAAATACAATATAAAAATTTGGGCAAATATTTTTCTCTTATCTTCTCTTATTTTTCTTAATCTTTTGAGACTTCTTCTGAGTTAATTACAATTTCTTATAAAGGCTAGCTACCAAATGAAACCGAAAAATTGAAGGATTTTGATTGGCTGTAATTGAGGGGGTCGTGGCAAGAGATTGCCAAGCCACATTTTTGAACTTCTGAGATATTTCAATTTGAAAATTTGATCCAATACTCAGATCAAGAAATATCACCTAAAGTTTTTTCGCCAATGTCTTAGTAACATTTGAGATATTCTGAGTAACAATATGGCATTACTTTAATGATTTTTTTTTTTTTTTTTTTTTTTTTTTGTAAACTAGCTATTTTCATTGGGGGCAAAAACGAAACCTGTCACATAGGCTCCCAGCAAGTGACATTAGAAACAAATTATATGTTGGACCAGAGGGCCCGTGCGAGGATTTCGCACTAAATCTAATGTTTTTTAGGTACTTCTCTATTATGCCGTCGACCACTTTTCATAACAAAAAACTATCGCCAAGCTGTAAGATTAAACGCCAAAAATGCAGTCCCATTTACTTGATGTCAGAAGCATTATACGTGTTTGTTACGTCATCAAGTGGTTTTTAATTCGACATTTGCGTGTATTTTTTATTATGTTTTACTGATTTATTAGTTATTTCATTAATTAAAATAACAACTGTGTCCTTAAATTCTTATATTTTATTTATTTATTTATTTTTTGATAATCCAATGGCAACGTTCTCCCGTTTATTTGGCGATAGTTTTTTGTTATGAAAAGTGGTCGACGGGATAATAGAGAAGTACCATTTTTTATCAATATGTAATATTTATTAGATGCAGGTTTAAACTTCAAAAGAAAAAGCAAGGATAAAAATATCTGCAAACAACATTTAGTTGTTAGTCAAGCCAGAATATCATCTCATTTATTCCATCAAAGTTAGACTAAAAACTGATCCAAGATTGCTAAAGGCACGCGTGCGAAAAAAAATTAACAATCGTATTTTGACTGTATTAGAGGATGACGTCATCCGCTTCGGGAAAACCATGGGACTTAGAAGTATAAATCTAAACATTTCAATTTCGGTTTTTAATCATAAGTATAAAATAAACCCGTGCGGTGTTTTTTATAATAATTGCTATGAGCATCATATAATGTGGTATTTTATTTTTTTGGCAACAATAATTTCAGGAAAATTTTTCATTTCTTTTATGAAAGCAATGCCGATTTAATTTTTATTTTTCAGCAAATTTTAATCAAAAACATGTTTTAACGAATTGTTAAGTGGGCTATGTCAGAAGCCGGTTCTAAAACCTTTCATATGGTATCTCATTCGTTGTTCTGCGTTTCATATTTTCTGAGAAAAAGGGACGTTGACAGGAGAAATAATATATAAGGATATTATAATTTACAATATTAAGCAACAGATTACAGCAGCTATACTCAACCTGCGGCCCGGCGACCTTTCATGTACTGCCCGTATAATTATTAAACCATATTTATAAAATTAATTAATGTACATAAAAGATATTTAATACATGCACTGTTATAGACTGGACTAGTTTGTTTTATATATTTTCATGGGAGGGAAAATCTGTTCTGTTATTTACATATAATTTTAAATTCTTAAAACATCTTAAATCAATCTTAGTCAAAACTTCTTTTTACATGTAGTCTTATTTGCGCTACAGTGGTGTATACATTTCTAAATCTTCCAATTAAACATTATGCGAAATTTATTAAATTTGCATTATATATACATTTAAAAAAAAACATTTGTCGCGAGAAAAAAAAATGGCGCCAAAAACTTTTTACACCACTATTTCCAAACAATAATCTTCGCGGAATATTTCTACAACATTTGCAATAGAAATCTATTACGAAGTATATTACTTGGAAATATTGATGTTAAAATTTTTCGTAACATTTCTTCCTCGATAAACTTTCAAACCTACTAAAAATATTAATTTTGTTATAATGCTTTGTTATCTTATTCATTTAATTAACCACTTTTTTACACTATTATATAAATGTATTGCGGCCCGCCGACCGTCGTAAACATATGTTTGTGGCCCGCGAGAGAAAAAGGTTGAGTATGGCTGGATTACAGTGTTAGATTTATTTCACCAAAAATGTGGCTAGGCATTTTCTTGCCCCTATCCCCTCAATTGTATCCTGCATTCTCTCAACAAATGCAATTAAAATTCTAAATTTTTATATGCTATTATCTACAAATAATTAAAATCTAAAGGATTTCATTTTGTGGATAAATACAGATAAATTTATAATTTTCTTCATCAGGTGACTTTGTTTACTTTAATCATATCCATGAATTATGATCTATTCAACCTGCCCTAATACATTGATTTTTTTTCTTGAAATTTCATGTCAAATATTTTATAGAAAACAAGATATTCCTTATGTGTTCATTAAAACATGTCTGATAAAAAATAAAATACTTGAAATTAACTCTTGTACTAATTTTATTTTATTTATGTGTTTTTTAAGTAGCAAAAAATTAATATTTCGCCGGTAATTATAAAATAACGATTTTCTATAGAGGATTATCAATATCATTAGGAAATTTTGGTGTACATAATTAAAAAAATCCAGATTCCTAAGGCTGTAAATTTCCTTTTTTTTTACAGATTATTCTTCCAAGGGCGTAGTAGAGAGGAACCCTTGAGGACCCAAGCTCTCCATATTAAAGTAAAGACATTTTAAAAAATATATATTATTTACGTCTTTTTGCTGCTTTCAATTTTTGATAATTCATCTCTCGAAATGCAAGACATAACAAAAAAGTTTGATTAAATTTTTAACGTGTAAATCTGCAGATCAGCGTCTGCAACATCAGCTGTACAAATTACCTTATAATTTTATACAATATTTTATTTAATACTAGCTGACCCGTCCGGCGTTACCAGGGACCGGTATAATAAACTTATATAAAATCAGTGTTGAATTCATTTAAATTAAATGTGTGTATAGTGGTACATACATTCCATTAGAAGTATTTATTTCACGTATTTTGAAGTGAAATTCGGGGACCAGGACAGATTATAAGCCCCACAGAGAGTTTATTATGTTCGGCTTTTAAATTGTTATTCAGTGGCAGAAATAAGCATTCCGATTTAGTATAAATCTTGAGGAGTTTAAATGCCAGACTGATTACAGTCTTTTTAGGTGCGTTCGTAATTATATAAATACGTAGCACATATAGTCGTCATCTGGTCCGTCCATCTGTCTGTCCGTCCGTCTGTCCGCATATAACAGCGCAAAAAGTACCCAACAGAATGGTTTGAAATGTAACAAATAGAATCGTTGCAGAATTTTGTCGAGTCAATTCGAATTTTATGAAAATCGAATCAAAACTTATAAAGATTTTAATAAAAGTTTTCTTTATTCTATTAAATCCTATCATACGTAATCTATATAGTAAAAGCGCAAGTCATGTGACTGAGGAAAACCAATATGGGTTAAACACATCTTTTTCCATATTCAAAGCGGCCATTTTTATTAAAAATTATTTTTTCGAATAAAATTGCATAAAAGTTACATTTTTAGAAAGAGCGTTCTAAAAATTGTTTGCTTGAGAAATGAGTTACATTAAAAAATGTATAGATTCTGATATAACTTCAGTGAAAATTAGGTTAACAGCCGAATATCTCAATCCATTAAAGTGAATAAACGAAAGATTCCTTCATCATGAGTCGTAGAAATATTAAACCATGGAGGTAATCATTCGCAAAGCAAGATCTCCATGGTAAATTTTACAGCTCTGTCTGGTGTCGAAATAAAAAATTCGCATCTGTAAACATGGCATGCGTAATAAGAAAAAAAAAATGCATCCTCAATTCGCTCATAGCAGACGATATAATTTATTTCCCTGAAATAATAACGATGATTTTTTTTTTTTACATTGTAAAACTACTTATAGCACGAAACGAACGCACCTCATTTGTCACGTTTAACGTACAATTTTCAACTTGTTTTAGTCATGTGATGTTAGGGGTTTTGAGTGTAAAAGCAAGTGTATCTTTCTGTGCGCAAATCTTTCTCAGCTTTGCCACATATTTCGCACAAATTTCTGATCATTTTTTAACACTTTCCAACATGGTTGAAAAATGTTTATGAATTTGGTTTGTCTGTCTGTCCGCATTCTAACTCCCGTAAAACTAGTCAGATTGCCACGTAACTATTCTCTACCATGGCATTTTCGGTATTGAAAATGAAGTGTGTAGCATTTATAGTTTGTTTACAGGAACACTCAAAAGAATGCCTTTACATTGTGGTCTACGGAGAAAAACGTTTAGAGTATATTTTAATTATGTTACACTATTTCAAACATATTGAAACTGATGTACATTACTACCAGATGCTTATTATAGAAAATGGTGTGCATAGTACTTATAGTTAATATACAGGGACACACAAAATATTTCAGTTACAGTAGTGACTATGAGCAATAATTGCTAGAAGTGCGTTTTAAATTGTGATATATATTTTTTAATTTAACTAATTTTTTGCATGTTAGTTGGTGCGTATAAAGTCGATAGATCATATATAGAGCTGCACAAAAGAATTCGAGTACATCTCCTCTTATTCACGGAAATTGCTGGAGGGGGATTTTCAACTGTTTTGCGTTTCCTAACGGAACTCAATTTTGGCATATTCTGTAGTATGTATATGAGGACGTGAATTTCAAAACTCACCTTACCAAAAAAAAAAAAAAAAAAAGAATATCGTGTTTTCTCTATTCATCTATTCTGTTAGTAAACATGCTGCGAAAAAATACTACAATCTGCAACAAAACTAGTTTTATCGTGTATTCCTGTGTGTCCCTATATCACTTTGCAACCACAACTACCCAGCGCAGATCACTGGTGCTTGTGTGTGGTAGTAGTCTCAAGTCTCCTATAGTGCACTATGGTGGTTGTATATTGGTTGATGTGGGGGGGGGGAGATATGGTGGTTGAAAGTGGTTGACCTAAGGCATTTACATTAATCGTGCGTGTCCCTATATTTCACTTTGCGACAAACACTACACAGCGCAGATCACTGGTGTTTGTGTGTGGTAGTAGCCTCTAGTCTCCCATTGTTGACTATGGTTGTTGCATGTCGGTAGCTGTGGGGGTGTGGGAAGCTATGGTGGTTGAAAGTGGTCGACCTAGGGCATTTTCAGGGCTCGGAAGTAGCGCGCTACAAGTAGCGAAACCACAGTAGCCGCTACTTTTTCCAGTAGTTTGTAGTGTAGCGCGCTACAAGTAGCGAAACCACAGTAGCCGCTACTTTTTCCAGTAGTTTGTAGTGTAGCGCGCTACATTAAAAAAAGTGTAGTGTAGCGAGTAGCGCGATACAAAATATCAGTAGTTTGTAGCGAGCATCGGCGCTACTTTTCACGCTACTTTATGAGGGAGGAAAAAAGTGCCAATCTTCAAATCACGTGATCATAACTCGTTTCTTTTGTGCGAAATATGTTCTCTGCAACAATTTGCGAACATCAGCGACAAATCTCAGTTGCAGTGTCATATATTTCTCCATAGACGACGGGCACGGTCACAAATTAACTCTCATTTTCACAGTTTGGGTGTTAGAAACTTCGTGCATTGTTATTTAAATCCATAGAAATCTCCTCAATATAATGTATTTTTATACGAATTTTACCAAAATGTAATCGTCTTGCTATGTTAAGTCTTTATCGGACTAATTTCTTCTCCCTTTTGCCTCCCACCCCCAGCAAGCAAAGAAATGTAAAATCTTTATTTAAAAAAAAAAAAAAAAGAAAAGAAAACGAAAAAGAACGGATTTATCTAAACATAAATCATCTAAATTATACGTAACCTCTCAAATTCACGATTCCCCCTAGTAGCATACAAAGGAGTTTAAAATATTTTAATTTTTTTGTTTTTGTACAAAAATAAAATCTTTCACTCCATTTGTTGTTCTCTAATGACAATAAATAAAAATTATTTCCTTGTCCCCAAAATTTACGCTTCCCTTTTTGCCCACCTCCAGCATACAGTTTCAAATATTTAAAACTCTTCATTTAAAAAAAAATAGCCACATTCGTTTCTACCTAATAATAATATATAAGTAACCATCTAAATTGTCCCATAACCTCCCATAATTTACTCTTCTCCCCCCCCCCCCTATCATACAAATAAATCTAAAATCTTTAAGTTATTTTTATTTTTATATTAAAAAAAAATAAATCTGCCCTAAATAGTGTTTTGTAGTGACGATAAATAATCAGTATTATAAATTATCCCCCTTCCCCTAAAATCTCTCCCACCTCTCCATATACAAAATTTAAAACTATTCTTTCTTTTTTTTAATTTCCGTTTCCTTCTCTGTCTATTAACATTAAATAAATAATCAATCATCTAAAATATTCCCCTTCGAACAAAATTTCTGCTCGCTTCCTGCCAGTTTAAAATCTTTAGAACTCTAATTAAAAATATATATATACTATTCGAAAAAGCACAGAAAAAGAACAAGTACACAATTTTATTATTAAAAGTGCACTAAGAAGGAATGATTTCTGCCTTCAAACAAACTAGCAGCTGAAACGTACCGTGTCAGCAGTTTCGATCTATTATTTGCTGGATTTGCTGATAAAACCGCAATGTATTCACTCATCAAAAAAATTAATTTTCTTGCTGGCACCCTTTGTCTTCTTACTCATTATTAGATCTTGTGTTTTAATGTGTTGGTGCTTCTTTTGAGATTAAGGTAATAGAATGACCGACAAAAGTAGTATAGAACTGCCCTGGTCGGCATATAATGAATATTTTGAAGTTATAAAACAACAAGAAAGTGGTAATTATTCTGTAACATGTAAACTTTGTCCAATTAATAAGAAGTTATCAGTATCAAAATCATCTGCTTACAACTTGAAGTTGAACAGAGAGGTGAGTTAGCATTTTCTTTATTAATAATAATTACTGGATCGCATGTCGCACCGAATATCTAAATCGTTATTCACTAAAATTCATAAATCATTAAAAAGAGTATTTTCGAATTAAGATCCCTGGTTCTGAAAATATTCTTATCGAACTGTTCATTATCGCAAAAAATTATTTTATTAATACGTCTTTTGATCGTTGTGAAATATTTGTTCAATGTATGCATACAAATTAATTTACTGCATATTTCCTTTTGAAGATTCCAATAGATAAGACAAAGATGATTGGAAATAAAAATATATTATTTTTAAAAATGCCTAAGAAATCTTAATTTTATTTTTATGACTATTTATTTTTACTTTAACTGCACAGGTTTTTTATCGCTAAAATAATTGATTTATAATGTTTTATATTTGATTTGATATTGGTTAGCTTGGTGTTTTAATGAAATATCTTTATCTTTGTCTCTAGAATGAATCTAAAGCCCAGTATGTTGAAATTCGGGTTATCAAAGAGAAACAAACAAAAAGAGATAAAAAAGGAAGAAAAAAGCTAAGATTTAACTTATGCAAGTCTATATGATCTTGTTCAATTTTTAAATTGCTTTCAGGAACTACATTTAAATTGTAAAGAAATAGGACTATTTAGCTCTATTTTTAAAAAATAATGTATATTCAAATTTACCAAGGGCTATCCGATCTTAAGGTTGTTCTCAAATCCAAACCGGCTACTTTATGACATATTCATTTCTTCATTTTTGTTCGGAAGCGCATGAAAATGCAGGTGTTCTTATTCGAAACTTTATAACCGAAAGACGTTTTCCACTATTCTTTATTTTATTTTATTTTATTTTATTTTTTGCTAAAGACAGAAAATTTTTCAGAAAACACTGTCAAAGTCGGCGTTTTCAACTGAATTTTCAACGCCGCAGCAGGGGAAAGGGAAAAAACAGGACACGAATCGCTTATAATCCAATAAGTAATTTATTTATCAAAAAATGAAAAACTCATTTCGATTCCAAATCACTTCAATTAGTCAGACCTGCCAATTTTATGCCTTTGTGTTTAAAAATGAGTCAGATAATGTATCATAAAGTTTCGCGCTGTTGAGCAAGGAATTTGAGAACCACCTTAAACGCTACTGTGCTATATCACTCTCATAAATTTGTAATATTATTACAATTTTTGCTTTCAAATTTCCTCTTTTTAACACTTTCCAACATAATTAAAAAGTGTCTATGTATCGCTTTGTCTTTCTGTCCGTGCTCTAACTCTGGCAAGTATATTCGGATTGCCATGAAAGTTTTGCATGTTATTGAAGTTTACCATAGAATGTTTAGTATTGAAAATGAAGTATGTAAAATTTATATCTCGCTTATAGGGACATTCAAAAGAATTCTGTTACATTATAGTCTATGCGGAAAAATCGTTTGCGGTGTATTTAATTAGCGATGATAACTAAAGTAGCGAAAAGTAGCGAAGTAGTGACTACTTTTGAAAAGTAGTTTGTAGTCGCTACTTTTTAAAAGAAGTAGTTGTAGTTGTAGTTAACTACATTTTTCGTAAAGTAGTTGTAGTTGTAGTTCGCTACAAACAAAAAGTAGTTTTTCCGACCCCTGAGCATTTTCATATTTCCACCAAAGTGTTCTAAAAAATTTTTTGAAATCTTCTTTAACTGGAATTGGTTCATTAAACTTAACATGAACCAATTAAGACATAGATAACTAAGTAAGATGATTTCGTGCCCCCTAGCGGTGGAAATTGAAACTAAGCAATATTGCAGCTCGTGCGTAGCATGCCTGCTATATAATGCCGTAGGCTGTGGGGTCGAGTGCTGGAATTTCGTTCGGAAAGAGGTTTGTTTAGAAAAGAATGTCCGCTGAAAATGACTATTGTTATCAAAACCGCAAAAGAATGTTACTGATTTCTGGGCAACGCCGGATGGATCAACTAGTTTTCAAATAAAATTTTATTTATTTTCCATTTTTAGGTGTAACAGATTATAATTTTCGGCGCTAGAAATCAGCCTTAGACCCCGATTCTCGGGTTTGTAATCTCTAATCGTATTTCTCAGGATTTCAGTATCTTGAATTTCTATGAATATGAAAATTATGGAAATATTGGTTTTGTGATAGTGAAATTAATAATTACTTTCAACAATTAATTCTTCTCATAAATTATCTACTGTTTATTAATAATCCTAATTGTTTTTTTTTTTTTTTTTTTTTTTTTTTTTTTTTTTGCAAATACCTATTTGAGTCCCTCTCATAATTTTTGAATTGTTATTCTACTGCTTTGATTTATTTGAGTTCGTAAATGTCATAATGATCATCATGCATCTCCTGAAAAAGTTTTTTCATTTTAAAATCATTTATTTAATTTGTTTTCTATTACTTTCTATGTTTCTATTGGAAAATAATTTATTTTTTAGTTCTATGCGATTGTTTACAGATAACTTGGATTTACGTCTAAATACCAACCAATTAAGATCATTTCATTCATTCGAAATACATCAGAAGCAGTATGCAACAATTTTCTTTACACAGTGCTATTGCATTTTGAATAATGGATATGGTATACTAATTTAAGTTCTATGATCTTTGTAGAAAAAGTTCGCATCAATTTAGTTAAAAACATAGGGTGCTTTTTTCTCTCTTTTGCGATTTGGAGAAATAATAAATGGTTCTTATGGATTTTTCAATTTGTAAAGTCTTTTTTTGCAGAGTTTTTTTTTCGTCTAGTAACGCCCCCCAACGGTGATTGATAGCAAACTAAAAAGCCGCGTTGAGAATTCTCTTCACATCTCAAGTGCTGAGAGAAGCAGTTTTTATGCAATACTGAGAAGAGAATAAAGGAAACCAGTGTTTGTAAAATTTCGATAAAGACTTAAAAGGAGTATTTTATTTTGCTAGAAATAGACAAAAGAAACCTTCTATTTTTTTGTGAAATAAGTAATTCCTTTCTATTTATATTCTTTCTTATTTTCTTCTTTTTTAGTTTAAAAAAAGTAATTTTATAGATCTTTTAATAATATTGCAATTGGATTTCCATTTATTAAAATATATATTTCAAATGTTTTAAACCTGTATATGACTTACGAAAAATTCCATTTCCCTAAATATATTAAAATCATAACGCAACAATTTTCTCTTCATAATACATTTCCCATTTTAAATTAAAATGATTTCCTCATTTAAACTCTTTGCTTTTTAGAAGATATAATCAGAGAGGCAACCTCACTAATTTTAACATCGATTATATTTATATATACGCATATCTGATGGGAACTGTGATTATCTCTGTAGGTCTTCACACCCCTCAAGTTTTGGTAGAGCAAGTGCAGGTTGGGAAAACCCGACTTAAGACCTAAGACCTGCCTCCCTATTGGGTGTCCAGCTCCGAAGCTGTTGGGGTACCCCGACTCGTCCCTAAGTGTTTTCGGGGTGGTTTCATCTGATATTGGGATCCACCGCGTATCGCAACGACCTATGTCGTCACCTCATGGGTTCAATAGGAGTGATGCGCAGGTGGCGGGGCTCCTAGCGGTCACAGCGCATACATGTGGCGTGTCCTGGTCGTGCGAAAGTCCCTCAGGACTTGGGTGTGATGGTTGACGTGCTTGACAGTCGCCAATCTGGCGCCTGGCGGCACAGCTCAGTTTTATTAATGGTACAGATAATGAAACTGGCAATCAGCTGGGGCACCTACTGGGGGGGGGAGGGGTTTAACATCGCACAACTCGCTGCAGCATGAAATGAATGGCAACCCTATTTCTGATAACTATCGGGATAATATACGTAATCTGGTTGCCATTCATTTCACATTAAAACGTGCTGTGCGATGTTACTATGGCAATAGCCCCTGTTGGTGCATCAGCTGATAGGCAGTTTCATTGTCTGTACCATCTAATCTACTAAAATCATAGCACTAAAATTGGTTGCAAAAATGTGACGCTACCACCCGGACTAGTATGTTCGTTTCAATTTAGTTAAAACGAGAATGCGCTTTTATCACTTTTTGCGTATGTGTGTGTGACCCGAAGGAATAACAAACGTATTTGAAACTTTCTCTACTCTCAGGCCCAAATTACTACAGATTCCACAAAAAATGTACGATTTCATCCTTGCACAAGCTATAATAAGATAAAATAATACAAGATTTGGATTAGATCGCATATTATTAGATCGCATATTATTTGATTATAAATTGAGTGAAAAAAAAAGGGATAAAAACGTTTGAAGTGGGGAAGATTTCCTCATAAATGTTTTTATTTTACCCTCATCTAGTAATGCCTTCTAACGGTGATGATAACAAACTGCAAAGCCCAGTTTCGATAAAGGCTTATAAAAGTCTATTTTACTTTGTGGAAAATAGATTAAAACCAATCGAATATAGATTTTTTTTTCTTTCTGTAAAATAAGCAGATATTTTCTTTTTCTGTGTTCTGTCTTTTTTTCCCTTGTCTTTAGTAAGGAAAATTAATTTTATAATTTTTCTTTTTATATATTATATTATTACATATTTTGAAATAAAAATATACAGTCATTTTAAAAGACTTGCCTTTTTTATAGAAAGTACTATCTAATATTTTTTCAATATAATAACAAATGATTTTTCCGCGCTATAATATTGAAGAACGTGATTTAATTACGTACATCTAAACAATTTTAAATTTTTTAAATCATCTATATAGAAGTATATCTATAATATGAGGAATATGTGTTAAGAACTGTTCAAGTTTAATGCAGTCTTTAGCCAAATTACTTGTCTGTTTCTGTCAATTTATGGGAACCTAAAATCGTATAATTTATGTACCAATGTAAATCTTTTCGCTTACATAAACAGAGCTTCTAGCTTACCATAACGGAAAATATGCTAACATTTTCAGGGGAAGAATAATTCTGCTGCTAAAATATTGAACTGTTTGACTCTCACCAGAATTTACGAACAAATTAATTTGCAACTAAATAAATTCTTTTCTTCGCGAACATTATAAAAGCAAAAATTATTCCAAAATTCTGGTACAGATGTGGCAAAATCAAGTGGTATAAATAATATACTAACACCATTCAAAGGATTAAATATTTGCACAAAGTGCAGCTAAACTTTATACTCTAAATTTGTTGTAATCAATAAATTTTTATTTTTATCTATAAAGTTTATATGTTTATTAAATGAAAAAATTTAGATGAATATTATAAACAAACCATATACAAAGCATCGGATAAACATTATGCAAAAATATACGAAACATATACAAAGCATTAGATAAATATTATATACGAAACATATACAAAGCATTAGGTACATATTATATACAAATTATATAAAATTGTATGCAAAACAGTGAGATGACATCTTTGCAGGAATAACGATAGTTTTACTATACAGAAAAATATGTAGGAATGTTTGATTTGTAAAATGGTCAAATATAATATAAGAATTATTCATCGAACTAGTGACTGTAAAACACGTTCTTAAAACTTTTGTTGTTGTTGTTTCCTGCAATCATTTAAAAATATTTACAATCAAATAGGATTTGATTTTGAAATTCCTCTCGTTAGACAATATATAAAGAAAAAATGTGTTATACTAAATATGAATTACGGAAAATTTCAGTCAGCGAAAATCAAAAGTATTATGCAACAATTTTCTCTCTACAACGGTATTAGCCATCTGAAATTGAAATGTTTTACGGATTTAAAATCTTTGCCTTCTTGAAGATAGGTTCATTTCACTTTAGTTAAAGTTAAAAACAGAATGCATTTTTATCTCTTTTATTCTGTGACTTGCAGAATTGATAAATGTTTTTGAAACTTTCCAATTCCCTGCAATTTTTTTTTTTTTTTTTTTTTTTTTTTATCCTCATCTATTAACGACCCCCTAACGGGGATTGATAACAAACTACAATGCCGTGTCGGGGGTTCTCTGCACATTTCAAGTGCTGAGAGAGCAGTTTTTATATAATACTGAGGAGGAAATCAAGAAAACCTGTGTTTCTAAAGTTTCGATAAAGACTTTAAAGAGGCCATTTTATTTTGAGAAAAATAGATTAAAAAACAGTCGAAAAAAGAAAAATTTTTACTTATATTTTTGTGGGGAAAAAAAAAGGCAGATACCTCCTATTTCTTTCTTTTTTTATTTTTCTCAGTGAAGAAAATTAATTTAATACATTTTTTTACAGATATATGTATCTTGAAATAAAAAAAGAATTGACGTTTTGGAAGATATGCTTTAAAAAAATAAAATAAATGGTACGTATATGATTTTTTTTTTCTTTTTCAAAATATAATATATATTTTTGCCACAACATGATATTAAAGGTTCAAATTTAATTTCCCAAAATTATAAATATTTAAATAAAAAAATAATTTGTAAACGTAAATATAATATGATGAATCTCTGTTAAGTACAGCTCTGGTATAATGTATTATTTCGCCGGAATACTTTTCAGTTATTTCGAAATTAATAGAAAACAAAAATTCTGATAATTTTTTATTTTAATATAATTTTATTTTATTTTTAACAGATACAGTTTTCTTAGCTTAACGCATAATATTCATTAACGGTTGCGCAAAATGTAGTTTAACATTATAAACGACATTTAAAGTAGTGTACAATTGTTTCTAACATTCAGTTGCGTAAAGTTTGTATAAACATTATACACAGCATTTAAAATAATTATGCGCTACGGTGAACTGTGAAATCTTCAGCAGTAATAATACTTCATTAGGAAATATGACTTGATATATTTTATTATATGCTATTATATGATTATATTGCTATATTATTATTTTGATTATATGATTAATATTTGATCGTGTGATGAATATGATTTGATGTATTTGATTATATGATTAATATTTTGATCTTATGATTAATATGATTTGATGTATTTAATTATATGATGTGATATGATTATTTTGATATATGATTATTTTGATATTGATTATTTTGATATTTATAATTTGATTTGATGTATTTAATAATATTATATTTGATAATATGATTATTTTGATGTATGATTATTTTAATATGTATAATTTGATATATGATTTGGTATATTTTATTTGTAAATTTGTTATAAACAATAAAGAAAAAGTAAAACAAATTAGTGACTTAACCCATTCGTTTTTAATGGTGCGAAAACCAAGGTGCATACACTCCTTGGAATTTCCAAGGAATCTGACACCAATACTTCCAATAAAAAATTTCTATTTAATATTGAAATCGCAGACTTCGGAATCGACTTGCTTTCAATGCAGGCTTTGAATTATTTTTCTGCGATTAAATAAGGTAAAACTGCTATAAAACTGCACACACCTTTGAAAACTCACCATTTTCTTAAGTAATTTTATTCTTTTGAAAATAAATGTTTGGATCAAGATCAGTAATTTCCTTGAAATCAACATTTGTTTTAACTAAAAATTGTTTTGTCGCAATTTTTAATATTAAAAAAAAATTGCAAAATTACAGTTTTTGATTCGATAAAAATGCAACGTTACTGTACCCGCTAAAGTATTTCAATTATCTCATAAATAGTTAAAATAGGAATTTCCAGGAATTTTTTTCAAATTTTAGAAAAAATCATGTAAATCACACTTTTTTCTATTTTATATATATTTGCTTACATTTAATTTTATTATGTATTTTTGCCCAATTTATAACTATTAAACTAATAAACCAAAGTTGTTGTTTTATTTTTGTTTTTTTTTCTGTCTATGGTCAAAATAATCATAAAATGCCAATATGAATCAAAAAATTTAATAAAATGTTATTAAGGCAGGGAATGGTTTAAAACACGTTTTTAAAGGATTTTTTTTTCATGCAATCTTTAAAAATGTTTACAGTTAAATTGGATTTATAGTTGAATTTCGATTCATTTAAATATAATTTAAAAAGCTTTCATCCTAAATATGATTTACGGAAAATTACACTCCCTTCTAAATTTATCAAAAGTATTAAAGAACAATTCCGACAAATGCAAGTTTCTGCAATAGTATTTCTATTTTAAATGGAAATGGCATACTGATTTAAATATGTTGCTTTTTGAAAATAAATTCTTTTAAATTTATTTAAAAACAGAGTTAGCTTTTTACTCCTTTTGTGTGTGTGTGTATGTTTGTGTGACTTGAAAAAATAACAATTTTGTGTTTGTGTATATGTATTTCTTGGAGAAATATTAGTTTTGTGCGGGTATCTTTTTATTTTGTTTTCAAAATTTTCCGGTTCTCTGCAACATTTTTATCTTTAAATCCACCTAGTAATGCCCCTTAACAGTAATTGATAGCATATTGCAACACAATGTCGATGATCCCATATCGAGCGCAGAGATATACAGTTTTTAGGTAATACTGAAGAAGAGAAATAGAAAAACGGTGTCTCTAAAGTTTTGATAAAAATTTAAAAGGGACTATTTCATTTCTCTAAAAATAGTTTTAAGATCTAGAGAAAAGAGAAAAAAAACCTCTCTTTTTGTCAAACTAACAAATACTTACTATTAATTTTTTTTCAGCAAAAAAATAAAATAAAAATAAATATATATATATATTTATTTATTTATTAACATTTGCCATTTTACACATTTTAAAATAAAAAATGAAGTCAATTTTAAAGGTTGTGGAAGAAGAGACAGTAGTTCGATTGTGGTGAATGTCGATTTCTAATTTATTATTGTGTAAACACTAATTTAAACTAATACATTCTCCTCAAAATACTTCAAAGTCCGGGAGGCAGTGTCACATTTGTACAACAAACTGTAACGTCGTTGATTTTGGTGCGCATGGTAGATGATATGGTGCAGATAACGAAACTGCCAATCAGCTGGCATACCAGCAGGGGTGTTGACATAGCAAAATTGCACACTCCGCTGTAATGTGAAATAAATGACAACCCGATTACTGATGTTATCGTGTCTTGGTGAATCACCAACATCCCCCGCTAGTGCGCCAGTTAATTGGCAGTTTCTTTATTTGCACAATCTCATCTATCATATATCAAAATCATCGACGCTAAAATTGATTGCAAAAACCTGACGCTGACTCCCGGACTATTATGTCTCCCTAATTTTAAATAAAATATTTTAATCACTAAAGTGTGATTGTATTTAATTAACAAACCCCACAATCATGACTCTTTCATAAAATTATTGTCATTCATCATCTTTCGTGGATAGCTGTGTCATTAAACGGTATGAAATTCATCTTTCAAATCTTTCCAATTTGTTTCTGGTGATACATAATCCCTGTTTCTCTTATGGTTGTATATGTACAGGGTATCCCCAAGAGATTGAAATCCGCTTGATTACCGCTTGATCCGATTGATTACCTGTTGGAGATACGTAGGCAATGTAAATTGCAAAAGTTCTCAAAATAAGATAAGAATTAAGATAATATTTTTGAAATAGTCCTGCCATTACTTTTTATTTTTATACAGTCTCTGTGTCCTATATTAGAAACTTGTTCTCTATGCTCGGACAAGAACAAACGAATCCCATTATTCTACAACCAAAGTTCATCGAGTAAGTTCAAACCGCAAATATCAAGTTCAAATAACAAAGTTCATACTGTGAACTTTACCTAATTTCGGAGCTTTCCGGCACTATCTCTATCAAACGCATCTCCAATAGGTAAAAAATTAATGCACTTTTCAATCTTTTTGAGACACCCTGTATATATTGCAACACACCGATTAAGCGTGGAAATCCAAATTTTATTACTATATTTATAAAAAATTTGTTTTATAAAAATAGTACACTGCTGCCCATGTAGACCAGGCAGTGACCGGACGCTTTCGATTTTTACAGGAGTTTGTCGAATATCTGCTGAAATTCTTGACGAATTGTCCTTCAACTTCGAGGATGTAAAGCACATATTTGACTTCACGAAGAGTAGAAACAGTATACTGCAATTAAAAAAATTATATATTGAATATTTGATCAGATATGGGCATTTGTATGAAATAATTTTTAACTGCGCATGCGCGAACCATACGACAGGTTTTTTTTTCATGATTTGGTAGTCAATTCTATACAGCAACTCATATACAAAGACCAGTCAAATATCGTGAAAACTCAGAAAGATATCGGCAATACAGTGAGTAATTGGCAAATTGGGGGGGGGGGGGAATCCCATTGGATAATAAGGGATCCCCCCACCCCAATTTTTCAATTACCTCACAGTTATCTTTCTGAGTTTTTACGATATTTGACTGGTCTTTGTATATGAGTTGCTGTATAGAATTGACTACCAAATCATGAATTAAAAAAAACTTTCGTATGGTTCGCGCATGCGCAGTTAAAAATTACTTCATTCAAATGCCCATATCTCATCAAATATTGCAGTATACTGTTTCTACTTTTCTTGAAGTCAAACATGTGCTTTACATCTTCGAAGTTGAAGGGCAATTCGTCAAGAATTTCAGTAGATATTTGACAAACCGTGTAAAAAGCGAAAGCGTCCCGTCACTGCCCCTTAATTTTTGGACAGCAGTGTATATAGAACTGCATAGTTATCAATGTCTGGGGGGAAGTACAGCTCATGGGTAATTTTCAATTTTAATCACTGTTAACGAGATTTTTAAAAAAAATCTCTTTTAGAGGATATAGACATAGAAAACAGACACACAGCATTCTTTTGAAGAAAATTTATTTTTAAAAGAAAGAACTAAAGAGCTTTCTTTTTTTTTCGTTTCTGTGTGTTTATATGAACTGAAACTTAGCAATATTGTTGTTACAAACTACTTTCCAAAAGACTAATAACACTCAATTATAAAATACATAGGAATGCATGATTAGTAATATTGTTCAAAAGTGAAAATGAAATGCAAAACAGCAAATCAAACTAGTAATCCCCCCTCCCCCCCTCCCCCCCACACACACGAAAAAAAAAAGAAGAAGAAACAGACGTAACAAAGAACATGAATTCAACACTGCTGCACGTTGCGATGAAATACAATGTTAATACAGACACACATAAATATTTCTAAATAATGGCTCATGCACAGTTTGAGAACGAGTCTACTTTAGTATCAAACCATAAATTATACATTTTTTTCCTTCGAAAAACATTACAAATAATCAAAACGTTAAATATATTGGCATTTTAACGGATTATCTGTGGATTATGGGGATGAAATTAGAGAATATAATAAATATATATAAAAAAAATTCTAGAAAATAAACACATCTAAAATTAAGAATTTCCAAATTTTTTCACTGTTGATCTCTTGTAAGTCAACTTTTTTACGGGAGGTTTTCGCTTATTAGCTTAGAGGTAGCCGCTTATTAGCTTAAAGATAGTCGCTTATTGCCTTAAATGTAGTTGCTTACTAGTCGCTTAATGTGGGAGCTACTTTTGGGGACCCGGCAAAAAACGCTTCTAAATATCGCATAATTCCATTTTTATATAATCAAATTGAAAAAAAAAATTATGCTTAAAGCCTAGATTATGAAACAATTTCCAACACATCCAGAAAACTGTAATGAAATATCGCCGTTAAATAAGGGAGAAGAAAATAACTAAGTAAACAGTTTATAATATAACACATTTAAAAATACAGTTTTAGCAATTACCTTCCATAGTAAAAAAATGTAATCAAATTATTTTGTACAGCCCTGTGAATGATTTGCATATATACTACATAGCATGCTAAAATTTAATTCAGTAAGATAATTAAATTTTCGCCAATAGATGGAAATGCACTCCTTTTGTACATACAACCCTGTATATTAACTAAAGGCTTTTTTACACACCATATATTAAGCTAAAATTTAATTCAGACAAAAAACGCATAACACAACTTAAAACGTACTTCCAGCAATTACTAACCTTAAACGGCAATGCATCTTGTTCTTTGCTTAGCCCTGTATATGAATTTATTATATCCCACAAACTTCTAGTAGTATACTATATATAATTCAGCAGGAAAATAATACATATCACAATTAAAAACTACTCTTATGTAATTCACTCCCATAGTCAGTAATATTTAAGTATTCCTTCGTGTAGATGTTGTATAGGATCAACAAAATTTATATTCACCATGAACTATGCAAACATTTATTTAAACTTAAAAACGCAAACCAAAGTTAAAAACGCAATTTTAGCAATTACCTCTCATAGACATTACTGTAACCGAATTCTTTTGTGTGTTTCTGTAAAGAACAATAAATGCAGTGCACACCATACTTTTCAGTAAGCAACTTATAGTGTATCTCTGTAACGCATATAATTTTCGTTATATTTAAAATAGTGTAACATCATTAAAATACACTCCCAAAGATTTCCCCCCCCCCGTATACCATTATGTAGCAGAATTCTTTTGTATTCCCTGTAAATGAATAATAAATGTTTCGCACATCATATTCTGCATAAATCATATTTTAATGCACTACATAAATCCCTATCAATTTCATCATGTTTGAAATGTTCTAACAGCATCAAAATCCACTTGAAACGTTTTATTTTAATTGTCCGTACTGTAATGGTATACTTTTAACCATAAATCCTACACACTTCCTTTTCAATTGTGATCATGCAGTAGTAAACGTCAATAACGTATAAAAATTACAGTGATTATATTTACGAAAGTTAGAGCATGGAAAGACAACCCGAAGTTATAAATACTTTTCAACTATGTTAGAAAGTGTTTAGAAAGAACTTTCGAATGCATTTTATTTGATAACTCGGTATCTCAGATCAATGTTCTTTAATGATAATTTAAATAATTTTCAAGCACATGTTTTTAATTGTAATCGAATTTTCAAGCACGAAAAAAAAAAAGGAAAGAATAAAGAACAAGAAGAAGATTAAACTCTTTCCTTCTCTCTTTCTGGAAACAACTCAGCTACGCCACCAGGCACCTGAGGGCACCCGTCAGGCACGTCAACCGCCATTCCCAACGGAAGAACTTTTAACAAGCACGACCAGGGGAGTTCCTGTATGCTCTATGACCATTGGGGGCGCCCGCCGCCACCTGCTGACCACCCTCATTTTCCCAAGTGATTGACGACATAGGTCGCTGCAATTTGCGGTGTGTCCCAGATCCCACCCTTTTGAGAACCCACCACATTTACAGTTCTGGACGAACCGGACAGTCAAGAGGAATCCATGTTCTAGGCCATAAGCCGGGTTTTTCCGACCCGCACTTGCTTTACCAAAGCTCGAGGGATGTGAAGATCTACAAAGATAGTCACTAATTCCTCTCTCAGTGGATTCTCTGTTTCAGGGAAATAAGATGATTTATCTATATATAATTTTATATACAGGGTGACCGTTTTTGTCGTCCATCAACAGTAAATTCCTATACCGTTAGTTACAGAAGTATAACTCAAACTGTAAAAAAAAAATTACATATATTTTTCTTAATCATATGAAAATTGATTTAAGTCAAACCAGTAATTTTTATAAGCAGTTGCGAAATTTAAATTTTATATCCTGCCTGGATTCTTTAAATATATTTAGAAAGAACTTTATCGATGTTCTAACAAATAAAACAGTAAAAATTCGATTTTTTGACGACTAAAACATACTGAATTATAATACTTTAAATTTATGAATTTTTAGTGTTTTCTGCATTAAAAACGGAAAAACGATTTCTAAATAACAGAAAACGCTGAAAATTCATAAAATTCGAAACATCATAACTCGATGGTTTGATCGTACAAAAATTAAACTTTTCCTGTTTTACTTTTTAAAGAAAAAAAAAAGTTTTTCAAAATATAACTTATAACACCTATGGACAGTATACAAATTTAAATTTTGTAGCTTTTCAAAAACAAATTATTTTGATGTAAATGAAATTTCGTATGATGAAGAACATCTGACACATTTTTGAATCTGGGGTTTTACTTGTAAAACTAATGGCACGGAAATTTACTGATGGTCAACGACAAAAAAGGGTCACCCTGTATATATAAAAAAATATAATAAAGATCTGCTTATTTCAGAGAAAGAGAGAAGGAAAGCGTTTTACCCATTCGACAATTGTAAAGTATATTTCTGGCGATATAAAATAGTCCGTTTAAAGTCTTTATCGAAATCTTTCAAACTCTGGTTTTCTTTTTTCAATCTTCAGTATTACATGAAAACTATCTCTCTTAGTACTTGAGATGTGAAGAGTACTCCCGACATGGCTTTGTAGTTTGCTATAAATCACCGTTGTGGGGCGTTACTAGACTGACATACAAATAAAAAGTTTTTAGAATAAAAAAAATATTAAAAAGTAAAAGCATTGTAAGTAATGTACAATTTTAGAAATTTTTCTATTTTAAAGACAAAATAAAAAAGTTGGAAAAAAATAATTTTATGTTTCAGTACATTCAACCAAATTAAAGCCACAATTTGAAATATTGAAGCAAATTCTAAAGAAAGTTATCTCTAACATATTAAAATGAAGTTTATAACACATTCTTTAAAAACTCTGGAGTCAGAGTTAAAAATTAAGAAATCAAAAGTGAAAATTAAAATGCAATTTCGAGCATATTCTGATGCAACATACTTTTTAACGAATTCAACTCAACTTGATGTTAATTTTATGTTCAATTTATATGCAACATCTGTTTTTTCGTTGACAGACATCAGTTAAGCGTGAAAACTATACATCTAAAACCTACGGTTTAGGAACTAGCAATTATTTAATGATAAGAATGAATACTCTGTATATATCGGTGATTTTATATTGTTTACGCAGACATTTTCGAATTTTTTTTTTACAGATCTTTGAAAAATAAATTTACATTATACTTAGTGACCTATAATGCACATATTTTTATTATTATTATTTTCTTTTTAATGATTTATCCGGTGGATGTATACAGGGTATTACGACACAAGTGCATAAACTTTTCAGAACTAGAACCCTCGCTCAAATGAAAAGCTTCTCTACATGAAAAGCGGCCAAATAACCATGCCTGTAAAACGCATATTTTTCGAGAGAAATCCGAAAGAAACAAGCATGACGTCACACCCGAAGCATCAAAAAGAAACTTTATTCGACCACATAGTTGCAAACGCGATAAGAAACAAAATATTTGAAAAGAAAAAAAAAAAAAAAGACGAAACTTTAAAACGTAAAAGTTGCATCCCGTAGGCTTGTGCAAGGGGAACATTAAAAAAAAAGTTAGACTAGTCGGATGTGCCAATCCCAAAACTTTCTTCTATCTCACACAGGTTTCGTATACACTAAAAAGAATCAGCACCATTTTATATCAAGGTCTAATTGAATCTAAAGTTTTATTAAATTCCGTGCATTAGTTCTTGAGATATGACTATTGCTAAAATCGTGTAAATCCTGCAAAATGCAGCATAGCAGCGCCACCTGTTGGGATATTTAGACCAAAACCTAATCGACAACATCTTATGTCAACATCTAACTGAATCCGAAGTTTGATGAAAATCCGTGCATTAGTTCTTGAGATATAGTTATCTTGATAATAATGAAAAAAATAGCATAGCAACGCCACCTGTTGGGATATTTACACCAAAACGTACGCAGCATCTAAAATAAACACACATGCAGGAAGGGAGAGCAATTAATAAACCGAAATCAACAGTCTTGTATTTAACATCTATTCAATTCTAGCTTCTAGATTGCGAAAGTATATTCGAAAGAAACTGCAGAATTGTCATTTTTCTTGATTTATTTGACGTACACAACACACTGTCAGACTCACATCAACACTAATAAGATATTATACATTAATAAAACACATTCCAGTAAATTTGAGAATTTATTTCTGGAAGCGGCATTTTGCTTCCATTTCGAGCCGAGAACACGATGCTACTACTTAATTCTATTGCGTCACTGGCAGCAGCGCCAGACGGTCGGCGCCAAATCTCCGCCGCCCACGTGATTCGCAATAGCATCTATTTATGTCAAGGTCTAACACAATCTGATGAAATTCCGTGCATTAGTTCTTGAGATATAGCCATCGTAAAAATAATGAAAAAAGTGGTATAGCAGCGCCACCTGCTGAGATATCTGCACTAAAACGTAATCAGCGTCTATTTATGTCAAGGTCTAACTGAATCTGAAGTTTAATGAAAATAACTGCATTAGTTTTTGAGATAGAGCTAGTGCAGAAATCGCCACCTGTTGAGCGATTTTCACCAAACCTAATCAGCACCAATTTATATCAGGGAGTAACTGAATATAAAGTTTTATTAAATTTAGTGCACTAGTTCTTGCGATAGAGTCCCCACAAAATATTTGTCACAGACAGAGTCATATATAGACTGGCGTTTTCTAAAAACAGTCAAATCGTGTTCAAGACCTTCTAAAACGTATAAATCCGTCAAAAACTGGAAGTCGAAAATTTTCATAAATCCAATACTTCCTTCTTGTAAAGACAGAAAAAGTAAAAAGAAAAAGGGTGCGTTTAGTGGCACTAAGTGTGTGCCCAATTTGCAAATAGCAGCACCCTTTGAATGATGGCAGCTTGAAATTATCGGCTATCTTCGCATAGTGATAATGTATCCCATTCGAGAGTATTACAATATGTACTATATTTTCGGTCAGTGCAATGATAATGCATTACAAACTGTTAGGAAGAATGTGGCGTCATACTTTTACTTTTGCATTTTTCTCGAAAATTATGCGTCGTTTAGGTTGGGTTTTTTGGACAACTTTTATGTACTCATAGCGAAGATTCTCGTTCTGCATGCTCAGTTTGCGCGGTGGTATCTGAACACTCTGTATGTCGTATGCTGATTGAGAAATCCGGCTGTTTGCAAATAACCTACGCGGTTTGCAAAGAGCCAGGCCGATTACAGAATCATCTCTCTGTTTCCAATCAGCTTGATATTTTTCAGGCTTATTGCCACGAGTTTCAGGTGCTAACTGGAAAATGATCAGTTGTTTCCTTATCAGCTTGATTTTTTTCCAGGCACACTGCAATGAGATTATGCAGCTTTGGATATAAAAAAAAAAAGACTAGTTGTTTGTCCAAATAGCCAGATTTTATTCAATCATATTGAAATAAGTCTTAGGTTTGAATTTTTATGCATATATTTCTCTCAATATTAAAAAAAAAAAAAAGTAACCACCGCCGCGGCCGCCGCTGTCAATTAAGATTTTGTGCCTTGAAGTATTTCTGGACTAATATCCAGAAAACTATTTCATATAAAAATTTAAAAATTGGTAGTTGTATAAAGAAATGTTCGATAAACACGCTGAAGCAAACAGTTTTTAAATCGAAGAATTATTTTAAGAGATATTTAATATTAAAGTTGGTCAAAATAATTTTCTTATAAAAGTTTTATAGAAAAGAAAACTATGAACAGTAATTTAACCATAATTTGTAAGGATATAGTTGACAAGGTTGGGGTGTGCAGACTGCAATTATTTTTTCAATTTGACTCATTTTTTGAGGTTATATTTCAATTTTTTATTCAAAATTTTCATTATTTTGACGATTTATTTCATATTTCATAAATTCCATTATTTGAATCGTTGCCAATTTGTAAAATAGCGCACGTAATAATATTCCCTTTCAATTAAGAAATATATTAACACGTAACTATTAAAATCAGAAATAAAATAATAATTAAATGATCACGTGTTAAAAGCAATAAATGTTGAAAATAACGGAATAAAAAATATACTTGCGCGTGAATATTAAAAAGATAAATAATTAAATTATTCCGCGTTTTCAAAGCATTAAGCAGAGTAAGATTAATTTATTTCAACAAAATATTTTATCTATTATTGCAAATTTTAAAACAGCGTAATTAATAATATTTCCCTTCAATTAAAAGCTATATTTTTACGTTTAATAATTACGTTTAAATCAACGAAATAACTAATAAATTGGTAAAATATAATTAAAAATTCAGATAAACGTTGAATTAAAGATCACTCGATGACATAACTACCACGCGTAACGCATCTGGTATCAATTGAATGCGACGCCACATATATGCACTTTTCGCTTTAAATCCTATATTTTGGCGACAGTTCTTTTCTTTTATAGAAAGTAGTAGTCCGGATAATGGAGTAATACCCAATTTTCTATAGCATCGTTATAAAATTTCCCGATGCCATGACATTGCTTACTTAACCATTTTGCACGAGTTTATTTTCAAATGTTTAATTAACCTTATTTTATCAACAGTTGTTAGCTGTCTCGACAGCAGTTGATTCGGCTTTAAAATCCCTTGGTCAAAGGAAAATGAATGGAAACCCGATTATAGCAGATATTACAGCGAGCAGCCAATTACACAAGGCTGATTTTAGCAGCCGATTACAGCAGGTCGTTTAATTATAATTCAATCTTCCGCAATCGTTTTAAGGTTGATCAAATCAGAGTGTTTTTACAGTTTGTGGTGTCAGAACGGGGGTTGGCGAGCGTAGCTCGTAGGGGGCAGAGCCCCCTAGTAGTACAAAAAATAGTAGCCGGAACAGAAAAGTCTTATAAAAAATGTATGAAAAAAATGTCTTGATGTATAAAAAATGTATGAAAAATATTTGATTTATGTGTTTTTTATGTCTAAGATAAGAGAATGCTTTATTTTTTATTTTGATCAAACAACCTGTGAATAAAATAAATTATGAATAAAATCTTCATATGAGACAGATTTTCAGCATTTTCTCTGAATTGCATAGAGAAGATTAGTTGGTAAATGAACAAAATTATAAAGAAATATATAAGAAAAGTGCTGTATCAATCAACTCTGCAGATTAGGTCTATTTTTATTTTTTCCCAGATTTACGTAAAGAAGATGGGTTGCTGAAGGATAAAAAAAAAATCAGTAAAAAGTATCATAAGATAATCTACTTTATTGAAAAAAATAATAAACGCTCCTGGGTGTCTGACATTAGTGACTACTTAAAATAAAAATAGACTTAAAATAAAAATAAGCATGCAGTCGCCTGAGATTTGTGAACACATTATTTTTATTTTAAGTGTATATTTCGCGCCTCCTCGCTCGGATGTATCAATGGAATCTGCTGATATTTTTAATATTTTCAGAGTTTTCAATTCCTTAAGTTTCTTAATGTACTTTGCATAATTCGCATGTCTGTGACTTTTCCACGGTTGGGAATTCCTTCCATTTTTTTTTCTACCATTTTTTTAACATTCGTCGTATGGAGTTATATGCAAAATATATCTTTTTAAAGGAAAATAATATATATATATATATATATATCATGTTGAAGTTAAGATGAGAAAAGTAGGATATCTTAAATAAAAAAAACATATTTTGTTCAAAATTTTATTTTATTGCTTTTAATTTTATTGATTTTAAAATATTTTTCTCTGCAATTCATAAATATGTTTACTATTAAATTGGATTTATGCTTGAATCTCCATTCATTAGGATATATTTTTAAAAGCTTTCATCCGAAATATAAGTTAAGGAAAATTTCATTTGCCCTAAACTTATCAAAAGCATTATGCAACAATTCTCTTTGTCCTATGGTATTGCATTTTGAATATAAATGATATGCTGATTTAAATTCTTTACCATTTGAAGATAAGTTATATTCAATTTACTTAAAAACATTGATTTTTTTTTCTGTGACTTGGAGAAATAATAAATGGTTCTTTTAAATTTTTGGATTCTGCAAAGTTTTATTTTTATATCTTAAAGTAACGCCCCCTAGCGGTGATTAATAACAAACTACAAAGCCTTTTCAGAAGCTCTCTGACTCAATATCTGGGGTGCTAAGAAAAAAATATTTTATGTAATATTGAAGCGGGGGGGAGGGGGGGGGTGCAGAAAAACAGCGTTTCTAAAGATTCGATACTGAAATAAAACGGACTATTTCATTTTGCCAGAAATAGACTTAAAAACTATCGAGAGAATTTTTTACATTTATTTCTTTATGGGAAATTGGCAGATTTTTTTCTATTCATTTTTGTCACAGGTTTTTAGAATTTTGTTAGACATTTTAGACTTTTTTTAAGGTTTTCGGAAAAAAAATACTGAGAAATTCCTCAGTGTAAAATTCCTCACTTAAAATTTGTAACTTTCAAAAAGTATATCCACAAATTATTTGGCATAAAATTATGATAGCTAAAAAGTTCCAGATAAAAAAAATTCACATACCTAAAACCACAATGCAACTAAACAATCTATTTTACAGAATTTAAGCGCAGGAAAGAGAGGTGCGCGACATACTTAAGAGGAGAAAAGAATTTTCCATTTTCAGAGTAATCTATCTAAATAGTTTTCCATTACCCTCTACGCAAAAGTAGAGGAGAGATTTAAAAAAATAACATTCTGTGTGATCCTTTAAAATGTTTGCAGTTAAGTCGGATTTATATTAGAATTTCCATACATTGGTATGTACTTTTGAAAGCTTTAATGCAAAATATGATTAAAGAACAATTCTATTCGCCCCAAAAGTATCAAAAACGTTATCCCAAACTTGTCTGTCTGCTATAGTATTGTATTTGGAATTCAAAGGATATATTGATTTGAATTATTGGTCCTTTAAAAATAAATCCGTTTCAATTTAGTTAAATACGGAATGTATTTTTTCGCTTTTTGTGACTTGCAGATATAAATGATAATTTCAAATTTTTTGATTCTGCAAAGCCTATTTTAATCGTCGTCTAGTAACGCCCTCTAACGGTGACTGTTAGCGAACTACAAAGCCATCTCGGGGTTTTTCTTACCATCTCAAATTCTGAGAGATGCAGTTTTTATGTAATACTGCACACTATAAGAAAGATAAGTGTTTCTTAATCTAGCCCTTATTTTTTTTAAGGTATACTAAAATATAATATAACTTCTTTTCCGTTACCCACGATTCCATAAAAGATTCTTTCAGAAACCAATAGATTTCCGAAATTTAAAGAAACATATCTTTGCTCTCTGTAATTTTCGAAAACGTTTCCAAGTAGATTTTGCGGTGCATTAATCATAGTTTTCTCTGCTCGGAGTATCGGTTTTTCGGATGCTATCAATTCTCAAGTAAATGTTTTTCTATTCAAACAAACATGATAAATTAACAGTATTAAAGAAATTATAGCATTAGCATTAATATTGAAATTAACATTATTTTATTACTCTTGCATGCATAAATTCTGCTATACAGCTGGGAATATCTACTTGAGAATTGATAACATCCGAAAAACCGATACTTCGAGTAGAGAAAACTGATTAATATACTGTGAAAAATACTCGAAAAAGTTTTCGGAAATTGTGGGCAACAAAATAAACCTTTGTTTCAGAAATATCTCTTTAAATATGGAAAGGCTATTGGTTTCAGAAACTTCTGACGATGAAGCAACGCTTTTCGGAATTGCGGGTAACTCGAAAGAGGTTATGTAACATTTTAGTAAACCGTAAGAAACATAAGAGTTAGTTTAAAAAACATTTGTCTTTTTAACACTTTCCAACATAGTTGAAACGTATTTATGAATTCGGCTTGTTTCTCTGTCGTCTGCTTGTCGCCTGTCTGAAATCTGTCTGCCATCTTTTGGTCCGTGCTGTAACTGTCATAAATATGCTCGGATTGCTATGAAATGTTTATATGTTATTCAGGTTTACTGTAGAATGTCGGTATTTAAAATTGAGTGTGTAGCATTTATAGTTCGTATACAGCGACACACAAAATAATTCAATTACATTATGGTCCGTCGGCAAGAATCGCTTACGGTGTATATTATTGCTGTTACGATATTTCAAACATAATGAGACTGATATGCATCATTGAGATCGACGACAACGTGCTTTTCAAGAGTATAGAATAAGTAGCATTTATAACCATTTTACAAGGGATCACAAAAGAATTTTATTACATTAAGATATATGTGATGGGAATCGTTTACGGTGCATTTTAATGATGGTATAATACTTCAAACATAGTGAAATCACTGAAGTGGACTACAACATGTTTTCTATAGATTATGGAATGCATAACATTTATCGTTCATTTACAGAGACATACAAAATGATTAGGTTACAGGACTGACAAAAATCGATATTTGCTGTAAGTGTGTTTTCTTCTTCTGGTGTATGCATTTTAAAACTTATCTAATTTTCGGTGTATTAGGTGATGTGTATAAATTCTGTAGCTAGCATACAGGGATACGCTAAAGAATACACACACATTACTGGATATGACAAACAATAACTGAAAATGGATTTTTAGTTAATTATGTGTTTTTTTAAGTTTCTTATTTAGATACCTCATTTCATTGTCTGAAAAAATGAAGTTTCTTACTAATATTTTGTTGGTGTTGGAAAGTGTTTCATAGTCTATGAGCCTGATGCATGATTTTTGTTCTTGTGTACGGTGCAGAGGTCGTGGAAAAAATAACTAGCGTCTCTAAAGTTTCGATAAAGATAAAAGGACTTTTTTTTTTTTTTTTTTTTTGCTAAAAATACATTTAATAAATGTCTAAAGGAGACATATCTTTTACTTCTATCTTTTTGTGAAAATACGCAGGTTCTTTGTACTTCTTTTTATCACAAATTGTAGAACATTCGCAGACAGTATCAAAAAGTTTTACTGATCTATAGCAAAAATAAATTGAAAAAGTATATGTTGTTGATCTATAATGCACATCTTAAAATTTTCATTTCTTTAACTGTTTATCCACTAATTAAAGGCACGAAATTACAGTATATGATAAATTAAAAAAATCCAAGTCTAAAAAAAATGCACGCTTCTAAAATCACAAATTTTAAATTTTTAATACTGTTTGTCAAATGTAACTAAGCAATATTTTTTACAGGATGCAGGGACAGAAGGCAGACGCATGGCTGTCTTAAAAAAAAAAAAAATCCATGTTTAAACTTATTCTTCTAAATGGTTTTTCATTACTTTATCTCGTAAAATATAAGAATGTTGCTAGAACATTTTTATAGGTAATTCTTAAAAATGTTTACCGTTAAATTGGATTTATGTTTGAATTTCCATTCATTAAGATAAATTTTTAAAAGCTTTCATCCGGAATATGGTTTAAAGAAAACTTCGTTCGTCCTAAATTTATCGAAAGCATTATGCAATTGTGCTATGGATTTGAATTTTGAATTTAAATGATATACTAATTTAAATTCTTTGCAATTTAAGGATATGTCAGCTTCAATTTAGCTAAATCATAGAGTATTTTTTTTTCTTTTTGAGCTTTACTAAAGTAGCATTTGGTTCTTTTACATTTTTTGATTTTCAAAAATTTATTTTTATATCCTTTAGTAAAGACCCATAGCGGTAATTGATAATAAACTACAGGGTTCTCTAAGTCAGCCTCTCGGGTGCTGAGAGAGGCAATTTTTATGTAATACTGAGGGGGAGAAGGGAGCTTTACTAAAATTTCGATAAAGAAATAAAACGGAATATTTTATTTTGCCAGAAATAAACTTGAAAACTGTCAAGACGATTTTTTCTTTTATTTCTATACATGAAATACGCAGATCCTTTTATTTCTTTTTATCACTGATTTTAGAATATTAGCAGATATTTTGGATTTTTTGTGTTTTGAAAAAATAAACTGACAAATTTCTGAGTGACATATAATAAACATATTAAAATTTGTGACTCTTTAACAGTGTATCCACAAATAGGCGTAAAATTATGACGGGTAAAATGGTCTAGATTAAAAAAATTCCCATATCTAAAATCACAAAATTTAAATTTTTATCGCTGTTGTTCAGATGAAACTAAGCAGTTTCTTTTACAGAAAGCATGAGCAGAAATTAGAGGTTCACGGCATCCTTAAGAGGAAAATAAATTTTCCATTTTCAAAGTAATCTATCTAAACCAGCCATACTCAACCTGGGGCCGCATGTGGCCCGGCATCCTTTTGTGTGCGGCCCGAGGCACATAATCATTAATCCATATGTATAAAATTAATTGAGATGTGCATAAAAGGTATTTAAGACCTTCGCTGCTGTTTTATGTATTTTCATAAGAAGACGAAATCTGTTCTGTTATTTCTAATTAATTTAAAATTATGTTGAAACATCTTAAATACCGTTTTCTTAGTCAAAAGTTCTTTTTGCAAGTAGCCCTATTTCTGTTGCAGCTGTGTATACATTTCTTAATCTTCAACACTAATCAAACTAATTATTCTAAATTATTTATATTTGCACTATATATTTTTACAATTAAAAAAATAAATAAATAACAAGTTTTTCCATTCAGCAAAAAATTTATATATTAGAGAAAATCCCCCATTTTTTCCCCTTTAGAACTTGTAAATTCTACATTGTTGTATTATTTCGTTTTATGGTTATGGCCCTGTATATATCTAACACTTCTTTTTAGGGTTGAACGTTTGTCGCGGAAATAATTGACACCAAACAATTAGTACACCATTATTTCAAACTTCACGGCCTATTTCTACAACATTTGCAGTAAAAATAAAATACGAAGTTTATTATTTGGGTATAATGGTTTTACAATTTTTTGGTTACATTTCTTCCGCGACAAATGTTGAACCCTACTGATAAAACTAACTTTGTTATACTACTTACAATATCATACTATTCTATTTACCCTTTATTAAGTGTGTTGCGGCCCGCCTAACATCACAAACCTTTGTTTGTGGCCTGCGAGGAAAAAAGGTTGAGTATGGCTGATCTAAACGGTTTTATAATTACTTTCTATACTAAAATAGAGTAGCAATTTTAAAACATTATTCTGAGTGATCGTTTAAAATGCTTACAGTTAAATTGGATTTACATTTGAAACTTCATTCATTAGGATTTATTTTTAAAAGCTTTCATCCAAAATGTGATTTATGGAAAAATTATTAAAAATTCATGAAAAGCATTATCCAACAATTCTATTTCTGCATCAGCATTGCATTTTGAATTCAAATGATATATATACTGATTTAAATTATTTATCCTCTGAAAATAAATACGTTTCAATTTAGTTAAACACACGTAATGTATTTTTCTCGCTTTTTGTGACTTAGAGATATAATAAATGGTAGTTTCAAAGTTTCCGATTCTGCAACGTTTATTTTCATCTCGGTCTAGTAACGTCCCCTTACGGTGATTGTTAGCGAACTACAAAGCCATCTTAGGATTTTTCTGACCATCTCGAATGCTCTGAGACGCTTTTTTTATGTAATACTGCACCCTATGAAAAAACAAAATGTTTCTTCATCTAGTCCTTATCTTTCATAATGTTTGCTAAAATACAACTTTAGGCTGTATTAGTATAGAATAAATATATATTAATTAGTATATTGGTATAGAAATAGTAGACCAACTACAGAAGCCTAACTTTTAGTAACTAAAGTACTCTTCCGAGTCACCCATGATTTTGAAAAGTATTCCTTCAGAAACCTCAGAAACAAATAGATTTTCAAAAATTAAAGAAACATTTCTGGAACGAAACATTTATTTGCTGTCCGTAATTTTCGGAAACGTTTCCGAGTTATATTTACAATGTATTAATCAGTTACCATTAGTTACTGATTATTCACTCTCCTTGTATTATTACAAATATATGGAAATGTGTATTTTATTTCATATGTGACGTCATATTTTTCCGAGCGAAATCGATACCATAATAATACCAGAAATATATTGTTATTGGATGCCATCAATTCTTATGTAAATATCTTAATATTAAACAATTATCCTTATAATCCTAATAATATTATAAATCTGAAAGTGTGTGTGAATGTTTAACTGAAGTAAACGCCAAAACGGATAATTTAATAACTGTGTATCTCTGGATAAAAATGGATTATTACCCAGAAATGAACATAGGCTAATTTTTATTTATTTTATTCAAATAGTTTTCATAATAATTGAAATTTTCATTATTTCCCTAGAGAATCGATAATCATTTTTTTTCCCATAAATTTAACCATGTTTCTTTCTCGTTGCCAAAAAATCAAAACCTGGAATAATAATTTATCCACAATGATTAATTTTCAATTGAACGATTTCTAAAAGAAAAATTGAAATTAAAAATAATTCAAAAGACGACGTATACGACGCGATATTTGAAACGCAAAAATGGAATATTTCCCATTATACATGACGTATGAATATTGGTTACGTTGAGAAGAAGCTTTCTGTCGAAAATTCCGTCATAATTTAAAAGAAAAATTGAAATTAAAAATAATTCAAAAGACGACGAATATGACGTGATATTTGAAAAATATCCAAAAAAAATCCAAGAAAAAATAAACAAAAAATCCTTAGTACTTCTTGTTATCACAAATTTTAGAACATTAGCGGGCATTCTCGAAAAGATTTACGGATCTACGAAAAATAAAATAAAAAAATATATGCAAGGTATCCCATCAGGACCGCCCAAACTCTGCAGAGTAACATTCATCGTTTGGAGTACATAAAAAATACCCAAAGTTCCATACCTCTACTACCTATAGTTTTCGAGAAAAATGCGAAAGCAAAGTAAGACATCATAAGCGGTGCAAGGAAAACTAGTCGTTGGGGGCCACCGTAATACTTACCCATCATGTATATGTATAATGTAAAATATTAAAATAAAAATGTGTAAACTACTTATAAAATGCATTGATATTCAAATAAAATCGTGTCTTGATGACGTCATAAAAAGGCTCGATTACTGAATTGCTTGAAAGAGGTTTTTCCTTATAACTCCAAAAATAATACTCCTATTAACTAGCGGTTTATTGCATCTGATTAAGCGTCAAATTTCCAATTAAAATATATATTTGAAGTGAAATTTGAATGAAATACAGGGTCATGAAAAATCGAAGAGTGTGGAAAATAGGATTACAAATATCTCGGCAACTAATTATCCGATCGACTTCATGTTTTATGCAAAATTTATGTTTTTTTATTGTCTTTTATATTTACTCCTTGAAATAAACAATTTCGAAAATTTTTATATACCTTTTATCAGAACGAATATTTCGAGAGTCCGAAAAAAAATGTTCCGGTTAATCGAGGTTATTGAAATGAAATAGGCTTCTTCCCATTATTACATACTAAGTACATAGCAAATTGCAAGTCTCTATCTCAATTTGTTCGGGAGGTAGAGCGTTTACAGACACACACACAGACACACACACAGACACACAGACGTACGGCAAAAATTTTTTTCTAAAAATATGTTTTTCGGAATCTGAATTTTCAGTGTCTGAAACGTGTAAATCCGTCAAAAAAAATTTTTCGATTTTCAAAACGATTACAAGACTTACCCTATACTACGTATGATGGGTAAGTAAAACTACTGGAAACATGAACATCGGTATTTGCATATGTTTGGAGACGATGATGCGCAAAATATCCACCGCGCATATCGAGGCATGCATGCGCGCGCTGTAGAATGACATGAAGCCGTAGTTTCAAACGTACTTAAAATGCTGTATCTAATAGCTACCGGTAACCTTCGCATGGCGATAACGTATTCCATTCGTGAATATTGCGAAATTTGGTGGACATTTTGAACATCTTCCAACGTAAACATATGCAAATACCGTTGTTCATATTTCCACTAATGTTTTTTTTTCACTAGATATGACATCATAATATTCTTTCTCATTTTCTCGAAAACTAGAGGTATAGTTCTTTGGGCATGATTTATGTACTCCAAGCGAAAAATCAGGCTGTGCAGAGTTTGGACGGTCTTGGTGGGACACCCCTGTATATTGATGCTCTATAATGCCCATCTTAAAAATTTCATTTCTTTAACTAATTATCCCTTAATTATAGGTACGAAAAAACAGTATATGATAAGTAAAAAAATATAAGTCTAAAAAGAAAACACTCTTCTAAAATCACAAATTTTCAATTTTTATCATTTTTTGTCACAAATAACTAAACAAGCTTTTTTACTAGGCGCAGAATGTTGAAGCATGGCATTATTTTAAGATTTTTTTTTTTTAACTAATTCTTCTAAATGGTTTTCTATTGCTTTCTCTGCTAAAATGGAAGAATGATTCTAGAACTTTTTTCTAGGCAATTCTTAAAATGGTTATAGTTAAATTGCTTTATGTTTGGATTTCCATGTCTTAAGATATTTTTTATATATATTTCATCCGAAATATGATTTACGGAAAACTCAATTCATTCTAAATTTATGAAACGCATTACGCAACAATTCTCTTTATACTATGGTAATGTATTTTCAATTTAAATGGTACAATACTAATTTAAATTCTTGGCCATTTGAACATAAGTTAGTTTCAATTTAGCTAAAAACACAGATTATTATTTTTTTTGTCCTTTTGTGACTTTGGGAAAATAATAAATAGTCCTTTTAATTTTTTATTTTTATATCACTTATTAACGCCCCCTACTTGTAACTGATAACAAACCATAAGGCACTGTTGGGGGTTCTCTAAGCCAGCACCTCCAGTGCTGAGAGTGGCAGTTTTTGAGTAATCCTAGGAGGCGCAGAAAACCAGCGTTTGTAAAGTTTCGATAAAGAAATAAAATGGACTATTTTCTTTGCCAGAAATAGGCATAAATACTGACGGAAGATTTTTTTCATTCGCTTCTTTATGTGAAAAGCGCAGATCCTTCCTTTATCGTTTATTCACCGATTTTAGAAACTTGCAGACATTTTAGAATTTTTTTAGGTTTTCGAAATATAAACTGGTAAATTCCTCAGTGACATATAATAAACATTATAGTTCTTTATATGTGTATTCATAAATTATAGGCATAAAATTACGATAGGTAAAAATTTCCAAATAAAAAAAATCCATATATTGAAAAAAAAAATAATAATAATTTTATCATTGTTGCTCAGATACAACTAAATAATAATCTCTTTTGAAGAATGTACGCACAGAAAATAAAGGCACGCGGTGTTCTTTTGAAAAAAAAATAATAATTTTCCATTTTCAAAGTGATTTATTTAAATTGTTTTCCATTACACCTGCTATGCTGAAATAGTGGAGTGATTTTAAAACATTTTTCTGTATTTTCCTTTAGAATGTTTAGAGTTAAATTGGATTTATGTTTGAATTTCTATTCATTAGGATATATTTCTAAAAGTTTTCATGCTAAATGGGGTTTAAGGTAAATTTCATTTTCTCTAGATTTATCAGAAACGTTATGCAACAATTTTCTTTTTGCTATAGTATTGGCTTTTGAAATCAAATCATATACTGATTTAAATTATTTGCCATTTGAACGTAAATACGTTTCAATTTATTTAAAAACATAGTGTATTTGTTTTCGTTTTCTGTGACTTGGAGATATAATAAATGCTTCTTTCAATTTTCCCGATTCTGAAAATTTTTATTTTTATTTTCGTCTAGTAATGCCCCCTAACGGTGATTGATAGCAAACTACAAAGCCATAACGGGTTTTTTCTTATCATTTCAAACGCTGAGCGTTGCAGCTCTTACGTAATATTGCATTGGCGAAGAAAATAAAATCAACGTCCCTAAATTTTCGATAAAGATTTAAAAGAGGCTATTTTATTTTCCTAAAAACACATTTAAAATCTGTTGAAAAGAGAAAAATATTTTACTTCTCTTTTTTTGTGAAATTTGAAGGTCCTCGCTAACTTTTTTATATATGAAATTTTATAACATTACCAGATATCCTCTACAAGTTTTTCAGATCTTCGAAAAATAAAAAAAATAGTGGTAATCTATAATGTACATCTCAAAATTTTTGTTTCTTTAACAGTTTTCCCACATATTATAGGAACGAAATTACAGTATTAAAAAAAAAAAAAAAAAAAAAAAAAAAATCCGGGTATAATCTATGCACATTTCTAAAATCACAAGTTTTCGATTTTTATCGCTGATGCTCAGATGCATCTAAACAATCTATTTTACAGGATGTAAACTTAGAAGTTAGACGCGTGGCATTTTTTAAAGAAAATAAGAATTTTCCACTTTTAAACTTATTCCTCTAAATGGTTTTCCATTACTTCCTCTGCTGAAATGGAAGAGTGATTTTAGAACTTCTTTATAGTCAATTCTTAAAAATGTTTACAGTTCAATTGGATTTATATTAGAATTTACATTCATTAGAATATATTTTTATAAGCTTTCATCCGAAATATGATTTAAGGAAAACTTCATTCATTATAAATTTATCAAAAGCATTATGCAACAATTTCCTTTGTGCTATGGTATTGCATTTTGAATTTAAATGATATACTGACTTAAATTCTTTGCTATTTAAAGATAAGCCCGTTTCAATTTAGTGCACTTTTTAAAAATAAATGTTTCTTTTAAAGTTTTATTTTTATATCCGTCTAGTAACGCCCCCTATCGGTGATTGATAGCAACATCTTGAAGTTCTTTCACCATACCGACGCGACGGTTGAAAGAGACAGTTTTTATGCCATATTAAAGAGGAAAAATAAGAAAAACAGTAGTTCTAAAGTTTCCATAAAGACTTAAAAGGAACTACTTTATTTCGCTAGAAACCAATTTAAAAACTGTCGAAGGGAGAAGATTTTTTTTGCTTCTGTCTTTTTTGAAATAAAAGCAGCTCCTTACTATTTTCATTTTCTAGTAAAGAAATAATTTTTTATAGTTTTGCACATTTTAAAGTACGACCAATCTCGCTTATTGCAAGCGTGGATGTTGTGAAATTTTAATATTTGTTAAGGAGCTGTGGTTGGTTTAGTATGAAAATACAGTAAAACCTCCAAAATGCGCATTCCCAAATAGAGAGACACCTTTATTTAGCGGACATTTTTCAGTCCCCAACACATAAGGTGGGTGAACCGAAAGTGGCCAGTGTTCCTAACGTAGCCCACCCCTCAAAGATAGAATTAATTTAATTTGTAATCACAAAATGGTGCTACTGCATTGTGAATCATGTATCTACACTGCACGTGGCTGAATTTAAAGAGATCACCTTTGGTCAACCGACATTTTATGCAGAGATTTCACTTTTGAAGATTAGTCGTTCTAATTCCAGGTAAGAATTTATTTTAATATACACGTGTTTCAATTCTTAGATTTTTGAGTTATGATACTTATTCTGAAAACTTATTTCTTTCTCTTTAGAAACATTTATTTCAATTCTAACAAATGTATCAAATTAATACTTTTACGTAGTGCAATTAGCGACTATACGCGTGTTAAAAAGGTGGCCACCTTAGAAAACAAATGTGGAAATCAGCTTAGTAAGAGTGATTTTAAAAATTTCTACATAAATATCTGAAAAAACTTATTACCATTTATTGTTAACACCATAGATCACCCAAAAAATGTCAGTAACTCCTAGAAAAAAATCCCTGACGAACATGCACAAAAAGTGCTACAAGATATTTTCGTGTCATAAGGTAAGACAATTAAGAAGAAAAACTCGATATATATATAAAGAAAGAAATGATCATCTTAGTACAATAGTAAGCAAAATAGTTTGCCACGTATTTTTTCACATTTTAAAAGTGATGCCAATACATTGGCCACCTATTCAACACTATGCGCCAAAGCTGGCCCACAAGCTACAATTTTGAAATTGTATTATAAAAGTAATTAAATTGTATTTTACAAAGAAAAGTATACTTGATATGTGTTAGAGATAAGTGTACAATTTTACAAACAAAAATTTAACCACACATACCCAACCAGAAAATTAAAAAAAAATTCTCAAAGCTAAACTATGACCACTATGACCACCTTTGGTTCACCTACCTTATATGTTTGTATGTTTTTAACCTTCAATAAGCAGACACCTCCAAATAACAGGCAGCTTTCTCTTTCCCAAGATGTCTGCTCTTTAGAGGTTTTACTGTAAATTGCAGAAAATCCCGTGATATTGAGGGAAACTTGGATATAACGAAACAAGAAAATTTCGATCATTACTTCTTTTATTATGGATTTTTTAAGTTTGCACGAATTTATGACTTACCCTTTATTTGAAATATGTAACATATTTATCATTTGCATTTTTAGCCCGTGGAATTTTTAAAACAAAATTTCTTCAAAAATTGTGTATTATATACATTTTTTTCTACAAATGTCTTGCCCGTGGAAATCGCGGGATAAGTAGTTCGAGGGTTAAGGAATGTATGAAGCTTAATTATGCTTCACTCATATCTATCATATATTTCTACAGCGTTTTTTCATATAATCAACTACTTTGTTAATTGCACGTAATTAAATTTTGATCCGTATCTTTTAATAATATTTTGCAGATAAATACTATGTCTTGTTTTACTGAAAAATTTGAGATACAGTGCTTTCTGCATTAAACAAAATTATCTTTCACAATGACAATTCATTTTTTATTTCAAAACGTAAGCGTAAGCGTGTGTAAATCTATAAAACTTTTTAAAAATCTGTTAAAATTGATTTTTTTTTTTTTTTTTTTTTTTTTTAAGAAAAAAAAAAGAATCTGCTTGATTTCAAAAAAAAAAAAAAAAAAAGAAAAAAGAAAATGGAAAGAAAGAAGCGAAATTTTTCTTCTTCAGACAGTTCTTAAATCTATTTCGAGCAAAATGAAAATAGTCCCTTTTAAATCTTTATCAAACTTTAGAAACGCTGGTTTACTTTTTCCTACTCAATATTACATAAAAACTGCTTCTTTCAGCACTCAAGATTCTAAAAGAACCCCCGACATGGCTTTGTAGTTTCAAATCAATCACCGTTAGAGGGCGATACTAGACGGAGATAAGAAATAAAAATTTTGTAGACTCGGAAAATTTGAAAGAAGCATTTGCTATTTCTTCAAATCACAAAAAGAAAAATAAGCTATGTTTTCCTTAACTCAAACAAGCTTATCTGCGATAAGCAAATAATTTAAATTTGTATGTCATTTTAATAAAGGATGAATTCAAGGACTGACCCAATAGGCTGGGATCGATAGGTGGCGCTCCAGAGGTTCGTTTTCAAACGATATGTAAATTATATCCTTCTATAACAATTTGTGAAATGAACAACTCATTAAGTTCACGCAATACTTATTTAGCGACGGTTGGTACGAACTAAATGATAGCTTTTGTTGAACAAGTACGCTGTGTTGCCAGGCCGTTATTATTATTATTATTTTTTTTAATTCAGATTGTTTGATTGACACACTTTTTTAAAATAGTATAATTCACCTCATTTTCGAATTATTTAATCTGTCATTAAATAAGGCGAATATTTGTACTTCAAAAAAGTGGTGGAAAAGAAGCAATTACAATTTAAAAAGATAGCGAACTAGAAATATCGCTAGTATGTTTCATTGAAATATTGCAGCGTTGATAATGGCAGAAAAAGCACGTCTAGTAAAGTTGTTTTAATTTCAAAATGAATGTCTTCAAGAATGTCTTTGCACGTCATGGCAAAGACATCAAACACTTGTCCTTGTAATACATTATCAAGTACAAACGAACACCTTCTGCATAATCTTAATATTAATCAAATATTTATAGAGTGGAGCTTCTAGTAGCGCAACCTATCAGTGAAAATTATAACTATATTTTCTTTTGACACAACAAATCCGCCTTGTGACAAGTGTAATATTATAAACCACATTCCGATAGGACAACTTGTTAATTGTTTATGATTTATTTTCAAAACAGGATTACGCATAGACACACACAAACAAACATGCCAAAATTATCTATCTATTAATCTCTATATATGTTACAGTAACTTCCGTGGCACAGAAATCAGCATTACTTGTACATAGGCGAATGGTAACAACAGTACGTAAGGAAAAGCAAATTAGACTTCAACAATGTTGATTTTCAATGTAGACTTGTACAATGTTTTTGTCACAAGTAATCAAATTTTAAAATAGATTTATCAGAATGTGGTTAGAAATGCTAAAAATTATGCTTTAAATGTTATTAAAATTCTTTAACAATGTTAAGAAACGAGAGAATAGAGAGAGAAAAATGATACATAAAGACATGGCATTGCCCGTTCTGATTTTAAACCATTTACCGTTTATGATAATAATCTTAATATTAAAACGCTATGCTTTAAATTTAATCATAATGTAAAGCTGTCGTTTTATAGACAGATTTCAGTTTAGCGGTAAAGTGTGGTTCTAATATGTGTTACAAAAAATTAGTTTCAACATGCAGTTTTTTTTTTTCCATTTTTCAAGTCACTCAACAGTAAGTGTTCAGACTTTCAACGATATGGGTCAACATACAATTTGGAATCATTTATATATCTATATTTCAAAGTGCAGTGTTAGCAAGACATACGTTGCCCCCTTTATAAAGTTCTGGATATTTTTCATTACCAAAAAGATGATCATCGGTCAAAAATTTTTCTAAAGAGGACGCTGTAGCATTGAAATAAATATTCAATAATCTTCTGCATTTAAATGTCCTTCATGTCTTAAGATAAATTTTTAACATGCTACAGTCACTGAGATCTAATATAGAACGGAAGGCTAACTGGGCTGTCTGCTTCTTCTGCAAAAACCGCATCGCACCATTTTGAGCGTGATTTCTCCGCTCGTGGTATATAGTGCTTCTGCTAGCAAACTATTTAAAATTTCTACTTTTTATGTTTTAATATGTTACAATTTTATTTTTTGGTTTCTTATGCACTTGTTGGTGCACCCGTAAATTAAACAGAACATTACCATGTTGAAACATTTTAAAATTTGAATCTAAAAACATTTTCACTTATTTCGGGGAAATCAAAGATTTGATATAGTTTTCCATCAAAGCCACACAGGAAAAAAAATATTCCGAAATTGTATTCATACATGGACCACTAGATTCAATGTTAAAGTATAGGTAGTTAGCGCTCCGTTTTACATTACAGCTTCAGTGGCTACAATAAATGCTCAAGTGTCCTATGTTGTCAACAAAGTGTTGTAATCGCCAAAGCGCATTTTCAATTGCTGAGCGCAATAAATTAGGCCAAATATCTACAACATAGCAACAAATGCATTCTTTCAGAGTTGTCATAGATTATAAAATTTCATTTTGTAATTATAGCACATTTTTCACAATGAAGGAGGTTTACTGAGCCTTTATTGTAGCATACTAAAAGTTTATATGAAGGCATATTGGGTATTAAAGGTAAAGCCCATTAGACATTTATTTAAGTGCTACAGCACAACTTTCGGACAATATTTGTACTAAAAGATTTTATTTTATAAATGACAAACTCATCATTTGTAATATCAAAGCTTTAATTTCATCGCAACAGTTCAACGTAGACTAGAACACTAGAGTCCCTTAAAGTGGGTGAATTACTTGTTAAACCCATACAGGGCTTTACAAAATTGGTAAAATCTGGTAGTCAGCAAAACATTCTCATCGCTGAAAAATATTTACCCCTGGCTCCTCTCCTTGATTTTCAAAGAGCACAAAAGTCTTTTTTATGATGTTATTCAGAAAAAATAATAAGAAGCAGGGTTTAGAATTATTTGTTACATAGTTTAGTACAGTACATAATATAGAAAGATAATATGAACTAAGTTTACTAATGATACTTATAAAAATTACCGAGTGGTTATAATATAAGTATCTCTATTTGGAGCTGTTTGTAGCTTGAAGGAATAACCAGAATGAAACCAAAATGGGTACACTTACTATTCGAGAAGGAAGAAGAAGAGTGGAACAATAAAAAAAAAATTGCAATAATCGCCGATAGATGGCGCTTTTGAGTGTGAAATGTAATGTGTAATATTGTGTTCCAAGAAGGTGTTGCAAATCTCAATGACTTTACAGCATATCACAATATATGCAAAACATCACTCCTGGTGCGTTACATTCAGCCGTTGAACACGTCGTGCACCGCCGCCTGGATTGTGTCCTTCAGCACAATGACCATGTGGAACCTGAACATGATCGGCACCGCCATGCGAAAGCGTAACCACATTCACTGTGACATTTACCAATAAATTAGGTGTGCCATCCGGTTTGACGCCTTAATTCTTTGTTCTTGTATAACACATTACATTTCACACTCAGTAGTGCTATCTGTCGGTGATAATTGCAATTATTTTTTTATTGTTCAATTCTCCTTCCCCCTTCTAGAATAGTAAGTGTACCAATTTTGGTTTCATTCGGGTTGTTCCTTCGTGCTACAGACAGCTCCAAATAGAGATACTTATATAAAAACACCCTGTATATACCTCTGGAAAAAAAAAGAAAGAAAAAAGAAATACTGTGAAAGCGAATTAACCGGCATGTTCAGTAAATTCTGATTGCCGAATGCTTCACATGTCCGGATAATTGAGTGCTACAAAATCTATATCTGATGTATCTGATGAAGGGGGCTTGAATGAAATAGTGAAACCGGAATTTTTTTTTTTTTTTGCCTATTTTCCTGTCAAAGTTAGTCAAAATTATTCTGATTTTATTGTCTTAAAATTTGCGTTTGATGAAATTACTTTTGCCAAATTAAAAATAAAAAGTAAAAATATCTTTTGTTTGAATATAATTTCTAAATTTATTTATTAATATTTCGTAACTTTGCAACATATATAACTAGATGTCTTATAAGAATTTTACTTCAAATGAATTATTTATAATCACTTATATGTTACAATTCCTTAAAAAGAATGGGATAGGTTAATCAGTTTTAATTCTGAGCACAAAAATCTGATTCGAAACTTACAAAATAATTGGAACATAACCGCGAGATTACATTACTTGGTTGCCAGGTAAAAAAAAACTTGGTCGCCAATGACGACTTGGCGACTGCATTTGTCAAGCCCTGTAACAAAGTATATTAAAACGTGGTAGCGTAAATACGTTTAGTTTAAATTTCAAGAGTGTGAATGTTAGATTTTAGGAATTTTTCTCTAAAGATTAAAATATATATATATATATAAAGACGGGTTCTAATGGCTAATATTCCGTAATCAGGTTCTTAGATAAACAATGTATTTGTGCACATGTGATTTTCCGAGAGAGTGCTTTTTAAAGCGTTTAATCATGCTCATATTCACTTTAAAGGATATTGTAGATGTGATGACCACGCTTTTAATTGGATCTAATTACGGAATATTAATCAATCATATTTTAAAAAAATGCTTAAAAAATGTTTTTTTTTGTTTTCTTTCTTTCTTTCTTTTTTTTTTTTTTTTTTTTTTTTTTTTTGCTTTTACAAAGCATCCAAAAACAATTGCTAATTGTGGTAAGTCCCCCACTTTCTTATCAGACATTTTGCAATATTGCAGCAAACAAATATTTATTGCTGAGATATATATATTTTAAAATATCATGTTTGAAAATTATTTAAAAAGTTATACAAATTCAGAAAATTAACAACAGTTTTCAAACAAATTTCATTTGAAAGTAAAGTTTCTTTTCCTATTCGATGGTATATATATTTAAATTATGCGATATTTAAAAGTGAATGCATGAGCGGTAAATGCGAAAGCGGCGCTACCTCCATCAGGAAATGTTGCTTATGTTAAGTTGAGTAGACACGCAACAAATCAGTTTGTTGACAAACACTCACATTACATATTTGCTTAATATTTTTTAATCCACATATCAGACAGAATTTTTACATATCTTTTTTTTTTTTTTTTTTATCATTATTCGTCATATATGACAGACTTTCACTCATTTATTAAATGAAGATTTTTATTCTTCATTACTGTTACATTCTATAATGCCGAAAGAAAATCACAAAAGAAGAAGAAATAAATTTTAAAAGGTATAACATTCCATCTCCAGCAATAAATGTCGACCGAAATTTGCGAATCTGAATTCGACTTCAAATTTGTTGCCTAAAGTATTCCGTCCAAGATATATCAAATCTTTCTTCCTGAAGCAGACGATATTTTTAAAAGCTCCCCTTCTTTTATATTCCAAACAGGAAGATTGTTTCTTTCCTGTTCTAGTCCAAAGATCATTTTAAGAATTTTTATATTAGTAGTGCGCATGCATTTTTAATGGTTTTAGGAGTTAGCTATGGGTCAACTAACAAAGTGAAATACCTTGTATATTTAATAGCATAGAATTTTTGTATTATTACTTTATTTTATGATATACAGTGTCTCACATAAGTGATGGGACACTTGTGCTTTACAAAAGGAAACTAATCAAATAAATTAAAAAAACATGTACACATTTTTTTTGTGGGTGTGTTTCATACTTAAATTTAGTAAAGATTATTACATAACATACATTTTGTCAAAATATTAAAATATTAATTTAATAAAAATACAAATGTTTAGAACGGAGCAAAAAATAGCTCACATAAGTGATGGGACACCATTATATATGCAACAAAAATCGCCTGAAATAAGCAATAAAAATATTTTTTGGGGTTTTATTTTTACTTAAAAGCAATTGGCAATAATTTATAAAATCGTCTGCAGTATTTCTCTCCAGTTTGTTTTGGAATTTTTGTGTTTTTTAGCTCTGTGTAGTCATGAATGCTAAACGAAAAGAAACCTCGCCTGAAATTCGAAAATTAGTTATTAATTTGCATATTGAACGTGGAAAATCTATTAGAAAAACTGCTGAAACAGTTAACTTGAGTCGTTCAACAGTTTTCAATATCATTAAACGATATAAAAAGAATCATATGATTCAGGATAAAAGAAGACCTGGCTGACCATCAAAGCTATCCAATGGAATAAAGCGAATTATCGTTCGAAATATTAAAAAAAATCCAAGAATTAGTGCTTCAAAAGTTGCTGCTGATTTACAAGCATTATATGGAATAATTGTTAATCCTGAAACTATTAGAAGGGTAATTCGATCTGCTGGATATCACGGTAGAGTAGCCAGGAAAAAATTCTTCGTAAGTGAAAAGAATAGAAAACTCAGACTAGCTTTCGCAAAATCCAACATAAATAAGAATTCTGATTACTGGAATAAAGTTATATTTGCTGATGAGAGTAAATTTAATATATTTGGTTCTGACGGTAGAATCTTGGTGTGGAGAAAACCCAGGGAAGAACTTCACAAACAGAACTTGGTACCAACAGTAAAACATGGTGGAGGAGGAGTTATGGTATGGGGGTGTATGTCGTCCGCTGGAGTTGGTAATTTTGTTTTTATTGACAGTATAATGGATCAGTACAAGTATATTGATATTTTAAAGCAAAATTTGAAATCTTCAGCACGAAAATTGAACCTTCATAACGATTTTAAATTCTACCAGGACAATGACCCCAAGCACACTGCTCTGAACGTTAGACTCTGGCTGCTATATAACTGTCCTGAAATAATAAAAACACCACCACAATCTCCAGACTTAAATCCCATAGAGAATATTTGGCAAGAATTGGAATCAAGAATTCGCAAACACACCATTTCTTCAAAACAACAACTAAAATCGGTGCTTCAAGAAGAATGGGGTAAAATCACTCCAGAAATCACAAAAAAATAGTCGAATCCATCCCAAAAAGATTAAATCATGTTTTAAAAGTAAAAGGAAATCCAACAAAATATTAAAACCTTTTAAAAAGTAAAATTTGTGGATAAATATTTGATGGAAAAGTAAGTGTCCCATCACTTATGTGAGCCATTTTTTGCTCCGTTCTGAACAATTGTATTTTTACTAAATTAATATTTTAATATTTTGACAAAATGTATGTTATGTAATAATTGTTACTAACTTTAAATATGAAACACACCCAAAAAATTTTTGCACATGCTTGTTTATTTATTTTATTGCAGTTTCTTTTTATAAAGCACAAGTGTCCCATCACTTTTGTGAGACACTGTATCTGTGTGCATGTGTCAACTATATGTCTTGTCATATTTGACAGAAATTCATCCTCTTATAAAATGAAGATTTTTATTTTTCATAACTCATTCTAAGATGTAGAAACAAAAACACACCAAATGGAAAGAATAATTAAAGAAGATAAGTCATTTCATCTCCAGTAGTACAAGTGTCAACCGGAGTTTGCGAAATTGAACTCAATTTTAAGTTCATTTCTTTAAGTTTCCTGTCCAAGATAAATCAAATTCTTCTTTATGTAGCAGACGATACTCTTAAAAGCTCTACTTCTTTTATATTCCAAACAGGAAGATTGTTTCTTTCCTATTCTAGTCCAAAGATCATTTTAAGAATTTTTATATTAGTAGTGCGCATACATTTTTAATGGTTTTAGGAGTTAGCTATGGGTCAACTAACAAAGTGAAATACCTTGTATATTTAATAGCATAGAATTTTTTTATTATTATTTTATTTTATAATATATCTGTGTGCATGTGTCAACTATATGTCTTGTCATATTTGACAGACATTCATCCTCTTATAAAATGAAGATTTTTATTTTTCATAACTCATTCTAAGATGTAGAAACAAAAACACACCAAATGGAAAGAATAATTAAAGAAGATAAGTCATTTCATCTCCAGTAGTACAAGTGTCAACCGGAGTTTGCGAAATAGAACTCAATTTTAAGTTCATTTCTTTAAGTTTCCTGTCCAAGATAAATCAAATTCTTCTTTATGTAGCAGACGATACTCTTAAAAGCTCCACTTCTTTTGTATTCCAAACAGGAAGATTGTCTCTTTCCTATTCTAGTTCAAAGATCATTTTAAGAATTTAGTAGTGCACATACATTTTTAATGGTTTAGGAGTTAGCTATGGGTCAACTAACAAAGTGAAATACCCTGTATATTTAATAGCATAGAAATTTTTTTATTATTATTTTATTTTATAATGTATTTGTGTGCATGCGTGAAATATATGTCTTGTCGTATTTGACAGACATTCATCCGCTTATAAAATGAAGATTTTTATTTTTTCAGAACTCATTCTAAGATGTAGAAACAAAAACACACCAAATGGAAATAATAATTAAATATAAGATAAGTCATTTCATCTCCAGTAGTACAAGTGTCAACCGAAGTTTGCGAAACATAACTCAATTTTAAGTTCATTTACTTAAGTCTCCTGTCCAAGATAAATCAAATTTTTCTTTATGTAGCAGACGATACTCTTAAAAGCTCCACTTCTTTTGTATTCCAAACAGGAAGATTGTCTCTTTCCTATTCTAGTTCAAAGATCATTTTAAGAATTTAGTAGTGCACATACATTTTTAATGGTTTAGGAGTTAGCTATGGGTCAACTAACAAAGTGAAATACCCTGTATATTTAATAGCATAGAATTGTTTTTATTATTATTTTATTTTATAATATATTTGTGTGCATGCGTGAAATATATGTCTTGTCGTATTTGACAGACATTCATCCGTTTATAAAATGAAGATTTTTATTTTTCAGAACTCATTCTAAGATGTAGAAACAAAAACACACCAAATGGAAAGAATAATTAAATATAAGATAAGTCATTTCATCTCCAGTAGTACAAGTGTCAACCGAAGTTTGCGAAACAGAACTCAATTTTAAGTTCATTTCCTTAAGTCTCCTGTCCAAGATAAATCAAATCTTTCTTTATGTAGCAGACGATACTCTTAAAAGCTCCACTTCTTTTGTATTCCAGACAGGAAGATTGCTTCTTTCCTATTTTATTCTAAACGTGGGAGCGGAAAGACGGTACAGGTCATCTCTAACAACCACCCCACCGCACTCTTCGCCTTTTCAGGTTCAACTCATAAGATGAACGCTTTCGAAGAGTTCAAAGCAATTATATATATGCATCTGAATGAGATACTCGCAGTATGTTAATTCATTAATTGTTCAGAGACCTTGAGAAAACACCCATGGATGAGTAAGGGTAATTTTGTGCGCTATATTCACGCGAATCGGTGAAATGTGTTGTAGGGAACTGCTAGTTGCGTAATTAGTTCATTATCATTAATTGTGATATATTATAACAAGGAAGTGAGAGAAATAGTAATTATTATGTCATGGAGGACTTTTGTGTTTTAATTCAGAATTAAAATAATGCTTTCTCTTTCCTAAAAATTCATTTGTTTAACTATACCTTACGTTGTACAAAATAATAAATGTTTGATTATAATTCTTGATCTAGCAAGAAGGTTTACAAAATTATAATATAAACCCTTTAATCTAGATTTAAAGAAGCATTTCTGAAAGAAAAGTTTATTTTTCTGCCCACAATTTTCGGAACGTTTCCGAGTATTTTTTACAGTGTATTAATCAGTTTTCTCAACACGAAATATCGGTTATTTGGATGCTATCAAATCTCAGGTGAACATTTTCATGTTTAACAAACAAACATGCTAAATTAACAGCGTAAAATGAACATTATTTTGTTCTCTTGCATTTTATAAATTCTGTTACGAAACAGAAAATGTTACATAGTTAAGAAAATTGATAAATACATTGTAAAACTACTCCGAAACTTTTCCGAAAATTATTGGCACTAAAAAAGAAACGTTTTAAAAATTATTTTAATCTTATAAATCTATTTGTTTGTGAGGTTTCTGAAGATAGAGGAACACTTTTCGAAATCGTGGGTAACTCTTAGACGTTATATTATATTTTCGCAAACCTTCTTGCTATATCAAGGAACATTTTTCTTAATTTACAGTGTATATATACATATCATCATAATCATCATCAACCGTTTTCAATCCATTATTGTATGTATGTCTCCCCCAGATTTTCCCGTTGTTTCCTGTCTAGTGCTTTGGTTATCCAGTTAACTCCAGCCACTTCTCTGATTTCGTCGCTTCTGACCAAAGGTCGTCTTTTTGGTCGTTTTACATCTCTGGGATACCACTCTAGGATGTCTGTGCTTAATCTATTGACGTGACTTCTTGCAATGTGTCCAGCTCCCTTTCATTTTAACCGTTTCATTATCTCAATGATGTCAAAAACTTTCGTCTTGCTTTTTATCCTGGTTATTCTTTTTCTGTATCTTCTAGTAATGCCTAGCATACATCTTTCTATGATTCGCTGTTCTGTTTGCAATCTTTGTACCATCCATTTTGTGAACGTCCATGTTTACGCTCCATAAATAGGAAGCAGGCAAAAGACATTGGTTAAATACAGGGTGCTTATAATTAAAGCCCCACTTACAAAATGCTGTAAAAAAGGAACCACTGGTCAGAATGACTTCAAATTTGAACTGAATATACTGGAAAAAGAGGGAAACGGTATGGCATAAGAAAGAAAAAGTTCATCAATAGATGGCGCTGTAAAAGGCACAACGAAAGTGGATTCGGTTACAAGTGACATTTTTAATCGAAATACGACGGCTTTGGCATGAGTTTCACAGCAATCCAACCATACTCTTCAATGTGCATGAGTGTTTCGGTTGTTTGACGGAAAAATTGCTTTCAAATCAGTCAACAGTTGTGGTACTGTTAGTGGAAAGCCCAGCCACCACGGCAAGGTCGTAACCACATTGGATGGGAAAAATCGGTTTTTAATTGTCCTTAGGCCAAAAACTGCATAAAAAGCACTTAATGATTCGGTTTTTAACTGCGCATGAGTGTCTTTTAGTTTGCATACTATGCCGATTACAGCGCCATCTATTGATACACTTTGGAACTTTTATTTAATTATGCGATACCGATTCCCCCTTCTTCCAGTATATTCATTTCAAATTTGAATTCATTCTGACCACTGATATGGTTCCATTTTTACAGCATTTTGAAAGTGAGACTATAATCACTCTGAACTTTTCTTTTCAAGCAAAGAGACAAGTTATTCTTTATAATAATATTGTTTTTCCCAGAAGTACTAAATATATATTTCTTATTCTGTTATTGATTTCATTCACGATGCTGTTAGCCAATCTTATTTCCTGTCCAATGTACACATAACTCTGTACTTTCTCAATCCCGATGTTGTTGTAGAAGATCTTTTTTGTTGCAAATGAATTGAGCACTTTAGTCTTTACCAAATTTATTTTTAATCCCACGTAGATACTAATTTCTGTCATTTTTTAACATATCTTCTAATTCTTCAGGGCTGTTATTGAAAATTAAAATGTCGTCAGCAAACCGGAAATGTCTTAAGTGTTCCCCATTTATTCTAATCTCCTTGTGTTCCCAATCTTGTGCTTCTTGAAAATATTTTCTAAAAGAGCATTAAAAAGCTTAGACGAAATGGTATCTCCTTGTCTAACTCCTAGTCTAAACTTGATCTTTGCTTTTCTTCTGTCCACATGATTGCTGTTGATTTCTTGTAGATATTCTTTTTAATATATGTAAGGTTTGTCTATACCGATATCCTCCAGAGATTTTACTAAGGCTGATGTATAGACAGAATTAAATGCTTTTTCATAATAATAAAAGTGATGCAGAGAGGCAAATTATATCCCTTATATTTCTCCATGTCCTTTAGTCTTTGAATATGATCTATTGTGTTAAGAGTGTATTCAAATCCAAACTGCTTATTTTGAGACACATTTTTAAATTCTGTTTTGTTCTAAAATGCATCCAATTGGCAGGATTTTTTGATAAAAGTAGAACATATTTTTAAAAATGCTGTCAAAGTTGACATTTTGAACCGAATTTCCCGAAGTGATAGCGCTGGAAGCAAAAAAAAAAAAAAAAAAAAAAAAAAAAAAAAAAAAAAAATTATCGTGCTGTGAAAATAAGTATTTGTAAATAAATTTCTAATTAATTAAATGAAAAATAAAAACATAGGTCCCTTATAAATCTCTTCATAAATCACGCCACCAAGTTTCACGTTTTTACTTATAAAAATGAGTCTGAAAATGTGTCTCAAAATTTTGAGTTGTAGAGCGTGGAAATATATATATATATATTTTTTAATACCGCCTTAAATCCATTTCGGAATCTTGCATGCTATTTAGATTCAGTTAATTTTGTCGTTAAAACGTTAGTGAAATTTTTATAAATCACTGACAATAAACTGATCGGACGGTAGTTTTTAATCTTTCCATGCTTCTCTTTCTTGTAAAGTAGCACCATCACAGCATTATTCCAAACTTCTTGGTACACCTGACTTCTCTAGATATTTTGAAAACAGTATGGCTATCATTTTTGCAAATTTTTCTCCTGCTTCTTTGATCAGGTCAATTGTGATTCCATCGTCTCTGCAATCGAGTCAAAATGGTAAGAAGTCACATATTTATTAGCTTTTAATTACATGTGACAGAAGACTTTATTTTAATGCATTTAAATTTTTACAGCTGTGAAAATGGTTGAATTAACAGTCCATTACAACTGTTAAGTAGTCAGGTCATGTCATATACCCGATATTAACTGAATAAAGTAAAGTTTTTATTGACATCGTTTAGATTTTATACTTACGATGGCATCCAACCAGGGCTTCCCACGATACAGAATATATGTGGAAACCATCTATTATTTTTTTTTTATTGAAAACTCCAATAACTTTTTTTTATATTTAATAATTTTTTTGGATTGACCTCTAACAGCACCGAAGAGCATTTTTATATCAAATATGTCAATTATATATTCAAATAAAATGAAGAGCATTTTTATATCAAATATGTCAATTACATATTCAAATAAAATTTTGAAATTTATTAAAAGCGGTAATTTCATATTGGCCTTGTGCCAGAAGTTAATAGCCGACGAACTGGCTAAATATTTCGTTATCTACAGCAGTTTTTTTTTATTATTATTCTGATGATTTCAGTGGTTTTAAGCGCTTATTTCAATTACATGTCTGTTAAATTTGTGTTTTATTTATACTATTTTAATTATTGCTTAATAAAGTTTTAATTTCGTTAGGGAGTATTCGCTGGAAACAAATACTGAACTTTTTTATATTGCTTAAAGTGCAAACGGATTAATATTTTGTAATCGTCTGCAAGCGATAAAGAGGGGTTAAAAAAAATCATGCTTGAAAATTATTTTAAAAGCCATAATAAATCAGACATTTAAGATATAGTTTTCGCACAAATTGCATTTGAAGTTAGATTTTTTTTCCTTATATAACAGTATAAACATTTAAAATGTGCGATTTTTAGAAATTTAAAAAATTGCAGTAGCAAAAATCGCAAAACCGAAATTTCATCGTCAAGTGTTGCCATTATCAAAATAACGTCAGAGTTACGCACGGACACGTTTGCCCTATATAATACAGATAGATAGATATAGCTTTTTTATTCTTATAGCTTTTATACTTTATATAGCTTTAATACTTTTGGCATTATTTAACATTTGCCGTTAAAAAAAAAAAAAAAAGATACCAAGCAGATTTTGGGAAAACATAATTCATGTTTGGAATCATCAAACCAATCTTGAATACACCCAGAAACTCATCTTGTTCATGCCTTGTGCAGCAGTTATCCATATCAGAGGAGGACGACCTACAAACTATTAATGTATCTCGGGTGATTTGTTGTTTGTTTTCTTTATTTTCTGATAGATTTTACATTTTGAACTAGTATTTAGTCTTGTATCTTGTGCCTTTATCTATGGAGCCATTTTTGTTCAAATCTAAACAAAATATTAATATATCTCGGGTGATTCGTTCTTTTTTTTTTCCTTTATTGTCTGATAGATTTTACACTTTGAATAAGTATTTAGTCTTGTATTGGTGCCTTTATCTATGGAGCCATTTTTGTTCAAATCTAAACAAAATATTAATATTCGGGTGATTTGTTCTTTGTTTTTTTTATTTTCTGATATATTTTACACTTTAAGCTAGTATTTAGTTTTGTATTTGTGCCTTTATCTATGGAATCATCTTTGTTCAAATCTGTATATTCATTGTTATTTTGGTCATATTTGAATGTATTATTATAATTTTTTTTTACATAAAACTGTATTTTTTTTTACACTTTAGTATTGATTGTATCATTAACATTTCGCAAATATATCAGGAAATGAATAAAATATTAAAATATCACAAGTGATGCACTTTCATTGAGCAGGGCATTGAATTCAATACAACGGAATGCAAAGAAAAGCCCCCATACAGAAGGAATGGGGTCTTTCTTCTTTGATATGAAGTATGTTTCAATTTACATCTTTGAAAACGGGAGGACTCTATTAATATTATCTTGAAACTTGCTTTAGTCTGAAAATAAACAGCTTGGTCATTGGAAACACATAACTTTTCTTTGATTTTGTAGCACTTTTTCATAAAGTTCGTTAGAACATTTATTTAATTATTCCTTTTTGCACAAAAACATTAAAAAAAAATCTCATAACGCAACCTTCCTTAACAAAGTTTTTTTTTTTTTTTTACATCAAATATATATTAGAAAGCAGAGTTTATGTAAAAAACTTATTTTTTCTCATTAGATAGTTATTTTTTGCATGTAAAAATACTTTCCATGCTTCAAAAATATTTTTAATATACCATTCAAAAAAAGCAACATTTTACTCGCTGCATATTGGCATTAAAAGCCATGTGAGAAAGTTTGCGAATGTTATTAAGACTGGGTGAAGTTTTTCTGTCAAAACTTTTGAAACAAAATATATAACAATTTCAATTTTCTTTGAATGCATATTTAAAAATACGAATAAATAAGATGCTTAGAGAAAGTCGCTTTCTAAAAACTTTCCCACCGAAACTCGTGAAACTCGCATTAATAAAACCCGTAATATAAAATAAAGTTCGCAGATTTCTAACAAGGTGAGTTCTGATCTATGTGTGTGCTGCGAGCTCTTTTTACATTTAATTGAAATTTTTCAAGTTCTGGAAAATGTTTTTTCACAAACAATACTATTTCGTATTTCTTGAAAATTATACACCCAGAAAAATGAATTGATTAAAACTACAAAACATGTTTTGTTGAGTACATTTTGGTTGTTTTAGCAAAATTCAAGTAAAATTGAACCATTTTACTTGAATCAACAAAACATTTTTTGCTGACGAAACAAAAATTTTTTTTTGGAATTGCAAAAAAAAAATTTTTTTTGTTGATTCAAACAAAATTTCCATTGACCTATATTTAAACAAAAAGTTTTCTTGGGTCAAACAAATTTTTGTTGATTCAACAAAACTTTTTTTCTGGGTGTAGTAAAATATTTGCTTATGCAACATATTTCTAAAATATTAATAAATAAAGCTTGCCTACCCAATGAATTCAGATTTATTCTTAAAGAACTCGCATTATTTCGGCTATTAAATGTAATAAGTAACTCTGCCACTTAAAGATATCTCTTTCAAAAAAGTGTTTTAACATGAAAAAAGCGCTTTTAAAAGTACCATATAAATTACCAAAAAAATGCATCTTTCTTTTAAAAATCAAACTTCTAAAATGAAGTTTGGTGCTAAATAACCACATCTTCATTATAATAAATTGCCTTTACAATAATGTAAAAGTAACTCTAAAACTTTTCAAGTAATTCTCAAAGATGTTACTTGAAATTAACTTTTTTTTTTTGTTAATTTTTAGAACGAAAAGAAAGCAAAAGAAATTCTCTGTTTGCGTTAAAACGGTACATGATAGAAAATTTTGAATATTTTTCTCGAAATATAAAAAATACTTCATTAAAAATAAAGGTATATTTTAATTACCCAAATTATCCGAGAAAAAACGGAAAAATAGCCATTTGAATGTCTTTTTTCTGTTTTCAATTAATATTTAAAAAAAAAAAAATAAAAAAAAAATAAAAAAAAAATAGGCATCTTTATACTGAAATTGTAACAAACTCGGAAATTTTCAATACGAACACATACTGTTAACATACTTGTCTTGGTTGAAAGATTTTCCCTTAGGATACCAAACACGTGTGCTCCTAACTATGTATTCGAACAGTTTTTTCTTTTTTCGGGAAAGGTAGAAGATCTTTCAAAAAATGCTGTCAAATTTGGCCTTTTAAATTTCCGGATGCGACAGCGCGGGAAGAAAAAAAAAAACATCCGTCAGCAGAGAACAGTCGCTTACATCTTAAGATTTAATTCATTTGTTGAAAAAGAAAATAAGTGTTAGACGCCTTTTACATGTATTTCATCATCTTGGGATAAACTAAAATACCTGTGAATAAACGTCTCATTACGATCCGTAAATTTTGATTAAGGTAATATAATTAAATAAAGAATAAAAAGAACTACTCTGTAACATGCAAGTAGAGTGGTCGCAGGAATGTTCCGTGTGAGGTTGTCCAGTTGATGCTCATATCAAATCATTTTCACGTCAATTTCCGAAAAAAAATTATATCTCTGACTTTCATGAGAAATTTAGCTATTTTTTCTTCGGATTCCATTATGTGCATGCGTAAAGCCTCCTAAATTCCTTCCTTTATGTTTTGATGTACAGACACAAATCATAACCTATTGACTGCAATCTATTCGTATTGGAATCCACGTAAGTTGGACACTTAGGTATGATTTTGACACCTGTGTTGCCAATTTGGCTTCCATTTTTATCCAAACATTCTGAATTCGTACAGCATCCACAAATCTAAAATTTGGAATAGTATTTTTTTCTGTATTTAATGACAGACATATCGTTGTTACAAAAAGTATAAATTCTTCTTTCGTAATTCCCGGTGTGTATTCTGTATTCTAAATATAAAATGAGTCCAATCTGTCAACCCTGTATTGAAAAATAAGATGGGGGATTTAGCCTTTAAATGATAGGTTTGTGAGTGACGTGTTTATGTGTTCGATTCTTTTTTAATAGAAGTGTAATTAACCCATTCCCTGCTACTGGTGCGTTTTCGCAACATTCAAAATAAAAGTGGATGAAAAAAAAAAAACTGCCTGCCTACCACTATTTTAATATTTTAAAATATACTTTATTTAATGACAAAAACTTTGCTATTAAAGATACCGAATATTATCTTTCAGAATTTTTGGTGGCAAACGAATTTCTAAAAACATTGAAGACTCCGCCCATATAGTTTCGGCAGTTAATGGGTTAAGGGCTTCTATGATTTTTACAAAAGCAATAAAACGTGCTGAAATTGTCTTCTGAAATTAGTTGTCGCACTTTTGGAAGTAAATTCATAGCAAATCGTTTTTTTTTACTATAAAGAAATTTGATAGTTGCAATTAATCATTAATTAATAAAATATAAAAGCGGATTCGTGCATTTAAATGTTTAAATTGATAAAATATTTGGCCTTAAATAATCTAGGAGGGGGGGCGGGGGGGGGGGTTCTAGACTCACCTCTAATACCCTTATGGGACCTGTGAATAAGTGAATAAAATATTTTTATAACATATTATTCAACTGGTTATTTAAAGTACTGTCAGAGCATAAACGTTCAAAAAGTTCTTGCCTTAACAAAAATATAAAAATAAGTCGCTTCATCATTTCTAAAAGATGTTGTTACTTGAAATTAATTTTTCTTTTACTGACTTTTACCACGAAAAGAAAGCATTAAATTGAAGGACTATTCAAAGCCTTCCTATCTAAGCTATTGCTACCTGGTATCTACTTAAAAGTTGGGAATAAATATTTCTAAAATAAGTCAATGCATATAAATGTATTATTGCATTGAATATGTTTCTTTTCACATAGACATATTCATCCATATTTTTTTTTCCCTCATATCAAATTAAAAAATAATTGAGCAAAGACATGCAAATGTCATGTTATTAAGGATCACCCATATGAACATTATAGAATACATAATACTTAAATACAGCAAACTTTAATATATATATAATCTCCTTTTTTCAATAAATAAAACTATCTATGATTGACAAATGGATTGCAGAAGGTAGTTCACACTTTATGGAAATGATTTTAAAAGTTAATTTCTACGCATAAATTACATATTCTTTGCAACAATTTGACTTTGTTGGATAGCCTTGACTTTTGTCTATAGCCCTGGCTCAAAATTTCTATGATAATAGAATTTCTTTGTTACAGTCAGGCCAATTTTTCCCTCTTGTAAAACTTTCCAAAGGTTTTTCAACGTTCATGAATTCATTTAAACAATCCAAATGCAGAAAAAAGTAAAAAGGCCATTGATGAGGGGATGGATTCATATAATCAATCCCCTAACTATTTACAGTAGAGTAATCAGGTGATTTTACATGCATTTCTTCAATTGAGACACAATATATTTCCGTTTCGGATTCTTTCTTTTCTTTGTATATGCGTCAGTTGAGTTATGAAAGAACGGCTGAGAGACTTTGTTCATATGAAGCTCAGTTAATGTCTTTTTCGGATAAAGATAGAATTTCTTCTTCAAAAATGGGTTCTAAAATATTTTACTAATAATAAAATGAAATCATCTTAACTTTACTACATTTTTTAGATTTAATTTAATTTCATAACAAAATCCATTTATAATCATGAATTCTTTTGCACATTTTTCTTTACATTCACAAACCCATTTCTGTTTTTCTTTTCTATACATTTATAAAAATTGCTCATCTTTTGATACAGTCACTGAAATAAAGTCATGTTTCATTCAGTGTTGCGATAAGTTTTTATTTATCACCACCTATGTGTTTGTTAAAGCGAGCGTTAGAATCGCTATCCACAACACATAGGAAGAATTTGGAAAGATTTCTAAGATGTGTGGGAGAAAATTGATATGATTGTACTAAGAGAAGATTCGTCTATGATGGAAATTTCAATCCAGAGTTATAATCAAGCATCAGGGCTGTAGAGTAGAGTTAAATTGCCGCAAAGAATATGTCATATATGTTCAGAAATTAATTGTGAAAATCGTTTCCATAAAACAATTCTAATTCATAACACAACTATATCTACAACAATAATTTTGTTTTTCCAATATTGTTTTTCTTTTCATACATGACTCTCATTTTTTTCTGCTCTGTCGTTTAAAAATATCTCTTTTAGAAAAGTGGTTTTTTTTCTTTTAAACATGCTAAAAAATAATTTTCAAAATGCCTGAATTCAATTTTATTTAAAATGAAACCAGACTTATAATATTAATTTTGTTACTAAATAACCATATCTTTATAAAAAGCCTTAGCTATCACAATAATATAAGTCCGATCATTAAAGGTGTTACTTGAACTTAATCTTTCTTTTACTTCCTTTGGTCACGAAAGGAATGCATTAAATACAAATACAATTCAGAATTTTTCCCCCTAACTATTGCTAGATGGTATCTTCCTTATCTAATCTTGGTACTTAGAGTTTGCAATGAAGTTTTCAAGTTGAAATAAATTGGTATTCATGATATACATTAAAATTAACTATTGATCGTTCATGTTTAATGATTTATCTTCTACATATCTAATATACAGATTTTTCCGAACTATTGTTACGTGGTATCTACTTAAAAGTTGGCAACAAAGATTTCTGGATTAAATCAAATGGTACTCATAACATAGTTTAAAGACCGACTACTCATCTTCCATGTTTGATAATTAATCATCTATAAATCAAATCTACAGAATTTTTCTTCTGAACTATTGCTATATGGTATCTACTTAAAAGTTGGCAATAAAGATTTCTAGATTAAATTAAATGGTACTTACAGTATACTTTAAGGATCAACTACTGATCTTCCGTGTTTAATGATTAATCTACCAGAAATCTAATCTACAATTTTTTTTCCGAACTATTGCTACATATGATATCTATTTAAAAGTTCACATTTACGATTTCCAATGTAAATCAAATGGTACTCATAATATACTTTATAAATCAACTACTGATTTTTCATGTTTAGTGACTAATCTTCCACCCAGCAAAACAATACTTTTGTTTTCAGAGGTGGAGTGTATTTTTACATATGTGATTTTCATTTATTGGTTGTTGAATACAAACATCATTTTTCTCGCTTAAAAATATGTCTTTTAATATTGTAAAATATAAAAAAAAATATTTTTAAGTTTTTTAAAGAATTTTTAAGCCTGCAATTGAACTTGAATCTTCTCAACTAATGTCAAGCTCATTGAACATCATTCACATCATTGATATTCTATAAGAAGAAAGTTTTCTTAAACTTGTGTTGCTTTTTACTTACCCATCATACGTAGTATAGGGTAAGTCTTGTAATCGTTTTGAAAATCGAAATTTTTTTTTTTTGACGGATTTACACGTTTCAGACACTGGAGATTCCGAAAAACATATTTTTAGAAAAAAAAAATTTGCCGTCCGTCTGTGTGTCTGTGTGTGTGTCGGTGTGTCTGTAAACGCTCTATCTCCCAAAAAAGTTGAGATAGAGACTTGCAGTTTGGTATGTACTTAGTATGTAATAATGGGAAGAAGTCTATTTTATTTCAATAACCTCGATTAACCGGAACTATTTTTTTCGGACTCTCGAAATATTCGTTCTGATAAAAGGTATGTAAAATTTTTAGAAATTGTCTATTTTAAGAAATGAATATAAAAGACAATAAAAAAACATAAATTTTACATAAAGCATGAAGTCGATCGGATAATGAGTTGCCGAGATATTTGGAATCCTATTTTCCACACACTTTGATTTTTCATGACCCTGTATTTCATTCAAATTTCACTTTAAAGATATATTTTAATTGGAAATTTGACGCTTAATCAGATTCAATAAACCGCTAGTTAATAGGATTATTGTTTTTGGAGTTATAAGGAAAACCCTCTTTCAAGCAATTCAGTAATCGAGCCTTTAAAGTTTATGACATCATCAAGCCACGATTTTATTCGAATTGCAATGCATTTTATAAATAGTTTACACATTTTTATTTCAATATTTTATATTATGCATATCCATGATGGGTAAGTATTACGGTGGACCCCAACGACTAGTTTTTTTGTCATTAAATAATCAAAGAAATGCATGCATTATGTTTCATTTGAAATTAATCCATATTTCAAAAATGAAGTTTTTTTTATATTAAACAGCCATATATTTATTAAAAGCCCCACATTAAAGTTCGCAATAATGTAAATGTAAGTCCAATCATTACTATAAAATATGTTACTTGAAATTAGCCTTTCTTTTACTTTACTTTTGGCACAGAAAGAAAACTTTAAATAGACTTACAATTCAAAACTTTCTTTCCAAGGTCTTGCTACATGTTATCTTTTTGCAAGTTGGTAATAAATATTACCAAAATAAATCAAATGATTCTCATAATATACTTTAAAAAACAATTACTGACCATTTGTAAATGTTCTTCACGAAATCGCCATAAATAAAATATTTCGAAAACACGAATTTCGTGTCTTTCAATATTTCATTGGCCTACAACGCCTGGAACGTGTAATCTGCAGTTATATCCATTAACGTAAAAGGAAAACCAAACAGAATAAATTTTCAAAAAAACAAAGTTTTTTCTTTTTGTGACTGCATTTAATTTCATTTTTAAAAAAATTTTAGAGCATCAGATTTAAAATAAAAGCAACCCAATCGCTGATTTTATTTTCAAATTTTATTACAAGCTTTTTATTTATTTAACTTGTTTCTAGTTTTTAAGGATGGTATATATTAATCTATTTTTCATTTTCTTCTTGGTGTACTAGTTTTTAAATTATATACAGTTGTGCATTCTTGATATTAAGAATGTATGTTTTTTAAAGTTGTTCTTTCTTTTAAAAATGCTAAAAATTATCAAAAAATGCATGCATACTATTTTGTTTAAAATTAAATCAGACTTCTAAAATTCAGTTTGGAACTAAATAACCATATTTTTATTAAAAGACTTTGCAATCATGATAATACAAATGCTAAATGATCTTACTTAAATTTAGCCTTTCTTATAATTTCTTTTAGCACGAAAGGAAAGCATTAAACGGAAGTATAATTCAGAAAATTTCTTTACAAACTATTGCTACTACTACTTATAAGTTGGTAATAAAGATTTCCGAAATACATCAAATAGGGGAGAATGGGGAAATCACAGCAACATCTTTGAGACAATCCAAATTGTAATAGGATTAGGAAAATAATTTGATTTTTTATGATTGTCTCACAAAATGAATGCAGTTTGAAATTTCATATGATCTTTAGGCCAAATATCATCAGGATATGAGTTGGAGAGCAAAAGCCCAAAAAGGGTTTTTTTCCGGCATTACCCTACTATTTGGGCAATTACCTGCATGCTTTAGAGAAATGCCAGTCATGCTGGGAAATGCCATCTATCTAATCCTGGAATATATTTTTGTGTACTTTCGCCAAAAATAAAGAAAGAGAATGAGCAGTGAAATGATAATTATATAAAATAATTCCAATAAACAGAAAAATGTATTTATTTAACTCCAATGAAAGGAAAATCTGACATAAAAGTAGATGAGATCGGTTGAAATAACATATTAAATCAGATACATCATCAATAAGGTTATGGTTGGGAGGAAAGTTGTGCTTGGATATCACAGTTCCAAGGTTGTCAAAAAAAAAGTCCAATTGCCTCTCTGTCGAAGGCTGATATTCAATGAACTAATGCTGCCTCAAGCTTCTTTATTCTCAAGGATGGGTTTCTTTTTATCAGTACATAAAAACCATACCCTGCCATTTTAGCGTCTTTCTTGAAATGGCCTTAATTTTACATTATTAGCTTCGGCATATTGGTATGCAAGTTTGTAGGCTTGAAACAGTAGAATAGGTTAGACAGAAGCAGAGTTCGCTAGGCCGAATTCATTCCTTATTTTTCAGTGAATATGACCACTTTCCTATCGTAGGTTTATTTGTCTTACCCTTTTTCATTCGTTCTTTGAATGTGCTGTGGGGGATATTGAACTTGATGCTAGCTGAACTCAAACTGCATCCTTTTGCCTTTACAATATTCCATGGACAAGTGCCTCTTCTAGACCAAGAGGCTCTCTCTGTTGTTCTTGGTCTGTTTCTCGGCGTCTGTGAATAAAGAAATTCCTAATTCAACAACAATATTGGAGTGCTGAGGATAAATAAACTGATAACATATATATTTTCAAGAAAATTTGCTTGGAAAAATAATACTACTTTTACTTGCTTAAATAGCTTCATTTTCATTAGAAATTCGCTAAGAATAAAATAAATACATATCTAAACAATTACTGTTACCTACAAAAGCATCACAATAGGTAAAAATGAAAATCAAAAGCACCATGTTATGAAATATACTTGGTAATACTGAGAGAAACGATTTTGGAAAGTCACAGTCATTTAAAACCATGTCTGTGAATCCCCAAAGGTGTGGATGTCATTCCCTCATTGTTTAAGTTTTTCATATAAACTCACCACTTTGTCCCACCACCTCAAATTAAAACTAGTCGTTGGGGGCCACCGTAATACTTACCCATCATGGATATGCATAATGTAAAATATTAAAATAAAAATGTGTAAACTACTTATAAAATGCATTGCAATTCAAATAAAATCGTGGATTGATGACGTCACAAACTTTAAAGGCTCGATTACTGAATTGCTTGAAAGAAACATCCGTATAACACCAAAAATAATAATCCTATTAACTAGCGGTTTATTGCATCTGATTAAGCGTTAAATTTCCAATTAGAATATATCTTTGAAGTGAAATTTGGATGAAATACAGGGCCATGAAAAATCGAAGAGTGGGGAAAATAGGATTCCAAATATCTCGGCAACTCATTATCCGATCGACTTCATGCTTTATGCAAAATTTATGTTTTTTTATTGTCTTTTATATTTATTTCTTAAAATAAACAAGTCCGAAAATTTTTATATACCTTTCATCAGAACGAATATTTCGAGAGTCCGAAAACAATTGTTCCGGTTAATCGAGGTTTTTAAAATGAAATAGGCTTCTTCCCATTATTACTTACTAAGTACATACCAAATTGCAAGTCTCTATCTCAATTTCTTCGGGAGATAGAGCGTTTACAGACACACACACAGACACACAGACGGACGGCAAATTTTTTTTTCTAAAAATATGTTTTTCGGAATCTCCAGTGTCTGAAACGTGTAAATCCGTCAAAATTTTTTTTTCGATTTTCAAAACGATTACAAGACTTACCCTATACTACGTATGATGGGTAAGTAATAGATCAAAATGCTGGTAAATTGCTTAGGTGGGAAAAGGTATGTAAACAAACTTACAGCATTGAAACTATACACACATAGTTTGCTGGGCTCTAAAGAAAAGGCATGATGATCGGCGTCCCACAAAGTTGCGCGAAAGTTTCAAAGCATTGGATGACCGCCATTACTTCATGGGTGAAAATTCCCAAATTCTACCCTACTTATAATAAGCTTTAAAAATTAATTACTGATCTTACATGTTTAATGCTTAATCTTCCACAATTCTAATATGCGACACAACAATAGCTTTTTTTTTTCAGAATAGGATTGTTTCTGTTTGTTTGTTTGTTTTCCTAAATGACTCGAATTTTTTTTAGCTATTGAATATGATAAGTAGCTCGGTTGTTCAACTTGGGAATTCCTGGCAAATGTACATTCCACTGAACACTACAGCACTTTTGTCTGTGACGTGGATTTTAACTTATTCACATTTTAATTGTTCTAGGAAGAAAATTATTCTTTAATCAGTGTCACACCTTTGTTATTGAATTATGAATGAAATGTATGCATTCTTTTTTATGTGAAGTTAAACGAAACTCCAGAAATCTCTTCTGAAAAGGCTTTTTTTTTTCTTTTAAGAATAAATGCTAAGTCTGTAATTGAACATGGAAATTCCTGACAAATCCATATCACACTGAACACTACAGCACTTTTGTCTGTGACGTGGATTTTAACTTATTCACATTTTAATTGTTCTAGGAAGAAAATTATTCTTTAATCAGTGTCACACCTTTGTTAGTGAATTATGAATGAAATGTATGCATTCTTTTTTATGTGAAGTTAAACGAAACTCCAGAAATCTCTTCTGAAAAGGCTTTTTTTTTTCTTTTAAGAATAAATGCTAAGTCTGTAATTGAACATGGAAATACCTGACAAATCCATATCCCACTGAACACTACAGCATTTTTTCTCTGTGACGTGAATTTTAACTTATTCACATTTTAATATTCTTTAAGAAGAAAATTATTCTTCAACATGAGTTACACATTTTTTAGTGAATTATGAAAGGAATGCATACATTCTTTTTTATTTAAAGTTAAACCAAACTCCAGAAATTAAGTATAGAATTAATCAATTATATTAAAATAGCCCTTGCGATCACAATAATATAAATGCAACCCCTATAATTGTATCTAAAAGATGTTATTACTTGAAATTAACTTTTCTTTTTCTTACATTTAGCACGAAAAGAAAGCATTAAATAGAAATACAATTCAAAAACTTTCTTTCCAAGCTATTTCTACACGATATCTACTTATGAGTTGGCAATAAAGATTTCCAAATTGAGTCAAATGATACTCATATTATGCTTTAAAAATCAATTACTGATCTTACATGTTCTTTTCGAGATCATCATAAATAAAATATTTCGAAAACACGAATTTCCTGTCTTTCAATATTTCATTGGCCGACATCGTCTGGAACGTTTAACCTGCAGTTATACCCATTAACTTAAAAGGAAAACATAACAGAATATATTTTCACAAATGCAAAGTTTTTCTTTTTGTGTCTGAACTTAGCTTGACTCTTTTTTTTTTTTTTTGATTTATGATAAAAGCATTTCGATTACCCAAACTCTTTTATATTTTTATTTTATTAAATGCTTTTTATTAACTTGATTCGTTTTATGTTTGTAATAAAAACTAAAATTTAGAAACTAAAATAAATATTGTATGTAAGGTAAAGCTAGGAGAGGCTGCGCACAATTAAAAAAAATAACAATAAAAAATCTAAATATTAATTTTTTGCTAAACTATCCCTGAATAATTTTGACTTCATTTGTTTTTATGCATTTCCATTGTCATTTTGTTGTTATGTTGCAATTTAATAGAACAGTTGTAATAAAACCAAGAAAGTTATTTTGCGCAATCTGTCCTTACAGGGTTGGTGTGATTGCGCACATGGGTAGGAGAAATTGTTACTAATAATAACTACAATTAAATTGGTAACAATAATAATTACACTTAAATGACATTGTTGTAAGGTTTTTGTGAACAAATATTATTGCATTAGGAGTGAATATTTCAACCTAATGATTAAAGATTCAGAAAAAGGAAATAATTTAAAAAACGATTAAAAATTTTTAATTAAAGGAAAAAATAATTACAGACTCAGAAAAAGCAAGACCAGATAAGATCGCAAAATAACATGAAGTTACTTGATAACACATTTAACTTCAAATTAGTCAATTTTCAGTTTTCATTTTTTATGCAAATTTGCCAATAAGCTGCGTAATCTCTCCTATCATGGAAACTAATGACAACAATGCGCCATCACTCCTAAGTAGCAGATGCCCAAACTCTCCAATTTCGGTAGGTGAGATTGCGCGGCCTTTTATTTAAATATGGCCGCTACTAAAACGAACCGTTGATGTTCACATTGTTAGTCTAGATTAGTAGCTTATGAGAAATCGTTTAAGTTTAAAATATTTTGTACCACTGACATCGTATAGAAATTCTGATGAATAGCTATGAAAATTCAAGCACTTACTTTGGGAAAACAAAACAAAATAGTAATGCTTTATCTTAGACGCTCAAAACAATCAGCGTGCACTTTCAAGTAGACACCCCACTACTGCTGTTGTACAAGTACCTGGAGTCGCTGCTCGCTCTATCTACTCCTTCCCTCCGAACTCCTATGTGTGCAATCTCTCCGACCGCGCCATCTCTCCTGGCTTTATCTTACTTTAAATGTTGGTATTTCTAAAATAAATGAACGTTACTCATATTTTGATTTAAAATTCAAACATTTTAAGTATCATTTGCAGTAATATAAATAACCATGGCAAATAAACAGATTTTTTCAGAGTTAAAACAGTTGGCAACTGATTGCATAAGCTTGGGAAGAGCACCATCTTAATCTTCCTCAGTATTTTTAGTTACAAAATACTTATGATAGGGAATACTGGAATATGAAATATATTAAAGTAAAAAAGACAATAATAATAATAAAAAAAATGTTATTTAAAAAAAAAACACGTTTTATTTTGTGCTTAATTAAGTAAATTTAAGTAATTTTTTTTCCAAAAATCTGCAAGATAAAACAAAATTGTAAAAGTATGTAGCGCTGCAAACTATATGATAAGGAAATTAAGCTGCAACGAGAATCATAAAAAGAAAATTACTAAACATTCATTAAAAATTTAAACATATTTTAAAAAGGGTTAAAATACTAATTTAAATCCTCGCTTCACGCTTTTACAATGCTTGTTTCGTGCTCTAGATTTTTTATAAAAATATTATTTTTATATTTAAGTACAGTTGTGAAAAAAGAAAGTAAACCCCCTTGATATTTTGCAACACATCATATAAAAAGGTGACTAGTTATCTTAGTCAATATATCATTAGTTGTAACAATAAAATGTAACTATTAAACTAATAACCAACATTGACATCATATATACGTTTTTCGGTAAATTTTACCATTTTAAACGGGTAGTCATTCGATCAAATAGTTTAGGAATTATGCATGTTTAAACTTTGGAAATCCTAATGTTAAATTCACTTTGAATCGTTGCAAAACAGATTTCAGTTCGGATTATTTTTTCAGCATTACTCAAAAACAGGAAAAATATTCATTGGTTCTCTATGAAAATAATGAAATTTTGAATTATTAAGAAAAATATTTGAAAATATTAAACAACACCTACCCTATATTCATTTCTGGGTTATAATCCATCTATATGCAAAGATACAGGGCCATTAAATCTCCCGTTTTGACGTTTACTTCAGCCAAACATTCACACACACAATCCCATTTATAATAGTATTAGGATACAGGGCCATTAAATCTCCCGTTTTGACGTTTATTTCAGCAACATCCACACACACAATTTTATTTATAATATTATTAATATATATATATATATATATATCATTTAAAAAAATGTATATATATATACATAAGTTAGATATTCTATATACTAATTAACTACTTGCCATCTTTTAATTAAAGATTTTGGTCAGAATTTGTCCGTTGTCTTTTGATTTTAAATGTATTATATATATATATAATAGTTTTTTAAGTCCGATAGCTGAAATCTTGCACCTTTACAGCTTATTATGTCTCGTGCAAGGATGAAATCGTACATATTTTAGGAAATTTACAGTAATTTGGGCTTCCTAATTCTATTATAAAATCCACAGTTTCTTTTTTTTTTATAATTTATTATAATAGGTATCAGTTTCATCTTCCATATTTATTACCCTTTTGTCTGATGAATTATAAAGTCGTCTCTATGGTTATGTATCTATATACATGTCTATCCATTTATCTATGTATCTATATCTATCTATCTATATCTATCTATCTATCTATATATATATATATATATATATATATATATATATATATATATATGTATATATATATATATATATATATATATATATATATATATATATATATATATACGCTGTATGACTTCCTTTATTGGAAGTCGTCTAAAACAGAACTTATAAATGACAAAATTATTTACATTCATCAAAGAATTTTGTACAACTGCTGGCACGAAAAATTTTAATTTAAACAATTTTCTATTAACAACAACAATAACAACAACAAAAACTAAATTTAAATCTTAACACTTCCAGAAGATTGAATGGTCAGCAAATGTGAGAAATTGTTTTCTTGTTTCAAACGTTTAGCTGGGTTAATTACTTTTAAAAACTAATAAAGGGAACATGATATATTCTAGGATTTCCTACTTAGCTTTCTCAGAAGTACCTTTTTCAAAAGCAATTGATGATGATAAAAATGCGAAAGTTAAAAGGCGTTTTAATGGCTTCTTCGTGAGGCTTCTTTCCCAGAAATCAGCTAGTTTGTTTATTTTTAAATAATGCTAATTGAAACAGCACTGATTTAGCGTTGAAATTGGAAAAAATCAGGTTGTTAGACGGTGTTCGTGCAGTATTTTCGACAACACTCTATCACTGTGAAAGGAAAAGAATTCCTTACTTTAGTAAAGTTTTTTGTCCTACATGTGCATTTAGGCTTATTAACAGAATCCGAAGATAAAGAAACCAACATCGGTATTAAATTTACGACAGCTTTTACGTGATTAAAGTTTAGTGTATTTAAATATTTAATACGATTTCTCAGAAAATACCTCAGTATTGCATTTACTTTTTGGTACTATTCTTAGTTTTACTTTATTCAAACTTCTTATTCGCTTAATTATATTTTATTCAAACAAAAGAGTTTATTCAATACTCTTGTATGTAATTTATTTGTATGTTATTGGTTACTATCATTACGTTGCATTATTTGCTTGAACGTATTTATTTGTATGCTATTAGTTACTATTATTACTCTTGATTAATTTTAACATAATTATTCTATTTGGTAAATAAATCATGAGTTGTAATTTTCAAATAGAGTGAAAACTGTCTAGGCCAGTATTTGAACCAGGAAGTACGGGGAACGGAATAAATTTCAGGGATTACCTGCAATTTTTTCTTTTGAACTTATACTTTTACTATATGAATGCGTAATACCGGTTTTAACTTAAATATAGCAGTGGCCCAAATATCAGCCAACTAGAGTTATGTAAATACTGTCTAACCGATATTTAGAGCTCTCTGGGTTTGTTCCGCGTGTAAGGGAAGAAAATAAATTGATTTATGGGATCTCAGACGCTGTATTATTTTGCTGCGTCATTTGTTGGACACTTCAAAATCTTCCGCATTGAATAGGGAGAGGAAGGGGGGAAATTACGTAGAAAAAACTAAGAAATTCAGGTGAAAGAAGAAGAAATTGGATTTTAAAAAGGTAGAAAATGAAGATATCCGACAGAGGAAGATGATGCATTTTGTGTCTTCTTCAGTGGCCCAAATACCAGCCACCCAGAGTGGTCTAAATACTGTGTAGGTATTTGGACATCTCTCGGTTTGTTCCGCGTGTAAGGGAAAAAAATAAATTAATTTATAGGGATCTCAGACGCTGTATTATTTTGCTGCGTCATTTGTTGGACACTTCAAAATCTTCCGCATTGAATAGGGAGAGAAAGGGGGGAAATGACGTAGAAAAAACTAAGAAATTCAGGTGAAAGAAGTAGAAATTGGATTTTAAAAAGGTAGAAAATGAAGATATCCGACAGAGGAAGATGATGCATTTTGTGTCTTCTTCAGTGGCCCAAATACCAGCCACCCAGAGTGGTCTAAATACTGTGTAGGTATTTGGACATCTCTCGGTTTGTTCCGCGTGTAAGGGAAAAAAATAAATTAATTTATAGGGATCTCAGACGCTGTATTATTTTGCTGCGTCATTTGTTGGACACTTCAAAATCTTCCGCATTGAATAGGGAGAGAAAGGGGGGAAATGACGTAGAAAAAACTAAGAAATTCAGGTGAAAGAAGTAGAAATTGGATTTTAAAAAGGTAGAAAATGAAGATATCCGACAGAGGAAGATGATGCATTTTGTGTCTTCTTCAGTGGCCCAAATACCAGCCACCCAGAGTGGTCTAAATACTGTGTAGGTATTTGGACATCTCTCGGTTTGTTCCGCGTGTAAGGGAAAAAAATAAATTAATTTATAGGGATCTCAGACGCTGTATTATTTTGCTGCGTCATTTGTTGGACACTTCAAAATCTTCCGCATTGAATAGGGAGAGAAAGGGGGGAAATGACGTAGAAAAAACTAAGAAATTCAGGTGAAAGAAGTAGAAATTGGATTTTAAAAAGGTAGAAAATGAAGATATCCGACAGAGGAAGATGATGCATTTTGTGTCTTCTTCAGTGGCCCAAATACCAGCCACCCAGAGTGGTCTAAATACTGTGTAGGTATTTGGACATCTCTCGGTTTGTTCCGCGTGTAAGGGAAAAAATAAATTAATTTATATGGATCACAGACGCTGTATTATTTTGCTGCGTCATTTGTTGGACACTTGAAAATCGTTCGCATTGAATGGGAAGAGAAAGGGGGGAAATGACGTAAAAAAACTAAGAAATTCAGGTGAAAGAAGTACAAATTGGATTTTAAAAAGGTAGAAAATGCAGATATCCGGCAGAGGAAGATGATGCACTTTGTGTCTTCTGCGTACAAGAAGGGAAACACTGGGTTCGATGTTTAGAATGGTATATTTGGGCCCATAGTGACTGCATCGACGCAGAGAGTGATTACTATGCTTGTGATTTTTGTAAATAAAGTAATCTACATTTTAAGCATCAAGCCCTTTTCTCCTTAACTCATTAAAAAACAAAACTAGGAGCAGAATGGAAAGAAATCTCAGAGATAGTCGGTAAAATTTTTATAAATATGACGAAAATGCTTGTTTATTTTAAATTCTATATTCTTTCTATAGATGTTATTAATCAATAAAATTTATTAAAACACTGTTCTTCTCTCTTAATTAGCGAAATTACTCGTATTTGTATGATTCTTTTGGGAAAAAAACTGAGGTAGCCAGTATTTAGACCCCATTTTCTAAATTCAAAATTTGCAGATTTTCGGAATTTTTTTTTTTTTTTTTATAAACAGAAAATGCTTTTTAAACTGATTTTTTTCTTCTAAACGATGGAAAATATATCAAGGTACCCTACCATGACTTTTTCCTGCACTAATTTTCAAATTTGTAGAACATAGATTGAAAATAAAAGTAGTAGGCGGTATTTGGACCTGCTCCTCTTATCTTTGTCAAATTTCGAACGGATACACGGCTTCTTTTCTTTTTATAATTGATTTTTTTGTGTAAAAGAATTTACTATCCCGATAATTTTTTGTAAATTTCAGTCAAAGATGTAATGTTTATCTGAGGCCTGTATGCTTGCCTTTACACCTCAACTTAACTTGTGCAAAATTATTCTTACTACTTCGAAATTTGAATATATTTTAAGTCTTACAAGCGTATTTTCCTTTTTAAAAACGGTCACCATATCACTTGTAGTTTTCATTACAGACACGCACTAAAAACTATGATAGCTTATCACTTACGTGTTTAATGCTGAAAACACAATGGAATTTATATATTTTTAAAACAATTTAAAATATTTTCTTATAAAGCAACATATTGTTATATATACAAAAACTCGGTTTGTGGCGTCAGGTGCTGACATCCGAAAAATCTACAAGAGACCACGCCATTTCTTCGGGTCCATTCTTTCTCCAGACCCCTATCCCTCATGCTTTTTTTATATCATCCATCAAGGTCTTTCGTGGTCTTCCTCGTTTCCTCTTTTGGTTTGTTCTGTAATTAGATGCGATTTTGGGCAGTCTCTCGTCACTCATTCTTTTAAAAAAGTTACTCAAAAATATGAATCTTGGTTGAAACTGAGCATGTGCGATGACAACCATATCAAATTTATTCTGTATTTTCAGGCAGTGGTCAAGAAATGAAAATGTCAAACTCGCAGTTTAATCAAAATTTCCTTTGCGTCGAAATATGACATGGCAATGCTTTACACTTTTTTATATTTATCTTTCACTATGCAAAATACATATTTTTAAGGCATATTTTTTTCTGAATGTGAGAGATCTGTAAAACGGACCTATCAATCAAACAAATAGAAGAGGCAGTTTTCTGGGCTGGAAAATGGATGGAAAAGATTAAACTTGACTTTGATGTTCACTTTTGGACAATCAAAGATATTTTTCGCTTTCACCACTTGCCTAAAATCTAGGTATGAAAATATGTTGTTGAAGAATTGAAGAACTGGATGGTTTAAATCCAAATTTGAAGACAGAAAAAAAGAGCTAAGTTGAATAAATATAATCTTAACATGAAACAACCCGATAAGCTACAAATCTAAAATGTCAGTCATAAAATGAAGTGATATCACATGCACATTGTAAAAAAAAAAATAATAATACAAATGCTTCGTAATCTGAGAAAATATAATATAACCGTGTACGAAAATATACAATAACCTTTTCCGAGCTAAGCCACGATTTCGAAAAGTGTTTCTTATCTTTAGAAACCTCAGAAACCAATATATTTTCGAGATTTAAAGAAGCATTTATAAAACAAGTTTCTTTTCCTGCCATTAATTTCGGAAATGTTTCAGCGGTATGTTTATAGTGTATTAACCAACAATGCTACACTGCAAAAAAAAAAAAAAAGTGTTGATTTCACAGTATAATACTGGCACCCCAGCTGCCGGGGTGCGAGTATTATACTGTAAAATCAACACTTTTTTTTTTGCAGTGTATGAATTCTCATGTAAACATTTTCATGTTCAACAAACATGTTTTGCTGACAAACACGAAAAATTAGCAGCATTAACATTAACATTAACATTATTGTATGACACTCACATGTATAAATTCAATTACGCAGCTTTAATGTTTAATTGACAATTGATAGAACCCTAAACACCGATATACCGGTTTGAGAAAAACTTATTAATACAATGTAAAAAATGAAATGGAAACGTTTCCAAAAATCAGTGGCAGCAAAAAAAACTTTGTTTTCTTAAATTCTTCATTAAATCTATAAAATATATTGTTTTTTGTTGTTTATACAGATAAAAAACGCTTTTCGGAATCGTGTGTTTGGAAGAGGCTGTTGTATATTATCGTTTGTGGTTATGTTATATTTTCGTTGTTTAAGAAACATATGTATTTTTTACAGTGTGAATGCCGTGTGAAAATCCATCATCATTCATAATAACTGTAAATGTCTCGGAGTGAGGCATAGTACATGAAAACTCCTTGACGACCTGTAAGCATGTGATGTGTATGCGTGTGATATGACTGCATGTTTTGTATAGTTTATCATTTTAGTATGTTCGATTAGATAAAATTCAGTTTAATATTCTCCATGAATGTGCATAAAATTGAGGAATGAACACTCTTGTATTAAACAGTTTATCAGTTTGTAAAAATGATTAATTTATTTTAAAATGGTCAGCATATGCACGAGAAACATCAATGTACAGATAATAACACTTGTTCTGTGTTTGTGAAATTGAAAACAAAACAAATAAATATAACAAGCACATTCAAGTCGATGCACTAGACAAGAGTGTGTTAAGTTGTAACAAATAAACTGTTATGAAATAGTAAATATTTTATTGAATATTTAGTTTAGAAATAATTAGGAATTAAATATTAACAGTTAGTACTTACTGCGGTTTCACTCAAAATCATACAACAGTGGTTTATGCTTTACTTAACTGATATTGCTCGCAAAATTAATTAAAAAAGAAACATTCTGGTACTTTAAAAGACTATGCCAGTATTTCTAAATCTTTTTGTAAAAAGTTCACATATTACAGAAGGCTGCAACTCGCCAAGCAGTTTTCTTATAATGTACCTTACTCCGAGATATTTGCAACTATTATGAATAGTGTTGTATTTTCTTACGGCACGTAAATGTGATAACGCTTCTTTTTATGGCTGAGGTTTTAAATTCAACTTAACAAAGTTTATATTTATTTAGTTTTATTATTATTATTATTATTTTATTTTAAAAGATAATCTGTTTGCGCATTTCAAACACTTTAATTCAGAAGACGAAAAGAGTCAAAAAGAGTAGAATTTTTTTTTATAATTACTCTTTTACTAGAATTCCATAAAAATTAACGATGTTAAAAGAAAAAAAATAATTTAAATAATTTAACAATGGAAAGAAGAATATTTTTCGCAAAATTTATCTAGAACTACACTATTATTATTTTTTTCCAAATCTAGGAAAATTTAATATAACTACGAACGAAAATATAAAATAACATCTTCTGAGTTATCCCCATCATTCCGAAAAGCGTTCTTTATATTTAGAAATCTCTGAAACTAATATATTTTCGAGATTTAAAGAAGCATTTATAAATACAGAGTTTCTTTTGCTGCAACTGATTTTGGTAAAAGTCTCCGTGTAGATTTCATAGTGTGTCAATATATTTTTTCGATCTGGGATATTTGGTTTTTAGGATGCTATAAATTCTTAAGAAAACTTTTTCATGTTCCAGAAACATGTTTTACAGACAAACTTAAAAAATTAACATAACCATCATTAACATTAAAATTAATATTATTATGTGACTCACGTATGTATAAATTCAGTTACACAACTGAAATTGTTAAATTAAAATTTCATAGCATCCTAAAAACTGATATTTTGGTTTGAGAAAACCGATTAATACATTCAAAAACTACTCAAAAATGTTTCCGAAAATGAGTGGCAGCAAAAGAAACTTTGTATTTATAAATGATTCTTTAAATTTCGAAACTATTTTGGTTTCTGGTGTTTCTAAAGATAAGGAACTCTTTCAGGAAACATGGGTATCTCGGAAGAGGTTATTGTATATTTTCATACGTGGTTATCTTATATGTTAGTATTTTAAGAAACATTTGCTTATTTTGCGGAGTAAAAATTTCCAATAATTTAATACAAGTGTGGGTCAACCTTGAAAATTATATATAAATATTCATTACCCTTAGATTTATCGTTTGATTTGCTATATTTTAAAAAATTTTAAAGATTTTTCATCGAGATTGAATGACTAAAAATATTTCATTTCGTTTATTTATACATTTCGAAAAAACTGATTTAGGTGAGAGGTTTTATGAAAACAATTTTAAAGATTTCGGGAAAACAGCTAATTTTTATCGATTTTGTATTGGCTCACACGTATGCTATGTTTTTTTGTTTTTTTTTCAAATTTTGCCAAAGACTAATATTTATTCATTTGTGCTTAAATTTATTACAACAAATTTTCATATTTCGAGAAATGGGAAAATCCGAAAAATCTACACGTAATTTAGTAAGGTAACGTATTATATTTTTGGTAATGGAATTTGATAATTATATTTCGTTATTTTCATAATCGTGAGTAACTCGCAAAAATTTTTTGTATATTTTCGTTCGTGGTTACAATATATTTTCGTAGATTAAGAAACATTTGTCTTTTTTTACAGTGTAGAAATCTAATCAATATTTATAGTACTTGCTTATGCACAGAAATGTTTTTTAGAGATCAAGCATTGAAGACAGAAGGAATAACTCTTGATACAGTGATATCTCGGTTTTCGTCCATAATCCGTCCGAAAACAATCGACGAAATCCGAAACCGACGAAAACCGAGGCATTTATTTTCATATGAACATATGTAAATTCAATTAATTCGTTCTAAAAACTCTAAAATACGTACCAAAAACACATTTTATAGAAAATAAGTATAGTGTTTAATAATAAAAATCATAAGAAATGTTCTTAGCGTATGATATCAAGACACTATATCTGAGACCACTTCCTTTTTTGGTCTTTTGGCAGTAGGACTAGCTTCAGAATCAGAGGAACTATGTCCAGGGGTGTAAAACTGAACGCCATTGTGCTGATTGCCACCATTAAATTTTTAGTATTTTCACATAAAGAATACTAATACAATTTAGGCGAACTATACTAATAAAATTTAAGCGAAGAATACTAATAACATTTAGTGGTGACAATCAGCCCACTGGCGCCTAGTTTTGACACCCCAGCCTATGTCGATCAAAACAGCTGTTTAAAGTGGTCTGTTACTGCAGCCTTTTTAAGATTTGCCCAAAATAGGGCAAGACAATATCATTAAACAAGTTGCTTACAAGAAACTTTATTTTGTCCCATGATGGAGCACTCGCAATCAGTAAAAACATAACAAAAATACAATGGAAAAAAACGAAATCCGAGGCAACAGACGAAAACGGAAACAAATTTTTCGCGGAAAAATCGACGAAAACTGATACCGACGATAACCGAAGTCAACAAAACCGAGGTATTACTGTACTTTAAAATGTCCTTCAACTGAGTGGGAAGGGCTTGCGCACCATGAGATCCTCCTTAATCCTACGTCCTTGATTTCATACGAGCTGTAATTTTTCCAACTAAGTGAAAAAGATTTCAGGCAAGGATTCGAACCGGGAGCCTTTGAGTAAGCTGACAAAGCTCTACCAATTGAACTACCGTGCATAAATCTGGCGGAACTTTCTCACACAGAGAACCTTGCTGATCACGACATCTGGTATGCTATCTGAATCAGCTCAACAGAATAATAACATTACGCTTTAAAAATTTATAAGAAATTTTTTTTATTAATATAGAAGAAAAACATGATATTTTTCCATGTTTTCTTTAATTATCTGTTTTCTTGCAGTTTCTCATAAATTTGAAGCTTGGCTGACGTTCTGAATATACCTGGTGGTTATAAAATAAGTATCTCTATTTGAAGCTGTCCGTAGCTTGAAGGAATAACCGGAATGAAAGCAAAATTGGTACACTTACTATTCACGAAGGGGGAAGAAGAATGGAACAATAAAAAAAAATAATTGCAATAATCGCCGACAGAGGGCTCTTTTGAGTGTGAAATATATTGCGTAATATTGTGTACCGTCGAGGTGTCAGAAACCTCAATGGCTTTACAGCATATCACAACATGTGCGAAACATCACTCCTGATGCGTTACATTCAGCAGTTGAGCACGTCGCGCACCGCCTGGATTGTGTCCTCCAGTACAATGGTCATGTGAAACCTGAACATGATCGGCACCACCATGCGAAAGCGCAGCCACATTCACTGTGTCATTTACCAATAAATTAGGTGTGCCATCCGGTTTGACGCCTCAATTCTTTATTCTTGTACAACACACTACATTTCACACTCCGTAGCGCCATCTGTCGGTAATTATTACAATTATTTTTTTTATTGTTCCATTCTTCTTCACCCTTCTCGAATAGTATGTGTACCGATTTTGGTTTCATTCGGGTTATTCCTTCGAGCTATAGACATCTCCAAATAGGGATACTTATATTATAACTACCCTGTACAATGACAATCATATCAAATATATTCATCATTTTTAGGCTAGAGTGCAGAAATGAAATGTCAAATTCTCTGGCCAACCAATCTTTCTTCGCATTTAACTTTGAAGTGCCAATGCGTTACGTATTCTTATATTTATCTCTGACTAAGCAAAATATATTTTTAAAGCATAAAATTCTTTAAATATTGAAGATATGTGGAATGGATCTATGGATCGAATAAATGAAAGGATTTGAAAAAAAAATGATGGAAAAGATTAAACTTGACTTTGATGGTTTTAGACAGCCAATGATTTTTTTTTTTTTTTTTTGCGTTCTCCACTTGCTTGAAATGCTGACATTGCTGACGCACTGGAGAAGTGAACCGTTGAAACGTCAACCTATAGAGATAGGAAAAAGAGGGTTTTCATGCAATAAATATTATAAAATTATATATAAATTTCCAATATTATATTCTGAACAGGTCTTTTATTCTGGTGGTACCTTGGACTTATAAGGTAGGTTTCGTGCTCCTGCTACGATAACACATCAATTAACACACAACTTTAATATATTTAAAAATTCACGAATAGAAACGAACCATAGTCCAACGAAATCTAAGGCTTTCTTTGCGGTGAAAGTAGGTTTAAAAATAAAAAAGGCATTATTTGAGTCGCTGAAGTTATCAATTTGTTTCTTCTTAAATCCCCCCCCCCACGTTGAGGCCGTTTTTAATGATAACATAAATCTGCCATGCATAAATTTTTGGCCCTTTTCATACACGTAATAATAACTTTAAATGGATTCGATATGTATCATAATTAAGAAATTAGAGGTTTATTTTCACAAAAAGTCCCCCATTCCCCACTTTTCTCCTCTTGGTCCGATTTTGCCCATTAACGAACTTGACCGAGATTTTATGCCCCTTGATTTTATGTATCAGTTTGGAAGAGATTTGTGCATAATTATGGAAGTTATCGTGTCCATAAAAAAGTGATATAAACAGATAGATATATAGATAAATAAATAAAGTTTTGAACTGTGGGATGGTTTTGGGTTCTAGGAGTCATCACGGGCTTAAATCTGTGAAATTTTTTCAGAAATTCGTACACAGGGGAGAATATATAATAGGTAGTATTTTTTACGAAATCTACCTAAAAGGCATGTTCTGAGTCGATAAATGCGATTTATTTATGAAACATTCGAGAAATACGACGTACATACTACAGCCTAGTGTAGCAAAATTCAAGAAAAGTACATGATAAAATCAGCAAAGCACAAATGTCGCAAGTCACAACTCTCTCTAACTAGATCAATTCCTCAATTCCCTAGAACAAAGTTACTTATAACTTGTAATGATGTTAATTGATGACATCCTATGGCTTTCCAACATTCTCTGGACAATTCGGCTAACTTTCCGCATAGAATTTCCATTTCACAAGATATTAAGATAAGTGTTTGTCAACCGAAACGGTCGACAAAGACTCCAAGTTGACGACAAATTTGTGAAATTTGTCGTTAACATGGGCATAATGTCATTTTTGCGCATAAATGCATCAAATTAGAAGACATTGCTTTTTAACAGACCGGATAATACTCTTTCTTTTTTTTCTAAAAGGTGTAATCAATGACTCCGTGCTGAAGACCTTGTCTGGACTGTAGCCTCTCAAAAATTAGCTCAAAAGGGCAAAAAGAAAAAAAAAAAAGGTTAAAAAAGCGAAATATTTTCTAAGAATCGTTTCTAAAAATAAAAACAAATAACTAAATAAACTAAAACTAAAAGGAATTATAAAACAAATTTAATGATTAACAGATAAGAAAATGTTTCACGTAGCTTCGGTCTACATTTGAAGTCGATAGCGTAGTTACTAACATTTCCAAAATGCCATAGAAAAGCACCATTTTGGGAAAAACGTATTTAAAACATTTGGAAGAGGTATTAAGGCTGTGAAAGGTGACACAAACAAAATCCTATAGAATCAGGATTTTTAAAATATTTTATTATTATGCAAAAAGCGACGAGGCATGCGGCATTGGAAACGAAAAAAAAACCGTAGAATTATTACGATAGAAATTTGATATTTTGAAGGCTTTAAACCGAAATTTAAACAAAACTAATTGATGATTAAATTTGTTAGTCTTTATATTAGATTTTGTTTTTAAAACATTTATCGCCAAGAGAAAATAAAATAAGTTTGCAAATATTATCACTTAATGACAAATATCTATCAGTCAGAATTAAATTAATTTAGGCAAAACCATCATTCAGGTATAAATAAATTAACTCAGAGAAAACCATCATTCAGGCATAATTAAATTAATCTAGGCAAAGCCATTACTCGAATATAATTAAAATATCCCTTTTATAATACTTTCACATTACTTCAGTAATTGCTGCATATTTAATATATTATATATATTTTTTACAGTATTTTGAGAGTATAATTAAATCAACCACTTTATAATTTCTGTTAGTAAAATATATCTACCAACAAGTGCAGAATATTTTTGAGTTTACATCCCAGACAAACATAAATTCATTAAATTCATTAGGCTTTATATCATATTTTGGTTGTGAAAACATCTGTCGCCAAAGACAAATAAATTAAATCCTAAAAAAATAAATCGCTCCTGCAATATTAAATAAATCTAAACAAAACTTTAACGCAGACATGATTTAATAAATCTAAGCAAAACTATAACTCAAGCATAATTAAACATATTTAGGAAAAATGACACTCAAACATAATTAGATAAATCTGAGCAAAACTATAACTCACGCATAATTAAATTTTTCTGTATGTACTTTATAAAAATTCTCTACCAATACGTGCTAAATATATTTGAAACTGCATTCTAAGCACAACTCAATGGAAGGAATTTATCAAGCTTTTATCACATTTTGTTTCTGCTAAGCCCTTATCTCGAAAAAAATAATAATCGCAAAAAATTATCATTCTGGCATTATAAGAAAAAAAAAAAAAACTTAACAAAACTATCTATTACGCATAATTAAACGTCTAAACAGAGCTATGATTCACGAATAAATAAACAAATCTAAGGAAATTTTTCACTCACTTACAGTTAAATAAATCTTAGCAAAATTATATCTCAAGCATAATTAAATTAACCTATCTGTACTTTCAATCTATAAAACATAACTACCAACACATTCTGTCTATTTTTGAGAGTGTATAAAAAATTAATTAATTAGATTCATTAGGTTTTATATTGCATTATATTTGTGTAATCCTTTATTGCCAAACAAAAATTAATGAAAGGGAAAATATTATCATTCTGGATAATTAAATAATTCTAAGCAAAATTATCACTCAGGTATAAATAAATAACGCTAAAAAAACTTTTACTCACGTATAATTAAGCAAATATAAAAAAAATTATCACTCACGCATAATAACATTAATCTTAACAAAACTAAAACTTTGGCATAATTAAACTAACATATTTGTACTTTCTATTAATAAAATATATCTATCAAATTGTGTATCAATTCTGTGAGAATACAACGTAGACAAAACTTATTTAATTGAATTCATCAGACTTTGTATCATATGTTGTTTGTATGAAGCCTTTATCGACAAAAAAAAATAATAAATAATAATAATAATAATTAAACCGTACGAAATTGTCACTCTGGCTTTATTAAGTAATTCTAAGCGAAATTATCATTCGCTAATAATTAAATAAATCTATGAAAAACTTTCACCCAGGTATAATTAAATGAACAAATTTATACTTTATATTAATAAAACGTATAGATGAATAACATATCTACCAACACGTGCTGTCTATTTTTGAGAATATATGTTTCACCATACATCTAGACAAAACTAAGTTAATTAATTTCATCAGGCTTTATAACACATTTTATTGGTTAAGCATTTACCCCCACCCACCCCTGCCAAAAAAAAGAATTAAATCGTTAAACGGTTTTCCCGCTGACTCTGTTAACTAAATTTGAACAAAACTGTCGCTCAAGCATAATTAAACTATTTATTTTTTAGCAAAACATATCTAACAACTCGCGGTACATATATTTTTAAGTATATCTATACAAACTAAATTAACTGAATCCATTTGGCTTTATATAACATTATATTTGAATAAACACGTATCGTCAAATAAAAGTAAATTAAATCATAAAAAAATATCCCTCCTGTGTTATTAAATAAACAAAACTATCACTCAGGCATAATTTAATAAATCCAGGCAAAATTATCCCGCAGGCATAATAAAATTAACAAATGTATACTTTATATTAGTGAAATGTACATACCAATAAGTGTCGTCTATTTTTGACAATAATCTACACAAAACTAAATTCATTGATTTCACTGTTGCACATTTTATTTGATAAAATTGTATTGACAAAAAATTGAATCAAATCTTTAAACGGTTATTACTTTAGCATTATTAAATAAAACTATCGCTCAGGCATAATTAAACTATTTATACTTTCTTTTAACCCCTTACCTGCTGGAAGAGGGGGGGGGGGGGGGATTGTACCATAAACTAAAAAAAAAAAATGACTATACACCACTTTTTCCGTACTAAAATATTTGCCTTATACAATAGAAAAATGTCTGCCAATTAATAAAGCGGAGATTGAATTTAAAAATTAGTGATGTCCAAAAGTTTTTAGTAACGAAACAAGCAAATCCTTCTTGTCCGAACTCAGTTCATGCAAAACAGTTAAGTTGTTAATAAAACATATCTATTAACACTTGGTGTCTATTTTTGTTAGTATATATAGTAGACAAACTAAATTAATTGAATTCATTTGTCTTTATATAACATTATGTTTAAATAAACCTTTATCACCAAAAAAAAAAAAAAAAAAAAAAAAAAAAACTATCACTCAGGTACAATTTAATATATCTAAACAAAACTATCACACAGGCATAATAAAATTAACAAATTTAGACCTTATATTAACGAAAAATATATATACCAATAAATACTGTATATATTTTGACCGTATATTTAGAAGAAAACTAAATCCATTGATTTCATTAGGATTTTATAACACATTTTGTTTGTTAAAAATATATTGCCAAAAAAGAAAAATAAATGAAACGTTAAATGGTTATCACTTTGGCGTTATTAATTAAATCTAAGCAAAACTATCGCTCAGACATAATGTAAACTGTTTATACTCTCTTTTAATAAAACTTATCTACCAACACGTGATGTCTATTTTTGAAAGTATATTTAGACAAACCAAATTAATTGAATTAATTTGATTTTATATCACATTTTGTTCCAATAAACCTTTATTACCAAATAAAATTAAATTTGAGAAAAACTATAAAAATAAATTAAATCGTTGAGAAAAAAATCTCTGTGTTATTAAATAAACAAATCTATCATTCAAGAATAATTTAATAAATCTAAGCAAAATTATAACTCACACATAATTTAATAAATATGAACAAAACTCAGGCCACCTATTTATAATTCATATTATCATAAACTATCAACCAACACATGCTGTTAGTATCTTAGTCAGTTATATCTTAAGCAAAAATAAAGTAATTGTATTCACCAGGCTTTAGATCACATTTTATTGGTGTAAACCTTTATTGGTTAAGAAAACTAATTTAGTAGTAAAATAATTATCACACTCGTATTATTAAATAAGTCTAAGCAAAATTATCACTCAAGCAGAATTAAATAAATATAAGCTGAATTAACACTCCCACATAATTAAATATATCTAAGCAAAACTATATAAAAAAAACTATCACTCTTCTATCAGATTTTCTTTAACAATAATTTTTCCTTGCAAAATAAGTTAGAATAGAGAGTAACTTATTAGTATTAAAAGAGGTGTTATTTTCAGAGAAATAAAAACAATATTTTTTATTTTCTAGTTTATTTCCATAAAATTTTTAAAAAGGAATAATGATAATTAAAAGAAGAATTGTTTGAAGGTATTAAATATATCCAAACAAATAAATATATCTTAGCAAAACTACGACTCACTCATAATTAAATAAATCTTAACAAAACTATAACTTTGGCATAATTAAATTATATACTTTCAATAATTAAAACATATCTACCAAAGTGTGCTATCTATTTTTGAGAGTGTTAGACAAATCAAAGTTAATTGAATTCATTAGGCTTTATATCACATCTTTATCGCCAAAGAAAAATAAACTAAATATTAAAATTTTATAACAAATGCATTATTAAAGCAATGAAAGCAAACTATCAATAGGCATAATTAAATAATTAAGAAAAAATATCGCACAGGCATAATTCAGTTAACCTGCTTATACTTCATACTAATTAAAACATATCTATCTACTAACAAGTGCTGTCTACTTTTGACAGTATATCACAGACTACACAAAACTAAATTAATTGAATTCATTAGGCTTTATATAACATTATTTTGTTTGTGTAAACATCTATCTCTATAAAGACAAATAAATTAAATCGTAAAAAAAAAAAACACTCCTTTATTATTAAACAAATCTAAACAAAACTTTAACGCAGGCATAATTTAATAAATCTAAGAAAAACTATAATTCAAGGATAATTAAATAAATCTAGGAAAAATACCACTCACGTATTATTAGATAAATCTGAGCATAACTCATGCATAATTAAATTTTTCTGTACGTACTTTATAAGAACTCTCTACCAATACGTACTAACTGTATTTGAGAGTGCAACCTACACAAAACTAAATGAATACAATTTATTAGGATTTTATCATATTTTGTTTGTGTTAAGTTCTTATCGCCAAAACAATTAAATCGTAAAAAATAACATTCTGGCATTATCAGAAAAAAACGTGACAAAACTATCATTCACGCATAATTAAACGTCTAAACAGAGCTGTCATTGCCGCATAAATAAATAAATGTAAGGAAAATTTTCACTCACGCATAGTTAAATAAACCTTATCAAAATTATATCTCAGCCATAATTAAATTAATTTATTTATACTTTACATCTATAAAATATAACTACCAACATGTTCTGTCTATTTTTGAGTGTGTATAAAAAATAATCAATTGGATTCATTAGGATTTATATCGCATTATATTTGTGTAACACTTTATTACAAACAAAAATAAATTAAAGGGTAACAAATTATCATTCTGAAATTATGAAATAAATCTATGCAAAACTATCACTCAGGTATAATTAAATATCTCTAAGCAAAACTTTCATTCACGTATAATTAAACAAATAGCAGAAAAATTATCATTCACGCATAATAATATTACTCTTAGCAAAACTAAAACTTGGCATAATTAAATTAACATATTTGTACTTTCTATTAATAAAATATATCTATCAACATGTGCTGTCTATTTTTGAGAATATAAACTAAAATAAACTCATTTAATTGAATTCATTAAACTTTGTACAACATTTTGTTTGTATTAAGTCTTTATCGCCAAATAATAATAATAATAATAATAAATTAATTAATTAATTAAATCGTACGAAATTGTCACTCTGGCTTTATTAAGTAATTTTTATCAAAATTATCATTCAGAAATAATTAAATAAATCTAAGCAAAATTATCACCCATGCATAATTAAATTAACAAATTTATACTTTGTTTTAATAAAACGTATTGACGAATAACATATCTACCAACACGTGACTAACTAATACGTGACACAAAACTATAAATTTGGCATAATTAAATTATATACTTTCTATAATTAAAATATGCATATTAAAGTGTGCTATCTATTTTTGAGAGTGTTAGACAAATCTAACTGAATTCATTAAGCTTTACATCACATTTTGTTAGTATATAAACTTATATTGACAAAGAAAAATAAATTAAGTACTAAAAAAATTATTTCACTCAAATTTTTAAATAAGTATAAGCAAAATTATCATTTAAGCATAATTAAATAAATCTAGGCTAAATTAACATACACGCATAATTAAATCTATCTAAGCAAAACTATATAAAAACAACTATCACTCGTATATCCGATTTTCTGTAACAATAGTTTTTCATTGCAAAATAAATTAGAATAGTGAGTAACTTATTAGTATTGAAAGAGATATTACTTTCAGATAAAGAAAAACAATATATATATTTTTTTCAATTCTATTTATAGAAATTTTTTTAAAGGAATGATAATTAAAACAAAGAATGATTTGCAGTTATTAAATAAATCTAAGCAAAATAACGACTCATTCGTAATAAAATAAATGTTAACAAAACTATGACGTTAGCATAATTAAATTACATACTTTCTATAATTAAAACATATCTAACCAACCCGTACTATCTGTTTTTGATAGTATTATACAAAACTAAGTTCGTTGAATTTATTAGACTCTATATCACATCTTTATCGCCAAAGAAAAATGAACTAAATCTTAAAATTTTATCACTAATGCATTATTAAAACAATGTAAGCAAACTATCACTAGGCATATAATAAAATAATTCATGCAAAAATATCACGCAAGCAAAATTCAATTAACCTGTTTAAACATCATATTAATTTAAACATATCTATCTACAAACAAGTGCTGTCCAGTTTTGACAGTATATCACAGACTACACAAAAATAAATTAATTGAATTCACATACCAAGCTTTATATCACATTTTGTTTGTGTAAATTTTTATAGAAAAAAAATGGATAAATAAATAAAGGTATAAAAAATTGACGCTTTTGTGACAAAAAGACATATAGTAAAAAATCTGTCTTTTATCCGGAAAGCAGGAGCTTTTTGGCTAAGATCGGAAGATCACGAGAGTAATTAATAAAGTATTTCAATAATCAGGCACTAATTTGGTTTTTGAAGTTTTGCAGGCATTTATAATTTGAGAAATAAATTAACACACTTATGGTATTTCGCAACTTTTACGAATGAATTTTCAGAGCTATTTTTTCTTTAAAAAAATTCACTCATGATATTTGAAAGTCTTCATTGCATTCATAATTAAATTACTATATTTATATTTTTTATAATAAAACGTATACACCCATATATGTTGTCTATCTTTGAGAATATAGCTACAAAAAACTAAAGTAATTCTGTTTATTAGGCCTTAAATCACATTTCGTTTGTAAAATCGTTACCATTAAATAACAATAATTTAAGTCACAAAGAATTGTATTTTCTCTCCCAAAAAGTCATAGAGCAGTTCGTTTTATTCAAAAAAGCATGAGATTATTGGCGAAGTCCGGAAGATGTCGCGCCAAATATATCCCAGGAGATTTCAGAAGAATACTGTCAACTGAGAATGAATCTGTCAGAAAGAAACATAAGCGTTGTCACATGACATATGTGGATGCATCCCCCATTATTTTATATTACATGTATTTTTTACTTTTATGTTCGCATAGACTCCGACCGGACTTTTTTTTTTTTTTCTTTTTTGTTACTGCCTTTTTTGTATTTTTCGTTCGATATAGTATTTTTTCTGGGAATTCTGTAAAAATGCAGTATCTGATAAGGTTAATATTTTATGTGTTTGTAGCAGTGGAAGTTTCTGGAGGATTTTTTTATTATTAATATTTCTTTTGCATTTTTACCCATTTGATTATGTTGAATATTAGGGATTGTATTCGGATTTTCTTAACAATATTTTTGATAGCAAAATAAATTAGAGCTAGAGAGTAACTTATTAGTATTAAAAGGTATTACTTTCAGACAACTAAAACAATATTTTTTATCTGCAATTCTAGTTATAGAAAGTTTTTGAAAGGAATGATTATTAAAAAAAGAATTATTTTCTGTTACTTCTGAGCAAAAATTTAAGCAAGTGTAGATTCCGAAGACCAATAAAAGCAAAAGAAAAACAAGTACTGTGCATTAGTAAACACAGTATTTATATCAGACATATTTAATACGGAACAAATTTTTCATACAGCACCATTCGAGAATGTCTCGTCAATTTTACTTAAGCAAAATACCAATTTTTTCTTTTCTTTTTTTTTTTACGCCATATAATTTTTCATGTGCCACGTTGCTTTTACTTAAATCTTGTAATCGTTTTGAAAATCGAAAAAAAAAAAATTTGACGGTATTACACGTTTCAAGCACTGGAGACTCCGAAAAACATATTTAAAAAAAAATTGCCGCCCGTCTGTGTGTGTGTGTGTCTGTAAAAGCTCTATTTCCCGAAAAAATTGAGATAGAGACTTGAAATTTGGTATGTACTCAGTATGTAATAATGGGAGAAGCTTATTGAATTTCAGTAACCTCGATTATCCGGAACTATTTTATTCGGACTCTCGAAATATTCGTTCTGATAAAAGATATATAAAAATTCTCGAAATTGTTTATTTCAAGGAGTGAATATAAAAGACAATAAAAAAACATAAATTTTGCATAAAAATGAAGTCGATAGGATAATGAGTTGCCGAAATCCTATTTACCACACTCTTCGATTTTCAAGACCCTGCATTTCATTCAAATTTCAATTCAAAGATATATTTTAATTGGAAATGAGATGCTAAATCAGACGCAGTAAACCGTTAGTTAATATGATTATCAATTTTTGAGTTTTAAGGATGTTTCTTTTACGCATTTCAGTAATAGGGCATTTAAAGCGAGGCTAACGAAAAAGAAAGGCTACCGCGGCTATGCTTTACGCATATCTTTTTTTTACAGACCGCCGGAGTCACGTGATGCTCGAATGCACCAATGCAGGTGTACGAAAAGAGCATCACGTCACTCTAGCGGTCTGTAAAAAAAGATAAGTGGAATGCACCGCGGTAGCCTGTCTTTTTCGTTAGCCTCGATTTAAAGTTTATGACGTCATCAAGCCACGATTTTATTCGAATTGCAATGCATTTTATAAATAGTTCACACATGTTTTATTTTCATATTTTATATTATGCATATCCGTGATGGGTAAGTATTATGGTGGCCCCCAACGACTAGTTTTGTTTTTTAAGAACAATCACTACTTCTTGTATAAAATATAAAGTAACGAATATTCATTAGTGTATATAAGTACCTCACATATTTCCTTGACATATTAATTGAACATGTTTATTTTCTTTGTACAGATTTTCACTACATTTGTTTGGTCGAAGGTCGCCCCTTTGAATGTATTGCATGAGACAGCGAATGGATCATTTTCGGCTATTAAATATCACCATTTTAGGAAAACATCGATTTATTTTCATTGGTTATCAATCAGGATTTTGTTCGTTGTATGAATGAACAGGAATAAGTGAAACTTATTGATTTATTCAGTTATGTTTCTATTGATGAATTAATGCAAAATTTATTGTTAAATTCGAAGCAGGTTGAAATTTTATCACATTTTTTTACAGTTTGTTAATCTTCTATCAGCGTGGGTCATTTGTTCTCTTGAACAAAATTTAATTTAGTGTCATACTTATATAGTATAAATTATTAGCCACTATTAAACTACTAAGATTTAAATTTGTTTGTGAAATGACAGTCAAATAACTTTGTAAAAACACATCTTAAAAAAGATTATTTTAAATGGGAACAAATTTAGCTATTACGAAATTAAAAACGCTTAAAAGCCGCATTTGCAATAAATGAAGAATTTTATTAACTGGACATTTTTCATGGGAAATAATGGCTGTGATTTGGGAAGATTGACAATGCATCCTCATAAAGCAAATATTACTTTAACTGAAATTACGTTGAGGGAACCCCCATTGTATGACACATTCTATCCGTTTATAACTTATTTTACTAACCTTCTCTTTATTTCATCAACATAGCAGATAGATTTGGTCCCATTTTGTTCATGACAAAACAACCTAATCTCAATCTCAACAAAACTCCGCCATTAACACGTGTTTTCATAAAATTAATTGCTGTTTTCCTCTCTACATATCTCTATTTTAAGTTCCAGTACATGGTTCTCTCTTTCCGTCTTCATATATATTTTCCTCATATCACCCCTACCTTATCATATCTAGCGACATATTTATTCGAGCATTACTCGTTCTATACGATAGGGAAGATACATAGTTCTCCAAGTTTTCGAAGTTATCTCCGGGAGGTTATTTCGGAGTGCTTCAGGGGTCAGCAAATGGCCATTCATGGATCCGGATGACGCAATTGAGAGGCTGAATGGGGATGGATAATGTTTGGTCTTTTTTTTAGGAAAGTCTGAAGAGGAGGGCGGTAAAGGAATGACTGGAATTTTTTTTAAGTTCGGTTTTATGTCAAGTCACGTTATCACATTTTATGACCAAGAAAAAGTCATTCATACATATACATTGTCAGTCATTCAAATTTAAATTTCAACTAAATGGTTTTCTTAGATTATGTAACCAAATCTAGTTTGTTTTCTGAAAACGTCGTATAAATTTAAATTTCAAATGAAATTTGGAAAGATGGGGCTCATAAATAAACAAAAATGTGATAAATGATGGTATATGAAATACAATCAATATATCACAATATATCACAATATATCATAAATATATCACAAAAATGTGATATATGAAATCAGATTATAACAGATATTTTATATTTATATATCAATTAAAACAGTTTTATACTATTACATTTGATCACCATTTGGAATGTACACAAATTCGGATTATCAAGACTCCCGGAACTTTTTTAATGAAATCTGAAATAGAAGATAGGCTTCATACACATACACATTAAGAACTATAGAAATTCCAGTATGTAGGTGTATAACTTTAAAATTAATTTTTGGTACCCATCCTTTAAAATGATCCACACTTTTGAATTCTACTATCATTAAATTATAACCTTATCTGCAAAAATAAGAGTGATTCGGAACTCATTTAGACATTCGGCCATTCACAGGTCAGCTCCTGAACAAAGTGTGCCGCGTTGAAATCCCAGTTATGGCATAAGTTGAAACAATAGCCACTAATATTCTAAAAACTAAAATTAATGGTCCACCACAAAAGAGGCTTCTTCAAATAAAAAAGCTTAAAGTATCAGGGTCCACAAGCCGTGTTTTTGGCTCATGAAATAAGACTAAAATTCGATTTTGTTATACTGACTTAATTATTTCACTTTTTAATATTAGAAGGTTTATCCTGTACGATTTCAACTATTTTAAGCATTTTGTTCGGATTTATATAACTTACACAAGCTCAAAGTTCGTATTATTCGTAGTTTTTTGTGAAAAATACACAATTTCGCCTAATTTTACCTCAATTTTTAATATATTTTTAAATATTTTACTATGAGCGCAGCTTTGCAACACTTTTCTTTTTACATATATTGTATATTTTGATGTATTTTATAATATATGTAAAGAAGAAAGTGTTGTACGATTGCCTGATATAAATAATTGAGATAAAATTAGGAGAAATTGAGTATTTTTCATCAAAAACTACGAATAATACGAACTTTGAGTTTGTGTAAGTCATATAAATCCGAACAAAATGCAAAAACTATTGTTGAAATCATACAGGATAAACCTTCTAATATTAAAAAATGAAATAATTAAGTCAGTATAACAAAACCGAGTTTAGGCTTATTTCATGGGCCAAAAACACGGCTTATAGACCCTGATCCTTTATCATCAATTCATTTAAAACGTATGGCCGATTCTTTCGACAGTCCGTGAGAGAGAACCACCGCGTCAATTTACTTCATTTCGGTTTTAAATGAATGATTTTAGGCTAAATACGTACCAAAATAAATTGTTATTTCCATAATTCCTTTTAATGAGCAATATTTTGTAATTAAAAATTTTACAAACGTAATGAAATGTTCGAGACTGGCTTTAAGTACATGCTCAAGGCACATTCGCATATTCAAGATTCGCCAAAGAAACATGTTAGTCTGTTCATTCTCAGATTTGCTGGTGGAATATAACTTTCTGTAGCGATTTTGTTTTATGTTATGTATTGGAAGAGTAAAAATAATCGTTTTGTGTACAGTACACTGTTAAAAAACTGTTCAGTCTTTTTCGCGCTGTTTCTTATTGAATTTATAGTACCAAACGTGGGCATCGCGAAATCAGGTTAGGTATTGTTACTGAAAATAAGAATGAGTAATTGTTTTGAATAGATTTTATCGTTGGTCTACACTGTTAAAAATTGGCAGCAAACTATTCAATCATTCAACAGTTTTTGTAAATATCGTTTATTTGACCTTATTATGAAACGTTCTCATTGGTCAGAATAGAGATAAATTACGGTTATATAGCCGTTTTCAATAAAAACGGTTGAATGACTGGACAGTTTGCTGCAGATTTTTTACAGCGTATCTGACAGATCAATGATTAACAGCGCTGAGTGTTTAAAAAGAATTGTTTTCAGTTGATGACAAAAATGAACAAAGTGTTAAGTTAACACGTATAAGACATTTGTTTTGTGACTATTTGTTCAAAGTGCTATCTAAACTTCCAAACACTACAGAAACTGTTGATTGCGGCACGTGACGTCTTCTTTCTTGTTCGATGTACTATAACTTATTTACCTCGGATAATTCTATAAGCTGTATATACTGTATCTTTAAAGTAAGGCTCTAACATATTAATTATTTTTACGCCATTTTACTTGTTTTTTTTTTCTATGTTTTATGTAGTAGTACATTTATTTAGAATCATGTCGTCAAGTTTTGACGAGTACCGACTAGTACCATTTTAATTGATATTTTCCTTCATATAAAAACGTATAATATTTAAAACTAGTCGTTGGGGGCCACCGTAATACTTACCCATCATGTATATGTATAATGTAAAATATTAAAATAAAAATGTGTAAACTACTTATAAAATGCATTGCAATTCAAATAAAATCGTGGCTTGATGACGTCATAAAAAGGCTCGATTACTGAATTGCTTGAAAGAGGTTTTTCCTTATAACTCCAAAAATGATACTCCTATTAACTAGCAGTTTATTGCATCTGATTAAGCGTCAAATTTCCAATTAAAATATATATTTGAAGTGAAATTTGGATGAAATACAGGGTCATAAAAAATCGAAGAGTGTAGAAAATAGGATTACAAATATCTCGGCAACTCATTATCCGACCGACTTCATGTTTTATGCAAAATTTATGTTTTTTTATTGTCTTTTATATTTACTCCTTAAAATAAACAATTTCGAAAATTTTGATATACCTTTCATCAGAACGAATATTTCGAGAGTCCGAAAAAAAATGTTCCGGTTAATCGAGGTTATTGAAATGAAATAGGCTTCTTCCTATTATTACATACTAAGTACATACCAAATTGCAAGTCTCTATCTCAATTTGTTCGGGAGATAAAGCGTTTACAGACACACACACAGACACACAGACGGACGGCAAAATTTTTTTTCTAAAAATATGTTTTTCGGAATCTCCAGTGTCTGAAACGTGTAAATCCGTCAAAATTTTTTTTTTTTTTTCAAAACGATTACAAGACTTACCCTATACTACGTATGATGGGTAAGTAATAATTGCGTTAAGAACATATAACAGTAATTAAAATTAAATCTTTCTAGAAACGACATTTAAATTATATTTTATAAAATATATTTTTAAAGTATTCGAAATTATCATATTCTCTTATTATTTTTATTAATAGAGAACATATAATAATGATTAGAGGCATTTCCTCCTAAGAACGCGTAACATAACATTTTTCTCACATAAAACTTAGAATTAAAAACTTTTCGTACACATAAAGCCTAAAATATCAATAAAAATAAATAAACTTTCATATCCCCTTAATTAGTTTTTATTACTATAACAAGATATTATGCTAATAATCATTACCCTACAAACGTGTATCAATATATATTTCCTCACATAAAGCTTAAAACTAAAAATTTCTGCACCTAATGCTTCAAATATTATATTTAAGTTTCAATTTACTGTACCTTCTTATTACCCTTTGTTATTAATAGGCATATTTTTTTTATAAATGTTATTAGCATGCATAAAAAACAAAACACTATCATACCATCTCTCTAAATTACACTTTTTTATTAATATAACAGCACATAATTTTTATAATGATTGCCCTAAGAATGTATAATAATGCATTTTCCACACATGAAGCTTACAATTAAAACTTTCCGTACATAAAATTTAAAACATTTAAAACGTTTAAAATCATCATATCCTCTTAATTACTCATTTTATTAATACTAGATGGAACCCGTCAAAACTTGACGTAATGATTATAAAACTTGCCGGAAGAACTTAAAACTATGTATTTTTCTTTGTATAAACATAATAAATATTACAGAATAATGGTAACAATTTATCTCTTATCCATTATCTCCAAAAGGTTATCAAAGAGAGGTCAAACTAACATCTTTCTAACACATTCCGTACAAGAGTGGAGGAGATGGAGGAGACTGCCATTTCAAATCAACACTAGAAATAACAAGTGGATGTGGTTCCAACAATTTACTGGAGTGTGTAAATTGAATAATTAGGGCTTAATTAACGAAAGGAAAAGGCTGACTATCAAAAGCTTCTTCTAAGTGTTACAGACGGCAAATTAAGTAGCTAAAATTAACGTTTAATGTCAGACTCAAAGAATCAGAAAATCCCTTGGAAGCGATTAATTTTTCTGGGTTGTTGATTTTGATTATTTTGTGTCATAATTTGATTGCTTCTGAGGGAACGTAAAAACGTCACACATAAATTTCTAAGTAGCATGAGGTTTATTTATGGGATTATATGTTAGTTTATCAGATATTTTTCTTTGACAAGTTTTACGCGTTGTTTAATAAGGTGGAATAGATGTTTCATAGGATTTTACAGGGTTTTCATTCTCAAAATATTCAGATATCTTAAACAAGAAGGAGAAATCATGCGTTACGCATAGATGATGAAACATTTTCAAAAGTTACGGGACTGTTGTTGCGCAATTACTGATTGACGAAATGTATTGAATTATTTTATGAGGTTTCTGTATAAGAACTATTGGTTTTGCTCACTTGATATAATATATTAAAACTTACTTCAGTTGGGAAGCATAACACAGTTGTAAACGTAATTTCAACAACTACTCATAGACAGTAATCTTTCCCAGACCTATAAATGTTTTGCATTCTATATTTTATGGAATACATGATATAATGAATTTTAATAACATAAATTAATTTCCTTCTGACTGAAACAATGTAACACCATTAAATCGTACATATATCTTCAGTAGACCCTAATGAATCCAATTTTTATATATCTGTAAAAAAATGTCAAATGTTACACATACTACTTTCTGTAGAGATAATTAAGTACAGTGACCTCTCACTTATACGCGATGTTCAGTAATTACTTTTTAGTACAACTATTTTAAAATGGTAAAATTCGATTTATAAATTCTGTGATTGAATAAGGCGAAAATTACTTTAAATACAAACTGGTACTGAAAAATGATTACCATGCATCGCGTATAAGTGAGAGGTCGTTGTAATTCATTATAGTAACATATAACAATTTCATTGAATTTAAATAGTTTACTGTCACTTGAATATATTTGCAACAATTGCCGCTCATAGACCGTAATACATTCGAATTATTTTGTATGTATTAATCTCAAAACACGTATCATTGTAAATTACTATAAGAAAAGAAAATATGATTTCTAACATATGAGTTTTTTTTTTTTTTTTTTTTTTTTTTTTACAGAAATTGATTTCTAGAAGCTTTAAATATGTCATTCCAAAATTACAGCTCATTCCGTCAAGTTGTTTATTCGTTATGCTTAAGAAACTACCCGCATTGCAATCTATTTTGTAGCTATTAAAAAAGAATTTAACAGTGGAAGTTCCAAATTTTTAATGACTCCAAAATTTTTCCAAAACCAAATGACTTCTCGTTTGGTGTCCGAAGGTAAAATTCACCGAGCAATCCAAATATTGTGTCAATATTAGATGTTAGTATTGGAAACGTTAAAGCTTGTTGCAATTTAAATATGTAGACGACTCCCGAAGCAAAGTACAGCATTAATTAGTAGACGTTATTACTTATCGGTTGGAACAAGTTAAATTTTTATACAATGATTTGCGTCAGAGTTAGCAAAGGAGCGTATCTTTTTTTTTTTTCATTACTGTACTGTAATGAAAAATAATAAACAGAATATAAAACAAAATAAAGGCCAAAAAATCACTTTCTAATACTTTAATTCATCCTTAAGATATTAAAAAAAAATTAACGTATATTCAGGAAAACGTAAAGCCATAATTTTCATAAAACCTGTGCATATAGCATTAAGGTATTACTCTCTTATATTAGAACTCTCTTACGCTACCCATTATAATATTATGCTTATTCGTTATATAACGTTTTTTTCAAATCACACGCAAAATTTGAAAATTATATAATGCAAAGAGTAACCCAAAATTTATTATTTTCTTTAAATATTCTGTGCGAAAAGAGTATATTATATCACAATTTGCTCAAATTGACATTACAATCTTCTTATTAAAATCTACATGATATAACGATTTATTTAAAAGAAGAGAAAATATAAGCGTATTTTTTTAATCCGCTCTTTTTCCCTATCCTTTCAGATTTTATTGCAAAATTTTATTCATATATATCATGGCTATAATCGCCGAGCATCACCAGGGCTCTACTAACCTCTAAGAAATTTGAGCAGAGCTAATAGGAAAAGGGGGATATAAAAGAGAAGTTCTCGCACGTACCCTATGAGTATGACATATTTATGTACAACATTCTTCTTAGGAATCTTGCCCCCCCCCCCCACCCAGAATTTCTCTACGTTTACTAGGTAATATATTTCCTCTCTGAATATTTACGATTTTTCATCTCTGATTTCATTTTAACGAAGGCAGTAATTCTGAAAAAGACGGTAACTTTTTTTTGTCTCAAAAATTTAAAATTTCAAAAGTTTTGAGTAGATTCAACAAATGATGAAAATACCCCTACGCAATGTAATATAAATTAAATAAATCATTGTTCATACTAGTTTTTTAATTTATATAATAACATTTATAGAGATTCTTTTGTATCATTAATAAATGCTTAAAATATAAACCAGGGATCGTATTCCTCAGGCTATTCAGGGGATTTAATGGGTTTGAATACCAGAACTTTCATAAAATAATGGTCGCCATATTAAAACACAGAATGTTTTTATGAATTGGGGCAAATATTACTTTACGATAAATCTGGTATTCATCCTCTGAGGCGTGCGAAAAAAAAAAAAAATCTCGCAGTTTTAGTATAATAGAAATATAATAACACTTTAATAATGTTTTCCGAAAACATTTCAATAAAATTCGGATTCATTTTTGTTTCAATCATTTTATGGAAAAGAAGGCTGTTGATTGGTTAATCTAATATTTCATAAAATATAAAAAACAATTAATACTTACTACTTTAAAAGATGATTTTTTACAAATAATATCAATGACCATTCATAATTCCTAAAAAAATACATAGCATTTTAGAATTTCTGCCACAGGAATGGATCATAGGAATAGAGCATTCACCAGGGGAATAACGCTGAATAAAAATATTCTTCAAAAACACAATTTTGGAAGACTGTTCTTTGGCAAACTAAATAGCTACAATTTTCTAACTTCTACATAGTCTCTATCTCATTGTTCAGTAGTGAGTCACTGATTGAGGTGGACTTCTGAACCAGGTATCAGGATTATATATAACTATTTAAAAAGCCAGAGGCAGCATGATAAGAGCCTACACTAGTCACACGAATAAACTCGCAAAGTGAGTAATTAACCCCTTCGCGACGAACGTCCTTTACAGAATTTTTAATCTTTAACCACCGGTTTTTCAAAACAGAAATTTTCGCATAATTGAATCGCAGACGTACTACAATTAAATAAGGCAAAGCATACAAAAAAAAAATAACTGGTGGGAATAATCGAGGATTCTGATCATCTTATGCGGCACGTATACGTGTCGCTCGTCCCTAAGGGGTTAATTGAGGTTGATTTCTGAACCAGGTATCAGGATTATATATAACTATTTAAAAAAGCCAGAGGCAGTATGTTAAGAGCTTACACCAGTCACGCGAAGAAACTCGCGAGCTAATGTTAAACCTATAAGACTGTTCTTTTCAAATTTCTAGCTTGCATCTTTAAAAAAAAATTCTGCGTAGGATAGCTGAGATTCATTTCTAACTAGCTTAGTTTTTACTTTTTTCAGATTTCTTTTATAAAGTTATTTTACTTCGGAGTCGGTTCCGAAAGTGAACGTAGCCTCATTAAAAAAAAAAAAAAAAAAAAAAAAAAAAAAAGAAAAGAAAAGAAAGCTGTAACCAAAATGGAAAAAGTACAAACTAGCAACGGTAGAAATCGATTTCAGCTACCCTATGCAAAGAAAATCATTTTAAAATATTAAAATGCAACCGAAAAAAATTAAAAGAACGCCCCCATAGGTTTAACATTAACTTGCGAGTTCTTTCGCGTGAATAGCATAACTTCTTAATATTTAGGTACAGATTTTTTGACAGTTATTTCAAGAACTGTATTACAGTATAGCTCTTTTTTTTCCCACTGATAATGAAACTAATTTCAATTACTAATTTACTATTACATCTCATCTAATTCTAAATAAATAGGCTTCTTCAAATTTCATTGACAGAAAACTAGGTCTGGAGACAATTCGTGAAATGATATATTTATGGCATTTTCTATTATTTTAAATTTATTAATAGATAATATTTTTGTAGCGTAGTTAAAAGATGGAACACTGGTAACGCTTAAAATAAAAGTAAATTCTTTCTTTTTTATTTTCAAAATAATTATAGATTTTTAACAGAGACTTTTATCTTCTTTTCCAAAGAACAACCCATATATAAACTATCGTTGCATGACAAATCACTTAAAGGTTCTTGAGCAATCATAATGTTATTTTTTATAATTTCCTTTTGGCAGATAAAATGGACATTCAATTTGATTATGCACTATAGTTTATTTTGTATATAAAGTGAGTTAGTGACCGTTGAGACAGTTCTTTACACAATCTTAACACATGCACTCTATCGATGCTTTCAAAAAATTATTGTAGCAACTCACTCGTAGGCTCGTAGATTCCCAACACAAATTTCTATAAAACTCTGTTTTTACTTAAAGGATACACTTGAAAAGCAAAACCGTCTTACCGAGTAACTATCAAATACTTAAAACTCGGGATGCAATGAGCAATTCCCTCTTTACGAAGCAAGGAAACCTTATATACGAAAAGTTTTAAATTTGCGGAAAATCTAGCCCCAAAATAAACAAACTAAACCTTCTTAATACGCCTATTCGAACCACATATATAATATTTATAGAAAAGGATTGCTTCAATTTAAATATTTGTTAATGAAACATCAAGGAAAAATTCCACCATTTGCAACTTGAAATTCTCCCCATATTATATTGCCAGTGACCGTAAAGTTATTTTTTTTCGGCAACAAATACAGCTGTGTGAGGAACTAATGTCGAACATTTTATAAAAGTGTACAAAAGCTACTTTTTTATTAAATAAAAATATTCTTTAAATTAGAGTCCCACACTGAGCACCATTGTCTAGCTAATCCATTTTCATTTGCCTTAAAAAAGAATAAAAAGGGATCTAACAGCGAATTAAAAAAAAGGGTCTAAATCCGCTGAATCTAGTCCCATATACAATATTTATAGAAAAAGATTGCTACGACTTAAATGTTTGTTAATTAAACATCAATGAAAAATTCATCCATTTACAACTTGAACTTCTCCACATACTATATAGCCAGTGACCGTTATTTTTTCAACAACAAATACAGCAGTGTGAGGAAATAATGTCGAACATCTTATAAAAGTGTGCAAAAGCTACTCTTTTATTAAATAAAAATATTCTTTTAAATTAGAGTGTCACACTGAGCACCATCGTCTACCTAATCCATATTTATTTGCTTTAGAAAAGAATAAAAAGGGATATACCAGCAAATTAAACAAATCAAACCGTCTAAATCCGCTGAATCCAGTCCCATATACAATATTTATAGAAAAGGATTGCTACAACTTAAATATTTGTTAATTAAACATCAATGAAAAATTCATCCATTTACAACTTGAACTTCTCCACATACTATATAGCCAGTGACCGTTATTTTTTCGACAACAAATACAGCAGTGTGAGGAAATAGTGTCGAACATCTTATAAAAGTGTGCAAAAGCTACTCTTTTATTAAATAAAAATATTCTTTTAAATTAGAGTGCCACACTGAGCACCATCGTCTACCTAATCCATATTTATTTGCTTTAGAAAAGAATAAAAAGGGATCTAGCAGCAAATCAAACAAACCAAACCGTCTAAATCCGCTGAATCCAGTCCCATATACAATACTTATAGAAAAGGATTGCTACAACTTAAATATTTGTTAATTAAACATCAATTAAAAATTCACCCATTTACAACTTAAAATTTTCCACATACTATACAGCTAGTGAGGTAAATTTTTTCTGCAACAAATACAGCAGTGTGAGGAAATAATGTCGAACATTTTATAAATTTGTGCAAAAGCTACTTTTTTATAAAATAAAAATATTCTTTTAAATTAGAGTGCCACACTGAGCACCACCGTCTATCTAATCCATTTTCATTTGCCTTAGAAAAGGAAAAAAAAGGGGCTCTAGAAGAAATGAGATTATGTCACAGAAAATATGATGGATTAACCCTGGGAGAATTATTTCTTGAACATATTGGATGTCAAGTTTCATCTGAAACATATGATGGTATATGATGGTCTCATCGCATATGATGGTATATATATATGAAAATCTTGTCATGAAGCTTTAAAATAATTAATTGTTCTTGTAATAACAACGTGTATACATTGAGATATTATTTTAAGATATAAGGGGATTCCGTCGACGAAATCTCTCTTTTGTTTGAGTATTTTCAAACACAGCTGAAAAGGGTTTTATGATGGTGGAAAGTTTCTGATGTTTTGAAAATAACATTTTCTCAGGAAATTTCACGAGTATAAAGCAAACATTTGAGAAACGATATTTTAGTATTACGTAATTCACATTCTTTCAAGTTAGACTGTCAAGATGGAGAAACCACCAATGTATAATTCATTTCGTTTTGCCTCTGTAAAACATGTTATAGAATGAATTCGATTTTGTCATAAGAAATATCATGTATAAATCTTGTGGAAATGTTTTTAAAATATTGAATGGGTCAAGATTCAGATACGTTAGCATATGTATAAAAATCTTGTCACAGAGCTTTAAATCAATTAACTGTTCTTTTAATGAAAACTCGTATAAATTTAGCGGGTATTTTTATGTATAAGGAGATTGAGTGTACTCTAAAACTCTTAAAGTAGTACACTAGTACTCTTAAAATCTTAGAGTATTTTCAGATACTGAGGCAAAAAATTAGAAGCTTTGTTTTCATGTCAACATCTACGTATTTTCTTTTCTTTTCTTTCTTTTTTTTTTTTTTTTTTTAATTTTGGGATAGTGGAAAATTTTAGATGTCTTGAAGAAAAATCAGAGGACTTTTACAAGAATGGATTTTGTAAGACTAGAAACTAAACATTCAACAATCTTTTTTTAAATGATTATTTCGCACTAGAGTGCCAAATAAGCAAATACCATCGTCTAATCCATTTCCATTTGTCTCTGAAACAGGAGAATGAATCCGATTTATTTCATAAGACATATGATAAATGAAGACTGGGGGAATTATTTCTTTAGGATATTGGATGTGGGTCAAATTTCAGATACTAGTATATGTAGGACACTCTTATCATGGAGCTTTAAAATAATTAATTATTCTTATAATAACAACTCGTACAGTATACGAAGCTATTTTTAGATATAAGAAGATTTTGGGGATGAGACATCTTGAGTACTTTCAAACATATTTGAAAGCGGTCTGGTGATTTGGTTTTCACATAAATCTGTATTTAGTTACGTATTTTCTTAAAACTTTTGGGATCATCGAAAGTTTCAGATGAATTACAGAAAATTCAGAGAACGTTTTCTTAAAATAACTCGTAAACGCAAACATTCGAAAACAGTTTTTAAAAAATATATAATTGTTCTTCCAAATTAGTGTCCAAAGACCAACAAAATGCTACAATCTAGTAAGGTATTTTCATTTTAAAAAAAGTTCTACAATGAATTAGATTTTGCACAGTAAATATTATAGTGAATAAACCCTGTGAGAATTATTTTTTTAAGATATTGCATGGGGCATGTTTTCAAATATGAGATTATATGTAAGAGGATTTTATCACAGAGGCATAAAATAATTAATCGGTTTTTTTTTAACAAGGACTTGTATTACATTGAGAGGTTAGATAAAAAGAGATTATCTGGATAAGCTCCCTTTTTGAGTATTTTCAGACACAATTACTGTAAATGATCTGAAGCTTTAGCTTCTTTGTCAACCTATAGAACTTTCTTCTTCTTCTTCTTTTTTTTTTTTTTTTTTTTTTTTGTATGTGTGTGTGTATTTCTTTAGAAACTAGGATTCCAATTTTCTTATATCAGGGAAAGTTTTAAGTATCTTGAAGAAGAAGCAGAGGACATATCCTAATTAAGAAGATTCTTTCCGCATTGAAACCGTTCTTTTGATTGCGAACTGATATCGATAGCATTTAAAAATAGACCTTTGTACAATATTTTTTTAAGCTATAAAGGAATAACAAAATATATATATGTTCTATTTTCTAGGCATCAAACATATCATTTGACACGACGCTTTCTTTAAGAGAAGGCATATTCACTTCAACAACCAAATGAATTCATTTTTTAAAAATAGTCTGAAGAAACATAAGACGGGGTGTGCGATGTACGATGTGCTAAAAGAAAAACACATAAATCTTCTCTCGCACTTACAAAGCCTTTTCTTCTAATTAGACTGTCATATAATTTGAGCAGCTGTCTTCGAGTCCATTTCTGTGTGTTCTGTTAAGCAAAAACTACCAGATATAACTCCGTGTTAACAGCTTGGGCAAACATTAGATACTGATAAAGCAGCGTTGTATGGATAATGTCTCGTTTATGACACTTCATAGATCAGGTTGCAGCAGTGATAATACATGAACCGTATCCGATAAATTTTAAATAATGAATTTTTGCTATGTTGAAGAGCTGAGTTATTCGAATATTTTCAACAGAATGCTCTATCTAGCAGTAAAAATGGTGAAATTAAATGAAGATGATTATTATTTTTCTTTTTAATGTAGGCATTTATGAAATATAAGGCGGGACATTCAACATGTGAAAAATTCTTCTTTTTAATACCTTTCGTCTTTCTTAGCAACCGAAAGTGTATTAGAGAATTCGATTTGTCTCTTCGTGTATTAATTTCCAACGAAACTTATATAAGATGCTTTCAAATCGTAAATTATTTAAGTAAATTAAAATTAATTGTTTTTAAACTTTTCAGTAAAATCGAAGTTTTTTTTTTTTTTTTTTTTTTTCAAAAAATAGTTTTTAAAAGTTTGAATAAATTCTGTTTTGGTGTATTCTCATATAAAATTTGTTTCATTATTTTTAAAACATAATATAAGTACGATACACTGTAAAAAAATACGCAATATCTGTCCCTATATAACAGAAACGGTCGTATATTACGGAGTACTCAGGAAACCTTTCCGTTATCTTCAGAAATAATTTGGAGAAAATCCTATCATAAACTATCAGAAAATAATAAGCTTCCGATGCTTACAATCGATTTTTAAATGTATGGGCTCGCATTGCTGCTACCAAATTGCATATGTTTCTGTTGATCTCGAAAAATTACTGCTTTATGAGGTTTCTGATTGATTCTTTTCTTAAAGCTTTCTGAAGATACAGGAAAATAGTCTAGAATCATGAACAACTATGAAGTTAGACTGAATTTTCATAAACGACATGATATAATCATGATATGATATTTTCATGATATAATCTTTCTACGTAGAAATGTTTCATTTATTTGTGTACGTTGGTCCAAACATTATAATGACATACCAATCTATTTTTATAAGATTATAAAACTACATTAGAAATTTGTGAATTTGTATGAAAAAAAAACACACCAAGCAATGATATTTTATAATTGCATAGTGCGTATAATATGTGAAATGAAACACACATACATACATGTGATTTTTGTTTTACTTAAGACGCGACATCGCTGAAAGCCAGCTAAGTACCTTCCTTGAAGCACAAACAATTTTTTTTCTCAAATTATCGATATTGAACAATGAAATAACTCTTAACTTTATAAAGTACACTATTTCAGTTTACAGGAAGGTATGGTCTACCGAAGAAATCATGGCCTTCCCCCCTTCACTAACAGTGGTTTCGTCCCTCTACGCATGCCTGTAAAGAGTTTCCTATCGTCTAGCGTCTAGTCTAGATCAACATCAAACTTTACTCTACGTTGATTTTTTTTTTCACCTTGATAATGGCTCGGATTGCCGCTGAAAGCGATCGGAAAGAGTTTTATACTGTTAACATCTAGGGTTCTAAAGTTTTTTAAAACCTTTTGTATTGTGAGAAATTGACTATATCTCACCTAAAACCCTGTTAGCGAAGACTAAAAGCCAGGTATAGGCAGTTCCCATGCGTTTGGGATTTTCTTCCAAAATAAAAGTAAGTTCACTAATCGGCCACGGAACTACAAAAGTTTCGCTCAGTCATCACCGATCTTATTACTTGAAGGTTTGAAGACAGCGAGGTGAATAGAGAGTAAGGAACGGAATCCTTTTAATCAAGCCGCGCATTCCAGGATCGTGGGAACGGGGCTGACCTCAGTTAGGAGAGGATATTCATGTGAAATCTCTTTTCCACCTATCATGAAAGACTTTTACTATTACCTCATCCAAAAGACGTTTTAGTGGCTGAAGAGAATCCTATTGTTCGAGAGTTAACTTGGAGGATAGAAAAGAAAACACAGTTAGTTTTAGCTGAGAGAAGTTACGAGTAGGTAGTACTCGGGAGAGGTCGCAGTTTCCTCTCGACCTTAAAAGACTGAGTCTTCACTCCGGGAAAGAATTTACATACAGGTGATTGTTGAATCGCCGGAAACAGAAACCCTTTCTATACTATAACTATGAAGTTGTTGCGTGACGACTTTTTAAAGCGATCGAGGACATTATTTATTATTGCTTGAACAACGACAACTGTGAATCCCTTCCCGTATTTCGAAGGTTATTAACCGATTCTTTTTAATTCGTTACATTTCGTGAAGGGTCAGACAAGTTGACCGTCTTTCCCGCTTCTACGTTTGGAGGGGCAATGCTGACATCTGTTTATTCATTGAAAATATAGACTATTGTTAGTGCTGAACACTTATTTGACTGCAGAAGAATCGTAAGCTGAAAGAACCCTCAATATTTTTGTTATATCGCATACACGGGGTATATTTTTGGCGCCAAAATTTTGATTTTATGCCTGGGCAACCCAGCAATTTTGGTGAGATTTTGCTTCGTATGACAACCCGGTGGAGCAGATTCTGTGGGTTTTATATTAAATTAAATACTGTGTGTGTTTTATAATAAATTAAATATGCGTGTTTTATAATAAATTAATTATTGTGTGTGTTTTATAATAAACTAATTATTGTGTGTGTTTTATAATAAAATAATTTGTGTGTTTATAATAAAAAAAAAATGTGTGTATTTTATAATAAAATCAAACTAACAAGCTAGTTTAGCAATCTAGGCCTAACGAGTACCCAAAAAATGGTTTTCTCGACAATATAGCGCAAAACGAAAATCTCGCAAACCCCGGTGCGTCTGCGACAGATGTTAAAAAATAACATATTACCATTAAAAATAAATGAGTGGATTTGGCGATTTTTTTCACCTTCTCTAAGGTAAAATGCGTTAACCTAAAACAGATTTATTATTTTTTATTCATTTTTATTTATTTATTATTATTATTATTATTATTATTATTATTATTATTATTATTATTACTTTTCAACATCGCATGCGTTACAGCAGATAATTCAGTAATGAAAGAGTTCCAACTCTTTCCTTCAAATAAAATTTGCATAATTAAAATTATCATTTGTCAACATCTTTTAGATAAGATCAACGCGGCATCTTAATCTTTTAAATTGCGTCGCTACATTAGAGATACTTCCATTGTTCCAACTATAACGCCGAATAAATAAATGAAAGAGTGTTTCCATTTTAAAATTTTAAATAGTTAACAGATAGAAATTTAGGAATTTAGAGATTAACGTCACTAAAGAATAAGGTGCCCTTACATGAGAGTAGCGACAGACCGAATTTAAAACTTGATTCGTTCAGACGATTTTGGGCAAAATAATGCTAAGAATAATTTAAGAACTTTAATACAGAATTATTAAGTTAAGCCCTAAGAAATAGATGATTTTTTTTTAGATATTGCATTTATGAATAAAATATAAGTATTTTATTTCTCAAATTTAATAAGATACATATAAAAAGTTTGATATGAGCAGTAAGAAACAACTTTTTAATCCGCATTTAAATCCATATTACAAAAGATGCTAACGAAAACAACAATGTAAACGAAAATACATGAAATTCGGTAATGTCGCGATCACTATACCATTCTTCCACCTAAAAATAAAAGAAAATCACTGGATGAAAGGATCTCGCTCAGCTGGAATCTCAAAATATACATGAAATTCGTTCATGTCTTGATCACTATACCGCGTATATGAACGAATCACGCAGATGAAAAAAAAAGGTATCACTGGATGCAGCGACAGTATTGGAATCTCAAAAATGTACAAGGAATTCTTTAATGTAACGATCACTATATCGCACGTATAAACGCTTCGCGCATATGCAAAACAATAAAAAAATATCACTGGATGCAGTGACCTCGCTGTATTGAAATCCTCAAAAATACATAAAATTCGTTAATGCCGCGATCACTCTGCAGCATTGTAGGAGTGCTTTACGCCCATGAAAACAAAACAAAAAATAATAAATCTCTAGATGTAGCAGTCTGTAATATAGCTACTGAATTCTATTGGGTTACGATTATCAAATTAATGAGAAAACGTGGGGGAGCCCCTCTTAAGGTTGCAGAACTACCCTGGCATCATAAAAGGTTTACATAGTAAATAAAGAGTCCTGGAATATATATGTATGTAATTTATTTCACGTTACAAGTCGCAACACTTGAACTTCCTGAAATTACTTAAGGCTCGAACAGAGCGCAGATTTAGGTCGGTTTCTTTTCTTGTCGTATGTCGGAAGCTTTGATATTTTATGACTTTCTTAGCATATCTAAAGTTCAGAGTTCAAAGCGGGAGCAGTTGCCAGGTGGGGGCAGCCGTTGACACCACCCCTTTTTTTTTGTTCAACCTCCCCTTTCTTTTGTTCCTGACCACAAAATGATTCGAGAAGAATGGGAAGTTGTTTGAGCTATGGGTATCTTAGGCAAATTTCGGTAAAAAGGTCAACGGTAAAAACGTTAAGAGATAAAAAAGTCAACAGTAAAAACGTCAATAGGTAAAAGGTCAAAACAAAACTAAACTAAACTGAGCAAAGCGCTGTGCAGCAACCTCTAGAAGGCAAGAAAGTCATTCAAACTGCGGTTAGTAACTTATATGTGTACGCTTCGCGTACATTAACCGAAAAAAAAACCCTGGATGCATGAAACTCACTGTGCAGCAATCTCTAGAATGCATGAAACTCATTCAAGCAGTGGTTAGTAACTTATATATGTACGCTTCGCTTAGATTAACCGAAAAAAAATCCTGGATGCATGAAACTCGCTGTACAGCAATCTCTAGAATGCATGAAACACTACCTGTTGACGTTTTTACCAGTGTACGTTTTAACAGTTGACGTTTTTACCGTTGACCTTTTTACCGCGCACCATCTTAGGCTGACTTGCTCCAAAAGCTCTAAAGCGCTGCCTTAAGTTACTTGCACTAGTCACGCGAAGACATTCGCAAGATAATGTTAAGCCAATGACAGAGTTTTTTTTTTCAAATTTCTTGTTTGCATTTCAATATTTTTAAACTATTATTTTTTCTTGCATAGGATAACTGAGGCCGTTGTTTAACTGGATACTTTCGTACTTTTTTAATTTTGGTACCAGTTTCTTTTTTCTTTCTTTCTTTCTTTCTTTGTTTCCTCTTTTTTTTTTTTTTAGATAAAAGAAATGAAACTGCCGGTTGAGTGTTTTACATATTGATTTACTTAAGTTCAAAATAAAAATGCGACTTTCTGATATGACACTGAGGCTTTTGATCGAGAGCTTTACACATTAGAAGTATAATCGATATGCTTCTTTATTTACAAATATTTATTTTTTAGAGACGAATCATCAAACATTACAGACAGAAAATAATAGTTTCTGTGACAGCTTATGTGACTAAAAAAAAGGTCTTTATTTGTATGAGGAGGGCTTGATCCCAATGAGCCCCTTCTACGCTCCTGCTTCTCACCTATGTAACTTTTAACTATTTTCATACAAATTTTGTTAGCTTAAAATTGTGGAAGTCAGCTAGCAGACTCAAATTCTACAATTATGCTTATACATACATTCTTTTTTTGGAGTCATGCCTCATTGCATCCACGCTTCCCAGTTCCCAGACATAGAACAACCCACCCCCCCCTTTTCGGGAAAGCTGACCCCTCGACACAGAGGTGTAACACACGAGACACGTAGCATTCGTTTCCGACATATTTATGTAACGCGTCGCCGTTTCACCATGTGGCGCTGGATATCGAATTACGCAACTCTTGCGCGATAATAGAAGCGATAATTACTCGATGCTAGAGAAAAACGAAAAAAAAAATATTTTTTCTGAGACATATGACATCATTTCACAGAACGGGGGTGGGTGCGTTGACGGATAAATGCGGTAGATGTCATACAGTTATAAAAGAGTCAGGTTTCCGGCCAAAATGAAAAGATAAAGATGTTAGCTTCTTGGCACATGTGTCGAAATATTCCTCTTTTCTTTTTTCTTCGCACGAAAATGCGATCTATGTGTGATACGCGGAAGGAAGGTTATTAAAGACTTGGTTTCGGTATTTTTTATTGTGTGAATTATGTGGGTCTTTATAAAAGAAGCTGGAGGATTTAAGCGATCAAATATTTCAAAACATAACTTACGGAAGAAGAGTGAAAAATAGTGAGGCAGTGGCTGCTACGGATGTGTCAAGTTGAGAAGTTTTATGAGCCTTTTGAAAAACTTAATCTTGTGTTTTAACTGAAAGATTTTATGACAGGAAAGTAATCCTACTTGCTGTCAAGAGACTTCGACCTGAAATCCGACTTTTCATAATTGTTACGAAATTTAAAATATTTTAAAAAATCTGTATTAAAATGTTTTTTGAATGCTAATAAATTTAGTATTTTTTTTCCACCATGAAACAGTTTAAATAGGTTTTTAATATTTAAAAATACAACTATAGCATATTTCATTTTCCTACAACTTGCTTCACCTCATAATCACAAATTATTACGAAATTACAAATCCCCATATGAGATTTACATGCACTAAAAATTTACTATTATTAATTATTAAATAGTTTCTTGTGGTAACTTAAACTTTGAATACCATCAAATGGGGTTATATTTTTTTCCCATCATGAAATAGTTCAAATTGGTTCTTAATATTTAAAAATACAACTATAGCATGTTTCATTTTCCTACAACTTGCTGCACCTCATAATCACAAATTATTACGAAATTACAAAACCTCATATGAGATTTACATGCACTAAAAATTTACTATTGTTAGTTATTAAATAGTTCCTTCTGGTAACTTAAACTTTGAGTACCGTCAAATGGGGTTACTTTGTTTCATTTGGGCCTACTTAGCTCTAAATACTGAATATATTTGATGGTGACGTCACATGTCAGACAATACACTAGTGCTCCATTGCTGGTTTTGTTGGGCAAGGATACAGGTCTGTGTAGCATTGGTGTTTTTTGATAAATTGTTTGCAGAAATAATTTTTCTCAAGCATTTCTTCTGTATTTGTGTTCCCATTAATTGCATAGATGGAGCCAATAGTTGAATGAGGTATGTTTCTGTAATATTTCAAAAGTGGAGCAAAGTATTCATATCTCACGGATAACTTTGCTTCAATTTTAAACAAAACAAATTTCAGCTTTTTAACAATGTAACAACATCTGCCATCACATATAATGTTAAAAGGAAGGTACCACTGAGTGAATAACCTAAATCAGCACTTTTGAAGTACATGAAAAATGACGATTTCTGAAAAAACTCAAGAAAGCAAAGATGGCAGATAAAGTAGAAAAACGCATTTTTTCACTTCTTTAGATTTAAGAGCAGAAAATGTTTGTGAAAATTTTCTCTCGTGCAGAACATTAACAAATTTGTCAAACATTTGATTGCTGAATTTTTCTACTGAATATTCGAAAAGGAAATGGCCCTCTATTGTTGTATATTTTACAATCATTATTGAACTTCAAAGGGATAAGTAATAAAAGAAGTAAAAATAAAATATGCACAATTCCCTACAGGTTGTTTTAATATATATCCACATGTGTCATGCAGCATGTTAAATTTAATTACAATAAATAAGTTTCAAAGTTAAAATAGTTAAATATATATACTCTTTTATAAGCATTCGTTGTTTATCTCAAAGATCACGCAAATTCTGTTACAATACATTAATTTTGCTTGGGTCCCGATTCTGGAAAATTTACCGCTTTAATTTACGCTTGGTGGGAAGCGCAAACTAATAAATTTAAAAACAATTAAAATTTTTGTTTTCTAACATATGGCAACTGGGAAGAGAAAAAAAACATTATTTAAACTATCTATTCAGTATTTCTAAAGTGTTTCCTCAACGTATAATCATAATTTAATTAATATTAAACTATTAATGATAAAAATCTATTGCACCTTTTATTTTTTATTTATATTTCCTACTTTTTAATTTTAAAAATATTTTTCGTTGATGGATTTTTGCAGTTATTTGGAATATTTTAGTTAGCGTGGTTTGGTGCACAATCAACCCCATTGCTGTTGTAATTCGTATAGAGTTGTAAACATACAGATTTATAATCTGCGCCCTTTTAACGGAAAAATGCCTTAAAATTAATTTACTAATTTATAATTAAGTTATGAACGTATTAAAATATTTTATCATCAACGAAAACTCACTTGTGTACATAATTCTTATAATTCTAACATATCCAGAAAGGCGTGTAAAAAAGATTACTAAATTTCATCTTTACATACAAAAACACAGTTAAGTTAAATAACAAAGTATACAAAATTAACATATAAGTTAATATTAAAATATTCAAAGAAAAATATTTTTATTAAAAAATCTGCTTTTAAATAACAAAATACACATAAAACATAATTTTTTTTAAATGACATTTCAGCATTTTTTCGCTTTAATTCAAAGCTATAAAATAACGAAAAGGAATAGCTAAGTTAATATTGCTTTAATTTCGCGCTTTAATTAAACTTAGAAACATGAAACTACTACTATATTCAGTGATCATTCAATATTTTTAGTAATTTAATCATTATTCATTTTTTATGAATAATAACGTCTTAAACTTGGTTACAGCGAGAATTCTGTTATAACCTGCAAATTCTCTAATCTCTTCATTCTCCTAACAACCGAGTTCGACTGCACTATATTTAATCTCTTGAATGTGAAAGAAAAGAAAGCCTTTGTATCGTCTGATAAAGTTCAAATCTTTTCAAACAAACATTAAATATAAATTTTATACAATCCCTGTCTTAAAATGATCTTTGCCGTTCTCTAGTTAAAGTTCATTCTAATCTCCTTTTCGGGTATTTAACACATATTTTATTGGAAGCGGAAGTCATCGTGAAATGTTAAAATTAAAGTGGTTTTAATAGATGAGACGATGCCACTAAATGTTTTTCAAAAGGCAAGGAACAGAATTGATAGAAAATAAATAACTTTCAGTACATTTAATTAATTTTGAGATATTGTTCAGGTTTCATGAAGTTAAAAATTTCTATGGATAATAGAACAACAATGAAACAATGTAAACCTTTTTGAGGGATTTCCTAGTTGCTGAGCAACTTTACATCCCGGCAACATGTAAGCGACTTGTAGAGACATAAAGGAGCCACTAATGAAGTTTAAGTTTAACTGTACTAAAAACTACATAAATGAAAGTATAAATAGAGAAATTTAAATTTATATAAAAAAAGGGAGAAATAAATAAAAAAAATCCCTGACGGCTCGGCCTACAGGCACAGGTAGATTTCGAAGACGCAGACCGTGGGGCACCTGTTTGTCGGGAATTGCGGAAGAAATTACCTTTTTGCAATGATGCTGCAGTTGGAACCGCATACTTCGAAACCAAACTTGTTTGCAGGCGGAGCCAGCAAGGATTTTTTTTTTTTTTTTTTTTTTTTTTTTTTGCTATAAGAGTTGGTCCTATAAAAAACTTGTCAATGTAAAAGTTTTAGATAATACTAAGAGGATTAATAATAAATTTACGCGGATTTGATATCTTGTGAATTGACGAAGCTATGATTTTTTTTCTTCTAAAACGCCCCCTTTCCCCCCCCCCCCTTGAGGCCATTTTTAATTATATCAAAAATCTGTCATGCATAAATTTTCGGCCCTTTTCCTAGAAGTAATAATAACTCCAAATGGATTCGATACGTATAATAATAAAGAAATTATGAGGTTTTTTCTGTTTTCACAAAAAGCCCCCCCCCCCCCCCCCTTGGTTCGATTTTGCCCATTAACGAACTTGACCGAGATTTTATGACCCTTGATTTTTTGTATCAATTTGGAAGAGATTTATGCAAAATTTTTCCGGTTATCGTGGTAAAAAAAAAGTGACATAGATAGATAGATAGATAGATAGATAGATAGATAGATAGATAGATAAAGTTTTGAACTGGGGGTGGTTTTGGGTTCTGGGAGTCATGATCGGCGTAGATCTGCAAAAATTTTTAAAAATTTCCAACTTATGTGAGAATGTAATAGGTAATATTTCTTACGAAATCTACCTAAAAGGAAAACTATGGAGCAATGAAAAAAAGAAAAGATTCCATTAGTTTCTAAGCTGGTGAAAATGCACCGAAGACTAGTCCTAAACATCTCACAAAAAAGAAAAAAACACTTTTCAGTGACCATACATTTAAACTGAAGATATATAAAAGAGTTAAAAAAAAATCCCTGACGGCTCGGCCTACAGGCACAGGTAAATTTCGAAGACGCAGACCGTGGGGCGCCTGTTTGTTGGGAATTGTGGAGGAAATGACCTTTTCGCCATGATGCGGCAGTTGGAACCGCCAACTTCGAAAACTAACTTGTTTGCAGGCGGAGCCAGCAGGGATTTTTTTTATTTTTTTGCTATAAGAGTTGGTCCTATAAAAAACTTATCGATATAAAAGTTTTAGATAATATTAAGAGGATTTATAATAAATTTAAGCGGATTTGAAATCTTGGGAATTGACGAAGTTATGAATTTTTTCTTCTAACCCCCCCCCCCCCACTTGGAGCCATTTTTAATTATATCACAAATCTGTCATACATAAATTTTCGGCCCTTCTCCTAGAAGTAATAATAACTTCAAACGGATTCGATACGTATCATAACTAAGAAAATATAGGGGTTTTTCTGTTTTCACAAAAAGCCCCCCCCCCATCCCCCCTGGTTCGATTTTGCCCATTAACGAACTTGACCAAGATTTTATGCCCCTAGATTTTATGTATCAGTTTCGAAAAGATGCGGGAGTTGGAACTGCCTACTTCAAAAAATAACTTGTTTGCAGGCGGAGCCGGCAGGGATTTTTTTGTTTTTAATTTTTTTTTTGCTATAAGGGTTGATCCTATAAAAACTTGTCAATATAAAAGTTTTAGATAATATTAAGAGGATTTATAATAAATTTAAGCGGATTTGATATCTTGTGAATTGACGACGTTATGATTTTTTTTCTTCTAAAACACCCCCTTTCCCACCCCCCCCCCCTTGGGGCCATTTTTAATTATATCAAAAATCTGTCATACATACATTTTCGGCCCTTCTCCTAGAAGTAATAATAACTTTAAACGGATTCGATACGTATCATAATTAAGAAATTATGGGGGGTTTTCTGTTTTCACAAAAAGCCCCTCCACCCTCCCCCCTGGTTCGATTTTGCCCATTAACGAAATTGGCCGAGATTTTATGCCCCTTGATTTTATGTATCAGTTTCGAAGAGATCTGTGCAGAATTATTGCAGTTATCGTGTTCATAAGAAAGTGATATAGATAGATAGATAGATAGATAGATAGATAGATAGATAGATAGACAGATAAAGTTTTGAACTGGGGGTGGTTTTGGGTTCTGGGAGTCATGATCGGCGTAGATCTGCAAAAATTTTTCAAAAATTCCAACTTAGGTGAGAATGTAATAGGTAGTATTTCTTACGAAATCTACCTAAAAGCAACAGACTACCAAATATTTTTTATAGTAATTAAATAAGACATAAGAGAAAGAAAATGTTTAACAAGAAAGAGGAAGAAAAAACTCAGGTTGATCCTCAACAATCAATGCATATCTACAGCGTTTTCTGTTGACAGGATCGGAGACCTCGTAGTCTGGTAACTCATCAATAATTTCGTTAGGGATATTATTGATGTTTTTAATACAATTTTTTGGACAGTTGATTGATTCTTTTCTTTTTTTTATGAGAGAAGTGATGCAAAGAACTCTGCGAATTTCGAAGGTGTTTATTGAAATTTCTTATGATTCGTACATTTTTGTTACGAGTTCTGTAAAGATAATTAAGATTAATATTGCTAGCAAAACCACCGATAGGACAAGCATATGTAAGGATTGAACGAATGCAAGCATTACAGTGGCGCAGCCAAGGGGGGGGGGGGGGTTAAAACCCCACGCAGAGCTAAAAAAATTACTGTAATTGCCGCTTATCTGAATCAAAACTACTAAAGTTAAAATTAAGTTTTTTGGGCTTTTTCTTAAATCAAATTCTATTCAACAATGTGATTCAATTAAACGGCGAAAATTCTACTTAAAACTGTGAAAGCGCATATTACACGCATAGGTTATGTCAAAACTTGATTTTTGGACTGTGTCACTTTGTCGAGACGTCTTATAGTAAAAGATGGGTGATATACTCTCACACAGACGCTTTGAGTTATATAGTATACAGTGGTATGTTTCTTAATTGCATTTCTGTCTTTGTTCCACGTTCGAAACAATAACAGATCATCGAATTCCAGAGAAAAAAAAAACTTACACTTTGTAAGTCTCTCTCAGTTTCAAGCGGCTTTTTTTTTTTTTTGCCCTCAGTTATATCTAAGACCAAGCTATGTGCGTACCCAAGAAAAAAATCTTTGCTAAAGTAAGAAATTTTAAGTTTTACCCTCATCATTTTTAAACACTTTATAAATCTAACCTAGTTTTGTATTATTTCATTGGTGCATTTTATAGTTTGTAACTCTAATATTGTAAACGCTGTTTAAATGAATCATAACCAACGTAATTGCGGAGAAAAGCATTATGATTTCATTCATTTAAAAGACTGATTCCATTAACCGATGATTCATATAACCGGCGACCATCTTTATTATAAGCTCAACCCCCCCCCCCCCTCCCCTTAGAACCGAATTCTGGCTGCGCCACTGAAGCATTATAGACCATAAGTTTGTTTTTGATAGAAAGAGATTTGCTATTGAGAAAGGGATGAAGAGATTTAGAAATGGCAACGACTTTTGCTTGACATTAAGAATGTGCATATTCCAGGCGAGTCTTCTATCTAGGGTGACCCCAGATATTTAGTGTGACTAGTCTATGGGATGGTGACGTTGTTGTAGTTATACGGTGAGAGTAGGTAAGTTTTTAAGAGAAGTAAACTGCAGCAGTTTTACTCTCGTTAAGTTTAACAGCCACTGAAGTCACCAGCTAATGAACATGTCTATGTATTTTTGTAGAATTTTGAAAAGAGTGTATGGTTGATGTGCAGAGAAGTAGACTGCTGATTCGTCCGATCCAATGCAAGAGAAATCATTTAAAAATATTGAAATGCAAACGATATACAGGGTGGTTTTTTTTTTTAACTGACACTATTCAGAGTCGTCTGTAGCTCGTTCTAATAACTGGATTGACACAAAATTTTGTGAATGGACTAAGAAAACCATGGGAAAAAAGATTCCAACAAAAAAAAAAATTAGTTCCAATCACCGCCGATAGGGGGAAATGTGGCGCTGTACATTGAAAAAAAACCATCAGAAACAGACAAAATTAATAATTTGGATAAAATGCCACGTTTTATTCATCATTTACACTTTCCCTTTCGTTGATCGCAGTTGAAACATCCATTATCACTTTTTCTGCCACCGGTTTACGTCCTCTGCCTGACTGAACTGCTAGCGAGCCTGTTTCTTCGAATTTCAGAATCATTGCTTTCAATACATTAACGGATAAAGGTCCTTTGCGCAGTTTATGGCGTGTTCTAAGTAAACGAAGAGCGGCTGGTGCATTGTACTGGTTACAATATAAGAACTTCACAAGTAACGCGCGCTGCGGTAACGTGAGATTCATTTTCAACCTGGGCTGAAATTGTTTCTCGGTGTTTTCCGCATGCATTTATAACTTAAACTATTGGCGCTACTGTTGCTTGCGTAAGTAAAAATTTGCATTTTCATTTTTTGCCCGTATTTTATGCTAATTCCCAGTTGCATAAATGGCCACAGCGCCACATTTTCCCCTATCGGTGCTGATTGGAACTATTTTTTGTTGTTGTTGGAATCTTTTTTCCCATGGTTTTCTTAGTCCATTCACAAAATTTTGTGTCAATCCAGTTATTAGAACGAGCTACAGACGGCTCTGAACAGTGTCAGTTTAAAAAAAAACACCCTGTATTTAAAAAGAAAATTCTCCCACAGGATTAACATTAACGAGCGGGTGTTTTTCCGTAAGTGAAGTAGCCTCTTAATTTGAGTTTATTTTGGATAATTTTATATTAACTTATAAAATCTGATAAGTCTCTTATCTATTCGCTTCACAGTTTACATTTCCTGCCTATTGTTTAAATAAATTGTTGTGCTTTGGTAAAATCTGTGTCATGGTCTCTTTTCAAGTTGACAGTCCCGACATGCATGTAACAAGCTTTATTTAAATCATAAATAAATGCGATCTGTGAAACGCATATTTCCCCCCTTATGTTTTACTTTTTCACTTCTACTGTTGTGTTTTAAGCTAAAATCCCCCCCCCCCCCACAGGCCAATGGTTATAAAAATGGTAAGCCGATTATGGAAAACGAATGACATCTTAATTATAAAGAATTAATTACAACACGATTATTCACTGATTATATCCGGTCTGCAGTATTAGGGCTTATTCAACACTGGAGCTCAGAAGGGACAAAATCAATTTCCGTTGGGGTTGAGGGTAAATGTAAATTACAGCGATATTTCCGTTTATAGACACCAATGTGAATGAGCACTTACGCAGCACAGCACATTAAACCTGTGACAAAGACTATTAAACGATTTGGGTACGGAATTAAACTTTACTATTTTTAACGAAATCGCATTGTTTGAAGAAGATATCATGCGTGTTAAACTTTTTTTGACTGAATGAAAAAGTACCCAGGCAAGGAGACCAGGAGTCGAACCCAGGACATGTGGCTTAACGTGCCAGCGCTTTACTAACTTAGTTACCTTGTGTGACTCTGTCAGACACAGGAAAATATATAAGGTTTCGTATTGCAATTTTCTACGTTTGTGTCAGAATAATTATGTATACTGTAAAATTAAAGTATAACAGAAGTATGGGAAATCGTAAAGGAATAATTTTAATTTTAAAAGCCCGCGGCGTTTAGAGTTGGTATTATTACTTGCGTTGTTTTTATTTTTTCTCATCATATTTTGTAGTGTGTGTTCTTTACTTATACTTGCGTACATGCATATACATTTTCATCAAATATTATTGACATCCTATTATCTCATTTTTGTTTAATGAAAAATTCCCTAAAATATATAAATTAAATCTTGTAAGTGCGAGTCTTCCACTAATCTTTGTCAAATGCTAATAACTTAAACAGAATTTCGCTAAAAGTTCTTAATTAACGCAAATAATATTTCTACATCGCTTCATAATACCGGCCAGATTCTTATTTTAATTAACAAAAAATCAGTTCGAATTTTCCGATGAAAGAAGATTATATTGGCTTAAGACGGCGCAACACACAAAATTTCATTATAACCTGTTCTATAACTTAGCTGCTCTGCTTAATTAAAAACATAAAAAAGTGCAAGAGCCTTTTATAGGTGCTGCAAAAAATTAGAACCGAGATAGAACAGGCATCTTTTTCGGTTCAATTTATTAAAGCTATTTTGCCGATAATAGCTTTAAAAAAAAAAGTTTGAGACGTATCTAAAATTACAAAATAAAGAACGTTAAATGATTTGATAGAAGCTTCGAGATTTTATGGGCGATTATAGTCATTAAAAGTGTTGCCAAAAACGCTCTATGAAATTTTGTTTTAGTCTACATTCTATAGAGAAAATTAACTTTGTTGGCAGATAATTGAAGAACTTTTGTGTTCTATTTAGCATATCGTGTATCGGAAACCGATGCCACAGCGAGGTTTTGAAATTCGATAACGCAATCACGAAAATTTTCGTTCATCCTATCTTAAAAGTTGAAAGGATAATTTTGAAATGAGGTTCTGTTTTTCGTAAATAGGGTTACCTTATCTTTTGCTCTGTATCGTGTAACTTAAATGACAAACAATTTGGCATATATAATTTAAAATTGTGTGGTGATTTGAAAGGATAATTTGAATGATTGACTTGCATGTGATAAATTACATTCCATTGTTAATTCTGGAAGTTTTTGTTTCCATTCTGTTGGAAGTAATTTTTGAAATTTTCAAAATAGAGTGAAAAAAAATAAAATTTTAATGGAAAACAAACTTGACTAAACAAAATTTTAAACGCTGCTAAAGTTCGGAAAGCTTTGTTTAGTAATTGCTTTTCACTAAACTTTTAGGCGTATAGGTTACTTATTGCCTTCAATACCCGAAAAAATAAACGTTATTTATGATAAAAACACCCTTATCACTGAAGAAACTTTTGTTATAAAGTTTGTTTTGTCGTGTATTAGGAAAATGGAAGATAGCTCACTTGTCTCAATCACTTTCATTTGTTAAAAAAAAAAAGGATTGTAATATTTATTGTATGTATTCTGTGAAAGTTCTTGTGTGAAGCTTTGTATGCATGATTTAGGATGAATGCAAGTATATAAGACACATATCAGTATGTACAGGGGGTTTCATTAGAGAGGACTCCCTAACTTTACAATTTAATAATTATTAACTATAATCTATCTGTGTTATAAAAAATTAACCTCCGTGGGTAACGCTGACGTCATATCGAGGATGGCAACGATCCAAAGAATCCCTTTTCCCTTTGTTCTCAAATTTAGTTACGTCTAAATATCGCATAATTTAAATTTTTACACCGTCGCATAGAGTGAAAATGTACTTTCAAACTCAATTTGTTTTAAAACTGTATCGCAATTTATTCATTTTTTATGGTTTTTAAAATAATTTTGAAGCATGATTTTTTTTTTAAATCTAGAGCGTGCAGCTCGGTTAGAGAAGATTAACTAGTTTGCACTTAAAACTATATAAATAGTTCGGCGTTTGTTTCCGGTTAATATTTCCTGACAAAATTAACACTCCATCAATAAATAAATAAATAAATAAATAAAATAATATAAATACAACAAAAATTTAACCGATATATAATCGTACTTAAACATGTTCAAACACTGAGATACTCAGAATCAAAAAGCCAGCTGTAAGTAACAAAATATTTGGCTATTTCTTTGCTTATTTAACCCCCGACATGCGGCTAATGCAAAAGTATCGGTATCGATTTTAATAAATTAGAAAGTTTTATTTGAATGCATAATTGATATTTTTATTTATTTATTTATTTATTTAATTTTTTTGTGTTGTTAGTGGGAAGTATAAACGATATATTAAATATAAAAATTCCGCTAGAGTTTTCAAGTGAAAAAAAAAAAGTCTTCATTTATGTTCTATACCGGGAAGCCCTGGTTGGATATCCTACGGTTTTATCCTCTTATAAAGATGAAATACGTGAAGTTTTTATTAGGTAGTTCATAAATTTTCGATTACGTTTTTTTTAATGTAGTTTACATTTTTGTAAATAGTTAGCTCTGTTCTGATTTAAACTGTAAGGAGCCTCAAATTACAGGGTTCGTACGGATAAGGCTAATTTTCCAGGAGTTTCAGCAGTATTTTCTTTATAGAAGAAGAAACCTACGTTAAACTCGCGAAACTTCGTCTTCTTTTAAGGAAATATTTTCTGTAACAAAATACTGCTACCGAAGAATTTCCTGGTCGCAAAATTCCGTTAGCCGTACGAACCCTGAAATTAACTTCATTTCAAAATACAATAATTTTTTCTTAGCATTTCATCATTTAAGGCGGTATTAAAAAAAAAAAAAAAATTCATGCTCAACAACTCAAAATTTTGAGACACATTTACAGACTCATTTTTAAAAATAAAAACATGAAACTTGTCGACATGATTTATGAAAAGATTTATAAGGGCCCCATGTTTTTATTTTTCGTTCAGTTAATTAGAAATTGATTTACAAACAATTATTTTCACAGTACGATCATTTTTTTTTGTTTCCAGCGCTATCGCTTCGGGAAATTCGGTTCAAAATGTCCACTTTGACAGCATTTTTTGAAATATATTGTACCTTTATCAAAAAATCAAGACAATACGGACATTATAAAGTTTCTGAATAAGAGTACCTGCCAATTGGATGCATTTGAGAGCAAAAATGAATTTAAAAATGTGTCTCAAAATAAGCAGTTTGGATTTGAATACACCCTTAAATAGATTAAAATGTAAAGCTTGAGAGACCATAGAAGAAAATTTTTATGTCAGTTTGAACAGTCTTATAATTTTAGATTTCACAAGGCCATTTATTGAAAAATATTTAGAAAATTTTCACAATTACTTTATATAAAACATATGAGGCTGCTGATAAACGTGTCATTTAATCACATTCATATTTATTATAGTTAACGAATTAAGGTTTTAAAGTTAGTGAGTCCTTAATGAAACACCATGCAAGATATGTAGGTATGTAGGTAATTAGAAAACGAATGTATGAAAATGTGGATTATTCAGAATAGCATACATGGTTTTAAAAAATCCGTTTATTGCCCGTACAATTTCCGTTTTTTACTTTTTTTTGGTGAAGGTGATTTCTTGAATGAGCCAGAAAATATTGTAAACGTGGATTTCAGAGTATGTTTGACAGACATTTATTTTTTTTTAAACTGTGAGATTTATTTTTATTATTATTATCCCTTATGAAACTTCGTGTAAAATACATAGGTATGTAGCTAATTAGGAAGAGAATGTATGAAAATATGAATTATTCAGCTTAGCATACACAATTTTTTAAAATCCGTTAATTGCCAATACAATTTCCATTTTTTATTTATTTTTTCCTGGGAAAGTGATTTTTTGAATGACTCAGAAAATATTCCGAATGGGGATTTCAGAGATTTTTTTTCTTTCAATCACTGAAAGAAAAAAAAAAATGCAAAAGTACTGAAATTGTGTTGGCAAATTTTGGAAATTCTTTTTAGAGATTAAAAATATAAAAAATCCCAAACCCTTAACAAAAATAACAAATTAACTAGATTTTTTATAACTGTTGTCTGTGAAGGGTATTTTTAAATCCATATTCGCTACTTTCTGACGCATTCACGAAATCATTACTGCGGAGAAAATAATTTCTGTGCGGAAAATAATAAATACGAAAATTGTACTGAAAAAGAATGGATTTTTTTTTATTATGCACTATAAGGTAATTTAAAAATTAAAAAATACTCATTAATTTTAACCATTATAGAGCTTAAAAAAATATGGCAATAAATATTTTTACTAACCGTGTTTAGTAATTTGTTGTATATCATGTTATGTTTTATTGTGTGTTATTAGCTGTTTACTGCTGGTCATGTTATTGTATTTAACTTTTATTTATACCGTAAATAGTAATTGGAATTTTACAAATATAATTCTACTTCCCGTAATGGCAAAAACTTTGTATCTATTATTTCAAACCACTTGGCATATCTAATACCATCTTAATTGTTGACTCGACAAGAATAAAATTTTCAAAAGTAAAATTTTCAATTTTAATATGTTTCTGCTACTGCATTTCCAGAAAAATTTATAATACTAAACAAAAACCGCAAATATAATTTATAAATATCGAAAACATTTTAGTATTGAATATGATAAAAAATAACACACATAATCTTCTGTCAAAAGCAATTCATGAGCTGGAGTCAGACATGACAAAATAACATAAGTTAAAATATTATAGCAAATAATGTTGAACTGAAAAAGATTTCAACGTTAAAAAAAATTGTATTTTTCGGAAAATAGTATTTTTCAGCGACAGATTTGCTTATTAATCTCAATCGTATGAAAAATATCACGTGATTGTTGACTCGACAAGAGTAAAATTTTCAAAAGGCCATCTGGGTGTGTTGCTGCTAATGAATTTCCAGAAAAATCTATAATCCCAAACTAAAAACCGCAAAGATAGTTTTTAAATACCAAAAACATTTTAGTATTGTATATGATAAAAAATAATACACAGAATCTGCTGTCAAAAGCCATTCATAAGCAGGAGTCAGACATGACAAGCTAACATCATTTAAAAATATTATAGCAAATAATGTTGTACTGAAAAGAGATTTAAACGTTATGAAAATTGTACTTTTCGGAAAATAGTATTTTTAAGCGACATATTTGCTTATTACTCTCAATCGTAGGAAAAATATCACGTGATTTCTGAAATAAGCAACCCAATCATAAATGAAAAGAAGTCATTGTTCTAGCAATTGTTCCATTAGAATTCTCCAGATTCCTCACTGGATTATGACTTTTATTCGTCTAAAAAAAGGCTGTTATATCAATTTTAATATATTGAATTACTATCATGGCAAATAGATATAATTTAGAATTTTACCTCTACTGAACGGATGTTAAACGTCCTTACATTGTTAGCTAGATAATTTTGCAAAGAGAGCCGCAACATCTTATAGTTTAAGCAAAATGAATTGCAACCCGATTAAGAATTATTGTCACCGGAACATCCGTAATTCGGATGCAATTCATTTCGCTGATACTGTGGGATTTTGTGGCCCTCAAGGCTGCATCCACTGCTGTCGCGACAGCTGATGTCTGTGTTAGGGATTGATTAATTAACATGAATTACATATTTAAAGATCAGCTTGTATCAAAGTGTTAACTAAAATATGTCGCTGCCTCCCGGGCTGATAATAATTACTTCGTTGTAAACAACAATATAGATAAACCTTTGAACATTACACACAGCAAAGTTCACAAATTTGTTTGCTTACTTTGTAATTGTTCCATAAGAAGTCGTGTATTTCACGCCAGATATTTTGAAGCATTTTCTTCATAGTGACTACTGAACCCCATCTGATTATGTTGGGGCATGAATAATATCTGTAACATATCGTAATAACTGCTACTTGTTGCATTTTCCTGGGATCAGAAGAAATGATTGCACACATTCTCTTTTGAAATCAAACAGAAAATGTGGATTTTAGGTGACTCCGATTGGCAAAAGAAACGCACATAAAACAGTTATAACGAAGGTAAACAAAATATTGATCTTTATTCCGTTTTCCGTTCATATTTTCTATGTATCGTTGTTTACAACGGAGTTATTGTTATTTTAAAATCAAGGAATCAGTTTGACTAGTCTAAACCACCCTCCCTAAAATTATGAAATGCGGAAATTCCTCTGTAATATAGGAATCTTTAAATGCATGAGGAATGCCCCAAATCCAAAAGGTAAGATTAGAGGAATGGTTAAAATAAAACTCCGATAGAAGATACCCTATATCAATCAATTTAATCAATTATCCGACCTTTGGTTATACGACACACTTGGTTAACCAAATACCTCATACATATCACCATTCGACTAGCGCTGACATGTGAAAAAGTGTGTAGCAGTATGTCAAAATTCTGAAAAAAAAAATATCTTTTCTAAATTATAATCAAATATATGAAGCTGCAATATGGAAAATCCAGATATAACTGAATCGATATCGAAGAGCCGGAATGCAATGTAAGCCATACAAATGCAGAACGTATGTTATCCGCACTGAGTATTTAAACAAAAACGAAACATCATGCATCAGGCATAGATTATGACACTCTTTCAAACATTAACATAATATTATCAAGAAATTTCATTTTTTTAGAGAATGAAATGAGATATCTAAATAAGCAATTAATAAAACACAAAACTCAGTAAAAATCTCTTTTCAGCAATTTCTGTTCATAGGCGTTAATGAGTGAGAATTTTTTCGTGTCTATAAAATGCGATTTATAAAATTGATACATACCGTCTAATACACTCAAAATGAAATAAATTAAAAAATGCATACAACTTCTAGTATTTATCGATCTTATTCAGTTCTATATCCGAATTCTTTTGTGAGTCCCTGTAAATGGACTATACACTCCATAATCTATTTTAAAATTTGTGTAGAGCACAGTGATTTCATCTTGTTTGACGTATCATAACATCAACAAAATACACCGAAACGTTTTTCCCCATAGATCATTATGTAAGGGAATTCATTTTTATGTCCCTGTAAAGCAGTGTTGAATTTAAACACTTTTCTCCGGGAGGGATTTCTATAGCTCCGGGGGGGGGGGGGGGGGGCATTGTAGAGTTCCGTGGGGGGGGATTGCACTTTTTTTACCATTAAAAGCATACAATCTCAAATCTTCCGGGGGGACATTTCAATACTGCGCAGGGTAATGTCACCCCCCCTGGTCCACCCCCTGAATTCAACACTGCTGTAAACGAACTATAAATGCTACTTATTCTGTACTCCTGAGAAAGCATGTAGTACTCCACTTCAGTTAAATTTCAATATCAATCTCATTATGGTTCAAATATCATAACATCAATAAAATGCACCGTAAATGAATTTTCTCTATAGACCATAATGTAACGGAATTTATTTGTGTATCTATCTGTAAACGAACTACAAATGCTACACACTTCATTTTCAGTACCAAACATTCTACATCAAACCTCGATAACATATTTAAAAAAATCATGGCAATCCGATATCTTTACGAGATTAGAGCACGGGCAGACAGACAGGCAGACAGATTCTTAAAAAGACAAAAAAAAATGTAATAACTGATTTTTTTTCTTAAAATTGTCTTATTTTTTTACTTATACACTGCAAAAAAAAAAAAAAAAAAAATGTTAATTTTACAGTATAATACTGGCACCCCAGCTGCCAGTATTACACCGTAAAATTAACAGTAATAAACAGTAAAATAAGCAGTAATGGGCTAGCGCGCATGCGCGGCAGCGTATCACTGCTTGTTTTACTGTTTATTACTGTTAATTTTACGGTATAATACTGGCAGCTGGGATGCTAGTATTATACTGTAAAATAAACACTTTTTTTTGCAGTGTAATAAAAAATAAAAGTTACTTAATCACATAACTTTCGCCGTAAATTTGACTTAATTTTATTTCAGTTGGTTTCTTTCCTGGTTGCATTTATTTATTTTAGTTATAGTTTTTTATTTTATGATAGTACTATATATATATATTTTTTTAACTTTTAGTGATTTAAATTATAATTAGTACTCTCTTGATTACCCAACGATTCCGATTTTCCGACATTATCCAATATCGCGTGACTGACATATTCGCGATTGTAATTTAAATATTGTAAATGTTTTTTTTTTCATCATCTTAAAGGTACTTGCATAAATAAAATCCGACAATTGTCAGGGTTTTTTTTAAAATTCTTTTTATAATATTATGTTTATGACATTACGGAAAAACAATTTATTTACTGAATTACTATTTTTTAAATAAAAATCTAAACACAGAAAGGTAAACAAGTCTGTATATGAAAAATCGAGAAAAATAAATCTCGCATAAAATCTCCTAGTAAACTATTATTGAATTTCTAAAACCTGCATACTCACTGCATCGGTTTCCGATAAGCAAAAATGCAGATTAATCAAGACGGGGAAAAACTTGCTAATTAACCACAAAACAAATGAATCATGCAACAAGTAAAATCCGTAACAACAAAATTAAAAGAAAAAAAACAGAGCTCACACTGGCTTTCCGTGTTGCAAATATTTTGTAGAGATCTGTGCTTTTTTACTTTATTAATTAGTTTTTATTTTGTTTTTTAAATTGCAGTTTTTCACACTAATGGCCTTTCCATATGAATATTTTGCTTTGCTTTTACTGTTTTTGCGTAATCAAAAACTGAGCTAATCGTTTTCATTAACAAAATGAAAAGCATTTCAGAATCATCGTTAAATATTTTGCAGGCAATATAATCTTCAATTTGTACTCATGATGTTGGTTTTGTAGCATTATTGCTATATTGTTCACTCGTAATCTGCACCTGTTTTATTCTTTCACAATCCGGTGATTAAATATTTTGCATTTTCTTTTCCATTTACTTCCATACATTTGATTTCACTTTAACTATATATACAGGGTGTCCCAAAAACATAGACCTCGGCTTTTATTTCTTAAATGTTTATCATAGACATATATTAGAAATTACGTAAGAAAAGGTACAAACTTTTATGAAATCCATTAAAATTTTCAGGGTGTTAAATTTGTAGAAATACAAAATTAAAATTTTTATACGCCCCCCGTACAACAAATTCTCATTGAATAAAATGTGTCCCATACACTAATAAGTTCATGTACAAATTGCAACATTTTATCATAAAAATAGGAGCAGAAATATGTTTAAAAATTTGGTGAGCGATTAATCATAAATTAAAATGTAAAAGTTTACAGCTTAGAGTGCAAATGACGCGATGCAGACATGCAACATAAGCAAATAAAATAAGGCTCTTATCTTCAGTTTTATTTACAAATTTACAAAACTATCCTTACTGAAGAATACCTTAAAAATTTACACGATAAATTACAGAATAAAACTTGGAAATGGCACATTCAATGACCATAGAAATGTTTGACAAAAATGTAAACCTAATGGAAATATTTTGAACAAGCTTTGTAATCGTTGCGTAAAGTTATTATTTCTATACAGTTTAGATACTTTTGCACCAATAAATAGCACAATTATTATTTATTTATGTTGTTTGTATTCTTTCACACACACACATACACACACATCGTTACATTGTTTTCTTTCATAATTTGTGTACGATCCCTGAAACGCGATTATCTGGCAAGCTTTTTCCCTTTGCTTTTTATAACTTTTCCAAGTTTGAACTTTCCACGTCCCATAGTTTACGAGAAAAAGGGTGGTGACAGACGGACGGACATTCGATATTACGAGATCTTTCTTTCGATACTCCACATGATACACAGAAGAAAACTTTTTTTTTCAAGTAACTTAATTATCCCCCTAAATATATCTGTGAATCGCTAATAATCTGAAAATATGAGAGTAGAAAGGCTTTATAACTTTCCCAAGTTTGAACTTTCCACGTCCCATAGTTTACGAGAAAAAGGGTGGTGACAGACGGACGGACATTCGATATTACGAGATCTTTCTTTCGATACTCCACATGATACACAAAAGAAAACTTTTTTTTTCAAGTAACTTAATTATCCCCCTAAATATATCTGTGAATCGCTAATAATCTGAAAATATGAGAGTAGAAAGGCTTTATAACTTTCCCAAGTTTGAACTTTCCAAGTCAGGGGTCGATCCAGGAAAAATTTGGGGCCTATTTAGGGGCCCTTCACAAAAATCTATTTAATAAAATGGGCCCTTTCACAAAAATAAATTTGGTAAAATGGGCCCCCTTCACAAAAATAAATTTGATAAAATGGGTCCCTTCACAAAATTCTATTCCATAAAAACTTACTATTTATTATTTATTTATTATTTTATGATGTTTTAAAATGCGTAATTTGTAAACAAACAATTTCACTAGAGAGAAAAACTTCAGCAAAAGGGTTTAAAAAAATTTTGTTTATAAATGCTTGGTTCGAATTTGATTAACTGGATATCAACTTTCGTTGCAAAATGTTATTTTTCACAAAAATATAATAAATTTCACAAAAATAACCTTTACTTTTCACAAAATGGGCCCCAAGAAAAAAAAACCTGCATCGACCCCTGCAAGTCCCATAGTTTACGAGAAAAAGGGTGGTGACAGTCGGACGGACAGACACAAGAGGGTTCTTATAATGGTTCCGTTTTTACTTTTTAAGTACGGAACCCTAAAAATGAGTAAAACATTTATAAATATAAGAACGTAAAATTTTGCGCCTCTGATTACCTTAAGAACATTCCCTGCATACCTCTGTAAATCTTGTATAAATAAATATCTCAATACAAGAAAGCAAAGTCCTGTTTCCTGGCATTCTATTATTTCCGCAGGCAATTTACTGAGGCACTAGCTAATTGTGGAATGTTCTTTTGAACAGCTGAATGTTCTCAATGTTTATCGGAAATCAATTCAACTGAACCCAGTAAAGTTGGTAGAGAATCTTTTTTGTTCCAATATTTTTTCGTTCTCCCAACCGCCTTACAGCAAGTTGTTCAAAAGAAAAAAAATTGCTTTGAATGCATTATTTATGTACCTAATGATAATCGATAGCAACAAACAAATGTTCTAGAAATTGTAATTTGAAGGAATTAAATTCATTTTATTGTTAGTTGCGGTATAATTACTTATAGTATTTGAGTTAATTTTTTATAAAATTGATTTATCTAAAAAACCCAATTTAATTCAAATTAAACTATATTTTGAATTTTGGAAATACCCCCAGCCACTCAAAGTATCGTGAGTAAAAAAAAAGTTACTTAGACACAATAGATTTCAAGAAACAAATGTTTCAGAAATCGTAATTGGCGGAATTATACGCATTTTATTGTGAGTTAAGGAATAATTTACCTATATATCAGTTAATTTGTGATAAATTAACTCGATTTAATTAATATGAAATTAATTTAAATCCGAAATGAACTGTATTTTGTATTTTTGTCAAATCCTCTCACAAACGCATTATAATCAGTTGTTAAAAAAAAAAAAGAAATGTTTTAAGCGCAATAGTTATATACCTAATCGATGGCAAAAGAAAAAAAACTGTTTCCAGAACCTTAATTTGAAGAAATTAAATTCGTTTTTTTTTGTTTTTTTGATGTGATACAATTTAATTTACTTTTGTTTGAGTTAATAATTTTTGTCCAACTCTGTTTACCTAAAGAACTCAATTGTATTCGAAATCATTTATATTTGTATTTTTGTTAAATCTACTACAATCGCCTTGCAATAATTTGTTCGACAGAAAAAAATCTCGATCTAATCGTATCTAATCGATAGCAAGAAACAAATGTTCCAGAAATTGTAATTTCAAGGAATTAAATTAATTTTATTATTAGATGGGGTATAATCAAATTTGTTAATAGTTCAGTTAATAGTTTTTAAAGTGACTTGACTTAAGTAAAAAACTTGATTTCATTAAAAGTTATAATTTTGTAAAAACCCCTCCCTCTCCCTCAGTGACTTAGAGCACCATGTTCAAAAACAAAATTGATTTGAATACCTTATTTCTGTACCTAAACATAATCGATGGCAACAAACAAATGTTTCAGTGTAATTTGAAGAAATTAAATTTATTTTATTGTTAGTTGGTATATAATTCAATATTTTTATATTTCAGCTAATTGTTTTAAAAGTAATTGGACTTAACTAAAAAACTTGATTTCAAAAGCATATATACATTACAATTTTGTTAACCTCTTCCCTCTCTCTCAATCACTTAGAGCAACATGTTCAAAAACACAATTGATTTGAATACATTATTTATGTACCTAAAAATAATCGATAGCAACAAACAAATGTTTACGAAATTGTAATTTGAAGGAATTAAATTTATTTTATTGTTAGTTGGTACATAATTAAATATATTTTTTTTAATTTCAGTTAATAGTTTTAAAAAAATCTGGTCTTAACTAAAAAGCTTCATTTCAAAAGCATATATACATTATAATTTTGTTAACTTCTTCCCTCTTCCTCAATCAATCTCCCTCACTTACAACAACATGTTCAAAAACAAAATTAATTTGAATGCATTATTTATGTACCTAAAAATAATCGATAGCAACAAACAAATGTTTCAGAAATTGTAATTTGAAGGAATTAAATTTATTTTATTGTTAGTTGGTATATATTATTTTTTTTATTTCAGTTAATAGTTTAAAAAATAACTGGACTTAACTAAGAAGCTTCATTTCAAAAGCATATATACATTATAATTTTGTTAACCTCTTCTCTCTCCCTCAATCGCTTACAATAACATGTTCAAAAACAAATTTAATTTGAATCCATTATTTATGTACCTAAAAATAATCGATAGCAAAAAACAAATGTTTCAGAAATTGTAATTTGAAGTAATTAACTTTAGTTTATTGTTAATTGGTATATAATTAAATATTTTTATATTTCAGTTAATGGTTTTAAAAGTAACTGGACTTAACTAAACAACTTGATTTCAAAAGCATAATACATTATAATTTTATTATCTCTTCCATATTCCTCAATCACTTACAGCAACACGTTCAAAAACAAAATTGATTTGAACACATCATTTATGTACCTAAAAATAATCGATAGTAACAAACAGATGTTTTGGAAATTGTGATATGAAGGAATTAGATTTACTTTATTGATAGTTATGCTACAATTAAGGAGACTAGGTACACAAAATATATCACTTTTAATCTATAAATATTTTAACAGAAATCGATTTGTAGAAGTTTCAAACTTTCGAATCTACTGTTACAACTCATTCTGCCAAGTAGTTTTAGAGTTATGCTTAAAGAGTTATGCTTAAAGTTATGCATTGCAATGCGTTTTGCAACGATTAAAAATGAATTTAACATTAGGAGTTCCAGGTAAAATTTACCGAAAAAAATTCAATTATGATAACAAAATCAGGTGTTAGAATTGAAAATTTTCAATTTGGCACAATTTCTATATCTAGATGACCTCTAAAGAAAAATTTAAATGTAGCATTAATAAGTAGATGTTATTACTAATCGTTTGGTGACAGTCACTTTTTTACATTATTATTTGAGGTAGAGATAGTACGAAAGTATTTCTTTTTTCAAGACTGTACATCAATGTGCAGTCAGTTTTACAATTTAGTTTTATAAATGATTTCGCATTTGTTGTTGTCCCTTTAAATACTCGAAGCTTCTAGCATCCCTTTGACCTGAATTAACAGATGTCGAAATTGAAACGCAGAGTTAATTTATTGAAAAAACTCTCATAATACATTCTATTTTTTTATTATTATTTACTTTATTAAAAATGATAGACGGAAGCTCAAAAGCAAAATCGAAATAAACGACACTGCGAAGCAATGTTACAAATGTTTTGTGCCAAAATAGAAAATTGTTTAAGGTAATCAAATGTAGATGATTTAGAAGAATCTTTAGAGCAGCGAATAAAAAACAATGAGGTAAAATTAACAGAGAAATAATTAGAAAAATATTTACAATCCGACGAATACAATACGAAATTCAAAAGTATTGAGGAATATATCGAAAAAACAAAGAAATGGATATTTAGAGGAAGCAAATGTATTAATGAAATGAAATAAAAACCGGAAATTTAATTTTTTGGCGTCTACTTCTGTGTGAGAAAGTGTACATAGTGTTAAAGAAGGAGCAAATGTTAAATTGCGAAAACTTTTGATTCCTAAGAATTTTAGCGACAGTAGTCAAAGCTTACTTTTTGACTTTTTTCTTTATTCTACAACACATTGTAATGAAACATAAAAAGAAAAAGCATAAATTAAATTTTTTTAAGTCCTATTTGGGTACTGTTGCACCAAGCACCTGTCCTCTGAAAATTATGAATCAGTTATAAATCTTTTCAAAACTCTATTTGGTAGAAAAGACATGCTAATCAATGCTCATCTTAATAATTTGTTGAAAATTCCACCTTCTAAGTATTCGTATGATCTAGGAAGTCAAATACAGGTTGGAAGATCACAGATTAGAAGCTTAGCTGCCTTAGGTGTCGTATCAAATACTTATGGGTCGATTTTATGCCCAAACTTTTAAAATTATTAAAATAGGACCTAGTTTCCGCCTTAATTGAAATTAAAAGTTTATATTCAAATTATAATATAAATATTATTATAGATTTCCTAACTAAGGAATTAGCTTTGCGTGAAAAGGCAAAGTTTCTTAGTTATTCAAAAACAAAAGAAAGCCACTGCTTTCCCACCAACTCATAAAAAAATAAATATAAATAAATATAAACAAAACAAACTCAATTTCGCAACAGCTACAGACTAAATCAGTGATACATAGTTTAGTAGAAATAAAATGATTTGCGCATTTTGAAGTGGTTCGCACAAAAACGCACTGAATACAATTATGATAGAAAATTATCATTAGATAAAAAGAAGTCACTTTTAAGAAAAAAGAGACACTGTTCTAAGTTTCTTCTCCGATCACATTTAGCACGCGACTGTAAGAAAAAAAAAATATATGTTGTATTTGTAAAAAATACCCTGTATCAATTATGTGCAATGGTGTGAAGCAAGAATTTAATATATCCGTCAACAAGAACGAAAAACCATGAATAAAACATAGATTATGAACGCTTTCCAACATATTCAGCATACTATACAAAAAACTTCCCCGTTTAATGAGGCGAAAGAGGATGCCTACGTAAACAATTTGGAAAACGCATAACGCATTTGAAATTATAAGATAAAAAAGAAGTATTAGATTAGAAAAAAAAATTGTTCGCCAAAATTGAGAATCGAAAGTGGATTAGAAAACTTAAAGATATGCGAATTTATGTCAAATGACATTTTCGAACGTGAAGCTTTACGAATATTTGAGCAGAATGCACAGAAAATTCATTTATTAATTAGAGCTGATATGAGAGAAAGCTTATTTTCATGGGTAACTGCAAAACTTCCTTGGAAATACCTGGGAATAAATTTAGGATGACAATTACGGGGAAAATAAACGGACAGTATTTCTGAAAGTAATTCTTTGTCGGCATCGTCGCTTTCCTCGCAAGTATCAAATTGTAAGTCTGTTTTAGGAATTATGAATAACGAAGAACATAAAACTGAAAGTGACTTCGAAAAAGAAAGTAACGAATCAGATTTTGTTAAATTGGCTGAAAGGAGAGAAAGAAAAATTGAAGAGCATTTAACTTGGGATTTGAAGAGACTGAAACATTTATGAAACATTACCTAAGGACTATTAGCGAATTTCTTCAAACAATTGGAACTGTAAAAATTAATCCAACATCTAGAGATTGTTTAGAAAGGTCGAAATGGTGGGACAAACCATAATGGCTCAAGTAATATCCGGATGACCGGTCTCCGGCAGAGGTACGACCAAATATGAAAACAAGTTCAGAGATAGAACAATAATATATGCCACAGACATAAAACATGAAGAAAAAGACTTTTATACAAAAGAGTGATAGAAAAGAAGAACTGAAAAATGAACATCCACTTATTGGTGATTCAATTGAAAATATTAATTTTGATAATACTTCTAAATACGCATTTGAAAAAATTGAGGATGAAAACGAAATTCCTGTACATGAACTTTATGATATGCTGGACACTTTGAAGTTATCAACTATACATACATTCTACTGATGAATCATCTGATGCTTTAGATCAGCCATACTCAACCTGCGGCCCGCGGGCCGCATGTGGCCCGGCGACCTTTCATGTGCGGCCCGAGACACATAATCATTAATCATTATTTATAAAATTAATTGAGATGTGTATAAAAACTTTTTAATATTTTCACTGCTCTGTTATATATATTCATGGAAAGATAATTTCTTGTTATTTATAATTACTAATTTAAAATTACCTTAAATTATCTTAAATGTCGTTTCCTTAGTCAAAGTTGTTTTTACATATAGTTTTACTTGTGCTACAGTAGTGTATACAGTTCTTAATCCTGAACACTAAACAAACATTATTCCAAATTAAATCTAATTTGCACTATATATTTCTACATTTAAAAAAAGTTTTTGCATTGAGAAAAAAAAAGTAGATTATTAGAGAAAATCCCTTGATTTTTTTTTTTTTTTTTTTTTTTTTTTGAGAATTTGGAATTGTTGCATTGTTATTTTTTATAGTTATCATATAGCTAATAAGGCTTATTGAGGTTAAATATTTATCGCAGAAAAAATTGGCAGCAAAAGTTTTTATACCACTATTTCAAAACAACAATGCTCACGGCATTTGCTATAGAAATCTATATTTTTTTACATTATTATACAAGTGTGTTGCGGCCCACCTAACGTCACAAATATATGATTGCGGCCCGCGAGAAAAAAAAAGGTTGAGCACGGTTGCTTTAGATAATCTCCTGAGCAGATTTAAAACCCTCAATGTTTGATAACAACTTCGAACGAGAAAATATTGATAGTATTTGCAATACTGAAAATTCTTCTTTGTTAAGTATCAGGAAAATCAGTAAACCAAAATTTTTTAGGCCCTGCTTCTAAGAAAAAGAGTGCAAACAGAAATTGTAAAATCACCAAAAAAAGTAAAAAAATAAAAATAAACTAAATTAGACATGTCTTTGAATGAGAAAGTTTCTGTTATAAATGATAAACAACGTATAATGTTAGATCAAATACAGAAAAAATTGTTTGCAATGGAGGATGATTTAGGAAAAAGGGAAAGTTTTAAGAAATATTAAAAGATACCACGAAAATGTTAGAAGAAGAAGAAGAAATAAAACTCAGGAAGAAAAATTCAGAAAGAATACAGGAAATTAAAAGCGATTTGCTGAAAAATTTGAAGAAGAAAACATGTTGCAAAAATAAGTATATCGTCCTTAAAAGAGTCAAATAAGCAAAAAATTTTCCAAAAAGTAAGCATGCAGAAGGAGTTAGAAAATTTATCTGATGTTTTCTCATCTGAAGAATTACCCAGTTTAAAGAATCTATTTGAATCTCATAAGAAAAATATTGTGAAAGCGAATATATCGTATTAGCGAGATTTGAAATTGAAATTTCAAATCTTCAACAAGACCATTAACACAGAATTAAGAGGGAGGGGAGGAGTACGCATGATAAGGATAACATGAATGAGCATGAATTTATCTCCTAAATACCATAGAAAAAAATATGCTCAAGAAGAGCTGGAGAAGTTGCAACAATAGAAGGAACTGAAAAATATCAAGATTTGTTAAAGAGAGTGTTCTTAACAGTAGAACGGCGATGAGGGGTAATTTTGACCCATACCAAGCGAATATTTTTAGATTCGAGCAAGACATTTAAAAAAAATAAGTTAAATGTATATCACATCGGGCGGAAAAAAAATAATTTAAATACTTTTAACTTATTTCTTGCGTAAAATTCTGGCATAAAATACTTTTATAAAACTTAAATTAAAATTACCCTTGGTTCTAGTATTAAAGAAAATAGATTTGTGTCCTGATAAGCATAATCAATGCATGAATAAGATGTCTAATGATGAATATTATCACGTTAAAGAAAACAAAAGCCTTAATTTATGTATGATAAAGAACTAGAGTCTGAAAACTGGAATATATGAACAAGTGGAAAAATTATTGATAACCAAACTTAAAGAAGGTTTTGCTAATGGGATGATTAATACTTCTTGTTCAAGAAAAGTGAAAAACTTGAAAATATCCACTTCTTAAAATCAAGAATCGATAGATTTTAATGAATTTGGCAAAAGTGATCGGAATGAATGCAGTTTGGTACATTCTGTAGATGATACTAATGTTGACAATGACGAACATTGTTTTCTAACTGACTTTACCAGCTCCAGTACCGTTCAAGATCAAATGCTTGGAAAACTAGTAACTCGTTATTCTTGTGATCGGAATGAATGCAGTTTGGTACATTCTGTAGATGATACTAATGTTGATAATGACGATCATTGTTATCTAAGTGACTTTACCAGCTCCAGTAGCGTTCAATGTCAAATGCTTGGAAAACTAGTAACTCGTTATTCTTGTTACGGACGTTTATTAAAGGTTTCACAACGTCTGAATTCTACAGTTTTTGTTTCAGGTTTCGTCTTCAACTCGAAGGTGGGAGGATATCGTGAACTCACTATATTTAAAAATATTTTTCTAAACTCTTACGAACATTTTTTTTTATTGCAAAATAACTTTTGAACTCTAAACAATGTAGCTAAAATCATGGCAGCCCTGATGCAGATACCGGATTACTGCCGGCAACCTTCTGTTAAAAATCTTTTGTAAGAAAATATGATGTAATATTCATTCTTTTTTTGTTTTCTATACGTGCGTTGATATCAGTGTATCAAAACGTGTTTTGTCTTTAAAAAGTTATTCGATATACTTATTTAAAAATTGTTTTAAATAATATTAAATATTATTTAAGTATTTCAAATAAATTTATATGAAGAAATGAGTTTATGCCTTTGATGAAACGAACACCTCCCTAACTTAACCAGGATATCTTTAGATTTAAATGTTAGGGGTAAAACATGTTTCTATTACTTTTTAATTGCTCTTATTTTTCACGAAGTAGAATAACCATATTTGACAATAAAGCTAATATAATCCAAGAAATAACTCAAAAATGGGTACATATTGCTTACTTTTAAGTACCCATTTAATTGTGCTATTCTTATGTTAAGAGTTCTTTTTGAGTATTCGCAATATGTATAAATGTTATTTTATTTAAAACATATTTGTAATAAATATATTTCTACAAATGCGCTTCATTAATTACGGGCAAAAACCGATAGCAATACATGTTTAATGGTAAAACAGCGTCACAGAATTTACAAATCTGCATCGGTTTTCGATAAGCAAATATGCAAACTAACTTATACATAAGAACACGTGTTTAATTAGCCACTAACAAAGTTAATCGTCCGATAAGGGAAAATACATTAAAAAACCTCAGTGCACGGCTGGGAATTTGCTTTGTTTCTATTTGAAAAGCATTTGCAGTGATTTGAGCACTTCTGTTTTTGTTTTTTTTTCTATTTCGATTTTATTTATACGCTAGAATGAAAGGTTTTCAAATGACTGACTTATGCAATTAAATGTAGTTTTTTCTTGTTGCTTTATTTCGTAATTTTATTTAGTTATGGGTATTATTGGAAATGTTAAGTATTTCCTTCATTGGCATAACAAAATGTTTTTCAGAAATCTCATTATCATTTTTTGTGTAAATAATGTTTCACCATGATTAATAGTTTTAAAAAATTAGATTTTTTCTCTGTAGAATTCGGTTGTCGTTACTTTACTAAATGCAAAAACAGAAAGAAAAATTGAAAATTCTACTTTTTCCAGCTGTGGATTTGTCTTGTTTTTATGTAGCATTTTTGATGGCAGAAGAATTTCAGAATCATTGCTAAGAGAGTTTATATGAATGCTACCTTGATAAATAAATGCAGTGTTTAGCTTTCTTATTAGAAAAATAAATATTATTTGAGGAAAAGAAAAGATTCCAGGGAATTTTACCTTAATGCACTGATGGAAGTTGACGCAATTGTTACCAAATAAATTGCAATGTTGTTACCAACCTTAATGTAAGTTGGCGTATTTTAGCGAGATTGGTTTAGTTCAACAAAGTTTTTTGTAGCAACACTTTTTTGTTATATATATCCCGTGTAAAGTCAATTGTTGTCAATATAGCTCGTTTCCACGATAATATCTTAAACTTTTTGACGCATCGTTGTAAAATAACAACTATATATGATTCGACAACAAAATTCAACAAAATTTAATACTGTGTAATCTTAACAACATACTGAAATTTGATGATGATTGGCAATTTTTACTAAAGTTAAAGGTTAAAAAAAAAAAAAAAATAAAAAAATAAAGTAGACGAGAAGAAAGAATGAGCCCATTCCACGAAATAAAAGGTTACAATGCATTTGATCAAATGTTATGTGTGGACATACATTAAAAATTGTATGTATAAAAACAAACTTTATAACCTCCTTTATTCGAAATCGGTTAATCAGATCTTTTAACCAATGAAAATTTCGTAAAATTAATAGATAAAACATGATTGATTTATGGATTAATCCATTTTACGTGAGCTTTACATATCCACAACAGATTCGACCACAACAGATTAGGACCTGCAGGCCCTAAAAACATGCTAATTTGCTCTGTTAGAAAAAAGAAGATTATCCAATTACGAAAGTGTGAATGATATTATTACGACCAATGACGATCTTCTGCAATCTGGTTGCCATTCATTTCCCTTTGACGGGGAAGATTTTTCGGTACACATAGGTAATAAATGTACTCTGATAAAATGTTTAAAAAATCACAATATAAAGGATTTAAGTTATTTTGTCATTAGTTTTGAGAATAAGACTATAATTTATTTAGAGTGCTTGAAAGAGGCTTAATAATATAAAAAATAGATATAATTCAAGCTTTATTCCTTTTAAGAAATTCGTTGTAAAAGAAATTATATAAAGGATTGTAACTTATTTCGTCATTAGATTTGAGTATAAGACTATAATTTATATAGAATGCTTAAAAGAGGCTTAATAATATAAAAAATATATATAGTTTATTCAAGCTTTGTTCCTTTCAAGCAAATCCTTGTAAAAGAAAGATTATTTCAAATGCATTTAATTGCTTATAACTAATCAATGCCCCGTGATAAACGTTTAAAATATCAAAATCTTAAGGAAAATAATTTGTTTTGTCACTAGTTGAGAAAAATTACATTTATTTAGAATAGAAATTCTTTATGCTGCTTAGAAAGAGCTTTAATAAAAATTTCTCATTGTGTATTCAAGCTTTGTTAGATTTGCTTAAGTTAATACATGAGTATGTTTATTCAAGTAAGTTAATTTATTAGACTGTTAACAAGTAAAAATGTCACTTTGCATGTAATATTACTTAAGTTCGTTTTGAATTTCATTTCTGATTGGAGCATTTTAAAACATTTTATAAAAAAAATAATTCCAATTAAAAAATTAAAAAATTAATTTATTATTTGTCAATCCTGCTTAAACTATAAGCAAATATTTTAAAAATATAATTACGTTACGTTACTGAATGTAAACAAGCAAGCTCACTGAGCAAGAAATATTATTGATCTATTTCAAGTCTATTTTCTCATTAAGACAAAATATTTTTAGCAAATAATTCTGCTAAATAAATATGAAGTATTTTAAAGCTTCAATACTAAGAGTGATCAAGCTTTGCCAGTCTTTACTTAAATCACAGCGTGGTCAATTTTTTTCTTCTGGTATATGGTTCCTTAACAATCGCACTGTTTAAGGAAACTGCTTGGAATTGGACACACAGGTATTGTAAAGTTTGAGCCAATGAATCAGATGAAAAAAAAAATCAAGCGCTCACAGTTACGGTTACAGTGGAAAAACTTCGCAAATCTCAAATGGCAAAACCAGACTTTTTCATCGTAAAATGACCTTCACATTGAAAAACCATAAATAAATTAGAAACAATAACTCAGGTATTGTAAGGTTTGAGCCAATGAATCAGATGAAAAACAAAAATCAAGCTCACACAGTTATAGGTACAGTGGCAAAACTTCGCAAACCTCAAATGGCAAAACCAGATTTTTTGTCCATCGCAAAATGACCTTTACATTGAAAATACATAAAGGAATTAGAAACAATACCTCAGGTATTGTAAGGATTGGGCCAATGAATCAGATGAAAAACAAAAATCAAGTTATCACAGTTACGGTTATAGTGAAAAAAATTCGCAAATCTCAACTGGCAAAACCAGACTTTTTCATCGCAAAATGACCTCTACATTGAAAAACCATAAATGAATTAGAAGCAATAACTCAGGTATTGTAAGGTTTGAGCCAATGAATCAGATGAAAAACAAAAATCAAGCTCACACAGTTATAGGTACAGTTGCAAAACTTCGCAAACCTCAAATGGCAAAACCAGATTTTTGTCCATCGCAAAATGACCTTTACATTGAAAATACATAAAGGAATTAGAAACAATACCTCAGGTATTGTAAGGATTGAGCCAATGAATCAGATGAAAAACAAAAATCAAGTTATCACAGTTACGGTTATAGTGAAAAAAATTCGCAAATCTCAACTGGCAAAACCAGACTTTTTCATCGCAAAATGACCTTCACATTGAAAAACCATAAATAAATTAGAAACAATAACTCAGGTATTGTAAGGTTTGAGCCAATAAATCAGATGAAAAACAAAAATCAAGCTCACACAGTTATAGGTACAGTGTCAAAACTTCGCAAACCTCAAATGGCAAAACCAGATTTTTTGTCCATCGCAAAATGACCTTTACATTGAAAATACATAAAGGAATTAGAAACAATACCTCAGGTATTGTAAGGATTGAGCCAATGAATCAGATGAAAAACAAAAATCAAGTTATCACAGTTACGGTTATAGTGAAAAAAATTCGCAAATCTCAATTGCAAAACCAGACTTTTTCATCGCAAAATGACCTCTACATTGAAAAACCATAAATGAATTAGAAGCAATAACTCAGGTATTGTAAGGTTTGAGCCAATGAATCAGATGAAAAACAAAAATCAAGCTCACACAGTTATAGGTACAGTTGCAAAACTTCGCAAACCTCAAATGGCAAAACCAGATTTTTGTCCATCGCAAAATGACCTTTACATTGAAAATACATAAAGGAATTAGAAACAATACCTCAGGTATTGTAAGGATTGAGCCAATGAATCAGATGAAAAACAAAAATCAAGTTATCACAGTTACGGTTATAGTGAAAAAAATTCGCAAATCTCAACTGGCAAAACCAGACTTTTTCATCGCAAAATGACCTTTACATTGAAAAACCATAAATGAATTAGAAGCAATAACTCAGGTATTGTAAGGTTTGAGTCAACGAATCAGATGAAAAACAAAAATCAAGCTCACACAGTTATAGGTACAGTGGCAAAACTTCGCAAACCTCAAATGGCAAAACCAGATTTTTTGTCCATCGCAAAATGACCTTTACATTGAAAATACATAAAGGAATTAAAAACAATACCTCAGGTATTGTAAGGATTGAGCCAATGAATCAGATGAAAAACAAAAATCAAGTTATCACAGTTACGGTTATAGTGAAAAAAATTCGCAAATCTCAATTGGCAAAACCAGACTTTTTCATCGCAAAATGACCTCTACATTGAAAAACCATAAATGAATTAGAAGCAATAACTCAGGTATTGTAAGGTTTGAGCCAATGAATCAGATGAAAAACAAAAATCAAGCTCACACAGTTATAGGTACAGTTGCAAAACTTCGCAAACCTCAAATGGCAAAACCAGATTTTTGTCCATCGCAAAATGACCTTTACATTGAAAATACATAAAGGAATTAGAAACAATACCTCAGGTATTGTAAGGATTGAGCCAATGAATCAGATGAAAAACAAAAATCAAGTTATCACAGTTACGGTTATAGTGAAAAAAATTCGCAAATCTCAACTGGCAAAACCAGACTTTTTCATCGCAAAATGACCTTTACATTGAAAAACCATAAATGAATTAGAAGCAATAACTCAGGTATGGTAAGGTTTGAGTCAACGAATCAGATGAAAAACAAAAATCAAGCTCACACAGTTACGGTACAGTGGCAAAACTTCGAAAATCTCAAATGGCAAAACCACATTTTTTTTTCATCGCAAAATTGCCTTTACATTGAAAAACCATAAATGAATTAGAAACAATACTTCAGTTATTGTAAGGTTTGAGCCAATGAATCAGATGAAAAACGAAAACCAAGCTCTCACAGTTACGGTTATAGTGGAAAATCTTCGCATATCTCAAATGGAAAAACCAGATTTTTTTCCCTCGCAGAATGACCTTCACATTCAAAAACAATAAGTGAATTAGAAGCAATACCTGTATCATCTAAAGTTGCAACATAAGATAAATGCAAAGAAGTGCAGTGAGTGCTCCACGCATGCTGCAAGAGCTCTTTCTTGACATTGTCATCTGCTGCTATTTCGCGTTGGTCACCCAAACACACTTCAATGTGTTTCTGTCTGTTGGGGTTCTCAAAATACAAGATATATATAGACGTTGAAGCGTTAAGTGCGTCTGGCATGGAAAATACCAATAAATGTGAGATTTTGCATAGTATTTAAGCCATGATTTAATGTTTACCACTGTGTCTAACATACAACGCGACCGACGGTAAAATTGGTTTAGAAAATATGACGATGTCTCCCGGACATAATAGCATAGCATTAAAATTGGTGACTTAAAACAACTGGAAAGAACAGAGATACAAACAACAACAAAAATACAGAGGAAAGAAAAAAATAGTCAAATTATAAAATTTTTAAGCGTCCGCCTTCACTGAAGATGACACGTCCGACGTGCATATATGGATAATCTTAATCTGTACTATGCTGCTCAATGTAAATCAATTTTGTCTTTTAGATAGATATAGCTTTTAAGATACAATACAAAAGCATATAAAGGATATATTTAAAATCCCTGATACATCGGTTTTATTACATATTTACCAAACTGTTCTATAAATAAACATATTAACAAACACACAGAAGAAGAATATCTGCTATAGTTAAGCGCCCACACAGAGGCATCAGAAGTGGAAACTCCCATGCAAATATAGACTGTTCTCAAATATAATCTGGTTCTCAAATCTGATGTATACATGCAGTTGTTTTTATTCTTCAATGAATGCAATTTACAGGTTTTTATTTAAATACTAAGAAATTGAATAGAGTCTCTCTTATTTTCTATATAGGCGAAGGATTTTTGAGAAAACAGTGTCACATTTCGCGTTTTAAGGTGACAGTCAGAAAAAAGACCATCATCAAGGAGCAATAAATTATAAATTAAGAAGTAATACATTTATAGGAAAATGAAAAATGCCATTTGATTTCAAATCTATACATTAGACATGTCTGCAAATTTTGTGTTTTTATATACAAAAATAATTCCGTGAATATTGTAAGAAAATTCCGCATTGATCAACCTAAACAAAATTATTTTTGGAGAAGAGCATGTGCAGTTTCGGGAAAAAAATATCTTTAGAATGAATGCTGGTAGTGAGGAGTTCAAATATTAATTCAGACGAAACTATTTATAGAAATAATTTGTGGCAGAATTTTTCTCGGATTTGTTGCTTCCAATGACATCAAAATGTCACTAAACATTTACTGTATAGTTATTCTAACTTCATTTCAGAGTTTATTTGAAAGGTTAATATATTATTGCAGATCAAATCCGGTCAGAGAACGTTAAATAGTATTTTGTTTGCTTATTTCTTTAAAAGTAAATTATGATACATTTATTTAATAATGCTACTAGTAAATCATTTCAAATTATTGAATTATGTTATTGGACGAAATTACGAATTTTTTAAGATAATGAAAATTTGATTAAGTAAATCATTCTACTTGTAATATTTTTAACATATTTCAGCATAATTAATTAGCCGTAATAATAACGTAAGGATTTAAGATTAATTTTTTAGCTGGTTATTGCAGATCAAATCCGGTCAGAGAACGTTAAACAGTATTTTGTTTGCTTATTTGTTTAACCCCTTAATCGTCGCGCCCTTTATGTGTAGGCTACTTTTTAAAAATTCATATTGCTTGATTACCACCAGTTTTTTTAAGTAGAAATGTTCGTCTTATTTAATAGACAGATAAAATAATGCAAGAATAAAGCCAATAACACTATTTTAAGAAACTGGTGGGAATCAAACAATCTGAATAAAACAGGCGTAACCTACGCTGCCCGTGAATGTCTCGGGCACGACGATTAAGGGGTTAAAAGTAAATTATGTTACATTTATTTAATAATGCTACTGATAAGTCATTTTAAATTATTGAATTATACTATTGGAGAAAATTAAAAATTCTTTAAGATTATAAAAATTTCATTAAGTAAATCATTTTACTTGTAAAATTTTTAACCTATTTCAGCTAAATTAATAATTAAGCGTAATAATAACGTAAGCATTTAAGATTATTTTTTAGCTTGTTATGAGAGTCTGTTAAAGTCAAAAAATGGACGCCATACAATTTTTCTAAATCTCATTTTTCATCTGGCAATTATTAATAATACTGATTAAAGGGAAGCCGACTTTAACATCTAATGTCGAGATTTTTTCTTTTCTAAGATCCGCTTCATAGTTCAAATTTAAAACACATTTCATTTTTCATTTCACCAAATGAAACTTCCATCGGTATCCTTTATTCATAATTTTTTTTTTCAAGTTGCTTGCTTAGATTACTGATTAAATTTTTTAAATATCTATTTGTGAAGATCATTTATAAAAACTGGTTCTTCGTCTTCAAAATAAATGGAAATTTCTCTGCAATTAGAAAGAGAATTTATAGATAAACAGGAAGGAAGGTTAACGCCCGATTCAAATGTGATATTTGGGAGAGTGCATAGAAAATCTACGTTTTATAAAGTTTTAGATAATATACATAACATCAAGCGCTGTTGCCAGTTGGGCTACTTTTTTAGCTCACAGGCTAGCAAAGCCTGAGAGCTAATGTGTCCGCACGTTCTGTATGTATGTATGTACGTATGTACGAATGTACGTAACGCGATAACTCTTGATAGAAATATCCGTTTTGCTTCAAATTTTGTTTATAGGTTCATTGTAATAATGCGCTTCCTTGATTAGTTTTGGAGGTTCATTGTTTAATTATAAGGGAGGAACGGGGGGGGATATCCCCTCTTAATATATTATCGATTTCTATATTTTTCGAGGGACTTATTTCAAATTCTTTGAAATAAGATTTATAATATACAATTAGTGTGAATAGCCTGTGAGCTCAATGCCCTGGGTTTAACTGGGCAGGTTTCTTTTACTTTTATTATTATTATTCAGAATCCTCGATTGCTACCATTGTTTTAAAACTGAAATATCCGCCTTATTTAATCTCTCATTAATATTTCGTTAAACAATGCGAATATTTTTATTTAAAAACATATTTAAAAAGTTAGCAATCAACTAATCTGAATAAAATGGTAGCCCGACAGGCAACATTGACCTCATGTAAATGAGTGAGTAATGAACACAATGTGTAACATTGTTTCAGCCCAGTCTAAACAACATTAATAAGATAGGATTTTCTCGGATCCTTTTTTTTTTGAATGAGTGACAGTTTTCCCGAGTAGTAGTGATCGCATTATTTAAACGCAGAATTTCAGGATTAACGAAGAAAAATATTACTATACGAAAAAATATGTTTCTGGTTCTCCTGGTGGCATCACTGCGAATCTTTATATACTTTTCAGAACACTTTTTAGAACACTTATTTTGTCACCTTTTTTAGAACACATTTTTAGAACACTTATTTTGTTACCTTTTTTAGAACACTTTGAAATGTACTTTATGGAACAGTTTTTAGAAAACTTTGAAGCGTACTTTATGGAACAGTTTTTTGAATACCTCTGAGAACACTTCTTTTGTTAAGCTACACTTTCTAGCACACTTTTTGAAAGCTATGATTTCAGATGTGTGCCCAAATGTGCTCCCAATCCGTTCTCAAGTTTCGATTTTACAGGTATCCTGAGCAGAACACTTTTGGTACACTTTCAAAACGTTTTCTTTATAGCGGAGCATATTCGAAACACATTAAAGAAACACAACCAGTACACATTAAGGTAACTGAAACACTTTTTATATCAAAGTGTTCCAAATGTGTTCTCAATGTGTGCTGGGAATTTGCAGTGATGGCAACTCAGTAGAGCTATTTTTAGCTAGTAATTTCCCGCTTATTTTTCTTATTTTTTAATTTCATTTGTTTAGAAAATACAAAACGAAAATCTCTATAATAAAACCGTAAGTCATGTGACTGTCATCAACAGTTCCGGAATGTCCGTTTCACTTTTTCATATGCCAGGCGGCCATTTTTATTAAAAATTATTTTTTCGAATAAAACTTCATAAATGTGACATTTTTAGAAAGATCGTTCAAAATAAATTAATATTTGAGAGATGACTTACGTTCAATTATGTATATATTCTCCAATAACTTCAGTTGAAATTAGCTTCGCAGTTCAAATTCTCTATCCATGAAAGTAAACAAAAAAAAAAAAGATTCATTCGTCGTGAAGGTTTAAAATATTAAACCATTAAACCATGGAGATAATCGTTCGTAAAGTTAGTTTTCCATGAAAGATTTTTTGGAGCGCTGCCTGGTGTCAAAAAAATAATTCGTACCAGTGACACAATCAAAGTTTACCATAATTATGTGCTATACAACTCAACTTCATTCTTTATCTTTTCTTGATGTAAGCTGAATGTAAACAAATGCAACTCATGTAATGATATTTAATGAATCAAATTTCGAAACAAATTGTCAGTTAATTTGGTATTTATGTATTATACGTGAAAGGAAGAGAGACCACCGAAAATGATTGTTAATCACCAATCATATTTACCATTATTAATGACCAATCGCTTTCAAAACAGTAATTTAATATACATTTACAAAATACATAACATCATTAAGTACTTTTGTGTTATTTGGGCGCAAATCTCGCCAATAGAATTTTTAAAATCGCCAATACCAGCTTTTATTTTTCGCGTGTGCAAATTAGAAACGATACTTTTATTTTGAAATCAAATGTTCTGATGGAACAGCTGTCGTAGACGCACCGGGGCACTATATTAACTATAGAGTTGCAATATAGAGAGAAAAAACGGGTTGCTGTAATTAGAATTATAGGCGGTAATGTTGGTGTGACATATTTACGTGATTATCAAAACTGGCTTCCAAAAGTTCAATGTTTCACCAAACCATACTCGAAAATTACGTGTTATAATATGCACTCCGATTATGTCACATTATTCAAGACGTTTTAAATGAGAATAATGATAGATTTTCTTCTTGATTCTCCCGTAATCAAGTCTACATCCAAAGTTAGCGAGAAACAAACAAACAAAAAAAAATATTGGCAACAATATGGTTCAGTGTAAATGGTGGATATCATTAAAGACTTTCACAAAATAGACTTCATTGCACCAAATCGTATTAACTAAAATACGCCATTTGGCAATGGATCCAATTACGGAAAACTACTTAATATGTTTAAGAATCTCCTCATTAGCAAGCATATTGCAACTGATAAGCAAACGGATATGAAGCATAAATGCTTAAGTTGGTTAAGCGGTTTTGTCAAGAAAGATGAAATACATAACAACAAAAAAATATGCGAAATGCTACCATGATAGAAAAAGTTTTTAATTTGTCTATTAGAATCTTCCGGTTTGGCGAAGGATTACGGAAAAAAAATAAATTATGAATAAAAGTAACGTGTTACAGTGCTTAACATACATTTAAGGGAGACCAAACTGGTCGCCAGTGGCGGCTAGTCATTAAAGAACTTTTCAACAAATTTTATTAAAATTAAGTAACCGCACTATATTAACCACTTAAAAGTTTAATTTTGGAAATATCGACTTTATTAGTCACCAAAATGGCTAATAAAGTAATTTTTTTAATTTTATGATTCTTTTTGGACTTGCAACTGTAATTTGTAAAACAATATTTTGTATCATATAAAAAATGTGATAATTTTACTAAAAGTTTATACGCATGCATAAACAAGTTGGAAATTGTACGTCAAACGTGACAAATGAGTTCGTACTGTAACTAGTTTTATAAAAATTCAGTTTTTTGTGCAATAGCTGTTGCACTTCTTTGCAAAAATACATGAATACAAAATTTATTTTACGTGCAGATTTTCATATTGTAGATATTAATTCTATTTTATGAAATTAAGTTTCAATACACTTTTAAAAACAATTAGTTACAATTCTGTTACATTAAAATTATACTATGCGCAAATATCCAATACAAGACAATGTAAAAGAAAAAAATCATCGTTATTATTTCACTGAAAAAAAATATTTATATCGTCTGTTACTATAACATGATTAATTTCCGTAATAAAATAAGTACATTTTAAGTTGGCAACATTTTATCTTTTGTTAAGATTCACTGAAAATTCCAAGGAAAAATTTAAGCCGAGCTTTGAAAATTTCAGAACATGAAACCCATATTTAGACCCTTTTTTCCCTTTAATATCTATTTTTGCGGAAACATCTACCCAAAAAACTGCCGGTAGATTATATGATTGCTATAATTAAATAATTTTAGTATACAAATTCGGTTTTTAAACTCAGTAATAAGGAAATAATATGACTTCATATTAAATATGACGTAATCACCATGACAACCTAGAATTATTACCTATCATGGAATATCATTGAATTAATTACGTATGATAGAATTTATTAGAATGAAGTAAACTTCAATTAATATCTTTTTAAGTTTTGATCGATTTTTATAAAATTTGAAATGATTCGATAAAATTTTGCAACGGTTAGGATGAAACCACCAGCAACTAGTACTTTAAGGATCTTTTCTTGTTCAAATCACTTTTACAAAGTTTTAAATCTATTTTATACTTATCTTTGCTTTTGAAAGTGTAGTAAAGATATATTTAAAAGTTAATGTTAACATATTTTTTAATTTATACTTTTTATTACTAAAAATAACGTTTTGTCATAAATATGGTCAATATCTCCAGTAACTGACACCAATCCATTCTTTGAAAAACCAATAGCTGAAATATAAGTTATAACAGTTAATTCAAATAATTTACCTATATATGACATTACTTTGTATAATTTTACAAGAAAAGGCTTATTTGAGTTAGATTTCTACAGAAGTGTCAATTACTGGTTAGGTGTCAATAACTGGGGGTTTCACCCTATATATATTAAATTTCAAACCATTCGCTTGGGTAATTCTTGAGCTGAGCTGTTATATGTGGACAGACGAAGAGACGGACGGACCAGACGACGACTATAGGTGCTACGTATTTATATAATCCCAATCGCACCAAAAAAAAAAAAAAGCCACTTTTTCAAAAAAAAAAAAAAAGTACTTGGTTGCATGTCTGACGACAGAAACTGGTAAGTGGTTAAAGCTTTTTTTTTGTTCCTTGTTTGAAAGATTAATGTAGGTGAAACATGTTTAATACTGTTCATAAAAGAAAGTTTGTCTTATTTCCTTTTACCATTTTTTAAAAAGTGCATTTAAATAATTTCAAAAACTTCAAATAACCCCCAAGAATTAAAGTTATGCAAATGTAAATCATATGCATTTTAATTCCAGTAAACATTTAAAATGTTGTAGTTTTTTTTATTCGCTTGTTGCCTTATAAATTAGTGCCTCTACTTAAAGGAAGAAGATATTTTATTTAAGTATGCATTAAATAAAAAAAATCCTAGTGGAGCAACTTAAAGGAAAACATTGAATGAAAATTAAGAATGCTAATGCAAAACTCATCTTTTAATTAGATTTCATCATAATAAAAGAAAAGCAAAAATTATGAAGTTACTCAATCACAATGATGAAAAAAGACGGGATTCAGAAGCCTCGAGATATTTTTGAGCTGACTGAATAAATCTTTACTTTTATCTTTTATTTAAAAGAAATTGTATACCTAATTCTTTTCTCTTATTCTAAGTTTTATTTTATTATAACGTAACTGATAGTAAAACTAACATATTTTACTTTAAATAATTTATCTAACATATTTATGATAAATGAAACTTTATAAAATAGCCTAAAGTGACGATATTAAAGAGGATATTGATTGCATTGCACCCAGCTGCATTTATTGGCGTCTGATTCATTAGAAATATTTATGACTCAGCAATAAAGTGTTCAAAATCTACTTGAAATATTTTTCAAAAAAAAAAAAAAAAAAAAAAACATAATTATTTCAAAAGCAGATTGATTTTTTTTTTCTGAATACAAAATAAAGCAACTAAAATGTTTATAAGTAAATTGTATGCACATTAAACATTCTTACTATTTTAAAGAATTTAGAAATTAATGTAGTAATGGAGCTTCAATAATGCTGTTTTTCACTGTTTGTAATGGAAAATTGTTTCATTTCCTGATTATTTTCATAAAAAAGATGTATTAGGATACATTAAAAAAAAGTAACCTCAAGAATACATATTTATTATAGCTACAAAAATGACAGAAATAGCTTAATTAATGGCTACCTGTTGGTGTTTAATTTAGTATTACTGCTTAAAGGAAGAAAAATACTTCATTTAGATACGAAATAAATTAAAAGTCCTATTTTGACAACTTAAAGGAAAACATTCAATGGCATTGAAGGTAAAAATGAAAATGCTAATGTAAAACTCATCTTTTAATAAGATTTCATTTAAAAAAAATACGGAATTACTTAATCCTAATTATGAAACAAAAATAGGATACTAAGCCCTCGAAGTATTTTTAAGTTGATAGAATAAATGTTTACCTTTAACCTTTTATCTTAGAAATGAATACTTGATTCAGATTTATTTTATTGTAACATAGCTTATTGTTAAACTAACTTATTTTGCTTTAAAATCAGAATGAATTTGATTAATATATTTATGAAAAGTTGAATAATTTATAATGACTATTTTATTTCCTTTATATCGTCCCTTTTCTAAAAAGTGCATTAGAATAATATTATAAAAACTTCAAATAACTCCAAGAATTAAAGTTATGCAAATATGAATCTCTTTCATTTAATGACAGCAATTTTTTTTTAAATATTTTTACTCAAACTTTCATATTTAATTTAGCGCTACTGTTTAAAGGGACAATATATTTTATTTAGTTCTGCATTAAATTAAATAGACTTAGTAGAACAACTTTAATGAAAACAACGATTGGAATTGAAGTAAAAACGAAAATCGTTACTTAAAATTCATAATTTAATAAGATCCATAGAGAAAACTAAAAATATGGTGTTACTATATCACAGTGCTCAAGCAAAGGTAAGATTCAAACGCCCCAAAAGTATTTTTGAAATTATTAAAAGAATTTCTTTACTTTAATATTTCATTTAAAAACAATATGAAATTATGTCAATATCTAACTCATATGAGTTCAAAGTTTTCCACTGAGTGAAAAAGTTTACAAGCCAGCAGTTGAACCTAGGACATTTTTCATAACGTGCTCAACAGTACAATTGTGTTGAGAAAATAGAATATATTTTTTTAAGTTCAGTTTTGTTTCACTATCAAATAACTCATTATAAAACTAAGACATTTCCATTAAAATTAAAACTATTTCGTCCAATACTTTTATTAAAAATTTTAATATTTTAAAACAACCTAAACCAATGATATTGGAATTTAATTAAATAATTTTAAAAATTAAAAAGTGTTTAATTAATTTTTCAGGAGAGCTGAAATTACGCGCGAAATTAATGCAAATTTAAAAAGGTGTGATTAATCACTTGTTACGAAGCGTATCACCAACAGAGTGAAAAATGTCCAGACCCGAAATTGAAACCGGACCCTTGGTATAAAACACCAATGCTCTACCACTGATTGGTGGTACGCTTCATAGCAATTGATTATTCACACCTTTGTTATATATTCATTAATTTCGAGCGTAATTTCAGCTCTGCTAAAAAATTAATTTGATATGTATATTCTTCAATGCTGGGTGTTAGTTCGTCTCATGTATGCCCCTACAGATGTGTGCTCATGATTGACTTGCCATCTTGAGCTGCAAAATTTTGTTTCATTCATTGTATAAACATCAATTATTCCTGCTACATTTAAGTACATATGTTAAGCCTTACCAATGTATAGGGGTGAGAAATGTCAGACTGGATGTCGTCCTGATAGCTCAAATGATAGAGCATTGTTGAGTTATATCAAGTGTCCAGACTGGAAACTGAAACCGGACCCTTGGTATAAAACACCAATGCTCTACCACTGATTGGTGGTACGCTTCATAGCAATTGATTATTCACACCTTTGTTATATATTCATTAATTTCGAGCGTAATTTCAGCTCTGCTAAAAAATTAATTTGATATGTATATTCTTCAATGCTGGGTGTTAGTTCGTCTCATGTATGCCCCTACAGATGTGTGCTCATGATTGACTTGCCATCTTGAGCTGCAAAATTTTGTTTCATTCATTGTATAAACATCAATTATTCCTGCTACATTTAAGTACATATGTTAAGCTTTACCAATGTATAGGGGTGAGAAATGTCAGACTGGATGTCGTCCTGATAGCTCAAATGATATAGTATTGTTGCGTTATATCAAGTGTCCAGACTGGAAACTGAAACCGGACCCTTGGTATAAAACACCAATGCTCTACCACTGATTGGTGGTACGCTTCATAGCAATTGATTATTCACACCTTTGTTATATATTCATTAATTTCGAGGGTAATTTCAGCTCTGCTAAAAAATTAATTTGATATGTATATTCTTCAATGCTGGGTGTTAGTTCGTCTCATGTATGCCCCTACAGATGTGTGCTCATGATTGACTTGCCATCTTGAGCTGCAAAATTTTGTTTCATTCATTGTATAAACATCAATTATTCCTGCTACATTAAAGTACAAATGTTAAGCCTTACCAATGTATAGGGGTGAGAAATGTCAGACTGGATGTCGTCCTGATAGCTCAAATGATAGAGCATTGTTGAGTTATACCAAGGGTCCAAACCAGAAACTGAACCCGTACCCTTGATATAACACACCAGTGCTCTACCACTGATTGGTGGTACGCTTCATAGCAATTGATTATTCACACCTTTGTTATGTATTCATTAATTTCGAGCGTAATTTCAGCTCTGCTAAAAAATTAATTTGATATGTTATATTTTTCAATGCTGGATGTTAGTTTGTCTCATGTATGCCATTACAGATGTGCGCTCAGGATTGACTTTTCATCTTGAGCTGCAAAATTTTGTTTAATTCATTGTATAAACAGCAATTATGCCTGCTACATTTAAGTACATATGTTAAGCCTTGCCAATATATAGGGGTGAGAAATGTCAGACTGGATGTCGTCCTGATAGCTCAAATGATATAGTATTGTTGCGTTATATCAAGTGTCCAGACTCGAAACTGAAACCGGACCCTTGGTATAAAACACCAGTGCTCTACCACTGATTGGTGGTACGCTTCATAGCAATTGATTATTCACACCTTTGTTATATATTCATTAATTTCGAGGGTAATTTCAGCTCTGCTAAAAAATTAATTTGATATGTATATTCTTCAATGCTGGGTGTTGGTTCGTCTCATGTATGCCCCTACAGATGTGTGCTCATGATTGACTTGCCATCTTGAGCTGCAAAATTTTGTTTCATTCATTGTATAAACATCAATTATTCCTGCTACATTTAAGTACATATGTTAAGCCTTACCAATGTATAGGGGTGAGAAATGTCAGACTGGATGTCGTCCTGATAGCTCAAATGATAGAGCATTGTTGAGTTATACCAAGGGTCCAAACCAGAAACTGAACCCGTACCCTTGATATAACACACCAGTGCTCTACCACTGATTGGTGGTACGCTTCATAGCAATTGATTATTCACACCTTTGTTATATATTCATTAATTTCGAGGGTAATTTCAGCTCTGCTAAAAAATTAATTTGATATGTATATTCTTCAATGCTGGGTGTTAGTTCGTCTCATGTATGCCCCTACAGATGTGTGCTCATGATTGACTTTTCATCTTGAGCTGCAAAATTTTGTTTAATTCATTGTATAAACAGCAATTATGCTTGCTACATTTAAGTACATATGTTAAGCCTTGCCATATATAGCCTTGCCAATATATAGGAGTGAGAAATGTCAGACTGGATGTCGTCCTGATAGCTCAAATGATATAGTATTGTTGCGTTATATCAAGTGTCCAGACTGGAAACTGAAACCGGACCCTTGGTATAAAACACCAATGCTCTACCACTGATTGGTGGTACGCTTCATAGCAATTTATTATTCACACTTTTGTTATGTATTCATTAATTTCGAGCGTAATTTCAGCTCTACTGAAAAATTAATTAGATATGTTATATTCTTCAATGCTGGGTGTTAGTTCGTCTCATGTATGCCACTACAGATGTGTGCTCATGATTGACTTTCCCTCTTGAGCTGCAAAAGCCTTGTCAATATATAGGGGTGAGAAATGCCAGACTGGATGTCGTCCTGTTAGCTCAAATGATAGAGCATTGTTGCGTTATACCAAGGGTCTGGGTCCGGCCTGGTTCCCCGCCTGGACATTTTTTACTCTGTTGGTGATACGCTAGGATTATTAACACGTTTGTTCTATACTTAAAAAAGTATTTATTTATCTTAACCACTCTACTGAGTAAATGAAATCTACTAATAACACATTTTATTATTTTTTTAAGCTTTATAGTAATTTCAGAACACAGAACAAAACGATAAAATTTTAAAATCTGGAAATTTCGTTAAAATTTTGTTTAATTAATTGTATAAACATCAATTATGCCTGCTACATTTAAGGCTGTAAAAATTAATGTTACAAAAATTAACTTGTTTGACACTTGAATAATTAAATTTAACTCTGTTTATAAAATGAACTTGTTTTATTTCTCTACCTTTTTCAACTGTAAAAATTCATTAGAATAATTTAAAGAATTTCAAATAACCCCAAGAAATACGTAAAAATATCGAATTATAAATCATATGCATTTAATGACAATAATATTAAACAATTTTTAGAATATTTTTTATCCACCTGTTTCCGGTTAATCTATCCCCATTGCTTAAAGGTAAACAATTTTTTATGCATTAAATTAAAAAGTCCTAGTGGAACAAGTTAAAACATTGAAAGACACTGGGAGAAAAACTAAAAAGCTAATGTAAAAGTCATCTTTTAATTAGGTTTTTTGAAAAAAAAAGCAAAGATTATAGAATTACTCGTTTAAAATGATAAAAAAAGATGGGACTCACTGGACACGGTAATCGATTCAACTAAACGATTGTTTAATGAATTGTACAAACATTAAATATGCTTAATATATTAAAGCCTTTAAAAATTAATGTAGCAAAAATTAAATCAGGCAATATTTGAATAATACTGTTTAACGCTGTTTATAAAAAGACATTGTTTTTATATCCCTATTTTTTTTTCTTCTGTAAAAATGCATTAGAATAATTTAATGAATTTCAACCAAACCCCCAAAATTAAATCTATGGAAATATAAATCATACGCATTTGATAACATTAATCCTTTAAAAGAAAAATTATATTATTTTTTATCTATCCATTGACAGTTAATACAGCGCCACTGCTTAAAAGTAAAAAATTTTTATGCATTAAATTAAAAAGTCCTAGTGGAATAACTTGAAAGATAGGAGGGCATTTCAGAACAAAAATGAAATTGGTAATATAAAACTCATCTTTTAATTAGATTTTATCGCCCCCTTTCTAAAATTATGGAATTACCCGTTGACTGTAATAAAAAGAAGATAGCATTCAATGACCCTAGAGACATTTTTGAATTGATTGAATAAGTATTTACTTTTATCTTTTATTTAAAATATGCACACCTAATTGAGTTATATTTTATTTTAACATAACTTGTTTCTAAAAGTAACGTATTTTGCTGTACACTGTCAAAAACCTGCAGGAAACTGTACAGTCATTCAACCAATCTTTACTTTTATCTTTTATTTAAAATATACACACCTAAATGAGTTATATTTTATTTTAACATAACTTGTTTCTAAAAGTAACGTATTTTGCTGTAATTGTCAAAAATCTGCAGGAAACTGTACAATCATTCAACTTTTTTTTTTTATTAGGAAACGGTTACATAACAGTAATTTATCTTTATTCTGACAAATGAAAATGCTTTATAATATGGTCAAGTAATTGCTATCTTTAAAACGGTTGAATTAGTCAACAGTTTGCAGATTTTTAACAATGCAAAATTAAAAGTAATTCAACCAATATGTTTATGAAAAATGGTAGTTTTTAAAACAGCATAATACTAAAGAGCATTTTGATATACGGCCAGGAGCATTTATTAGCGTATGATGCGTTACAAAAATATTTATGACTGTGCAATATAGTGTTTTAATTTCACTTGAAGTGCATTTATGGGAAGATAAAAACATAGATATTCCATATGTAGGTTACTGTCATTTTTCTTTACACAATATAAATAAGATAAAGGATTGTCTAATAAACTGCATCAATATCCTCCCTAAGATCATTTAAACATCAATGTAAAATAAATTCTAGAATACGTGAATAATATTACTGTAAAAAAAAATACATAATCAGATTTTAACTTAAAACAACATTAAGATACATTAAAATTAAAATTAAAATAGACGTTTCGTGCTAGCATCTCATCAATAAAACATCAATATCATAAACAATTGCAAAAGCATTAGTCATTCTGAATAATATTGTTTAACACTTTTCATAAACATGCTACGTACAGTTCAACCACATTTTTTTAACAGAAGCTTTCATCTTATTTAATCACAGGAAAAGTGCTAAAAATTGTACGGTTAAACGCGGTGATTACAACTTCTGCGACTGAAATTTTAAATAAAAATATTGTAATCTAAAAATTTTAGTGTCCGACTCCTTGTAAATTAAGACAAGTAAATTGACCTTGATAAAATACTTTTTCTGTTTTTTTTTTCTAAAAAGTGTATTAGAATACCTTCAAAAAACATTTTAAAACACATAAACTTAAAACTATGCAAATATATAGCATGCCAATTTAATAACAGTAATCATTTAAAAAGTTTAATTTTAGTTTAAAATTTTATCCGTCACTGTTTAATTTAACACCATTGTTTAAAGGAAATATTTTTTTAATCAAACTATACATTAAATTAAATAAGGGTCCTAGAGGAGCAACTTTAAACATTGAAGAAGCTGGATTAAAAATAAAAAGGTTACTGCAAAACTCTCATTTTAATTATGTTTAATAGAAAAGCAAAAATTATATAATTACTCGCTCACAATGATAAAAGAATGATGAGATTCAATGGCCTTAGAGGTATTTTTAAATAGATTGAATAAATTTTCTTTTCTTTATTTGTTTTTATTCAAAGAAAATGCATACCTAATTCAGTTTTATTTTATTATCACATAACTCCTTGCTAAACTAACACTCTTCTCAAAAATTAAAAGTAATTCAGCCAGTATATTTATGAAAAACGAAGCTTTTTAAAATAGCCTAAAGGGGTGATATAATAAAGCGCATCTTAATGTAAGGCCAGCAGCATTTATTAGGTAAGATTAAAAATTTTAATTAAATTTTAAAGACTGTGATAAAATTAAAATGTCCTTCTGGCTGTGTAATAAAATGTTCCAATTTTTTGTGAAAAAGTTATATATATATATAAGCGTAGGTATTTCGAAGGCAGATTATAATAATAAAAAATATTGAACCTGAAGATCTATATAAAGGATGTTCGTAAACTGTTTGAATAAAATATGATGTTTGGTAGTACCGCGACCTACGTTATACACGGCCGATGCATGCCGTTTAAAACGACACATGAAGTGGATCGTTTTTACACGGCGATTGCACCGTTTTGCACCAATCCCGTGTAAAAATGATCCATTTCATGTGACATTTTAAACGGCATGCATCGGCCGTGTATAACGTAGGTCGTGTGATAGTACCCGTCAAAATAACTAATCTTTCTATAGAAAACGGTGGTTGCAATCCAATTATTTAGTGCAAAATACAACCTGTCTCTATCCGTTCCAAACCCATGCTTTCGCTCGCAACTTCGCCACTAATGTAGATATTGTAAAAATAATTTTAAGAGTTGGAATGTTTTCTACAGGTTAAGAATCGGTTACGTTGTAGGAGAAGAATCCAAAACATCGAGCCAAACTCTTTGATATAAGATAACAGTAATTAAGTTAAAGGATGTGGTCGTAATTAAATATATCTGTAGCAGAGGTAGGTTGAAATCATGCATCTGTACACAATTTCTGAATTAAATATAAAATAAATGCTTAATTAAAAGATAAAGCTTGCGCTGTGTTATTTTACGAAGTACCACCGCTTATGAGCTTCTAGCTAAATAAATTATGAAATAAATAAATAATAAATATTAGCTACAAAAGATTACTTCCACTTACACCTGGATAATAGGTAAAAGAAAGAATGCATGATGCAAAAGTAAGTAGGAAAAATTAATATTAAACAAACTATATTTATTTACACATTAAATGTATAAAAGCGAAAAGAATAAAAGAAAGATCATTTTATTAGAAAAGTGCTACACATGTAGCAATAACTAGCATTACATGATCCGAAACTTTAATCACTAAACTTGAGACATAAGACACATTAGTCATCATCGTTATTTTAACTGGCTGTACCAATTTGCTTAAATTATTATTTAACATTTATTTATTTATTTAATAATTTAATTTATTAATTTAATAGAAATCAAAATACATTTGATTACTCCTGTCGTGCATTCCCCCTAAGCGTGACAAAAGCCCTCAGAATTAAATACACAATTTTAATATAAGATTAACAAATCATACCTTTAATTTATGTAGAAGCTGCTAGGTTGCTTACTGGCATCGAGAGGGCAAATGATCGCGGGTCACACTTGCGGTATGCACAACATACTTTTGTATGTTTTTGTGTTACTTGTTTCAGTTTTCAAGTCAAAATTATGTTGAGGGACCCGAAGGTCTAAAATTTAAAATGAGACAAGCAAACGTCTCTGAAGTTTTACAAGTCATCTTGACTAAAGTCAAAAAATCATATACTAAGAGAAAAATCCAATTCAAAAACGATTCCGAAGATGTGTCTTATTGACCCCCTCGATTATGACTGGTTTCTTTTGCAGCCCATGTTATTGGCTCAAAGAAACTTTGGCTTGAGATTTGCTTCACGCATCTGTAATGAGCCCCCTTCAACGGTCGGGCGGCCTCGGCAATGACTTTTTCCCTCCTATCAATTTATTTGTTTGGGTAACTGTCCGTTGTCCAGACTTTACGTCTACGTTAAAAACAGAAGGAAATAAATGATTTCGTTTTTTCATTGCATGTCAATCTGAAGCTAAAATAAAGTATGTATCAAACACAAATATTTTATAGAATAACATAAATTTCATTAGTGCTCTATTAGAGCTTGGATGCGGTGCAACTTTCGTGAATTTGTGATAAACTATTGTTGAGTAAGTAATTAACCAAGAAGTCCTTTTAGAGCTTTTACTCTGGAGCATAAAGATGTGTATACTGTGCAATTACTTTGTCTTCTGTGAAATTTAATGCGATCACATAAAGTAAGAGACATTCTTTCTGTCAAGAGACATCCTTTCCGTGCAAACGGTACTTATCTAGACATTCCATAATTCAAAATGTAATTGACAGCGCATCCATTGCAGTGATTGATTACAGTGACCAAATTACAGTGTATTTCTAACACTTTGCGTGATAACATCACATTTTACAAAAACCAAAGTTCTTTTGTTAAAATGTTCACAAAAATAGGTAATTGTGTTTATTGTTAACATTATGAACGAAAATCAGGATTCGACTTGGAGTGATACACTTTATACTTTTGACAGAATAAGTAGATTGCAACCTTAGTTCCTTAGTTAAATTGTCCGTTTTGATATGCATTATCACCCATCTTATATTTTTCAAACATTTTCCCGAATTACGAGCAGGCTGTTTATGTTGTCTGCTACGTTTTAAAAATACACTGTATTTTTAAATGGATTGCTTATCTCCAGTATTTATATTGGAAGCATTTACAATATTGAGAAGATCATGTATTTTAAAACCTGAATACTTATGAGAGTTGAAATAAACTTTTAAAACAAAATGTAATTTAGAAAATCCAACCAGTTATTCCTTGTAATTAAAAATTCGTTTACTGCATGTTCCATATCGATGCGAATTTGCCTTCAATATATGATTTAATATTTAATGATGCAGATAGGTAAAAAATTATATCATAAACTATGTAAATAATATCTAAAATGAAACGGGGATAAAAAAAATAATTAAAGACTGATTTACACGACTTCCGCCGTACCTGTATGATTAAAATTTCCGGCAATACTCTCCCAGTTCTTGGTCTGAACAAATAAACTACCAAAAATGCAATGGATCCAAATTCATTGAAAGTACAATAAATGACCCCAATGAAAAACGTGCTACTTTTAAAGCACAATATTTTAGAGAAGAACCAGGCTAACTACTGAGATTGCAGAAGAATTACTAAAATACAATTTGAAGATTATGTGAAACACAAGTGAAAATAGTTTCAGGATCCACATACAAAATATCATAGTAGAACCATAAGTCATACAGTTAGAACGCAGCAAAATAATAGTCAGAGGCTAAATATTATTTAAATAGAAAGTTACTTAAGTGAATAATAAAATGTATGATTGGCCATTTATTACTTTACAAATTTCGCTACAAGAATTTTTTTTTTCAAAATAAGATTATTATTTGCAAAATACGGACGTATAAAATTAAGAAAGCATAAAAAAATGTGTAAGAAAATTATTTAGATATAGCAATTTTCTTGGAGACGAAGTGCGCGAGTGCCAGACGAGGCCTACTCATTTTTTGATAGGCGACTCATTTTGTAATTGCTCTCATGGCTTTATTATCCACCATACAGCGTGTTGCAGCTTCTACACGGATACTTTGCTCCGTTTCACGTCGTGGCGCTTGTATGAGGCAGGATTACGTACAGTTCATCCCTTATCAAATCAACATCCACAACCCCAATTTGAATGGTGCCATGCCCAAGCATCATGATTGGCCGCAGTCTGGCATCGCATAGTATTTAGGGTTTTATCCCGTTTCAGTTTTGAAGCAGATAGCCGTTGCATCTCTGTATAGAGGAGGTCTACATATCATTTCCGAGTGGACTTTATTTTTAAATAATATAAGTACACAGCCTATATTTCTGGTGTGATGTTGTGGAGTGCTATCTCATACGACAGCAGGTAGTCCTTCCATGCAACTTTAACAATTTAATGATTCGTTGATAATATTCTGAGGCTATTTGTGTTACTATTTATGGAATACTCGGTAAATAACAATACTAATAATGATAAAAGATACACCTCTACTAATTTGGCCGCATATTACAGTATAAAGGTGTGTGTGGTGCCAATCGATGAGTAATAACGTCTACTGATTAATGCTATACTAAATTATGCTTAAAGGATCGTCTACATACAGAAGAATCAAACCTTAAAATTTTTATACTAAAACCTAATTTTGACATCATATTTGAATTATTTGATAAATTTTACTTTCAGATATAAAACGATATGTCATTCAGTCAAGTAATTTAGAGTTATGCAAGTTTAAAGTTTAGAATTCCCAATGTTAAATTTATTACAATCTCTATATATAGACGACCAGTAAGCAAAATTTAAGTTTAGCATTAGTTAATAGACGTTATTATTAATCGATTGTAATAAGTTAAATTTTATAAGATGATTTTTTTCTGCAAAGTTAGAAAGGATGTACCTTTTTTTTTCTTCTTGACATCAGCTGTACATTATCCTGCGGCTATTTAGTAAGTTGATAATGCTGTCCCCAAATGCTCACATACCTCTGGATTGCTTCCTTGGTGTTCGAACTCTTCTTACGCCAGCAATATCACCGGATTTTTCGATAATTGAACATGTATGGAACATGATAGGACGCCTGATTACTGCACCTCGAAATATTAGAGATCTGGGACAACATTTGAGAATTACTTGGCAAAATCTATCGCAGAGTGAGTTTAGGATCCTATCAATTAGTGAATTGAGTATTAGATGTGCTAGTCATTTATGGTTTCTAAAACTTTGAAATTTTAATCATTTCATTGTCTATGTCTTATGTATGGGAATTAAGCATATTTAATTTCACTAAAATCAGACACTTTCGTCATAATTCTGCTCTTTTTTTATAAATAGGTGTTCAAATACGTTTTAAAGCCCTTTTATGACGTCAAGTAGCACGTTACACAATAACGAATACTTTAATCATCAAAATAAGTACAATAACTTTCTACAACCTTCTATCATTGATTGGACAGCTGTTAGATACCAGAAGAGAAAATGTATTTATCGTACGAAGCGATGAAGTCATCAACTGATTGTTGCACTTTGCAAAACGTCTGAAAGGGCATAGCAGATGTAAAATGTTGCATAGGGAAGAATAAGTCACAGTCCGAAGGGCTAAAATGTGTCGGGACTAAACGCCAATTTTCCAAAACCTTCCATCAAAGTCTCAGTGAATTATCTTTAACCACTTTTGCAACATCTGACTTTACGTTGTCATGGGACAATTTCACCGTATGAGTTCATTTGCCAGTAAATGGACATTTTTGGTTGATTTCGTAATTCAGCTTGCAACTATTGTGTCATGTAAAGACCAGTAGTGATAATTTGATCAGGAACCATTTCACAATAGGACACGCTCTTAATATCACTTCAGATGAAAAAGCAGACTTTCTTTAATACGAGCATTGCGTTTCGGTGTCGATGTTGTGGCTCTACCCAGTGTTTTATTCGTTTCGTAACATCGTATAAAAAACCCATTTTTCATTCTTCGACATGATTTTTGACAAAAACGAATTATGTTTTTGTTTTAGTTATTTAAGCGGTCCATAAGACGTTCATTCTTGTTCCTCTGACTCAGTTGATGTGGCATCCACTTCTCTTCCTTACGAATCTTTCCCATTGCATGTATACGTTTGAAAAGTTATTGATTAGTTATAACGAGTTCTTCAAGAAGCTGTTTTGGTATTTGTGATGAAACTACGTCCAAATCATTTTGCGAATTCTTCTGTAACCTTCCAAGGGCCTCCTGTTCTTTCCTTATCACTAACATCGAAATTTCCGATTTTAAACGTCTGAACAAACAGTCGCATGTGCTTTAGAATGCTGTATTCACTCACATAAGAGAACATATAAATGTACAGTGTTTTACAGCACATTTTTATTGATGAAATCCGTAACAAACTCAGTAATGTATCAATCTTTTTTCGTTTTCTACATTCCACTTAACAACGCTCACGTACGATTGACTAAACTGCCAATAATACTTATTCTCCCTTTCCCTGGATTTGTTACGATCGTATCACAAACACCCACGGAGCTGTTTCTTGTGCAAATTTATGCTTTCAGTCACAGTATAAACGTTTTAAGAATTATTTTTAAACCAAATATTTTTTTTTTTCGAAAATAATGCGCGATTTGATACTATTTCTAGGTAATGAAATATTTAAAATTTAAGAGTTACGTAACTAATTTTCCCAATTCTCAATTCAAAGTGAAAAGCAACGAGAAGAAATGTATTACATGAGATCTTCGCATGTGAAAGAACAAGTGTAGTTTTTTCAACAAAAAAGTTAAAATATCATGAACTATTATAAAGGTTAAAAAAAATCATGTAATACAATAGAAGGAAATAAACATTTTAAACCAGTATGATGCTATCTAAGTATACATAATTATACTGATTCTAGGTTTATTTTACAGATATTTTGCATAATTTTACTAATAGAGAGAAAAGCAGATTCAATAGATCAAAGCATTCTGAAAAAATTTTCAGTACCATAATTTCCGGCCTATAATCTGCGGATCAAAAAATCATATTTAGACCCAGAAATTTTATTTAATAATTGAAGTAAAATATTTAAAACGATTTAATAAGTCACATTTTTTAAAATAAAATTTCTGGGTCGAAATATAATTATTTGATCCGCGGATTATAAGCCGGAAATCATGGTATTTTTATACGATATCAACAGATATCGATTAAGAAATTCTCATTTGTTCAATCAATGTTTAAATTTAAACGTTTTCTTCTGTTGTCATGTTTAAAATTTATGAATTTTTATTACATGTATATACATACCATACTTATGTCAATTGGAATCAAAATTATTCAAATAATCAAATAGTGAAATGTAACCAAAAACTACTTATGAAACTTTAACAGCCTAATTATTCCTTAAAATAATTATTGAAATAAAAGCTGCGATGTGGAAGAATGTTCAGCTTAAGTTTTCCGTCCAATATATTTGCGATTTTTTTTTTCTTTTCGTTTTTTTTCCTTTTATTCTGAGAGTTAAATAAGAATGTACCGAAGTTTTCTAAAAGCCTACATTATAAATCCTTTAAAAAAATTTATGAATATCAAGTGCAATTAATTTAACTCTTAACAATATCAAACAATAAATTACTCAAATTTATTCAAAAGCACCACTCAAATAATGTTTTATTTAAAGATATTAATCAGTTTAAACAGACCAGTTCTTAGTAAAAGTAAAATAAAACTTATCTTTGTCGGGAATTAATGCATTTAAAAAATTGTGAAAGTGCAAAAAATAATTCCCTAAATTCCCGTCTTCCTTCCAAAGATTAATTAAAAATAAAAATCCAAGACTTAAAAGAATGATAACTGATGACTATATAACAGAAAAAAAAAATCGAAAAAATTTAAAGGATTGTCAGCAAATAAAAATATTAAAAAATCATTGAGATTTAAGCGAAGTTAGCTACATTAATTTAATTGAGTCCGGGGGAAAATTCATGCCGCAGAATAAATAAAGAGGTCGAAAAAACGCTAAAGAAGAAAATATTGAACACAGTCATTAATTAAGTTCCCAGAGAAATGATCGAGAATATCTAAAAATGACCCCCTAAGATAACGAATATTTAGCTGACACGGGAAAGTTAAAAGATGTCGACACGAGACAAAAAGAAATTAGAAATTATTTTATAGATTTGCGCCTTACGTTTCCCCGCTGTTTGTGAATTTGAATTGATTCTTGACGAAACGCATGGAAAAAAAAATCATTAACTGTTTTATACTTTTTTCTGAATTTTAACAAATCATACAGTTTTCTTCATATGTTCTGATAAAGTCCATTTCTGAATCTTCAATCGATAATTGTATTGGAAAGTACATACAATTAAGAAAAACTGTTTCTCCTTGCTAAAGCAGTTGCTTATATTCTGGGAGGCAGCATCACATTTTTTAAACCAATTTTAGGCTCGATGGTTTTGATACATAGGATGGATTAGATGGTACACATAACAAAACTGTCAGTCAGCTGGCTCATCAGCGTCAAGTGTTGCCATCGCAATATGGCACAGTCCTCTGCAATGTGAAAGGAATGGCAACTTCATTAGTGATGTTACACCAACTTGGGAACATCATCAGTAATCGGGTTGACATTCATTTTACGTTACAGTGGGCTGTGCAATATTGCTATGGCGACACTTGACGCTGATGAGCCAGCTGACTGGCAGTTTCGTTATGCGCACCATCTAATCCATAATCTGTATCAAAATCATCGGCGCTAAAATTGATTGCAAAAATTCAACTTTGTGTCTCCCCGACTATTTCGTTTACGTAAAGTAACAGCCTTATGTTGCAGTAACTAGTGATAGTGACTAACCGTAGGTTATCCAGTAACTTTTGTATATAAGAAGACAATAGAAAAGAGATGGATGATTAATTGAAACAGAAGTCCTGCTGTAATAAATTAAAATGTGTGGTTTTGCTTTTATAAGAGTTACTAACGTTTGTTCGTGCTTTTTTCTTTTATCTTTCATCATTTCTTTTATCTTTCATCTTAAATGCTTTTGGAGGATTTTTTATGTGGTGGTATAATTTTCTTGGCTTCAGATGAGATTTACAAGTTTAAAAGGAGTTTTCGGTAATTTTACTTTCGTTACTCTGCAAATGTGCATTCCTAAAATGTTTTTGAGCTTTACTTTTCTTTTTAATGCTTTGCAAATGTTGCGTTTTACAAATTAACAGGAACTTCTTGTTAATCTATCACTGATTAATAAACTTTAAATCACTATTACAATTACTTATTCTGTTACTTTAAATAACGTACAGTCGTGGAAAAAAAACTGGACACCCCCCAATAACTCTGCAACAAATTATAGTAGAAGGAAGTGACTGGTACCAAACGATTGGAAATAAAGTCTACTTTTAAATTATGTATCTAAAATTTGCTTAAGGGGCCATCTACATATTAAAACCAGCCTAAACTTTATTTTTTCAATGGCAACACCCACTTTTGACATGATATTTTAAATCTTCGGTTCAAACTATGCCTAGATACAAAATTTTAAGTCATTCGGATGATAAGTTTTCGAGTTATAAACATTCAAATTTTTGAGCTTCTAATGTTAAATTACATTTTCATATTTTTATTAATATCTCCTGAAATTAAAATCCTAATGTGCTAACGTTTTGTTTGGTTATAAAACTCAAAAACCCAAACATAACTACGTTAAATTTGTAATTTTTAAAATTTTATAATATGAATTATGAATTATGAAATTAATATTCGAAAAAATTATGAATTGTAACCTACAATTTTTTTGATGGATTTATATTTATTATGTCCTGCTTTATGTGTATTCAAAATTTCAAATTTTTCTTCCAAGTAGTTTTCAAATTATGCTTAAAAAACGGCAAGATGCTGCTTTATGTGCATGATGTGCTATGATGTGCTATGATGTGCTATGATGTGCTATGATGTGCATTAAAGCATAGTTTGAACAGGAATGGGAGCGCTCCGTCTCGAAATCCCGATTGATACCACTAAATTTTAATAGTATTTGTTACCTTATTCAAGGACAAAATTTCTGAAATTTATTACGTTGGAGAATACTATTAAAATTTAGTGGTAAGAATCGATATTCGGGTCGGAGTGCTCTCATCCCTGTTTGAGAAAATATTATACTCACAGGCTGGGATTATAGTGACTTGAAAAACTTAGAGATTAAGTCTGTCTTACAATATAAACAATGCGTAAACCGTATTTCAATGCTTCACGTTCTTACGTTAAATTGAAAGCTAGCTTAAACTGAAGCGTAAGTGAATGATCGCGGGAGCACAACAAACCTGACAACGATCTGTGATTGTAGTAAAATATAAGATAGCGAGACACCAGAACCCCAGCCTTTGGGGGAGTGTTGCATGCGTAAAACTAGTTTAACCCAGCAGTGCATGTCTCAAGCCATGCCACCTGACACAGGTTGTTTTAGCTTTTCTTTGTTGTTTATTGGCATTTTTAATTTTTGCTGCAATTTGTTGTGTTCTTTTGTTTTGAGTTTAAGTAATTAGTTGCGTTTTCTGGTTCTGTGTAAATGTAGTTTGTTTAGTTTTGTTTTTCTAGTATTCAATTTAAGTAGTTTAAAGTTTTTGGTTGGCATTTGTGATAATGGTTCTGCAAGTGATTTTCCATTGGTGTTTATTATTATATCAGCCGGTAAAGCATATGATGGCATAGCTACAGCTTTATTAGGTTTGGATTTTTTAATTTGTATTTTATGAGTTGTTTAGAAAAATGTTTTTAGCGAATTTTGGGCAGTGTCGAATTTGCTATTGCATATTGTATCGATTATGTATGGGAATGTAGCAGTAACCTTGTCACAAACTGCTAATGTGTTATACATTTTGGTTATAAATTTAATTATATTTTAGTTAGTTGTATTATATTTCTGTGATATGTATATATTCTTTTCTGGTTGTTTTTTATTGTCATGTAGTGATATTTACCGTCATTGTTTTAATTTGTATGTATACTTTGTGTTTTCAAAATATTATTATGAAGTACAAGAAATTTAATGGTATCGATACCGGCAAGAAATGGAATTTTTCGAAAGACCATTGTGCTCGGTCGCCTCCTGATAACATGGTAGGGGGCGGATCGTCAGAAAGTGACCATGTGGTTAATTATGTAGCGATTACAAGAAATGAGAGTCATAATGGATATGGGGAAGCAAATGGCAAAGATTACAAGAATGGTTTTATTTATAGCAAGAAGAATAAAATACCAAATAATAAAAAAAGTTGTAAAAAAATATATGATAAAAATTGTGAGCATGTTAATGGTATGAAAAACGAGAGTTCAGGAGATGAACGGAGTAATGGATATAATAAGTATAGTACAAGATATATATTTAATAGTAATATTGTACAGGTGTCTAAAAAATGTGGAATGAGGACTGATAAAATTACAAGATATAAAACTAGGTGGTTTTATAATAAAAATATAGTGAAAAATAGGGAGAGAAAAGTTTTTAAATTAAAGAAATGCATGGATAGGCGTTGTAAGGTGTGTTTGTACGTAGGAGAGGAGTACAGTAATATTGAAGATGAGAACTGTTTGAAGTTATGTAAGGTTTATAACTGTGTCTACAGACTCAGATGTAAAATCTGTAATTTGTCTTATATTGGACAAACATCAGGTCCAATTAATAAAAGGTTTAATAATCACAAATCGGATATAAATCATTGTAAAAGTGGTAAAGAAGAGCAAGAAATTGAAATTACCCACTTTAATAAACATGGCTTAGAGAATATAGAATTATCAGTTCTTCATATAATTCCGAATAAGAGGGAAAGATTGCTATGTGAGAGAGACATGATGATAAAATATGGTACTGTTTACCCATATGGGTTAAATGTTATGTTTAACCAGGTTAATGTATTAAAATGCTTTAGAGATAAAGTGTTGGACGTTTCTATATATGAAAGAACTAATCATGATATAAGAAATGAAGATATTAATAATAAAGGAAATTATAAAGATTTAATAAATCTTAATAACATTATGGAAATTGAAAGAGCCATACTTGGTTGTGACATTAAAGATAATGTAAATGGAATTAAATTTATTATATTCAATTTAAAGAAAAAACTTATTCCAGAACTGCTAAGTTTTATATATATCAAAAATAATGGTGGTATTAACATCGATATGAGTTTGGATTTGTTAAGATTTAGAGTAAGAAAACAAAGTCTAGAAGAATATTTGAAGCTACAGAATAAACATGATAAAATTGATAATAAAGTGTATTTTGTCATGGACTATATTGGTCACAAAATGAGTGGCATTAATTTTAAAACAATACTAAACAAATATAACGAATTATTGCCAGTTAAGAAAATTGAGATTGTAAAGGCATTTAGATATGATAAGACATTGGGACGTGAAATATTTAACTATAATGGATATGCTAAAGAATTGCAAAAGGGAATTGATAGTAGCGTCTGTCATTGTAATGACGCGAAATACAAGAGTTTTATAAATGAAACGTATGGACATGTTTTAACAGGCAATTTAAATATCGTGCAAAACATAAACCTTAGAAAATATATGCGTTACGGTACGAAGTATCGCCTGAAAAGGATTGTTACAAAAACTCATGCTATACAACGTATAACGAAAAATGTAGATATTTTTGTTCAGAAATTGATGAATAAATATGGCTTACCCGAAAGTGTTTTTTTGGAGTGGAAATTTAATATTTTGAAGGAAATGAACAAGATTTACAATAAAAAAAGTGATGGAGTTACGGGTGATTACTATAATGATTTAAAGAGTTCTATCAAGCAGCTTCAGAACAGCTTTATTATCACATACGTTGATAAAGCAAATTCTAACTATGCAATAATATGTAAACAACTATATGGAGACATTCTACGTGGTAGTTATGATAATAAGGCGAATTATAAGCTCTTAAAATCAAGCAAACAAGTAGTTGGTAATAGGATCAAGGCTTTCTACAAGAAATTAAATATTAAACAACATAGCAACGAACTGCCGTATCTTGTTTTAGTCCCTAAATTTCACAAAACTCCTGTGACCTTTAGAACTATTACATGTGGTTTCGGTTCATATTTGGTTACAGCAAATAAAAAGTTTCTACACATTCTAAGCAAAATATTTGCTAAAGTTTTAAAAGAAAAATCTACATGTATAATTAAAAACAGTTTTGAATTGATTGACAATTTAAGAAAATTGTGCAATATAATGGAATTTCATACTTATGACTTTGAAGATTTATACAATAGTATTAATTTAGATGATTTAAAGAGTAAAATTATGGATTTTTTTAAGGAGTTCAATACTACAAATATAAGCTCTGAACAGTTCACAACTCTTTTTAATTTTGTAGTTAAAGAAAATTATTTATATGATGGTAAACGGGTTTACAAACAGATTAAAGGTATTCCTATGGGTGGGAGCTGCAGCTCCATCCTAGCTGATATTTATTTATATACATATGAAAAAGAAGATACTGCAAATCAAAATGTAATATATTACAGATACATAGATGATGTTCTATTAGCCGGGATTAACAATTCCTTGAAAGATTTCAGCTTTAATCACTATCCAAATAGTTTAAGCCTGAAAATTGCGTCAAATAATTCAAAATGTGTCGATTTTCTGGATGTAACTTTAGATGTTTCTAATGGTGAACTGGTAACAAATATTTACGATAAGAGAAATTATTTTAATTTTGATACTATCAAAATGTTACATTTCACTTCAAATGTGCATTTGTCCATTTTCAGAAATATTTTTATAAATGGTTTATGCCGTATTGAGAAATTGTGCTCTAATTATGCAAATATTGCTAGGAATATAGCTGATTTTTATTATATGGCGTTATCACAAGGTTATCCGGTTCAGTTTTTGTCCGATCTAACATACAAATTTATCAGAAATAAAGGTTATAGTGACGAACTGTTAGGAGTGTTCAATACGAGCGATGTTTTGTTGATGTGATATTTGTGGGAGTGTCGGTGTAGTGGGTTGTTTACCGTGTTGTAAGTTGAGAATTTGATAGTGAAGTCTGGTTTTAGTTTGTCGGTGTAGAGGGTTATTTTCCGTGATGTAAGTTGAAAACTTGTTGGTGTAGTCTGGCTATGGTTTGTCGGTGTAGTGAGATGGTTGCTGTGATGTAAGTTGAGAACTTGATGGTGTAGTCTAGCTATAGTTTGTCGGTGTAGTGGGATGTTTGCCGTGCTGTAAGTTGAGAATTTGTTTGTGTAGTTTGGTTATAGTTTGTCGGTGTAGTGGGTTGTTGGCTGTGATGTAAGTTGAGAACTTGATGGAGTAGTCGGGCTTTAGTATTTCGGTGTAGTGGGATGTTTGCCATGATGTAAGTTGAGAAATTGATGTTGTAGTCTAGTTATAGTTTGTCGATGTAGTGGGTTGTTTACTGTGATGTAAATCGAGAATTTGTTGGTGTAGTCTGGCTTTAGTTTGCTTCCTTTTGTTATGTCTGTTTCATTCATTTTCAGTCTGTACTTGTCAGGTATGGGGGAGTGTTGCATGCGTAAAACTAGTTTAACCCAGCAGTGCATGTCTCAAGCCATGCCACCTGACACAGGTTGTTTTAGCTTTTCTTTGTTGTTTATTGGCATTTTTAATTTTTGCTGCAATTTGTTGTGTTCTTTTGTTTTGTTTAAGTAATTAGTTGCGTTTTCTGGTTCTGTGTAAATGTAGTTTGTTTAGTTTTGTTTTTCTAGTATTCAATTTAAGTGGTTTAAAGTTTTTGGTTGGCATTTGTGATAATGGTTCTGCAAGTGATTTTCCATTGGTGTTTATTATTATATATATATATATATATATATATATATATATATATATATATATATATATATATATATATATATTTCTTTTACTTTTCAATGTCTGCTTTAAAATTTTTCATTAAAATTACGTAAAACGTATTTGCATGAGATGTATGTTTACGTCATTTATGGAAAATAGTTTCGCTTTTATTTTTAAATTAATAAAGCTCATTTTTGAAAAATATGATCAGTTCTACCTTAGAAAAAACTTAATCATTTTTGTTACCTTTAAATTGATTTATAGCTTCTTTTCCAGTCTAATAAAACTATATTGTTTTTTCTGCAGTATATATGTTTGAAGTGAAATTTCTTATAAATGCATATGCGTAGAGTATTTGCTGAAACAAAATGGCCCCACAATTAATTGAAGCAACGAAAGGCCAAATGATTGGCATGTGGCAAGCTGGAAGAAATTTTCGTTATATAGAGTTCGTTACATATTTACATATTCTAAAATTATTTTAATTACAAATAATCTTATAGTTTTTTAACCCCTTCGTGACGAGCGTCTATTACAGAATTTTTAATAATTTACCACCGGTTTTTCAAAACAGAAATTTTCGTCTAATTGAATCGTGGAAATGCTAAGATATAATAAGGCAAAGCTTACAATAAAAAATAACTGGTGGGAAAAATCGAGGATTCTGAGCATCTTATGCGTCACGTATACGTGTCGCTCGTCCCCAAGGGATTAAAATCGGATAATTCAACACTTGTTAACATTATTTTACCGCATATAACAATAACCGAAACTTATTAAGTGAGTAAAATGGTCATATCGGTAAAACATAATACATTAAAAGAAGTGACATTCTGCAGCATTTCAACAATTGAGTACCGAACTTCAATTTGGATACAGCCCCTTAAATATGCTCATTATAAAGTAGCTAGTAAATCTACAGATCAGGAGCCTCAACGTCAGCTCTGAAAGTCAATGTTTTTTAAACTCACTTTTCATAATATTTAATATCTTACAATCCTCAAATTAAATTATTTAAATTACTACATATATATTTATATGCATATAAAATAATTCGAAGGTTTCAGAACTTAAACGTTAAATTAAACACGGTTTATGCAATAATATTCTGACATTCTTATGAATTTCTTATTCTATTTTTTAGATTAAAAAAAAATACATTTCTTCAGGGGGTGGGGGGGGGGGGGGCTCAACCCCACTGAACCCTCCGTAATCTTATTAAATTTTTATTCGTGATTTCCTATTATTTGTGTGAATGATTCTAGTATATCTTCCATTTCGTTCTGCATAGTGGTTTTATTACGATAAGCAAAAATTTTGAAAATAATTTCATGTTATCCTAATACCTAAATAGCAAAATTTACCAATCACGAAACACTCGTATCTGATTGATACGTTGAATAATATCTCGTGTACAAAAGTAACTTATGGAAATGTAAACTGAATCTACTATATATTTCACTTATCTATTTCAGAAATCTAGTATTACTACAATTTTTGTTTCGGAAAAACAGTTTTGATGGTCATTGTACAATATTTATTTGACCTATAAGTACATCCTGACCTAAGTACATCTAATTCAATGGCAATAGCATACTAAAATCTCCCCAAAATAGGCTTATTTGGAAACTTTTAAACCTATTGTGTAATCATTCATAATCGTGCCCACTGCCAATTCACTAAATAGCAACCTTGATTTGGCGCTATAATGTATTTTTTGTGATAGCATTTTATGATCTCAGTTTCCAGTAATTGTGCTATTTCAGGCTGTATGGATGCGTTTTACTACGCTAATTTCTTTAGATTAACTATCTCGTTGTACGAGATATTACATTCTATTTTTAAAATAATACTAATTTTCAACCACGAAAAATCTACATCTCTTCCAGAAAATTAATAATATCTCATATAAAAATGTTTCGGCTATCATTCTATAGTAGTTAAAAGGTAACTTGTACAAAATAAATTCTCATTTATTTCAATAAAATATTAAAATCCTCCAATAATATTTTATTTTGCGAATAAAATATTGTAGCAAAATCGTCTGAGTTACTTGAATTTTATCATTTTGATATTCTTTGAAATATGGTTGCTAGGTTACTGTTAAATTGAAAAGGAAAATAAAAATGAATGCATTTTAATATTTGCAAAAAGTGATAAAATAAATGTATTATATTATTAGAACAGATGTATAAAATTGCACCAAAAATTATACACCTAATTTAAAAAATCTGACGAATGTATAAACAAAATTTCAAATTAATTTAAATAATTTAACACCTGACTTGATAAATTTTAGCCTTCATAACTTACCGAATAAATACATTAATCAAATGCGACATTTTATTTTCAACGACTGGAAAATTTCAAAATCGTCTGAATTCCCATAGGAAAGCATTATGATCAAAAAAGAAATGTTCTATATTTTCCGAACGAATGAACCAAATGTAACTAAAAACTATACAGCTAATTCCGGGTATCTCACCAACATACCTACCAAAAATCAAACTAATCGGATCATTTTTACGGCAGTTATCGCGGAACAGACAGACAGACAGACAGACAGACAGACAGACAAACAGACAGAAACCAAAAACTTTTAGGGTCTCCACAGTAAGCCTTCACTGACGTTTCGGCAATTAATTTCTCAGAAACTAATCGTAGGAATTTAATGAAATTTGGTTTTTTAGGCATAGTATGAACTGCAGATTTCAAATATGTTGTCAAATTTGGGTCTTGCTATTGAAAAAAACAAAGTTTGGGTGTGTTTTTATATGTATATGGCCCCCTAAGCAAATTTTATATACATCATTTAAAAGTTGACTTTATTTCCAATCGTTTGGTACCAGTTACTTCCTTTTACTATAATTTGTTGCAGAGTTAGTGGGGGGGGGGGGGTGTCCAGTTTTTTTTTCCACGACTGTACATCACTAATAAACATTAACGACCATTAAAAAAAAAAAAAAAAAAAAAAAAAAAAATCTAAAAATTTTATCTAAAAAATTGTGCATAAAGGCAGAGCACATGCGGCTATTTGTAAGACAATAAGGAAAGCCGACAATAAATTGAACAAAACTAATAGCATTTGATATCGCCTCCGTAACATAAAAAATACAAAATTGTGTGTAACTGTAGCAAATGACTATGTGGGCTCTGTACAACGTTTATATGCATTTGTGTAAGAATAGCACGGATATTTGTGAAGATATAAGTGTTTCTGTAAAAAATTCAAAAGTGTTTTGTTTATAATAACATGCAGAGTTTTTAATCAAATTTGACATCTTTTTCTGAAAGTTTGACAAAATGCAGTGAAAAGAAATTACTGAAATTAGAAAATGAATGTTTTGAATATTTGATGATATATACCGGGTGGTTATAATATAAGTATCTCTATTCGGAGCTGTCTGTAGCTTGAAGGAATAATCCAAATGAAACCAAAATCGTCACTTTTCGAGAAGAGGAAGGAAGAATAGAACAATAAAAAATAGTTGCAATAATTGCCAACAGATGGTGCTACGAGACCTGTCGGTGCAAACGTCGTTGTGTACCGTGGAGATGTTGCAAAATCCAATGACTTAAATGATGCCATATCATAAAATGTGTGAAAAATCACTCATGATGCGTTACATTACGCAGTTGAGCATGTCGTGCACCGCCTAGATTGTGTGCTAGAGCACAATAACCATGTGGAACCTGAACTTCATCGGCACCACCATGCGAAAGCGTAACCACATTCACTGTGACATTTTCCAATAAATTAGGTATGCCATCCGGTTTTACGCCTTAATTCTTTGTTCATATATTACACATTACATTTCATACTCAAAATCGCCCTCTACCTGCAACTATTGCAGTTATTTTTTATTATTCCATTCTTCTTCAAACTTTTCGAGAAGTAAGTGTACCGATTTTGGTTTCATTCGGGTTATCCCTTCAAGTTACAGACAGCGCCAAATAGAGATACTTATATTATAACCACCCTGCATATGAGCATTTGGATGAAATACTTTTTAACTGCGCATGCGTGAGCGATATCGGAATCATTTTCATAATTTTATAATCAACTATATACGGCAACTTATATAAAAAGTCCAGTACGATATCGTAAAAATTCAGAAAGGTATCGGCGATAGAGTGAACTAAATTTGAATTTGTAGAAAATCTCTTATCATCCAGCTACTTTCAGAATGCAAAATCGTATAAAAAAATTAAAAATTGTAACTTTTTAAAAATTATTGAGAGGACGATTGCATTCACATAATTTTATTTCCTACTTTATTTCAACTCTTTTCCTACGCACTTTGCCTACTTATCCCCAACAGGTAAAAAATTAAAGGGCATTTCAACCCTTTTGGAACACCCTGTATATTTATTCATATTTAAAAATACATATAGTTTTTCAACTGATAAAATATTCTAGTATTTCTTTTAAAAACTGGATTACAAGAATCAAGGCCGAACTCGAAACGAAAACAGAAAAGTTTCCACGATCCGTGGGTCGGGTCGATTTCGAAATAACCTAACCCAATACAGGATTCTAATACATTCCTTAATACTTCAAAATTAAAATACCGTATATTCCGGCATTTAACGTGCACCCTTCATTTGACACTGTATTTTTCTATTTTTAGCTATAAATCGCCGTATTATGTGCTTCTTTTTTGCAAAGAAACCTTCACGAATCATTGAGCATGAAAGTGCAATAAACATCATAAGAAAACATAATAACTATTAGGAACATAAGGAAACTATGAACAAATTCGAACCGAGAACTCAAGATAAAGTTCACCTGTCTACATGGAATCCCCATAAAGCATTTAGAATCGTTCATATTTTTCATTCAATTGATAACGTCTTCTTTTCATGTTCATTAGTATCGAATTCTAAAATGTTGATCTTTTCTCGTGTGTTAATATTTTATTTTTACACTGAAAAAGAAAAAAAAAAGTTGATTTTACCGTATAATACTGCATCCCAGCTGCTAGTATTATACCGTAAAATTAACAGTATTAAACAGTAAAATAAGCTATAATACGCTACCGCGCATGCGCGGTATTACTGCTTAGTTTACTGTTTAATACTGTTAATTTTACGGTATAATACTGACAGCTGGGATGCCAGTATTATACTGTAAAATCAACTTTTTTTTTTTTTTTTTTCAGTGTAATAATCATCCTATAACGCGCACTTGTAAATTCTAATATTTTTTCTCGTTTCAAAAATGCGAGTTTTACGCTGGAATATAGGGTAACTAAAATATGTTAAACAACTAGATAATCTTTAAAAACACTACTCTAGGACAGACGAAAAATAAAAAACATAAGTAACTGCAGTAAATAGTTGAAATCTGAAAGAAATTTAAAATTTTCTTTTTGTTCCTTCATGTATTTCTCTTCACGTTTTAAATTATTTAAATATTTTTTTTGTATGGCACACAAGCTTTAGAAAAATGAAAACTTGGATATGATAGATTATCTGATAAATTATAAATATTAAACATGTTCCGAGTAAACAAATTTGTCTTCCCGAACTTTTGAAAAATAAACAAGAAATTTTTTCATTTACCTGTTTTTAAAGTAAATTTTACTTTTATATTCAATCTGCAATATATTTCCGATGGTTTATTTTGTACAGTTTTTCTATTTAGAAATATTTTTGTAGAAAAAGATCTTTCAAAATTAAATATACATATTTCCTATTCATATTTCAAATAAAAGCGGGATTGTTAAGTTAAAATGAAACAAAAAATAAAATAAAATAATATGAATGTTCTCTTAATAAAATAGTTTGGAATAAAAAATAAAACAAACGTAGAATACAATGGACTAAACATAAAGCATATAAACATAATAAATTTGAATAAAAATAACAGCACAGCATTTCAAAAATATTTATAATTAGTGACATTTATACTAATGGAAAACTTTAAACAAAACGTATTTCTCAATTCATAATCTCAAATAACATCGTCTCTTATGTTTTTGAGTAATTAAATAAAATGAATTATGAATAGAAAGATAACTTAATAAACAAAATATAATGTAATAAAGAACTTTTCAAAGGACTTTTTTTTTTAATTAGAACTCAAGATATAATTAAAATGAGCATAATGCATAGATAGCATGAGATATGCAAATGTTCTCCATATGTCAGTTAATAAGAGGGTACTATTTAACATTATATTTTTTATACTTTGCCGAATTTCGCACAGTAAAAAAAATCCAGAAACATTCCTGTAAAATAATGTTCAGATCGTTGTCAAATATAATTTCCTCGAAAATTATGGTTTTATATTCCGAAACATGCCTGGAAAAAGTTGACAACAGTAGTATGTAAATGGAGTTTCTTAGAAATTTCTGATATTTTGAAGAAACAGTATTTTGGGCAACTATCTGACCTTGGTTAACTATACTGATACATGACTGAACAAAGTTGACAATAACAATATGTAAAGGGAGTTTCGTATAAAACTTTCATATTTTAGAAAAACGATATTTTGGCCAAATACCTGCCCTGTGTTTTCTACTCTGAAATATGCCTAGTCAAAGTTGACAACAACAATATCTAAATCGAGTTCCCTAGAAATTTCTGATATTTTGAAGAATCGATATTTTGGTAAACTATATGACCTGTGTTTTTTATTCTGAAATATGCCTGGTCGAAGTTGACAACAGCATGCAAATGGCGTTTCCTAGAAATTTCTATATTTTGAAGAAACGATATTTTAGACAACTATATCTGCCCTGGAATTTCTAATCTGAAACATGATGGATCAAAGCTATGAGCAGTAATGTAAATGGAGTTTCCTAGAAATTTTTCATATTTTGGAGAAATGATATTTTGGATAATTACCTGCCCTGGGTTTTCTATTCTGAAACACGTCTGGTCAAAGTTGACAACAACAATATGTAAATGGAGTTTCCTAGAAATTTCTGATATTTTGAAGAAACAATATTTTTTGCAATTATCTGACCTGAGTTTTTATTCTAAAACATGCCTGGTCAAAGTTGACAACACCTGTATGAAAATGAAGTTTCCTAGAAATTTCTGATATTTTGAATAAACTATATTTTGGACATCTATCTTCCTTGGATTTTTTATTCTGAAACATGCCTGGCCGAAGTTGACAACAGCATGCAAATAGAGTTTCCTAGAAATTTCTGATATTTTGAATAAACTATATTTTGGACATCTATCTTCCTTGGATTTTTTATTCTGAAACATGCCTGGCCGAAGTTGACAACAGCATGCAAATAGAGTTTCCTAGAAATTTTTGATATTTTGAAAAAACGATATTTTGGGCAACTATCTGAACTCGTTTTTTTATTCTGAAACATTCCTGGTTGAAGTTGACAACGCCAGTATGCAGAGATGACCACCTCAGGAAACCCGGCCTAAGCCTTAGAGTTTGTGTGCAATCCTGAGGGGACGCCAGTATGCAAATGGAGTTTCTTAGAAATTTCTTATATTTTGAATAAACTATATTTTGGACAACTATCTTCCATGGGTTTTTTATTCTGAAACATGCCTATAGCCGAAGTTGACAACAACAGCATGTAAATGGAGTTTCCTAGAAATTTCTGATATTTTGAAGAAATGATATTTTAGACAACTATATCTGACCTGGAATTTCTATTCTGTAACATGGCGGATCAAAGCTAACAACAACTGTAATGTAAATGGAGTGTCCTAGAAATTTCTGATATTTTGAAGAAACATTCTTTGTAAATTTTTAGTAACTTTCCGCTCATTATTTTAAATAAATGTTCCTGGATATTTTTTCACATTTTGTTTTTCGTTTGTCCCATTCATAATAAGTTTTCTGTAATAGTGATTTTGGAGAAATTGTGAATTTTGAGAAAATTTGTAGAACGTACCATCTGCTACCTCTGTACTTTAAATTGCATCTTTGATAAAGAAATGTCAAGAAATCAAACAACTTTGTCAATTATAGTAAAAATTATTCTATAAGAGTATTTTATAAACTATTTCACCTTTTTAACTAAATATTATACGAGTGTTATACAGTATGGTACATGTTGTTTTCTCTCTTTTCATCACGTATGCCGTGAAAACAGATACAGAGACTTCTTAGAAACGAGAACAGTTTACAGATATAGTCAACTACTTCATAATCATATGCATTACATTTTATGACTTGTTTAATTTTTTCAATTAAACAAGTACTTTTTAAACAAAAAAAAAACGCCGAATTCAAATGGTTGTTTCTTAACCCACTACTTGCTGGGAATTGTAGAAAAAACATCCACATAAAAAATGTAGATTTCCATTGTCTACATTTTTATTTACTTATTGTACGCTAGTTGGTGTATTTTAGAGATAGATTTTTGACACAACAAAGTGTTCTTTTTGACAGCCCTTTATCATTATTATTATCATCATTCAACTTAAACATTTTTGTTATTAACATCGCTCATATTAAAAGCCAGTAAATGATCATATATATAACATTTTCGATGTGTCCCTGTAAAACAAAATCTACATAATTTATAATGTGATTATTTTTAGAACGTAAAGTAGTACTGTATATCTTTAAATATATCAATATTTGTGGTGATTGACCATAAAAATATAAGTAACCGGACAAGCCGACAAACATACTAATTTTAAATACTGGTAAATTTCATATGGTACCATGAACAAAACACCTTTCTAACAAAAATAAAATAAATCATGAGATTAGTTTTATATCAATTATAAATTAGTGAAATCTAACAAGAAAATTTTATTTAAATCCAACTGAGTGATAGTAGTGATAATGTTCAGGTCAGGAGTTGAACCGAGGAGATTTGGCTTCACGCGCCAACGTTCTACCAACTATGTTGGCAGAGTTTGCATCCACCTCCGCTATATAGAGACTATAATAAACAGATGGAAGAAATCCAGCAGAAGTGCAGTGGTAGCAATCTGTTTTGCAAATCGGAGGGTCGTGTTTAAAATCTCAGCTGCGACTGACTCCATAATTGGCGCCCGAAAAACAGGATTATTGCTGAATAATTGATTAAAAGAAATAGATTGAAGTTGACTGAGCACTGTGGTCCAGTCAAGAAAAATCGGTGAAGGTATGATGTAAGAAGACAACATCCACCTCCACAGGATAAAGAAGGCAATGAAGAGACGGAAAAAATTCCGTAACGGTATAGTGGTAGCACACTGGCTTGCAAATCGGATGGTCATGGCTCGAATCCCGGCTGCAGCGGGCTCCACCAGTTGCTGCACTCAGTTGGTAGAGCGTTTATAAAATTTATTATAAAATCGGATGATAAGTTTTAAGGTTATACCGTTAAAATAATCATACAAACGGATTGTGTAATCTCCTTTGTTTGAAGTCGGTTGAAAAAATTCCGTGAACAAGTAATAGTGAGAAACCTGGATTTTCTGGAGTGGTATTACTCGAAATCATCGTATTTTACTACACAATATATCATTGTATTATTGCAAAAATAATTAATAGCCATAAAGTTTTGTAGAAATTTGTTACGTCAGTGCAAACAAATTTTGATAATCAAATAATATAAAAGTATTATTTTTGCTTATTTTGAATAACATATCATACGAAGCAAAAATAAAAACCCGCATTTGCGTTAGTTTCTCATAGTTTTAAATTAATATATATATATATATATATATATATATATATATATATATATATATATATATATATATATATATATATATATATATAAGTTGAAATTACTTTTAAATCTGCCTAAAGCCACACTGCAAACTATTTAACAAAAACTTCATAGTTTTAAAATAAAATAATTTCTCTTTACGTCGATGCAGAGAATCGAACTTTATGTAACTGTGTTCTTTTTTTTTCCTTTTTAAAAGCATTAGCTTTTTTATAATTTAAAATCTGTACCATTAAAATGATTAATTATGTTTAAATTCGAAAGCTGTTACGCAGCAAATTCGAGGATTAATGGTGTAGAAAATTGATTTTTTAATTTATCTACTATATATAAGAGTTTTTAAAATGTAAAAGATTTATTTTTTTTAAGTTAAAACAGAGATAGAAAAAAATAATATCAATTCATTTTATTTTCTAAAAAAGCACGCATTAAACAAGTAATTTTATGAAAAAATAATAAAACCAACTTCTAGTTATTATTTCTCCAGTTTATTAGGTGCATATTTATTAATTACACGCCCTTTTGTGTAATTTAGCAAAAAAGGTTACGCACAAGACAGCGTATTTTTAGTAACCCTTTATTCATATCCATATTCAATTTAAATCCCATTGTTGCCAAAATCACTCACTTCCTGAAAAAATAAAATTAAATTTAAAAAAAATTATCCATTATAAGACGACTATTTTAACTTTATCAAAAGTCGCTGCTATATATGTTACTTATACTGGTTAAGTTTAATCCAAACTGCCAAAATTGTCCTAGAAATTTTTGAATAAAATTTTGGTTTTTAAATTTACGTGATTAGTTTCAAAATAAATAAATTCTTTTTTCACCTATGAATAAATTGTCATTAAATTAATTTTAAAAATATCAAAAAAGAGTCTTATAATTTTTACGATATATTCGCTAGAATTTGGATTCATTTAACAAAGAATACATTATTCCAACAGAGTGGTCCATCTCCTAGCAATAAATTCTGATTTTGGTTCAGAATGCAGACAGTTATAAAGTTAATATATATATATATTCAAAGTTAATTGAAAAACTTTAGAAACTGGAAACCTAAAAATATTTATTGATTCTTTGATAATTTTTAATATAAAAGCAATTAAAAATAAATTAATTAATCAAAAATAAATAAATAAATAAAAGTTATACTACAGATGGATTTTGTCATACGTAACCTATATTAATTGTTTTCAACTCGATTATGCCAGACGATTGTTTAAAATGCTTTTTCAAAGATTATTTATGTATATTTTTTAATATATTTATATAACTGTAACGATCTATAGTATGAAAAGAAAGTGTAAATTATCTCAACTTTAAATTTTTTCACAAATACTTAGTTAAGTATTTGTTGTGATTACAATTAGAGTGTATGAAAAATTGCTCAATGTGATAATAAATAGAAAAGATTTTTTTTTCTTGAAATAATGGTATATTACACTGTTTTCAACTTTATCATTTCGACAAATTGGTATAATTATAATTTTGCATATGACTTTTCATTTTTGAGGATTTCAACTTTATCATTTCCACAAATTGGTATAATTATAATTTTGCATATGACTTTTCATTTTTGAGAAGTAGCATTTAATTAGCTATTTTTAATGTTAACGATTTTCACATAGAACACTTAGTCCGAAGAGAATAAAGAATAAATCGGTCACGTTCGAGTATAACTCGCGCTAATAGGTTTCCATTCATTAAATTTATTAATTACTATTTATTAATTAATAAATTCCTACTACTCCTAATTTTTTCATAATTTTAGTTTCAGGAGATTCGGAAATAGGTTAGGGTCGGGGGGGGGGGGGTCTTATTTTTCCAGTATACTTTCGACGATATCTAAGAAAATATTATACCTAAAATTAAAACAAATATATTTTTGAGTTCGATGTTACGAGATCTTTCGCACGATACCGTACACGACACATATTTTTTTCAAGTAACTTAATTAATATCTCGGCTAATTACCAACAATTTTTTTTCGACAATCATTATAAATATCCTTGGATGATTTACCGTCCATAAGTACCTCAAGCATTCGTCAACTCCCACGCTGACCACCCGAAAGGCAATGTTTGTGTATAACAGAAAAATGCGTTTTTCTTAAAAACTATGTTACCTAGAAAAATCGCTAAGCTTTTCCTGCAAGGTTTAAATAAATTACTACTACGCTTAATTTTTTCCTAATTTTAGTTTCAGTAGATTCGGAAATAGTGAGAAGGGGGGAGGGGGCATATTTTTGCATTGGATTTTCGACGGTATATATAAAAATGTAATACCTAAAATTAAAACAAATATATTTTTGAGTTCGGTATTACGAGATCCTTCCCATGATACCCGACACGCTATACAAAAATAAAACTTTTTGTCCAAGTAACTTAATTAGCCCCCTATTTTTTTCCTAAACATATTTGTGAATGGCTAATAATCTGAAAAAAAAAAAAAAAAAAAAAAAAAAAAAAACATGGGAATGTAGCCATTATAACATTTTGAATACATTATTTTATAAATGGAACTTCACTTTTTCCAAAGCTCTTCGGGAAAAAAGAAAAAAAGAAAAAAAAAACTGTTTTTTCCGAATAAAATTTCAGATGGGGGGGGGGGGGGGGTTCGAGCATTTCGATCTATAGCTATATACAATTTTAAAGGTCAGATTCCTAAAAACTTATAGTTTAAAAAAATAAAATATCATGATATGCAAAAATATAATATAAAAATATTTACCTTAGAATTTTTATTTTTAAAAAATAAACAATTTATATTCTTGAAAATTCGATGTTAATTTTATAAAATGCGGGGCTCTATAAAGAACTTTCCATGGAACTATTAAGTCCAATTTATTGGAATAATTTTCAAGTCAATGTGTATTGAAGTTTTAGCATTTTGATTATACGGATACATACAGAGAAAAATTAATTTAAAACATTTGACCCCATTTGAAAGAACATGGATACAGTAAAAAGCTTTTTCCGTACGTTTAAAATTTTGGAACCTTTATAAAACAGCGAAACGTCTAAGTAATACAAGGGATCTCTCAATACATAATAAATAAAATTTTTAATATCGGTATTTCAATCGTTTTTCACCACTTGATGGGTAGAGAGTTAACTTAATAATGTAATAAATATCGACATATAAAAATGGTTTAATTTTCCGAATATAAAACCTTCAAAATTTGTTTTATGATTTTGAACGTATTTGCAACAAACTAACACTGATACACGCACACACATGATGGAAATTTGTTTCAAAATACAGGAAGAAGAAATGTTAATGTCGAACTATGGTTTCGTTAGAAATATTTTTCTATCGATTTATTTGAGTATCGAGAAATGTAGTGTTAGGTCTCATCCATTAATAATTTAAAAACATTTCGATGAAAATGACAGTGTTGGTTTATTTTTTTTTTTTGGGGGGGGGATGGTGGGTGCTGTACCCTAATAAAATATATTCATCAATTTGACGATATTAGTGCTGAAAAATTATCCACTCATATACTGTACAACCAAAAGTCACAGGACATTTTCGATTTACACATTTTATAAAATATTTTTAAAAATATGTGACAAATTATTCTCGAACTTCAGGAATATGCAGAATAGCTTTAACCTCATATTTTTCCGCGAAGATTTGATCACGAAGTAAATTAAAGGACTAACAGAAAATTGAATAAAAAAATAATCTATGCGATCACCCTGTAAAATAAAACCCTCGAAATGACCTGTAGCTGTTAATCATGACTATCTGAATCTTGTACAAAATTTCTGTTTGTTTATATAAAAATGGTACATATATACGTGGAGAAATGAACGTTTCTTTAAAAGAAAAAATTACATGTTTTTTACTTTCTTCTACATATAATAGAGGGAAGTATTGTAATGGAAATATTTTCGACTTCCGTTTTAGGACTCACAGATCACGAAAAATATGTTTTTACAAAATGCCTGTGTGTGCGTATTTCTGTGTGTCCGTCCTCATTGTATCATCGAAAAGTGCATGCAGTTATGCACAGAATTGGGAGAAATTTCATTTATACGTTTTTCGCTATGGCTAGAAGGTGCCACTTGAATTTGGTGATATTCCGCCGGAAGGGAGGGCTGTGATAGCGATTTTTGTTCCTTTTACTTACCCATCATACGTAGTATAGAGTAAGTCTTGTAATCGTTTTGAAAATCGAAAATTTTTTTTGACGGATTTACACGTTTCAGACACTAGAGATTCCGAAAAACATATTTTTAGAAAAAAAAAATTGCCGTCCGTCTGTGTGTCTGTGTGTCTATAAACGCTCTATGTCCCGAAAAAATTGAGATAGAGACTTGCAATTTGGTATGTACTTAGTATGTAATAATGGGAAGAAGCCTATTTAATTTCAATAACCTCGATTAACCGGAACTATTTTTTTCGGACTCTCGAAATATTCGTTCTGATAAAAGGTATATAAAAATTTTCGAAATTGTTTACTTTAAGAAATGAAAATAAAAGACAATAAAAAAACATAAATTTTGCATAAAGCATGAAGTCGATCGGATAATGAGTTGCCGAGATATTTGGAATCCCATCTTCCACACTCTTCGATTTTTCATGACCCTGTATTTCATCCAAATTTCACTTCAAAGATATATTTTAATTGGAAATTTGACGCTTAATCAGATGCAATAAACCGCTAGTTAATAGGATTATTATTTTTGGAGTTATAAGGAGGTTTCTTTCAAGCAGTTCAGTAATCGAGCCTTTAAAGTTTATGACGTCATCAAGCCACGATTTTATTTGAATTGCAATGCATTTTATAAGTAGTTTACACATTTTTATTTTAATATTTTACATTATGCATATCCATGATGGGTAAGTATTACGGTGGCCCCCGACGACTAGTTTATTATTATATCATCGAAAAGTGTATGAAGTTATGCATAGAATTGAACCAAATTTTAATTATATATTTTTGACTATGGCCTGCAGGTTCCAGTCGAATTTGGGAATATTCCGCCAAAAGGGGGCACTGAGATAGCAATTTTTGTTCGATTTTCATTATTGTATTATCGAAAAGTGTGTGAAGTTATGCATAAAATTGAACCAAATAAGATTTGTATATTTTTGGCTATGCTCAGCAGGTCCCAGTTGGATTTGGGGATTTTCTGCCGAAAGGGGGCGCTGGGATAGCAATTTTTGTTCGATTTTCATTATTGTATCATCGAAAAGTGTATGAAGTTATGCATAACATTGAACCAAATATCATTTATATATTTTTGCTTCAGGCCAGCAGGTCCCATCTGAATTTGGGGCTATTTCGCCTGAAGGGGGCGCTGTGATAACGATTTTTGTGCGACTTTGCAGTTGTGTTGTACAGTGGCTGCTCGTACAGCGAAAGGCGCTTTGCATCCAGGTAAACCGACGGTTCACAAGTAGCTGACGTACAACAGAATAAAAACTATATTGATTTTATTGGCGCTGTGATAGTGAGTTTTGAAGTATTAATATGTATGTGATAGAAGGAAGTTTTGGTTTTAGCACATCTAACTAGTTGTTTATTGTATGCATTGTTTTTCCCTAAATTTAACGACATTTTCAAAAAATTGCATAAAGTACAGTCGAAACAATATACTGTAATTAGAATATAAATATATTAAACATTTGATGAAATATGAGCCTTTGTATGTAAGCATGTTCAATTGCGCATGCAACAACAAAAAAAAAAGGATAATGTTTTAAAAGCATAATTTAGTAGTCAAATCTAGTTTAGAACTCATTTTAAAAAGGCTGGTTGAATATCGTAAAAATTCAGAGAGCTATCGGCGGTATAGTGAGCTAAATTTCGGTTCTTTTCTAAAAGTAGCTGCATGATAAGCGATTTTTCAAAAAGTAGTTACTTATCATTTTTTTTTTCATTTCTTATTGACGCTTTAGTTTTCCTTGATAGACTCATCTGAGCGAGCTCAATACAACAACAATCACAAAAATCAAAATCGGTTCCAAAGCTACACAGGAACATACATACTAACCGGTCAATTCACCACCAACCTTCAACTCCCCAGTTCAAATCTCAGTTTTGAGTAACCCCAGGTTCGCAAATGTAACTGCCGGTTGATATTTCGAATTCTTCGTTAACTTTAGAGGCATGGTTATTCGACTCTCGGTTAGAGAACGGAAGGTTGAAATGTGTTTATCTCATTGGTCAAAGGATCACATGGCGTAGCAATCCCTTTATCAGTTCTGTCCTCCTTTGAATCAGTTTTTAATAACGAAACAAAACAGAGTATTGAAAGTGCATAATTGTGGTGTTTATTTTCAGATAAATAAAATTACAAATAAATTTCGAATTAACATTTTGATTTGATGGTTTAGAAATACTGTCGCAGTCATAAGACGCTCATTTTTACACATTTTACAGTAATTCTTTTTTTTTTAGTTACTTGATTAAAGGGATATATATATATATATATATATATATATATATATATATATATATATATATATATATATATATGTGTGTGTGTGTGTGTGTGTATGTGTGTGTGTGTAATTATAATATCTTTGAATTTCAAAAAACATATCAAGTTCTTGTAACATTCTAATTAAATCTCCTAAGAGATAATTAGTAATAAAGTGTAGACAGAATACCACATAGTTAATAAATTAACAAGTGCAATTATAATTTTACCATAGCATTTGCTTCAATGGTAATTGGCCAAAAATACTGAAAATATGAAGAATATTTAAAAAGAGGGGGAGAAAAAAAATTATATAATAAACCATAAAATGTTATAATTAGTTGTGTATTATTAGTTTTATATTCAGGTTTATTAGAAAGACTCGTATTTAATAGGTTTGCTCTATAATGAAGAATATCATAAAAGATATCACAAAAATGTGGAGAATATTGATTCTTTTTAAATACTTTGAAGTATTGGTTCAAATATTTCTTTTTAATACTAAAAATATGTTTTCTTATAGCTAACCAACTATAATCATTACAAAATTGTGCCTCAAGATCATCAAGCTCTTATTGTATAACAATATTATCAGTGTTTTTTTTGTTATTATGTATACCTCTACCGGATCTTGAAGTTTTTTTTTTATGTTTGAAAAATTTAATCCTGAATAAAGATTTTTATAATTTTCATATTTAGTTAAATCTGAAAAAACAGGATGTGATTTTTTGTATACTAATTGATTTAATCCATAAGGATAGGTAGTATTAAAATGTCTTATATATATTTAGATTCTAGAAAAAGTCGTTCAGTAAAAATTTTTTGTATTTTAAGTATTTTAATAGTAATATTTTTAAAATCATGATTTTTGAAATGAGTATATTCAATATTATGAGTAGTTTGAAATTTAGATTTTTTAAATTTACCGATATGAGAACGATGTAAATTTAGCCGCTTATGTAATTTTTGACAAGACTGTCCAATATATTCCATATTACACGAATTGCATTTCAATGAATAGATTACATTGTATGCTTTGCAAAATTTTACCATATTAAGATTGTGATTATTTGAAATCTGGGACTTATCAGCTAAAGGACATGTAAGGCAACGCTTAGATTCACACTCTCGAAAACATAGAACAGGCTTGTGACAATAGAATAGGTTATCTGATAACGATCCAGGAAGATCCCTAATAATCTTCCTGTACCGAGCATTAGTCCTGGATCCACCAAGGCCTAAATTGCCAATATCTAACATTTTACTCATAACTACCATATTGTTTGAAAGCAATAAAAATTGCAAGAGATACATAGTAAAAATTATAATTATAACATCAAATAATGAATTTTTTTAAACATCTTTATTTTATAAAGTACTCTTGAATAACCATAAAAGGAAATAATAATAATAATAAATAATAAGATTAATGATTGTTTTATACTTGATTATATATAATAAAACTATTTACATATATACATAAAGTCCCATTAAGCAAACGAACATCAAAAGACAACAATCTAAAATCCCTAAGCAATAATAAGTCAATACAAAATTAATTTTGCCGAAATACAAAAAGAACCTGAATAAGATGTTATAAAGATGCATTTGAAAATTCAATAGATGAACAATTGATACCATGATACAATAGAAATATTGTATAATTATTTTTATTAAATTATTATTAAATACACAATTAAAAGCGCAATGCAGCTATAGTAACTATGTATTCCAAACATAAGCTAATCAAAGTGATTTATGAGCCAAATAGGCTTAATTATGGTATCATATGAAAATCAATAATTTCTACTAGATAATTATTGAAAAGAATATGTATAAACCATTCCATACCAATTTGCGCAATGCAGCAGAATTTTATAGAATGTTAAATAATTATAATATCTTTGAATTTCAAAAAACATATCAAATATATATATATATATTATCTAAGTTTAATAAACAATTTTATGTCCAGGCTAACAGTAATAAGTGGCATAAAAGCAAATAACGAGCTATATTTATTTTGCAAAAATGTTATATAAAGAAAAACATTTTCATATATTTATTATTTTTTTTATTTAACTAAAATAATTGATTACAGATTCAATTAATTTATCTCGGATAAAATTACATGCTTGGTAGTCTTTATCTCTTATACCAGATGTAAGAAAGTTTTTTTTTTGTTTTTAATTTCACGTGTAAATTATTATAATTGTTGGAATACAACGTTCATTTTCTCCTCTCCGCACATATGGCGCATGCGTGTACATCTACGACGATGATGCTCCGGAAGAGAGAGCAGTTGTTTACTTTAAGAAAGATGTCGGCGCTCAGTCGCATACGAGCTGTATATATCTTGTCTTCGTTTAATTGTAAATAAATGTCTTATGTCGTGCTATTCTGCAAACTCTGCTTGCCTCATACACCTACAAATGGTTATGGGCCCAGAGACGCTACTTCACTGCGCTATAATTAGCAGAAATTATTTTTAATTCGAACATTCGGATTTGGAACTCTTAAGCCTAATCGAAAGTAAGAATTGTTCTTCATTCTGTTTATCATTTGCATTATTTCTGGCTGTGAGAGACTCTGCATAATTATGTCTCATGTAACGACAATTGAAAAGCTCGGAAAAGATAATTTTGATAGCTGGAAGCTTCAAATCGAAGCTGTATTAATCAAAAATGATCATTGGGATTACGTAATTGGTAAAGAAATTAAACCGGCTGAAGGAACCGCCGAAGAAAAGAAGTGGCTCCAAGCTGATCAAAAAGCTCGTGCAGATATAATTCTTTCTATAAATCCTAGTGAACTGAGTCATATAAAGCATTGTACGACTTCAAGTGCTGTATGGAATAAACTGAAAGATGTTTATGAATCGAGGGGACCCGCGAAAAAAGCAACTCTGTTAAAACAACTTCTGTTTAGAAAAATGTCCATAAATGAAACGATGGCTGATCATTTAAATATTTTCTTCGAAATAGTTGATAAGCTGAAAAATATGGAAATAGAAATCGCGGATGATTTATTATCAATTCTACTTCTATATAGTGTTCCTGAGAACTTCGAAAATTTTAGATGCGCTATAGAATCCAGAGATGAGTTACCTAAACCCGAATCTTTGAAAATTAAGATGCTGGAAGAATGGGATGCAAGAAAAGGAAAATCCACTCAAGATTCACAAAACGCATATTATATAGAAAATAAAAGAAACAATCAAGAACAGAAGAAGAATGAAAAATGGAAAATGAATCCAAACAAAAATTTTTCTTCGGAAAGGTGTTACCGAAATTTCAAGTGCAATTATTGTTCGAAAATGGGGCACAAAGCTTCCGAATGTAGAAAGAAAATAGCTGATAAAAAGCTTACATCTTTAAATAAAGGAAATCAAGGATCGATGATAGCCACTAATTATGAAAAACGACTAGTATGGCATTTAATGACGCATATCAAGAACCTTCTGCATGGTGTTTAGATAGTGGATGTACATCTCACATGTGTAAAGATAGAAATTTATTTACAGAATTTCAACCTCGTACGAATTCTACTATACAGCTTGCAGTGGATCAAACAGCGAAAATTACAGGAATAGGAACAGTTTGCATTACAGTACCTAACGGTGGTGGAATTACTAATCTCACACTCAAGAACGTTCTATGTGTTCCAGAATTAAAGTGTAATTTGCTCTCAACATCTAAAGCAACAGCCAATAATCGTTCAGTGATTTTTAAAGAACGATTTGCTAAAATCATCGAACCAAATGGTTCTACACTAGTACATGCTGTTCGTCATGGGGATTTATATTACGTATACCCAAGCATCGAGAGAGCTGCGATAGCAGAGGTAAGTGAATTTCTAAAATGGCATCTTAAATTAGGTCATTTAAATGAGTCTGATTTAAAAAGACTTAAATCAAAGAATATGGTTAGAAATTTCAATTTCAATGATAATGAGTCTCTTAAGGACTGTAAAATTTGTATTCAAGGTAAACAAACTGTGCGTTCTTTTCCTAAAGAATCGAACTTTAAAAGTGACGATTTATTGACTCTTATACATTCAGATTTGTGTGGTCCTATGAGAGTTCCATCCCACGGAGGATCGCGATATTTCGTTACTTTTATTGACGATAAATCCCGTTACATTGAAGTCAGTTTTCTTAAAACCAAAGATGAGGTTAAAAATGCATTTGTTAAATACAAAGCAGCAGTTGAAAATCGTGTAGGAAAGAAAATAAAAATTCTTCGTACGGATAATGGCAAAGAATATTTCGGAGAAGAATTTAATAAATATATCGAAGAAAGCGGTATAAAACGAGAATTTTCATCACCACTAACTCCGCAACAGAACGGAACATCAGAGAGGGCCAATAGGACTTTAGCTGAAATGGCGAGGTGTTTACTATTACAAAGCAATCTCCCACAATCTTTTTGGGCTGAAGCTATTAATTGTGCGGTATACATACGTAATCGCTGTCCTTCGCGACGTTTAAATGAAAACAAAACACCCTACGAAGTATTTTTTGGCATCAAGCCAACTTTATCATATTTTAAAATATTTGGGCAAAAATGTTTTGTACTAAATAAAAGACAAAGTAAAGGAAAATTTGATCCTAGGTCAGAAGAGCATATTTTTGTTGGATATTCAAATGAATCAAAAGCGTACAGGCTGTGGAATAAGAATTCCAGAAAAATTGTTATAAGCCGAGACGTCCGATTTATTAACGAATTTGAAAACGATTTACCTTCAAACAGTGAAATAAAATTAATTTTTCCCTTTTCTCAAAATAATGAAAATAAAACAATTACGCAAGAATCAGAAACATCTTCTCCTCCCGTCAAAAATGAACCAGACAGCTGTGGCGACAGTGATATTGATATGCAATCGGATGAAATTTCTGACCCCCTTTCTTCCCCTACAAGAGCTCGCGGTCGGCCCAGAAAAATAAAAACTGGTAAGAAAGGTAGACCCAGGAAAGAATTTAAAATAATAATTCCAAAAGAAGAAAAATCCCAAGTTGTAATGGAAAATTTATTTTCTGACTCATGTCCAGAATTTTCTGAGGCTTTAAACGGGCCTTTTAAACATGAATGGATAGATGCAATGGAATTAGAATTTAATTCTTTAATGCAAGAAAATGCATGGCAAATAGTTGATAGGCCAAAACATAAGAAAATTATAGGAAGTAAATGGGTTTTAAAAACTAAATATAAACAAGACGGGTCAATCGAAAAGTTTAAGGCGAGAATAGTTGCAAAGGGGTGTTCTCAAAAACCAGGAATTGATTTTGAAGAAAATTTTTCGCCTGTAGCCAGATTAAGTTCGATCAGAACGGCGATCGCTTATGGTATTCAAAATGGTTTTACAGCTTATCAATTAGATTTTATTATGGCTTATGTAAATGGTGATTTAACTGAAGAAGTATACATGGAGTTACCTGAAGGTTTTAAATATGAATCTAATGTTGACAAAGTTTGTTTATTAAAAAAATCCCTCTACGGATTAAAACAATCAGGTCGACAATGGTTCAATAAATTAGATGAAAAATTAAAACAAATGAAGTTTAAATCACTAAATGCTGATAAATGTGTTTATTTTTCTAAATCTCCAATTGAAGCAATTATCATTGTTTATGTTGATGATCTCATAATTCTTACTAAATGTAAACAAGATTATGAATATATTAGAGATGAATTATCCAAATCTTTTAAAATGAAAGATTTAGGTTTGTTACACTATTGTTTGGGCATAGAATTTATGCAAAACGGGGACAGTATTAGAATTACTCAAAAGAAGTATATTGAAGATATTCTGAGCAAATTTAATATGCAAGAATCAAAATCAATATCTACACCTTTTGATAACAATGTGAAGCTTACTAAAGATATGTGTCCCAAAACTGAAGAAGAAAAGTCTGAAATGAATAATATTCCTTATCGTCAACTAATTGGTTCTCTTATGTATTTATCAGTAGCAACTAGACCTGATATAACTCATGCTGTGAATTTTCTAAGTCAATTCAACAACAATCCAGGCAAACCTCATTGGATAGCTGCAAAAAGAGTTTTAAGATATCTAAGAGGTACTCAAGATCAAGGACTGATTTTTAAACGTGATACTAAGTCCTTAGTTGCATTTGTTGATGCTGATTGGGCTTCAGATGTCAATGATAGAAAGTCCTATACTGGATACATTTTTAAATATGCTGGTGGTGCTATATCTTGGGAATCGAGAAAGCAACGAACTGTTGCATTATCCACAACTGAAGCAGAATATATGGCTTTATCAGAGGTTGCTAAAGAGACTTTACATCTCAGACGGTTCTTAAATGAACTTTCTCCTGAAATAGTGTCTGCACCTACTTTAATATTCTGCGATAATCAGTCTGCTCAAAAATTAGTAAGAAATCCAATTTATCATTCTCGCACAAAACATATTGATATTCGCCATCACTTTGTGCGCGAAATATATGAGAATGGAGAAATAGAAGTTAAATATCTAGAAACTGAAAATATGGCAGCTGACATTTTAACAAAAGCTTTAAGTGCCTATAAACATAAGAAATGTTGTGATTTAATAGGACTAAGTGTTTAAAAACATTCAAAGTTATTCTGTACCCTTTTTCCATATAAGTTTAAAGTATATACTGTTTGTAATTGTAACTTTATATTTTGTTTCTCTGTAATTTGCATAATAGGAGAGTAATTAATGCCTTGTTAAGAAAATGCACGTTGTAAGGGGGGAATTGTTGGAATACAACGTTCATTTTCTCCTCTCCGCACATATGGCGCATGCGTGTACATCTACGACGATGATGCTCCGGAAGAGAGAGCAGTTGTTTACTTTAAGAAAGATGTCGGCGCTCAGTCGCATACGAGCTGTATATATCTTGTCTTCGTTTAATTGTAAATAAATGTCTTATGTCGTGCTATTCTGCAAACTCTGCTTGCCTCATACACCTACAATAATATATGTATCTTTTTTAATTCCTTGTATAATAATTTTAGAAGCTGTTTGAAAAAATTCTCGTAAAGTGCGAAAAGTTTCAAGCAATCCTCAGAAAAATGTTTCTTTCAAACAAAAATAATTATTTTTAACTAACAAGTATATATTAGTTAAAATTATTTATCTACTATAAATGGATAAACATACGCGATATTTTAACAGAAAATTCCGTCTTCTATGATTTTATTCTTTAAACAAACATAAAATGTAGGAGTAAATCTGAAAAAAAAAAAAAAGCTTTTCTTTATTTTTCAAAAGAAAAAACAATTGAATCATACAATAATATTTGAGGTGTAAGAACATTTGATTTTGAATTCGATAGATGGCGCTACCAAATATCAAATATTCACAGTAATTATTTTAGGCCTTGAAAACTTTGTCAAAAATCACTATAATCTTGACATCACAGAGTTAAAATAAAGTCCTAAAAGGGCTAAGAATTAAAAGTAATACATTCTTTCACATTCATTTTTTTTTTAAATTAACATTTCGCTTGCTTATTGCATCACAAATAGCGTTGATTACAAAATAAACGTCAAACCACTATTCAAAGCGACCGCCATCTTTGCTTCAACTGCACATGCGCACGTCGACTAACGTGAGCTCGACTAACCTTAGTTCAGTTACTCGACTCAACTATCGTTTTTAGATGACATTTCTCCAGGTTGAGTTAGCGGAGAATTGGATCTCAGAATCAACCGAGAGTTACAGCTTAACTCGCCAGTTGAGGTTGACGGTGAGTTATCGGGTAACTCCTGGAAGTCAGGTAATAACTAGTCGGATGTGCCAGTCCCAAAACTTTCTCCTATCTCATGCATGTTAATATTTCAAAATTTGTTATCACAGCGACAATAAAATCAATATTTTTTGTTATTCTGTTGTACTGCAGCTAAATATAATATAAAAGAAAAATCTGAGCCTCAGCTGCCTTAGGACCAGCATTGGACTATCCTCATCCAAATATTTAGACCTCTACGTGCAACAAATTTTCCTAGCCATCACACACACACAGAAACAAACTCTTTTAGGCCTTATAATGCCGCATTTCAGCACGCGATTAGTGCCATATTTGAGCTGGTGATTTCATAACAAAAAACTTACATTTTAAGACTTCTAATAAACTTATTTTTGCATCTAAACTTAATTCTGCATTATTTCACACTAAATTGAAGATGCTCTACACTTTTATAATTCCCTTTTAACGTCTAAATTTCTTCACTGGAGGTGGTGCTATCGGTTGCATTAGGTCGAGAGGCACTTACTATACTTTTATTGCACTTGCATAGCAACACCTTTCTATGCTCGTAAGTTTTAAAATAAAGGGACTTTCCTATGCACGTTGTATTAATGAAAACAGTGAAAATCTAATTATCCAAACTAATCAGTTCTGGGTGGAGATATGCAGAAATACACATAATTGTGGCAATCATCATAATCATAAAGAAGGTCTTTTTTTACTAACATCACTTTTTTAATTAAAAAAAAAATTAGGTTAAATACATTCAACATACATTTGACTTACTTTTAATAAGATCATTTTTAATACAAACAACTAAAAAAGTACAGTACTTTATATTTAGATTAGTTAGTTGAACATGTCGAAAAAGCTAATTATTTTGCCATAGAGCATAAATACCATTTTAGGACTGTTACATTATAAACTTCGAAAATTGTTACCTATACTAATAAATAGAAGTTTGTCAGCTCGTGTGTGTGGGTCGGTCCGTATGTGCACGATATATATCGACTATATCGCACGTAGAGGTCTAAAAAATTGGCTCAGATAGACAAATATAGGTCACAATGCACCTGAGACTCAATTTTTTCTTTTTCTTTTCTTTTCTTTTCTTTTTTTTTTTATATTAAATATTTTAGTCATCTTATATTAAAGGCACAATTTGGCGTGTTTTTCTGATTTTCCGAATTCTCCGGTGATTTTGAGCAAGTCATAAAGGCAATCCAGATTCAATCTTCTAGCACAATTTTTGCCCTTTCAATAAAGTTTATTCTGAATTTGTATGGCGATTTTTGAAGTTTTCATTTATTATAAAATTAGTCCTCTCTCCGGCAAAAATGAAGCCTTGTTTTTTATTAAACGATTTCTATTAGAAATAGTTGCCATTCAGTCTCATATTTTATAATCCTGCAATGAGCAAACATTCGCAAACCGTCTAAAGAAATAAAAAATATATTAATATTCTGCATTTTGAGAAATTTTCGAATAGCTTAACACAATGCAAAATTTTCGAGCACGGAAAATATCTCATTGTTTTTCGGTCTGCTTCAAAGGAGAAAGCAGTTGCTATGGTAGCAAACATGCTTTTTTAAATAGGCCGTGAACGTATATCGTGAATTTTATTTTCTAAAAATTTCTGCACGAAAAACTCAGTGCTGGAACATATTTTCAGGTTTTATTCTTTTTTTTTTTTCTTTCTACTAAAGCCATTTTTAAGTGATAATTTTTATTACAATTTTTTGAATTCATGTTTTTAACGATTGAGCATTTTAACGAAGTAATTTACGATGTCGCGGCATAAAAAAAATGTTCAGGTTTTTATTTTTTAATTTATTTTTTTAATATTTGCACGTTTTAATGGAACAATTTATTTTTGCAGTAGTTATTATACCAACTTGTGGGACATAATCAAAATTCTTTCTTTTCTTTTCTTTTTTTTGTGTGATTTTTTATTTTATTTTAATAAAGTCTTTTAGTGGTTTTTAATATAATTTTAATAAAGTATTTTTTCTTATTTTTTCTGGTCTTTAATTTAATTTTAATAAAGTATTTTTTCTTTTTTTAGTGGTTTTTAATTTAATTTTAATAAAGTATTTTTTTTTCATATTAAAGAATTGCCGTTTTAGCAAACACCCAATACGATGACGAAGACAGTGAAGCTCCCGCCATTAGGTTCGTTTGTATATTATGCTTTTGGTAGTTTGATGTATATGTAACGTAAACCCGGGCAATGTAGGGATATTCTTGTTAAGCCTAAAATTTAACAGTGGCTTAAATGAGAATTTCATGGAAAGTTTGTTTTTAATATCGAATACACATATTTAAATTTTAATACGTTTTTTTTTATCTCTTAATTGCATTTTTTCTTTCTTAATTTTTGCCCTGATTATTTCGTAATCCGGATAATTGGAGTTCGTATATTCCGAGTTTTACTGTAAATCGACCAAACTGGAATCGCAGTTTTTACGTTAGAAAACGCCAATATTTTGAAATCATCCGAAAAAAAAATGCTTTAAAAAATATATTATATTGGAACTAAATTTCAACATTTTCATCCCCAAATACTTAAAAGCAGAATGTACATTCAGAAGAAGAGCACTCGAAAATATACTCGCAGTTAAAGTACTTTTTTGGCTATTTTTTAGATTTATCCTATAATAAATTAAAAAAGCATAAAGCCCCTGAAAAGTGCAAAACAAATAATCACTACTGTAATACCATGACAGCCGAATGACGCACCGATTCTTCTTTTTAAAATTTAAAGAGTTTATTAAATATGAGAGCTGGTATTTACAATAATATACACTATATACATTTTTACTAAGATTTATAACAATTCAACCAAAACCACATTACTTCTTAAAATAACCAAAATATACTCGGATGTATTCCCACATCCTACTCCTCCGAACAAACCACCATTCCTTCTGTCTTCTCTTCACTTCTGTTTACTTTTCAGAAAAGGGTTGGAAGGATGTTGGTTGCATGACACCCCCCCTACCCCCGATAAGATTGTGCTAGGCAAAGCGAAGCAAAATCTGACCAATAGCAACCATACAACTATACAGCATAAAATATATATAAAAACTCAATTCAAAACAGATGTATAGAAGCCTTGTTATAATAGTTATAATGAATATATAATAAACATATAAAAAAACACAATTCAAAACAGATGTATAGAAGCCTTGTTATAATAGTTATAATGAATATATAATAAACATATAAAAAAAACACTAGCAATTCAAAACAGATGGAAAGACGACTTGATATAATACTGCATACCAAAATTAAACACAAAAGAAAGTATCACTTAAATAGTCCTTATACAGTAACTAGTCGTGACAGACTATCTGCATTTTTTAATTTTGCACCTGGGCAATGAGAAATATTTATATTATATCTTTGTAAATATAAGGCCCATATTTGTAATTTTGCAGACTGAGGTGCAGATTTCTGAAGATATATTAAGGGATTGTGATCAGTTATTAGATCAATTTCCGCACCAAACACATAAACTTCAAATTTCTTTAATGCCCACACTTCCGCATAAGCTTCACACTCAATAGTCGACCAGTTTTGTTGCACCTGAGTGAGCTTTTGGCTAGCAAAACTAATAGGACACAAACTTTCTTTCTCATCTCTTTGCGATAGACAAGCACCAACTCCATAAGAACTGGCATCACTTTGAATAGTGTAAGGCTTTTTAGGATCTGGTGTATACAGCTTAGGGGCTTCACACAATAAACGTTTTAAAGTTTGGAAAGCCTCTCCTTCAACCTCAGACCAGGGAATGATTTCTGGGATTTTCTTTTTTGTCAAGTCGGTTAAAGGCTTGGCGATTTCAGCATAATTTCTTATGTAGTCAAGATAATAGTTAAATAAACCCAATGCACTTCTGAGAGCTGTTTTGGTTTTAGGCGATTCTATTGTCTCAATGGCACGTAACTTCTCCGGATCGGGCTCATGTCTACCTCCTCCTATGACATGACCTAGATACTTGGTCTGTGCCTTTGCAAAAACACATTTTTTAACATTCAACGTGAATTTCAGTTCAGTTAATTTAGATAAAACAGCGTCAAGATGTTTCAGATGATTTTCCCAGTCACTTTAAAAAATAGCAATATCATCCAAATATGCTCGACTGTACTCACGATGATCATCCAGATCATTGTTGATCAATTTCTGGAATGTGGCAGCCGCATTGCGCAATCCAAAGGGCATGACTTTCCATCGGTATTGAGCACGACGAGTTTTAAAAGAAGTAAGATCTCGACTCTGTTCTTCTAGAGGAATTTCCCAATACCCTTTTAATACATCTAAACATGTAATTATGTTAGCACTTCCTATTTGATTAATTAATTCAGTTGCATTTTCCATAGGGTAATCAAAAGGTTTTGTCACTGTGTTCAATTGACGAAAATCTATACATAAGCGCATGCTACCGTCCTTCTTTGCGATACATACGACCGGATAAGCTATTTCAGCTTCACTTTTTTCTATAAGTCCTAGATGCTCTAACTCTTCTATTTGTTTATCCACTTCATTTTTTAGCGATTCCGGAATTTTATAAATATATGGTTTCTTTCTTTCCGCACCTGGTAATAAACGAATTTTGTGTGCTCCAACGTTGGCAACTTGAATTTTGCCTGAGAATAATGGTGCATGTTTTTGTATAAGTTTACTTAACTCGAATTGTTTATGAACCTCCAGATGACTAAGGTCTACTTCTATGTTATTTTCATTCAAAGCATTAGCTTTAATTGGTGTTGGGTGAATTTCACCAAATTCTACATCGTCTTCAAAAATGACCCCAACTGTCTGTACTCTTACGTTAAATTTCCTTATTTTATTCGCATGAACATGTCTGACACACCCATCAGGTAATTTCACTTTATACGAATGTGGTTTTATTCTTTAAAGTATTTCTCCAGGTCCTGTCCACCTAGCATACAATTTATTGGTAGAATCAGGGATAAGTAAATATACTAAATCACCTTTTTCAAATTCTTTCATTCTACTTCGACGATTGAAATAGCGAGTGTAATTTTCTTGTTTTTCTGCAGTGGTTAGAGAAGCAATGTCAGCGGCTCTTTCCAAATTTATTTTTAATTCTTGTAAATAGTCTACTGCTGAATTACTAAGATTCAATGGTAAGGGGATTTCACCTGACAATGATGACTTTAGTACTGCCAAGGGACTTCTAGCTTCCCGACCATACATGAGCTTAAACGGTGATACTCCAGTTGTGCAATTTGGCACCTCACGGTAGGCAAAAAGCAGAAAAAGAATATGTTTATTCCAATTAATAGGATCCGTCCCAGGTAGCACCAGACGTTTTTATAGCGTGGAAAATAAGTCAGAACTGTTGAAAATTGGTTACGTTGTTTTATGTCCGTTGAAAAATATACTTTATATCGCAATATTTTAGACTAAAGAAATTGGAAATTTAATTCGTCATAGAAAAGACTTTTAAAAAACGTTGTTTCATGGTCACGATATTTCCGTTACTCTTCTCGTCGTTTTAAAATAGGTTTTTTAATCGTTTTATGTTTTCCTTTACTTTAGCCCGAAAGCGTGATTGCTCAACGATATAATAGATATTTTTCCTAAGTGAAAAATTCATTGAAACAACGTTGTATCTCCTCAACTCAATTTGGACGCCGCGTGATCGGAATTTCTTTCTGCGCAACCTTCCAACCATCCCACCAGGCAAGAAGAACGAAAATAATAATAAGCCGCCGCCGCCATTGTTTCCCTTCTTGCTGGCGCTGTGTTTGTTCTTGCATTATTTTGTCTAGTAAACGTAAGTAATCACAAGTCTTGTTATTTTTATTTATAATATTTGTAATGTATTATATTTTTAGAATGTTTTAATTTTAATCAGATTGTAATTAAAGAATAATTTAAAGTAAAATAAATGATTGTTTTGGTCAATTCCATCGTAACTGACGTAACACTTGATCATCGAATTTTGTTTTCAAAACTGTGCAGAAAATTTAATTAAGCTAGAATTTTTTTTTATTTTTACAATTTAAAATATTTCTTACTAAGGACTTAATACCCAAATACCTGCAGATTATTTCAATCTGTCTTTTAATTACAAAAATTGTAATTCAAAATCCTGTAACTGATGTAACGTAAAATAGACAAACATTTTTTCTGCCTTCATTGAAGTGTAAAAATTATCAAAACTATCTTGTTAAAATAAGTGATTTAATGTTCTCAACAACACTAAGTAATGAAAAATTCTAACAGTAACTTGTTTAATTAATTTCTGAACAATAAAAAAGAAAAAAATGGCATTTACACATGTAACTGACATAACTTTTATTGTGTAACTGACGTAACATTATGACTTTACAAAGACAATAATGGTTCTTAACTTAGTTTGTAAATAGTAATTTACAAAGGCTTTGTATTAGGATTTTATTATACAACATAAAAATACCAAGCTTTCCAATCATAAACTCAAATTAAACATGTTATAAATTTTATTTCCCCCTCAAAATGAAACTTTTATGTGGAATTGTCCTTTTAATAAATCATGTGCATCAATTTTGTATATATTCAGAACTCTGATCATCACTGCTTGTGTATGATATCAATTTAGTTTTTTGAAAATGATTGTTGCTTGCTGTATAATAATTTTTATATAAAGTTTATTGAATTTAAATTAATTGATATTTTGTAACATGAAGTGTGCTAAGGGGCAACCCTGTGTGTGTTTATATTCATAAACATGCATCTTGAGTTTTTTTTAAATAATTTCAATTTTTGAAATTTTATTTATTGTGTACCTTTTAAAAGCAATTTTAAAATTCAAAATTTTTAAAATAGTAGCACTATTTAAAAATATATATATATAAAAGAATTGATAGGTATATAAAAAGTTCAATTAAACAAAAGATATGAAATTAAAACTGAAATTCTTTAACCATTACTCATTTCGATAAATGAAATCTTATCAAAATGTGTTATTACGTGCTGTAACAATTCCTTGAATAATGCAAAATGTTTCATATTTTCTGAAAGTACCATATTTTTTTTTAATTTGAAAAAATTGGGTATTTTTGTGTTATAGTGTCCCCCCCCCCCCCCCAAGGATGAATCGCTAAGCAACCAAGATTTATTGCCAAATCATACAGCATATGACCAGAGTTTCCCCCTGTCAGTTTCAGTAGGGTGCTGCACCCTGCCTGCTCTTTGGTCGACAAAATTGCACCCTTCTTGCCCCTCAGTAAAAAAAGTGATGCATTTTCTGATTGTTTTTCTATAACTGGCAGATGTATTTTGCTTTTTTCCCTCTTGCAAATGAAAACATAAAAGAAAACACCAAAAAGGTGTGTCAGTAAAGGGCCGGCACATTGAGTCAAAAAGAGTGGCCAGGCATTGTGCATTTATTTATTTATTTTGCTTTTACGGCTTTTACATACTGAAGAATTACAATTGTAGGGATAGACTCACTGGCGACTAAACTTTTTGCTTTTGGTCACTAACTTTTTATGTCTATGTTGCCATGTATTTTATAGAGATGCCCCTTTTCTGCCGAGTGGCATATTTTAGCTTTTTATTTATTTTTAAATCCGCAAATCCTCCATAATTCCACAATATTTACTCCTTTTTTTCTATTGCCCATAATTTAAAAAAATGATATTTAACATGGATGCTACATTTCGGCAGATCTGCAAATTTCCGGTTTTCTTAAAAAAAAAACAAAAAAAAAACGCGATATTAGGGAGGGAAAAAATTATGATATGCACTAATGGTGAAAATAAGCACATTAAATTCGTGATTTTTATGCGCCTTATCGGCTAAATTTGCGATTTTTATGTGCCCGATCGGCGAAATTCACAATTTTTGCACGCCCGATCGGTGAAATTAACGATTTTTGCACGCCCGCTTGACAAAATTCACATTTTTTACGTGCCTGATAGGCTAAATTTACGATTTTTACTCGTTCCATCGGCTAAATTTACGATTTTTACGTGTCCCATCGACGAAATTTGTGATTATTACCCGCTGATCAGCTAAATTCACGATTTTTACATGCGCGATCAGCTAAATTCACAATTTTTACGCTTGCGATCTGCGACATTCGCGTTTTTTAAGAGCCCGATCGGCAAAATTCGCAATTTTTAAACTCCTGATCATCGGAATTCGCGATTTTTATGCACCCGATCGGTGAAATTCACGATTTTTCGTGTCCGATCGGCTAAATTCATGATGTTTTTATGCGACCTATGGACAAAATTTGAAAATTTTTTCGCGACAAATTGGTAAAATTTTAAATTTTTGGAGATGTTGGCATTTAGGGTCATTGCAGGCTGCTTTTGGTCTGCCGGCCACAGGTTGTGCATCCCTAGTATAAACATACCTATTTTATTATTGTCAGATCTTAATTCTAGACAAATATTTTTTTAGTAAAAGGTACTTATGTAGTTAGACACGCAAATACCTAAGCTTAGTGAGACTTATTTAGTTAGCTACATAAGCATGTTGTGTATAACTTTGCTGTTAACATATTTTAAATTTTTAAATAAATTGGAAATTAGTATCTCAAGTTTATTCAAAGCAATATAAATTAAAATATTTTTATTTAGTACATAAATTGCTTTACTGTAAACTAATTATATATTTATTAAATTAATTATTCAATGACATAAATGTACTTACTGGCTACTAAAGAAATTATTCTCACTCGCCACTAACTGGCTACTAAAAAAATTCAACCTACCGGCCAGTGGCTACTAAGCCAAATTCCTTGTTTTCACCTTTAGATTAAAAATGTGGAAAGAACTGGCCAAATGCAGGATTTCCCAATTACCATTTTTCCCTAAATTTCAAGATTTTTCAGCATCCATTCGACAAAATTCATAATTTTTTTTGCACCCGTTCGAAGAAATTCATGGCTTATATGCGCCTGTTCGAAGAAATTTATGATTTTCCATGCATAATTGACGAAATTCATGATTTTTATGCGGCAATGGATAAAATTCATGATTTTTATGCGCCGATCGACAAAATTCATGATTTTTATGCATTTGATCGACGAAATTCAGGATTTTTACACTGCCGAATGACGAAATTCAGGAGTTTTACACACCCGAATGACGAATTTTTTTTACGTAGCCGATCGACAAAATTCATCATTTTTCTGTGCACGATCGACAAAATTAATTATTTTTCTGCACACGATCAACAAAATTCATTATTTTTCCGTGCACAATTGACAAAATTCATGATTTTACACACACTATCGACGAAATTCAGGAATTTTACACTCCTGAATGACGAAATTTTTTTACGTAGCCGATCGTCAAAATTCATCATTTTTCTGTGCACGATCGACAAAATTCATTATTTTGACGGGATAATGGAAACATACCAAACTAACAAATAGTATAAAGTTAGCATTAAAATAACACATGGATAATAGGGTGGGTCGAAAAAACCGAAATTTTTATAATCGAAGCCTAATAGTGCGGGAAAGTTGCCATTGGTAATAAGGAATAAATTCACAAAATATTACACCAAATGGCTAATATCTTTTACCGCCGCAAGGGGGGCAAACTTTTAAAAAATCGAAAAAAAAATTTTTTTTTTAAATTTAAATTATCCAACCATACCAATACAATTTCTAATAGAATGCAACAGCTACATCAAGATGTTAGTAATGTTCCAGCAAAATGTCATTATGGTGAAATCATTTCTCTTACCGCGGTCTCTAAGTGCGGTCAAAATTTCGAAAAAAAGCGGCAAAAAATTTCGTTTTTTTAAATTTTTTATTTTTTATTTTTTATTATATATGTCTACAATTAAAGAAATTTACATTATAGTTAGTAATAACTTATAAATGTCTTGTAATTTTGATCATGGGCATTGCCAATCAGGGGCGAGAGGGGCCCGTCCCCCCTAAATTTGAGAGAAATGGGCTTTTTGAAGGGATTTTGGGGATTTTCCGGAACTTTTCAGGGATTTTTTGTTGGGAGGGGAGGCAAAAGTGAAAAATGAGGGGGAATTTGTGTAAGCAGGCTCCCCCTACCAAAATAAATCACAAAAAAGTTCCGGAAAATCCCCAAAGTCCCTGCAAAAAGCCCCTTTCTCTCAAATTTAGGAGGGGCGGGCTCCTCTCGCCCCTGGTTGGCAATACCCATGATAAAAATTACTAGACAGTTATAAGTTATTACTAGCTATAAAGTAAATTTATTTAATTGTAGACATATAATAAAAATTAAAAAAAAATTAGAAAAAACGAAAATTTGAAATTTTTGCCGTTTTTTCAAAATTTTGACCGCCCTTGCGGCGGTAAGAGAAATGATTTCACCATAATGACATTTTACTGGAACATTACTAACATCTTGATGTAGCTGTTGCATTCTATTAGAAATTGTATTGGTATGGTTAGATACTGTAAATTAAAAAAAAAAAATCGATTGTTTTTTTTTTTTTGGTCCCCCTGCGGCGGTAAAAGATATTGACCATTTGGTGTAATATTTTGTGAATTTAGTCCTTATTACCAATGGCAACTTTCCTGCACTATTACGATTCGATTATATAAATTTCAGTTTTTTCGACCCACCCTAATGGATAAGTAATTTCAGTCAATGTAACTCTTTTCTTTTACAAAGAAAAAAAATTAATCAAGAATTTTTTTTAATTTTCTGTGGCTACACTCTAAATAAGAAAGAGTGACTATTCACTCCGGAGGAGTGGATATTCACTCTATCGCAGAGTCAAAATTTGCCCAACCTCTTTAGAGTGACTATTCACTCTAGGAAAAAGTGAAATTCTTGACTCCCTGAAAGAGTGAATACTCACTCTTTCAGGAGTGAGTTTTTTCACCCCTGATAGGAGTAAATAGTCACTCTTTCAGGAGTGACTAAAATTCTTGAATAAAAAAGAGAAACGCACGCTTGTTCGTAGGCGGTCACCCTCCCAACTAGTAACCGAGCTCGCTGCTGCTTGACTTGTGCGCTCGGACGAGAACTGGTACCTACAGCTTGCTACAGCCGCTTACAATTAAAAAAGCTTTTATTACATTATTTTAGCTTTATTTCTTTTGTGATATTCGAACACACTTATTAAATTTGTGTAGAAATCATAAATATTTACGGTGTTTCTCAACTGTGTAAATAAGAAACTGAAACCTTCTTTTTGTATCATATAATACAGAGACTGTTCGCACATTTTTTAGACAAATTGATAAATTATTTTAAAAAATGGAATTATTTTAGAGGAAAAAATTCTGACAACAACTTATTATGTGTAATTTATATTATCGTCTGATACTTTCAAATTTATTCTTATTTGAAGATTGCGCATGCTAAAAAAGCTGTGAATGGGAAGATGCGTTTGCGTTTTTTTTTTTTCTTCTTCCGAACAGAAGTATGCTAATTCCACAGTCTAAAATGATTGCAAAGCGCATAATATAAAAACTTTTTAGTGCGAAATAAACATAACAATTGATTGAAAAGTGCTATTCCAAAAATCAGTACATATACATAGTAAAAAGATACCAGATGAAAAAAAAACCAGGGAAAAAAAGAGCCCATTTCAAGGCGGAAAACGAAGTTTCAAGTAAGGATTTATGACTATCGCAAATTTATCTTACATCGAAAACATTCATCGATATCCATCGAAAGCATTATGCAGAATTAGAATCAAGAAACAAGATTATCATACAGATTATTTCAGAAAGCAATATTCATATTTTAAACGTTAAAAACAACAACGCCGAAATCGTCTAAAAAATGTGCGAACACCCGTCTGTACATTTCCGCTATGACAAAAATTCCGTTACAACAAAGCAGTTATTTATTTATTCATTCATTTTTTTCTTGCTAATAACACTGATCTGCATATTGAAACTTTTTTTTTTATGATTAAAAATGAATAGGTGATTTTAGATCAATTTTTTAAGCTGATTTCAAAAGTAAAGTCGAAATTTGCGTATCACGTCAGGATTTTTTACAAATTAACAATTTGTAAATTTATAAAAACATATGATTTTTTAACTTTCACTTATATAAATTTATAAAAAAAAATTATTATTCAAAGGTAAATAATTAATACAGACTAGGATATGTATTAAAAAATTAATGTATGAAAAATTAAAGTATAGACATAATAATTATACTTACAATATATTTAAATATGGACAAATTTGATTAATATTAAAAAAATCAATTAGTTTGAGAAAAATTCCTTTTAGTTGCTTTTCGTCCACTAGCACAAAGATCTCTCTTTAACATCCAGCAGTAATCTGCCATCATATTTTTATTCCACTTGCCTTGGTACCGTTTTTCCATATCTTTGATGTCTTGGTGAAACCTTTCACCGTGTTCCTCACTCACTGCTCCGAGATTTTCGGGAAAGAATTCGATATGTGCATGTAAAAAGTGTATTTTTATACTCATGTTGCAACCAAGTAATCTCAATTTTTCTAACATATCTGCAACTATAATTTTGTAATTTGGGTCTTTCTTATTTCCTAAAAAGTTCTCCACTACACATTTAAAGCTCAGCCATGCTTCCTTTTCACAATCATTCATTGTTTTTTCAAATTCACTATCTGTCAGTAATTTTCGTATCTGAGGCCCAACAAAAATACCTTCTTTAAGCTTAGCATCAGTAATAGAAGGGAATTTGCTGCAAATATATTTAAAACATTCATTTTCTTATTTAGGGCTTTCACAAATTGTTTCATTATCCCTAATTTGATATGCAGAGGTGGAAGCAAAACATTTTTAGGATTGACTAAGGGATCTTTAATTACATTTTTTGTTCCAGGGGATAATGATATTCTTGATGGCCAATCTTTCTTTTCCCAATGATTTTTTTTATCCCGGCTGTCCCACTCACACAGAAAACATGGGAATTTTGTGTATCCTGATTGTTGTCCAAGTAGCATTCCAATCACTTTTAAATCACCACATAACAACCATTCATGATCTTTATATTTGACCTGGTCTAGCAAAAGTTCAAGATTTTCATATGTTTCCTTTAAATGAACTGAGTAGGCTATAGGTATTGATGCATATTGGTTTCCATTATGCAACAAAACCCCTTTTAAACTTGTCTTGGAGGAATCAATAAAAAATCTCCATTCTGATGCATTATAAAGGATACCGTAAAAATTCATTATTTCCTTTATGTTATTGCAATATACTAAATTATCCTTTTCAGAAAAGTATGGAACAAGTTCTTTTTCACGATGCCTGTACCAAGAGAATTGTGTCTCTGGTAATAATAAGTTCTTAGATTTAAGCCGAGAACCAAGAAGTTCAGCTTTTATTTTTGGCAAATTTAAATCGCGCACCAAATCATTGAGTTCATGCTGATTAAATAAAATTGGAGCTTTATCATTTACTTCTGGTTTATAGACATCTTGTTCTTGATTTTCATCATCTTCTGAATTATTTGGTTCATTTATGCTTTCCAAATTGGTTGGAGGAGAAGGAACAGGAAGACTTTCATTATGCAATATAGGTCTTATTGCAGAAGGCAAGTTAGGATATATAATTCCTTTTTTATTTTTCGAACTATACCCATGAACATTAGCTAAGCAAAAATAACAATCGTCATGATGATTTCTAGGTTCTCTCCATACCATGGGAATAGCAAAAGGCATACATTTCTTTTTGCCTTTCAACCAAAGTCGTAATCCTTCAACACATGTTCTACACACTTTATGAGGGGCCCATGTCTTATCTTGGTCACCCAGTCTCACACCAAAATAAGCATAATAAGCATTTTTAACAAAATCTGTAATATCCTGCCTTTGTTTTACTACAGTATAATTTCCACAAATGTAACAAAATATATCTGTATCATTTACACATTTACGTGAAGCCATTATTCAATTAAAGAAGATGTGAAATATATCACATATTTCAAATCGAAAGAAACAGACGTGAATAAACAAAGAAATTTATTGTTGTTAAAACCTATGCATTAGATCAAACATTGTTTGGTGCTGCCACCTAGCAAGTATTAATTTAGATATTTTTTACAAAATTAAATTTATGGATTTCGCTTTTTCTTTTTAATTTTACATAAATAATTTTTTTTATTATTATTAAATCATATTAATAAATAATTTCAGCTTCCTAAATACAGTTTCTCATTTATTTAAATTAATGTAATGTATATACATATGGAATCAATTCCTAAAAAATTTGGTGGCGCCATCTAGTATTACTATTATAAAGTAATTTATGATTTAAGAATAAAATTAATTAAAAATAATATTTGTAAAAAAAGTGTACGTGGTGTGCAAAAATGCTTTACATTTTTGAAATCAGCATAAAAAACACTTTCAGAAAAATATATATTTATATGATCATCAAAATGCATGCTGATCAGTGTAATGGTTGCATAATTAGAGCCCGATTGAGATTGTCCGAGGCCCAGGGCCTGTTTACCAAATAGGCCCGTGAAGCCGAAGTTTACTCACTGAAATACAAAGGGGCCCCCAAATTTACTTTTAAAAATTCAGTCAGGGTAAAAAACGTTTTTTTTTTTTTAAATTATAGCTGTTAAATTTTTCCTAAGATTATTTCCGACACATTTATACTCTTTTTTTTTTCCTATAATAAATGTTATAAAATCAGTGATTAAATGCAACGTTTTTCATTTCTCTTATGTTTAATTTCAAACGTGCTAAAAATAACAGAAAATTTAATCTGTATAGTTATATTTTGTTTATATTCATAAAGAGGTTAGAAATGATATAAAATATGTAGAATAGGTTATTTAAATAAAGAGGAAAATAATTAGCATTCAGAGATATTAAATTTCTGTTTATAAAATAGAAGCAAAATTGTGTTGCAGCTAAGCATAAATTTACTTCAAATATTTTTTTTTCCCACACTTTTCTTAGCATTGGCAAATCCTGCAATTTGTAAAGCATAAAATATATTTCCTGTCCATAATTCTATCGATTCATTTATTATTTCAATGCCTTTTTCAGTTTTTTTTTTAAATCGTGCTACTATATATAAAGGATTTCATGTTAGGTGTTTCGTTTCGATAACGGAGATTACTCGGATTCTCATCCGTGAGCTGGCGCCATCTTGTGATTTTATTGGAAAAAATTGTTTTTCCTCACTCTTCAACGGAGTGAAATATCTCACTCTTGTCAACGGAGTGAACAGTCACTCTCGACAACGGAGTGAGATATTTCACTCTTTTCTAGAGAGTGGAAAGTTCCACTCTTTAAAGAGTGCATATTTATAAAATTCACTCCTAAAAGAGTGAAAATGCCTCTCACTCTTCCAAAGAGTCAACTTCTCACTCCTTCCAATTTTAGAGTGTACCTTCCCGACTATCTTCCTTATTGAAAGACGTGGCAAAAGCAGCATGAGCAACAAGAATTTCTTAATGCTGTTTGATACAAAAGGACTTTTTGAATGTATAAAAAAGGTATATTTCAGAAAAAGGCTGAGTATAATGATTTTATGTATAATTTTTTGTGAGTGAGCTTTGAAAATATTTTCAAAGTTTAGTATTTATGAGAGTTATTTGAAGAAATATCTTTGTATAAAAATATGCCGTAAAGGCGAGAAATTTATAAAAAAAAAGGCCTCAGTATTGGAAATTTATTTATTTGTTTTTAGACTACCATTTGTAACTCTCATACGTGCCAAGTTTTATGCTTTTGAGTCCTTTTTTATACTTTTATGCTTACAACCCCCCCCTCCTGTTTTTATGCTTTTCCTACAATTTCGACAATTCTCTTTATTTTCTTAGAAAAATGTATTTATCTTTTTATAAATTTGCGAGAAAGTTATATATTGCATTAATTTCAGAAGGGATTTTACTATTTCCCATAGAGGTAAATCAGACATGTTACTTTTCAGTAAAAAGATAGATTTCTGGTTTTATTTTTATGGCTCTGACTGTTTCTGAGATCAGTGCAAATTTAAAATAAAATTCATGTTGTAATATTGTTGCATTCATGTCAGAAAAATTTGTTGATTCAGCAACAGGGATTCATACAAAGGATGTTGAAAAAATAAGGGGAGAGGGGGCTCTGCTAAATGGCACAATAATAAATAAGTCAGATTGTCATCACCTCGAATCATATCTTGTAGAATGTATGTGCAGAAAAAAACTAGAGAAAACCCAGAAACAATCTCCTCCCATGCCCCAAGTTTATTATATTTTATATTGCAGAAATTTAAAAAAACATGAAATATGACCAATTAATAAATATGTATAAAAGTTTCTAGAATATTTCTTATAGATTGCAATGTTTTTTAAAAGATTACCCTAAAACAGGAATGGCAAACCTGCGTTGCGTGTAATAATGCACAGCAACTTTTCTGGCTTGTGAAAAAAATTCTGATAACTGTTATTTATGTGGATTTATTTTTTGTATAATAAATTAAATATTGCTTAGCACATACAAATAATGCAATTATTTTTGCATGGTGCAAATTTAATGTGGGTTATCTATATATCAACTTTAAAAAAAAAAAAAAGGTAAAAAAAAAAAAAAATGCTCCAGGAATCCTTTCTGAATACAAATTTTATAAAAATTTAATATACAGAAAAATTACATTTTGATTTTTGTTCTTAGTCATTTAAAGTATTAAAGAGAACAATTTGATTAATATATGCTGCAATAACTGTTTAATTAAATGTTTTGCATGTTATAATGTTGCCATACGGAATCGGCCCAAAACAGCGAAGGTTCGCTCTGGTAGTCCAAAACTAGGGGGGCGGTGGAGGTGCTATAGGACAAAATTAGCACTTTTTTTTTTTTTTTTTGAGACCGGCGACCAGGCCCCTACCTGCCAGGTTTCCCTAGCTTAAACGGGTTTAGTGCCTGGTACCGGGGCGCGTAGCGCCACTGAAGAGATGCCGCGTAGCGGCTGGCCGTTGCTGACAGGACGGCTATGTGGAGGACTTAGTTTTGTTTCCATTTTGTTTTGCTGCTAATTGATGTTATTCTTTTTATATGGACCTGTCATCGTTATGCGAGTTGGTCTCGTAATTTAGAGCCTTGATCAGGTGACGAGACCTTCACCTGATTAGGCACCCCCAGAGGTATTATTCACAGGGAACTTGGAGGACTTTACACCCACGACGGATTTTACATGCACCAGGCGCCATTAGCGTACATGATTTAAAAAAAAAAAAAAAAAAAAAAAAAACCTGTAAGGGAAGGGGGTTAATACATGTTTATTTAACTTTACATAAAAAATAGAAGAAAATGATTACTTTTACCTGTGTTGGATTGTTTTTTTGACAAAATTAGCACTTGCCAATCGGCGAGTAATACTGAAAATTTGGCGATTGACTTTATTGCTATCACTGGTCAAACTTAATAGTCACACTTGCCAATTGCGATAATTGAATAGAAAAAGATTTTTCCCCGCTGTCGCTCGACAAATTTTGAAACCATTTGGTGAATTTCACGATTTTTTGCAAAATATTATTTGACAGATTGTGATTTTTTTTTCTCGAAACGATATTCGAAAATTTTTCCCCCCGAAACCAGTTGATGAATTTTGTGATTTTTCCACTATCGATTAATGAATTTTGTGATTTTTCCATTATCGATTGACGAATTTCGTGATTTATCGACTATCGATTAACAAATTTCATGATTTTTTCCATGAACGAACAAATTGTGCACTTTCTTTCCGTTGGTGTTCGAAAAATTTCGCACTCTATTTCCGCTGCCGTTCGACGCTGAATTTCTTAAATTTTTTCACGACAAAATTAATTTTTTTTCCTGCAATGCCTGATTTCTTTCCCGACACCATTTGACGAATTTCGCTGTTTATTCCACAATTGTTTTACAAATTTCGCAATTTTTTTTATTAAGTATTTGTAAATTTGTTATTGGCCACTGCTGAAAAACACTGGCAGGTAAAAAGAAATCCATGTAGTGGCAGTTGGCCAGTGAATAAAAGAGTTAATTTTTACCTATGGGGGGGGGGGGCAACCTATGAAGCGATTAATAGAACACAAAAACAAGGGAAATTAAAATGTTGAATAGACCATTTGACAAAATACAGGATATTTTTTCCATGATCATTTCATGGAAATCATTTGTTTTTCTTGATCATTTTCCGAAATTCCCGATTTTTTCTGCAACCGCTTGGCGAAACTGATTTTTTTTTTCTGCAACCATTTGTCGAAATTCAAGATATATTTTTGTGACAGATTTACGAAATTCGCTATTTGTTTTCTGCTATCTTTTGACGAAATTCGGGATTCTTTTCTATGATCGTTTGTTGAAGTTCAAGATTTCTTTTTTCGAAACTGACTGACAAAATTTGCAATTATGTTTGATGAAATTCTCAAACTTTTTTTGTGTGATTGTTTGACTAAATTCGTGATTTGTTGTGGAACCTTTGGTCGAAATTCGTAATTTTTTTCTGTGATATTTATACAAAATTCGTGATTTAAAAAAAAAATCTTTTGACAAAATTTGCGATTTTTTTTCGCTACAGATGGAAAAGTTTGACCTTTTTTTTTTGCGAATAAATGTTGTAATTTGAGTTTTTTTTTTCCCCGCGACCGATTGACAAAAATTGATGTTTATTTCCGCGATCTTCAGCGAAATTCGCAATATATGTTTCCACAGCAGTTTGAGAAAATTAGTAATTTTTGCAGCTAACAATTGGCAAAATTCGCTATTTTTTCCATGATCAATTGACAAATTAGCTAATTTTGTGTAATTCCATAAAAAATACACGGATTTTTACGAAAATTTAAAAAATATTCCCAGTCTGTGAAAGAAGTTATGAGGGGGAAATCCTGCACAGAATTTTTTATTTTGCAAGATTTTCTTATTTTGTGGACGATTTGCACAATTCCGCATGGTATTTCAAACCATGTCCCTCAAAGAAAAGTCCCCCCCCCCCCCCTCTCTTGCGAGAAACTCTTGAAATGGCATCCCTGCAGTAAAAAACTGCAGAGAATATATCGAAAGGGGCTGGAAAAAGGCTCAATTTTAGACAGTTCTCCATCTTAGCAGGTATAATTGTATGGTGCTTTTTCATCGAAACTTTTTTCCAGTTGAGAAGAATTCTGTTATTGACAGGTTTCGTTTTCACAAGCTTTATTGTAACACATCAATGCTCTTCAGAGGTGCAATTTAAAAAGAATGGTTTAACAGTCTTAGAGGCTACCTTTAACAAAGATAACAAAAGCTGTCTATCATGGAACACTTTCATTGTCAATATCATGAAATTATACCTGCTAAGACAAAAATTTTCATAGCTTTTTTGCAATTTCATATTCAAAGTTTTTACTTCTTTTGTATCCTTGATTCAGTAAACATTTCACGTTTGAAGTGGGGGTTATAGCCCTCCTCCCAAGAAAATTCTGAAATGGCACCCCTGGTTGTTAGTTAATTGTTTGTGTATCTCGGCACGTACACACAAAAATACGGTTCACCATCACTCACTTGCCAGTGTGGAGTATATTTATTCAGTATCCCATCCTTGCCTATTCATTATATTATAATTCATCGTAATCTTTTTTCTTTTCAGATGCAGATCAGGCTAAATTAGGTGAATTCTTTCACAAAGACTGGGTAGCAATCCTCAGAGTATATTTGCAGCATTTAAAAAGAAGTATATCCTGACAAAACACTGAAAATTTTGTAGATTATTTTCTTGTAACTTGTTTGTTATATTTAAAATAAATTGTCGATTTAAACTATGTTGTCTTTTCATATGTACTAAAGAAAAAAAAATTCTTTACTATTTTTTTTTTCAGTTTTAAATATTTTATATAATTGAAATATGTAAATATATTCAAATTTCATTTAATTGACTTTGAAAATATTCAATATAATGTTTTCATTAAAATATTCTACTGTAATAAAAAGTGCTTATTTTATTGGTGAATAATGTCAAAAGTCATCATTTATTAACAGTCTCTCATATAACTCAAACTTTGTTTTTAAAAATCCTTTTTAATAATAAAGCACTTTTTATTAATCATTCCTTGTTAGTGTGGATCTCGAGGATAATTAATACAGATTTAAAAAACAAAGATTTTATAAAATTTTGATTTAAAAAATGAAATTACATATTTCAATGATTAAGGTATTCCAAGATCTTGAGTTGCGACATATAATTAGTTTATAGGTAAGTATTTTTTTATGTATACATAATTATATGCAAGTATAAAAAAGTTTTATAAGAAGAATAAACTATGCATAGCGATTTTAGCGACTTTTGCTGGCAGAGTGATTGGATTGCAGTGTGCAATTATTTTTTTAACTTATCAAATTTTTTGCTTTTTCTTTTTCCTGTTTAAAATTTTATTATTTCATATTTTCAATCAGTGTTGCCAGTAGTACTTTTAAAATTCAGATTGCTTGATTGTCATAAGAGAGAATAAGGCCAATTGAGAGAATAAGGCCAATTACACTATTTTAGAAAGGTGGTGAGAATCGAACAGTCTGAATTAAATAAAAAGTAAAATTTTTCCTAAGATATATATTTTGTTTTATTTGTAGCTATGCAATAAACCAGTAGTGGAGGTTATTATGAAAAAGTTTTATTTTTAAGGAAAAAAAAATTGTTTAATGAAATATTCAGATTTTCTCAACAATTTCATGCAGGTTTTGACAAATTTCCAAACTTTGAGTTTAATTGCAGAGTGTGAAGGCAAAACAAATATAACAATATATTTTTATAACAAAATTTAAATATGTTTATAACGGAATATTCAGATTTTTTTTGGACAATTTCTACATATTTCATGCAACAATTTTTTTCGAACAGTTTTTTTTTTTTCATATTTCGAAAATTATTTTTACTTAGCTGTTTATTTCCATATTTACATTCCTATTCTACAAATATGGAAATAAACACCCAAGTAAAAATTAAAAGTCCCTGACAGCTCGGCCTACAGGCACAGGTAGATTTCGAAGACTCAGACCTTGGGGTGCCTGTTTATTGCGAATTGCAGAAGACATGACCTTTTTGCCATGATTCAGCAGTTAGGACCGCTCACTTTGAAATTCGAAATTTACCTGTGCCTGTAGGCAGAGATTTTATTTATTTACTTTTAAGCTGTAAGGGTTGGTTCTATAAAAAACTTGTCAGTATAAAAATTGTAGATAATATTAAGAGGATTTATAATAAATTTAACCATATTTGATATCTTGTGAATTGACAAAGTTATGATTTTTTTTTAACCCGTATTCCCCCCCCCCCTCCCCTTGAGGCCATTTTTAATGATATCAAAAATCTGTCATACATAAATTTTTAGCCCCTTTCCTAGAAGTAATAATAACTTAAAAGGATTCGATACGTATCATAATTAAGAAGTTATGGGGTTTTTTTTCTGTTTTCACAAGAAGCCCTCCCTTGTTTCAATTTTGCCTATTAACGAACTTGACCGAGATTTTATGTGTCAGCTTGGAAGAGATTTTTGCAGCATTATTGAAGTTATCGTGTCCATAAAAAAGTGATATAGATAGATAGATAAAGTTTTGAACTGGGTGTGGTTTTAGGTTCTAGGAGTCATGATCGGTGTAGATCTTCAAAAATTTTCCAGAAATTCCAACATGAAGGAGAATGTAATAAATAGGTAGTATTTCTTATGAAATCTACCTGAAAATTAATATGCATAATGTCAAAGAGTATGTGAAAAATTAAGTGGTGTCATTTCCAATAACTTTATAGATTGTGCAATTATAGAATATTCTTATTTGTTTTGATAATGGCTCTGATCGAGCCGAAACATGTCAACAATCTAATAAAACTTATTTTACTGTTTATAAAGTTTTTGTTTTATGCCTTTTAGCAATTAAAATAAGCACATGTTTAGTAGAATGAAGTAACTTTTTATCAAAGTTAACGAAATTAATTTTTTTTTAATTACATATTGCATTTAAAAATATACATATTTCTAAGTGGGCTTTTCTTGATTGTTAACTAAAATTGTGCACACATCCTTTTTTTTTCTTATCCTAGGATATTTATTATTTCAAGTGAGACAGAAAAGCACTAATTTAACTAAAATACTCAGTTTTGTAATTAAACTGCTTAAAATTTGAAACAGGTAGGTAAATTTTTCTATTGCTTTTTTGTCCCTCTTTGTGAAAGGGAAAAAGACATGACTATATAAAGATTGCTGGTCACAAGCCACTTATTTAGCTAACCACTCTGAACAAAAAATAATCTTCGTGGTAGAATTTTACAATTGAAATTAATTTTACGATTTTGGGAAATATTGAAATGGAAAGGTAAAGTGACTAATGTGGCCTCTAAGATTGATTTCATGTAAAAAATATACCTCGAATGAATACATGGAAATAAGAATATATGAGAAGAAAAATAAAAGAAAAAAACCACTTTAAATATAATATTAAAATACTTATCTGCTACTCTTTTTTAAAAAATCTCTCACATTAAAAGCTAATTATTAATAGTTAAAAATGACATGTTTAAGAAAAAAACATGAACTCTAAATTAATGCATCACATGGGTTTGTAACAAATTTGTGTGCTTTGGAATAATAATATTATTCCAAAACTATTTTAATAAGGATTGTATTAATTTTGAAATTGGATCTTTCTCTTAATGCAGATATTTTTATTGCAGAAGCCATTTTTCAGATTAAATGCGCTTTTTTTTTTTTTTTTTTTTTTTTTTTTTGGGGGGGGGGGGGGGGGGTTCAGAGCATTAATTAATAATTCATATTTTTAATTCAAACTGGATCAAAGGATCTGTCAATAAATACAATTAATAAAAGCATGGAAGAAAAGTTAGAAATAAAATGAGACTGTATATTATTTATACATACTATAAGTATTTAGAAAGTGCGATATTATATTTATAATTAAATAATGATAAAAATTAAAAGTGAAAATTAGAAAATTAATAGAAATAAAAAAATTATAAGTTAAATGTTGATATTTTAAAAACAAAAAGTTACTGAAGAATGGAAATTTAAAAAGTAATTATAATAAAGTTATATATCTTTAGAGATATTTTAAAAGCTTTTTCTTTAGATTTTAATAAATAAAACGTTTAAAAAACAGTATTATTATTTCTTTTATGTTTACTAAAAGAAAAAAAATAGTGTGGGAAAACTGATTGATAAAAATAATTAATCTTTTTTCAGGAAGCGAAAATTCTAAAAGATTTTTTAACAAACAGGTCTTTAAGAAAAATTAAATTTTGCTGTTTATAATTAAAAAATGAAAGAAAAGAATATTCACCGAAAAAGTCAATTTTATATTTACTGTTTTCCCTTTATTTTTAAACGTTTTTTACGGCATTAAAATGCCGTTGAAAAAAGGTAACACTAACAGGACAATATTGCGGACATATTCCTGTTTTTAAAAGCTTTTAACGGCATTAAAATGTCGTTGAAAAAAAGTAAAACAAACAAGACATATTGCGGACATATTACTATTTTATAAGTTTTTTTATGGCACTAAAATGCGTGTAAAAATAGTATAACAAACGTCAGTATTGCGACCTTGAACAACGTTTTTAAGACGGTCGTTATTGCGTTGAAAATACAGCTATATTTACCGTTGAAAAATAATCGAATCAACGAGACATATTTTCGAATTTATAACGTCAACGAATAACGTTGTTTCAACGACACCCGTTGTCGTTTTTTCAACGATTTAAAAACGAAACTGTGCTACTTGGGGTACGAATTACATGATGTAGCATTTGTTTAAACACACGATTAAATTTTTCAATTAATCCATTCGAGGCGGGGTATGATGGAGTTGAAAAGCGAAGACATGCCCCTAAACGGTTCTCAAATTCTTTAGTCAGTTCAGATTTAAAATTAGTGGCCTGGTCTGAACAGATAACTTCAGGAATTCCGGTGCGCATAAAAATATCTAATAAAACATCACATGCCGTTTTCGCAGAAAGACTCCGTAATGGTAGTACTTCCGGTCATTTAGAATTTTGATCAAATAAGGTAAGACAATATTTATGCTTCCTTCCTGACGGCGGAATAATTTCACCTATACAATCAATATTTACAGTATGAAATGGATATGGTGCGCGGACAACAGGTGTTACCGGAATTTTATCTGTTTGTTTCTCGGGGATCTTTAACTGACAGTTCTTACATGTTCTACAATAATTTTCTACATCTCTTGAAATATTCGACCAATAAAAAGATAATTTAATTCTTTCTTTAGTTTTTCGCATCCCTAAGTGATTTCCAAAAATTGAATCATGAGCTAATTCTAACACTTTACTTCTATAATTTTCCGGTAAAACGAGCTGATATATTTTATCACCGCAAATAGTTTCTTTATGATACAATAAATTATCCCGTATCAAAACAATATTTTTTCCTAATCTAGCGTCCTTGAATGAATTCTTTAAAGTTGCCCAATCTTTTTGTTCTTTACAAAACTTATTAAACTCTGAAAATTCATCATTTCGATCATTTTGTTTATTCTCTGAAGAAATAAAACAAACATTTAATTCATCTTTCGCCAGTGGGGCGTCTGTGCTATTTTTAGCTTCGTGACCTTTGAACTCCTGCAAGTGACTATTACACAACTCTTCATTTTGAAGTTCAATCAAAGCATTATATACGTCTGGAGTGATTAAACACGGAACATTTAAGTTTTCAGTGAAAGCAAAAAGCGTATTTAAAGTCACATAAATTCCACTGTTAGGTAATTTATAATGGAGGGGTATAGTAGCCAAATTTGCTTGTACTTTTTCTTTGAAAGCGGATTGTAACAAAATATTACCTTTAGCTTCGATTTTCAGATTGGGAATTAATGACGTATTTAAAATACTAATTTGGGTACCTGAATCCAGAGTAGCTTCTATTTCTTTTCCTTCTACATAAATAATGATTTTTTTTAAAGGAAAAAGAGTAACTTCGTTTAATTGATCATTCATGTATAAATGCATGGGACTAACATTAGTAACTACCGCATTATTATTTTTCGGATTCAATTTATTTGTATCTTCTTGCGTTTTCGGTTTTCTCTGTCCCTGATCATCATTTTGAGTATAAGATTTATCATACTTATTTCTTCTCTTTGAGCAAAATTTTGCTAGGTATAATGGGGAATTACAAATGTAACAATCACGCGATTTTGGAAAGTGTCTGTTCTCATACATAACTTGATTTTTCCTTAAATGTGGCGGAACATATTTAGTATTTTCATTATTCCCTTCACGATAAATAGGTCGTTTCTCAAATTTTGTTTCCTCGAAAGACCTGCCTTTTGCAGTAAAATAAATGTCACAGTCTTTCGATAACTGATCGGGCAAAAGCCAACTTTCTCCTTGCTTGACTGCAATGTGAGTTGCAAGCTCACCATCCAAAGTTTCAAAAATTTTATCAGATATTATTAAATTAATAAGTGAGTCGAAATTTTTAACATTCCGAATTCTACAATAATTTAACCAACAGGATCTTAATCGGGAAGCGAACTGTTGATGGGTTTCATCAAGTAATCTTTTAGCGTTTCTAAAATTTTGTAAACAGGTAAATGGGGACGGTTCATATTCTTTCAAAATTAAAGATTTAATTTTATCATAATCGGCTAACTCTTCATCATCAATATAAACAAGAAATTTCCTGCTTTCTCACCTACTAATTTCAGTAAAATTTCCGATTTATATTCCTTAGGAACATTTTTGTGCTTAAACGGTCTTTCTAAAGAATCAAAAAAGAGATTCCATGTTTCATTTTTCTTGGGCACTGGAATTACCAAAACTTGAACTGCTTTAATTAATTTATCTAGTGATAATGACGTACTATTTTCCCCTTCGTTATGGGTTAAATTCTCGCTTCTCATCTCTTGTTGTAAACGCAATCTATTAACTTCCTCGCCATTTTTTCTTTCTGAAACTGTAGTCGATAAAAATTCAGTTACGAAATCTTTATCCTTTAAGTATTCTTTAGATTTCAATAACAAATCTTTTAATTCGGGTACTCTCTTACTCGCATCAGCTTCTTCGCCTATATCTTGCAGAACAATAAGTAAATCTGCTTCAGTTACGTTTTTAAACATGTTTGAATAAAGTTAATAGTTACCTTACTACACAATTAAATAATAAATAAATAGCTCACCTCTATTTTGTAATCCAAACACTGCGATCCAAAGCACATATTTTATTATTTTAAATCGTAGAAATAGCTCTGGTTCTCGTAAGGGAAAGCGTGCTGTAATATCATGACAGCCGAATGACGCACCGATTCTTCTTTTTAAAATTTAAAGAGTTTATTAAATATGAGAGCTGGTATTTACAATAATATACACTATATACATTTTCACTGAGATTTATAACAATTCAACCAAAACCACATTACTTCTTAAAATAACCAAAATATACTCTGATGCATTCCCACATCCTACTCCTCCGAACAAACCACCATTCCTTCTGTCTTCTCTTCACTTCTGTTTACTTTTCAGAAAAGGGTTGGAAGGATGTTGGTTGCATGACAACTACTAAAACTTTACAATGTCTTTCGGCAAGAACAACAAACAACCATAACAATTATCACTTGAAAAACATCCATATTTTTAAAACATCTGACACAAAATGCTTTCGAAAAATATCTTTTTACATTGGAACGAAATTTCAACATGTTTCCTCCCAAAACTTAAAAACAGAATGCGCATGCAGAAGAAGAGCACTCGAAAATATATTCGCAGTTAAAGTACCTTTTGGGCTGTTTTTTTTTTTTTTAGATTTAATAAAATACAAAATTTTAAAACACCTGAAAAGTGAAAAAAAATCACCAATGAAACTTTACAATTTCTTTCGTCAAGAACAACTAACAACAGTAATAATTGCCATTTAAAAAATGATAATATTTTGAAAACATGCAAAATAAAAATGCTTTTTAAAAAATATTTTTTATTGGAACTAAATTTTAACATTTCTGTCACAATGTCAGTCTTTCAGCTACAATGATGTGTGTTTCTTGCTACAATAGAACATCTGTGCCTGGAATATATTCTACAGCTATTTTTCTGTGGCTTTTAAATAGTTTATTTTATGCGGCGGTACAATTACAATAATTTAATTAATGAAACATATTTATCAAATTTAGAAACACCAATATTTTGAAATCATCCAGCATGAAAATGTTTTAAAAAAATATGCTTTCATATTGGAACAAAAGTAAAATGCGTTTGCTGGAGAAGATCAGTCGAAAATATATTCGCAGTAAAAGTACTTCTTGGTTTGATTTTTGAATTCCTTTTAATATAACTTCAAAATGTCTTTCGGCAAGAACAGATAACAACAATAACATTTATCGTTTGAAAAACACCCATATTTTTAAAACATCCAACGCGAAAATTCTTTTGAAAAATATACTTTTACATTGAACGAAATTTCAACATTTTTTTCTCCCAAAACTTAAAAGCAAAATGTGCATGCAGGAGAAGATCACTCGAAAATATATTCGCAGTAAAAGTACTTCTTGGGCTGATTTTTTTTTCTTTTTTTTTCTTTTTTTTTTTTTTAGATTCCTCTTATAATAAAATAAGAAAATATAAAGCCCCTGAAAAGTGCAAGAACAAATAACCACTACTAAAACTTTACATTGTCTGTCTTTCAGCCTCAATATTGCGTACTTCTATCTAACATGAACATTTCTGTCTAGGCTATATTCCAAATCTATTTTTCTGCGACTCAAATTAAAATTTTAATTAATGCGGTTCAATTGAAATAATTTAATTAATGAACATACTGATCAAATTGAGAAATGCCAATATTTTGAAATCATCCAACATGAAAATGCTTTTAAAAATATCTTTTCATATTCGAAATAAATTTCAGCAATTTTATCTCCCAAAATTTAAAAGCAAAATGTGCATGAAGGAGAAGATAACTCAAAAATATATTCGCAGTAAAAGTATTTCTTGGTCTGTTTTTGGGAATTTTTATTCTAGTAGAAAAATATGAGGCTTCTAAAAACTGAAAAAATAAAATAAATAACAACTACTGAAACTTCACCATGTTTTTAGGCATAAATAACTTTCAACAATAACAATTATCAGTCGAAAAACGTCCATATCTTTTAATCATCCAACGACAAAATTCTTTCGAAAAGTATCTTTTTACATTGGACTTAAATTTCAACATTTTCATCTCCAAAAACTTAGTAGAATGCACGTGCATCAGAAAAGCACTCAATTAAATATTTACAGTAAAAGTATTTCTTGGGATTTTTAAAAAATACTTCTGTGATAAAAGAGATAAACACTAGACCCCTGATAACTGTAAGAACAAATAATCACTGCTGAAGCCTCACAATGTCTTTCATCAGCAAAAATGCGTATTTCTTTCTATAACAAAACATCTGTGCCTGATAGTGGTGTAGTCGAGGGGGGAGCGGGTGGACGGCGTCCCCTCACTTTTTTATTTTATCTCAAGCGTCCCCCCACTTTTTATTTTCAAGGGGACGGTACACTGTAAAAAATCTTCGGAAAGTTTCAGGAAATTATCTTGAAACATTTCGCATATTTTACCGGAATTTCGAATTTCTTTATGTCCCACGTCAATTATGGGAATAATTCGTGTAATATTTTTGAGAGGTTTCAACTTTTCTGTAAACTACATTCTGCGCATGCGTGCTTCATGTTTTATGTTCTATTAGCCATTTTGATAACTAAAGAAGAATAAAAAACAGATGCCTAGGTACTTAGAGACAAATGCAATCTGAACAAATGCCATTCTTTGTTTGGCTATCAACCGATAAAGTAAGTAGCTAATTTAAATATTTTTATGCTTCATTATTTGAATTTTCATTTTATCTGTAATACGAAACTTTAAAATTTAATTACTTAACACCAAGTAAGAAGTATTTAACAACAAGTAAACAAGTAATTTTTTAAATTGGTTATTGAAAATTGGAATGTTTCACTACCTTGTTGTGAAACGTAACAGCAAAAAGCCGTGGCATCTTAATGCCACCACTTTTTTCCGGAACCTCCTGGAAAAATTTTCACAGTGTAGTGACGCAGGAGAACGCAGACTTTCCAAACTTATTAACTTTTTAAAGGAATGCATGCTAGTAAATTAATAATTTTAAGAAATAAAGCACTGATTTTTAATACTTTCCAACAAAGTTGAAATGTGTTTATCACTTCAGATCATTTACAAGGACTGTCTATTTATCTGTTCCCTGTGTAATTTCCTCAACTTTGTTTGAATTCTGACAAAATGTATGCATGTTTTTGAGTTTCTTTGCTTTATTATCACTTTTGAAAATGATATAACTTAATTCTATATATAGCTAAGCTTCAATCTTGAGATCTGCACGGACCGAAATTTTCAGACACGAAATAAAGTTCTCAACTTTTCAATTAGGAGCTAGCTATTTAAAACATTACAAAAAAAAAGTAGAAACTTTAATTAAATTAAATTAAACTGTTTAGTTTTTCAATTACTTTTCTCTGCAGTTCAAAATGAAAGGAAAGGTTATCAAGTTTCTATCAGTGACAACAGACCCTATATTCGGAACTATGAGAGTCCCCCCCCCCCCCGCAACTTTTTTTCCCCAGGACTACACCACTCCTAGATTATAATCGAAATTTGTTTTTCTGTAGCTGCAATTTAAATAGTTTTATTACTGCGGATCAATTTCAATAATATAATTAATGAAACATGTTGATCAAATTGAGAAACGCTAATATTTTGAAATCATCCAACATGAAAATGCTTTAAAAAAATATCCTTTCATATATTGTATATCTAAATTCCAACATTTTAATCTCTCAAAATATAAAATCCTACACTAAGCTGAGGTTTTTTTCGAAAATGGTTTCAAAAGTGAAAGTGTCCTCAGAACAACAACAAAAAAAAAAACCTGCCACCAAAAATGAAAGAAATTGAAAGTACCCGGTTAGATATCGATATCAAGTATCCTATGTAAAATAATAATAATAATAATAATAATAATAATAACAATAATAATAATAACAATAATTTAGAAATATTAAAATGCAAACGAGAAATTCGAAAAGTACGTTGCCATTCTCTTAACATTATTGTGCAAGTGTCTTCACATTACTAGCGTGGGCTCTTAAAGGAAAATCTTAAAAATAGCGCTCGAAGGAAAAAAAGCACTCAAAAACGTATTCACAGTAAAAGGATATCGCGAACTGTTTTTTAGATTCCTCTTACAATAAAGTAGAAACTGTAAAGCCCCTGAAAAATGCAAGAACAAATAACTACTGCTAAAATTCTACAACGTATTTCAGCAACAATAACTGACAAAGACAAATAATAATTGTAACTCAGAAAATGGCTATATTGAGAAATCATCCAACATGAAAATGCTTTCAAAAAATAGATTTTCATATTGGAGCTAAATTTCCCCATTTTCATCTATCCAAACGGAAAAAAAAGAATACGCATGAAAGGAAAGAGCACTCGAAAGTACTATATTCAGAATAAAAGTATCTCTTGGGCTGTTTTTTGGATACCTCCTATAATAAAACAAAAAAAAAATTGAGGCCCCTGAAAAGTGCAATAACAAATAACTACTGCTAAAATTCTACAACGTATTTCAGCAATAATAACTGACTAAGACAAATAATAATTGTAACTCAGAAAATGAATATATTGAGAAATCATCCAACATGAAAATGCTTTCAAAAAATAGATTTTCATATTGGAGCTAAATTTCCTCATTTTCATCTATCAAAACGGAAAAAAAGAATACGCATGAAAGGAAAGAGCACTCGAAAGTACTCTATTCAGAATAAAAGTATCTCTTGGGCTGTTTTTTGGATTCCTCCTATAATAAAACAGAAAAATATGAGGCCCCTGAAAAGTGCAATAACAAATAACCACTACTGAAACCTTACAATGTCTTTCAGCAGCAATAATGCGTATTTCTATCTACAACAGAACATCTGTGCCTGGGTTATATCCGAAATCTATTTTTCTGCGGCTGCACGATGCACACAAATAAACCGGGATCGAATTTTTGGCTAAGAAATCGGTTTTTCCTGTAATATTTTATGGCTTCTTTGAGCTTATATCGGCTTATTTTGAGTGGCAGGCTTTATAATATGACATCGTGAAACAAACTGCTTGTACATGACATATAAGTCAGGATCTTGTATTTCTCATCAAAATTTTCTCTCAACTTTTAGAGACTTTCAATAAAAATATGTGGCGTTCGTAGCAATTCAAAAATTATGAGAAGGACTCAAGTCATCATTTATAAATAAATTCAAATCACTAATTAATAAAATACTTATGATAACAAATAATCGCCCAAACTAATTAATAATGGCATTATCACAAGATCAATACTTTAATTAGTTTAGATAGAAAATTTGAAAAACTGAATTTCTGATAATTACAGATATGAAATTAATGAGACAGGCAACGGGAGGTTCAGGAAAGCAAGGCACTCGTGATGTAACGAAAATATTTTTACAGAAAATACACTCTAAAAAAAATTTTCGTGAAAAAACGTAAAAGGTACAGGCAGCACGTTACCGGAAAACCCTAGTTATTAGAAGAGACTTTTCTGCTATTTGAAAAAATTTTCATCTTTTGTTTGGAAAATTTCAGAATTTGTTTTTTCTTAGGTTTAGCGATTTTTTTTATTGTTTTAAGGGAAAAGACCATTCGTAGAAATTCCGTTTGTAATACGGAAAAATACTAGCAGCACAGTTGCCGGAACACCCTGTGATTTGGTGAAAATAAAGCTTTAAATTTGAAAATTTCAAGTAATTTTTACGTTAAATTGGGGAATTTTCTGTATTGGAGAGGAGGCGGGGTGGGGGGGGGGACAAAACAAAGCAAAACTATTCGTGTTTTAACTATTATTAATCAACAGAGAACCCCGTTCAATTCACACAATTTTTTGGAAATGTAGACAATCTTGGAGAATCAATGAATGTAATCGTATTTCAAAAGATTTAATTCTCCTGAAATCATTTAGTAAAATGAATATGAAAGAAATGAAATTGTAGGCTGGGAGTTTGAAATATTAAATAAAATAAGTTGTAAATAGAGGATTTGAAATACTGAATTTCAGATAATTACGATTATCAAATTATTGAGACAACGGGTGGTTCATTTGAGGCTCTGTCCTCCTGAAATAAAATCTGTTTAATGTAATAAAGAAATTTCACAACAGAACTAAAATATTAGGGTAATATCAGGGAGTATTTCCCGCGGAATGTGTACATATTTTCCTTGGAATGTCAGTAACCGTATTTTTCATTACAATTTATGAGATAAATCTTCCGAAATTACTTGAAATCTTACTTGTAATAATATTAATAGGAATTAAATGAAACTGTGGTTTGAAGATTTTAAACTTTAAAATAAAACAAATTTAAAATTAAACAAATTTAAAATTAAACAAATTCAAAATTAAACAAATTTAAAATTAAAATGGACTTTCAGAGCAGATGTTGATGTTTGTAGATTCACTAGATAGAAATGTAACCAATATTTGTAGCACTTTTTTATGTATTGGGTTTTTTTTTCTTTCAGAAGTGTATTATCAAGCACTGAAGGTAAGTAATTGGACTTGCAGAGCTAACGTCAATGCCCATGATTTTCATATTTACTAGGTAGAAATCTAAACAATAGTTCTAGCATTCTTTATGTACCGAGTTCTTTTTTTTCTTTCAGAAATGTACTACCAAATACTGAAGACAGGTAATATAACAAAAAGCAAAACAAAATGGCAAAAGTTCTTTGAAATTTCATACAAAAATTTAAATTTGTAAATAAATATTGCAGTTTTTACTTTGCTTTTAATACTGAAGTACTCTGTATAAGTAAACTTAATGACAGCGCACGGTAATTTTCTTTTCGTGAAGGTAGGATTTTTGTTATAACGGTATAATTACACTCAAAATTTTATGACAATGGAAATTTGAAACAGACTCCTATTTCTAAGCAAATCTGGTATTAACCCCTTCAGGGGCAAAGTACTTTGGTAGCTAAAACATTGAAATGATTGGTTGACAGCAGGATTCACCAACGAATTTGTTTTAAAATAAGTAAAAGCTTTTCCTCATGTACCTTATAAATTCAAAATTTGATTATAAAATTCTGGTGTCTATCTGGCATTTTGGGATTAAAATTAAGTGGTATATATAATATACCGGTGCCCTTCAAGGGGTTAAGCAGGAAAAAAAAGAGGTCAATTTGAGTACAAGGATATGCTTTAGATCATATAATAGAGTTACGAGAAGTTTCAAATAGGATGAAGGTAATTATTTAAAAGCTAGATCACGAGGGAAGCACACTTTCAAGTTAATGATCGATGTCTTCTGCTGCAATTTGCAGCTTTTCATCCGAAATACAACCTGAATAATGCGAAGGTGTCAAAACAAATTCAAAACTGTCAAAAGTGGATTTTTTTCTGAGCTTGTACGGTCCCTAGAATTTCAATAACACTATTTTTAACAGTATGTTTCGTCAATATAATATCTGCAATTATTTAATTGCAGAAAAAGTAATGCGAAGAATTCTGTTAAGAAATTCTGGTATTTGAATTCAAGGGTCCGTACAAACGGTGGAAAAAATTCGCCTACGATAGCCGCCATTTTTGTGTCAGGGCATAAACCTAGTACTCAGAAGGCTGTGGTTCTAGTTTTTGCTTTGGAGAAATATGTATATTTTTCAAACATAAAATAAAACCAAACAGTGAGTGTGAGAAAATTTTGAACTCTCTTAGGCTAGCTATTTTTCTTTGGAGAAAATGCACTATAAGAGGATAAATTGTGAAAAAGTTCATACAGATTCTTCGCTTAGCATATGTTTGCACTTAAGGAGTACACCATTTCTCACACTTTGAATTTTTCTTCTTTCTTTTAGAGCACAGGTAGTGCTTTTAGAAAATATCTCGCATTCCGTAGACATATATTTATAAAGCGGACGAAGCCTTCTTTTATGCAACCAAATCACACTGAATTTGAATTTATCCAAAGCTTTTGTTTTGAATGTTCGAAAAAGATCACCTCCGGGTTTTTCATTTTTCAGGGAAACGAACAAAGAAATGGAGTTGCTTGTTTTATAGAAGAAATAAAGACGCGGATGAAATGCATATGCTATGTACATACATATATATACTACATACATTCTTACAGATATATACACATAACATGTATATCGGTTGACTAAAATATCTAACAAAAATTAAACTTATTTCATCATAGCATTTCAACGGTTACCAAGACAAAACGTATTCAGATAATTTATTTATTTATTTATTCTTTTATAGAATCAGTATCTATTTTATTTTCAAATTAAAATATAATATTTCAAACCTTTCTTCTGTTTTTTTTTTTTTTTTCAAGTTAAAGGGATTAAAAAATCGACTTCAATTTTTTAAACCGAATGTCATACAATATATTTCTCTTTGAACTATGTAACGCATTTAATCTAAAAACACGAAAAAAAATGCATTTTTTTTTCGAAAATAAACTGAGTCTTTTCAGAAACATTTCATGTTCAGATAGTCGAAGATATGCTTTCATTTCAGATGAAAAATATGGATTTTGAAAAGAACAACACCAGATGTTTTATCAATAGAGGATCAACAATATGTATAGAAAATAAAATATAAAATATCGCATCGTCACTTTGATAAAAAGAAAAGTTTTTGTCAGAATTTTTTGATGAAATGTGGTGATATAAGCTATTTTGAAATAATTTTCGGCTTTACATTTCTTTTTTTAGATATTTGAAATAAGCTAAAGCTATGTTCTGAAAAGAAAAGTTTGAGTATAAAATGCATGTTTTTTTTTTTTAATTTGAAAAGGGGTTAATTTAACAATTTTATAAATACTCGGTAGCTCTGCGAAAAATGACGAAATGTCAATTTTCCAAATTTTTGCTTAAACTATATTTGGACATCTCTAGTTTATTCTAGTTATCTGACGAAGTTATGTAAAGATATGATGATTATACAGGATGGCGATAGTTGAAGTGACAGTATTCAGCGTGCTCTGCTATATAATTGCGAGAATGAAGCCAAATTTTATATTGTGATTAAACAAGACGGGGACGAAGAATTCCGTGAAACAAAATTTAGTTCCAAAAGTCCTCACTATGTGGAAATGTGGCGCTGTGTAGTAGCCATATTGAGTCACTAACATAAGATTTATTTAAATCGTTAAATATGCTAAATAAAAGTTAATTTTAATTCAGTGTTGATTCTACACTTTTAAAACTGTCTTTTATGTTACACAGCGCCACATTTCCACACAGCGGAGACTTTTGGAACTATTTTTTTGAGGAATCCTTTTTCCCCCGTCTTGTTTAATCATAATACAAAATTTGGCTCCTTTCTCGGAATTTTTTCACACTACATAGCACGCTGAGTGCTCTCTTTTTAATTATGTCCGCTCTGTATATAGTTGAAAAGGACTTTACTGCTTCCGTTTCCACTTAACTGTAAGTACCAGAGTTGCAATCTTTAAATTCATTTTTCTCAGTTTGTGTTTTCTCAACGTATCAGTAAGATCAAAATGCTAAATCTTTAACATATACCCTGAGAAAAATGACACTTTCAAATCTGAGTAAATCGGTATTTTCATTTTGTTACGAAACTTTTTGTTTCAAACAGGACAACCCAATGCTTTTAATTCTGAAATACCAGAAGTACTCAGAATATTGGAACATTTATGTACTCAAAACTGAGCACATAGAAGCCAGTTTATACTCATTTTTGAAACATGGACATACTCCAAAATCATTAGAATCAGTTCAAACTCACTTTTGAAACATGGAAGTACTCACAAATGCGCACATAGAAGTCAGTTCAAACTCACTTTCGAAACATGGACATACTCAAATAGGCGCACATGATGTTTTATTCTTGAGTGTGTGGATGTTTTCAGAAATGACTATATACATGTTTCAAACTTGAATAATTTTGATTCGGAGCCCTTTTGACTATGCGACATACTCAGATTTGAGTATCTTTTGCTCAGTTTTGAAAATGTCGTTTTTAGAGTGTACTTTTCATGTGACTACTCTTTTTTTTTTGAGGGGGGGGGGGTGGCGATTCTTAAGGTGCATTTTGTAAAATTAGGGATTGGTTTTTCAATAATATAAAGTGTTTATTTTTTTAAAATACAAATGTTAAGTAAACAGTCATTTTTACTGTATTTTTACTTATGACATGACATTTTATCTTTTTTTCTTAAGCTAATTAACTTTTAGGAAATGCGATTCCTAGTGTTATTAACACACTTGTAAGAATAGCATGCAGAAAAATGTTTCAAAAATTTCCAAATTGTTAGAGAAATAGGGTTTCAAAAATTTACTTAAATATTAAAAAAAAAAAAAAAAAAAAAAAAGATTTTTCAAATTTTACTACAAGAATTATTTTTTTTTCTTTATTAAAACATTTTTCTCCAGGAAACCATTTAAGGCGGTTCTCAAAAAATTATTTTTCCCTTCTTAAAAAGTCGAAACTTTCTGGTATATTTTCTGATTCATTTTTTAACATAAAAGCATGATACTTGCAGGCAGAACTATTTGAAGTGATTTGTAATCGAACAGTTTCTTTTTCATTTTCCGATAAATGGATTACATTTGGAACTAATAAGAGTTTTTTTTCTCAGGATGACAGTTTTGTTTTCTTTCCTGCAATGTCACGTCCAGAAATTCGGTTCAAAACATCAACTGTGACAGCATTTTCTGAAAAATCTTCTGCCTTTAACACAAACCAGAAAAAACTGTTCGATTACATAGTTTCTTAATAAGAGCACCTGTCAATTTGATGCGTTTGTGAACAAAACTGAAATAAAAAATTTGTCAGAAAGTAGCCAACTTGAATATGAGAACAGCCTTAAACAGTACGTGACTTCAGCATCGAACTCGTAATAGGAAAATCCTTAAAACCTTGCACATTCCCAAATTCCTCAATTTGTGAATGTACAAGGTACTATGCAAGTTGCTAATTTCTGAAACATAAATAAAGTTATAACAGTAAATATATAAACATATAGAGTAAAACCTCTAAATAGGTATTATCTTGGGACAAAGGAATTTATTCGCTATTTGGAAGTGTCCGCTATTCATACAAGTATATAGATCTTGCGGATTAAAAAAAGTGTCCGCTATTCCGCAATTTAAGTTTTACCGTACTATCATTACTATACGCAGATACTAACAGAAATAATTGTTAATTAGAATAACTGTCAATTTAAATTGGCTGGTACTTTTAAGTACTGTTAGCCCGGAATCTTCTCGTTTCAAAAATATTTTAAAAAAATCAAAAGTAGAGATGTGCTTGATGTATTTTCTACAAAAATACTTTTAAGAAAAATAAGGGATTAATAACTGACAGAGAAATTAGTTATCCCGAAAAACTCTTGACTTATTAATTTAGCAGCACTGTTACAATGAGTGTTATTGTAGTTATTACTTTAAAACACAGGATGTTCTAAAAAAGGTTAAAAACCACTTTAACATTTAACCTATAGGAAGTAAATAGGCAATGTACAGATGGGAGACAAAATAATACGACCACTTGTACAAAAATATGCCACATTCCACACTTGCAGTGCAGGAGAGCCACCTGGAATGTAAGTCCGCCATCTTGTGATGGTGAAAGAGAAGGTATCAGTCTCTCAACAACTGTCTTCAGGTATTCCATACATGCACAGTTTTCGCTGAGAGATGCTGCAACGTCAGACCTGTATCACTTTTCAGGGTGTCCAAAATTTAAGATATCAACAATAAGATAGCATACGCGAAAACGATAAGATTGTGTTTTCAAAGTAAACCAGTGGGAGAAAGACAATGATGATATAAAAGAATAGATAGGTGTTGAAGCGCATAGTGCCCACAAAACACAAATATTAACTTTCCCAGACGGCATTAATAATCAAAAGTCATCTGCAGGGCACTGTTTCAACAAAAACTGTCAATTGCTTGTGTGTTTGGACCACCATGAACTTTAACACCTGTCTATCCTTTTCCGTCATCATTGTCTTTCGCCCACTGTTCTACTTTGAAGACAAAATCTTACCGGTTTTTACGTATGCTGTTATACTTGTTGACAACTTAAATTTTGGACACCCTGAAAAGTATTGCTGTTTGCGTCCGTGAGACTCCAGCTAAAGCGCGCCAACAATCGTGCCTCTTTTGAAGTCATTCAGGTCTGACGTTGCAGCGTCTCTCAGAGAAATCTATGCATGCATGGAACACCTAATGACAGTTGTTGAGATACTGATGCTTTCCTTTTCACGACCATGAGATGGCAGACTTCCATTCCAGGTGGCATTCCTGTACTGCAAGTGTGAAATGTGGCATAAATTTTCACGTGTGTTCGTATTATTTTGTCCGCCATCTGTATACTGAAAAAGTGTTCAATATAATGGATGTAAAAAGTTTACGTCAAGGAAATAGTCCTAACAATTATTTTAAGTAAAGTATATTTAAGTTGAATAGATAATTCGTCACTTCTGTTCTCTTCCCTTTGGATGTCCAATAAATTATTGTTTGTTTTATTGTTAAATTGTCTTCTGAGTACTTATTTGACTTAGAATCATGAATAAGCTTCTGGAAATCGACAGATTCTTACTAAGGAGGTGGATAGATTAAAAGCATTGATTTTTAAGGATCAATTTCCATTTCTTTTTCCAAGGTGTTTTGACTGTTTCAGTCTTATTTAGGATGTGTATTTATTCCCTTTCTGATTTACTTTTGTTTTAAGATGATTTAAATGTGTGATACATGATCAGAACCATAAGTTTATTTAGTACATTTTAATGCAATTCAATTATATCAATTTCATCTTTTTACATTAAGGGTCATAGAACCGTTGTAAATTTTAAAATGTCAATCTATGTATCAAAAAGTAAAACATATTAAAAAAAAACTACGATAGGTTAGGAGCAAATCATACTGAAGCAAAATGAAATTGATATAATTTAAATGCATTAAAATAAACCTGTATCTGTAATAAATGGCAGAGTTAAAGATTACATTGAAGAATTTGCTGTATTATCCATGCATAATAATGTTAAAGATAAGCAAATACTTTTGCTCTTTAATATATTTTGTATATATATTTTTTTCATAAACGTTTCGCTCAGATTTTTAGGTGTGGGAACAACCTTCAAAAAAGAATCAATCAGAGAAGCAGTAAATACAGAATAGATCCTAAATTATATTATAACAATCAAAACATCTTTGAAAGCATAAAAAAAATTTAACCCAATGCAGAAGTAAAAAATGAATGCTTATTTACCAACATCCTTTGACAATTTCCTTACTATTATATAAAATATTTATATTAAGATATTTATTTCGTTTTAGAAGCAGTATCTATTGAATCATCCGGAAAGTACTACGGTTTTTCAAAGCGAAGCATGGTTTCGTTTATATTTTGCTACTGCTGATGTTTATGTTTTGCTACTGCTGAGTGACTTTGAATAACCCAGACATGTACATTCGGTCTTTTCTGCTAGCGCTGCTTAATTATCGCTTGTGTTTCGGCATAATTTTTGTTTCAGTACAGTGATAAGAATAGATAACCAAAAAATTCGTTTACGTCATAATATGCTCTTTTATTTAAAAATAGGGTAAAAATGCTTGCAATGCTGTATATGGACAAAGTGCTGTTTGAGATGACACAGTTCGAAAGTGGTTTGAGAAGTTTAAGCGCGAAAATTTCCACCTCGAAGATGATGCCCGCTCTGGACGATCACCATCATATGTGAAGGATAACCTCAGCTATCCAATTATCATACGGCTGTGCTTTTTGGAATATTTAGTCTCTGTGACAGCTCTTGAACTGTGTAACGTGGATTTTCAGCGATAGCTTGTTTTAAGGGATCTACTTTTACAGATGATGTTCGTCCAAAGTAGCATCGTCTTCGAGGCTGGAATTGAAGCGCTTAAACTTCTCAAACCAACTTTGAACTGGTGCATTTGAAACAGCACTTTATCCATATATAGCTCAAACTATATTACGAGCAGTCTGACTAGAATTTTAACTTTCTTGAAATAAAAGAAAATGACGAAATGAAATTTTTGGTTCTCCGTTCTTAGAACTGCACTGAAACAGAAAATATACCACAACACAAGCAAGAATTATGTAGCGCAATCAGAAAAGACCGAATGTACATATCTGGGTCATTGAAGGTCACTCCTTATCAGCAGTACACTGTAAAAAATTTTGGTCAACAATTACGGTACATATACTGGAAACTTTGTGACCAGTATATACATCGTAATTTAACTGGACGGTATATGTACCGTAAAATATTTAAAGTATATATACCGGCTGCACTCCCCCTCTCTTCAGGCATGCACGCATTACGTAACAAGAGAAAGAGCATCACTTCAAGGGTTCCCGTACACCGAGGTGGGGCTACCAACATTTTCCTTACTGAAAAATAATTATTTTACGGTATAAATAGCGATTTTTTACTGAAAAACAATCATTTTACGGTATAAATACCGTTTATAATCGAAATGGCACATATACTGCTATTTTACTCTTAATATTCCTTTGAAGTACGGCACTCATACCGTAAAGAGTGAAAACGGCACAAGTACCGTTAATTTACGATACATCTACTGAAATTTTACGAAAATTTTTTACAATGTAGGAAAATAACTAGACAAAACCGCACTTCGATTTGAAAAACCGCAGAACTTTCTGGATGATCCAAAATAGTATTTTTAAATTCGAATTTAATATGTTAAAACTTTCTTCTGTTTCGTCCTAAAAAAGCCAAAAAGGTCAAACAAATATTTCAAATTTTAAGTCGAATATTACATATTCTTTTGAACTATGTAATGCACTTAATCTTAAGACACGCAAAAAAGTATTCTCTATATTTTCTTTGAAAATAAACTGAATCTTTCCAGAAACATCTCGTGTTCAGATAGTCGAAGATATACTTTCATCTCAGATGAAAAATAGATTTAAAAAAACAAAAACAAAAACAAAAAACAACAGATGTTTCTTCAATAGAGGATCAACAATATGTATAGAAAATAAAATATGAAATGTCGCATCGTCTTTGTTTCGGCAATGAAAATTTTTTTTGCCGCTATTGTTGATGAAATTTTGTGATAAAAGGTTTTGAATTAATTTTCGGCTTTACACTTCTTTTTAACACTTATTCCAACGTAGTTGAAAAGTGTTTATAAAATTCGTTTTTCTGTCTGTCTGTCCATACTCTAACTCTCGTAAATGTACTCGGATTGCCATGTAATTTTTATATGTTATTGAGGTTTACTATAGAAAGTTTGGAATTAAAAATGAAGTGTGTAGCATTTATAGTTCGTTTATACGGACACACTAAAAATTCGCGTCACATTATGGTCTATGGGGAAAAAATTTCTTGCGGTGCATTTTACTGATTTTATAATATGGCAAAAATAATAAGACTGATATTGAATCACTCTGTTGGACGACAACATTATTTTTAAAGAGTTTAGAATAAGTAGTATTTACAGTTCATTTACAGGGACGCACAAAAAATTATATTAAAATATCTAAAACATAGTGTTATATGGGGAAGAATTTTTGTGGTGCATTTCAATAAAGTTATGAAACACAATGAAATTAAAAATAGTCCTTCCGGCCTGTACCGGGAGGAAAATATAGCTTTCCTATATCTTCGCTTTATAATTTTAACTAATGTGACTCGAAACAGCAAGGCTAAAATGCAAAGAACCTGATTACATGAGATTCGTTAATACTGAATTTGAATAAGAAATTTGACAAATTAGTCAACTATAGCCAAGTTGGCTTCATTTATGGACACTTATTTTTGGTCGCCAAGTTTGGCGATAATTCGCCAAGTGTCGCCACGCTTGGCGAGAATTTCACGCTAATGGATATGAATATATAGTTTGATGCGTATGATTTGAAAAATGATTACAACAATGAAAGATAATAATTTGACAAAAATCCCGTTCATTAAAACTCATAAATGAATCCCTGATTTGTTTTAATCTGCTGTCTTGTTTTAAAATGTCAGCCACCCTAGAATTTCAAACTGCAATATCTCAGTCATTTTTAAAGATAGAAGCAAAACAAAAAATGCTCCGGAATCCTTGTATGAAATCCTTGTAAATGTGAATTTTTAAGTTTTTTATACATTTATTTTAGTTTTAAATCCTTCAGTGTCGCCGTTTTAAAACAACATGGTGGACCAAGCTGACCAACGAACTCGGTCGAGACATTGGTGAGCTTAATACACACAATTAGTTTCATCCAAATTGCTTTATAAGTGATTGAGCTGGACCGTTACACCATCAAAACATTATTGTATAAAAAAAAATTGTGTATAGTAAACCACACGTTTTTACTGAATGGTGTATAAATATTTATGTAAAATTAAACTTTAAAATTACATCAAATTGACGTTTCGGTCAACTTCTATGACCATCTTCAGAATATGATGTTAAGTAGCAAATACAGTTATAAACAAAAGGCCTCCATTTTGAAAATTATTCACATAACTAACTCATGCTTATGACATGAGCAAGGTTGTGAATAATTTTCAAGATGGAGGCCATTTGTTTATAAGTGTATTTGCTACTTAATATCATATTCTGAAGATGGTCATAGAAGTTGACCGAAACGTCAATTTGATGTAATTTTAAAGTTTAATTTTACATAAATATTTATACACCATTCAGTAAAAACGTGTGGTTTACTATACGTTTTCAGCATCGTGTGCATTTTACACTTATATAATTTTTAGTGTATTACATAGCGTCTATAAATTCTCTAGATCATAAGAACGGCTGTATAAAATAAATACCACACTCAAGCGGATATGGGCAGCAATTGTTGTAAATGAATTCTTACTGCGTTATGAGTTTTTTTTAAATTGCTTTATGAGATAACTCATTCCATTGTACGAAAAAAAAAAATTCTTAATAATATTCTGTTGTTGTAGGAAAATGTTTCATAATCTATGCATGATGCATGATTTTTCGTTCTTGTTTTAGCTATTCAGAAAAATCAAAAACAAAAATCTCAAAAGGAAGTTGGAAAACAAAATATATACATTTTTATGCAGCAAAAGATGGTTAGATTGATTTGATACGTTTAAACTGCACAAAAGTACATCATTTACAAATTACGTGATGCAAATAATAGTATGGCATGTAATTTGAATAATATAGTTTATACTGAAACATCTACTTAAATACAACATTTTAAAGATTATAATGTGAAGATAATGGGAAATTTCCTTCATTTGAATAGTGAATATATTTGAACTTAAAGACTCATTACACAAAGTTACTAAAAATCTCTAATCACCACAAATAAAATGAAATGTCAGCGATCAAAGCAATCAGTTATTATAATTTTATGTACAAAGCCCATTAAAAAATATTAAATTAAATGATATGGTCTCAATATGCAGACTACATTTGAAAGTATGCGATGAAGGCATTTTACGTATACAGCTTCAGTGAACATGATACAGTTAGAAAAACGACAGTGTCTAAATCGTATTTTTTTCCTACTGGGGGTATCGTTTGGGCAAAACATGTCCAAAAACATGTAGTGGACTAGCAACTTTCTTATAAAGGGGTCCTAGTGTTTTGAATGCGAACGTGATGTCAACATCTAATCTGTGGGCACAATAACTGTACTGTAGTTTACCCTAATTTTCCAAATATGTTTGGAACTCTCGGAGATTGCGGTTTCTGTCTTTCATTGTAAGTTTATGCAAATTATAGCTTCGCTGGTCTATCTGCAAGGTATATAGGTTGAAACGAAAGGTTGTTTCGGCGGATTTGGGTAGAATCTTTCCCTAGATGGTAAACAAGGCCTGCGTAGATGAGCTAAAACTTGTGTTTTCGACACCTGTCAGAGGAATTGAACTTTTACTCAGTCAAAGTTAGCCATTGGGTAAGACGTTTTGAATTATAGTTTGAATAAAAGCTATTAGGCAGCCACGGGCGGCTATTTTATTAGAAGTTAGATTCTATTAATGGTTTTGCGAGTCTTTCTTTCATTTCAGCTTGATTGACAGCTGGACTTATTAGTGATTTAAATTGTCCGTCCTCTACGCGTAACTGGAACTTCTAGTCATTTCAAGTGGAGCTTAAGTTAGTGCTTCATCTTCGTTAATCGCCGGATGATATAAGCCAGAATTTCTCAAGGGACACTGCCCCTGTCCTTGCCCGCTTCCATTGAATAAAAGTGTTTCAAACCTTAAATCTAAGTAATGACTCAACTTACAGGTAGCGGCCTAGCCAGGTAAGCTACAAACATTTATGAAAAAAGAAAATAATAACAAAATAGCAGTCGTCTAGAAGTAGTTTACACATTTCCGACGGCCACGAAAAAAAAAAAAAAACTTCAAATTTTTAAAATCTGTCTTTCTATTGACAAAATTCAGTTAAGCGCCAAAGTGTTTTATGGTTAATTTTCGTAATGAGATCCATAGCCAAATCGCATATTTGAGGAAGTGTGATTTAGTTTAAAAGTATTTTATAAACCTTTGATATTCACGTTCACTTTAAAAAAATTGTAGTGATGACGACAATAACGGAAGCAGACCTAAATAGGGAAAATTAATAAAATGTAAATATATATATATATATATTAATAAACACAATGGGATCTCTACCATCCTGCACGAAGTGAGGGTATATAACAATAATAATAAACAAATGAAGCCTCAAATTTTCAACCATCTATCGATAACTGGAAATCACCTGCAGTCTGTTCATAAGGCAAAGCACGTGATGAATCCATTGGTTACCACTAAAACATAATTATTAAAATGGAAACAGTTTATTTATTTATTTATTTATTTATTTATTTATTTATTTTTATTTTTATTTTTTATTATTTTTTTTGGCAACAGTTCGAAGGCGCCTAGTACATTTTTGGCGACGACGTAGAAATCCCTAGTGACATCAGAAACAGAATTTCGTGGCTTAAAAACTTTTGTGTTTCTTATCTTTTTTCACTAGATTAATGGTTTCCAGAGATATTTCGCCCAAATGTTAGTACCATAGACAAAAATTCAATGCAGATGCTGTAGTTATTTCAGTTGTGTGTAGGAAGCCCTCAAGTAGCATCCATAAAATAAATTTGTCACTTAATTTGAAGAACAGATGCAACGATGGAACCACAGAATAGCATCTAAAGAAACTTATTTTAACAAAAAAAAGACACTATTTAGACCCTGTATACAAAAAAGTGGCTAAGTAGATTTTTTTTCTTTTATTGTAACAATTTTTTACAAAAATGTACACACTTGTAACTTTAAAATTAAATGTCGTATGCTCAACAGAAAATTGACCATTGTTATTGGGGGCTGTACATCAAATTAGAAATGTAAACATGTGAGATATTGTGAGGAAAAGGAAGCACGGACGATAATAGATATCAAATTGATTTTAAACAAAAGGTAATAGATGCTTGAAATAATATTATTAACAAAGTATTTACAGAATCATTATAAGAATTAAGTGATGTATTGAAGTTGAGAGAAAACGCTTTAATAATGATTTATGGAATTGTATATTTAGAATCTTTTTTTCATTATTTTAATTACTTTTTTAATTAAAACAGCGTTTGTGTCTTTTGCTTATAATTTCTTGATGGTTTGGGAAACTACTTTATACTTTTATCGAACGTCCTTAGCGTTTATTTTTTTTTAGAGACAGTATACATTTTGATCTGAAATTAGTATTTGATATTTCAAACTTTTTTTTCTAAAAAAGCGAATGGGATCAAACAACGATTTACATTTTTAAACTGAATGTCACTTATTGTCACAGAATTATGTAGCGAACTTAATCTTGAAACACAAAAAAATCACTTTCTTGACTTTTTTAAAAATAAGCAAATGGTTTCGAAAACATTTCATGTTCAGATATCCTTTCATTTCATATGAAAAATATGGATTTTGGAAAGAACAACCCCAGATGTTTCTTCAATAGAGGATCAAACATGTGTATAGAAAATAAAATATAAATATAGCATCGTCAGTTTCATAAGAAACCATTTTAACCGAATTTTTTTTAATGAAATGTTGTGAGTGATAAGAGCTATCTCGAAATAGTTTTCTGCTTTTATATATTTTTTGACAGTTTGAAAAAACAGAAACAGGGTTCTCAAGAGAAAGTATATGTTTTAAAAAATAATGTATAGGATATCCGAAAGGGTTAAAACACGTTTTTATTTTTTGCGATAGGCAGACAATGTAAATTACAAAGTGTTCAAAATAAGGTACGAAGAAAGATTATGCCAATGAAATATTCTTGCTATTATTTTTAATGCATTTTTTGTATTTTTATATGACCCCCGTAGACAAAAAGGGCAAAGTAGATTTTTCTTCGTTTATTGTAACAATTTTTTACAAAAATTTACATACTTGTAACTTTAAAATGGAATGTCGTATGCTCAACTGAAAATTGACCAATGTGATTGGGGGCTGTACATCAAAATAGAAATGTAAATCTCATCAAAAAGTCACCTGTAAAAAATGCAGCCAAGTCTCGTAACTCATTTACCGTAAAAAGTACTGAGATCGTATAAAGCCAAGTTTAACTATCTTATTAACTCTGAAATTTTCATTCACAAATCACTCCTAGTCTCTACATCTTTAGTTAATTATTATTTTGTGACTTGGCAATTACGTAGCACGAGAATGTGATGTATATAGTTAGTCTTAATCAAATAATACTATAACATATTAAAGTGTAATAACTTCCCTGTGCGTATATAATTTGCCTTAATTAAATTATCCCATCCTATTCCATACATAGTAAGGTGTAATAACTTCCCTGTGATGCGTAATTGCCAAGTCACAAAATAATAATTAACTAAAGATGTAGAGACTAGGAGTGATTTGCGAATGAAAATTTCAGAGTTAATAAGATAGTTAAACTTGGCTTTATACGATCTCAGTACTTTTTACGGTAAATGAGTTACCAGACTTGGCTGCATTTTTTACAGGTGACTTTTTGATGAGATTTCACTTCTTTTTGTAAGTAATCCTCCTTTTCTTGATTTTCTCCTTTTCTTGAGATCATCCACTGATTTTCGCTAAGCCCACACTCTGTCCCTATTATTTACAGGTATCAAAAATTTGAAGCTTTAGTTTCGTTTGCAAAGTACTGTAGATAAAAAGAGATTTCAGGTTCCTAGGCAAGCACTAAGTTATGGGAGGGGGGCGGGGTCAAAAGTACTCTCAATTGCTTCCAGGATAGGTGCTATCCATCTGAGATATTACTCGCAGCCCTAGATACTTGATATTTAACATAAAAGAACTTTTTAGTGTGAAAAGAAAGCCAAAATTAAAATTTCCGGAAATTTCCAATAAATCAAATTATATTCCTTTATTCGATGTTTTTTTTCGTTTTTTTAGTCTTTTTTTTTTATTATTTACAGATTTTTTAATTTTTCCTTACTTTGTGTACTAAACCCTGCCTTTCTGCCAAATGTCAAGCTTCTAGGACTACAAAATCGAATTATTTTCAAATTTTCGACTTTTTATAAATTTATTGATTTTTCGATTTTAATTCTAAGTTACCTGATTGTCATGCCAATATAGTAATTATTTGATCCGTCTTCTTAGGATCATTTAGGTTCAATTTAGAGATACATCAAGTGAATCTTAGAGTTACCATAATTTTATTTAGAAAGGACTATCAAGCCATAACCAGCCAGTAATGTCGGGAGGGTAGGGGGAGCTGTGAAAATTTTTGTGGGGATGACAACATTTAACAATCCATATTTCATATGTGAAGTACATAGAGTACAACCTGTGAAAGAAAACAAACCTGTCTATAAAGAAATCGCCTATATCGTAGCCAGTCTATAGCGGAACTTCTCTATAACGAAATTCGTAAACGAAAGAAAAGAAAACCATAATCCGGGGGAAATAACATAAAACAATTAGGGGCGTTGTACTAGCTAATAGGACAATTATCTTAAAACTAATGTTTCTAGCAGTACAAAATCAAATTGTTTTCGAATTTTCGATTTCTTAAAGATATTTCGATTTTTCGATTTTATTTTCGAATTTAACGAATATTTTAATTGTTCCTTTTATTGAATAGTAAATACTACTTTTACACCAAGTTTTAAGTTTCTAAGACTACAAGATAAAATTATTTTCAATTTTTGATATTTTCGAATTTTTTTTATAATTTTCTGGATTTTTAAATTTTTTCTTATTTTGTATCCTTTATTACAAATTTCAAGTTTCTAGAGCTACAAAATCGAATTATTTTGAAATTTCCGATCTTTTTCGAGTTTTTTTTATTCTATTTTCGAATTTATTGTGTTTTAATTTTTCCTTTTTCTGTATCCTAAACAATAAGTTTACGCCGAATTTTAAGTTCTAAAGTTACAAAATCGAATTTTTTTCAATTTTTCGTATTTTCGAATTTTTTTTTCGAATTTTACAGATTTTTTATTTATTTCTTTTTTTGTATCCTAAATACTACCTTTATTCCAAATTTTAAGTTTCTAGCTTTACAAAATCGAATTATTTTCAAATTTTCGTTTTTTTGTTCGATTTTTTTTTTTCAATTTTTGTTGTGTTTTTAATTTTTTCTTTTTCTGAATCCTAAACACTACCTTTACACAAAATTTTCAGTTTCTAAGACTACGAGATCATATTATTTTCATTTTCTCTCTTTTTCTTATTTTTTTTTTTTTTTTTTTTTTTTTTTTTTTGAAATTTTCGATTTTTTTTAACTATCCATATTTTTTAATGTTTCCTTATTCAGTATCTTAAATATTACCTTTATTCCAAATTTCAAGTTTCTAGCGCTATGAAATCGAATTATTTTCAAAATTTCCTTATTTTTCGATTTCTTGATTTTATTTTCGAATTTTATTGCGTTTTTATTTTAACTTATTCTGAATTCTAAACACTGTCTTTACTGCGAATTTTAAATTTCTAAGGCCAAAAGATCAAATTATTTTAATTTTTTTCAATTTTTTTCCAATTTTTCGAATTTTTGATTTTTTTTTTTCGAATTTTCTGGATTTTTTAATTTTTCCTTATTTTGCATCCTAAATACTACCTTTATTTCCGTTTTAAGTTTCTAGCGCAACAAAATTTGATTATTTGAAATTTTTCCATTTTTTTCGATTTTATTTTTAATTTTTTTTTTTGTGTTTTGATGTTTTCTTTTTCTGAATTCTAAACACTACTTCACACCTAATTTTAAGTTTTTAAGACTACAAGATCGTGTTATTTTCAATTTTCAATTTTGTTCGATTTTTTTTTAATTTTCGAATGTTTTTTTTTTTTTTTAATTTTCCGGATTTTATAATTTTTTCTTTCTTTGTATCCGAAACACTAGCTTTATTCCAAATTTTAAGTTTCTGTGGCTGCGGGATCTACCCAATCTTTTTGATGACGCAAGAGTGAGTGAGTGACAAAAAATCGAAACTTTGAGTTCATATATCGTCTGCACTAATTTATGGGTATTTTTTTAATTATGCATATTTTTTAATTTTTCCTTATTTAGTATCTTAAATATTACCTTTATTCCAAATTTCAAGTTTCTAGCGCTATGAAATCGAATTATTTTCAAATTTTCCTTATTTTTTGATTTTTCCGACTTTTGGATTTTATTTTCGAATTTTATTGCGTTTTTTATTTTAACTTATTCTGAATCCTAAACAGTATTTTACTGCGAATTTTAAGTTTCTAAGGCTAAAAAATCAAATTATTTTAATTTTTTCAATTTTTTACGAATTTTTCGAATTTTTGAATTTTTTTTCGAATTTTCTGGATTTTTTAATTTTTCCTTATTTTGCATCCTAAACACTACCTTTATTCCGAATTCCAAGTTTCTAGCGCAACAAAATCGTATTATTTGAAAATTTTCGATTTTTTCAATTTTGCTTTCGATTTTTTTGGCGTTTTTGATGTTTTCTTTTTCTGGATACTAAACACTACCTTCACACCAAATCTTAAGTTTCCAAGACTACAAGATCGTATTATTTTCAATTTTCAATTTTGATGGAATTTGTTGAATTTTCGAATGGTTTTTTTTTCGAATTTTCCGGATTTTCGAATTTTTCCTTTCTTTGTATCCTAAACACTACCTTTTTTCCAAATGTCAAGTTTCTAGGGCTACGGGATCAACCTAATATTTTTTATGACGCGTGAACGAGTGAGTGAGTGAGTGACAAAAAATCGAATGTTTGAGTTCATATATCGTCTGAACTAGAAAAGACAGAAAGTAATTTTAAATTTTGGTTCTGTGTGCCAAACACTCTAGAAAAACAAAGTTTCAAATTTTTGGGATACTCCAGCGCGGAGATATGGGGGGGTCAAAAGTGCCCTGAGTTGCTTCCAGAAAAGTATGCTTACGGCTGTCCTCTCTCGACTTGGCGGAGGCACGGCAGTGCCTCCAGATCTTGCCAAGGCTGTGGTTTTCCTATTAGACGTAATGTTAGCTATATGCTCCATTTTCTTGCAACTAAATTTCCTCATGCCAATATAGTAATTCATTGATCCGTTTTCTTAGGATCGTTTATGTTCAATTTAGAGATAAATCAAGAGAATCTTAGAATCACCATGATTTTATTTAGAAAGGACTATCAAGCCATAACCAACCAGTAATGTCGGGAGGGAGGGAGAGATGTGAAAATTTTCGTGCGACCAACATCTTTTAACAACAAATATTTCATTTACAAATTAAATAGAGTAAAGCCTGTGAAAGAAAATGAACCTGTCTATAAAAAAAAAGGTCTATAACGTAGCCAGTCTATAGCGGAACTTTTCTATTACAAAATTCGTAAACAAAAGAAAAGAAAAGCATAATCCGGGGAAAATAACACAAAACAATAACGGAAGGTGTACTAGCTAATAGGACAATTATCTTAAAATCTATCTAAAACAAACTATCCCCATCCTGTGGGATTTGTTTTTCAATGTTTTACTTTATTTAATGCAAAACATAGATTGCATCCGACAACTCATAAAAATGTCCTCCGGCCTGTACCGGCAGGAAAAGGTAGCTTTCTTATATCTTCGTTTTAAAATTTTAGCTAATGTTACTCGAAAACAGCAAGTTAAAATGCAAAGAAACCGTTTACAAAAGATTCGTTTACACTGAATTTGAATAAGAAATTCGCCAAATTATTGAGCTATAGCCAAGTTGGCTTCATTTATGAAGACTTATTTTTGTCGCCAAATTTGGCGAGATTTCGCCAATTGTCGCCAAGTTTGGCGAGAATTTGGCGCTAATGGATATGAATATATAGTTTTATGCGTATGATTGGGAAAATGATTACAACAATGAAAGAAAATAATTTGCGAGAAATCGCGTTCACTAAAACTTTTAAATTTATATTAAAATCATTAAAATTACAGACATTACAATACACTTTCATAAAACATTAAAAACATATTAAAATGGGACGTTTCGGATTTACATGGAAAATCCCTCTTCAACAACAACATTTCACTTAGCGTAAATCATAGTTCAAAAATATCAACAAATAGAAAATGCAACGTATCAAAATTTCGAAGTCAAAGTTACAGTTATAATAACACGGAGTATTCATTCGGGATTGCACCTGCTTGACCATTATTGATCATAAATTTATCGTTGGTTTTTTGTAATGTGCTGTTTTGTTTCAAAATGTCAGCCACCCTAGAATTTCAAACTGCTCTATCTCAGCCAATTTTTAAGATAGAGGTAAAACAAAAAATGCTCTGGAATCCTTGTATCAAGTCCTAACACCTAATTAAAAAATAAACTTGATTTTTTAACTTTTTTGTATATTTATTTTAGTTTTAAAATTTTCCGTGGCCGCCATCTTGAAACAAGATGGCGGACCAAGCTGGCCAACGAACTCGGTCGAGGCATTGGTGAGCTTAATACACACAATTAGTTTCATCCAAATTAATTTATAAATACGAGCGTTATCGTATCAAATTATTTTCATTTTTTCAATTTTTTTCGAATTTTTTTATTTTTTTTTCGAATTTTCTGGATTTTTTTAATTTTCCTTTTTCTGTATCCTAAATACTACCTTTATTCCTAATTTGAATTTTCTAGCGCAACAAAATCGGATTGTCTTCAAATTTTCGGTTTTTTTCAATTTCTTCGATTTTTTCAATTTTGCTTTCGATTTTTTTGGTGTTTTTGATGTTTTCTTTTTCTGGATGTTAAACACTACCTTCACACCAAATCTTAAGTTTCCAAGACTACAAGATCGTATTATTTTCAATTTTCAATTTTGATGGAATTTGTTGAATTTTCGAATGTTTTTTTTTCGAATTTTCTGGATTTTATAATTTTTCCTTTCTTTGTATCCTAAACACTACCTTTTTCCCAAATGTCAAGTTTCTGGGGCTACGGGATCTACCCAATCTTTTTGATGACGCGTGAACGAGTGAGTAAGAAGTGACAAAAAATCGAATGTTTGAGTTCATATATCGCCTGAACTAGAAAAGACAGAAAGTTGTAATTTTAAATTTTGGTCCTGTGGGCCAAATACTCTCTATAATTGAAGTTTAAAATTTTTGAGATACTCCAGCGCGGAGATATGGGGGGGTCAAAAGTGCCCTGAGTTGCTTCCGGAAAAGTATGCTTACGGCTTTCCTCTCTCGACTTGGCGGAGGCACTGCCGTGCCTCCAGATATGTGAGATATTGTGAGAAAAGGGAAGCACGGACGATAATACATGTTAAATTGATTTTAAACAAAGTTAATAGATGTTTGAAATAATATTATTAACAAAATATTTACAGAAGCATTATAAGAATTAAGTGATGTTTTGAAGTTGAGAGAAAGTACTTTAATAATGCTTTGTGGGGAATTATATTTTTGGATTTTTTTTCACTCTTTTAGCTACTTTTTGATTTAAAATAGCATTTGTGTCTTTAGTGATCTCTGTCTGCGTAATAATCTTTTTAGATGTATATATAATGTCATTTTATCACAGTTGTTAAAGCACTTTCCAAAAACTTAATTCGCGTTTCAATCGTTTTTGGACACTTTGTATCCATTGTTTGAAGCTTAAAATTTAAAAAAAAAAGGGGGGGGGCGAAGATAATGAATTAAGTGAAAGGTAGCTAGACATTTGAAAAATTTGGTTCGGAGGAGAAAAAAAAAGGGGGGGGGTGGAACGAAGAGAATGAATTAAATGAAAGGTAGCCAGACGAACAGCTGTTTACCAATTTATATATAGTAAAATGAACTTTGTACTGTTTGCAAATTTATATATTTTTATTTGTGCTATTTCACGTTGCTCATTTATTTTTAATATAACGGCACAAAGTTTAATCCTCCTTTTTAGATACCCTGGAAGTTATTCTCTAAAATTACTTTGCTAGAGCAACAACGTCAGCGTAAAAAAAACCTGCCCTACTGCTTGGCATTTTACTATACATTCATGAAACGTCGCAGAGGATATCTGAATAGTATTTACTATCCAGCCTATACATTTTTTCCCTTGGCGAGATGCAAGTAAATCGGCTTTGTGATGATATAAGAGAACATAATTTAAAATCAAATTTTGTTACCTCAAACAAAAATAAAAAATAAAATTTAAAAAAAGCTTACAAATTCTTGCAAAAACAAAAACTTTTGCAAAACTTTTCTGAATAGTGAGATCAGTTCACAACTTTTGTAAATAAATTTAATAATTGTTTTTTATAAAGCAAATAATGCGGTAAATATATACAACACAAGAATATATATATATATATATTTAATAAAAAAAGTAAAGGAATGTTATTTTTTAGATTATAATAGAGTTTGAATTTCAAATATTTAAGGGTTTGGAAATCTCCCTTAAAACAAACTTTTATAGTAAAACTAGCAGGCTGTTCTAAACAGACCGCTTTCCGAACGAACTTCCGGAACGGGTACCCGCTGCCTACGGTAACCTACAGCAGGCGTTTAGTTCAACCATCAGCCGCCAGGGGGTGCATTCTATTCTAAACGAGCTTCCGACACGAGTCCTCGCTGCCTATATCACCGAATAGCAGGCGTACTGCGCACGCTCTGCAAAGATGAATTAGTTCCACCTTACACCTGCAGGGGATACCAGATCTAAAGATCTTTAACATTAACGCGATATTTAAATCACGCCCAACCCCGCCCCCTTAAAATTTCACCCTTCATTGATTTTCAAAAACAACAAAAGTTTTCTTTTTTTTTTCCTTTTTTGTATATATTTATATATATATATATAATTGAGAAATAATAATAACAAGCATATATTAGAATAATAAATAATTTAGTTTTATACATTTACTTCAAATGAATTACTTATAATCACCTGTATGTTATAATTCGTTAAAATGAATGTGATAGATTATCCGCCCCCTTAAAATTTAACCGATGACCTTTAACTATAATAAATATCGGTAACTTTTGAAACAGAAACAAAATTACATGATTTTTACTTATTTATTTATTTATTTTATTTTAGTTTTTATTTATCTATTTATTTATTTATGTATTTATTTAATTTTATTTTTAATTTATTTATTTATTTAGTTTTGACTTCGGATTTTATTTTCTTTCCTTTTAGGGTTAGTTTTTTCCAAAAATTAATCAAAATACAGGACGATTTTTACAAAAATTGGGTGTTTTGATGCAGAAAATTTTTCTACATATGTGTGGTGAGTTTTAAATCGATACTTTAAAACACTTTTCTTAATATTCGCGAATTAGTGAAAACAAGCCAATCGTTGCCATTGACAAAAGAGAAATACGCGTTTTTTCGCTGCCACGTACCTTAGCGGCTTAGATATATAGATTAGTAAAAAAGCAATGCTCTAGTATATTTAATAAAATGTAAGAAACTGAAAATGACGCTAATAAATAACTCTAGAAAAGTGTTCAAATATAGTGAACATGACATAGTGAACGTAGACAGTGTCAAGTGAGGTAAATAGTTAGTGAAGTAATTTGTAATTATTGAATTAGATTCCTCAGAAAACTTTCGTTACAATATATTTATTATTAATTATTACTAACTATTGATTTAAAGATTTTTTTCAAAGTTAAAAATACTTGTCGAAAATAATAATTACCTCATGTTTATTTATAAACGTATGTTATGCCTATCATTTGAAAATTGTCATTTTTAAATATTTTATTGCTCAACAACATCGCAAAAATTACAGTCCTCTGATAAAAAGCAATGTTATGTAATAAATTTCAAAACCTGACTTGACAGCATCACATTCAAATATTTATGCATCATTTAAGGTAGGGATTTTTTTTTTTTTTTTTATAAAAAAAATATGTTTCATAATAAATGAAAAATGCAATCAAATTACAACATGTTTTGTCATGTCACTTTTCCATCCAGAAAAGGCACCATTTCTAAGCAAGCTGTTCCAATTAGTTATAACAAGGACTACCCCCGCCCCCTTTCCCTCTTCCTCACCCGTCATTGATTTTCAAAAACAACAATTTAAATATATATATATAATTGAGAAATAATAATAAGAAGCATAGATTAGAATAATAAACAATTTAGTATTATAGATTTATTTGAAATGAATTACTTATAATCACGTATATGTTACAATTCGTTAAAATGAATGTGATAGATTAATCAGTTTTAATTCTGAACACAAAAATTTGATTAGAAACTTACAAAAAACTTGAGCATTTTTATCATTATACCCAATTTTATATGCGAAAGAGGCTGCATTGTCACTATTTCTTACTGATTTATTTAAACCTCCCCCCCTCCCCCTACATTCTTATAACGTGACATGCTAGCTGCCTAGGGCGGGGAGGAATAGCGTTTTCTGTGCCAAAGATGGAAAATGCTATTTAAAATTTATTCTTCGATTAAAAGTACGAGTGAAAAGGAAGATCACTGCTTGCCGCGCAAGAGCATTGAGGGGGGGGGGGGATGCTGTTTGTGCTCATTTTTGTAGGTCAATTTTTGTAAAGAAATAAAATGGCAGATTAATTAACTTGGTCGCCGGATTTTAAAAAAAAAAAAAAAAAAAAAAAAAAAAAAAAAAAAAAATGCATTTGTTAATTTTTTCTTTTCAGAATTGAAGAATATGAAGATAATTATGATATGTTATTGAATTTATATTCCAGTGGATCGATTTACGTACTTACGAAAGAAATTGAAACTGACAACCTTTACAATCTAGCCAAGTTCTATTAAAGAATTACCTATTACATGAAAATATAATACTCAAACAAACTTAACGAATTCCATGATGCTTTACCCAGTTTAATGTCTATCTTTTTTTTTATATTATTATGACATAGATTAGCATACAACTTACATAGATATGTAGTTTATATTGCATTAATTTACATTGGAAATACTCCATCATATTTTCTACCTTTTTATACAGGGTTATCAGGAAAGAATCATCCGATTACAAACTTTAATATTTTTCAAAATTACAAACAGAAAATTTCAATTAATATGTCATTGTAATATATATATATATATTATTATTATTATTTTTAACTGCTTTTGTAGCAGGATAAATTGCAGTTCTGCAGTCGAATTTAACTTTTCTATAGCAGGACAAAAGACAGTTTTGTCGCTTCAAAAACTGATGTTGCAGCAAACTATAGCAATTTTTTACACACTTTTATGAATAAAATTAGCAATAATTTTGAGCAGCATGGAGAAGGAATTTAAGAATTAAAAAACTTTCTATAGCAATAAATATGTGATCAGATATTATATAAATATAAAAACATTTGTGCTATGATGTCTATATATGCCACCTATTGCGAAAAGACAATGTTACAAATTAAAAATTTTACATTTTTCATTTACAATGACATATTAATTATAATTTTCTGTTTGTAATTATGGAAAATATTAAATTTTGTAATCGGATGATTCTTTCCTGATAACACTAGTTCGAACACTCATTTACGTTTCCATCAACTCCTCCGTTCTCGAATGAGCAATAAAACATAATTATTCCTTTTTATTGTTATCTACAAAAAAGAAAAATTATAAACTTACTGTAAATATACATTCGCATACTTTCCGTCCTGTATGCATATTTTTTTATTTTTTACACCGTATACATAACAGTATCCTACTTCTGTCAATCGGGCATCATGAACTTTTTAATATATCATTTCCCAACAGCATTGCAATAAATTGCACTCCTTTTATAGAAAAAAAAAAAAAAGTTGAATTCTGTAATAAATTTCAGCAACTTGCTTGACGGCATCACTTCAAAATATGTGATTCAATTAAGGCAGATATGGGGTTGTTATAAAAAGCGTTTCTTTTGAAATGAGATGCTATCAAATTACGACATTTTTTGTCATATCGCTTTTCGATGCAGATTATGCAACTTTCCTAAGCAAGCTGAACCAATTAGTCTATAACAAAGTTAATTTTCCTGCAGGTCTGAGGCTATACAGACATCCACGGTATCTTATTGAATTTATATTCCAATGGATCGAATTACGGACTTATCTTTCAACAACGTATCTCATTTTTCGCGTTTTATTTATATTAGCTTTATCTATAATATCTTGGCAAAATTCCCTTAACACATATAATATATAAATTCTCAAAATTCAGTGTGTATTTGATTTCACATAATTTCTCAGTCCTTTTTTTATTACTGTATTGAAGTAAATTAACAAAATTTGTATGTTTTTCTTTTGTTATTTAGGGTTTTTTTCCGAAGTATTTCGAAACATAATTTGATTACTATTGCTTTTAGCCTCTGTCAACCACTTCTCTCTATATATCTGATTTACAGCAAATTTCTTTATTGCTGTCATTTAAGTGGATTCATAAATTTAATGTGGAAATATTGATTAGATTTATACCTACTCGAAGCTAGAAAACTTTGCTAAAGTGAATTATTTTCTTATTATATTGTAAGAATAGCACCGAATCCATAAAATGCTTAAGCGTTAGATGAATATGCTTATAAACAATTGGATTAATTAGGACGTTTAGGTGTATTCTCTGCAAAAATTAGATAAACTAATTGTTTTCATGCTTAAAATAAATTATGACCTTTTATAGCTTTCATACATTAAGTGCACTGTAAAAGAATTGTTGATTTTATAGAAAAATAAAATATAACATTCAGGGCGCTAGTAAAAAGCAATTTTATCAAAAAAAATAATTTTTTAACAATCAAATGTAGTATTTTATCGTCAGAAAAAGATAAAGTTAAAAAAAGATTCAGATATTTTTACACGAAATTAATTTATTGACAGATTCAACATTCTTTCTTTCTTGTGTAACTTTTTAAAAAATGACCAAAAGAATCTTTGTATTTCAATATTTTAATTTTCCTTGGACTTCAAAAAACTAAATATTAAAGAAACGCGATAATTAAGTTAAATATTGAAAATAAACTGGGGTGTAAATATATATATACAGTATGCCCACTAAAGTCCCTTGCCATCCTCTTAACTTCGGAACGGCAGCTGCTATATTCCTAAAAGCAGTGTCTAGGTATAGTAAAGTAGACATGCGCTACTGAATGAAACCGCCTACGGTGCTACATGGTGGAAAGCTGCGGAGTTAGCATTCTATCTCGAAAACGGAAAGATATACAGAAAAAAAGTAATTTACAAAGTTGTAGAGCCTCATCGATTTAGTACGAAAAGACACCTTGTGGACATTAATGCGAAGAATAGAATGGTTAAAATGAGCTTTTTTTTTTTCGTGATTTCAAACACTGTGACGTGACGAAACAATCTTAGAAGAAAAAAAAACAACTAGTTATAACAATATACCTTTTTTGAGATGTTCAAACTTCTCACCGTCAGCTGCAATACACATTTGGATCCTTGTTTAAATATCCCGTTGCACACATTGGAACGTAGATAGGTGGCATGTTGGCACAAGCGTCCGCAATGCGTCGTTTAAGGTCCTGTAATGTTTGTGGAGGGGTCGCATACACCTGCTGTTTCAAGTGTCCCCACAGGTAAAAGTTCAGTGGAGTCATATCAGGCGAACGTGGAGGCCAATCTTCGAAACAGCCATACCCAGTTATTTGGTTCCAGAATTCCTTGACGAGGTACTACTCCACTGAGATATCTTGTGAGCAGGCGCTCCGTCATGTTGAAACCATAGATTCCGAAGATTAAACAACGGCAGGTTCTGCAGAAAATCGGGTAGTACATTCTGTAGAAGTTGTAAATATCATGCGCCCGTTAACGTGCCACCGTAAAATACTGGGCCGATCAGCTTGTTATTGTAAATTGCACACCAAACGTTAATAGCAAACCGCAATTGATGTCGAACGTCGGTAAAACATCCACACTTTAAAAAGAAACGGAAGAAAAAACTGCAAAAAATGCAGTTAATACTTCATCTAGAATTCAAACACAGCACTTTTGTTAATTTACAGTGATAACAGCAGTATAGAAAGCGACATCTGTTGGCTATATCTCTCAAATGACAATGAGGAGGAAAAGAAAAACACAGGCAGAGAAGGACAGTGGGGCTGGGGCAGCGGCAGGTGCAGGCAGTTGCAGTAGTGACGCTTTGATGCTACACTATGAGAGAAATGGCCGCCGTTACATGCGAGCGTATAAAGGTGTAATAATTATTAATTACACCACTTATTGGATTATTTCAAACAAATTTTAAAGAATAAAAGTAAGTTTTATCTTTGTTTTCTTATATTATTGTTTTAATATCATAAAATTTCTGTTATATAATTATCAGTACAAATTTTGTTTTTAAACCACGTGTATATCACGACAGTTAGCTTTCAAGTCTAGAATAAATATTTTGTTTTAAATCGTAAAAATAGATGATTTTGCTTGGTTATGTGGTTTTTTATTTTTCTTCCGTATTTTCTCCCAGGACTTTGTTATTATTACGTATAATTTGCGTCTAAGTATCACAGGCAATTTTTATGCAAGCAGATTTTTTTTTAAAGAAGATCCCTGTTTTTAGCTATGCCTTATTACGCTATTATATATTTTTCAAAACTCCAGTTCATACGTTGGCATTCGAATATACTTTCTAAATCCTATAATTATTTTACGAGCCTACAGTTTCCGGTTCACTTTCGACGGTAATTTAAATATTTTTATTTATTTAATATATTTAGCCGATATTTCGGTCAGTGATTTACTTTCAATTTTCAAATCATTTATTATGAGTAATCTGGATGCACTATTTTATCAATTCCTAAAATATTCCTTGAGTTTGTTTACTGTCGTAGCAATAATCTCCAGCAACTCGTTTAATGCTTTTGTCCATTATCTATTTATTTTTACGCTTAATTTTAAAGTTTTTGTGTGAACAGATTTGTTTAATTATTATTTTATTCTACGTTTCTTGAACTCACAAGTGTTTTTTTTTTTCTCCCCGTGTTCATTTTTCAATCGGACCAGATATTTATGGAATTAAATGTAGAGTTATAAAATTATCTTAGCATAAGATAAATTTTTTATCAATATAAAGTTTCCATATCGGCAAGTTCCGTACAATAAGGTCTTGTTATTAATTATATATGTATGATAGTTTAAATATCAGAAAGTTTTGTATATCCGTGTGGAGGGGTGGGGGAAATAATGACTACATTGAATAAACAAAAATATTTAAATAGATACAAAAAATAACCCTAAATTTGTTGGAGAAAATATATATATATATATATATGATTTAAATTAGTAGGTATTTTCAAATACAAACAAACAGATAAACAAAGTCCTGTAAAGAAATACTGAATAATTAATTAAAAGCTAGATAAAATCTTCCTTTGTTATGATTTATTGAAAAAACATTTTATCTATAGACAAATGCTTAAAATTTTTGTGGGTGATATACTTGACAAAAAACCGAAATTTGTATCTTATATATGTATAACAGAATCTATTATATAATAATGATATTAAAACATGATATAAGTAAACAAAAAGGTAATACTTACTGCCCAAAGTCTTTGAAATGTGTCTCAGGTTAAAATAAGAAAAAAAAACAATACACGGAGAGGAGGGGGGGGGGGATAAAAATATCAATAACAAATGGTAAAAGTTTTACAGTTATGCTGTTAAAATTGCGTTAAAATTAACAGCAAAAACTGCTGTAAAACTAACAAATCAGCTGTAAAATAAAAAACTGAACTGCTGTAAAATTAACCGCAAAAAATGCTGTGAATTTACAAAAGTGCTGTTTATCCATGAAAAACAAAACTGCTGTAAATTCACAGCAAAATATGCTGGCACCCATATTGCCAGCATTTTTTGCTGTAAAAATACTGTGATTTTTTTTTACAGTGCAGGATTTACCAGCGCCCAGTAATAGATGCTCTGCCTACTTTACATGTCATTCCGTGAAGAGCATGCCTTATCCGTCCACACTATACCTGCCAAGAATGTTGGCTGGACCTGTATCTGGTTCACGGCGAAGTTGCACCATGCATAGCGTCGCTCGTCATCCCCGTCCAGTAAAACCTCTTGAGGTGTTGGTCGATATCGGTGAGCACCTAATTCACTTAGGATTTTCCAAACCTGACTTTTTGAGAGGCCACAGTGTTCACTTATCTCTCTTGTGCTGCATTTCGGATATGCGAAGGCGTATGCTAATACCTCATACGGTTGAACTTGCCGTCCTACCTCAGCTGGTCTGCCCCATTGGGCTCGACTAGTCACGCAGCTTGTCTCCTTTAAACGTTTTACAACAGTTAGGATGGTTTGATGAGAAGGATGCGGGCCGGTAAGAAAACGTTGCTGGTACAACCTTGCTGTTGATCTTGCCTTTCGTTCACATTCACCGTAAAGTAAAAACATCTCACAATACTCCGCTTTGGAAAATCGCTCCATGACCATGAGCATCAACATACAACACCAAGAAGATGTCTCTTTTATAGCTGTCTCGGGTGAACAGGTGTTAACGTTTCTTACGTATTTACATGCTGCAAAAATTTTGAACCCCAAGCGCAAATTGCATTGAGTTGATAGGATACTGTTTTGCACAACCTACATATTGTCTACTCTGTTTATAAAGACAATCAGTACAAGGGTGCAAAACCTCGGGGTTTGAACCGCAATCCTTTTCATTGGGAATCACAAGCGATACCACTTTGCCACATTGCGGTGTCGTGCTTTGTCCGAAAGATAATCATTTCTCCTTCCGTTCAAGTTTTGTGACGTCACAGTGTAGGAAATCACGAAAAAACAAATGCGAGTTTTATCCGTTCTATTCTTCGCATTAATGTCCACGAAGTGTCTTTTTATACTAAATCAATGATATTCTACAACTTTGTAAGTCACTTTTTTCCGTCTTTCCGTTTTCGAGATACGAATGCTAATCCCGCAGTTTTCCACCAGGTGGCGCCATAGATGGTTTCATTCAGTAGCGCATGTCTACTTTACTATACCTAGACACCACTTTTATGAATATAGCAGCAGCCGTTCAGAAGTTAAGAGGGTAGCAATGGACTTTAGTGGGCATGTATATATATATATATATATATATATATATATATATATATATATATATATATATATATATATATATATATATATATATGTATATATATATATATATATATATATATTATATATATATATAATATATATATATGTATATATATATATATATATATATATATATATATATATATATATATATATATATATATATATATATAATATATATATATATATGTATATATATATATATATATATATATATATATATATATATATATATATATATATATATATATGGTAAGGGTGAAAGCAAGACTACCTTTAAATAGTTCGATAATAATAATTCTTTGATTTGCCGCAAATGTCTTAAGGATTTGCTAAAATTCTGCTTTTTGAACTTTTTTAGCAACATTTTTTTATATTAAATTTCATTTATTTTAATTGTATTTACTTGAAAAGTCATGTTTAGTGTACCAATGTTTAAATAAGCTCTGGTTTCGTGTTATTTTAATGCTATGTGCTTTCAAAATGTACAGCTTTTAGCTTGTTTTGCGTTTGAGACCAACACGAAACAACCTAGAACCTCGAGGTAGTAGCTGCACGGCGAGTTGCACCCACCCTTCTACCCATGGAATGTTATATTCAGAATACTTTTTTTAGGCTACGAAGTCCTTCTTCGAATTGAATTTTGGCATCGTTTTTCTTGCTTGAAGTTTTGCTCTGATGGATGCATCTGTTCCTTCATCCCCACATACCTTTGATGCAGCCTTTGTCACAATTTTAACGGCTCTTTCCACAAACTGGGAGTGACTTGAAAAGCAAACAAACGATTCATCTTACATGGATTTTGAAATTATGTTGTCTTCAATATCTTCTGATGAAAGAGTTTTGGTTATTGGAGGCCCAGTGATTTCGATGGAGACCCATTCGATACATTTATAGTACTGTTGCCTTAAAGTTCAGTTGTGGAACTTTAAACTCTCAAACTTTGTCGGGTTTTTTTTTTTTAAATTGCTACATTTTTTATTTATTTTCCATCCTATTCTTCTAATATCTTGGTTATTGTCAGTTGCCATTACTACCAGTAAGTTCTCGAGATGGCCATAGTAACCATTTGTTTGAGCGATTAAATGCACTGTCTTCTTTAGCTCATCTGGTAGAAACGTTGAGAGTTGAACAATCTGCCACAGATGTCTAGGTCCATCTGTGCAATCTCACCGTTTCCTTACAGCAAAAAATCCTCGATAACACTGTCCGGTTGAAACCGCTGCACAAATATTAAATAAATACCTTTGATCTGCGCTCAAATCTTCACTCTTTTGCATTTTGGATGTCCATGAAACAAGAATAGCCTCGAACAAAGCGACACGTAGATTTTAGCGCCCCATTAGTCTAACTCCAATTGGGCTAGCAAAGGTCTTAGGTCTCATGCTACCACCATCTAGTTTAGACAGTAGATGTCGGAGTGGAAGCTTGTTCGTATGAAGAATGCTTATCAAATGTTGCAGTTATCTTCTTAAATTATTTTTCAAGACAGGCATTCACACCGTGTTATTTTCCGGTATTAACAGCGGTGGCGTCACAACGGAGTGCTATCAGTTCAGAAAAATCCACTTTGTTCTAGCTTAGAAAATTATATAATGATATTGCTATTTCTTCACTATGACCGGAACAAGGTGTCAAGTGACTCAAATATTCCGAACCAGGTTCAGACAACACAGTGATATGTTCTTCGTCTTTCTCTCGACTGTGCCGCTTGTTCGCTTTTGTTTCTATGAGGATGGTTTTATCTTTTCTACCATCAAAGAATATGCTCTGACCTTGTTTTTATCGATGACGAGATCCTTATCCTCTGCTGTCACAATTCCTGCAGTTTCAAATACAAAAGCTATTAAAGCAACATCCCTCTCTGATACACCAGTTCTAAATGTGTCGAACGTTGTGTGAGAAAGGGATGGTCTGACAGTGTCTGCTTTTGTAGGAACCTGGTTCAAATTCTTATTCAGACGAACTGCCTACTTCAAAGCTCACACTGCTGGAATTTTCTTACAATATCTGTATCTTAGATCTGGATCGAGCTCCACTCGTTGAGGGTCCTGACACAGAATTAATATCCATCGTTGAAATTGGATCCTTTTCATTTTTCAGCGACATTGTCTTTGCAAGGATTTTGCTGGTTTTAAATCAGTATTTCCGATAATCAGTTTTCGAACAGTTCTTAGATCCTGCTGGAAATTCACCTCTAGGTATAGAATTTTACGGCTGATGTCGCAGCTGCAATTGTTCAAGTCTCTATAATTTGAAGCTGCAATGACAAAGAGAGAGGATTCCGCATTCCGTACGAATTCTTTGCGGATCGCCTTGTCATTCACTCCGTACGATTAAGGGATTTTTCCAATGATCTTGTTGTAGTAATTCCTAATCTTTCTGTTAATTGTTCGTGTGAAAACTAATGGTATTGATGCCATTATCCAGATTTAAGTAACTCTTTCACCGACCATCTTAATAAGATCATCAACTGATTGAAGATAAATATCACGATTTTCATGTATGGCACTTTGCAATCAGTAGTAGTGGTGCATGACGCCAGCATAAATTGGCAATATCAAGTCTTTCAATTCGCACGATGCTCCAAAAAGGCTACTTTTCACACTATCGTGTATCTTTAGATGGCCATGGCCCTTTCACACTAGCCATTGCTAAACTCATCTTAATAAAACGTACAAAACACAGTAATGGCACGTTAAACTATCCAAACAGCACTTCATCGCCCGATACAAAGGTTTCGCCTTCACACTGAACAAATGTCGCAGGAAAACTGACAGCAGAAAAATAATAAGCATCTCATTTCGCACTTTCTCACCTCTCCTATTTCCTACCTCATCCTGACGAAGACTCATTGCGTTCGCACTAGTTCAGCAGGAGGTAGCAGTCATTCCTGTTGATGTACTCTTTTATATTGTATTAGGCGTAATATCGCCACTGTAATCAATACTGGAATACGATGGTAGACGCATTGAGCACTTGCAGCTGTAAATCCCGCTAAAAAAGTGTGTATTATTTCACAATAGTATTTTTTTCTTTTCTTTTTTTTTTTTTTTTTTTTAGCAGCGTCGTTAATTGTGAAGACTTTCAATTTTGAATTTTTTTGCAAACATACAAATCCCTGTATCACGGTGAATAATAATTTTGAAACCGCAAATTTCTTCGAAGCATATAGGTATTTTTATCAGTTTTTACCTTTGCTAAGGACTTTTGAAACACACGATAGACGAAATAAACGACAAATGTAAATTTCACGAGTCAATTTCACAAAATTCAGATCATAAACAACAGACAGATAAACAAGTGAAATTTTTTAGAATAAAACTTTTTTTTTAAACATTTTTCAGTATGATTCGAATGTGCTTAAATTAGAAGAAAAATCATTCTTTATGTATGCATTATGAACAAGTTCTGAAAACAACTACAAGGAGAGGTTAGAAAATATTATGCCCTTCCTTTTTTCTAAAAAAATCGTAAAGCACAGGAATAAACAAAGCATTGGTCTAATGCGACATCCATCTATGTGTTATTTTTAGACGTAACGATCGAGAATCTGCAGATGGCGCTGCAGCCCAACAGACATAAAAAGCAGATTCCTTCTGAAATCGTATTCAAGGAAGAAGTGGAAACTGTTCGGTAGTGTGAATGAACATGAGTGACGAAGAATACTGAAATTCACATAAGACTCGTGTTATGATCGAGGAGTCATTGCCTTCTTCACTTGAGAATATCTTGTCCATCCAGTCTACAGCACCGACCTGGCGCCAAGCAACTTCACCATCTTTCTGGCTTTAAAAAATACTTTCACCGGAAGGTACTTTAGTACTAATGAGAAAGTGAAGAGTTTGGCGAAACAGTTACACCATAGGTAGGACACCATGTTTTTAATAAGAGGTTTTAACTTTGGTAAAGTTTGTGACAAATAAAATAATGTCCTTCGTGATTATGCAGAAAAACAAATAAGTCCACTTCTTTATGTCCGCAGACTATTACTCGTATTGTATAAAGGACTAGGGAAAGTTACAGTGATGAGAAAAAGATAGAGGCAAAATTTTAATTGCTATAATTAAAGTACTGTTTTTCTACAAAAGGAAATACACTTAAAATATTTGTTACGTCAAACATTCACAAAATTTTACGTAATTTTATTGATACATATTTTAACTACTTTTGTACAGTAAGAAACCTGGAAAAAAGATTGTCAGGGTAGAATTCTTGCAAAATAAAGCCAGTAATTACCAAAGCTACTAGAATTACCAAAGTGACAAATTGTAGCATTATCCTGCAGAAAAATGTGTTGCCTGACGTAATGGTAAAAATCTTCTGGTAATAAATTTTCAGCAAGAATATCTTCATATGCTTCATAATTTATTTTATTATTTAAAAATGACATTGAAGTTATGGTTATGTGTAAAATCGCTTCAAAAGAATACCGTTCCCTCTCCGTAGTTTTTACCATTCTAGATCCGATAAACTTATAAAATCTTTTAAAAGTATTTTTATGATTTTTTTCCGAGATATTCTGATAGTTGACATCGTTCGTTGACGTTGTTCGTCCTTATCGCCACAACGCTTGCCTTTTGTGTAGATCTCTTTCACTAATATTCCTTACAGATTTTCAACTGGATTTATGTCCAGTTCTGTAATAACAAGTCCAGCAATGAGACCTCATTTGCTTTAAAACATGATTTTGATAATTATGACGATAATGATATATTATTTGTAGAATTATCCTGTAAAAAAGTATTTGCTTGATATAATGGGTAAAATCTTCTGGTAATAAAGTTTCAACAAGAATATCTTCATACACTTCAGAATTTATTTTATTAGTTAAAATTGACATTGGAGTTATATGTAAAATCGCTCCACAGGAACATCCTTCACTCTCCATAATGTCTTTTAGAGAATGTTGCTTTTTCACGTCGAGGATTATGCCTGTAATAACAGAAACCGTTTAGCTCTCCTGTAAATTGAAGTTCTCATCTGAGAAAAAAAAACATCTTCCCACTTCTTTATATAATAAAACATGCATTTTAGAAAAATGCACTTGATGAGGACGATGTGATTTAGTTTGGATAGTTTTGGATGTAGCAAGACAACTTCACCAGAATTTTTTAATAAAAAGCTGATTCTAAGACATATCAAAATATTTAGAAAATTTTGTTGAAATATGCATATCTTACTGTATCTTAATAACACCTTTTCAGGAAGATAATGCCCTACTCCATGTTTCATCATCTTTAAAATAATGATTTAAAGGAAATAGAGTTTTACTGCTGAATTGGTCATCACAATGCCCTGACATAAATCCAACAGAAAATCCGTGGGCAATATTAGAGATATTTACACAAAAGGGAAGTGTTGCGCCAATAAAGACAAACTAAAATTAGTTAACAAAATACCCTTGAAGAAAATTTTAAAATATAATATTAAAAGACTCTCCGACTCTATAAATATAATAATCAGTATGATGCAATTATTGTGGATAATTGAAGACTCTTTTGTAAAAACTATACTATTTTAATCTCTGGAGTAAAACACAGTTCTATATACAGGCTAAATGCAAGTTATATACAGGTTTACGGGGAAAAGGGGGTGATTCTGCCGCAGTTACCAGCATTTAACACGTTTTTCCGATATCAGACTTCCGATATCAGCTAGGCCGTCTGCCTAAGTCAACCGGACAAGTCAATCTCAAAAGTAAATCTGACAAGGATCTCAATATTCCGTTCCCAGGCCAGAATGCCAAAACTCTTTAGTCATCAACTTTATTGTGTTAAGTAATTGCTAGCTTAGCGAATTTCCGTGGGATCTGGTGCACCTCTCTCGCTGCGGTCGGGCATGTTATGGGAACTGCAAACCACGTCCCATTCACATAAATGTTGTTAAAAATATTAGTAATTTTTTATATTATTAGCTTTATTTTGCCCGAATTCTAGCTATCCTATCTTCTTCCAACTTTCTTCTTATACAAAAGTAAATAAAGCATATGAAAATAAAGCCACTCTTTTTTTTTTGGGCCGAATGTTTCCCATAACAAAGATTTTTAAGGCATTTATTTTGTAGAAATGGAATAAATTGCATCAAATCCCGCAAATCTTTAATATAGCAATTTTAGTCTTTAAATATAGCAATTTCAATTTCTTCTCTATCTTTTATTTTTAGAACTCTATTTTAAGACTTCCCGTCGTTGTAATTCATTATTTGTTTTCTTCCTTCGGGGCATTTAATGAAAAATAAGGATTTCAGGAATATGTCTTTCAATCGAAGACAAAAACACAATGTAAATATTAAGAAAGAGATTGTTTTCCATCTTGATATTACGAAATTATTGAAGTGGGCTATCATCATTCATTACTTGCTTTTCAATTTATTTCACATTAGAAACAGAAAAAATGTAGATTTTCCATCACTGAAACAGAGTTGTTATTTATTTTGTCCATTAAAAGGCGAAACACAAAGTTTCTGCAATGTGTCTATTTAACGTGGCTGACATATACAAAATGTGATCGATAAATAAGGTGACTGATCATAGAAATATAGCAATATTATATTTTTTCAAAAAAGAACTTTGTTGTCTTTTGGAGTACTCCCCGCCAGATGTAATGCATTTCTGACAATGTTCACTCTCAAAAATGAATACTCAGATTTCAAGAAATTTTCTTAGTTTTTGACGAAACGGTTTCCTGGGAAATGCTCCGAGTGAACATTTCGTCAAATCGAGTAAATTTGCATCCTCAAATTACGAAGAAATTAGTTTTGACAAATTTTGTCTTTGAAAGTTCCAAAAAAAAAGGTTGGTGCTGCCATCTATCGGAGTTTTTAGAAGCATCTTTAATTGACTAGGGGACAAATAATATCACTTTTCACACGTCTTCAATGGGGTTCGAACGCGCGACTTTTAGCGTGGCAGCCAAGCGCTCTGACTACTTAGCCAGCGGGACTTCGGAATTATTTGATTTTAAATGTATTTATGGGATGTTGATTAGCAGATTGTATTTTTATCGGTGCTGTTATAATTTCTGCATGTTTTAATTAATGAGGCCAGATTATTATTATGGTTTTTCTATGGTTAATAAATAATTAGAATATGGCTTGATTAATATAATTTACTAGAAAAATTTCCTTTGTTCAATGAATGATTAAAATATGGTCTAGTATGATCAGAAATAATTAATTTTGAAGTGCATATTTTGGAGGCGAGTTCATCAATTTTAGCGGATAAGATTACTGTTTATAGAGGGGTCAGTTATACATATTTTAAATTTGATTGTTATATGAATATATTTCTTAAATAAAAAAGAGCTCCTAAAATTTTGATTTTTTTTTTAATTATTATTGGAAAAATGTTGTTGCTTTAGGTCGAAAATGGACCAAATGATGTTCGCATTTTACTATTTTAACCGTTTTTAACGAAATTCTGTAACTTTAGAAGAATTTTTTAAGCGTTTTTAACGAAATTCTGTAACTTTAGAAAAATTTATCCTTGAATAGGCAATAGAAATTCATGAAATCGTTACAAAAAGGATAGACGCAAATTATCAGATATGACAAATAAAGTAGAAATTTGGTACTTTCCGTGTTATAGCGGCCCCCAAGGATGAAATATTTTTCTTTCTGTTTTTATTAATATATTGTCAGGGGTCGATGAGGTTTTTTATGTTGGGGCCCATTTTGTGAAATGTAAAGGTTATTTTTGTGAAATTTATTATATTTTTGTGAAAAAGAACATTTTGTAACAAAAGATGAAATCTAGTTAATCAAATTCGAACCAAGCATTTATAAACAAACTTTTTTAAATCCTTTTGCTGAAGTTTTCCTCTCTGGTGATATTGTTTGTTTACAAATTACACATTTTAAAACATCACAAAATAATAAATAGTAAGTTTTTATGGAATAGAATTTTGTGAAGGGACCCATTTTATCAAATTGATTTTTGTGCAGGGGCCAATTTTATCAAACTGAATTTTGTGAAGGGGCATATTTTATCAAACTGAATTTTGTGAAGGGCTCCATTTTATCAAACTGATTTTTGTGAAGGGCCCCATTTTGTTAAATAGATTTCTGTGAAGGGGCCCTAAATCGGCCCCAAATTTTTCCTGGATCGACCCCTGATTGTAAATTTAGTATTTTTGTGTATTTTTTTTTTTTTTTTTTTTTTTTTTTTTTGAACGATTTTGTAACAACAAAAATAATCTGGCCGGGAATGGGGAAACATTTTTGCCAAATATTTGAGATTTTTCATTTCATTAAAAATCGCTTAATTTTGAGACGACGAAATGATTGTCAAAAATGTTGAAATATAGCTCAAGAATTGCGGAATCGTCAAAAGTGAGAGTTTTTTTTTTTTTTTTTTTTTTTTTTTTGACAGCGAGGAAACAGTTTCGTCAGATATTTGAGGATTCACGTTTCGTCAAAAACCACGTGACTCTGTGACGAAATGATTGTCAAAAATAACGAAATGAGGCCTAAGGATTGCGGAATCGTCAAAATTGAATGTTTTATTTCTGAGAGTGTTCATACAGGTGTTGGAAATTTCTGGAATAGTTCTCCTTCGCTACTGCTTTAAGTTCCCTGGAAACAGCAGCTTGAATGTCTGAAATGTGTCCTTTCAGTGCCAATTTCAGTCTTGGAAACAGGACAAAGTCTGGTGGTGAAATATCAGGGGAGTATGGAGGGTGGTGCATTCCGATAATCTGATGCTGGGCAAGAAATAATTTCACACACGTAGCAGTATGAGACTGTGCTTTACCGTGCCAAAACGTACCAATTACATGATCCCGCAACATCGAATTGCGACCGCACATGACGAATACGCCAATAGAAGCAGAATTTCATATTGATTCTCTGATCCATGACGCAATATAATAACAGTTATTACGTTTGTCATTAACGCAAGAACTAATGTAATAGCTTTAATACGCAGTATAATAACAGTTATTATAACGTTATGAGCAAAGTAATAACTGTTAAGTTGTACCTAACTCACGCACAAATACCTACCAAAAAATTTTAAAACGAAGTGTAAAATGTACGTAAGACAGAGAAGATGTGTCAGTGCGTCGTGCTATTGAAATCTTCGAAAGGAGAGGGTATTCACCTTACTTATCGGTCGCACCTTGTGTATAAGCATTTGAAAGGAAAGGATAATAGCATATTAACACATAATAATTTAAAATTTACATATAAACGGTTGAAGAGAATGAAATTTATCCATTGCTCATGCAGCATTTTCAATTTTTGTTAAATCAGAAAATGATACAGAATGTACTGTCATATTTGTAGCATATGCGATTATGGATAGTTTGCATAACAGCAAAACATATAGGAAGTAAATCAATAAATTGTGATATAAACGCTTTTTCTTACGAAAATATTTCCTTATATACTCAAAGAAAAAAAAATATTTTTTGAGCAGTGGAATACCAGATGCTTTCTCAAGTGCGAACCAACACTGCGGATCAAAAAATGAAATTTAGCGTCAGCATTTCTTTAACAAAAGTTTGATACCAGGATTTTTTTTTCTTTGTGCGATATACGGTTTTTGAGGATATTCGGGATTCATTGTCTACTTTGCATTTTTTCATATTTTGGGAAATGTAGGAAACTGGGTTTTTCTAAAGAAGTATTTCAGGATAAAATATATTTATTCTGTTGAAATAAATGTCTTTTAAATAGATTGTCAAATTGTTTAATTTAATATTTACACTTAATATATGTATTATGTAAGATTTCTCGTTTCAGTCAATATCAGATTTAGAAGTGAATTTTCCCCAAATAAGCCAGTTAATGGAAAGTTCATAAATGATCTTTGATGAAGAATTTTGTGATAAACAGATAAATTTTAATAATAAATTAGCTGCTGAAGCCCGATCTGTTGTACTTACATTGCATGAGATATTTCTATTTTAAGGGAAAAAAGGGGATATTAATTTTACTCTACATTTAGTAAAAAACTATAATATTATTACTTACCCATCATACGTAGTATAGGGTAAGTCTTGTAATCGTTTTGAAAATCGAAAAATTTTTTTTGACGGATTTACACGTTTCAGACACTGGAGATTCCGAAAAACATATTTTTAGAAAAAAAACATTGCCGTCCGTCTGTGTGTGTGTCTGTGTGTGTGTCTGTAAACGCTCTATCTCCCGAAAAAATTGAGATAGAGACTTGCAATTTGGTATGTACTTAGTATGTAACAATGGGAAGAAGCCTATTTCATTTCAATAACCTCGATTAACCGGAACAATTTTTTTCGGACTCTCGAAATATTCGTTCTGATGAAAGGTATATAAAAATTTTCGAAATTGTTTATTTTAAGAAATGAATATAAAAGACAATAAAAAAACGAATTTTGAATAAAGCATGAAGTCGATCGGATAATTAGTTGCCGAGATATTTGGAATCCTATTTTCCACACTCTTAGATTTTTCATGACCCTGTATTTCATCCAAATTTCACTTCAAAGATATATTTTAATTGGAAATTTGACGCTTAATCAGATGCAATAAACTGCTAGTTAATAGGATTATTATTTTTGGAGTTATAAGGAAAAACCTCTTTCAAGCAATTCAGTAATCGAGCCTTTAACGTTTGTGACGTCATCAAGCCACGATTTTATTTGAATTGCAATGCATTTTATAAGTAGTTTACACATTTTTATTTTAATATTTTACATTATGCATATCCATGATGGGTAAGTATTACGGTGGCCCCCAACGACTAGTTTTTTTTTACATTAAAAAAAATAAATAGGACATCGTATGTAAAATAATGGTTAAAAAAAAAAGTTGCAAAAATTACTTAATAAGGATGTAATTATAATGTAACGTTGCAGTTCTCTCAAAGAAATGCATGCTTCAAACGATGTTTTTTCTTTCGTTCGTTGAAGAAGTGGGTACTAATTTTAGAGCTGGTAAGATGGAAAGTCTCTGAAAATGATGTCATTCTGACGCAATTATAAAAGAATATTTACATTTCAGAAACTAAAATGCATTCATTAATGGATTTATGGCCATTTTATTTAGAAGTTAAAATACAAATGATGACGTTTTCATTCGCAAAAGCATTCTACACTGCAAAAAAAAAAAAAAAAAGGGGTAAATGTAATAAAAAAATTTTAGTTTTTCCCATTGATCATTGCAATGACTAAAATTTTTTTTGCATTCTTATTCAGTTGCTAGAAAATCTGTAAGAATTACTAGAAAACTGCTAGCAACGTTTCCGGTTTATAATACCGGTTACTAAAAAATTCTCTGTATTACAAATTTACTAAACAGAATTTTAGTAACCTCAGGAATTTTTTTTACAGTGTACTTTTCTCTTGAGAACTTACTTGAACACCATCCAGACAAATTAAAAAAAAAAAAAATTTATTTCAACTTATAATGAGAAAATTGCACAATAAATATATAAACATTGTCATTATTTTTCTTTCACTCCTCTTTCTACATTTTTACTTTACAATAGAATAACCAATTTGCCAACGTTTGGATTTATGACAAAAGTTTCCTTAAATATAAAAATAAATTGATATCTCAGAAATCAGTATAAATTTCCAACATTCAAAAGCTCTTATCTTCAGATTCTTGGGATTAATTGATGTTTGTTTCAGCTGGAAATTCGTCATAATGTATAAATATGAAACACACATGTTTAGATTAACCCAGATAGATCCTATTTTTGCTGCAATGCAATATTGGCATCGCTTTTTTCATTCTGGCAATGAATATGCCAATTATTTGAATTAGAAGCAAAAGAATGAAAGAAAAAAAAAGTTTCATTTGGTATAAAAATAAGTTAATATCTCAGAAATGAATTTAAATTTCGAGATTTCCAAAAGATAATATAAGATCCTCCGATTGTTACGAATAATTCATGTTCGTTTCAGATGGCAATTCGTTATTTCGAACAGATGTGTATGAAATCGATGTGAAATATACACAGTTAGATAATATTAGCCTAGATAATTCCTCTTTTTTTCTGTAATGTAATAACGGCATTGTTTTTCCCATTCAGGAAATGAATATGCTAATTATATGAATGGGAAGCAAACACCATATACGAAGAAAGATTTGTTCCAGCACATTTAAAAAAAAGCTTGTACAACCTCAGCCAAATAAGTAAAATATTTACTTTCTCCCGACTATTCGATTTGACTGCAATAATAGAATGGCGATTTCTACTAGAATACATTATAGCTAATTACAGTTATATTTCTTATTTAAACTTGTTTCTGAAATTATGTTTCATGACAGTTTTCCGAAAAAGTCTGAATTAGTATATAATTAATTACACATTTCCTAAAATAACATAAAATGCATTTAATAATTGCATAACAAATTAATTTTCTTCCATTAATTTGTTTGGAAACTGAAATGAAAAGCAAACTGCACTTAAATTTTTATAAACCACTTACATACAACAACTTTCAATACCTACAATAGATATAAAATCACATTTCTAACAAATGAAAATTATCATAACTAATAATGAGTATTCCACAATTTTCGTTAAAATAAATCTTAATAAATCTTGGATAGCGCTTAACTTTCATGTGATATAAATAGCGTATAAAAAATAATGCATGATATTCTGCTCTACAACGCATCAATGGTTTATCGCATCACGTGTCATAAATGACACGATGTTTATCTGGCGATTGAAATCAAAAAGCAATTATTCTGCTTTAAAAAAATACCTCCATATAGCTTGGTACTCAAAAACTAAGTCCATTTTCAAAACTAAACAAATTATTATTTTTTACGGTATATTTTAATTCTTCTTAAGTAGATTGGTTGGCGGTACCGAAATATTTTTGCAAAAATTAGATAAAGGGAAGACATACAGTCAAGAAGACAAGCTAAGTATGGATCGTAAAAAAATTTGAATTCTCTGTAAATGTGATCATTTTCATACAAACGAAAAGTTATCCGAAATGACGTATCGATGTGAAAATTACTATGAATATACTAGGTTGTTGAAACTTAATTATGCTCATAGGACTGTGTAGTCAAATATATCGGTTATAATGAGATGAAATTTTAATAACAGATGCTTCAGTACAAAATTTTAACACATATTGTAAATGTCACCGATAGACAGCTTTGTACATCTTGTAAAACGTGATTTAGTAATAAAACAACGGAGCTTCTATTACATCTGAGGAAATGAATCCGATAAAAAAGAAAGATAAGCACTGAATAGCACAAGTTTGAATTTCACAGACCTATCCCATAATTATGATCTTAGAAAGACAAATTCCATTTGTCTTTAATTGAATTTATGCAAAAACGTTTTATGTACTAAATTTCGTAATTGAGAACATGAATTGTATATCCGTCCTCCAGACTGCAACGCATTGTGACACATGCAACATCCTTACTAGAACCGTGACCCGAACGTAATCAAATCTGAAATAACGAGTCTCAAATGCAAAATCTTACAAGCCACATTGTGATAATGTGACGTAAAAATGAATAAGTGAGAAATTTCTGTCTGTTCCATATGTGTAGTTTTTTGACAAGATGCAAATGACTCAAAAATTGGTCACGATGATTTAACAATACCACACAATAGGATATAATACATCCAAGCCTTGAAGTCGATTATTTCATAGTGACTTCAGAAAGGAGTCGTGAATGATTGTTTTCTGAGAGTCATAAGATGACGAATTAAAAATACCACCACTTGGTTGCCATTGTGACTGCGACTATTTGTAAAGATTGTGGCATCATATCAACAGGCTGCACTGTTAGGGGTCTTAAACAGGGGTACCTTTGAGTTGTGGAAACTTTGATTTGGTAAACTTTGTATATTTAAAAAAATCTGTTCAGTAACCTCTTTCCATGAAGCAGGTTAAAAATAATTGTTGTTGTCAAGTGAATGTCGAATATAACGTCGCGCAAAAGCTCGAAAATATACTGCTGATACTTAATTTTTTTTAAATCTTTTTATTCAATATTCACTTTTTTTGGCGGGATTAGCATTAAAGCTCATTTTTATCAAAAAGTAAGCCAGTCAAATTACTGAATCTTCTGTCACACATCAGTTTTAATAAATACAAATCTAACTTCTCCAAAATAAAATAAAATTATTGTATCATTAATCTGATTTCATTTCACATATACGTTCAAATCTGCACAATATCACACATCTATTAAATCAACATGTTGCAGGTCTGCAAAATACCATGCAAGAATGAATATTTATTTTAAGATGTAAAGACATCTATCTATATTTTAATAATGTACTTTTTTCAACTATTGATTCAATTAACTTAATCCACAATCAAAATTCCCGCTGCTGGATTGCATATCGTTCTCATGCAATATTGTGTCTAATACAGCATCATTTTGGAGTCATTTATTTAAATGGTCATTCATCTGGTCAGACTGGCATAAAATCTGCTTTCTTTAGACTGAAAGACTGGACTATTATGTCACATTGGACTATTTTGTCACATTGATTTCCAGTACAAACAAAACAAACTTCCTAATCAAATTCAATTGTCTATGATAAAAATGATTTTCCTTCATATCAAAAGACAGACAGATCTGTACAATATCATGTAAGAAAGAACATTCGTTTTAAGATATGGAGACGTCAATCTATATTTCAATAATTTCTTTTCAGCCTTTCAATTTCATCACCGGTCAAACTATACACTAACTGATTGCATATCGTTTTCGTGAAATATTGCGAGCAAATTCCAACTTTACTGCATATACAGTATCATACTGGAAACATTTAATAAAATGATAAAAGCATAATGATTAAATCATAAAATCTGCTTTTTCTAAAATGAAAGACAGACAACTTAGGAAAGATTCTGTCATATCAGTTTTCAATGGAAAAAAATTAACTTTTTAAAAATCAATTACCTTACGACAAAGCTGATTTTCTTTCACATATTCAGACAGGCAGATCTGCACAGTATTACGTATTCACTTTCAGATATCAAGACATCAATTTTCATTTTAGCCTTGCATTTTCCATTCTGCCCTTTGATTCATTTAATTCTATCTGCAATCCATATGTACGCTTTTTGATTGTGTGTGGTACAGATACAGTATTGTACAAAAGTTACAAAATACATTACTGATACAGCATCATTTTAAAATCATTTGATTTTGCTTTCATAAAGCGCTATCATAAAATCTTTTTTTTATTTTTTTTATTTTTTTGTAAAATTTATGGTTGTCAAATTACGGAACCCTCTGCCATATCGGTTTTCAATAGAGATAACACTAACTTCTTAAGCATAAATTCAATTACGGTATGATAAATCGGATTAGATTTCACATTTAAAGGCAGATAGATCTGCACAGTATCATGTAAGAAGTAATATTCATTTTAAGATAGCCAGACATCCATTTATTTTTTTAAATTCCACTTTTATATCATAATTTTATTAATTACCTTAATATGAAATTAAAATGTAAGCTGTCAGATTGCGCATGGTTCTCAAACTTGTTTTGTCCAAAGTGAATAAAAATTCATATTTACCGTGACGTCATATCAAATTCATATTTACCGAGAATAGCGTCTATTGGGTTTATTTTATCTTTATGCATTATAACTTTATTGATACCACTTTTTTCATTACAATTAAATATAAAATATATTTTTATTTGAATTCATGGTAGTTAAGCACGTATATAAAATCAGGTATATAAAGTAGGTGTGAAAAATTTGCGCCTGTGAAAATGACGTTATGCTTAGCTTGAGATAAGAAATCAACGAGCTCAGATTAGAACCAATAAACAAATTAAAACAAACAAAATTTTACTGTTTTGTGCAATCGTTAAACCATTTCACAATTTGCGTTTAATTTTGCTTATGTAACCAAACGATGAGCTACATGGATAACACTCCATTGATAACATTTACATAAACTTTTGCACATGAATTAATTTTTTAATATTTAATTTGAATGTTTTGTCCAATCGTTTAACTATTGGGTTGTCCGGAAAGTTAGTGCCGGTTGGAAAATCAATTCATTTAATTATTATACAGCAAATAGTAAACAGTTTATCATTTCAAGGGGATATCCAGTTGCAAGCAACTCCACTCTCTGTATATGAGTAGTTGTATGTCACATCTTAAAGGAGCCTTGTAAAAAAAGTATAAAAAAACAAAAATGCACTGAAAACAGAAAAAGAAGCTATGGATTACACCGTCAAATTCAACAGCCGATCCGAAATTAGTAAGCTAGCCGATCAAGATTTAGCTTGCGTAAAGCAGCCAATCAAGAATTACTTGTGATTTAAGATCGAAAGAGAATGATAACAATGAGTTGGAAGAGTAAATTGATGAATAAAAGGATAATTTTGAATAGAAACAAGTGAAAAAAGGAAGAGAAAGGTATGTTTAACTGTTACAAAAGGAGATTCGTTCGCTAATAAGTAAAGTAAAGCAAAAAGAGCGTAAAGCTACCCGAAAATTTAAAAAAAGGCAGTTTTCATTGCCATACATTTAACATTAAATCCGATAGCTAATGTATAAGAAATAACGGGCAGAATTTTCCTGTACGAATTGATTTTCCCAACCGGCACGAACTTTTCGACAACCCAATATTTAAAAAATTGAATATTAAGTAAAAACAAAATATCCTCATCATTTGTATTTGTAGAAATCATTTGCCATTTGTAAAATGTACTTTTCTACAATAAAAACCTTTCAATAATAAAATCCCCATTCTGTTTGTTTGCATGAAGTCTTATAAACAGGGCATTACAAATTTGATGAAATCTGGTAGCCATCAAAAAATTGTCATCGCCAGTAAAAATAGTTACCCTCTACCTACGTCATTGATTTTCAAAAAGCAGAAAAGGTTTTTTTTTATGAATTAACTGAGAAAAAAGTAAAAATAGTTTAGAATAGTACACAATTTAGCAAGATAATATAAACAAGGTTTGGTATTGAAAATCATCAAAATTATATACCACTGGAAAAAAAAAAAGAAATACTGTAAAGGCTGAATTGGCGGGCATGTTTGGGAAATGCTTATTACCGAATGCTTCAAATGTCTGAATAGTTGCGGGCTATAAGAAATATAATATCTGATGATGTGCATTTTTCGCATTCTATTCAATTTGTAGTACACAAAGGCTGGATTAACACTATTTCTTACAGTTTTATAGAAACCTGCCCCCCCCCCCCACACACACACACACACATTCTAATTACATGACATTCTAGCTGGATAGAGCGGAATATAATGGCGCTTTCTGTGTATAAGATGAAAAATGCCTCTTAAACTGAATTCTTCCATTAAAAATACGAGAGAAGAGGAATATCACTGTGCCATAGTAGGAGTGGGGAGAGAAAAAATGCCATTTCTGCTCATTTCTTAATTCAATTTTTGAACAGGGAAAAAAAAAAAAAAAAAAAAAAAGCTATTCTGAAACAAACAAACAAGATAAAAGGCCAGATTAAATAATTTGGTCGACAGGCAAAAAATCTTGGTCGCCAGTGGAGACCTGACGACCGCATTTGTCAAGCCCTGCTTATAAAAATTAAACGCAGATCAACATTCCGTCATTTTTGAAGGGAGTTGTATACTTTTAGTCTATACTAATAAAAGAAAGTTTCGCTCTGTGTGTGTGCGTGAGATAGCTAGGATTTCATATTAATTAATTATTTGTTTGCCTTAATTAGTTGTTTGACAAAAAGCAGTCTCATCTCGCCTCCCCTCCCTCCTTCATTCATTTTGCTTAACTGAGGCTTATCTTAATAAATTGACTTCTCTTACTCTGATTTCTTCGAAACTGGTTCCAAGATTACATGAGTATCTTAATTATGACTTCCCACAGTCTACAAAACCAGGTTAAAAATATAAAATCATACAAACTTGAGGTTTGTTTTAATTTATTATCACGGGCCCGTTCAACGCAATAGTTCAACGAGCAGATCTGCTAGTGTAATAATCAAAATAAATCCCACAGCTTCAGAGAAAATAAAAATTTAGCATTATATGTTAAAGATATTCCCAAATCCATAGTTTTTAACACATTCACAAAAACAGAAAAAAAGAAACACGTAAAAATACGGAAATTGTACTGGCTACCAATGTAATTTTTTTTTACAGTGTGTAAAACGAAATGCGGCCAAATTGTAAAACCTTCTATCGCATTAATTATTTCACAGTATAATATAAAATATATATTACAGACAAAACCAACTTCATAAAATAAAATCGAACTACTGTATGATATAGGTGATTTCTTTATATTATCTAAAGACAGACAGATCTGTACAGTATCAAGTTAGAATGAACGATCATTTTAAGATATTATGATGCCAATCTGAATTTTTAACAATACGCTTTTCCCCTCTTTTCATTAAATTAAATCAATCTTAAGTCAAAATGTAATTTGGTTTATTGTGCATGGTTATCATTCAATTTTTATTAGGCATTTTTTTTTTCTAAGTAAACAAAGTTGTCTTGTTTTTTCTTACGCGAATGACGTGAGTGTACTTTGTTACGTGAATCTTGTTTTTTCTTTCTTTAGTCTGCCATTTGGTGAGTCCCTTGGTCTTTAAATGTAATTATGAAAGTAACTTCATAATGAGGCATCTTAATGAATGTTGATGATTTTTTTTTCTTTCGTAAAACATTTTACCAGGAATATTTTCTATTCATGAAAATATTCAATTACTAACAATTTAGAAAATTGACACAATCTTATATTATAGAGCAGAAACATGTCCGTAATTAATTCTGTTGTTACCGTCGCATAGAGTAAAATCTTGGTCAAAATTACTTTTTATGTGTTTTAAAGTTAAAACCATTGCTGTTGATTTACTATCAAATACACTTAATTTATGTTATTAATACATAAATGTGTGCATTTATTTAAAAAATAAATATGTAATACAACGTTTCGTGTTCGTATTGAAAAATTGGGTTTGGTGTAAATTCAGCATGAAGACGACCCCTTAAGCTTATTTTATTAACATAAATTGAAAAAAGTTTCAATTTTCAGTCAAATGCCTGTTTTCGTATTTTTTCCCCCTTTCGACTGTACGTTTATCTTATTGCCTTTATCATTTAAAATATACACTTTTCAGTTAAATTTTCTAAAATTTTCAAATCTATACATAAACATTTTATTTTTTTTGTAAGGAAAGATGTTTTTTGGAGTACCAATTTCTTCGGTGTCACTGCACCAAAATCCTTAGAAAGCTGCTATAAAAGCCAAGTACATCACAAACTGTCTTCCTGAAAAGAAAAAAAAAACTTCAGTAATTTTTTATGTATGTGGCGATTTTGGAAAAAATATGGATCGATATAAAATTAATCAGGTATGAAATGAACACGGTTATGTTGTATCAGCAGGAATTCAGTCGTATATGCAGCTATAAACTCCGATTTTGTATGGTTTTATGAACATGTACTACATAACATTCATCTTAGAAAATACGCGAGTTGCAAAAGTTGGAATGAAAGATTTCCAGTTAAAGCCTATCTTAAATCAAAAATGTGTGAATTTGAATCGGAAATATGAAATAAAATCCGACTATTCGTCATCAGGTAAAAGTGTGACATTTAGATTTGATTCCAAATAAGGGATTGAAATCTCTTATTTACTGCTAGCTATAGTACAGTTTTCATGAAACATTTCTAAAATCTATGCCTCTAATAACATAAAAATATAAGTAGTTCTACATCCTTTATTTGGGAGAAAAATGACAAGACTCTAATCTTTTTTCGAAAATCACTTTTAGGGATCGATATAAAACTAATCAGGTATGAAATGAACACGGTTATGTTGCATCAGTAGGAATTCGGTCGCATATTCTCCTATAAACTCCGATTTTGTATGATTTTATGAACATGTACTACATAACATTCATCTTAGAAAATACGCGACTTGCGAAAGTTGGAATGAAAGATTTCCAGTTAAAGCCTATCTTAAATCAAAGATGCGTATATTTGAATCGGAAATAGGAAATAAAATCCGACTATCCGTCATCAGGTAAAAAAGTGACGTTTAAATTTGATTCCAAATAAGGGATTGAAGTGTCTTATTTACTGCTAGCAATAGTACAGTTTTCATGAAACATTTCTAAAATCCACGGCTCTAATAATATAAAAATATAAGTTGTTCTACATCCTTTATTTAATAGAGAAATGACAAGACTAATTTTTTTTCGAAAATCACTTTTAGGGATCGATATAAAACCAATCAGGTATGAAATGAACACGGTTATGTTGCATCAGTACGAATTAGGTCGCATATTCGCCTATAAACTCCAATTTTGTATGGTTTTATGAACATGTACTACATAACATTCATCTTAGAAAATACGCGAGTTGCGAAAGTTGGAATGAAAGATTTCCAGTTAAAGCCTATCTTAAATCAAAGATGCGTATATTTGAATCGGAAATAGGAAATAAAATCCGACTATTCGTCATCAGGTAAAAATGTGACATTTAAATTTGATTCCAAATAAGGGATTGAAGTGTCTTATTTACTGCTAGCAGTAGTACAGTTTTCATGAAACATTTCTAAAATCTACGGTTCTAATAATATAAAAATATAAGTTGTTCTACATCCTTTATTTGGTAGAGAAATGGCAAGACTAATTTTTTTTCGAAAATCACTTTTAGGGATCGATATAAAACTAATCAGGTATGAAATGAACACGGTTATGTTGCATCAGTAGGAATTCGGTCGCTTATTCTCCTATAAACTCCGATTTTGTATGGTTTTATGAACATGTACTACATAACATTCAACTTAGAAAATACGCGAGTTATGAAAGTTGGAGTGAAATATTTCCAGTTAAAGCCTATCTTAAATCAAAAATGCGTGAATTTGAATCGGAAATAGGAAATAAAATCCGACTATCCGTCATCAGGTAAAAGTATGACATTTAAATTTGATTCCAAATAAGGTATTGAAGTGTCTTATTTACTGCTAGCAATAGTACAGTTTTCGTGAAACATTTCGAAAATCTACTCCTGTACACTGCAAAAAAAGAAAAAAAGAAATGAAAAAAGAAAAAAAATGTTGATTTTACAGTATAATACTGGCATCCCAGCTGCCAGTATTATACCGCAAAATTAACAGTAATAAACAGTAAAATAAGCAGTAATACGCTACCGCACACTAGTGCACGGGAGAAATAATAGGGGAGACGTAATACTGTGTAACAATTAAAATGCATAATGTATCCTGATTAATGTTAATAATCTAAAAATTTCAAATAAAATAATCGAGCAATATTATGGCTGTAAATCATTTCGAATTAATGATTGGCCATTATGCATTTATAAATTTTTTGAATAATAAAAGTAATATTAGAATGCGAAAAGGCCGATTCAAATGAAGACATTTTAAGTAAAAGCTTTGTAATAAATACCGTTGAGTTTCGACAAACAACAGTTTTGAGTAAGAATCGTTTAATCCGCTTACAGTTTAATGAAAATTTTGCATGTTTTACTGTCATTAACATATGTAATACGGGATGATATGATGCGGAAAATAATGGAAGTACGTTATATATAAATAAGTGTTCGAGTTAATTCAGAAAATCATTATTTCAAATATTTTGTCTCAAATATTCAAAGATGAAAGAAATACATATTTTATCTATACATTCAGTAACAAACCAAAATGTTTGCTTTAAATAGGTTTTTATGTTTTTAATTTATGTATTTTCTTCATTAATTTGCTGGGGTTTTTCAACGGTTTCGAGCTATTCACATTTCATCTCATAAAAATTGCTATTATTAAGTACTTTAAATAATTTATTGAGATTATAATTCATTTCATACATGTGATTTTGCATATAAACACTCTTTAGAAATATATATATCTCGTGTGTTAAAAACTTCTTAACCAAAACTCATTAACCACTCTTCCTAAATATGTATCTTTCGTAATTAAAAAATACTTAACCCTAACGGGTTTAGTTACATTCTCTGACATTTTAATAGCATTGGTGGTAGCTCAAATGATGCTCAAGGGAATGATATATTTTATAACTCTAAAACATCTATATATTTTAAAAACCTATATTGAATTTTAAATCAGATTATGTTTCAAAAGTTTTTGAATTCCAATTTTATTAAAAGATTTAAGTTCAATGTATAACGAGCAAAAATACTAGATATTTTTATATGAAAAGCAAAATATTTTTACATCTATTCTCTAGAGAAACAATATTTTCAGTTGTATTTCTAATAAAATAGTATATCTGCTAGCTTTATTTTCTACATCGAAAATAGTTTTGTAGAGAAATAGGAAGTATAGAGTATTAAAAAACAATTTTAGACCACAAGTAAGGAAAAATTGCATTTGAACGCAGAAATTTATAGACATAGATTTTTAAAAAATGAAATGGGAATATTCTATCGAAATATTTGGAAAAAGAATTGCAATATTTGCATTTTAAAATAAATATTTTTAAGTGATCATTTTAAAAGAGGATTTTAGAAAAAAAAAAGAAAGATAAAATTCTATTTTTATTATTATTATTATTATTTCGGATTGCAAAAAAAAAAAAACCGAATATTTTATTTGAAGTGATACTATCTTAAATCACAAATTTTCAACTTTATTTAAATACCATTTTAAGTTAAGTACTTTTTTTGAAAATATTTTTCGAAATTAATTATACTTTTTTAACCTTTCACAGGCGAATTGTGGCTAAAAAGATGAAATTGAAATATCATTTTTTTTTATGTCATTCGCAGTGACCTTAAAATTGGAAATTTTAACTGAAATATTGTTGCGTTTATAAAATTTTTCACCTTTGCTACCACTATTACGATACTATAAAATTTCTGGCATACTTCTATTGCAGAAGTTAAAGGAATCTACTACGGAGGTTTTTATTTTAAAATAGTTGTTGCGAAGGTTGAGAAATTTCGGAGGTATAATTAACAAAATTCAAGCTTCAAGATATTTATGATTCAAGTTTTCTACAAAAATTACATACAAACCTATTTTGATTACTTAGTCAAAAACAGAAAATTTGTTTGGACTGGAGCTTCATTTAAATTGAGTGCAACATTTCTTTATTTGATAGATTTTATTTTATTGGACTTATGTACAAAGAGTTTTCGAATTTAAAATTCATATCTAAAGTTTATCTTTGATTATTATGACGTGTATTGAGTAAAAAAAATTAACCTTGTACTTTATCATGGTACAGTTAAACAAGTTTTCCAAAAAATCAGGAAAAATTAAAAAATGTCAATTACTATGTTTTACACCCAGAAAAATAAATAATAAATGAATTTGCTGTAAATCGTTGAACTTTCATCTTCCCAACTGGAAACATTGGTCTGTAAATGTAAGATTAGGTTGCAAATAGAGACAAAAAAGAAATAAAAAGATTACATGTACGCATCTTTCTAGCGTACGATAAAAAATAGGTATAAATTTGGCAATTTTTTGTCTAAAAACATATTTTTATTCAAACGCATAGTTTAACTTACTTTATATATGTGTTTAAATTTAAATACAAATTGTTCTAAATGTGTTGTTACTTTGCTTATTACTGTATTTACTCGCGTAGTTTCCACACCATTTTTTACTATTTCTTCGGTATTAAAAGTGGGAGGTGCAAAATATACACGAGTTTTTTATAATATTATTTTTTCTCAAAGGGCAATTCAAAATTAAAAGTGAAATGACATCTATACTGTCAATCTACACTAAATTCAAAAAGTACTATGAAACAATCTATCAAACAACTATCAAAAATACACTATGTAACGTTGCAGCATCATTTAATTTATCAAAATTGTGGCTCGAGTCATACTCCCTGGTTATAAACATGGAAATAATCATCGAAGTAAAAAAATAAAAATAACATGCGTTTTTTTTTTTTTTTTTTTTTTTTTTTTTAAGTACGTGAAAAATTAAATGATTGTGTTTCAAATAACTTCATAGACAGTGCTTTTATAGACTATTTTTGTTTGTTTCGATAATGGCTCAGATTGAACTGAAACATATGTCAACACTCTAATAAAACATATTTTACTGTTTATAATCTTTTTATTTTACACCTTTTAGCAATTAAAAAGACGTGAAATGACCTTCTATAAGAAGAGTATAACATTTTAATAAATGAATACTTAAGATTAAACAAAATGTATAACAGTATCAAGAGTTCGTAGATAAATTTTAAACTAGGACAATGTAATCATTTTTTTTCTTAGCGCAAATTACGCCAGTAAATACGATATTTAATCTACTCGCAGATATATAATATTTTTTATTTCAATTTAGAGAGAATAGCCAGTAGAGAATGTCTCCAATTGGAAACATAATAAGAACCATACATAAAAAAAATTATTCCCATTTGAATAATTTATGTCTTTGAACATGTGTATCACTATTTAATATTTTTAAAGCTACTTGCTTCAATAGAGTTTGTAAAAACCAATTAGTAAAAACCAATTTTGTAAAAACCAATCTATACTAATAAAAGAAAGTTTCGCTCTCTGTGTGTCTGTTTGTCTGTTCGCTAACGTTTAGCGAAATGTACAGCACTTAGAGATTTGAAAATTTTGATGCAGATAGATCAAAGCATGCAATGATTTACATGAGATTCATATATATATATATATATATATATATATATGATAATTAGCCGATGTATTAACTAAAAACTCATCAAAAAAGCGAGTTTTTTTTACAAAATGGCAAAAGCGCGCGCACATATGGACCTGATTTCACAGCGTAAATGAAAGAAATTAAGAATTTTCACTAATTAGCGAAAATTAAGAAAACTAATTGGTGTATAGATTTGAAACTCGGCATACATATATAGAATTTTATTTTACATTCGAATATCTATTTTTGTAAAAATCAGTCAGTATTTTTTCTTAATTTTTGCAAAAAGCGGACGGCAATTATAAAAAAATTGAAAGAAAGAATCAGACAGGGCCGGCATTCATTAAAAACTGAACTAAAAAGAGATCTATTTCCAACCGATCCCTCAATTTATTTTCCGAAAACGAAAGGAAATTAATTGTTATTTTTTACGAATGAGCGAAAATTACTAAAAGTAATTAAGATATAGATTTAAATTTGGAAAAGGGAGACATTTGGCGGCCATTTTAGAATATAAATTTCATTCATAACCCAACCACTCAAGTCCTCATATCCAAAACTCCGGTTCCCCTGTAACAGCTCAATTGTTAATAACTAGCCTTCTTTAAATCCAATCTTCTTCGTTTTGGGGACACTTTCTCCATTTAATTATTCCCCTGTGTCTACGTTCAAGTTAAGGCGTCCAAGGAGTAAGGTATCCACCTTACTCCTTGTCCCACTGGGGCCCTGTCCGGAACCCCTTGCAGTTTTTGTGCGCCATGTCTTTTTCACCCTCTAATTGTTTCACCCTCTCAATGCATAACTTTAACGTCCAGTCTTGAACTCCTCTCCGCTGGCCATCACCCTGATATAATTGGAGCCATCGGGCCCTTTATGAAGCATTTCCCCAATTTTTGGCGCATTTCTTTAAAATTTTATTCTAGTGATTAATCCTTACTCTATGCTTATTTTCGACGACTAATTGAAGAACTGAAGCGTTAAGTATTAGGGTCTTTTAACAAGTTTTTATCTTATGGCCCTTCTCTCAACAATCAATTTGCTCCTTTTGGGTCCCCTACTATATCTCGCTTAAAAATGGTCCGATTTACTAGCTTTTTTTCTCTATCAACTTCCTAGGTCCTCCATCTACGATATGAACTACAAAAAAATTTCTCAAACCTCAGCTATCACCATTTTTTGAATATTAATCTTCTTCTTGAAGCCCTTAATGCAGCTTCTTTAAAAATGATCCGATTCTCTTGTAATTTCCTTTAACATAGTCCTAGGATCCTCCAGCAACTTTATCAACTACTAAGTTTCCTTAGACCCCCAACTACCACTTTTTATGAATATTATTCTTCTTTTTCGGCTTCAACTTAAGTTTATTGACTACAGTAATAAATTAAAAATTGCAGGGGTGGAGATGATTTCATCCGTAAATTATATATTGCGTTAATGTGGAAGGTAATTCGTTAAATTTACAGGAAGGGCACCTTCCATCGCCAGGTGGCGGAGTTTTTTCTCGGATTCCATGGGCCAGATTTTAATGGGAATTGCTCAACTTAGCTTACGTTTCAGCTATTTTCTGCATTATGAGAGTTTATCTTAGACTTCAGTTACCACCATATTCGAACATTAACGACGCATTGTTTTCTCGGTTTCTAAGGGTCCGATTTCAACGAGAATTGGTTCATTCAACTTAGCGTACGATTCAACTACTTTCTGATTATGAAAGTTTATCCTAGACTTCAGTTACCAACCTTTTTGAACACTAACGACGCATTATTTTCTCGGGCCAGATTGCAAAGGGGTTTGGATCATTCTGGTTGTTTTTTGATTGTCTTATAGATTTTAGTTCCATCTTTCACCGCTAGTGGACGCATTCTTTCCTCGGGTTCTACGGGCCCGATTACTACGGAGTTTGGCACATTCAACTTGTTTTTTCGATTGTCTTACAGATTTTAGTTCCGCCTTCCACCGCCAGAGTGCGCATTCTTACCTCGGCTTCTATGGTCTCGATTACTATTGGGTTTGGCTCATTGAATTCGGTTTTTGATTGTATCCGGCGTGTGTGGAGCACACTCGGTGTAAGCAGCCGTAGTCAAGGGGACCCAGACCACATGTTTGTTCCAAAATAGATTTATTTGGAACATACTAGATCCTGCCGAAGGCAGTGGGCCCCCAGAAATTAGATTAATTTGAAATGTACTATACGCTGGCGAAGTGAGTGAGACCTCGGAAACTAGATTCATCAGAAACACTATACACTGCCGAAGACAGTGGGGATTTCGAAACTAGGTTCATTTGAAAGATTTTCGGAAAATGTAAAAACATACAAACTTGGGGTTTGTTTACGGTTATTATCACGGGCCCGGGCAACACCGGGCGTGTCAGTTAGTAATATAATTAAATATTGGCAAAAAAATAAATTGCAATTTGTCTCTGCCGCAAGAAGAAGTTACGGCAGTTTGAATATCAGTCAAATATGATTTTTTTCAGATTTATGTAACCAAAAGCGCATTTATCTTGCTTTAATTATATATGCATTTTTTAAAGATGCTAAAAAAAATAGGCCTTTCAAATAACATATATTTTCCCTTGGCATCTGGAAGGCGCAAGCTGCTGCTATTGGCCCTTAAATGTGACAAAAAGAAAATAGAAAATGCATCTTTTGTGACTTTTAGAGACCTTGCGGAAAAAACTTGCGACAGTCTTCTCATCCATTCTATGAACTCCAGTCCTCTTACATCCCACATACAAAATGTACTTGGTGTCAAGTTGTTTGCGCAAATAGTTGTGAATCACAGCAATTTCCACTTCTTAAAAAAACGCTCAATTTTTCGTTCCACACAGTGATCTTAGGGGGGAGGGGGGGGGGGCGCATAAAATATGAACAACACAACTTCGGAACAAAAAATTCTGGATTTGATCTTTTAACAAGTTAAGTAAAAAGTGGTAATTTTTTGCAGAAAATCTGAGACGGCGTGAATCAGCACATAATACACTATATTTCCAACGATGATCGGTCACTTGCGATTTGAGACGTTTTGTTAAATATCTGGAAAGATACATGAAGAATTATCCTGAAACTTCAGGAGTGTAAACAACATGATAAAACGTTTCCGCGAAGCTTTTTTCCCGAAACCCCATAAGGGGCCGTCAACAAATTGAAGAAACACGAATATATTTTGGATAACCCTGTAGAAACTAATATTGCAAAAGCATTCAAACTGTAGATTATGATTAAGTTGCTTATTGTAATAATTTGGGTTCATTTTTATGAAGATAGCATGTATACTCGAAGAGAAATTCAGGTTTTTATAAAAACAGTCCCAAATTTTACCAAGTTTTTTGCTTATAATTTGCAGAGTTTTTAATATAAAAACAAGTTATTTTCAGAAAATATGGCAAACAAAATTGTACACAATTAAAAAATAATAAAAATTGTATGAAAAATGAGCAGGTTTACTAAATATTGTTTCATTGCACATGCGCGAATTCAATCAAAATATACTGTGCATAATATATTAGCTAAATGTATAGACCACCTTTTATGAAAGTCTCAAAAACATAGCTTGAAAATTCTGATAGTAATCGTCGATAGAATAAGCTCGAATTCCGCTGTTCCCAAAAGGAAGCAAAAAGATGAGGCGTTGTATCCAAATATACTAGCTTATGAAAGTTGACATATTAAGAATGAAGTGTCTCATTCTATATTTGATACAACCCCTCATCTTTTTGCTTCCTTTTGGGAACAGCAAATTTCGAGCTTATTCTATCGACGATTACTATCAGAATTTTCAAGCTATGTTTTTGAGACTTTCATAAAAGTTGGTCTATACATTTAGCTAATATATTATGCACAGTATATTTTGATTGAAACCGCGCATGCGCAGTGAAACAATATTTAGTAAACCTGCTCATTTTTTATACAATTTTTATTATTTTTTAATTGTGTACAATTTTGTTTGTCATATTTTCTGAAAAGAACTTGTTTTTATATTAAAAACTCTGCAAATTATAAGCAAAAAACTTGATAAAATTTGGGACTGTTTTTATAAAAACCTGAATTTCTCTTCGAGTATACATGCTATCTTCATAAAAATGAACCCAAATTATTACAATAATCCATTTATTCATAATCTACAGTTTGAATGCTTTTGCAATATTAGTTTTTACAGGGTTATCCAAAATATATTCGTTTTTCTTCAATTTGTTGACGGTTCCTTATGGGGTTTCGAGAAAAAATCTTCGCGGAAATATATGACTTCTATCATGTTGTTTACACTCCTGAAGTTTCAGGATAATTCCTCATGTAGCTTTTCAGATATTTAACAAAACGTCTAAAATCGCAAGCGACCAGTCATCATTGGAAATATAGTGTACTAGGTGTGTTAGTTTCCCAGATTCCTGTTCTTAAACATTTTCCATAATTCCCTTCATTCATACTCTTCTCTTAACGTCATCAGTCATATACGCCAAATATTAAAGAAGTTTTAGCCATAATCATTTACTTTATACAATAACTGATTCAGTATCTCAAAAATAGTTAATGAAATATTAGCATTTCACTGAGAATGTTTCGAACATTTCTGGGAATACTAAATATTTCGCAAATATCGGAGCTCTATTGAGCATATTTCACCATGTCAATATTTTTCCAATATTGTAAAAATATTGTAAGTAATAACTGTTATTAATTTTCAAACTATAAATGCCAAAAAATGTTGCAACTGTTTTCAAAATTGGCTATGGTAGAACACGATTACGCATGTATTGGTTTTATTATTTAAGTCAAAATATTAATAAAGACATTGAGGATTTTTCAGGTATTTAAAGTAAATCTATTTCAGGTAATCTGTTCTTCTGCAATAAAAAATTTTTATATGCAAAATTTTGTTAAAGATAACCCTGTATACCGTAAAAAAATTTCTAAATTTTTCAAAATCAGTCAAGATAGTACCACTAATGATCAATTATTGTTCTTACTATTAAAGTGAAAATATTAATAAGGGTTTTGAGGGTTTTTCAGGTATAGAACAGTTTTCCTTCAATAAAAAAAATCGCAATTGTTTTATATACAAAATGTTGTTAAAGATAATGCTGTATTACTGATAAATCATGTTTTATATTTGCTTGAGTTAAATGGAAGGTTGTACAAAATATGGGACATTGTAAATATGAATTTATCGGTAGATTTGCATTTCAAAGTAACATTTATAATTATATTTGTATAATAATACAACAATTTGGAGAATATTCTATTTTGGAAATATCTACTCAAAATTTCGCACAAATATTTACTCAGTACATGTGAAAACAAGAAACATTTTTAATGAAGTTGCTATGTTACAGAAATGTATGAATTATGTCCGACACAATTTCGATATTTTTCCATATTGCTATTGCATTGCAATTTTTTCTAGTTGCAAGACAATAAAAACGGCATTGGCGTTTTACTGTTAGTTCTGTATAGGTTGGCTAGAAGAGACAATGGAAAAGTTTTCGTAGATATTTAATAACATGCATGTCATTTATCATTTTCATTATAATAATAATAATAATAACAATAAATAAGTACGACTAATAATTTTATAAAATCTCACTGTAAACTGAAATGTCTGAAATTCAGACACGTGACTGAAACGGATGGTTCAAAAACAAACATTTTAATGTGTCTTAATTTTTCAGACGCTTGTTTGCGACTGAATTTTACTTGAAATGTCTGAAATATCGTCATTTTTTTTTTTTTTTTACCCGGGCAAAAAGCTGTTAGAAAATTTAAAAAAAGTGAAGTGCTGCCATCTATGTAATTTAATCACCATTATTGTCGAGTACGGGAGAATTGCCTTCCTTCCCAGGTGAGGCTCGATCTTGGGATCTTGTGGTTACGAGCTCGGAGCCTAAACAATTGCGCTATTATCACTTGTGAGTGAGTGCTTTTAAATGAAAGTAATGTCGGAAATAAGTCAGCTGCGTATTGTTATTTTTATTGGAAAGATCGTAATTTATTGGTGCTGTCATAATACTTAGTTCGGCTATGATGTCATACACTCACGCACAGTTTTATTTATTGTTTTAATCGGTTATAAAAAGGAAAAAAGTCGCCAAATTTAGGGGATTTTTTCCTTTAATGGCAACCTAGCCATTGTATTAAGTTATTTGTTTGGCGCGGTCTTGAAAATCGCGCCAACAAAAAAGTCGCCAAACTTATGTTTATATGTTTGCATGAGTGTAAAGCATCTGTTCCCTTAGTTCTTTTAATTAATGAGGCTAATTTATTACTAGAGTTTTTCTATTGTTAATGTATATTTAGAATGTAATTTGATTAGTATAATTTATTAGAGAATTTTTTTTTTTGCTTAACAAATGGTTAGAACATAGTTTGATTCATTTCTTGTTGAGAAAATTGGAAATTTTAAAAAATATTTTGGTGAGATTTGGTCAATTTGAAATGATGGCTAAGATTGTAACACGTTATTATTTATGTTGGGGGAGGCGATATAAATTGTACATATTTTTTTAATGTTTATGCGTTAAAAATTTGTCACAAACGGACGGTACAGTTTTGAATTCAGTAGTGGGCCGGCGGAAGTATCTCCCTCCCCCCCCCTCACAACTGTGTTTTCAAATTTAAATATGATTATTACAAATATCAAATTTAATCTTCCAAGTAACTGCAGAATGATTTACACGGTAACAGAAGAAGTAAATACGCATTTTTTGTCAGTGAACCCCTCTTAAAAGACAATTTTAATTTATATTTTCTTTTTAAAGTTATGTGTTTTTATTTTAAATTAAATGGAGGATTCAGGAGAGTTGCGCCTCCTGACAAAAAAAAAAACGGTTTCATTTCTTTATTTTTAGAAATATTGTTAAAAACCTATTTTTGAATATTTAATAATTCTTAATTGTTAAATTTTACACCACTTTTATGTTAAAGATTGTTTGCGTATAGAGCCCTGACACAAAAATCATAATTTAGCTTACTCCTTATAAAAATTCTTCTAATTACTTCATAATAATTATTCGTTCATTCCCTTATATCCCGTTGTATATGTGCTGATATCTATTATGTCTTTTGCATATATATTTCTGAAACATTGTCTGATATTGCTGGCACATACAGTGGCACTATTCTATCACAGTCATCGCGCATATACCATTATATCAAATCAGTGTCATAACCAGAGGGCAAAGTCGAAGTGGGGGAGGGGGCTTTGAAATGGGGCTGATTTACAGCTTGTCTTTACCACTTCTATTTTAAGGATATATGGGTATAGACAGAAGTAGAAATCAAATCCCCCCGGTAATAAAACTTTTGATTATAAAATATTAAAATTCTTAAATATATTAAATTATGTTATTCCTATTAAAAAATTATGAAAGCTAGAGGGGGCTCAAGAAGTTGCTAGGAGGGACTCAGTCTCAGTGTTGAATTCAGACATTTATCTCCGGAAAGGATTTCTGCAACTCCGGGAAGAGGGGACTGCACTTTTTGACCATTAAAAGCATAACATTTCAAATCTTCCAGGGGGTACATTTCAATGATCCGGGGGGTGGGCATGTCCCCTCCAGGCAACCCTCTGGATTCAACACTGCTCAGCCCACCCTGCCCCGTCTGATTACGTCCTTGTAATCCTATTCAGACATTTACGTGTCTGATTTTCTAAATGTCTGAATTTCAGATATATCATAGTTATTCCGACATGTTTCTCAGTTCTTTTATACCTTGATCATAGTAAGACACTTATGTGTTCTAAATTCAGACATCTATGATGGCTGAAATTTTACATTCAGACACTTAAGTATCTGAATTACTTTTTCAGACACATATGTGTTTGAATTTAAGACGCCACTATTTGCAGTGCGATTGTTTAAATAATGATATGAAAAATAATGAATAAAAAGATGAAAGCTTCAGAAAATTGGTTTGGACCTTTAGATGATATTTGGCCGACCAAACTCTATTATTTCTGAAAGGATTAAAATTTATCAAACGATTAATATTTAATTCGTTTAAACGCTAGAACTTAATATTCGGTAATTCATATATAGACTGATAAAGGCATGATCCTTTTTAGCACACTGCATTTCATCAATGAAATTAATAAACCAATTTTTTATTTTTTCATATCATTAAATGAACAATTTCAGTTGAAAAATTATTCTATAAAAGCTTGGTGATGACGACCTAGATACTAAAATACCAACTATTTGTCTCTTTATATTTTCAATTATAAAATTTCCTCTTACTCTGGTAATTCATAGGGATGCTAAGGAGGTATATCTCGCAATACATACCATATGACATATTGATAAACGCATAACCCTCTTTGTCATGCCACATTAGGATAAAATAATTTCTATCAAAAGGCTAACACCGTGGTTTTTATTCAGACCGTTAAATGAACAATTTCGGTTACAAAATTGTTGCATAAAAGCGAGATGACAACGACCAAGATAGTAAAATACAAACTTTTTGACATGCGTCCACCCACTAACGATTGTTCTTTGTCTACATATATTCGGTGTCAGAAACATGAAAGACCTCATTCTGTGCCACTGAAGCATACATTTTTCTATTCCCTCTTCACATAGTATCTTCTTTTAAAACTTGAAAGCAGCAACAGGCAGCTAGTGCAACTAAATCTGAAATACCATCCAGCAGTTCTTTTGTATTGAATGTATGCATTCCAACTAGTCAACGAATATTTGGAAATAAAAGTTATTTTTCATTTTTTTTTTTTTTTTTTTTTTTACTTTTGACATTCCAAAAAAAGAATGCTGAAAAACAAGTGACAAATGAAATAGAAAAAAAAAAAAAAAAAAAAAAAAAAAAAAACCTGGAATTAGGTAGTTAAAAAAAGTATTCTTAAAGCGAAAAAAAAAATAAATGGTGACATATCCAAGCATCAACGGTAGATGGAAAGATATTTTAACGAGAAAAGAGAACAAACACTATGACAAAAAAAATATATATTTATTTGTATGGCTTTTCAGGTGGGAAAAAAAAAATAGGCGGGATTAGACATCCGTGATTGACGTCTCCGGTGACGTACTTTGAGTGGAGTTGAGACTGCGGAAAATGAAAATACTTTACGACAGACAGTCGCGGTTATGGTTTGAGCATGGTCGAAAGGATCCAACTGCAAGTTGATTAGATGATGTTCTTTTTTCCGACTTTTGAAAGATATCCCTTCTAATCTTGGCCGAAGATTGAAAACAAAGCACTAAAAATGCTGTTGAATTGGGGAGGTTGTGGAAGGAAAATGATATTTTACGACGGATTGTTTTCTGAGGTTTAGTTTTCCTTACGAACAAGAGCTTGAAAATAGAAAATATATTTTGTTCAATGTAGAAGCGTTACGTATTCATTTTTTTTTTCTTTTTCATATTTTTAGTTAACAGCTTGTTCAATGAAATATTGCCTAACATGAATTGCAAAATTGAAATTTATTATGTTACTTCCTGACCCGACCGGCGTTGCCTGGGTCGGATAATAACCTTAAATATACCTAAAATCAGTGTTAGCAAAATCTTCACAAACGAACTTAATGTAAGGACTATACTGCCTTTGGCAGCACATAACCAATGTTTTCTTCTCCCTTTTTGTTTTCCCATTGGATCATTTAATATTTTTAAAAAATAGTTCTTTCAGGTGCCAACTCTTTAATTTTTTTTATAAATTAAAAATATAATGTTTCCAAAGCCTGTGTGAAAAATTCGCGAAAAAATATTGATATTTTGTGGTAAAAGGGCTTGTGTTTTCTTCTCACTTTTTTTTCCCACATCGGGTCATTTAATATTAAAAATAAAATAGTTTTTACTCTCCAAACTCTTTGAAATTTATATGAGTAATAAATACAATGTTTCCAAAACCTGTGCACACTTTTCGTGCAAAAATATTGACATTTAGTTGTAACAAGACTGTGTTTCCTCCCACTTTTTTTTTTTTTTTTTTTTTTTTTTTTTTTTAACATCGGGTCATTTAATATTAAAAACAAAAAAAAATTCTTATTGTCCAAACTCTTTGAAATTTGTATGAGTTGTAAATAAAGTATTTCCAAAGCCTCCGTACAATTTTCGTATAAAAATATGATATTTACTTGTAAAAATATAAGCAAAAGCCATTCGCGTATTCACGTTCTGGGCAAATATTGTGCATATATATATATATATATATATATTTATACTTTTAATAGTTCAAATGGTTTGTGATTTTTATATGTGATATAAATTAAGCGCCCAAAGAAAGTATAAAACTTTGAAAAAACAAAACAAAACAAAACAATAATAAAAAAAAAAAAATACGAATTCGAATTTCGGTTGAAAACAATTTCGAAAGATATAAAATTCATAATTTTTAACAGATTGCGCAGCCTGAAAGTAAAAAGTAGGATATTTAAGCGTGTTTTTTTAGTTTTTCCATATTTCGCACAGTTTAGAGGACAACGCAGGCTTCAAAAGACGCGGGAAAAAAAGAGCCATAAACGTCCATCAGGTCTTTACTGCTAGCGATCTGCCGAAACTTACAGTGCGCCATTTTGAGAAAAACGATGTACTTTTGATAAGTGTTCGTTATAGTTTTTAATTAATATCTCGTTTAATTAACAAAAAATGAAAAATCTGATCATCAGGTGCATCAGGACCTGTTTTTGACTATCCTCATCGAAATTTTTAGATCTCTCCGTGAGTAAATTGTCCAAGCGATTGCGGACAGACACACACACACACAAACATATTTATTTTATTAGTATAGATGTGTAGCTGAAAAAAAATCAATTCAGCAAATTAGTTAACTATTAAGCCTAGAATAAATTCATCAACAATTACTAAGTTTACTAAAAAATCAAATAATTCAATACGTGTGATTTACTAAAGATTGTAAATATATTTTTAATTGAATATATATATCGTTATCTACCATAATGTTTTACGACAGACAGTCGTGATTATTGTCTAAACATAGTCGATAGGATTCAAGTTGATTAGATGATGTTCTTTTCTTCCTGACCTTAAAATGTCTGGTCTAACCTTACATGAAGTTTGAAAAATAAAACACTGAAAATGCTGTGGAATTGGAGAGATTTTGGAAGAAAAATTATATTTTACGGCGGATTGTTTTGCGAGGTTTAGTTTTCTTTTGAAATTATCCGCATTTAATCATGAAAATATATTTTGTTTAACATACGAACGTTATGTATTAAAATTCTTTCCTTTTAATATAATGTTTATTTATTTTCCGTATTATTTAACTGAATATTATCAAATATGACATGCAAAATTCGTATTTTTTATTATCATGTTTGGCTGAGAAAAAATATCAATTGAACAAGAAAGTTTGATATTCTGACTAGACTAAACTCAACAACAAATTAATGATTTATGAAAGACAAAAATGTTTCAAAGACTGTGTGATTTGGAATAGATTATAAATGTACCCTTAGGTAAATGTATGTTCATATGTCTACGAAAATATGAAAATACATTATGACAGCCGGTCGCAGTTATGGCTTGGGTATAGTCTGAAAGGAATGACTGCATGTGGATTAACTGATGTTCTTTTCTTCATGGATTTTGAGAGATATCTTTTCTAATCTTAGACGAATATTGAAAAACAAAGCACTGAAAAAGTCGTAGAATTGGGAAGATTTCCGAGAAAATTTATATTTTACGGAGTATTGTTTTCTGATATTTAGCTTTCCTTTCGGTGAAGAAATTTAAATAATCAGCGCCTAGTCATGAAAATAGAAAGTATATTTTGTTCAATGCATATTTTTGGAAAGTATAGTTTTGTTGTTAGGTTGTGTATTAATTTATTTGTATTTCTAGCTATTATATTTTGTTTACAATTTGCCCAACAAAATGCTGTCTAACATGTTATGCAAAATTGAAATTTCTTCAATTTGCATGTATAGCTCAAAAAATACCAGTTTAGAAAATTATGTATTTATTGGCACTAGAACAATTGATTAGTTTGATAAAGTATAGAATGCTTCAAAGGAAATGAAATTCTATAGATTGTAGTAAATATAATGTTAGCTGAATGTATTTATCGTTGTCAACCAGAACACTCTGTGACATTTGGTCGTAGCTGTGTTTTGAGTAATAAGTTTTAAAGGATCCGACTATAAATACATTAGATGGCTGTGATATAGTTTACTCCACGATCAATCCGCCACTCTTGAAGATAAATATATATATATATATATATATATATATATATATATATATATATATATATATATATATATATATATTGTTGATTGATATGCTGCCACCACTGGTATAGAGAGGCGTGATACCGGACGCGATGTAAGTTCGCAAATCAGTTCATTAATACACTTCAAATAAATATTGAACATTTATTGACGGCACACTTCAAACACAAAATATTTCAGTTTCCAAACAAGATTATAGCAGATCCTATAATAAGTTACACTTGGGAGATTATTAAATTCCTACTATTAGCTCACACTCTCTCTATATATATATCTTGTTGGAATTTTCAATCGTTAATAAAATATATTCTATTTATCCATTCAAGTTCAAATAAATTTTTTTAAACTTTTACTGGATGACAATTGATGTTAATACAGTTTTTTCAAATATTAATTCATTAATTAAATTTAATTAATTAATTTTAATTTTATATTTCATTTCTGTTCAAAAGTATAGACTCACTCCATATTTATAGTCTCACCTTTACACGTAAAAAGATAATGGGGCTGTTCACGGACGAAGATCAGGCGGCTCGCGGGCGAAGGAGACTATAAATGTGGAGTGAGTCAATACTTTTGAACAGAAATGAAGTATAAAACTAAAATTAAATAATAAAATTTAATTAATTAATTAATATTTGAAAAAACTGTATTATCGCATAACTGTAACATCGCCACGGCACTTTATTGTGAATTTTGGTAATTTTTTAAATTCAATATTTGAAAAACGGCATAATCATTAGATTTTTAATTTATATAAAAAAAAATACAGTTTTTTTTACCTTTCTAACGCAGTTTGTCTAACAATTTTGTGAAAAATACTTTTCGAGCTATTATTTTTTGGTATTTTAGCTATTTATTTTTTATTTAATTTTTAATACATTTCAAAAATTTCTCTTATGTACGATATTTAGCAGGATATAAATTTAGGAGTAAATACCGTCAGTGGCGAAGCGTGTAGATCGTTGGAAAAAAATTTATATTTGATCTAAGTAGGAATTGACTTAAAAAAAAAGTTTTTATATTACTTGTTTACGCATTAGGTTGTAATATTAATATACAATATCCCCGTCTCTCTTAGACTTACCCAGCAGGGCTTATCCAATATTACGACCGCACAGATCACCCCGAACTCTCGGTACGCACTTCGTCTTCCACCACTAGATGCTCCCCAGGAACTAACTGACCCTTCCAGTTCCAACAAAATACCTTACTCTCCTTTTCTATTTCAACCTGTGGGGTTCTTCTCCTTTATTTTCACAGTTAACGAGTGTTCGCAGACTACAAATCAAATGTCAATGTTGTTTCTTTTGCAAATTATAAAAAGAAAATACTTTTTTGAACCTAAATGTTAGTCATCTAACTCTGTTGTAGATCATGTATGCCAGTCCAATTATAGTCTATAGTTCGAATACCAGACTTATGTTGCTGTATTTCTTTACTTAATACAAAGGAGTTAATTCCCACAAATCCTAAGGAAGAAGTATGTAACCGTTTTTTTCAACAAATCGATGATGTGAGATATGGATATGGAACTCTGGTACACAGTGAAACATTGTCTAACTTTGTAGCATTACAATTGTATTTATTTTGCAATGAATAACAAAATAACATGCCTTATATGTTCTTTTATGTCTTTGAGATATGAGAACTTATATCGGGTACTTTTTCTTACCTTACCACCACATAGCGGATACAAATTCCAGTACCTCGATTTATCAGCATTTGGAAGCGTCAAACCGTTCTACGTTACAGCAATTGACAAGTACATGCTCAGTAATCTAGGCACAATCTCATCATATGTCAGATTCTTGATTGTGTCTGTGAAACACAGAGAAAATTAGCCCTGCCTTACTGTGTACTAGGTGTGGTACATAGTGAGATGAATTTAAAGTGATTTTTAAAGTGATATTTTTCCTGTTTCTAGTCAAGTGTTTTAGTAAATTCGATATGCAAAAGGCTCTCAAAAGGCAAATTTATATGTGCAATGGTTAAAATTTATTCAGTCGAATATACTTGGTTCTTAATTAACGTTTTTATAAAATCTTTCTCACTATGTACACGATTCTTCCCTATATGTATAAAACCTCGCTTTATCCGAAAAATTTTATTCTGTTTAGATAAGACTAACTGCAGATCCACGATAAAAAAAAGAAATATATTTAATTCAGAAACTGTGTGTTTAAACAAGAGCAAACAAACTCCTAAAAACCTTTTTGTTAAATGTAAAAGCTTTTTATTTACTTTCTAACTCTAATCGTATAATTTCAAATAGCACTTTTCAATATTTGTAGGGGTTTCTTTTCATGAAAGCAATTAAATACAAAAGATTTTATAAGAAAAATAAAGACGGTTACACATATTCTAAGACTTTAGCTTAGAAAAAAAAACTAGAAATTAAAAAAACATTTTTTAAGACTACCGAAGCTTGTTTGATTAAAAAAGAGTTTTCCTTTGGTATTTTCTTAAATGTCTGAAAAGGTTTTTTATTTAACGCCGTAGTCAATCTAAAGTGGGGCCTTTCTGGTGCACTCATGCAGTCATTTTTAAACTTAAAACGCATGAAATTAGCAGATGCTTTTATTTAGAAACTATGAAAATGAATAGCACCATCCAGTTTCCGATAAAGACAAAGAAAATTTGAAAAACGTCAAATTAGACATTTTATACCGAATCTCGTGACCCGATATAGCGAGATAGGTCGCCATGGGGTTACCAGTGGTTTGTAACTCAAAATATAATAAATTTACGAAAAATTTTAAAAAAAGTATTCGTTTCCAAATCTTTTCAATAGTCAATATAAAGCCCAAATTCATATTTTTCCGTTTAAAAATTTCTCTATAAATGTGTCAGAAAGCTTCACGTTGTTAGCAAAGTAATGTATGGATATATATGTATTTTTTAGAACCACTTTAAAGTCATTTCTCTTAATCACCTCTCTATTTTTTTAGGGACAGAGTAGTGTTTCTACTCTGGCTCAAAATCTAGCGATATTTTGCTCACTAGTAAAAGTAATCTGAACATTGAACTTGGAAGGTGCTGAGGTGCAGACTTTATTATTATTATTATTATTATTATTATTATTATTATTATTATTATTAAGTCTTCCTAATATACACTTACAATCTCAAATAATTCGTGAATTGAACGAATTTTTCCGTTGATTATATTTTATTTAACAGACAAAAAGTTTCTTTTTATTTCCGCATTTTCTCCCAAATTACAGAAAATTACCGAATCTAACGTAAAATATTACCTAAAACCCTCAAATCTAAAGCTGTATTTTCGTCAAATCACAAGGGTGCTGCGTAGAAATTTCTCGTATTAAAAACAGAATTTTTAGGCATGTCTTGTTTTTCCCTTCGATTCGCGAAACTAAGTTCAAAATTTCATGAAATCCTCCAGTGAAAAGAGGAACATTTCTTGAAATGAGAGGAAAATCTCTTTCAATCATAGAGGTGTTCCGGCAAGTTGCTGCCTCTACTTTTTAAATTTTCGACGAAATTTGTTTCAAGAGTGTTCTGCAGATTCACAGATGTAGCAAAAGTTGGTCTAAAAATGTGTCATAATAAATAAAAAGTATGTAGTATTTTTTTCTCTTTTTAAATCATTTTTCTTCTTATTCTTTTTTCTTATATGGAGGGTGTCTTAGCACTTGGGTTACAAACTTTAGTAGGTGCTATAACAGTTTACTTCAAACAATTTTTGTATGGGAAACCAGGATCACAAATGATTTTTTCAGTCAAAAATATAGAGTGCTACATTTCAATCCGAATGTAGATTTCAGATCATAAATTTAAAAACATTGAAAATATTTTGAGGAGATTTTCAAACCACTTTCAATTTTCGGTTTCAAATGCGATTACATCGGGAAATGTGATAGAAGAGAAGTGCATAATAATTGGGTAAGTTATATTGTATGTGCTGTCAAGTGCATTCTAAAATATGTATCGTGTCTAATTCTATCAGGTTTGAAAGGCGGATAATGACTAGCTTCACCACCATTACATTGCACACACAGCAAATTAAGTCTGTTACAATTCTCCTTAGAATATCTTCAATATCGTTAAAATTAGGAACTAAAATATATTTTTTTCTTTTTCACATTAGAGTTACATAATATTTTTCACCATAAAATATAAATATGATATAAATATATAAATATAAATATAGATATAAATATAGATATATGATATAGATATAAATATGTATATATATATATATATATATATATATATATATATGCATATATATATATATGCATATATATATATATACTAAGAAAATATCAGATTTTTTAATTAAAAATGCATAAAATTAACACTTTTTATAAAATGAACAAAAATACATAACAAGGCATAGTGAAAATTATGTTTTGGGTTTTGTACATCATATACGGTCAATGTCTCCAAAAAAAAAAGTCACTTCGTCAAAGTGTGCGGAGCACAGTGGCGTATTTTTCCGAAATCTTCGTTAAAACTCGTATCATTTTTTGATTTTCTGTTTTTCAAGAAGAAGCTGATGATCAGAATTGTTAATTGGATTACCAAATAAATGAGTAGTCTGTATTTTATGAAATTTAGAGTGCATAGTTATCATATAGTATGATTTTGTGAATTTTCGTGAAAATTAAAGTCAGTCCATGCAGTGTGTCAGTGACGAATTTCAATTTAATACGAAAACGTCATGTTCCCTAAAAGTTGAGAAAATTAGAAATGAATATTAATCATTTTCTAAATATAAGATGACATTTTTTTTCTTTCATTTATTAATTCGACTGGATTAGAGTTGATCTCACACTTTTTCCATAGAGATATCCAAGGAAATATGAAATTGTTAATTCTTCGATAGCTTTTACAAAAGTTTGTAAATCCTTAATATCAAAACCTACTAATACATCTTTTCTAAAACACAATTATAGAACATGAACACTTTCTGTCAGAAAAGATTAATTTTCAGTGCATTGTTTTGAATAATGAAGACAACAAATTTTCAAAATACTCACCATGACGATAATATGAGATAAAATAAACTCTAAAGCCTTTATTTTACGTAATAAAGATGAACTTAACTCATTTAAAGGACATTGATATACAATTATACAAATTTGTGTGCAGAAATAGTGAACTTTTTTCCCCCCAAGTTTCAGACAGGATTTTGGGAAGTTTCGCAAAAATGTATCAAACTAAATCTGTTTTCTGTTGCGCCGTATAATTCCCGAAGCATTTCTTAGATATGTGAACATATAAAAATCCCTAAATAGAAACTTCATTTTTAGACTTTTGGTCAAGTTTTAGGAATTTGGAACTACGATTAATCCCTTAAAAAGTCACTTAGCTCTTTGCCAGAAAAGATTAATTTTCGGTGCATTGTTTTGAATATTGAAGATAACAAATTTTCTGTACATTTATGTTGTGTTCATTTATTTCATCTCTTTGGCCGTAACACCAACTCTTCGCTCATAAATCAGAATAGCATCTTAGAAATATAGTGAGGATTTTATATCCATTATCATAATACTTTTAGTACGTTCTTTTAGAAGAGGAAGAATAGATTGAGAAAATTTCTAGTGTTTTTTATTGCGTCGTTTCAATATAATGATTGTAAAATGCTTTGATGGTATCATTTATCAATTTGTTTTCAGTGCTATTTTTGAACATTTTCAAATACATTTTCTATTTCTTCAAAATTGTCTGCATTTCAAAATCAACATTTAAACCTATGTAACATCAGAGTTACATAATATTTGTCCTACATTATTGTTTTCCTATTATTTGGTTTCCCTATTTATTGTTTTTTTATTGACTAGATAAAAGACACACACACACAACAAAAAAAAAAGAAATTTCCTTTTTCTATGGTAAAAATAAAGATCAATATATGTAATTAAAGATAATAATCAGCTGCTTGACTAATTCCTTTGTAACAAGGCATGAAAAAAATCACATCGCATTTTAAAAAGTCCCATAGCGTTATAGTTTTTTAACACTAGAACTACTGGAAATTTTACTCAAGTTTTTTTAAACTATTTCACACCAGAAATCTTATTTAAAACTACTTAACTTATTCATTTAACGTATTTCTGCGAGTTTTATATTTAATTTATTTTAAAAAGAAATTTCTGGTACAAATCGGAATATATTCATTTGGTAACCGTCAAAACGACGGCTCATGGTAGTTCTAGTGCTAAAGAATTAGATAATAATGAGTTAATGAAATATGTATAATAATGAAAATTCCTTCAACTGTACTGTTTAAAAGTTCATTTATTTGAATTTTGGAGGTGACATGGGGATTTTTCGGATTCAAAATATGATTTTATTTTCTTGTAATTTCTGAATGTTTTCTGACATTTCATAATTGTTCTGTTGGAACGATTTTTAAAATTCAAACACTTGTAGAAGATATGGCGATTCAAGCCACACAGTGGATGAGCGAGCGGTACTTGTTGCAAAATTTGAAACAGAGAACAGTGGAGTAGTTTGATTAAAAACTTCACATTTTCAAGAGTTTAATTAATTGTAAAGACATTTAATTTAGGTAGAATTTACTAAGTAAACTAATTTTTCAATAATGAAGACAGTAATATTGAAATAACACATATATGGAGCTATTAGTGATTTGTAGTCAGAATTGCAAATATGTCAGCTAAATTTATAATGGATGTGGAATTAATAAATTAACAAATATTATGTAAACTTCGATGGAAATCGCAAATTAAAACGCTTTTACAATTTTTTTCGCTCTTTTCACTCTTTTAAATTTCAATTTTGTTTAGAAACTATCTTAAAAGTAACCGTCATGTAAATTTTAGAGTTTCTAGTCCCTTTAGTATTAAAAAAATCATAAGTTTAAAAAGCGTTTTTCCCCTGCAATATTTAGAATTTCGAATTTAAAAAAAAAAAAAACGTTTCTGTGCAAACATTTACGCCTTAAAAATAGCATCCATACACAATTTAAAGTTTATATCCTTAACAATTCCATAGAAACCGTAAATTAGACATTTTATAGAACGTTTTTAACACTTCAAACTTTTAAATTTTGATTTGTTTTGGAAACCATTCTTAGCGAGCATTTGCATTTTAAAAGTAATCGCATGCAAAATTTCTAGTTTCAAGCAATTCAGTGTCACAAAAGCCCCACCAGTGGCTGAGAGGTTGTGCTCTCGAAGCTGGTAGACGGGAGGTGCTGGGCTCGTTCCCAATCGCGCCCGTCGGCGTAATCGTTCGGAGTTTTCGTGGTTTTCTTCGAGCCGTGGATTTATCCATGCGTAAATACGGATTAGGTTCCCTTAGAAAGACCCCCCACGAAGGGCACTCGCCCCGGGCCTATATCCCTAGTGTAGATAATTGGCCGTCAATATTCAACCAAACCCAACTCAGTATCACAAAAAGCGTAAGATTAGATTTTTTTTTCCACTTGCACCATTTTAAATTTCGAATATATATATATTTAATTTCGTGCGGACATTTGCGTTTTAAAAGTAGCAGCCATGTCAAATTTCAAGTTTCTATCCTTAACAATTCCATAAAAATTGTTATTTAGACTGTTTTTAGAGCGCTTTTCGCGCATTTTATCCTTTTAAATTTCTAATTATTTAGAAACTGTGCATAGAGAGCATTTACATCTCTGCCATACCAAATTTCCAGTTTCTAACTCTTCACTATCACAAAAATTGCAATTTCAGAAAGTTTTTTGCTCCACAACCCCCTTGAAGGTAGTGGCAATAGCCTATGTTGGATCAGGAACTGTTACCATCAATTGGCTAAACATTACTTTTGAAATCAGTTCGGTAGTTCCAGAGATTACCCCTACAAATAAACAAACAAACATTACTTCTTTATAATATTAATATATATACAGGGTGATGCAAAACTTATCGTTCAAATTTCGTGGGGCGGTAGGAAATACGTCAGGAATCCTATTTCACATAGTAAAGTATGTCCGCAAACGTCATCTACATGAACAAAATGGACAAGTAAAGTGAACGCACGGAAACAGTACAGTTAAGTGGTAACGAATGTGACTTTTATTCCAAGAAGGTGAAGTATAGCCTCACAGTAGGTGCTCAAAATTGCGACCATTTACACGAACATAGGATTCACAGCGGCGTTGAATTGACCGCTGAACATTTTCAAAAACGCCTGGCATATCACTGACAATGCTTGCGGCGGCCACTATTCGTGCAACAAAGTCCATTTCACTGTCCACAGGGTTCTCGTACACATGGTCTTTCACGGACCCCCACAAAAAGAAAATTATGGGCGATAAGTACGGTGACCTGGGTGGCCAAGCCAAAATTAAATGAGAAGTTTCGAGACGTCAGATAATGAAGACGTTGAATAAAGGTCATTAACGAGATTTTTGGAGTTTTAAAAGATGTAAAAGGCTTCGTGGAAGTCCAAATGAGAAGTGGAAATAGAAGAAATAATACTAGCTTTAGGAAAGTGAAAAGAATGATTAGGATGCAATGGAAGGTTGGATACACACAGCGTCCTCTACATACGCACGCGTACATTTGCGGACACACTTTCCTATGTAAAATCGGTTTCCTGACGTATTCCCTACCTCCCCACGAAATTTGAACGATAAGTTTTGAATCACCCTGTATATATATATATATATATATGTGTGTGTGTGTGTGTGTGTGTGTGTGTGTGAATGTGGCTAAGCTTTACCACCAGGATCACATAGCAACAAGCGGTTCTCTCGATTAAGATAGTGACGTCGACAGACCGCAGACCACAAGAATGCTGAGATACATTTTTGGCCTCGCTGGCCTGGGAACAGAAAAAGTTCAGATTTAAATTGGACGCGCAAGAGATCAGATTTAAGCATTGCAGTGCTCTCGGAACGAGAGAGCAAGTATGATCGAGTCGAGCAGAAACCGGCCAAACGTTAACGAATTTTCCGCAGTAAATAACTATAAATCCCCCCCTTCCCCTTTTTTTTAGTCTGTAAATAATAGTGTATTATATTTAACATTTAGTATAGATCCATTAAACTCATTTTATACTTTAATTAAAGCTCCTGTTTATGTTAATGCCAACCTTCACATATATATATGGAACCTTATAGATTTTCCTAGTCCTTGATCGATGTTTTTTTTTTTACTTTAATATTTAAATTTTCAAGATCTCCTCCTGCTTTATAAACACAACAAAATTAAATCTTCTGTTGAAATCCTATAAAATAAGGGGGTCCAAATTGAAAAGTGGACAGTTGGCGTAGCGACGTAATCAAAGTTATAGAACTGGTTTTTCATTTGATTTTGGTTTCGCACAGGGTTACTGACGCATTAGACAAAGTTCCATCGTTTGGAAAGAAGTTGTGTGTGCGTAACTGACGGCTAAAACATAGGGTGAACAGGATAGAAGCGACCAGCGTCAAGCAGTGAGGCGTAGTGCGTTTTTTGGTGGCTGAAGTGGCAACTAACACAGACATGTTTCGTGGAATGAAGCATGTCTATGATGAATACTGTTTCAGCCGTACAGCTGTGAACAACTGGTGTAAGAGTTTCAGACAGACAGTCACGGATGCACAGTGACCAGATCATGTCGACGCAGCCATCACCGATGGATCAGTCGCCTACGTCGATGAGATGGTCCAGAACTATTACCTTGTGATGTTCACATCTTCGGTTCACTTAAGAGCCTACACTAGTCACGGGAAGAAACACTCAAACTAATGTTAAGTCTATGGGAAGGCTTTTTACAGATTTCCCGCTCGCATTTTAATATTTTTAATTGATTTTTTTGCTCAGGTCGATCTTTAACGTTGTTAGTTTTTACTTTTTTGATTTTGGTTACAGTTTTTTATAAGCGGGCATTTTTAATTTTGGGACCGGTTGGAACCGGTTCTGAAAGTGAAAGCACCCTTATATAAAAAAAACTGGAACCAAAATCAAAAAGTAAAAATTAACAACGTTAGAGATCAACCTCAGCTAACCTATGCAAGAAAAATCATTCAAAAATATTAAAATGGGAGCGAGACATCTGTAAAGAAGCTTTCCATAGACTTAACATCAGCGTTCGAGTTTCTTCTGATGACTAGCGTAGGTTCTTAAGAAAGCACTCCGAGGACAACGGTTTACTTCGGACGACGAAGTGAAGGTTACACTCTTTAAAATGTTGTGCTGGGTTGAACCATCTTTTGGTGCTGCAGTAACTGCAACCATAAGATGGTGATATCTCGCACCGACATTTGGAGCTATGTTTCAAACGAAGTTCCAAATGTTGGAACAAGATTTCACCATCTTATGGTTGCAGTTACTGTAGCACCAAAAGATGGTTCAACCGAGCACAAAATTTTTAACAATGTAGGTTACCAACTTTCTTCCGAGATCAGCCTCAAGAGTACTACGCTAGGGGTATCGACCTACTGGTGACAGGATGAGACAAATGCCTCAACAACTTCGGTGATTATTTTTAGAGTTGTAATAAAATACTTACTTCTACACTCCACTTTTCATTTGGGCACCCCTTATATTAAATTTCATAGTCCACCAGTTTTTTTTTTTCAAAATTTTCAAAAAATTGCCGGTTTAGACTACACAATTATATATATTTTTTTTATGTACTTTTGGTTATATCGTTTTCAGATAAAACTTCTCAAAGAAATTCCGAGTTCCGAACACTTCACGAAGTTGAAGAGGGAAACTTTGCAAGCATTAGGGAAAAAAGAATCGAAAAAGCTAATTTTTCATTTAAAAAATTGTCTTTGGAAAGTCCAGCATATGCTTTTTTTAATGTAAAACTCTGCATTTTTTTTACCTTGTTGCTATATGTAAAAAGAAAAACTATATAAAGAAAAACAAAATATTCTTCTATTCCATGCTGAATTTTCCAATGCCCCCTTAAAGAAAGACGAGTTTTGAGACGATGAAATCAAATTGTAAAATTTTTAACAAGTCGCATTGAAATTTAAGATTTCTCTAGCAATAACATCAACTGCCTGCTCGTAAATCAGAATAGCGTGTGAGAAATATGGTGAGGATTTTATGAGTGCCAACATAATCCTTTTAGTGGGCTATTTTCGATAAGAAAGCATAGGTTGAGAAAATGTCTATTACAATTTATTGCACCTTTTTTTTTTCACCTGTAATCCCTTTCAATTGTTTTCATGCTTTTATATAGAAATTTGTTTTCAGTAGAGTTTTTGCCCTCTTTGAAATTGATTTTCTACTCCTTCAACATTATCTGCGTTTATTTATTTATTTATTTATTTATTTATTTTTTTTTTTTTTTTTTTTTTTTTTGAGAATCAGACAATTAAGATTTAACGGGTTATGGGAGTTTTTCGGTTTCAAAATTAAGCATATTTTATGAAGTTTCTTTGACGAAGTAGAAATATTTAGTTTTCTGCATAAAAATCACATTTTGAATTTTCAAAAAACATATTTTTTATAAATTTTATTGAAAAATGGGTCTTTTGAACTTGTTTTTGCTCAATTTAAAATTTGATTACAGGTCAGTTTTTTCCCATTCCGAAAAATATATTTTTTTTTCATTTAATATCATATGCGTTTTCTTGTTGAGGATCAGAAAATATAGATTTAACGGGTTATGGAGTATTCAGACTTCAAAAGTAAGCATATTTTATTATTTATTTCTAAAAGTGACCATTGAAAAGCATGGTATTCTCTGCCACTAATATTATTCCAAAAACTAATTGATTCAATGAAAACACGATTATTTGAAATTATCCGAAACAAGAGTAGTACTCTTAATAAACAACATCATGTAAAAGCTTTGAAAGATATGTTTTTTCCATTGTTCTTAAACTTTTGAGACACTGTATAGTTACAGATTTTTATGAGTTTTTATCAAAGTTCTGATGATGAACCTATTTTTTCGCATTGATGTGATTTATTTGAATAATTTTACAGAATCTAATATTATGTTTTTTTTTTATTATTATTTAGTATTCTTATTTAATAAACGCTATTCTCTGGTTATGCTTAAGTTTTTGAGACAGACTGTGTGAGAGAAACATCATACCGTATTCTTAATATATATATATATATATATATATATATGTATATATATATATATATATATATATATATATATATATATATATCTTATCGCGTTTTAGTGTTTTTAGGGAATTACAGAACGATAAAATTGAAAATAACGTAATTAAAGTTTCATTTATTTGAATATTTAAACGACAACCAGGTATGAGATAATGAAATCAGATTGTAAAATTTGAAAGGTCTCAATGCTTTTTTTAGTTCTCTGTGGCCACGGTCAAACTCGATAAAAGGAAAAATCGAGTTTGGCTGTGCTCTGGCTATAACATCAACTGCCTACTCGTAAACCAGAATAGGGTTTAAAAATACGGTGAGGATTTTATGAGCGGTATCATAATCCTTTTAAGGGGCTATTTCCGAGAAAAAATATAAATTGAGAAAATGTCTATTACATTTATTGTACTTTTTACTATAATGATTTCTTTGTTTCGTAATTTGTTTTCAGAGCAGTTTTTGACCATTTTCAAACAAAATCTTTTATTTCCTTAAAATTGTCTACTATATTTTATGTCGAGAATTAGAAAATAAAGACTTGAAGGCAAGTATAGTCCATTCGCGATAACTTGGATAATATGTATATCTCAAATTCAGATTAATTTATTCATTGATTAAGGTGATAATCACTACCAGCAATCTAATAAGTATCGTCCAATTTTTAATTAAAAAATGCATTTCCTGTAACTGTTATCAACTTTTTTTCACCGTAGCATCGATAACTCTTTGTAGGTCATTGGCAGTTTTATCGTGTACTGACTATAATATTAGAGGTACATCATAATACATTTTACACAGCTTATGTTTTCCTCACTAATTGATTTCCTTATTAATTGTTTATTTATTACCTATCAATTAATTTTTCTACCAATAACCAGGAATGAGGCAATGAAATCAGATTATAACCTTTTCAACAATTCACATTACATTTTAACCATTTTCTAGCTTTAACACCAACCACTTCTCGTAAATCAGAATAGCGTGTTAGAAATATGGTGAGAATTTTATGATCGTCATCATCAATACTTTTAGTGAGCTTATTTCGAAAAGAAAGCATAGCTTGAGAAAATACCTATTATATTTTATTGCACCTTTTCAATATAATGAATTTCATTTGTTTTCATGCTTTCTTTTCAAAGCGGTTTTTGCCCATTTTGAAAAAAAAACATTTCTTCAAAATTGCCTACATTTTCCCGTTGAGAATTAGAAAATCAAGACTTAAAGAAAGGAACATTAGCGTTCCATACTATTTTTCCCCGCCTCATCTTTCATATTAATTTATGTCCTTTTTTATTGTTTCTTTATTAATTGGAAAAAAGTACATAAAAGGATATTTCCTTTTTATGAAAAACATAGAGTTTAGCATATGCAGTTAACATAAAATTCAGTTGTTTGATTAATTCAGTAGCATATGGAGAAAAAATTCAGATTTAAGTTTTTATTAAAAATAATCCAATTAAGGTTTTAGGTGTTTTAAAAATTTAGGATAGGTATTTTAAGGATTTAGAGAACCACAGAAACGAAAAATTCTTTCAATCGATAATATTATACGTAACTAATATCATCCATTTATTTTAATCTTTAACAACAACCAGGTAGGAGTGAATGAAATTAAATTGTAACCTTTCTAATAAATCATAGTGCGTTTTAGGATCTCGCTGTCTGTAACATCAACTGCTTTCTCGTAAATCAAAATAGCGTGTTACAAATATGGTGAAGATTTTATGAGCGTCATTATAATCCTTTTAGTGAGCTATTTTCGTGAAGAAAACATAGATTGAGGAAATGTTTATTACCTTTTATTGTACCTTTTTATTACGATGATTGCCGATTGTCTCTATATTTCAGTTAGCAATTTGTTTCAGGGCAGTTTTTGCCCATTTTTTAAATTATATTTCTTCAGAATTGTCTGTGTTTTGTTTTAAAGGTATGAAACTGTGTATTTAATTAAGACTCAAAGGCATGTCACATTAAAGTTACGTAATGTATTTTTACTATTTTATTGTTTTGTTTATTCATTGAATTACAAGGGCTTAAAAAATGAAATTTCTCTTTGATGATATATAAATTTAGAGTACTTTTCGGTTAGCCGGGCGCCAGTGATATATATACATGTATATATATACACACACACATATATATATATACATATCCATATATATACATACGCACATATATGCATATACGTATGTCTATATATGTATGTGTATGTACATATGTATTTATATATGTACATATATCACTGGTGCCCGGCTAACCGAAAAGTACCAAATTTAGCTCAGTGCAAGTACTTTAAATTCAGTTGCTTCATTAATTCATTAGATTTAATGTATGAGAAAAAAAATCCGATGTATTAAAATATCCTAATAAAGACATCCATGGAATCAGATATAGTGTCCCTTAAATAGATATGACCTATATTTGGAGGTGTAATTGGGAAAAATAAGTAATGTCGTAATAAGTATGTAATTTAATTCGATCAAGATATCCAAGACAACATAACATTAAAAAAAAATAGACGATAATAATTCAAAAGTTTGTACCTTATTTCATTTAATAATTTGTGCTTTTATTTTTAAATTAGCAAGTAGTTTTAATTTAATACAATTGGTAATTTAACATTGAATTTAATTGTTTCAAAAAACACATAAAATTAAGTTTTTGCATTCGTTTATGTAAATCATTCCGTTAAAATATTTTGTCTTGTAAAGTTCGTCTGTAAAGTCATTATTTTTTTATATACGAGAGTACATGGGAAGTTTACTAACTAAATTTAATATTTTTCTATCACCTATATATAAAGAAAACCTAGACATAGAAAAGGAATACTGTTAAACTTGATTTTCTACTCTTTGCAATGGCTGAATATAAATTTATTATTATTATTATTTTAAATTGCTCTGAAACATTTTTTTTCTTTAAAATGATGCCCTTAAATAAACATTTTAATAGAAAAAAAATGTTACCTTTATATATTTGCCTATGTTTTAGAACAAATGTCTTTACAAAAGTTATTACTGTCCCTTAAATTGAGGGTTTGTTAGTTAGAGGTTAAATGTACTCTACACCCTACTCAATTGGATTGAGGCCTAAGAAATTGTTCCTTCGATAGGCGTCCCTTAAAGGAGGTATTATTGTATTAAGATATAAAAAAGTTCCATCGCTTTTTTAAGTTCTCTCTGATTATATCACAAAATACCCGATCGTAAATCAAAATACCATGTTAGAAATTTAGTAAGCATTCTAGGTGCACCATCAGTATTCTTTTGTAGGTTATTTTCCAGAAGAAAGAAAACCCAAAATATTTTTTATCCTTTTATTGTGCCTTTTTATTATAATGATTATAAATTGTTTTCACGATTTTATTTAGAAATTTGTTTTTAAAGGAATTTTCTATTCCTTCAACATTATCTGCTTTTTGCTGTTCTGGTGTATAAAATTTTGACAGCAGGTAACAATAGCGTTAATTTTTACATTTATCTGTTTTATTATTTCCTTTATTTTGTATTAATTCAATCAAATAAACATGAAGAACTGCCTTATTGGCATATTTAATAAATAGTCATTAATTTGCACATTAACAAATACTTATTAATTTGTAATTTACCTTCGTTCAGAATACTCCATACTTAACCCAAGTAACACAAAATGGCTGGCCAACGTTGGCTAATTGTTGGCTAAATGTCGCTCACGCTGGTGCACAGTAAGAAATGTCTGGCTTTCCGTACTATTAGCCAACTCTAACCATTTGCCATCAAAAGCCCATCAGTGGTCCAACTGTTTGCGGCTCAGAATCTTGCTCCGGTACGCTCCAAATTGGTGGGGTCTCTTCACCTACCATTTCCAAACCATTTGCCAACCTTGCGTTCTCAATCACACCATATCCCAACGGTTTCTACAAGCTGCCAACGATAGGCCAACAAACTATTTGGGTATATATATATATATATATATATATGTAATAATAAAAAAAATTCCCTTCTTTTCGCCATTTTCTTAGTCCTTATTCCAAATTATCACCATTCTATTAAATTACTAAATGTTATCTATTTTATATATTTTAATATTTCTCTGTCTTTTATTTTTATCTTAAATCCCCTGTTTGATTTAATTCTATATCTTAGTCAAAATAGTCTTTAAATCCCTATTCTAAAATTAATTCTAAATTGCAAAAACTTCCTAAAAAGCATTTGATTAAATTCCTTTTATTGAGACAGTGAAATTATTCTTTCAGAATATTTTTTCTTTACATTCTTTTTGTTTTATTATTTTCAGATATCCTTCGATTTGTCCCATCATTCCCTGCGTTCGCGCGCTTATTTTTTCCTCCAAAATTCATCCGATTCTTGTAATGAGTTCTTGCTTGTACGTCAGGTTAGGCCGGCCTTAACCTAATTTCTTAGCCATTGACGTTTAAGTTTTTCGGCGCTCTCTTATTGGCCACACCCCTTTTTCCACTCTATTGGTTGGTAATTTTCGCGCGTTCGTGTTCTTACACCAATTTTTTTAGTATAAAACATACTGCCCGGGCTCGGACCGCCAGAATTTTGCTCTGTTTTGGTTGTTAAAATAATATGCGGCTCCAGTGACCCCCATTTTCCCTTCAACATTGTCTTTCACCATGTACATAGTGGGTCATCTAAGTGTATTGTTTTCATTTTGTACATAGTATGTCTACTAAGTGATGGTAGCCTCTTTAATATATGGTATTCCCTTCGAATGTTGGCATCGTACTCCTGTGATAACAACTAGTGACTCTGCATGATGTAACTGATAATGTTTCCACGAATAAAGATATTGATGCTCCTACAATAAGCCTTCTCCTTGAACTACTGCTCGGGTATGTGTGTCGATTATTCGGTGGAGTTACTTTAGTACCTGATTTTCGGCGAATCAATGGCCATACTTAATGATGTGACAACTGCGTAAATTTCTTGGTGACTACCTCATAATAAGAAAACCGGTAGTCACTAATGACATTCCTTAATACCTGCAGTTTATCGTAATATATATATATATATATATATATATATATATATATATATATATATATATATATATATATATATATATGTATTCTGTATGGCTATCCGCTTTTTCTGCTGTCTCTACCTGACAACCGGTGAACTCATACATTTCCCATGAGAAATTTGGCATGTAGCTATGAATCAGTAACCATGTCACTAATTAAAAGCTTTCATTTAGCATTTTTGTTACAAATAAAGTGCACGCGTAATCGGTAAAAACAAAAGTTCAAGTCATTTGTAATGTTTTGTCCGTGGATAATAATATGAATTCTCCAAATAATAGCCCTCTAGGCAGCTTTTTTCCTTTTTCTTTTTTAAGACGAATGCTAAAATCTTAACTGAATGATGTTCGTTTTTTCATTTATAAATAGTATGATTTTAAATGTAGTAATCTAAAACTATTATCTAACCAAGATAATACATAAAATAAAAATAGTATGATCACTGCAAGAAAATTTCTTCGTCGTAAGGACACCTCTTTTCGCATACATTATATCCATACTTAATCCTTTCCTTACTTACATACTTACACACACGTCCACTTATATATTTGCATCAATCGTATATACAGGGTGAATCAAAACTCTTGGGCAAAACTTTTAGGGGTGATAGTACATATCAAGACAAAAATTATTTAATAGGAAACTAAGGGTCCCTGTTGCAAAATGAAAAGGAACCACCAGATGGCGCTAAGCGCGTAGAACTTTGAGACTAACTGACTGTTTTGTTTACTTTACGTTTGTACATAGCTTGTCGTGTATTCGTTCTGTATCGTCATTAAGTGTGTCTACCTGTCCAATAAATAATCTTCATTAGTAAAAGATGTTTCTACCTTTAAAGAAGCTCATAGAACACGAACCAGAAAATTAGGTGAGATCAAACCTTTTATTTACTTTTATTGTCTTGTATGATTTAAGAAAGTTTACGAAATTCTCTTTTATGGTGCCGAAATTCCCAAGAGCTGAAATTAGAAAATGGCGCAACCTAGCGAATTTGATAAATCAAAAAGTATGCGTAAGTCTCTTAGAACATCTTTAACGAAGATTATTAACAAAATAACTGAATATTTGGCAGGAGACGAAATAGAGAACGACGAAGTTGAAGATCTTAAAATTCAATTAATCGAGAATGCAGAACAAGTTTACAAATTAGATTCAGAAATTCAGAAACTTGTAGATAACTTAGAAACGCTAGAAAAGGATGTATCATCCAGTCACGAATATCGCGAAAAAATTACAAAAACGAAGGCTAAAATCGATCGATATTTAAAGCGTAATGTTCCTAACGAAAGTAAAATAAACTCTTCTATTCTGTTGTCCACAGAACCTGATGAATCAAAGAATTATTCTCACGTAAGATTACCGAAACTTACAATAAACCTTTCGATGGGAAATATGAAAATTGGCAGGAATTCTGGGGGCAATTTGAAGTAGCTATACATGAAAATGTAAAGTTAACTAACATAGGGAAGTTAAATTACTTAAAGAATTTCTTAACAGGAGCAGCTTTAAAATGTATTCAAGGTTTAGCTTTAACACAAAATAATTACGATGTCGCGATCGGATTGTTAAAGGAAAGATTCGGAAAAAATGAATTAATAATACGATCTCATGTAAACAAGCTATTAAGCCTACATCCTGTAAAATCTGGAGCGAATTTAAGAGAGCTTAGACAATTGCATGAAACCTGTATTATTCAAATCAGAAGTCTCGAAACAGCCAGAGTAGAATTAAATAACTATGGGGGAATTTTATTCGCTATTTTAGTCAAATTAATTCCTGAAGAAATTGTTCTAGGATTCAATCGTTTTGCTGGCGAAGATTCTTGGAACTGTGCCAAATTATTAGAATTTCTGAAACATGAAATCGAAACGCGAGAAAAAACGTATATGTTTCGAAATGATGAAGTATTTGAAAAGAATAAAATTAAAGAATTACCTTATCGAAAACATGAAACTCATAATAATATACCCACAGCAGCTACATTAAATGCACTTATCAAGAAAGACTGCCTATTTTGTGCAGGGGAACACGAAAATTTTAACTGTCCCTTAACCATTAATGAACGAAAATCGAGTCTTTTACGAAAGGGTTATTGTTTCCTTTGCCTTCGCAAATCCCACGTATCAAAATTTTGCCGCGAAAAAATGCGTTGCAACATTTGTGGTCGAAGACACAATGTTTTAATTTGTGACGAAACTGAAAAGCAACATAACAAAAAGGAAAGCGTCTCAAAGTCTCCCGAAAGAAAAAATAATTCCAATGCTCTCAATTGCGCAACAACTGCAGTAAATGAAAATGTATTTTTACAAACAGCTGTCGCCTTTTTAAGTAATAATTCTCAGGAAAGAAAAATAAAAATTATCATGGATTCGGGGTCGCAAAATACGTTCATCGATAAAACATTATCTCGTAAATTTAATTTAGAAGTTATAGGAAAAGAAAAATTAGCAATTTATGCTTTTGGGTCAAAACCAAAGAAATCTATTGTAAGAAATAGGGTAAAGGTGAATTTAAGAAGCATTTATGATCCAAAGAAAATTATTTCGATTGAAGCAATTGAAATATCTTCTATTTCGGAAGCGGATATACAAGGTCCTAGTAAAGAAATTCATAAATTTTGTAATGAAGCCAAAATACAGATAGCTGATATTGAAGGGTCTGAAAATTTAAGGGTTTCTCTTTTAATTGGGTCGGACTATTTCTGGAAAATAGCTACAGGGAAAGTCAAAGAGTTTCCGGTGCTTTAGTAGGAATGGAAACGAAACTAGGTTATGTATTTAATGGTTCTGAAGCAAAACGCAAGGATTTTAAGGATGTTAGCGTAATGAATGTTATAGTGCGTAATCAAAATTTAGAAGAATCAGACATTTTGAAAAGATTGTTCGATTTAGAAGGTTTGGAAATATCGCGTAGTGACAATCTGAATGAAGATGACGCAGTTATGAAAGAATTTGAAAATTCTACGAAACTAATCGAAGGTCGCTACCAAGTTTAACTACCATGGAACGAACATTCTGAGTCGCTACATGATAACTATAGTAATGCTAACAACCGTTTGCGAACACTTGTCAAAAGATTTAAGAAAAATCGAAATTTTCATAGTCAGTACAAGGACATTATTTCAAAGCATCTAATTCAAGGAATAGCTGAAAGGGTCAATGAAAATGAATGTGGTGATAATTCTAAGATCTATTACATGCCACATCACGCAGTAATACGCGAAGATAAAACAACGACGAAAATGAGAATAGTTTTCAATGCCTCCTCGAGTGAACATAATTTTCCGTCTCTTAATGACTGCTTGAATCCAGGTCCGAATTTAACGCCCGATATCCTAATACTTCTTTTGCAGTTCCGTCTGAATAAGGTTGCCATAACGGCGGATATAGAAGGTGCATTTTTGCAAATTGCCCTGGCGCCAGAAGAAAGAGACGCAGTTAGATTTCTATGGGTTACGGAAGATTTAGACGCTGAACCCGAAGTTTTGAGGATGACGCGTGTAATTTTTGGAGCAAGATCGAGCTCATTTTTACTGAACGCGACAATTAAACATCTCATCAAGAAGTATGAGGATATTTATCAACTGCCTTCAGCGTTTTGAACAGTAGATTGTATGTAGACGACCTTATACACAGTTTAGAAGACACAGGTTTAGCGTACACCGTCCACGAACAAATAAGGCTCATTTTGAGAGAAGCAGGCTTTAATATGAGAAAATGGAAAACAAATGTACGCTCATTGCAAGATCGATTTAAGGAAGAAGTTAACGATGAATCCACGTTATGCAAGGTCCTTGGCTATTGCTGGAATTCATCAGATGATGTCTTAAGCGTTGATAGTGATAAACTTTTAAGATATAAGGATATGGCAGAATTAAAATTTACGAAGAGAAGCGTAATAAAAACTATGGGAAGAATCTACGACCCGTCGGGCTTAATATCACCATTTGCAGTTCGAGCTAAAATACTACTGCAAGACATATGGAAGAAAAAACTCAATTGGGATGATGCTTTACCAACCGACTTAGCAAAAATATTTCAAGATTGGTGTGAAGAATTGTTTTATTTGAAGCAGATATCTGTACCAAGACATCTATTCTCAATGAAAGGAATGGAAGAACTTACGGGCTGTCAATTTCACGTCTTCGTAGATGCCAGCAAACGAGCTTACGGAGCAGTTATTTATGTACGTTTTCGCAACTCTGACGGAATTTTCCATTCCAATTTAGTCACTTCAAAGACTAGGGTTGCACCAGTTAAAGAAATAACTCTGCCGAGGTTAGAGCTTCTTGCTGCACTTATAGGAGCCAGATTGTTCGATCATATTCGACTACATTCAAGTACACCGAAGGATACGAAGACTATATTTTGGTCAGATTCCACGATTGTTCTTCACTGGATCAAGAATAATTCTCGAAAATTGAAGATGGGTGTCAAGAACAGAGTAGATGAAATCAAGAAAATATCTGAACCTGATTGTTGGAATCACTGTCCTGGGAATGATAACCCTGCTGATATTTTAACACGGGGTGAAAACTTAACCAGTCTAAAGGACCTGGAGCTTTGGTGGTTTGGGCCACCGTGGCTAAGGAAGTGCGAAAGTCAATGGCCACAATCCAACGTTCATACCGATCAGGAAACCAACTTAGAAAATAAAGAATATGAAGTGGTGAATATGCTCCTGACAACGAAACTTGAAGATTTTTTCGATATCCGAAGATTCAGCAAACTTAAACAAATATTACGAATTACTGCATGGATTCAAAGATTCATCCACAATACAAGGAATCCTCAGAGTAAGAGAAGTGGTCCCTTGGCTACAGAAGAACTTGAATTTGCCAAAGAATACTGGATTAAACTTACACAAATGGAGCATTTTCCCGAAGAATATTCAGCGCTGACGCAAGGAAAACCAGTACCAGCAAACTCAGTTATTCGACCGTTCAATCCAATTTTAAATGAAAGAAAAATAATCTTGATTGGTGGACGATTACAGCAAGCTAATATCTCATACCATGAAGCTCATCCCGTTTTACTACCTGGTAAATCCCATTTTTCAAATCTTATCATCAAAGATTGTCATGAAAAAACAAGGCATAGTGGTGTATCGGAAACTTTAACACAACTCAGAGAAAAAACTTGGATGTTGAAAGCAAGACAAAGAATCAAGAGTTTGATATTTAGATGCAATTTATGTGAAAAACTTCGTGTTAAACCTGCCACCCAGATTCCTGCACCTCTACCTGCCGACAGAATAAATGAAGCCTATCCATTCCAAGTTACAGGCCTAGATTACTTAGGTCCGTTGTACATTAAAGATCACAATGAGACTAAGAAAACTTACATATTGCTCTTCACATGTGCTGTAACAAGAGCAGTACACCTAGAATTAACCCCGGACTTGACCACAAAAACGTTCATTCAAGCGTTCCGAAAATTTAGGAAGACGAGGAATATGCAGCACTATCTACAGTGATAACGCGAAAACGTTCCATAAGGCAAAACGAGAATTAAATTTACTATGGAAGATAATGAAAAATGAAGAAGTGAAAGATTTGTTTAGTGGATTGTCCATCAAATGGAATTTCATAGTTGAAAGAGCAGCTTGGTGGGGAGGTTTCTGGGAGCGTCTTGTAAGATCAGTTAAAACGTCTCTAAAAAGAATTCTTGGAAAAACTTCAGTTTCCTTTCAAAAACTGGAAGTAATTGTGATTGAAGTAGAAGCGATTCTCAATTCAAGACCTCTCACCTATGTATTCAGTGATCCTCGTGAGCCAGAACCCCTCACACCTGGTCATTTCTTAATTGGCAGAAGATTGTTAACTCTACCTCAATCAAAGATAACAGTTCCCCAATCCAATGAATATCAAATAATAAAAATGAGGAAATATCAAGAAAATATTTTGACTCAAGTTTGGAAACGATGGAAATCCAATTATCTGCTAGAATTGAAATCTGCTCACCAGCACCAACTGGTTGATCGACCAAGCGAACTTAAAGAAAACACCGTCGTTCTTATAAAGGAAAACACCCCACGCCTCATATGGAAAATGGGTGTTATTATCCAGACTCATCCTGGACATGATGGTCGGACAAGAGCATGCACAGTGAGGTTGCCAAACGGAGCCATCATCAGAAGACCGGTGCAGCTTCTTTGCTCCCTTGAACTTTCAACACTTTCGTCTCCAGACGAACTTCGCCCCGCGAAAGTTGTTGCAAAATGAAAAGGAACCACCAGATGGCGCTAAGCGCGTAGAACTTTGAGACTGACTGACTGTTTTGTTTACTTTACGTTTGTACATAGCTTGTCGTGTATTCGTTCTGTATCGTCATTAAGTGTATCTACCTGTCCAATAAATAATCTTCATTAGTAAAAGATGTTTCTACCTTTAAAGAAGCTCATAGAACACGAACCAGAAAATTAGGTGAGATCAAACCTTTTATTTACTTTTATTGTCTTGTATGATTTAAGAAAGTTTACGAAAACCAAACGTCTTCCAAAGGAGATAGGCGCCATTAAAGTTTAGGGTCCAAAATTTCAAATAATTATAAAAAACGGAAAAATTGGTCCATTCGTTTGCGGTTTTCGCTAAAACTATTCTTTATGTCAATATTTTCTTAAAAATAAATTTTAACGAAAAAGTTTAAAAAATGTTGATAGAGGGCGCTTTAGATTTTGGAGTAATGAACAACTATTTTTTACAGTTATTTTTTGTATCTGATTAAATGCTTTCAAAAGCTTAGACTTAAACTTAAATTTTGAGCTCAAAATCTGAATCGTTGGGATTGGTTAAGTAGAACAAACTGAACTGTGTTCAGGAGTTGAAATTTGAACCCCACCCCCCTGAACACAGTTCAGTTATTCCCGATCTTGGTGTCGTAGACCAGGCAGAAACTACTACCCCCTACACGTAAAATAAACGATAGAAGGATGACAGAATTAAATAAAAAATTTATTTTAAAAATAAATTTTAAAGATAAAGTTCAAAAATGCCGATAGAGGGCGCTTTAGACTTTGGAGTAATGAACAACTATTTTTTAACTCCGACGAGGACCTGGTTGAGAGGATTGCCGTCGTAGCAGGCAATATCCAGGAGATGCCCGGGGTATTCATTAATGTTCGCAACTCCCTCCGCCGGCGGTGTGAGGCCTGCATCGTTGCTGGTGGGCACTCTTTCGAGCAGTTTTTGCGATTCCTCACGAACATCATGCGTGTACCATTTTCTACGTGTCAACCTTCATTTATATTGCGCACTACATGCATACATGAAATTGTTTCTTTTTATTTTGCGCGGAGAAATTGCTCATGTCTGTTATGAATAAATTTTCTATTTAATTTTTGTCATTACTCTATCGTTTATTTTACGTGTAGAGGGTAGTAGTTTCTGCCTGGATTAATTTTAACACAATTATTCAAATTGGTAAAGAAATCATATGAGTTGCAATTTTCCAACTGCACGAAACATGTCCGGGCCAGGATTCGAACCTGCGATCTCTTGGCTGAAGCTGCCATGCTCTACCAACTGAACTATCCCGGTTGAATCTGGAGGGCATGAACTGGATGAATTATGCCCTCCAGATTCCACCGGGATAGCTCAGTTGGTAGAGCATGGCATCTTCAAGAGATCCCAGGTTCGAAACCGGGCCCGGGCATTTTTCGTCCAGTTGGAAAATTACAACTCATATTGTTTCTGCCTGGTCTACGACACCAAGATCGGGAATAACTGAACTGTGCTCAGGAGTGGGGGTGGGGAAGGAGGTGTTTCAAATTTCAACTCCTCAACGCAGTTCAGTTTGCGCTCTTTAATCACTCCCAACGATTCAGATTTTGAGCTCAAAATTTAAGTTTAAGTCTAAGCTTTTGAAAGCATTTAATGAGATACAAAAAATAACGGTAAAAAATAGTTTTTCGTTACTCCAAAGTCTAAAACGCCCTCTATCGGCATTTTTTGAACTTTATCTTTAAAATTTATTTTTAAGAAAATACTGACATAAAGAATAGTTTTAGCGAAAACCGCAAACGAATAGACCAGTTTTTCCGTTGTTTATAATCATTTGAAATTTTGGACCCTAAACTTTAATGGCGCCTATCTCCTTTGGAAGACGTTTAGGATCCTTAGTTTCCTATTTAATATTGTTTGTCTTGATGTGTACTATCACCCCTTAAAATTTTGCCCAAGAGTTTAGATTCATCCTGTATTTATACCAATTCTACATATTCCGTGTCGATGCCACGGATGAAAAAAAAAAGATATTTTTTTCTCAATAAAAACTCCTCGTTCCACATACATTACTTTCATATTTAATCCTTTCCTTACTTACTTACGCACACACTCACATATATACTTGCACTCATCGTATATATTTACACCAATCGCACATATCCGTGCCGATGCCATGAATGAAAAAAAAAAAAATATTTTTAATAAAAGCACATTGTTCCACACACATTACTTCTTCATACTTAATCCTTTCCTTATTCCTTACTTACATACTTACTCACACATCTATCTTATACTTGCACTCATCGTATATATTTACACCAATCGCACATATCCGTGCCGATGCCATGAATGAAAAAAAAAAAATTTCTTTTTAATAAAAGCACATTGTTCCACACACATTACTTCTTCATACTTAATCCTTTCCTTATTCCTTACTTACATACTTACTCACACATCTATCTTATACTTGCACTCATCGTATATATTTACACCAATCGCACATATCCGTGCCGATGCCATGAATGAAAAAAAAATAATTTCTTTTTAATAAAAGCACATTGTTCCACACACATTACTTCTTCATACTTAATCCTTTCCTTATTCCTTACTTACATACTTACTCACACATCTATCTTATACTTGCATCCATCGAATATATTTCCATCAATCTTACATATTCCGTGTCGATGGCACAGGATCCGTGATGTAGAATGTACTCTCGCTGGGAGGTTGGTAGGTGAAAGAGGGGTACCAATCCTGGAAATGTTTCCGCTTTCGTTACGATGATAATATTGGATTCATTTTTAAAAAAGTATAACATCTTTTGAGGTTCTGGTGCCCTTCTTCCGGAAAAAAATGCCATGGTACTTTCCAACAACAAGAACAACAATACAATCTGATACGTGTTATAATATGCATACATGGTGAATAATTATCATTATACAATAGATATTACTTTTTTCAAGTGTTAGTGAGTAACATCAGTAATCATCCAAATCCTAATGCGCAACACAACAGCAATTGCAACAATTTTTCGTTTTGCTTTTATTTCTCATGATCAAGGTGTTTTCATCATAAAAGATACGAAATTTTATTAGCCATTGAAAGCAATAAACAATTCTGTCGGTTTAAAAAGCAAAGTGTAAGAGGAAAGATTCAAAAGTATATGTGAATAATTCAAATTTCTGTTAAATTTCATCATTTACTGAGTTCTGAAGATACAGTGACCTCACTCAGTTATAAGCCGATTTCTTCAGGTCCCATACAATGCCGTATGAGAAATAATGTCAAATTTCTCTCACATATGCGATGCTTTCTCTCACTTATACTGTGACGTGGAGATTAAGGCCGTCTCCGGCTAGCTCAGTCATGACGAGAATTCAAGGTTTAAACTATATTTATTTTGAGATATTTGGGCAGGGATGTGATAGAGTTTCTTTACAAGTTTTTGTCTATACTAAACAGCGATCCACAAAGTTCAGTCACTAGCTCGCTCTCGACTAGAAATAAATAGAAAGATTTACTAAAACACAATGTTCCACTTACGTAAAGAATAGTGCTAAGATAATCCACTACCAACCCAGTGGACAAGTGATGCTTTCTGCTGAAACAGAAGCACTAACAAAACTAGTTAAAATAAGCTTTAATTTCGAAGCAGTAGTAACCCGTGGCTGCGGAATATCTTTATTTGAACTTAACTTCAAACTATCTTAGCAACGGATGATCTTTGATTCAATTCCAGATTTTATACTATTGCCAATTGACCAAAGAAGTAAAAATTTGCAAAACACAGAAACTTACAAACTCTGAAGGCTACTTGCATACTTCGAAAATTAGAGTAAAATAAAGTACAGAGGTCGCTGTTGCACACACAGGTTAGGTTAAGACTCCTAGAATCCGGACTGACTCACGCTACCATTTAATTGCCCGTATGAGAAGAAAGAATGGCCACGACACTTGGCAGTGATCGCAATTGGCAGCGATCGCTGATTGGTCTACGTAGGCAACAAAATGTTTGATGATTCAGCCTGTATTATAGTAGACCTAAGACTCCTATAAGGGTAGTTTATGCACATCCATCTTGTTGCCCAAAATAACCGTCATATTGTAACCCAGCTAAGCATTAATTTACTGCCAGAGCAGGTGTTTGCCGTCCCTGTCACTGTCACTCGTTGTCTACCACTGCGGTAAGCTAACAGGTTTTAGCTTGGTGTTTGGTCCGTTGGGTTATTAAATAGCGATATAATTCAGCCTATACTATAGGAGCTCTTAGTAGCCCTAGGTTAGATTGTGACATCACGCTCTCATTCAAAACACTAGAATGCCTTTATAAGACAGTTACTAGCAAAACCGCGATACTACGCTAATTTAGGCTAAAGTTCCGTAAGTGTTTATGTCACCAATAAAGTTGCAAAGGCTCGAAAAAACCCGGTTTAAACCTGGGAATAAACCGGGTTTTTTGGGAATAAACTGGGTTTTTGGGAATAAACCGAGTCTTTTGGGAATAAACCTGGGAATAAACCGGGTCTATTGGAAATAAACCCGGGAATAAACTGGATTTTTGCAACTCTAGTCATCAAGCTTAACATCAAACTGTAGCGATGTTGGTAATAATGTGGTGGTGATTTGAAATGTAACAATTATATAGGAGCAATATCTGTCAGAAATGTTTTCATATTTACAAAATACTTAGGAAATGTGTACCGAATATCTAGGAAAATATTTAAATTCGTCAAATGAATGAATTTACTAAAATAATTATGTAAAAAATAACTGAAACAAACAAACAAAAAAAACTTTCATTAAATGTTTTTTGTAATTGTTTTTCACTATCCCACAGTAAACTGTGAAATAACATGTGATAACCTAAACATATTTTGAAAATAACAACTAAAATACGTAGCAAACTTTAAAGAATATATATTTTATTTAGTAATTTATTATATAATCGTCTGAAAACATATAAAAAACAAAATCTTAAAATGATGAAGTTAAATTTCCGCCAAGCCGCTTCCAATAACATACGGCAATTAGCGACATACCCACTTAAGTAACGTTATCCCTAATTTTAAACTGTCAGCAATTTTTAAGATTCTCTCTTTATTTATTATCTGTTTTAATGTTTTCATTTATTTTTTATTCATATTAGTTACAATGAAATTTAATTATATAGTTTATAAATCATGTAACTTAACAATTTAAAACAGAGAATATGATTCGTTTGAGGAATTAACACCGCTATACTGTGTAAAGCAAATTTAGATGATCTTCGAAAATGTACGCAACAAAATTATTTTCCAGCAAAGAATTTAAAAACATTGTCAGATATAGAATTTCTAGTATTTATCTAGAAAAATTCTCCCCCCCCCCCTTAATCCACCGCACACCAAAGCAGAAAAAAAAGATAATACTGCATTTGTGGAAAAAAATTATATTTAAATGCAAATTTTGAAAATAACGAATAGATATCGTAACTCATTACTTTTAGCACTTTCTTTATATAATGACTAAAAAAAATTATATTTTTTTTCGTTTAATTTGCTTTATATTATCCTTTTTAACTGATACATAATAAAGCATGAGAAGTTAATTTTATGTAATAGGGCGATCTTTTATTTAAATGGTTATACGTGTTATAACGGTTAACTCTCTCGGTTATAGGACTTTTTTCTTCGGTTCCTTAAGAATCGTATAAATAAAAGGTCATTGTACTAAGGACATAATCAAAAGACTTATACAGGATCTCTCATAAGTCCATTCACAAAAATTCTTAAAAAAAAATAATAAATGTTCATGCCAGAGTGCGGTTTGCACAATAAAACTTGGCTAAGTGTCGGATTTTTTATGACACGAGTAAAAAAAAAAAGTTCATTTTAATTAAATTTTTTTATCACAAAAATTCCGATCATTTGACAAGTCCTATGATGAAAACAGTACACTGTAAACAAATCGTATATTTACGGGATTTTTTATGTGAAATTTCTGTCTTTTAACGGAAATTTTCTAGTTCAGTGACAATCGTAAATTTTCCTTGAATAAACGAAAAATATCTATTTTATCCTTACTTGTTGAATGTTAAAAAAGGAAAAGTTCCTTCCAAGACAGACAAACAGAAATGCTCAATTTCAGTTCGCTGTAAAACATTCCCGTTTATATACTTATGATTTAAGTAAAATTTCTGTGTTTTAACGGATTTTTTTTTGTTTTGAGTGCAAATCGAAAATTTTCTGCAGCAAACGGAAAATTTTCTTTTTATCCTTACTGGCTTAATGTTTAAACGGATATGCTCTTTCCAAGAAGGACAAAACGAAATGTTCGTTTTCAGTTTAGAGAAAACGCAAAATATCCAGTTAAGTTTTTGTACTTGATGTTTTGGCCTATAACCACATCGTTGGATGTGGCCAGGTGGTGTAAAGAACAGAGTATTCCTCCTCTAATGGTGAGTACCAAGGTTCGAATCCTGGGAAATGCAATACGATAAAAATCAAGTGTGATAATATGCAATGTAAACAAATACCGGTTCCATATAAATGTGCATCAGTATGTACTGATGCGTATTTACACGAAACAGGTGTTTGTATTAAATATTATATCACACTCGTTCTTTATCGCCTTGTCTTTCTCAGGACTCGAACATCGCTATTCGCCATTAGAGGAGGAATGCTTGGTCCCCTACTCCAACTGGCCACATCCAATGATTTGTTTATAAGCCAAAACATTAATTACGAGAAATGAACAGGAATTTTTCCGTTTTCTCTCAACATTGAAAATAATTAAATTTTGTGAAAAAACGGAAAATGTGTTGGCAGCAAAGTTGCCGTCTATTCTCCATCACAAAAGTTCCATTTTTGTATTCCGCTGTTTTCAAGATGGCAATTTTCCGTTATTCAAGACGAGAAATTTCTGTTTTAAAAAACAAATTTGAGCAATAGCGTAATATTTTTAAAAAATCTATATAATAATTACATATATGTAATTATTCTACATTTATTTATTTTTTTAATATTGAGCTATTGCTTATATTTATTTCTAAAAACGGAAATTTCCCGTCTTAAATAGTGGAAATTTTCCATTTTAAAAACGGGAAAATACAAAAACGAAAGTTTGGCCAAAAAATAGATGACATCTTTGTTGCCAGTACATTTTCCATTTTTTCACGGAATTTTTTTTATAGTGTATTACGGAATGACAATTTGTTACAATTTTTTAAAATGTGAACGATCTTGAGTGATTCTTTGAACTATTTTATTTTATATTCGTATTCAATGGTTGGAGAGATATGATAGATGAGGTTTATTCCAACAGAGCGAAAAATGTCCGGGCCAGGATTCGAACTTGGGTACCTTGGGTTGACGTGCCAATGCTCTTCCTACTGATCTACCCGAACAATATTCTGGCTGACATAATTCTTTCTTATTTGTTGAACATGGCTACGAACTGCAGCGCTAATTTCATTCATCCGAGCTATAACTATAGTATTTACATGATGAAAGTGTGATATAACATGGAAACTCCTGTATACTAAGTAATTAGGTCATAATAAAGAGAGGAAATTGCTTACAACTAGGTAAATCATATTCAATGGTTGGAGTATCACAGTTGAGGTTTATTCACGCAGAGCAAATAATGTCCAGGCCAGGGCTCGAACCTGGTTACCTTGGCTTGCCGTGCCAATTTTCTTCCCACTGAGCTTCCCGAACCATATCCTGGCTGACATAATTCACACGTATTTGTTGGAATCGACTGCGAACTGCAACGCTAATTTCATTCATCCGAACTATACCCATAGCATTTACACGATGAAACTCCCATTTAATTTAATTTAATTTTTTACATTCTTTTATGTAACTCAACTTAGTTTTTGCGTGTAAAGTTGAAATTTTGTAATCGGTTTTTTACTCACTTCTTGATATGCTAAAATTGTGCAAATTATGTACACAAGTGTGTTAGAACATTTTAATACTTTTATAACTTAACTAGCGACCCGTCCCGGCTTCGCGCGGGTGGACAATGTATTTTCCTTTTAAAAATGTCTTACGCAAAATATCTAATCAAGAATCAGCAATAGTTGTCTTATTCGTCTAATCTTACATAATCGGGTTCATATCCGATGTTTGACTAGATCAGTGAATTTCTAAAATTGCTGAAATACGTGTTTAACTATTTTTTTAGTAGATTCGTTAACCTGAATTTCATGGTACCACCTAAAACTGCTACTGAGATATGGCGAAATGACCTGAAAAGTTCGTTCCTCACATTTAACCTCCTAGGGAGTGAATTTCTAAAATCACTGAAATACGTGTTTAACCAATTTTAGTACATTTGTTATCCTGAATTTCATGCTCCTGCCTAAAACTTCTGCTAAGATATGGCGAAATGACGTAAAACGTTCGACCCTCCATTTAACTCCCTTAGGGTGTGAATTTCTAAAATCGCTGAAATATGTGTTTAATCATTTTTTTAGTAGATTTGTTTTTCTGAATTTCGCGCTCATACCTAAAACGGCTGCTGAGAAATGACAATATCGCCTAAAATGTTCGACCACCCCTTTAACCACCTTCGGGGGGGAGGGGGGGATTTTCAAAAATCCTTTCTTATTGCTTGCCTAGGTCATAACAGCAATCTACTGTTCAAATTTCGTGATCCTAACATTTGTCGTTTCAGCTGGGTCACCCAGTCAGTCAGGCGTTCTCTCTTTATATAGATTATAAAATAATAATATTTTATAGATTATAAAATAATAAATTAATTTTAAGGAATTTTTCAGTTAGCCGGCTACAGGTGAAGAATCGCCAAATATTCTTTATGGTTACAATTGTATACGAATTACAACAATGGATTTAATTTTACGCCAAACCATGCTCAAGAAAAAGAGGCGAACTGGTTGTGAAACTGCAACAAGGAACTATTTTAAACACTAAAATGTAGAAAAAAAAATGCAAGATAACTAATCTAATATATATATTTAAATGCGCTTTAACCAAGTTAGAAAACTTAAAAAATAGTTTAAATAATGTTCCATTCTTTCCTGTTGTATATCTTAAAAAGAAACAGAGCAAAAATTATAATTTTTTTAATACATTCAGTAGCTCCTGCTTACTACCAAACGTAAAAGAAAGTTGTGAATTTTCCATATTCGAGTTCGGTGCCAACGCCTAATTGATGTATTTTAACAAAATGTTTTGGGAAAAACATAAATTGCATGACTGAAATCAGGCATGATTTTCAAGATAAATATTGAACGCTTATTAACAAAGTTTTTTTTTTTTTTTTTTTTTTTAACTTTGTTTAACTTTTATGCTTTTTCTGTTGCCACCAAAAATCCCATTTTTTGACAAGTTTTGTAATGATAACGCACCCTAGTAGGACAATTTGTTAAATTTTTATGAATATTTGAAATCTAAAATCATTTATGGATTTATTACTGTTATTGTTATTATTATTATTATTATTATTACTATTTATTTATTTTTTTTAGCCACAAAAAATCCCACTCTTTCACAAATCTTATTTGTTAGCCGACTTATGGAGCACCCTTTATAACCAAAATACAAAGGATTATTTACCGCTAATTTAATATTTATGTATTTGAATCCTTCCCCGACAACTTGATATCAGTGTGGAAAAAATCAGATCATTTTAATCTTTTCAACAAGTAGTGATTTTCTTTACGATGCTCTCGCAGGCTGATACATCAACTGCACGATCGTAAATCTCAACAGCGTGTTAGAAATTTTATGTGCGCCATCATAACCTTTTTAGTGGCTCATTTTCGAGATGATAGAACAGATTGAGGAACTCTCTAATGGTTTTATTGCATCTTGTTATTGTAATGACCATCGTTTTTATATAACAGTTTCATTTCAAATCAATTTTCATACCATTTTCAAAGAATAGCTTTATTTCAGAACAAATTATGTGAGTTTTGAAGTTTCTTTAGAGAACTAAAATTAAGACTTTTGATGCAGTTAAGTTATAGTAGGATGCAGGAAATCTGGCAAACATATAAATAAATATAAGTTTCAAATAATATAATAAAATCACTTGTTAATGTTAAATTAAAGATGTAATTAATGCGTAAAGTGATAAAAAAAATTACACAAAAGGCTTAAAAATATCTTTTAATATAAATATGACATGTTTCATGCGCCCTACGGTGACTTCTTCAAGATCAAAATGATAAATAAATTATTTTTGCAAAGTTTTTGAAAATGACAAACATAAATCACGAGATCACACGTAATATAATTGAAGCAGGTGCTTAAATTGGTCAAATTGGAAAAGTGAAAATTATTATTTTATTGCTTTTTTTTTTAAATTTGTGAATCATCGCGTTCCAAAATACTTAGCATTTGGCACGCGATGATTCACAATTTTAAAATTCAATAGAATAATAATTTTTACGTTTCCAGTCTTACCAATTTAAGCACCTGCTTCAATTATACGTGTGATCTGGTGATTTATGTTCATCATTTTTAAAAACTTTGCAAAAACTTTTTATTTATCATTTTGTCCTTGAAGAAGTCGCCGTTAGAACTGATGAAACATGTCATCTTTATATAAAAAGTTATTTTTCAGCCTTTTGTGCAATGTTTTTATCACTTTAAGCATTAATTACATCTTTAATTTAAATATAAGTTTGTTAGGAAAACATTTATCGCAACATTGCTTATGGGATTTTGTCAAAAATCCTGTATTTTTACAAAATACATAATCGTTTATTTTTTAATCTTTTCACTATTTCGGGAAAGATTTTAGTGTAATCTCTACTCTCAAAAGGATTTTCGTAAAAAAAAAACGTAAAAAGTACAGATAACAGATTGCCTGACCACCCGTGTGATTGGAAAATAATTTTCTGCTATTTGGAGGAATTTCTGTTTTTTGACTGGAGAATTTAAAGGAATTTTGAGCTTACGTTTTCGGATTTTTATGAAAAAGGACATACGTAAAAATTCCGTTTCTAAAGCGAAAAAGTTTTAAGGAGCACAGATACCTGAACATCACTGTGATTTGACGAAAATGCATATTTAGATTCGAGGATTTCAGATAATTTTTACATTAGATGGCGGAATTTTCTGTATTTTAATTGAAAATGGGAAAATCAAAGCGGACATTTTCGTGTTTTAAAGAAGTATGGTCAACGGAAAAATTTGATCAATTTATGGATATATATATGAGAATGTTCTTTTCACACCAGTGAAGAAGATTCTAAAAGGTAACGGGGCATATTGTTCCAGAAATTGAAAGCAAAGAGTTTCAAATTCACAATTCAGACTGAAATCTCTTTGGAAAGAAGTCACTAAATTTTAATGAAATCAAATCCTGAGACGCTTAAGGACCATTAAAGTGTTGAATTTCCTGTTCCCCCCAAAAAATTTAGCGCTTGATCCTTTTTGGGGGACTCTTTTAAAATAAAAGCACCTTTCTTCTTTCAATAGTCCGTAGAAAGATTAAAGCATTATGTTTCCATTTGTAACCTTTGCAATAACTTTCAGGCTGCACTTTGGATGAACACTGAAATTTACTCCAGACGACGTCGATTATTGGTGTGTACAATGAGCTTCAGCTGCAATCTAGCCTTTGAATAAATAAATGTCTTTGCTTTTTTCAAAACTTTTCGTGACGCGATGACATGATCTACTGACTGTTCTAAGGACTTCAACGGGTCTCTGTTCGAAGACTTAGATACTTTTTTTCCCTCTGAGAACAGTCTAATACTGCGTTTTCTAAGAAATTTTAATATGTTTTGGGTTACTATTTTCATAACATTTTGAGTACATTTATTTCTATTTCGCAAAAATCCTCTCTTTACTAAAATAAAATTACTCTACGCTGTCATTAAATTTGCTTACATACTATGTTTCAATATTAAAAGCAAAGTTATTAAAATATATATATATGTTGTAAGGGAAAAAATTGTCTGTTTTTTTTTTTTCATTTTTTTGCCGCATATAACAACATCTTTATGTATTTTTATGCTCTACAGACTTGGTTTCATAGTCTGAGCAGTCCCTCTCGGGCAGTCAAATTAAATACCTTATGTAGCATGTGTTTCGAAGTTTTCTTTACACCGTAAAAATTAAACAAAATGCTAATATAATCTTCATTCACATATATATATATATGAATTACGTTTAGTTTGCAATAGTATAATGACATTAAAACGATTTCAAAAAATTACCACCCATGGACATTAACTGACTTCACTTGTGTTTTCCTGTAAACAAACGATAAATACTACACACGTCATTATATCCAATAGAAAACATACTGCATTGAACCTTAAAAGCATAAATCAAGTTTGTAGACATCCAAATTTATTTAAGAACGATATACATCGTACGAATGGACGAACAGACCAATAGGCAGAAAAACTAAAACATAAACACATTTCCATCACGTTGTATTAATACATTTTTTCCGAAAATTATTTTTTGAGAATATTTGCATTTTAAACATACAATTTTTCCTTTGACATTTATGATTAATGCCTGTGGCCTATTTGGCATTTATTGCTGAATTGTTGTTTTTTTTTTTTTTTTTTTTTTTTTGCGTGGCAGAAAAACTTGATAGTTGAAAAAAGTGCCGTCAAATGGAGGGAATGTTCGTGAGACAATGGGAAATCTAGAAATTAGACTATACGCAGAAAACAAAAACTAAATATAATAGTTGAAAGTTATAAATAAATGGCAAAAATAATTTATGTAGCTATTACATTCTACTAACTGACATAAATGCAAAATATGGGATTGTTTTAACTTTTCAATACCGCTATTTTAAATCAACTATCTTCTGCTTATTTGATAGCACATTAAATGAGACATTAAATGCGACAAATATAAGTTTTCGAAATTAGCGATATGAATCTTGAAAACGTATGTTGGGATTCGGAAAAAATGGATTAAAGAAAACAATATTTGCTATTTTTCTATTATACGGTCCTTGTTTTTTTTTTTTTTTTTCTTAACTTGGTGCAAATCGGTCTTCAGAAAGTGAGATTTGTTTCTAAAAGATATAAACAGCTAGAAAAACAAACTTAATGAACCTTTATGCCTTTTTAGATATGCATTTATACACACACACACACATATACATATATGTATTATTATTATAGATTTTTATATACAAATTATTTCTGTTTGCATATAAAAATAGATAAATAGCTTCTATATGTTAAATAAGTTGTATAAATGTGGAAAAATCTGATTGTGTGCGTGAAAGAATGAATAGGTTGCCAGAAAGCATTGCATGTACTTCTCTCGCAAGTCCATTTTCTCTATTTCGCCAAGATGCCTGTAACAGTAAAGTTCCAAAATTTATTTCTAGGTTCTGCAGATTATATTAAATGCTTCTGAATAATTTTTCGTAAACGGTCTGGTGAAGTTTGTTAAGATAAGGTATAGGTTGTTAAATTTGCACACATTTATTTGAAAATTATATGCATTTTTAAAAAATAATTCAGTCCGAAAAAAGTATTTTTTTTAACTTTATGACTAAACATCACCCCTTAATGTAGCAATACATAATAAAAAGAAAACAATTCCCTTAAAATAATAGAAAAGAACTTTTGAAGAATATAATCGGCCATGAACTAAAGAGGAAAAGAAATAACAATCAAGATTTTTTTTTTTTTTAATCTCAAATTCTTAGAAACTTAACGTATAACAGACTGGGATACAAATAAGTATTTTATTCTTCAATTCTTAGCAACCTAACGTATAACAGACTGGGATACAAATTAAATATTTTATTCTCAAATACCGACCTCTTTTGAAAAACCACCTTGTGTAGCATTATCAGAAATCCATATTTCTTTCCGGGCGTATATTATTCATCGAAACACCGAATGAAGCGTTTGACGGGTAAAGAAGAATTATTTTATAAGTATATTTCGTTGCTCTTTTATTTTTCGAATAAACGAAAGCCAACTGTTTAATTTATACGCCGCGTATCATAGAATTACTCGAGACAGATTTCCTCATTATGCATATCTGATTTCATGTCATGATTTTGGATGTCTGAAAAAACTTTTTGAAATGATTTAATCTAAATCGAATTTGTGTTCAATAATTTGACGTGATGGAATATTGAAAAATACATAGAAAACAATAATTCCATTCCCCATTTTAATATATACGATAGTACAAAATGTCGTCAAAATTGTTATTTGACAGATTTTAACACTTTCCAACATATTTGAAAAGTGTTAACACTGCAAAAAAAAGTTGCGCGGCAGCGTATTACTGCTTATTGTACTGTTTATTACTATTAATTTTACGGTATAATACTAGCAGCTGGGATGCAGGTATTATACTGTAAAATCAATACTTTTTTTTTTGCAGTGTATGAATAAGCCTTCTTTGTATGTCTGTCCGTCTGTCCGTACTCTAACTCACGCAAATATGCTCGGAATGACATGTAATTTTTATATGTTAAAGAAATTCACTATAGAATGTTCGATATGGACCCTAATCGCCGTTTGGGTTCGAGGCTATGGTTTTGGAATTGTTTCCTCAAAGCACGTGACTTAACGTCACAAAAAATATGATCCGTTACTGCACTATTGGCATGCAACCTTGCGTTGCAAAACGAGTCCTTACATAATTAAGGCCTACAATATCGGAAATGTTTCCCCAAAACACGTAACTCTGACGTCAGAAGAAATGGAGTCCATTGAAAAAGTAGTGTATAGTATTTATACTAGATTAATTTTAACACAATTAAAATTCAAAATTAGTAAAGAAATCATACGAGTTGTAATTTTCCAACTGGACAAAAAATGTCCGGGCCAGGATTCGAACCTGGGATCTTTTGGCTAAAGCTGCCATGCTCTACCTACTGAGCTATCCCGGTCGAATCTGGAGGGTATAATTCATTCAGTTAGCCTTATTGATCATAGCATCTGGTCTTATATTTTAATCAGCTCAACAGAATAGATAGCAGGTAATGGAACTCCAGTAAACGCTGGATACGTGATTACACTAGATGAATTTTAACACAATTATTCAAATTGGTAAAGAAATCATACGAGTTGTCATTTTCCAAATGGACAAAAAATGTCCGGGATAGCTCAGTTAGTAGACAATGGCAGCTTCAACCAAGAGATCCCAGGTTCGAATCCTGGCCCGGACATTTTTCGTCCAGTTGGAAAATTACAACTCGTATACAGTATTTATATTTGTACATTTTACCAATTTTTCTTTCAGACATTATTTAAAAAAGCATGGTTAAAAATTCTTACTAAAAACGTCCTCCATTTACAAAATGTAAAAACAGTCTCCAATAAAAATCTCTACCAGTCCACAAAAGCGCTTTCACCCCCCGCTAGGGCATCATCAGTTTGTAAAAAGCTAATCCATTCATTTCAATCACTTAATATTTTCCACTCAAAGTAAAATAAATAAATAAAGAAAATGATGAAGCACGCAGATAAAAACCCAACGATAATTTTTCTCTCATCTCTTAAAACAAGTGATCATGAGCCTGATGAATATATGAACTCAGAATTTATTCTTAAGGATTAATAATTGACTCTAATTGATAAAAATAATACTCAGCTCTTATGCTAGATTAAAAATTCAAGAAAACATAATTGAATTTAATAAACTATTTAAACTAATAAAACTTTAAAAACTGTATAAACAAGTTCTCCGAGATGGCGACAATAAAGGAAATGCAAATAGTAGATAAATTAAACAATAATAATTATTCTATATGGAAGTTTAAAATTAATATGTTGTTAATTAAGGAAGATTTGTACGAACTCGTAACTCAGGAACCCCCTACACCAATTAACGAAGATTGGAGAAAAAAGGATGCAAAAGCTCGGGCTTTAATAAACCTGAGTATAGACGATACGCAAATAGTTCATGTAAAACATTTAGAAACAGCAAAACAGACATGGGATAGTTTAAAAAATATTCATGAGAGAGCCAATTTGTCCAGTAAATTGTATTTGTTACGAAAATTGTATAGTGCAAAACTTCCCGAAAATGGGAACATGCACAAACACATTACTAATATACTGGAAATAAAAGATAAGCTCTCCGCAATAGGAGAGAACATAACCGACTCGCATTTATCTGCACTTCTATTGTGCTCGTTACCTGCGAGTTATAATACTCTAATAACAGCTCTCGAAGCCCGAAATGAAATTGAATTAACTCCCGAATTCATCAAGAGCAAACTTACTGATGAATTTAATAAACGGGTAGAAAATAGTGAGCAAGTTGAAAACTCACAAAAGGTGTTTAAAACACAAAAGAAATACACTCAAGATTATAAAGGGCAAAACAAATATTGTACCTACTGTAAACAATCAAATCACACTTACAAACAATGCTGGCATCTCAAGAACAGAAACACACAGACCACTACACCTAAAACACAATACAAATACAAAAAGTACACATCGTTGTGTTTTGAAAATACAAAAGGTGATAGTAAAAATAAAATGAATGAATCAAAAACAGATGAACAGGTACAAATAAATAAAAGTGAACATAAAGATGCAGCATTCATAATTGTCAATCCCGCTAATAAAACCTGGTTAATTGACTCAGGAGCGTCTTCGCATATAGCGAACGATAGGGATATATTTACAAAATTCAACGATACTGAAAAAACTACAGTAACAATTGCTAATGGGAATACATTAAATTCTTACGGAACCGGCGAAACACAAATAATGACAAAGACATCTGATGGATGTATAAATAGAATTACACTTAAAAATGTGTTATTTGTTCCACAATTGGAATCAAATTTAATTTCCGTAAGTAAAGCCACAGAACATGGCTACAAAGTATTTTTCGAAAATGAAAAATGCATACTATCGTGCAATGGAAAAATATACTTAGAAGCATTTAAGAAACATAACTTATATCAAGTTGAAACACTAGAAGAAAGTTCTCAAAATAAAATAAACATTGCACATGATTGCAGAAATAAAGATTGCCTCGAAATTTGGCATAAACGCCTTGGCCACAGAAATAATGAAAGTATAAAAGAATTAGTCAAAAATGACTTGGCCAGTGGGATAAAAATAAATAACTGTAATCATAAAACAAACTGTGAAACCTGTATAAAAACAAAGTCAACAAATGCACCGTACTCTAAATCTATCGAAAATAAAACAACAAAAGTATTAGATTTAGTACATACTGATTTATGTGGGCCTTTTAAAACACCCACAATAGGAGGAAAAAATTACTTCCTTACATTCATAGATGACAGTTCTAGATTCACAGTTATTTACTTATTAAAAAGTAAAGATGAAGTTTATGAAAAAATAAAAGACTATGTACAAATGGTCAAAACCAGACAAGGAAAATATCCGACGGCGATTAGATCGGATAACGGTGGGGAATACATAGGAAATAAAACAGAAGCCTTTCTAAGGGAACATGGTATAAAACATGAATACACAGTTCCATTTTGTCCCAGCCAGAATGGCATTGCTGAGAGAAAAAACAGAAGCTTAATTGAAATGACACGAAGCCTATTATCCGAAGCAAATTTACCTCATAGGTTCTGGGGTGAAGCGATAAATACTGCTAATCACCTCCAAAATAGGCTCCCCACTAAATTGACAAATAAAACGCCATATGAAATTTGGTTCAAAAGAAAACCAAATCTCTATTATTTACGTGTATTTGGCTGTAAAGTATACACTTACATAAACAAACACAAAAGATCTAAACTAGATGACACAGCAGAAGAGGGTATCTTCATGGGCTATGATAATAATACAAAGGGATACCGCGTTTTCACTAAAAATGGTGAAATAATAATTTCCAGATCTGTAAAATTTCTGGAAGAAAAACTGAACAATTTAAACGAGAAAATTAATGATCACGAACAATTAATTGAAGATAAAAAATACATTGAAATAGAAATAGGTGACACACCCTGTACACCTGACGCGCCCAAACAATCATAAACACATCAACCTCGTAGATCTGAAAGACAAAACAGAGGAGTACCACCTCAAAGATATACTTCCGACAATTTTATTGCTTTAGCAAATGATTGCGATACAACAGAACCTGAAAACTGGAAACAGCTTATCAAAATAAACAATCCACTAGAAAAGAAAAACTGGCTTAAAGCCACTGAAAACGAAATACAATCGTTAATGAAAAATAATACATGGGATCTAGTCGATCCTCCTCTTAATAAAAGAATCATAGGAAGTAGATGGATTTTCAAACGAAAAATTGATAGTTCAGGAAATACACAAAAATATAAAGCACGTTTTGTTGCCAAAGGTTTCAGTCAAAAATATGGGGAAGATTATCAAGAAACATTTTCACCAGTAGCACAACATTGTACCATCAAAACACTTCTTTTAGCAGCAGCTTATAATAATTTGAATGTGCGACATGTAGATATTGACACCGCTTTTCTTCATGGGAAATTAAATGAAGAAATATATATAAATCAACCTGAAGGCTATGTAAACGAACAATTTCCTGAAAAAGTTTGCAAGCTCAAAAAGGCAATCTATGGCCTCAAACAGGCCGCCAGAGCTTGGCATATTAAAATCGCTGAAACACTAGACAACTTGAACTTTATCCAAAGTACAGCAGACACATGTCTTTTCACTAGAAAAGAAAAAGATCATACATCGTACATAATAATATATGTTGATGATATACTCATCGCCAGCAAAGATGAAATAATAGAAGAAATCGTAAATTCTCTAAAACAAGAATACGAATTAAAGGATCTAGGCAATATTAGTAACTATTTAGGTACTCAAATTCAGAAATTACCTAACGGTTATTCTCTTGATCAAAAAATTAAGATTGAAAATTTAGCGAAAAAGTTCAATCTTGAAAACTCCAAACCGTGCAAAACTCCAATGGAACCAGGATATAACAAATTAAATGATGATGATAATTTAATGCCAAATAATATTAAATATCGCCAGGCACTTGGTTCATTGCTTTATATAACAACCATAACGAGACCTGACATTTCAGCAGCAGTAAACATTTTAAGCAGAAGAAATGAGAATCCTCGCGAAAAAGACTGGCAAGCCGTAAAAAGAATAATAAGATATCTATATCATACTAAAGAACTAAAATTAATAATTAACACTAATGAAGAACCAATATTAAAGGTATTCGCTGATGCCGATTGGGCAGGTGATACCAAAACCCGTAGATCAACATCGGGAATATTATATATGTTGGGCAACAACCCAATTCAGTGGACGACGAAAAGGCAAAGTTGCATTGCCTTATCTTCAGCAGAGGCTGAATATGTGTCCGCAGCACATGCTAGCCAAGAAATAATTTGGTTATTGAAGTTACTTGACGATCTAGGCTTTCCACAGCAAAAACCAATCACTTTATATGAAGACAATCAAAGTACCATAAAAATGGTTGAATCAGAAAAATTCACGAAAAGATCAAAGCACATCGACGTCAAATTTAATGCCATTAAACAATATAGCGAAGAAGGCATAATTGAGTTAAGATATCTTCCAACAGAAAAAATGATAGCTGATGCACTTACCAAACCTTTACCCAAGCCTCGATTCATCGAACACAGAAATTCAATGAAAATATTAGTTAATCCCCATGAACGGATTAAGGGGGAAATTGTAAAAAACTAATCCATTCATTTCAATCACTTAATATTTTCCACTCAAAGTAAAATAAATAAATAAAGAAAATGATGAAGCACGCAGATAAAAACCCAACGATAATTTTTCTCTCATCTCTTAAAACAAGTTGGTGCCCCGGGTGAGGATCGAACTCACGACCTTCATTCTGTAAAGTCACAGGAAAAAATGTTTCCTGATGTTAAAATTAATCTAAATGTAAACCTTTTAAAATTTTAAGTAATGTAAAATATAATTTTTAAAATCAATCCAAACGTGAACTTATTTATTCAATGTGAATTGTGCATTAATATAATTTTTTTACAAGTCTTATTTCAGCAGTGGTACATCTACACGATTATTCAAGAAGTGTTTATAATAAATTCTCAAATAGTTGAAATATATAAACCAGTGGATATTTCATAAATTGGATAGACCTTAGAAAAGGTAAGCAATTCCTTTTCTTTCTGCATGTTGAAGACCAGAGTTAATTTTAATTTGAAGAATTTAATATTCTGATGATACGCGCTTACCTCGTTGGCCTCGCCCCTTCAACACAGTTGTGGCCTAGTTTCTAGCGGGAATGAAAGCGCTTTTGTGGACTGGTAGAGATTTTTATTGGAGACTGTTTTTACATTTTTTAAATACGGACGTTTTTAGTAAGAATTTTTAACCATGCTTTTTTAAATAATGTCGAAAGAAAAATTGGTAAAATGTACAAATAGTAAATGTACAGACATTAACAAGTGAACACCTGTTTTTAACAGTATTTATAGTTCATTTACAGGGACTCACTAAATAATTCTGTTACATTATGGTCTCCGGGGTAAAATTGTTTGTGGTCCATTTTGTTTAAATCACTTATTTAGATATCTCATTTCATTGTATGAAAAAATAAAACTGCTTAATAATGTTCTGTTAGTGTTGGAAAGTGTTTCATAATCTATGCCTGATGCTTAATTTTTCGTTCTTGTTTATAATATCCTGAAGATCATTGTCTTGTTTTTGTAGCAATATTTTCTTTACTGTTATACAAAATATCTCATAAAGTATTAGTTTATTTAGAGGTAAATCTACGCGGAAAGGCAAAAAAAAAAAAAAAAAAAAAAAAAAAAAAAAAGCATACCAGGGTCGTAACTCAGATTTTATTTAAAATACAATTTGTCGCACTCCAAGCCAAACCTGCATTTTTTTTAAACTTATTTTTTCATGACAATTAATTTTGATTGTAACAAAAAAATATTTTAAGAGATGATTCGACTTTGAATAAGCCGATAATTTAATTAACGTTTTAACAATAAAACAGAGCATAAAAAAAAACTAAACTCGATTTAAGATGGCATCTCAAACCATTGTTTCTAAAATGATGGAAAATAAAGTGATTTTTGATACGGGAAACTGTATGATAATGCAGATACTCTGAGAAATGCTTTTATAAACATTTCTTTTTCTTTTTGCACTTATTAATAATTTGATTTGACCAAATGGGCTTTATTAATGATATTTTTATTTCGGAATATTTAATATCTGAACTTTAATTAATTATTCTTTTAACGAATTGTTACTAATGTGCCAGAAGATTATAGGAGTTCTAAACAGAGAAACTTTGAAAATTCACGATTATTGAAAATTTAAAAGGAATTAAAAAGTATAGAAAAAAATTAAACTTACTTTATTGGCAGATATGCACGAAAATGTTAAGATAAATAAATACAATTTTTAAAATTTTTACATTACTTTTATTTTAAACAGTCTTCAAAGTAAAATTCTGGTGAGTACCTACGTTATAAAATGAATCTATCCTCCAAATTTGATTATTTTAGGACCAATGGTTTATTTTTGGCACTAATAAGTCTGCCTTTGTCAACTGTGTGATTTTCTTTAATGACTTGTTTAAAAAAATCGCCATCACGCTGTAGCCAAACATTATAACATATACATACGGATGTTCATGATTTTTATAAATTTTCTCGAAATCATCTATTACGAGTACAAATAGCTTTTGAAAAGGTAGATATAAACTGTATAAAATTTCGTGACTTACCTCAGAAATATCACCATGTACAGATGTCCATCATAATACATGGCAAATATATTATCATATAATGGCAAAATTATCTACTAACAAAGCAAATTTAAAAATAGTTCGGTAGAAATTTATAAGTTATATCTCTTTCGCATGATAGATTTCCAATGTATGCGACAGATATACCAACCCTTATTCCGACAAATGAAAGTGATAGTGACTAAAGGCGAATCTTCTATAATGCTTATCCGTAACACCAACATTACTATACTGTGTTTTTTTTCGATGATAAAAATTATTTTATCACAAATGATGTGATGTTTTCTGTCAATTGAAAGCAAGTCGGTCTCTTCAAAAATTGAAAAAATCGTGCTACACACAGACAAACACGTTCAGAAAATTGATACTTCCACATAAAACTTGATAAGAAAATTTTTCAAAAAATTAAATTTATCTTTACTAAAAATAACCTATGAAAAGGCTTATTTTAGTTTTTTAACTGTTGTTCTAAACATTTCTTTTATAACTGCTTCCTGATCACTTTCAAAGAGTAATTTTCCTTTCACCCTTTCAATGCACTACAACTGTTAGCTGTCACATAGTAAAGCAATAAACCCTGCTAATAATTTAGTACCCGTTTTATAGTCTTTGAAAATAATCCCTTTTCGCAGAACCTAGCTGAAAAGAATGTTCATACCATGATGGGGTTTTTTTTCCGACACACTTTAACTGCTTCTCAATATAATAAAACGGATACGGCATTTTGCCTGATGGCGGCCGTAAACCCAGGTTTCAAAGTGGAAACAGCTTGTACTTTTGTATAGTTAATAGCATTCTGATAGTCCAAATGATTGAGTAACATGTTTTACGAAGCATGCTTTATTATTTCCGAATTTCTTGATAGACTCCAATGTAAATTCGAAGAAATGTGTGAGAAAAGATTTTAACAACTTTGCGGTAAAAAGTATAGTCCTTGATTTTTACTTGTTGTATGTCTAGTAGATGCATTTGCAAATAGTAAAACATATTACGTCGTACATAAGGATGCATTTGCAAATAAAAAGAAAAAGTTGCTCTAACTGTTAAAGCAGATGCATACAAAAGCATTCATCCAGAAAAACTTACTGGATTAAACAAATAATGAAAAAAAATTATATAAATATAAATGAACAGACAGAATTATAGATTTATTCAATGGTAAGTAGTTAGTTACTAATAAGCAGATAATTACATATATTGGACAATTAATTTTCGCATAATATACTAAATTGAAATGTCACTGAATTAAAGCCTCTTGATTGAATTACAAGTTGCAACTTCTCTGTACTTTATTACGAGTGCCACATCATGACACATGATTTCAAAAAGCTTACGGAAATGTTTCAAAATCCTGGCATCCTTTAAATATGATCGAAATACACTTAAATCAATTAAATATGTTGATATAGGTAGACATGCTTACGCACCCTTCTCAAGAGTATCGCAATGATGTTGAAACCTATTTAAATCCGAGATTCTGGTCATTTCTGTGAAAATAATTTCATGAAATTCCCCTCGAACCAAGTGATTGTCAGCAAACGTTTAGAACGAGCAGTCATTCTGATACCGGGGTGGCAGAAAACCATAAAAAGATAAAAGTGATTGCCCGATGATATAATCTATCTAGTTAAAGGCAGAGAGAGAGCATTGCACAAGCACCACATGTCACAAAAATTTCTGAGTAAAAAACCATCTCATTGAGCAGTCATCTCTGAACCGCCATGAACATTTATACTTTTAACTTCACAAGCTAGATCTAGTATGATTACATGAACCTAACGCCATATTCCAAGCTTACCATCAGTTAGATGCAGTCGTATCCGAAACTCATCACTCCATGCTACTCGGCTCTAACCGTCAATGGTCCATTCACAGTATTCTCAAGCCCATGCAAGATGTTAAGCATGGTAGCATGCATTGACAACTTGTACTCTAGCACATCTTCTACTCCTATGACTATTTGGTTGAATGAGCGTTGTTCAACCAGCCTAATGTCTATTTGCATGATCCCCTCATTTAATTAAATTATCGTGTGAGTTAATATTTACTACCACTGGCTGCATACAATAAGACTAAATCTTGAACTTTTAAGATTTAGCATTTAAGTTTATTCAGACCTGCCCATTTTTTGCACTTTACCAATTAGCTATCCCTTTTCTGCTATCCGGCTATAGGTTAGTTCCAAATGACAGCATCATGGAGGTCAGAAGCAACAAATAATCAGTTCCGATTGGTACAACTGTCTTGACCTCCACTGAAGTTATACGATGATTGTTTAGCTGATTGCAAATTAATTGATATAGTGAAAGGAGAAAACCACATTGGCAAGCTCTTTCTGAAAGTGAATGACCCATGTGGAGAACACCTAGTATTTGTCTTCAATGAAAGGCGTCTAAAACGAGATTTTTTTTTTTTACATGAATTTATTACATCCCTGATATCCTAATAATATAACTATCAAACCTTTTTTTTTTCTATATTAAAAATCAATGTTATGTTTCAGAAAAGTCTACTAATTTTTTTTTTTGGCAAAATGAAACTCGGCGAATGAAATGTACACTTTAGTAAAAGGTTGTAAAATCTGGTGCTAATTTTGAAATTATAAAAAATCATAATTTTTAATTTACCATTTCCAATGAAAACTTCAAAATTTAAATTTCGATCTGTTTTTGTTTATGATTTTGTTTAGTCGTAAAGTAATTGTTGTATCAAGCCATAAATAAAACGAACAGTGTTTCTCTTCAGAAATAAATGAAGTAAACCAGAAATTACCCGAGAACATTATCAATCAATTTGGATCATTCTTACCCAACGCTGTTCAGGAATCATGGTTAATTAGGGTATTCTTTTATTCACGAGACGTTGATTCTCGTGAAGCAAACTGTATCGATTATCAAAAATACTTGCCAAGAAATGTCAAAATATATGTTTGGAAAGTCCATTTTTATATGATACATATATTAATACTAAAGGTAAAATTATGTTTTAAAATCAATGCAATGAATTTTACAATTAGCCCTTCCGTATAAACTTATTTCTATTCTAAACTTGGAATTTGATATTTAGTATAATCGAAATATGTCCTTAATCTTTAAATTCGGGCTTACTTTGAAAAATTCTATGTCTTAATTTAAAAATTACTATTTACAATAAAAACTGCAAAATTCAAAATTTGATGCGATTTTGTTTATAAAGTTTTTCATCTACAAAAAAAATGAAACTAGAATAGATAAATGAATAAATAAATGTTTAACTTCCTTTCAGATTAACTGAACAATTTTCTGAAGTACAATCAACTTTAACATCATCAATCAATGTTTTCCTATTTTTATCCGACGCTGTTCAAGAATCATGGTTAATTGATCTATTCTTTTATTCACTAATAACTGTTTGGGAGACGTTGATTACTCGTGACAAACTTTGTTGATTACGGAAAGTACTTGCCATTATATGCGGAAATGTGTCGTTTCAAAGGATTTTCTTACACTGTAACGCATATTCCATATGTATACTGGTGATTTTATGTAGAGTGGAAATTGTATTTTCTCCCGGAATAAACGGAGACTTTCCCTTTTATCCTTATTCATTGAATTTTAAAAACACCAAAAGGGTGCATCAAACGTTCGTTGAAACTTTAAAAAATCATTAAAAAGAAACAATTTATGCTAAAAAATCGCGGTTTACAGGAATGGGATTAGAGGTGGATATGATTTATTTTTTAATAACAAAAAAATTGTGGTTAAAAAATTTACAATTACGTGGCGCTGGCATACATAATATGAATCAAATGTATGCAAATTATGCTTATAGTAGAAGACCCATTTCAGCAAAGCGTCTGACAAGCTTCAATATCCCAACACATGAAACGGGCCCTTTTCTCGTCTTTAATCATTTTGCCGTGCAGAATTTTCGCAAAGCGTCAGTTGCTGTTGCCGTTTTTGTAAAAGAATTTAACCAACAGGCTTGATCTGGTAACGATACTATACTGCTGGCATCAAATGAAGAATCTGTATGCATTGAGAGGTTTTACTGACAGTTTGATTTGCTTAAATCTGCTTCATATTTTGCATGCAGCGCTATCTATCGGTAAATTTTGAAGCAAAATTTTGTTGTTGTTAAACAAATATCCGATCTCCTTCTAATCCCATTCCTGCGAACCGCAATTTTTTAGCATCATTTGTTTATTTTTAATGAATTTTTAATGAGTTTTTACGAACTCTTGGTGCACCCAGTATTTCTTCCAAGACAGACAAATGGAAATGTAATTTTCAATTGAGAGAAAACGGAAACAACCCAGTTAAAATTTCGTAATTGATGTATTGGCGATCCAAGTCGTTGCTGCATTTCCCGAGATTCAATTCACCGGACCTAAAAGTATTTGTAATAGACACGTGAGCAACATCGCAAAATGCATGAATATCTATGATTACAGTAATTTAAAATTGAGGCAATAAGATATTATAGAAAATCCTTAAAACATATTAAATAATAATTATTACAAGTAAAAACTAAGTAATTATTAATAAAACCATATATTATTTTGAGAAACACAATTATTTGAAAAAGTTATATAATTATTATCCTTCAGTAAATAGAACAGTATATGTAGGAACAGTACCGCCTTCTATTGAGTAATTAAATTACTAGTAAAATAAGTTTTGTTAATCATAGTGCTGCCATCTATATCTATTATAGAAAATAAATAAATAAATTAATTAATTATTAAAATTAATTTTAAATATAGAAAATATATTAATTCAATTTATTTTACCACATATAAATATAATAATTATAAAATTTAAAATAATAATGATTAATACAAATATTTAACAAGTTAATCAACTAAATCATTATTTAACTTTATCATAGCTATTATAATTGCCCTAAGCAAAAATAAGTCAACATCTAAATTAATAATTTTATATATATAATACGCAATATCTTTGAATTCAAAATATGGAAAAAAAGTTCTGGCACCAAATCTTCAATTTAAAATTGGGTAAGTATAAAATGTATACAGAATATTATTAAGTTAATAAATAATTAACAAATTCAAACATTAAATTACCGGAGCTCCAATTCAGAGACGGCACGCAGATATATATACATATATACAGGGTGTATCTGAAATGCTTCAACAAACTTAGAGGGATGATAGTACTCATGAAGACGAACAAAAAATGCAATGGAACATGGGCTCGCAAATGACGTTTAAAGGATGAAAATGCGTCTGGAAATGGACAAACTGAGACAAGAAAGAAACATTCCAGAAAATTATTTATTGCACAGAATAGGTACAACACAGCTCGTGATGTCCAGAGAAAAGAAATATTTTACAACACTTGTTAAAAGTGTCGACCGCGGACATTATTACACAGTGTACATCTACAAAGGAACGACTGGCGGCACGCTCGAAGATTTTGGGAGTTTCCTGGATTTCTCCTGCAGCGGTCACAACACACGCTACTACTTCTTCCGGCATTTCTACTGGCGTCTCATAAATGAGAGATTCCATCTGTCCCCAGAAGAATAAATCCAAAGGGTTAAGGTCCGGCGAGCGGGGAGGCCAAACAACAGGGCCACCCCGTCAAATCCATCTTGCCGGATAAACTCCATCAAGGTGGTTACGTACGTCCACAGAAAAATGAGGCGGAGCACCATCGTGCATGTACCAAATTTGTTGCTGCACGTTTGCTTGTGTAGCAGAAAGCAAACCTGGTAGGATATTCCGTAGGATATTGGTCTGTTTCTAAGAAGATGGAAAATTTGCATACGTGGATTCCTGTTCACTGATTTGTTTGGCTTTCTTCCACGTTTTTGTTATCTCTTTCTGACCGGATATGCACAAAGTGAAAGGAAAACCAGCTTCATGCTACTTGTCAGTTCTGCAGAAAAGCAGCATGCGAGATTGCGAGATTTTTATTAGTTTTGCGATTTTCACCCTTTAAACGTCATTTGCGACCCCATGTTCCATTGCATTTTTTGTTCGTCTTGATGAGTACTATCATCCCCCTAAGTTTGTTGAAGCATTTCAGATACACCCTGTATATAAATATTTGGTCACATTTAATAAAAGAACTTGTTCGTTGTCTTTTGAATGGGAAAAAAAATTCTTTGATATTTTAATTCTTATCTTGGAATTCGATATTTGGTAAAAATGAAATAGGTCTCTAATCTTTAAACTAATACTTCAGATAGAAAAATTCTACGTCGTAAATATTTAATTACTATTTTCAATGAAAATTTCTGTTTTTGTTCATAGTAAAAGGATGCTTTGAAGCCACAGATAAATGAAACAATATTTAATTTCTCTTCAGAATCAAGTAAGGTAAATAAACATTATTCTGAAGTACAAGCACCCTAGAGCATCATCAATCAATGTTTTCATATTCTTACCCAAAGGTGTTCAGGAATCACGGTTAATTGGTGTATTCTTTTATTCACTAATCACTTTTTTGATGATGTTCATAAATCCATGACTCAAACTTTCTCGATTACCGAAAATATATCAAAATTCGAAAATTCACAAACACATCAGTTTGAAAGTACTTTCTTATAATGAAAAAGTTACTTTTAAATGTGAAATTATCCGAATTTTTTTAAAACATGGAATGGAAGGTAGAATATTTACTTTCACATAAACTTATTTTTATTCCAATAGGCTTCACACCTTTACATTCATGCCTTACTTTGGATAATTCTAAGTCATAATTTTAAAATTATTATTTTTAAAACGCAAAACTTAAATTTTGATTAATTATGTTCATGACATAAAAATACTTTTCAAGCCACATATATGTGAGGCAATGTTTAATTTCCCTTCAGAATTCAATTAAACAAAAAATGAAGTTTCTCGAAGTATAACCAACATGGAACATCATCAATCAATGTTTTCCTATTCTTATCAGGAATCATGGTTAATTGAGGTATTCTTTTATTCACTAATCAATCTTTTCGGAGACGTTCATTACCCATGACGCAAACTTTATTGATTATCGAAAATACTTACCAAAGAATTGCGGAGATGTATCAGTTTGAAAGAATTTTCTTACATAATAAAAATGTTACTACTTAAGATGAAATAATGCATTTTTTTAAAATAGATATAATGAATAAAATTTTAATTCCAAGTAAACTTATTTTTCTGTTAAATTTGATGTTTAACATTTAGCATAGTTATAAATGGATTTCTCTTTGATCTTTGAATTCATGCCATACTTTGGAAAATTCTGCACTATATTTTTAAATTACCCTTTTAGGTAGCTTTCAATACAAAAAAGTATAAAGCTACCTATTGCAGCCGTTCGGAGGAAAGCAATTCCGGAAAATTTTGGTATATTTTCACCGATCATGACCCCCAGACCCCAAAATCATCCTCAGGTCAAATGTTGATATATACAGTAAAACCCGCTTAAGAAGTTTTCCAAGCGAATGGAAGGCAAAAACGTCTTAAACGGGAAAACTTCTTAAACGGGAAATTAAGAATGTTTGAAACAATCATTAGTTTAAGTTTTCATAGTCAGGAGAGGTCTTTTACATTGTTAAAATAATACATAAATTTATATAAAGTTGAGTTTTACTTAAGAAATTTAAACTGATTTGCACATTTAAAAAAAAATCTGTCAATCAAGTAAAAATGCATAATTACCTTAGAAACTCTTTATTTAATCCAATGTTTGAAGACAGAGAGGGGACATTTCTCTTTAAGCATCATTTGATATGCTTTTACAGAAAAAATCGGTTATAGGTTTTTGCTTATGTTTTTTCTCGGCAATTTTTAGTTGATAACAGTCCAGTTGTCTTAAGTTTTTAAAAATTTCCTCAGGCACATTTTCAACACTTTCGATAAAACGGCGAAATGTTTCTAGTCCTTTCACAGCATCCGAAAAACTAGGAATTTCCACGTGCTCTTCCTCAGTGTCACTCATTTCTTCATCTTCTGTAACCTCACAAATATCATCTACTGTAAGCATTTCACATGGCAATATCTCGTCATCTACTGACACATACTCTTCAAACGATGCTGTGAAATCCATCCTTCTTTGTAACGTCTTCCAATCATCTTCAATGTCCAATTCATATTCTTCTGTAGATTCTCCTTCCAAAAATCCTGCTTTCTGGAAACAATTGGCAATTACAGATGGCATTATTAACTCCCATGCAGATAAAATAAAATGAATAGATTGCAAAACGTTTACTTTTCCTATCTCTCCAGTATTGTCCAGTTTTTCAATCATCCAATTCACAAGCCGTTTTCTATAGTGCTGCTTAAACACTTTAATAACTCCCTGATCCATCGGTTGCAAAACCGAAGTCGAGTTCGGTGGTAGGAAATGGACTTTTATGTTAGTAAAGTTACTCGTGTCTTTGGAATGGGCGGCGCAATTGTCTACAAAGATGATGATGTTCCGTTTAGCTCTCCTCATTTTAACATTTAATCTTTTCAAATAGGCTTCATAAATTGTAATCGTCATCCACGCAGTTTTGTTATTTTCATAATCACAAGGCAGTGATTTCACATTTTGAAAACATCTGGGTTTCTTGGATTTCCCAACAACCAAAATTGGCAATTTCTCGGAACCGTCCATGTTTGCACCCAATAAAAGTGTAAGTCGTTCTTTATTTTTTTTTACCTCCGTGACAATTTTCACCTTTATATGCATACGTTTTATCCGGTGAAAGATTATAGAAAAGCCCACACTCATCCATGTTAAAGACATCTTTAGGATGATAGCCGGTTATCAAATCTGGTAAGATTTGTTTCCATTCTTCGATTTCTTGTGGATCGACGCTTTTACTCTCACCTTTTATAGAATTGTAACTTAAACCAGCTCTTTTTTTCAATCTATCAATCCATCCATTTGAAGGTGCAAATTCAATCTCCATTTTTTTTTTGGCAATTTCCTCAGCCTTTTCTCTAAGAATAGGTCCACTTATAGGAATATTGGCGGATCTGGCTTGCTTGAACCAAAGTAATAATTTTTCTTCCATAGCTTCATATTTTCCTTTTTTCACTTTTTTAATTTTTCGAGATTTATCAGAGGAGTTGTTTAATATAAGATTGCGTTTTGTTACAATTCCATTCAGAGTAGTCACCGGCATATTCAATCTCTTAGCAATTTCAACTCTTGTTACGTTTGGGTTGCTATCAACTTCTTTCAAAATTTTGATTTTGTCTTCAATTGACAAGGCCTTTCTTTTAATTCCCTTGCCCGACATTTTGAAGAGGAAAAAATAAATAAGAATTTTTTTCGTGAATTTTCCAAGAGAGATTTGACGCTTACACTCACTCAAAAACAGATTGAATGAGCCAAACTGAACACAGCTTTGGTTTGGAATGAACCAAACATAGCTTTGGTTCATTCCATTCCTGGAAAGGGGTGAAAGAGACTCTATTCTAAGAGAAAGTATCTGGTCAACTTAAAGAACTACCCCTGAGTAGGAGTAAACCATTTCTCTTTAATCCCTTATCAGTCACTATTGTTGCAGCCATAAGGGACTCGGACTTACCCTCTCTTTACATTTCATCAGACAAACTGATATGAAGGTGAAATAAAGGTGACGAGAATCCTTTTCAATCTTAAATGTGCCCTTTTGAATAGCGAAGAATATAGAGAAATGCTTTTCCAGTACAGAATGGGAGAAAAAAATCCCTCAAAAGACTGAAGTAAACGTGTTTTGAAAGTAAAATTAAGGGGAGAAAAAACTTTTTAAGCGGGAAAAAGTTTGTAACTAAACTTTTTAAACGGGTTATTTTAACATTGTAAGAATAGAAAAAAAATGGGAATCGAAAATATAAACTTCTTAAACGGGAAAACTTCTTAAGCGGGAACTTCTTAAACGGGTTTTACTGTATATATATCCATATAATTATAATATCTTTGAATTTCAATATATATATATATATATGATCTATGTCATACGATAACACTCGTATTTATAAAGCAATTTAGATGAAACTAATTGTGTGTATTAAGCTCACCAATGTCACCGAGTTCGCTGGCCAGCTTGGTCCGCCATGTTGTTTTAAAATAGCGGCCACTGAAAGATTTAAAACTAAAGTAAATGTATAAAAAACTTAAAAATTCAAATTTACAAGGATTTCATACAAGGATTCCAGAGAATTTTTTGTTTTGCTTCTATCTTAAAAAATGGCTGAGGTATTGCTGTTTGGAATTCTAGGGTGGCTGACATTTTAAAACCAGACAGCAGTTTAAAACAAATCAGGGATTAATTTATGAGTTTTAGTGAACGCGGTTTCTTGCAAATTATTATCTTTCATTGTTGTAATCATTTTCCCAATCATACGCATAAAACTATATATTCATATCCGTTAGCGCCAAATTCTCGCCAAGCTTGGTGACACTTGGCAAAATATCGCCAAATTTGGCGACCAAATAAATCTTCATAAATGAAGCCAATTTGACTATAGCTGACTAATTAGGCAATTTTTTTATTCAAATTCTCTATTAACGAATCTTCTGTAATCTGGTTCTGTTTCGAGTAACATTAGCTAAAATTTTAAAACGAACAAATAGGAAAGCTACCTTTTCCTCCCGGTACAGGCTGGAAGGACTTTTTTCACTGTAAGCTGAAAAAATTAAATTTGATTTGATTCCGTTTATGATAAAAGTATGCTTCTGAGTCACAAATAAATGAAACAAAGTTTAATCCCCACCCCATACACACACACACAAGAGTAAATTCAAGTACAGAAACAATATTCTGAAGTACAAGCAACCTAGAACATCATCAAACAATGTTTTTTTCTATTCTTATCCAACGATGTTCAGGAATCACGGTTAATTGGTGTATTCTTTTATTCACTAATCACTCTTTGGGAGACGTTGATTACCCGAGACGAAAACTTTATCGATTACGGAAAATACTTGCCAAGAAACTCTGAAATGTATCACATTGATATACAATCATAGTAAAAAAGCTGTACTTTTGGATTTGAATATTTGAAAATTCCAGAAATCGATTTCTGTTAAAAAAATGTATCCATACATATTTTTCTTGAAGTTTCATTTCGAAAATATACACACTTTTTAATTAATTTTCGATACAAATGTGAATTGTAACCTGTGGTTTTATAACAAAAATCGATTTCTAAAGACTTCATATGTACAAATTCAAAATTACAGATCATTTCTCCAAATAGTTTTTGAGTTATACTTAAAAAACTACCCACATTGCTTTCTGTTTTACAACGATTAAAAAACCAATTTAAAATACGTCATTCAAAGCTTCAAATATGCATAATTTCTATAATATTTTACCGATTGACTATCTGTTTTGTATCCGAAGTTACAAATTACCGCGAAAAATCCATATTTAATCTCAAAACTAGGTTGGTTGGTTGGTTGATTTATGACGGCCGATTATCTACTCTGGGGATATAGGCCCTAGGTGGGAGTGCCCTCCGTGGGGGTCTTTCTAAGGGATCCTAACCCGTATTTACGGCAAGGTTCGAAGAAAACCATGAAAACTCCGAACGGTTAGGTCGACGAGCGTGACAGGGGTTGAACCCAGCACCTCCCGTCTACCAGCTTTGAGAGCAGAACCTCTCAGCCACTGGTGGGCCGTCAAAATTAGGCGTTAGTATTGAAAATGTTAAAGTTTGGTACAATTTCTCTATGCAGACGACCCACAAAGCAAAATTTAGTTATATCATTAATTAGTAGGCGTTATTACTAATCGATTGGGTCCCAATCACATTTTTATATAATGATTTTCGGCACAGTTAATATGGGGAAATAGTTTTTTTTTCCACGACTATACATTCTCTTATATATATAGTACTTATATATATATATATATTATGAAACAAAAACTTGTCAGTGAGTAATGCTGACGTCATATTGACGTTGACAACACCTAACCTATAAATTTCGCTTTTACTGCAATTTTTTAAATTTCAAAACATCTCACAGTTCCATTTCTTACACCATTGAATGGGAGGGAAGGGGTGAATGTTCTTTCAAATGAAATTTGTTTGAAAACTGTATCTCAATTTAGTAATTTTTTTATAGTTTTTGGTAATTTTCAAGCATCATTTTTTAAAAATCTATCTCTGCGACGTGCAACCCGATTACAAAAGATTAACTCGTTTGCACTTAAAACAATAGGAATATTTCAAAATTTGTTTCCGGTTTATTTTCCATAACGAAATTAAAACTTCATCAATAAATAAATAAAATGATAAAACAATATGAGTGAAACACAAATTTAAACAGACATGCAATCGAACTACGCAATTAAAGCATTGAAATTATCAGAATCAAAAATACTGCTGTAAGTAGCGAAATCTTTAGTGATTTCTTCAGTTATTAACACGAGGCAGGTGGATAGTACGAAAATGCCACTTTTAAAAACTTTCAAGACTTTATTTCAATATACTATTTATATCTTATACATAAAAATGCTTACTGGTGTTGTTAGCGTACAATCTAAATAAATATATATATTAAATGTAAGAAATTCAATTTAAAATTCAATTTTCAATTTAAAAGAAAAAAATGGTTTTCACTTATGCTCTGTACTGATGCACCACGCTTGATAGAAACCTGGAGCAAACTGCGCATGGGCGAAAATGGCTAATCCATGTCGAAAATGGGGAAGTCCGTAAGCTTTAAGTACGCTGCCTAAGATAAAGAGCGGTGATTTCAGCATCTTTTGCCGGGGCTATTCTCCCTACAGTGTGAATGGAATCGGCTTGGCATTCTGCCAACTGGAGTTCTTAGAAGCGTGGTTAAACATAATTTGGTAAGCCCGAGTTGGATCCCTGGTAATTATAATGTTACTATTAAAAAGTGAATTAAGAATTTATTTTTTTTTTTTTTTTTAATTACCTCTGCACTGTTATAATTGGATACTTAAAACTGAGAAATCTGTACTCTTAAGAATTTCCTCGTTTAATAACACCTTTCAATATGTTTGTTTCTCGACATATGCACGCATGTTTTGAGTATATAAATTGACTTTTATATAATTTCACTACTGTGTAAAACTTCGCTTTAATAATTTCGATTTCATTCAAAATACTTCACTGTTTAAATTGCATGTCCCATCACATTTTTAAGTATATTGTGATACAATGTAGACAAACGTTGAATTATACTATTCATCTTACTCAAAGTCTGACAAAAATTTATCTATACCAATAAAAGAAATTTTTTGTTTGTGTCTTTCCATCGGTGTGTGTGTTTATATGTCTGTAAGTGATGTCTAGGGAAATTTATCGCTTAAAGAAATTTTCCTGCGTTGGGTTCCTATAATAACCTCTCTATCCCCAAAGCATTTTTCTTTGATAACCGTAAAGGTGTTTCTATATAAGTGAGACATAAGTGATTTTCTATTTTACCTTATGGCAGCCTTTTTTCATGTGTGTCTGGCTCGATGGAAAAAAAAATAATTAGAAATAATTTTTGTTCTGCCTACTTTTAAAAATTTTTAAATTAAATAACTCGAATTTTGTTGTTGCGGCCCGCGAGCGTGTCGCGATCCAATTATTTTCATTAGACTTAAGGCGGGGCCCGTCTAACTTTTTCTGAGAAAACTGGGAACTGAGCCGGGACCAGTTTGGTTCCTTTTTTATTCTCATTATTTATTTCATACCTTTTTCTTTTTACATTTTTAAATATATGTTTTATTCTTATAATACTTTGACTGTGACCGGGTTCACTCCCGTCTAGACTTTTCTCGACAGGGTCTGACCAGAACAGGCTCTGGCAGCGCCTGTAGGCCTAAAAATTAGTGTTTATGCCTGTATTGTTGCACGCAACAATATTGTAATATATTTTTTTTTTAACAAAGGGTGATTATTTTCCGTGTCATAAATAAATATTTTATTCATTGATATTAAAATCTATCATGCAATATAATAATCAGACTGTGAAAAATAAGTTCTGAAGAGTAGGTTCGAATTGAATAAACCTGAAGAAAACTATGATATATGAAATAAAGATTAAAAAATCCTTCAATTAAATGTAGCGTAAAACTGATGAACCCCCTTAAAAATATAAAATATTCTGAAAGCCTTATTAATCTAATTAAAAATAGTTTCTGGATAATATCGCTGTTTTAATAAATTCACCCATTCTGAAAATTTTATATCCAAATTACGCGTACTATCTTAAGTTACTTCTTTTATTCACTTATTCTTGTACGACAGGCAACAAATTACATAAGATATCAATTTACTCCACGACATCTTTCGTGATATTTCTCATTAAAGAAATTGATAAATGAATATTTTTTACATCTGAATTGTTCGGATATAATATTCGCATAGGAACAAACACTTGTTCTTAAACAATAACATCCTAAAAATAAAATTTTTAACACAAACGCGAACGAATCTCTTAACATCTTTCAATTATCTTATCACATCTAATGTTTGATTAGTTAAGATAACTTCTTTTTGTCAAGGTTTCTATTTTTGCGTTCTTTTGTTCCATCCTTTATCAGGGCCCAGTGATCAAGGAATCAATTTTATTTTCAGATCTCAATCAAAGAATGGCTATAGTTTCAAGGATGATTGAGCAGCAAGTATGTTTCTGATATTTTTTTTGCGGTGGGATGCAAAGGAATAAAAGCAAATTTGCCTTTAATTTGCCTGAGAAAATACGGTTAATGGCCAATAGAAACGCGCGGTATAGGATAGCATTATCAAAAATGCATTCTTGAAAAAAGAAAATGGGACTAATACTTAGCAAGATGTAGTAAATCAATATTCTTTTGTAAAAGTAACAAAGACTTTTATCTCTTAATGCCTTATTGTTTTCTGCTGCCAAATATTATTTTTGTACTCGCTCTTATTGTGATTAATTTTTATAAATAAGCAAATTTAACTGGGATTCGGGGTAATCAATTAAGTTTGTTCAATTTTTTTTTTTTTTTTCTTTCCTCACGCAATAACGCGAAATATTCTGGCACAAACGCATTTTGATCGTAAATGCATGAAAGGTGAAAACATTGCTTTTTAAGCGTAAAAGAAACAAACAGTGTTTTTATTAACACATTTCACCATAGTTAAAAAGTATTTATGAATTTGGTTTGGCTGTCTGTCTGCCGTCTGTCTCTCTGTCTCTCCATACTCTAATTCACGTAAATATACTCGAATTGCCAAGCAATTGATATATGTTCTGAAGGTTTACTACAGCATGTTTGATATTAAAAATGAAATGTGTAGCATTTTTAGTTCGTCTACAGTGATATTCAAAAGACCATTATATTGCAGTCTAGAAGAAAAAGCGTTTACCGTGTATTTTAATGATGTTGCACTATTTCAAACAAGCTGAAATTAATATATATCACCGAGGTGCACTTCAAGAGCTTTACTATAGAACATGGTGTGCATCGCATTCATAGTTCATTTACAGGGTTATACAAAAGAATTCGGTTACAGTACTGGATATTAACAATAATTGCCGTAAGTGCGTTTTTAGTTGTGGTACACGTTTTTAAATTAAACTCATTTTTTGCCTACTACTTGGTGTGCCTGGTTCAGCGTATTTATCATGCATTTCTCTATAAAACTAGCATTTTGTTTGTTTTTATAAACCATAGATTTTCATTATGTACTCAGGAAGTCAAAAAGAACCGATAAATTCAAATAATGCAGGGATAGAGGTGACAGACGGGTTAGCTCCTTTTTTTTTTAGAATAGAGAGTTTCTTAATAAAAGTAGATTCGCTTTAATTTGCGTGAGAAGACAGGGTTATTGTCCAATAGGAAACTCGTCGTATAGTTTAGCACTCCTGAAATACATTATTGAAAGGAAAAAAAATAAGCTTAATACAAAGTAAGAAGTAAAAAATCAATATTCTTCTGCGAAATTCACAAAGACTTTTATCTCTTTAGTGCCAAAATATTATTGTTTTCTGCATCTGAGATATCCTTTTGTACATGTTATTTCTGTGATCAGTTTAATAAGTAAGGAAGTTTTAATGAAGCAAGAAATAATCAGTTAAGGTTATAATCAAGAAATAATCAGTTAATTAAAACTCAATATTTTTATTTTTCACACTCAATAACACGAAATATTATGGCACATTCACCATCTCATTTTTGCTCGCAAATGCATGAAGTTTGAAAATATTACTATTTGAATTTCTAAGAACAGAACGAAATTTTTCATTTTAACGTAAATGAGATACATTTTGAATTATACCTTATTGCAACCCTTTGTTGGACTGATACAACACCGAATCTTAACATTGTTGGTATTTTCTGAAAAATAATTTGCCTTTATAGGAAAATGGAGAAAATAGCTAGACTGGTTTGTATCTGTTCGATACCTTGTTGGTAAGCAAATTTCACGTTTTTAGGTGCGTTCGTAATTATATAAATACGTATCACCTATAGTCGTCGTCTGGTCCGCCTGTCCGCATATAACAGCGCAAAATCTACCCAACCGAAATGGTTGGAAGTTTAATATATACAATCGTTGCAGAATTTTGCCGAGTCATTTCAAATTTTATGAAAATCGAATCAAAAATTAAAAATATAGTAATAAAAGTTTTTTTCATTCTATTAAATCCTATCATACGTAATTAATTCAATGATATCCCATGATAGGTAATGCTTCTAAGGTGCCATGTTGATTACGTCATATGGATGATGGGGATATATTATTTACATATTACTGAATTTGAAAACCGAATTTGTATACTAAAAATGTTTAATTATAGCAATCCTATAATCTACAGACAGTTTTTTAGATAGATGTTTCCGGAGAAATAGATATTAAATGGAAAAAAATAGTCTAAATATGGGTTTTAAGTTCAGAAATTTTCAAAGCTAGACTTAATTTTTCCACTGGAATTTTCAGTAAATGTCAACAAAAGATAAAATGTTTCCAAATTAAAATTAACTTATTTTATTACGAAATTAATCATATAATAACAGGCGATAGATACACTGTTAAAAAATTGCAGCAAACTGTCCAGTTATTTGACCGTTTTTATAGAAAACGGTTACATAAACGTAATTTAATTCTATTCTGGATCATAATATGGGCAATAATATGGTCAGAATATAGTTAAATTATGGTTATGTAACCGTTTTATCTAAAAACGGTCAAATGACTGGACAGTTTGCCGCAATTTTTTAACAGTGATTTCACTGAAATAACAACAGTACAAACGCACATTATTTGTCACGTTTGACGTACAGTTTCGAACTTGTTTTTATTCTTGTTATTCTTGGTCATATTACTAAGAGTAAGAATGGAAGTTATCTACAATGTAAAAAAGAACAAATGTTTCTTAATATAGGAAAATATAATATAACAATGAACGAAAATATATGATAATCTCTTCCGAGTTATTCACGATTCCGAAAAGTGTTCTTTATCTTTAGAAACTTCAGAAACCAGTATATTTTCGATATTTAAAGAAGTATTTATAAAAACGAAGTTTATTTTGCTGCCATTGATTTTCGGAAAAGTTTCAGAGTATAAATAATACATTATATTAATCAGTTTTTTCAACCCGGAACACAGGTTTTTCGAATACTATCAATTCTGAAGTAAACATTTCCAAGTTCAACAAACATGCTTACAGACAAACATGATAAATTAACAGCTTTAATATTAACATCAATTTTAATATTATTTTGTTACTCTTGTATGTGTAAACTCAATTACGCAGCTGAAAATGTTTAATTGGAAACTGATAGCATCCCAAAAACCTATAATCCATTTTGAGAAAACTGATTAACACAAAAACTACTCGAAAATATTTCAGAAAATAGGTGGCAGCAAAAGAAACTTTGTTTTTATAAATACCTCTTTAAATCGGGAAAATAAATTGGTTTCTGAAGTTTCTAACAATTTAGAACCATTTGTCTATTTCTACAGCATATGGTTGTTTTTAAGAAGTAATGTGGTTTGGTGGAATTTTTATGAATATTAGTGAAAATGTAAAGTAGTGTAAATATTATTGTAAATAACAGCTCTCATATTTAATAAACTCTGTATTTAAATTTTAAAAAGAAGAATCGGTGTGTCATTTGGCTGTCATGATATTACAGCACGCTCTCCCTTACGAGAACGAGAGCTATTTCTACGATTTAAAATAATAAAATATGTGCTTTGGATCGCAGTGTTTGGATTACAAAATAGAGGTGAGCTATTTATTTATCATTTGATTGTGTAGTAAGATACTGTTAACTTTATTCAAACATGTTTAAAAACGTAACTAAAGCAGATTTGCTTATTGTTCTGCAAGAAATAGGCGAAGAAGCTGATGCGAGTAAGAGAGTACCTGAATTAAAAGATTTGTTATTGATATCTAAAGAATACTTAAAGGATAAAGATTTCGTAACTGAATTTTTATCGACTACAGTTTCAGAAAGAAAAAATGGCGAGGAAGTTACTAGATTGTGTTTACAACAACAAATGAGAAGCGAGAATTTAACCCATAACGAAGGGGAAAATAGTACGTCATTGTGACTAGATAAATTAATTAAAGCAGTTCAAGTTTTAGTAATTCCAGTGCCCAAGAAAAATGAAACATGGAATCTCTTTTTTAATTCTTTAGAAAGAGCGTTTAAGCACAAAAATGTTCCTAAGGAATATAAAACGGAAATTTTACTAAAATTGTAGGTGAAAAAGCAGGAAATGTTCTTGTTTATATTGATGATGAAGAGTTAGCCGATTATGATAAAATTAAATCTTTAATTTTGAAAGAATATGAACCGTCCCCATTTACCTGTTTACAAAATTTTAGAAACGCTAAAAGATTACCTGGTGAAACCCATCAACAGTTCGGTTCCCGATTAAGATCCTGTTGGTTAAATTATTGTAGAATTCGAAATGTTAAAGATTTCGACGCACTTATTAATTTAATAATATCAGATAAAATTTTTTAAACTTTGGATGGTGAGCTTGCAACTCACATTGCAGTCAAGCAAGGAGAAAGTTGGCTTTTGCCCGATCAGTTATCGAAAGACTGTGATATTTATTTTACTGCAAAAGGCAGGTCTTTCGAGGAAACAAAATTTGATAAACGACCTTTTTATCGTGAAGTGAATAATGAAAATACTAAATATGTTCCGCCACAACTAAGGAAAAATCAAGTTACGTATGAGAACAGACACTTCCCAAAATCGCGTGATTGTTACATTTGTAATTCCCCATTACACCTAGCAAAATTTTGCCCAAACAGAAGAAATAAGTACAATAAATCTTATACTCAAAATGATGATCAGTTGCAGAGAAAACCTAAAATGTAAGAAGATACAAATAAATTGAATCCGAAAAATAGTAATAATGCAGTAGTTACTAATGTTAGTTCCAGGTATTTACACATGAATGATCAATTAAACGAAGTTACTCTTTTTCCTTTAAAAAAAATCATTATTTATGTAGAAGGAAAAGAAATAGAAGCGACTCTGGATTCAGGTACCCAAATTAGTATTTTAAATACGTCATTAATTCCCAATCTGAAAATCGAAGCTGAAGGTAGTATTTTGTTACAATCCGCTTTCAAAGAAAAAGTACAAGCAAATTTGGCTACTATACCCATCAATTATAAATTACCTAACAGTGGAATTTATGTGACTTTAAATACGCTTTTTGCTTTCACTGAAAACTTAAAAATGTTCCGTGTTTAATCACTCCGGACGTATATAATGCTTTGATTGAACTTCAAAATGAAGAGTTGTGTAATAGTCAATTACAGGAGTTCGAAGGTCACGAAGCTAAAAATAGCTCAGACGCCTCACTGGCGAAAGAGGAATTAAATGTTTGTTTTATTTCTTCAGAGAATAAACAAAATGATCGAAACGATGAATTTTCAGAGTTTAATAAGTTTTGTAAAGAACAAAAAGATTGCGCAACTTTAAAGAATTCATTCAAGGACGCTAGATTAGGAAAAAATAATTTTTTGATACGGATAATTTATTGTATCATAAAGAAACTATTTGCGGTGATAAAATACATCAGCTCGTTTTACCGGAAAATTATAGAAGTAAAGTGTTAGAATTAGCTCATGATTCAATTTTTGGAAATCACTTAGGGATGCGAAAAACTAAAGAAAGAATTAAATTATCTTTTTATTGGCCGAATATTACAAGAGATGTAGAAAATTATTCTAGAACATGTAAGAACTGCCAGTTAAAAAGTCCTGAGAAACAAACAGATGAAATTCCGATAACACCTGTTGTCCACGCACCATATCTGTAAATATTGATTGTATAGGTGAAAATATTCCGCCGTCAGGAAGGAAGCATAAATATTGTCTTACATTAATTGATCAAATTTCTAAATGGCCGGAAGTAGTACCATTACGGAGTCTCTCTGCGAAAACGGCATGTGATGCTTTATTAGATATTTTTATGCGCACCGGAATTCCTGAAGTTATCTGTTCAGACCAGGCCACTAATTTTAAATCTGAACTGACTAAAGAATTTGAGAACCGGTTAGGGGCATGTCCTCGCTTTTCAACTCCATCATACCCTGCATCGAATGGATTAATTGAAAAATTTAATCGTGTGTTTAAACAAATGCTACATCATGTAATTCGTACAGATCCTATTAATTGGGATAAAGATATTCCTTTTCTGCTTTTTGCCTACCGTGAGGTGCCAAATTGCACAACTGGAGTATCACCGTTTAAACTCATGTATGATCCGGAAGCTAGAGGTCCCTTGGCAGTACTAAAGTCATCATGGTCAGGTGAAATCCCCTTACCATTGAATCTTACAAGGAGACCGCCAAACATGATGCGCACAGATTTTGATGATTTTAAAGTATGTTGTAGGGATCTTACCCCTAACTATTCAGGTCAAAGGTTTCCTTCAAATGGGTTTTAGTTTTCGAGAAATTTCGGGTTAAAGTTCATCATGCATTTCAAATGCCATTACTTCTCAATCCTGGACATGGTCTCCGTGGTGCCGTGGTAGCGTTCGCGATTTGAAAGCCGCAGATGGGTGTTCTGTCCTCTCCTGTGACTTTTACCTTTTTTTAACAAATTTTATATATTTGTCGCGTTATAAGTTGTATGCAGAATTATGAGTTCTGCATCTTTGAACTTTTTGATATTTTCCTAATAAATTCCATTTACATTTTCGAATATTGCGAGAAAATTTATAGTTTTTGCGCAATTTTTTATTCGAATATTTCTGCTGACGAAAATCGAAACTAATTTATGTCTTGACATCTCGTCCTTTTAAAATGATTATTGTTTACATTTATGTAAATATACTTATTTATTTATTGTATTTATGAAATAATACATTTTTTTAAATTTACATTTTCTTTCTAAAAAAAATTTAAATGATTAAGAAAAAATTAACAAAATAATATATCCTTTTAATATTTGATTTGTTCTAAATATATTGAAATATGTTAACTGCTGAATTACTAAAATATTTATCATCAGCGACATCGACATTTTTTGTTTATTAAATATGGAACTAATTGTGTTATACTTATCGCAAAAATATTCTAAACAAATTTCGCATTAAAAATCGCCTTTAAATAATTGTTTTAACAATATGGGAAGAATGTATAAATTAGCATATTATATATTCTTTAAATACTTAAATTGTGATAAATAAATTTAAAAATGCATTAAATTTGAAAAAGAAATTATTTCAAACGTGGTATTTGTCTACAAAGGAAGCGAAACGAAATTGATAAAAAGAAAATTTTATTTATTCTGATATTACCATAAAAGTCGTTGCAGACGATTTTTTTCAGATATTTTTTATATGTATTGTAATTTACAAACGATTTTTCATTTCTAGTTGAATTTTTCTGTATGGCATCGACTTGTTAGACTGAAAAAAAAATAATTGTAATATATATTTTTTTATTTGTGCAAATCAAAAATGACGGTGAGTTTGAACTTTACAGTTAAATGTATTTAAATAACATAAATATATATATATAACTGGCTAAAATTTGGATATAATCGTTATTGCTTTAATATTTTATTACTCCTTTCAAGATATGTTTTTGGAATTAGTTAGTTTGGAATTTCGTCAATAGAAATATAATTTCAAAACTGCACAAGAAAAAACAAACAAAAAAACAAAAAAAAAACGTAAATTTTTACGAAATATTCGAAAATGTAAATGGAATTTATTAGGAAAATATCGAAAAGTTCAAAGATGCAGAATTCATAATTCTGCATACAACTTATAACGCGACAAATATATAAAATTTGTTAAAAAAGGTAAAAGTCACAGGAGAGGACAGAACACCCATCTGCGGCTCTCAAATCGCGAGTGCTATCACTGAACCACTGAGACCTCGTCCAGGATCGCGAAGTAATGGCATTTGAAATGCATGCTTAACTTTAAAACTAAATTTCTCGAAAACTAAAGCCCATTTGAAGGAAACCTTTGACCTGAATAGTTAAGGGTATGATCCCGACAACATACTTTAAAATCATCTAAATCTGTGCGCATCATGTTTGGCGGTCTCCTTGTTACTAATTCAGCAGTAGACTATTTACGAGAATTAAAAATAAATTTGGAAAGAGCCGCTGACATTGCTTCTCTAACTGCTGCAGAAAAACAAGAAAATTACACTCGCTATTTCAATCGTCGAAGTAGAATGAAAGAATTTGAAAAGGTGATTTAGAATATTTACTTATCACTGATTCTACCAATAAATTGTATGCTAGGTGGACAGGACCCGGAGAAATACTTGAAAGAGTAAAACCACATTCGTATAAAGTGAAATTACCTGATGGAGGTGTCAGACATGTTCATGCGAATAAAATAAGGAAATTTAACGTAGAGTACAGACTGTTGCGGTCATTTTTGAAGACGATGTAGAATTTGGTGAAATTCACCCAACACCAATTAAAGCTAATACTTTGAATGAAAATAACATAGAAGTAGACCTTAGTCATCTGGAGGTTGATAAACAATTAGAGTTAAGTAAACTTATACAAAAACATGCACCATTATTCTCAGGTAAAATTCAAGTTGCCAATGTTGGAGCACACAAAATTCGTTTATTACCAGGTGCGGAAAGAAAGAAACCATATATTTATAAAATTCCGGAATCGCTAAAAAATGAAGTGGATAAACAAATAGAAGAGTTAGAGCATCTAGGACTTATAGAAAAAAGTGAAGCTGAAATAGCTTATCCGGTCGTATGTATCGCAAAGAAAGACGGTAGCATGCGCTTCTGTATAGATTTTCGTCAATTGAACACAGTGACAAAACCTTTTGATTACCCTATGGAAAATGCAACTGAATTAATTAATCAAATATGAAGTGCTAACATAATTACATGTTTAGATGTATTAAAAGGCTGTTGGGAAATTCCTCTAGAAGAACAGAGTCGAAATCGTACTTCTTTTAAAACCTATCGTGCTCAATACCGATGGAAAGTCATACCCTTTGGATTGCGCAATGCGGCTGCCACATACCAGAAATCGATCAACAATGCTCTGGATGAACATCGTGAGTACAGGCGAGCATATTTGGATGATATTGCTATTTTTTCAAGTGACTGGGAAAATCATCTGAAATATCTTGACGCTGTTTTATCTAAATTAACTGAACTGAAATTCACGGTGAATGTTAAAAAATGTGTTTTTGCAAAGGCACAAATTAAGTATCTAGGTCATGTCATAGGAGGAGGTAGACATGAGCCCGATCCGGAGAAGTTACGTGCCATTGAGACAATAGAATCGCCTAAAACCAAAACAGCTCTAAGAAGTGCATTGGGTTTATTTAATTATTATCGCGACTACATAAGAAGTTATGCGGAAATCGCCAAGCCTTTAACCGACTTGACAAAAAAGAAAATCCCAGAGATCATTCCGTGGTCTGAGGTTGAAGAAGAGGCTTTCCAAATTTTAAAACATTTTTTGTGTGAAGCTACTAAACTGTATACACCAGATCCTAAAAAGCCTTACACTATTCAGAGTGATGCCAGTTCTTATGGAGTTGGTGCTTGTCTATCGCAAAGAGATGAGAAAGAAAATTTGTGTCCTATTAGTTTTGCTAGCCAAAAGCTCACTAAGGTGCAACAAAACTGTCGACTATTGAGCGTGAAGCTTATGCGGTAGTGTGGGCATTAAAGAAATTTGAAATTTATGTGTTTGGTGCGGAAATTGAACTAATAACTGATCACAATCCCTTAATATATCTTCAGAAATCTGCACCTCAGTCTGCAAAATTACAAAGATAGGCCTTATCTCTACAAAGATATAATATAAATATTTCTCATTGCCCAGGTGCTTAATTAAAAAATGCAGATAGTCTGTCACGACTAGTTACTGTATAAGGATTATTTAAGTGATACTTTCTTTTGTGTTTAATTTTGGTATGCAGTATTATATCAAGTCGTCTTTCCATCTGTTTTGAATTGTTAGTGTTTTTTTTTTATATGTTTATTATATATTCATTATAACTATTATAACAAGGCTTCTATACATCTGTTTTGAATTGTGTTTTATATATATTTTTTATGCTGTATAGTTCTTTGGTTGCTATTTGTCAGATTTTGCTTCGTTTTGCGTAGCACAATCTTATCGGGGGGGGGGGGGGGGTGTCATGCAACCAACATCCTTCCAACCCTTTTTTTTAAAGTAAACAGAAGTGAAGAGAAGACAGAAGGAACTTTATTTCGTTCAGAGGAGTAGGATGTGGGAATGCATCCGAGTATATTTTGGTTGTTTTTAAGAAGTAATGTGGTTTGGTGGAATTTTTATGAATATTAGTGAAAATGTAAAGTGGTGTAAATATTATTGTAAATAACAGCTCTCATATTTAATAAACTCTGTATTTAAATTTTAAAAAGAAGAATCGGTGCATCATTCGGCTGTCATGATATTACAATATATAATATGAAATGTTTATTAATTATGTGTACCATGTAAAATTTTGTTTTGTGAATATGTCAGAAATTACCCAATTCTGGATTTGAGAACACCCATAAGTAAGAAAAAAAGAAATGAAAAACTTTTTAATTTATCCTAAGTGTAAAACATGTTTCTGATATTTTTAATTATTTTCTAATTTTTATGGAAAATGTTTTAACTGCACCCTGATAACTTTTTAAAAGTACAAGGTTTATTTTTTACTCGCAATATATGCCATAATATTGAAAAAAATTTTTGAATATAAACTTTAATAAGGAATAATTTTTGCATATAGGTCCAATAATAATAAAAAATTTCTTTTAGACAAAAAATTTTGCACATAAGTTAACTCAGGGTACAGTCTGAACAAATCAGCTGTTTGCTATCTGCTGTTATGTCATAATAATTTTAAAAAAAAATTGAATACGAATTTTAATAACGAAAACTCTTTACACACAGATCCAATAAAATAAAACCATTTAGACCTAAAATACTGTACATAAGTTAACTGAAAGATCCAATCTTAACAAATCAGTTGTTTTCTGTCTGCTGTTATGCCATTATAATCAAAGAAAAATGGGATACGAATTTTAATAACGAAAACTCTTTACACACAGGTCCAATAAAATAAAATCTTTTAGACCTAAAATACTGTACATAAGTTAACTGAAAGATCCGGTCTTAACAAATCAGTTGTTTGCTATTTGCTGTTATGCCATAATAATAAAATAAAAATGGGATACGAATTTTAATAACGAAAACTCTTTACACACAGGTCCAATAAAATAAAATCTTTCAGAAAAAAAAAAAAAAATGTTGCATATAATTTAACTGAAGTTCCAGTCTTAACAAATCTACTGTTTTAGAAGAAGCAATCACAATAGTTTTATTTTTAGTTTTCTTCAGAAAATTTTAATGTTGAATATCTCGCAACTTACTATTTATTATATCTTGTTTTACACACTAGCTCTTCAATTATAGATATCCAAAAACATGATTCACTACATAATATCAAGCATTTCCCGTCATACGCTCAGATTAGATTTGGAAAAATAAACTTGATACAATTTTGACACAAAAAAGGACAAGAATTTCATATCGCTTTTTTTTTTTATTACAATTAGTATTGTTGAATAATTTCTTTTTTTATGAATATATTTACATTTCGGTTAATTTTTCATGATCATTTTTTTGTACAGACGTTTAGTTTTATTTATTTAGTTTAGGATTTCGAAAAATATGTCTTGATTAACAGGAAATCTATGTATATTTTATGTTTCGACACTTTCATAACCCTATCATGAAACACATAAGACTTATTCAAATGCATGTAACTACATTATTTTTTTCTAAAATTAAATTTTTTCATGTACATAATTTTTTAATTGCAACAACATGTACAGAAATAGAAAAATAATATTTAAGAAAGGTTAAAAAGTCATGCATTAAACAAAAAATAGTGGATAATTTAATTTTGAAATCATTGATTTACTTTAATAGCACTTTTTCTTTTGCACTTATCATGTCAATCACTCGATCGATAAAACAGTAAATATATTATAATATTGATACAAATATTTTACATACACAAAAATATTTTATATACATACATTTTTTTAAGTGCAACAACATGTACAGAAATAGAATAATAATATTTAAGAAAGGTTAAAAATTCATGTATTAAACAAGAAATAGTGGATAAATTAATTTTGAAATCATTGATTTACTTTTATAGCACATTTTCCTTTGCTCACTTATCATGTCAATAACTCGATCGATAAAACAGTAAACATTTTATAATATTGACAAAAAAAGATATATTTAATATGTTATCTAAGAAATATTAATCGCCAACGTAATTGTTCCACAATTGCACTTCTTCTGTTTCAAAGTAAAGTAACAGCCATGTCTTTTATAAATTTTCTATCTATAAATATTGTTAATGTCTAGTATTACTCAGTTGAATAGCAACATTAAGAAAGATATTAAAATTTTCCCATTTACCGTGCAAACAATTATGTACGATTCGTCAGATGTTATCTGATTCGGCATTGTTTGAACATGCCGACAGAAAGAAAAAGGTTGAGTAGATCTGTTTACGTAAAAGCTATAAGTCATAAAACGTTTTCGATGAAATAAGATAAAGTTATGTTTGGTTATCGTGCAAAGGAAATAAGAAAAAATAAAACGTAGTCTACAAAGTATTTTTCATTCGATATTGATAAATTAGAGTTGTTCAGGTTCGTCGTATTTTACAGTAACTGTTAAAGAAATTCGATTTACTGATTTTAGTTTGCAATAGATTTAAGTTTATAAGCGATCTTGTTGCTTATTGCTTTCAATAGTTAAAAAACATTATGCCATTTATAATAACAACAACAACAACAAAAAAACACCTCCTGGGTAAATAAAGAAAACTTTGATAATAAAATAATTGGGACTGAAAAATATACAGAAGTAAATCTTTTTTTCCCACATTGCAAAAGTAAACATACACAATAGTATAGTTTCGAGAGCAATTAATGAGCAGCGCTCTTCATCAGGTTATTAAAAGCAGAGACTAGTTAAACCAGGGAATGATATGTTCTGCCAAGAGTAGGTTAGCAAAATATGTTTTAATCATATTAGTGAATTTTATTTTAATAACTAGTATATAACCCCGTCAAAAATGACAGATTGTTGATCTGCGTTTCTTTTTCATAAGACTTCATACAAACAGCATGAAGATTTTATTATTGAAAGGCTTGTACTATAAAAAAGTACATTTTAAAAATGACAGATTATTTCTACAAATAAAAATGATGAGGATATATATATATATATATTTTACTCAGTATTAAATTTTGGAAGTAGTTCAACGATTGGACAAAACATTCAATTTAAATATTAACTTGTTATTCGATTTTATCGTTTCTATTTATTCTATTTTATATTTATTGCTTTTATTTTTTGGTGTCACAGAACATTGTTTAAAGTGATTATGTTAATAAATATTTTTGAGGAAATTTGTTAATTAAAAGGCTTCGCAAGAGATGACTTTGAAGTACTCAGAATAATCAAAAAACCAACATGAAACATTATTTTTTATTTCAGAACACTTCATATTTTGCACAAAAATAAAGATATATGCTATTTAAAAAGTAAATTAAAACGTGGTTGAAGCATAAAAGTTAAAAAAGAAATAATAAAAGAAAAAGAAAAATATCTTTAACTCTCATATATTTTATTGCATATTTATTTCACATAGTGTCACATTTTTCACGGCTGTAGAGCTAGCTACCAACAATGTAAAAATATTTATCACACCTAAAGAACTCTTAAAGTATAAATGCTTATTTATTAAGCAATAGATTTGCTTATTGCATTCAATCTGTTCTGCGAACAAAATCTGTTATTTATGAAAAAAAAAAGGACGCCAATTATGAATAGACATTGTCATATGGATTGTTCACTTGTAATTTAGGATTACCGAAGTTTCGAAACTTGACAGGAATATACTCCAATGAGGAACAAAGATTACCTCGCAGAGATATATTCAAGTATAGATTTAGATATTTTAAAATTTAAAGGATTTATCAGAAATATACTTCAATAGGGAACAAAGATTACCTCGCAGAGATATATTCAAGTACAGATTTAAATATTTTAAAATGTAAAGGAATTATCAAGTTATCCAGTCTGGCTTATCCGGGATGGCCGATAGTGTAGGAACGGGATAACCGATTAACACCGCGATTCTTTACTGGCTTTCTCTTGCGGTTTTCCATAATCAAAGTGCCATTAAAACAATGGGAGATGGGATAGGTGGATAATTTCTTGCTTAATTAGTGGCATCGGCATGTCCCTTATATTCCCAATATAGCGTCATATTCATCTTCTTTTTAATTCTTGAAACTTTTTATTTCATTTTCATTTTTCAATCAGGAATCTTTCACTCAAAAATTAATTGCTGTTGAAAAATTATTATTCCGAGTTATGAATTTTTGGCAACTATGAAGAAAAATGGTTAAATGTTATAGGGAAAATGTCCATTAATTCGCAATTAAAATAATGAAGTTGTAAATTATTAAAAAATATATATATTTCAATAAAATAAATAAAACATAGCTTATGTTACTTTCTTGGTTATAATCCATCTGTATGCAAACATACAAACGCATTAAATCATCCGTTTTGTCGCTGACTTCACCCAAACATTTACATACTTTCACATTTATAATATTATTTGTATAACATTAAACAAATGTAACAATTTTTCAAAATAAAATCACATTCTAATTTTGATTATAAAATCTTTTCTCAAAAAAATTTATTTTAATAATAAACATTTGGTTAACTGATTGAAAAAAAAAAATAACAACTTTTTTTTTTAAATATAACATTGAACAAATCTAACAATTTCTAGAAATAAAATCACATTGTAATTTTGATTACAGAAGTTTTTATCAATAAATCTAATAATTTCTATGTCCCTAAAGGATATCTTCAATCTTTACTACTTTTCATCTTTTGAAAATCAAATAGGAAACGAATACATACTCCATAAAATTATATTATTAATCATGAATCATAAGAAATGCAATCCAGAAATGAAAAGAGATACGTCGCATATATCTGTAGTAAAAGACGGTGAATATAAATACAGAGTTGGTGAAATATATATTGCAATTCTATCTATTTTATATACAACACTAATGGATTGGTTTCTCTCTAATTAAATAGAAAAGAAGACTTGCATCTTTCAATATGCATGTAAGACCTTTTTAGCATACACTGAGGCGTTGAATTTCTCACGCATGGGAGTGCTTTATTATACTTTTGAGAGAGTAAATTACTTTCAATAGAGAAAAGCCGGGTTTATTTATAGAAGTATGTGATATGTATAATGTGCTAATGGGGAATTAAAAAAAAGTCGACACGTATCACCTAACATTTTAACAAATTAATTTAGGAAGGCATAAATTGATTAAAAGTTTTAGCGTCAGCAGAGCGTAAATTTATCAAAACTTTAAGCTTAAATAAGGTTTCGACAGTTTATTTTGTATATATTGATCTAATATGCTTAAAATGGTTCAAAATATAATTATACTGTTACCTTTAATTGCAGAATTTTAATTTAACAAAATATTTTTCAATATTAAATATATATATATATATATATACATATATAATTCAAATATATATACTGATAAATTGTTGCACAACAGGCGCAGAAGCAGCACATAACATATGCAACAAAAATATAATTCCTCAAAATATGAAATATTTAAATTTTATAAAAGAAGATGTATACATTTTTTTTTTTATAACAATTAACTATAAACACTTATAACGTTCGAACATAAAACCTACACAGGCGACGAAAAAAAATGCTGATGAGAAACAGTCTTTCGCCTGTGTAGTTTTTTTGTTCGAACGTTATAAGTGATTATATTTAATTGTTATAAAATATATATACACCTTCTTTTATAAAATTTAAATATATCATATTTTGAGGAATTATATATATATATATATATATATATATATAAACATATTTTCTAATTTGAAACAAAAATGGTAGTGTTGATTCTTCTCCTTCCAATACTTTAAAGAAATGAATAAAAATGAATAATATTTTTGCTGAAATGGATATTTTCGCAATTCTCATTTCACACAGGAGACGGTTTTCTACAATGTGAAATTTTAAGTGCTTTTAAAGAATTTAGTTTTTTTATTTCTTTTCATTTAAAATTTTATTATTTAAACATTTATTTTATTTTTTATCTATTTTCCATAATCATTTCATTTTAAAACACATAAATATTTGGTTTTAAATTTAAGCAAGAGTGACCTTAGTTTGTTTAAAATAATAGATTTTCTGAATTGCTCTTTGTAAAGTAACTATACGTAAAAACTCGTTGAATATGACGGGTGAAAGAAAGGATTTGAAATTAAATTAAATCAGAAGTAATATTTACTGAAAAGTCTTCAAAATTATCATATAATAACTAAAAATAAATAAAATAAAACACATATAATAAATAAAACACAACAACACAAATAAAACATAAATAAAATAAAACACATAAATATTTGGTTTTAAATTTAAACAAGGGGGACTTTATTTGGTTTAGAATAATAGGATTTCTGAATTGCTCTTTATAAAGCAACTATACGTAAAAACTCGTTGAATATGACGGATGAAAGAAAGGATTTGAAATTAAATTAAATCAGAAGTAATATTTACTGAAAAGGCTTCAAAATTATAATATAATAAATAAAAATAAATAAAATAAAACACAACAACATAAATAAAATAAAACACATATAATAAATAAAACACATAAATATTTGGTTTTAAATTTAAACAAGAGCGACTTTATTTGGTTTAGAATAATAGGATTTCTGAATTGCTATTTATAAAGCAACTATACGTAAAAACTCTTTGAATATGACGGATGAAAGAAAGGATTTGAAATTAAATTAAATCAGAAGTAATATTTACTGAAAAGGCTTCAAAATTATAATATAATAAATAAAAATAAATAAAATAAAACACAACAACATAAATTAAATAAAACACATATAATAAATAAAACACATAAATATTTGGTTTTAAATTTAAACAAGAGCGACTTTATTTGGTTTAGAATAATAGGATTTCTGAATTTCTATTTATAAAGCAACTATACGTAAAAACACTTTGAATATGGCGGATGAAAGAAAGGATTTGAAATTAAATTAAATCAGAAGTAATATTTACTGAAAAGTCTTCAAAATCGTCATATAATAACTAAAATAGTGCAGAATATTCCCAATTTACTTAGAATCCCTTTCCAAAGATGCGAGAAAAATTCTTTCACAAAATTTTACTGTTGTTTTTTGCATAATCGGGAACCACGTCAACAGTTAGTGATTAACATAAGTTATTTATGAGAAAATATAGCTTAACCTTTTGTAGGTAGTGCTGGTGGTACATATTTATATCATTTAATTTAAATTTCCAATTGCCGAAATAGTGTTAGAATTTTCGAAAAAAAATATTTCTTTTATCATGCACATCAAGAAAATCATTTATCTATTTTCAAATCAATTTTTTCGTAAATTTTGGTGGCAGTCAATCACTTCAAAAATTTAGCAGTAGAATTATTGTGTTATGAAAGAGTTAAAGTGAGTATAGTTCCATATATTATTATAAAACTAAATAATAAAAAATATAAACAAAATTACAATCCAGCAAAATATTAAATGCCTTCCACAAAACCTCACTCCTGGTTAGAAAAATGCTGTTACCAGAGCACGGCAGCTAAACTATGCTTATTTGACGAGAACCTCGAAAAAGGAAGATTTTCAGTTTTGCTCAGATTGCAGTGTATTATAAATGTGACGATAATTTGGCAAGCGAGCAAGCACCAAATTGTATTTATATAATACATTCCTATATATATATACCTAATTTATTATATAACTACAAGTATGTGAATTTATATATCACACGCAAGTAACTCCCAATGGATTCGAAATCCATTGGGGTTTCCTTCCACAGGTTCAAATCATGTCGACTCAAATTTGTGGCATTTTGTCACTGATGGAAGAAATGTCCAACAAACTCTTAAATTAAATTCAGTCGCAAATTAATTTTTATCTTAGCAGCTGAGTAAAGTGTCGATTGCAGAAAACAAAAACAAGATGACAGTCGAATCCATTTTATTAAAACACAATCCTCTTTAGATTCGGGGAGAAATGCTCTCTTTAAAAATGTTCCACAGGCTTCTAAAATCTCGTTACCAGATGAATGACGTATCAACAAACCAAAGTATCTGCTTTGAGGGTGTAGTTAAAACTAGCTTCGAATTTAATACGCAATAAAGAAGAAAAAAGTAAACGAATCTTTGATGTAGGAAAAAAATAGAGCATTTTTGAAATATTGTAATAGACATTTAATATTTAAAGATAGAGTGTTTATTTAAAAAGAACTAACGTTTTTAGATCGGAATAATTTAAGAGATATGATATTTTAGCATTTAAATAAAGAATTTGGTTTGACTACACGGGACTAATAATAATGAATTTTAATAATGGATTAAAAATAAAGGTTTCTATTTAAAGAATAAATTTAAGTAGTTACCGCCATTATTACATCTAAATACTGTGGCATAAAAATTATTAAGTGGATTAGGATAAAATGGCTTTACATATGGATAGTAAAGGACTAATTTAAGAATAAGAATTATTTTAATAAGCCGGGGTCATATACGGAACATTACTAAATGGAAAAAAATTATAGAATAATTTAGCAGTTAACGAAAAAATTAAATTTTTTAATATATATATATATATATATATAAATCGCCGATCGCCGATTGGGATTTTTACTCTTTTTGATTGGTTGTAATAGCGAACTGTTCTTAGGTCATTTCCGGTATTTGAGAGGATTATGAAGACATAAAAAGATATTATATAAGAAATTAATGGACATTATTAGATTATATAGAAATATTAGATTATATAGAAATTAGATTATTTAGATTATATATAAATTAATTAGATTTTAATTTATAATTTATTATGTTATATTATATTATTTTATATGTTATATTATATATATATATATATATATTATATAAAATAATACAATATAATATAATAAATTATATAATCTAATTAATGTATATATAATCTAAATAATCTAATTTCTATATAATATAATATTTCTATATAATCTAATAATATCTATTAATTTCTTATATAATATTGTCTTATCTCTTCATAATCCCCTCAAAAATTGGAAATCCCAATCGTCGATCGGCGATGGAGACGGAAATTATGCGTCTTGTACTACCAGTATTCTTCACGTAAGTGGAACTTTGTTTCAGTAAAACTTTTTAGGCATTTCTAGTGAAGATGAACTTGGTAATTGAATTTTGTAGATCCCCGTTTAATAGAGGCAAAACTTGCTAAATCACTCTACCACATCCCTACCCGCATAGTTTAAATAAACGTATTTTAAACTCATCATGACTGAGCTTGCTGGGAACGACCCTAACACGCACACTATGGTTTAAAGATCTTAACATCTTAATAGTGAAATGCTCCTGGACATTAAAATTGTGCCATTTTCGAGCGGAGCCATGGGTAACAACTGGCTATCAAGTGCAATAATGTTTTCAATAGATTAGAAAATGTCGTTGTATAAACAAATCTTAATAAGAGCAAATTATATTAATAGCCATTTCGGTTTCGGCCTGAAAAACTTGTTTCAGTCATACACTAATTCTAAGAAACAAGCATATTTGAAAGTTTGTACACTGTGTCATTAAAATGATATCAAAGTTTACTCAACAATAAATTAAATTAAAAATATATATACGCAGAAACGGTCTCAAACTTTCAATTGATATTTAAAATTTCCTACAACAAAATTTCCTAAAAGTACTACAACGTAGATAAACAAAAATCCAGCTTCGAACCTACAATCAATCTTTAATGTTTACTAGTTACATGGCAACACGATGAGTTCTAATTGCAGTGCATGAGATTTTCTATTTCATTTTAGTGGGGAAAATAAATTAAATTTTTCTGTACATTTAAAAAAGATTTATAATATTAATTTTATTAAATACTAAATTTGAAGAAAGAAATCATATTTACAATGTAGATTAAATGGATATTATGAAAATTACATTTTCCAGATTACGTTATTTTTGATGCAATTATAGTAAACATTGCTGTTTACACAATCACATTTTTAATGGCGTTATTTGTTAAAAGTATTTTTTTCTTCTAAGATTCGGTTTTGGGTTTTTGGAACTGGTTGAATAAAAGTCACCTTATTTTGACAAACTTACACATAATTCAGTTTCATGAATGTTTGTTTTCAAATGTCATGTATGTTGTCATGTATGTTTTAAAAGAAAAAATGTATATAACGTTTTCATCCTATAAATCATTCCTATTTTAGCGCTTTTGCGAAGCATTTTAATCAGTCATTTTAAAGAACAATTCGTTAAAAATCTGTGTTTTTTCTTTAACTACAATTCTTGTTAATAGATAGAAATAATTGTCCAGTTGAATATAAAAAGCTTAAATCTTTCTCCTTTGTTGAATGTAAAACTGAAAAAAAATGTATGATGTCAATATAGTATCAATAGTTTCTAAATGTCAATTTGTCGGCAGACTTTTTTGGTTCTTTAGAATAAACTGATTATCATAAAGCTTGAATATGTGAAGCTGTGTTTTTATTTCTTGAAAGATGTAATTTAATCAAGTTATTTTTGTTCACCTTTTAAGTTGAAAAAATAATCTTTTAAATTTTAATAAAAAATAGCAATAATAAGCACCTAGTAATTCCAATTATTTTCATTTTTATGTATTTTATTTACCGCAACAGTAGAATAACCAAACTACCATCACCGAAATAACATTAAATTAAAAAAACAAACTACTATTCAGAAAATTAATTTAAATTTAGAAATTTCGAGAGATTATATGACATCATTGAAACTTTACGATTATTTGCTTTTCTTTTCCATTCACAATTCCTCCTATTCTTGAAGAAGTAGATGTGAAACACAAATACACACTCAGATTTTAATATAATAGATAACCATAAATGTTTATTTGCTATTCTCAAAAAGGATTTCTATCTCCATAATTATTTTCCTCATGCATTATGCAAGGAAAAAATACTTTGGCGTAATAAAATAATTCTCTGAACGAAAGAAAAAATGATGCCACGAAAAAAATATCGTATAAAAAAGATATGTTCCTTCTATTATCTATTACAAAGAGCTAAATTAATTAGACAGTGTAGATAAAATCAGCACACCTGTAGAGGTAACTTCATCTGCTCTAGTTGTTCTAAAAATAGCTTTAATAAATAACTTTTTCTTTTAATTAAATTGGAGCAGATATTTCTGTATAGCGCTAAGATAATTTTTCTTTAATAAAATAATGAATTTTTCATATATTGCTTCTCTTTTGTCTATATCCATTGTGGAAGGTCGTATTTTTTTGCTACGTAAAAAAGAATTGATTTATCTACTTTAGATTATAATATATTATTCTGAAATTGAAAAAGGTTTCTATATCGGATGATTCAAAATAATGTATATGGCGATTATCTCTTAAAACCTTGATGACTGAAAAATATTTCTAATTATGAAATATATTTAAATGAAGTGTACCTTTTATATATGAAATTTTTTTACAACAGGTAGTATATGTTAAAATACGAATATTAACTTTATTCGTGGCCCCCTTTGTTTATAGCATATGCTTAGAAAATTGCTGCCCTGTATCTAAGAAGGAATAAAATAATTAATTTTTGTGCGTGTAAAATTTCCGGAGTTGTGATGGTTTGAACTTATGGATTTTTATCATTTTGTGGGGCTAAAAACGAAGAATATGTTTTTAGTACTAGAAAATATTAGACTTTTTCTTAAAGTTCCAAGTATTATAACTCAGTATGTTATTATTGTACAAGAGCGAAAATATTTTTTAATGTCCTTTTTAGTCACAGCGCAACATGTTTATAAATAAAATTTGTAGGAAAACAGGGTTGTTTAAAAATTTTTATTTCATCTTGGTGTGTTATTTGGGCCAAAAAACAAAAAAAAGTTTTAAATAAGTCCTGGATCAACTTAGATGAAATTATTTAGGTGATTCATCAATTCTCTATAGATAAGAGCACTAACGTAACAGAATACTCCCAGGACTGATTTAAAACATTTTTATTTGGGTCCAAAAACTTTTAGGTCGAACTAATCCCAAATAGCGGTAACATAAAACAAATACCACAGATCGGAATTACTTGGAAACCGAAACAAAATAAAGTGCTTTAAATCAGTAATGGATCTACTTTGTTGAAAGTATTGACGTGATTTACCAATTCTGTATAGATAATAGCAGTTACGGAGTAAACGCAGGACTGATTTAAAACATTTTGTATTTAGGTCCAAATACCTCTCTGTTGGGTCAAAGTAACCCCAAGTTACGGTAACATAAAACAAATATCATAAAACGGGTTACTTGGACCCCGAAACAAAAAAAAATTGTTTTGAATAAGTAATGGATCTACTTTGTTGAAGGTATTAACATGATTCACCAATTCTCTACAGGTAAGAATACTAACTAGTAAAGAAGAACACCTAGAAGTAATTTAAAACGATTTTCATTTGTATCAGAGTAGTCTTCTCTTCGGTCAAACTAACCATAAGTTACGGTACCATGAAAAATACCATAAATCGAGATACTTGGATAGTGGATCTCTATTTGGGCCCCAAAACAAAAGAAAAGAAGTGCTTTAAATCAGTTATGGATCTACTTAATTGAATGTATTGACGTGAATCAAGAATTCTCTAAAGATAAGGGCACTAACTAGACCAAGACTGATTTTTTTTTTTAAAATATTTGGGTTCAGGTAGCTTTCTCCTGGGACCAACTAACCCCAAGATACAATACCATATCTAAAAGCTATGTACTTTATCCTCTTTAATAAAAAGCTATGCTTTGCTGACGACTGGCAAGCACTGTGACTCGCTATTTATTCAACGCGAATCTCTATTTTTGAAAATTATTATTTAATTGTAAGCATACAAAACATTTTAATTTACTATTTTTTGAATCGTAAATACTTTTTATTAAGTTATAATTTACATTTTTCGCTGATTCAAAAAGGAAATGTTTACTAACCTTGAGGAATGGATTTTAGCGGGACTTGCACTGTTAATTATGTTATTTAACAGAGATGGTTTTAGTATCTCGCACATTGTTCTACTTTGCTTAGTTATATAGATTTATGGGGGGAAATTTTATAATCAGATGAACCCGATTTTGAAAGCTTAACTTTTTAAAATATTCTGCCGAATGGATTTTGACGGAACCTACACTGTTAGTTATATGAGTTTTCAAGGATGGTTATAGTATATAGCATATCGTTTTATCGTTCTTTACGAAATTCTGCTGTAAATAATCAACGAAAAGAGTTTGTCCTTAATAGCCCAAATTTTGTCTGACACATTAAAAATGTAATAATGCAATGGCGTTTGTATCGTTTTCAGAAATGCAGAAGGACATTCAAAGTAAATGTCCATATTGTTTTAAAACACAAGGGCAAATTCAAGGGCAATATTTCGTATGATTAAATGTGCGTTAAGAGAAATTGACCAGCGTAGCGAACTTAGATTGCTAGTTTTAATATAATTTGTAAAAAATTTTGATCATAGAAACATACTTCCAGGTTTTTATGGTCAACGATTTAACAGATAATCGAAATAAATTCTATTTTGAATCACCTAGTACTTCACTCACCATTCAAATTCTATACTTTTAAAACTTAAATAAATATCAGAAGTAAGTTGTATTAATAATGTGAATATTGGTGATCAACTTTGTCTAAGTTTTAAATACTTAGTGTAAAGTCAGCCCAAGATACAAAAATCTTGACAAAAATCATATTTTTTCTCTTTTGGTAATTTTACTTTGTTAGCTTAAACATATTTTAGAAGTTTAAGAATAACATGGCACACAATGCATGTAAATACGATAATTAAAAGGGTTAAAAATTAATTAGGTCAAAATATTTAACAATTTTCTATGTTCTCCTGTCTCTATTTTGCACGCCTTCTTCTAGAATTTAATTACATTTATCTTAAAATGTATTTTACAAGACTTGTCATATTTAAGTCGATATACATATTTCTGTGAAGGATAAAGCTATAAAAGTTCTGTTTAAAAACGTGTTTTATCTTTAAAAAAATATTAGTTAAAAAAAATATATATATATATATATATCCAAACAACAAGTTTTCTGTAAAAAAAAAAAAATAGCGCCAAGTTCTCCTTAATGCTTCGACCAGTAAAAGTACTGATATTTGGAAGTTCGCACAAGTTAAAAGTCAAACATCCCAAATCATTCATTAATGGCTTCCTGCGACTTATCCGTTAATGCATTCTAGGGTGTTTTTTTTCTGGCATTCTATTACACGTGAGAAATTTCAATAACTTCAAAAGAACCTAAACGAATGTAATACTGAGAAAAATAAATTACAATACAAAATACACCTGGATTAATATTAAACATATCGAACCTTTCATTTTAAATAAACGATTACATCCATAAATCTTTTCCAAATTAATGATTGAAAATTATGCATTTATGAATTGTTAGAATATTACAAGTAATATTAGAATGCAAAGAGGCAAATGTACATGAAGACATTGTAACTAAAAGCCTTGTGATAAACAGCATGGAGTTTCAACAAATATTAGTATTCATTAAGACTCATTTAGTCCACTTATGGTTTAATGATCATATTGTACGATCTATAATCATTAACCCGAATCCCGAAGAATATTATTTTCATCTAATTTCACATTGTATTACATCGAGGCTTTGAGAACCAGAGTGGATCATCCTCGCCAGCTGTGATTTCGAAATTATGCTTGTTTTTAAATGTGTATTTAAAAACAACATTTTTCAGTACTTCTTGAACAAAATGCGTAAAATGCTCAAAAATGTAGTAGACATACATGTAGATCATTATACATTTTTTTTTTTTTTTTTTTTTTTTTTTTTTTTTGAAAAACATTTTAGAATACATTAACGGCCAAGTCGCAGGAATGAATTTTCAATGGTTGATTTGGGATGTTTGGCTGTTAACTTGGGCGAACTTCAGATATCAGTACTTTTTGTGGTCGAAACATTAAGGAGAACTTGGCGCTTTTTTTTTACAGAAAATGTTTTGTTGGGATACCACTACTTTTTGTAGGTTTTTAAATATATTTTTCTAAAGAATATTAACACAAAAATATTGTAATTTTTTTTATTCTACTTTCCAAATTTATATTTATTTCTAGCTAATATTGAAATACTAGCCGCCTCTGGCAACCAGTTTGATCTCCTTTAAATGTATGCTAATTATTACGTCATATTACTTTCATTCATAATTTACTTGCTCAATGTCTCGCCAACTCGGAAGTTTCTAACAGAGAAATCATCAAGGGCTCTTTCCGATGATAGCAGTATATCGCATACTTTGTATTGTTATATATTTCATCTTTATTAGCAATTACCGCTTAACCCACTTATTTATGCTGCATGTCCGTTTGCTTATCACTCAATATGTGCACAATACTTTGGCTAATGCGGAGATATTTATTCCTACTTAATTTCTGTAATTGGGTACACTACAAGTTTGCGTATTTTAGCTAATACGATTTGGTGCAAGTGAAGTGGCTCTTGTAAAAACCCTAAAGGATATCTACATTTACATTAAGCCATATCTAATATCTTTTTTCGTTTCACGCTAACCTTGGCAATAGACTCGATTATGTAAGATTAGAAAATCTTCGGACGCACTTTCGTGTTCCGAATTAGAAAATCAATCATTTTTTTCATCTAGTCAATGTTTTTTGGTTTTAAGATTTTAGCTGATTTTACTTGTAAACCTGAAGATAAAATTCGATGAACCCGATTATAGACGGTTCATTCTAACGTTCATGTCGATAAAACCGAATTCATAAACACTTTTCCAGTATGTTGGAAAGTTTTGAAAATGGAAAATTATGCAAAAAGTGATATTCTTTGCTAACATGTATTAAATTTCAAATACTTTTAAGATTAAAAATTAATTTTAATTGAAATTTAATTTTTCTTAAAAATTTAAACATTAAAAAATTTGTATATAGAAAACATACATTTGAGAAAAAAATAGCACACACTACTTAAGAAAATAATCCACAAATTTCAAGAAAAAAAATGAATAAAAAAATTTATAAATCAAAAAATTATATTTACAGGTATACCCATACTCCTTCAGAGCTATAAAATACATATATGGGGCTGTTGTTCATATATTACGTTATCATTTTAGGGGGAGAGGAGGGCCTGGCACTTGATATAGTAAGATCACTCTAAGAGGAGGGGGAGGCCGTTGTCTTTTGATATCGTTATCATTTTTGATCCAATTTTTTTTTTTTTTTTTTTTTTTATTAAAACAATCTGTTATTATTTTTTTTTTGTATAAGTTACCTATTTTTATGAAAATATAAAGTTATTCTTGAAGCCATTAGATGATTATAAAATCATTTCATTCCAAAATGTGGAATACCTCAACATTCGGCATTCCATTCCTGTTCTTCTGCCATATGCGCATATAATTCGCTGTTGGAGAAACCAGGTGTGAAATATGTTTGAAATGATACTTGTTGTGTTTACTAGTTAAATAGTTAATAATAAAAAAGAAAAATAATATTGTTTTTTTGATAAGAAGTTTTGCTTTCACCCCCCCCCCCCCCCCCCAAACCGAAAAAAAGTCATCTGCAAAAAGACAACATTACTGTTGAAAGCATTAATTTTGTGACAGTAAGCTATTGCTAAATACTTTTAAATGGTAACTATCTCTTTTAGATGTTATTTGATATAAAGGTATTTCGTATGCATAATAGTGATATTTTATTGACTTCTTCTCTGCATTTGAATCTGTAAAATATGCGAATAATAAATGTATAACCATATATCTGTATATCACTGAAAACGCTAAAAAGAAAAAGAATTTTTAGAAATTGATAACGATATCATCAAGGAGTTCGAAAAATGACAACGTATAATATCGTAAGGGGGGGGGGAGGGGTCCAAAATTATCAAAATGTTGATAACGTTATATATGTACAGCCCCTATGTGTTTGTCTGTATTTATACGGGAAAACTTTTTTTTTTTTTTAAACAGCAAATAGTTTTATATATTTAAAGTGGAAATTAACAAAACTAAACTAACAGTGGCTTTCCACTATTTTGCATCGATTCGAAGAACCCTTGAGTTGGTGTAGTTTTTACCTTTATTTAGATTTTACTCATATTTTGTGTCAGTATTAGAATGGCTGTTTTTTATGATGCAATGATATTTTGAAAAAAAGAAAACGCCGAGTGGATAAATATTTGGAATCGTTCAACGATGTCTTTTGACGTATTAATAAGATTATCTTATAATAACAAGAAACATTTTCTTACATAGATAACAATACTTTATTCGTTATATACCATAAATCCGCTACGAAATAACAGATGAAAGCGCCTAAGCGATGTTGAAATATACAGCTCGGGGGCTATTCAATTCAATTAGGATAAGAACTAATGTATCTAGAGCATCTCACGAAATAGAAATGAATGGATTCCACTGTGGCGTTACATGTGTATTGTATTTCCATCTTTTGTCTCCAGTTTTCTTTTATAGAAAAGGGGGCACATTCAATAAATCAAGGAATCTTTTATCTGCAACTACTAAAAACAGATTTCAAGAAAAGGCTCTTAATATTATTTCAAAAGATAAAAGTTCTCCATGCATATATTAGTGGATGTAGTATTTATAGACAGGTAGGTAATCATAAGAAATTATAGCCTTTAAAATTTACTTTAAAGTGGGATAAAAAGGAGAAACGAAAACGGCTAATTTTGTCTTTAAAAGAAGCCAATAGAGATAATGAAAGGTTATAATAATCCACAATATCTCGTTTAACTCGTAATAATAGAGGCCTTGCTATGCTATTTTTTGCGATGAACATTATAGCTGTACCTCAGTTTCTATTGAGTAGAAAACCACCAAATTTTATATTTGAAGTTATTAATTTAAAAGATATATGTTTTTGCAATTTTGTATTTGAATACTCAGCAAGGGTATCTGCTGAACTGTGCATTTTTTATTCGCTGATCACTGCAACTTCAAGTAATTGTTCGTGTGTGCAGGTGTATTTTATTTAACATATGTTAGAATAATATAGAGGAAAGTTTTATGATGATTACAGCGTACTGGTTTCTTAAAAACTTTATTAATGGGAAAAAAATGTGAAGTAGAAACATTTTCTTCTTAAGCTGTATTGTTTTAACCCATTAAAGACTTACGTTGAGTTTTCGCAAAATTATGTTTCTTACACCAGGTTTTAAGTTTAACACCAGTTTGTTTTTAGGATAAATATTCGCTTTATTTGATGCAAGAAATACCATGATAAAGTAACTCTTAGGTTGCTATAATATAAAAGTAGTATGAATCGCAATATTTGTATTTTATTGAAAAAAATAATTCGGTACTTAATGGGTTAAAGAGAAGTGCAACTTTTTGAATTTTTATTGCTGATGTTTCTGAAATATATATCTATTAAATGAGATACAATTTAAGGTTTTTTTATGATTCTTCAAGAAATATTTTTACTAACAAACGTGCTATACAGACCTTATATTAAATTATCTTGAATTTATAACTAAACTCAAATTTATGTCTATGATTACACTCTGATATCCTTATATGATTTCAACATAGCATACAGTATATTATTAAACTATTGTTTTGAAAATATTTGTTTGAATAGTTATTAAATAATCAATATCTAAGTAGGCTAAGTAGAAAAAAATTCCCGTAAGTTGGCGACAGATAAATAAGGTAGAAAAATTTGTTTATATAATATAATTATTTGGACTAGGGCATTATGAATAAGAACAATTATATTATCCCGAACGGGACTGCTGTGTCTATTATATTATTTTTTATAGTGGTATTAACAAAGTTTTCTACTTTTCCTAAGTGTGCTCTTTGCATTTGTTTCTTCACCAGAAATGGCTTGCTACTTATTTTTATTTTGTTCCATATATATATTGTCTGACTTCTTTACCCATTTCAGTAAATTAAATTCAATTTCGCAGGAAAGCATGTAAGTATATGGCAAGTGTTTCATAAAAACTAGGCAAATTGCTACACATGAAAAATATCATGGTGCACTCGGAAAATATAGCGTTCTCGAAACATGGCATGCCTCGGCATGATGCAACCATTATATCTTAAAAAATCACTATGTGTAATGTAGTGTTGTAACACAGAGATCTGAACGGGCCGAAATTTCCAGGCCCGGGCCCGGTGTAAAAACTAAAAATTCGGCTCGGGCTTGGCCCAGCCCAGCCAGGTCCGACTCGATTTCTACGAAAAATTCAGATTTTTCTTAACGTACAATTAAGATTCTTTTAAACAATTATGCATGCATATTTATGAGAAATGTTTACAGTGTATTTCAGACTATATGTCCATAAGTCTTATAATACAGAATAGCAACATTAATGATCTCTTACGCTCGTATTCACCATCTACCCCAACTCCCGGTTTTTGCGCGAATAACTCGGTCGTATGCTTAAATGATATTCTGTATTAAACCTGATTGAACTGAAAATGCAATCAGATCTTATCAGATTAATGGTGAATACATTTAGAGCGGTCGACCACGACTATTGTGCTTAACCGGGAGTAGGGATAGATGGTGAATACGAGCGTTAGACTCTTAGATATTACATTCAAATATAGACTCATTAAAAAAAGCGGTAATTTAGAATAAAATAAAAAAATGGTTAAAAACATCATATGGGATTTTTTTTCTTTTGTAATTTATTAAAATATATTTCCAAGGATTTCGTTAGCAAAAATTCGTTATCACTGTCATTTTTACAAGTAAAATTGCCTTCCTTACACGTTCTGAGAACAATTAAGTCCAGATCCTCTTCGAACATGCAAAAAAATGTAAGCCTGAGCTCAGCCTGAGTCTGCTAAAAAAAATAAGCCGCTCAGACACAGTGTAACTGTCCGATGCAAATCTCTACGCTGGACATGTTAAATTTTTGTACTAAGTTGACAAACTATCATGGCTTTAGCATCACATTTATAAATTATTCTCGGTCCAGTCAGGTTCATTCAAAATTGTTCAAATTTTGTCGGCTTAGTGCAACTCTTTTAAATTTGTTACATCGCACCGGTCGGCACACTTAATATTTTTATCGGACAGGCGAACCTGTTTAATTATTTTTTGTGTCGACCTGGCCCGACCTGTTAATTTTTTCTATGAGCCAAGCCCGGTCCGTGCAAACCACTCTGTAATATACAGATGAACTTTGTTTAATTATCTGCAAAAGCTAAGATTCTGTGGATTTCTGTATGTGATTTTGTTAGAATGAAAAAAAAGGCCTTCTTGCTCACACACGCACAAAAAAAAAAAAAAAAAAAAAAAAAAGCTTATTTTACTGTTTATTACTGTTAATTTACTGGAAGCTGTGGTGCTAGTATCATACCGTAATAGCAACTTTTTTTTTTTTTTTTTGCAGTGCAGCAGTGCAGCAGTGCAGTGCAGTGCAGTGCTGTTTTTCGACTGCACTGCAAAGAGTAAGTTGATTTCCTCTTTTTCTTATTAGGTGCACTAATCAGATTTAACGCAAATTAAACAAATGTTTAATTTGTTTCATTCCTTCTGACCTCGCTATTTTGGCGAGAAAGATAATTTTTAGGAAATTTTTAAATTGATTTATCAAATGTAATTGAATGGGTATGAAACAATAATACAAAATTGTTTTAACATTTGTTGAAATCATAGTTTAAAAGTCACTCAAGGGCTGTATTACATTTCAGACGCTCAAACGATGGTAGAATCTAAAAAATTCAATGATTGCTATAGAAAATATTTGTGTCTTCCTATAAGAACTATAACGAACTATAAGAGTTATATTCTTGATTAACGATTTTATTCAAGATACTTGCAATGTGAATACACTGTCCCAATTAAGTTCGGATCGGTAGAGTATTTCAAACGTTATTTTGATGATACATTTAAAATAAATTTAAAGAAGACATAATTTCTAATTAAATGTCAATTTTGTTTTTCTCTACGACATTTTGGTGATTGAATTTTATGATTTTTTTTTATACTGACTGACATATGCATCAGATTTAATACAAATTAAATAAATTAGTCTTAATCCTTGTAAGTTCGGTATTTTGGGCGAGAAATGTTATTTGCTGGGAATTTTTTATTTGTCTTATCAAATGTCATTGAATGAATGTAAAGCAATAAAAAGTGATAAAAATATGCTTAAATTATAGTTTAAAAATCGTCTATAAGCCATAATATATTTTCTACCCTCAAATAAAGTTTGAACCCAAACCATTCAATGAATGCCATCGAAAATTTTGTTTGTCCCTGTAAACGAATTGTAAGAGCTGCATACTTGATTAACGATTTTATTCAAGATACTTGCAAGATCAATACACTGTCTCAATTAAGTTCGAATCGGTTGAGTATGTCGCATGTTATTTTGATGGATAAGTTTTGAATGCTTTGCTTTTGTACGTCCTTCTAAATGAATTATAAGAGCTACATAATTGATTACTCTGAACTCATTCAAGATACTGGCAAGATGAATACACTCTCCCAATCAGGTTTGAATTGGAACAATATTTCGGACGTCATCGTGATGATAATTTTGCATGTTTTGCATTTGAGCGTCCCTAGAAACGAACTATAAGGGCCACATACTTGTTTAACGAACTCTTTCAAGGTATTGGCAATATCAATACACTGTACAGATTATGTTCGAATTGGTTTTGTATTTTGGACGTTACCGTGATGAGACTATTTGCATTATATATTATATAGGGTGCCCGAAAAGTCTGCAAACGGTCGAATAACTCGGGAAATATACATCGGTTTGAAAAATGGAAAAATACATGTTCAGTATTTTTAAAAATATATTTAGGGATACCAAAGTTCACCTCCCCAACTCTGCCTCCTAGGGGGAAAGGGGGAAAACTTTGAAATCTTAAATGATAACCCCCCCCCTTTTTTATTGCAGATTCGGATTCTACGGGAAAAAAATACGTAATTTTGTATTTAACTTTTTTTTTTGGAAAATCGTAGATGGCACTATAATCGAGTAAAATGCTGTGAGAATCGCTTCCATCGAAAAATCTTGAAACGGTCGAATAATTCGAGAAATATACATCGGATTGAAAAAAGGAAAAATACCTCTTCAATATTTTAGATAAACTGCAACTTTGATATACCTAAATAGATTTTTCTAAAATATTGAACACGTATTTTTCCATTTTTTCAATCCGATGAATATTTTTCGAGTTATTAGACCGTTTCCAGACTTTTCAATGTGAACGATTCTCACTGCATTTTACTAGATTACAGTGCCATCTACGATTTTACGAAAAAAATGTTAAATACAAAAGTTACGTATTTTTCTCCGTAGAATCAGAATCTACAGTAAAAATGGAAGGGGGAGGGGTGTTATCATTTAATATTTCAAAGCTTAACCCCTTTTCTCAAGGGGGCAGAGTTGGGGGGTCAACATTGATATCTCTAAATAGAATTTTTAAAGATATTGAGCACATATTTTTCGTTTTTAATCCGATGTATATTTCTCGAGTTATTCGACCGTTTCCAGACTTTTCGTATATAATGTATAAACGAAGTGATTGTAATAGGTGAATTTCTAAAGAAATCAACTTAGAAAAAGTTGCAACTTTTGTTATTGAAAGGAGCAATAACTCTTCCTGTAAACGTCAAGCATTTTCACAACGATGTAAAAAAAAAAAAAAAAAAAAAAAAACGAAAACGATAATTGAAAATATGATGTAATAAAAAAAATGCATATCCGACTTGTTCTTTCTTAAAAAGTTAAAAAAGATAAGGTGTCTTTTTCATAAGAAAGTTTCGAGATCAAGACAGGTCGACGATAAACCAATAACGACACATACATGAAACACACATTAAAGTTGTTTTACTGTTACATGACCAGGACATGCACAGATATAAAGAAACGAAATTCATAATACAGATAACATTCCCAGAAATTTTAGAGTTTCCAAATTTTTCTATTTATATTTCAAAGCAACGTTAAAAAAATAACATCAGTATTCACATATTAATAGCATAAAAATATTTGCTGTTACAACAAACATTTGAATAATGAACTTTCCATCCAACATTTTTCTTTCTTACAGCAACTGATGAGCAAGAGTTTTATTTCCATAAGCTGTAAAAATGCCATATGATAAAAAAACATTTTATGACACGTGTCTTTCAGTCCTAAAAGGAAATGTTTTTGTGTTTCTGTCAAGACGAAGAGTTTGGACATAAAGAATACGTAATGCCTATCCACAGAATGAAGTATTTGGATAAATATGTTGCATAAAAGCTGAAAACTTCTTTATATGTACTGTACATTAAGTCCGTATTCATTTAAGGAAAAAAACAATCAGTTAGAGCCCCTCACGAAGAGGATGGAAATAACAAATTAATGTAAGAAATCTTACACTTTTGTTGTCAGGCAGTTTTAGAGCCCGATTAAGCCAAAGAGAGGCCCATTACCTGGTATTTTTTCTGGACACCTAGTTCCTACACTGTCACAAAAAAGGAATGTTTAAAGGAATACAGATATTAATATGTAAATACGCATTTAGATAAATATGTTTTTAATCTTTTCTGACTCTAAAAGTACAAAATATGGATTATAATCAGTGAAAATAATGTCACAGTAGATTTAAACTATAAGCTTTATGGAATGTGTATATCAAAACTTTAGGGGCCTTTAAATCATGGCCCCCAGGGCCATGGCCCAGTTGTCACATGTTTATCACAAAGTTTTCAGTGGCATAATGAGAACTAATCATAAAGTTAATTAAATTATTTTAGCTTATCTTATTATTTTCCCTCGGTGGAATTTCCTGCATTTTCTTTAAAATGTTAATAAAATGTCGGTTAAATTAAATTTTCTTTCGGGATTTGTTACTAAAATGTCTTTCATAACTTTTTAAAAACTACTTTTCTTAAAACATAATTCTATTAAAGCTATTTTTGTATACAGGCCTATTTAAACTGTTTAGCAGACACATAAGAATATGAGAGTGCCACTTAAAAGTTAATTTTCTTTTTTAGAAAACACTTAATTATATATCAGTTATATATATATATTAGATGTAAAAATAAGTGCTTTTGCAATGATAGATTACGGAAATTTTTACTGTTGTAAAGAAGATTTGAATGTCGTACTTTTCATCCAACTTTCTTTTTTGCAGCAGCTGGATAAGTACAAATTTCTTTTCCATAAGCTCTGTAAATACCAAATAATAAACAAACTTTTTTGCGACATGTTTCTTTCAGTTATAAAGAGAATTATTTTTGTGTTTCTGTCAGAATCAAACTTTAGTACATAAAGGATAAGAAATGCCATCCTATAGAAAGAAGCAGCTGGACGAATAGGTTACAAAAAAACACAAAACTTTTCTTTCCTTCCAGTACATTAAAGCTTGTCTTTATAGTATTAAGAAAATAAAAAGCAGTCTATTACAGCACCTCACGAAAAGGATGTAAAGTAATAAATAATTGTACAGAAATTTTGTACTTTTACTGTCATGCAGTATTATCCTTTCGCGACCCATACGTTCTGTATGGGGGTATACGCAAAGATCTTTAATTTGGACACCAGTATTTTTTAGCAGAAAATTTCACCTTATTTAATAAAAGAGTTTCAGCGATTAAATAATATAAAAATTTCTATTCCAAAAAAGTGGTGCTGAAAAACTAAAAGAAGTATGATGTATGTACGCTGTATGTGTATATAATGTATGTATCGCTCGTTGCGAAGGACTTAACTATTTTTAGTGAGTTGATTAGAAATTGTGATGAAGTCACTCTTAAATGAGCTCTCAAATTTTTATTTTTCCGTGATCAACAAATTTGAATTTTTATTTCTGAAACATTCACAAATTTATTTTTATTACTATTTGAAGAACTCAAGTACAAGTGATTAAGAATCGAATAACATTTTTTTATTTTCCTATTTTTATGATGCAACTTTAGTCATGAGAGATTGCTCCCTTTAACCATTTCGTGATTACCATAGTCCCTAAATTTCAAATTTGACAACATATTTTTTGAAAGACCATTTGTTTTTATACGAAAATCCAAAGCGTTATTTTATTTCTTGGCATCTCAATAAAAGTATTTAAAATTATCATTCATTTATAAGTGAAAAGTTTTTCACAAACACATCAGAGGTTAAACGAATTTGGATTAGAGAACACCCTCAATTGTTTTTATACTATTCTATGTTTATACTATTAACTACCGGAAAAACACATGATGCTGAGGACTAATTTTCCTGGTTTTTGTACTTTACTAATATTTTAGGTTTTGTGTTGTTTTGTCCGTCAGCAATGAAATACAATGAAATAGTAATCGCCTGTGTACGCTTCCCATGATCGGAGCTGGCACTAGAGCAGGGGTTCCCAAACTATGGTACGCGTACCAGTACTGGTACGCGAAGCTCTGGCTACTGGTACGCAAAAGTCTGATACTGGTATATGAAATGGAAAACAGCATATTATAATGAAATCAAAAACGGCGTGTGTTTATCACCCAGGTAATTTTCAAAAGTTTTCGAATTCGATTTAAGGACTGTCAACGCTATTTTCTTTTTTTGTTACTAGATTTTAGCGCAACATATCTATGTGAATGTAATTTTTCTTCAATTTTTCATATGAAAAACAAATAAAGGAAAAAAAATTAAACATCGAATCTGACTTACGACTAAATCTAACTAATGCTGAAGCAGGCATTAGGAAGCTGTGCTAGATACAGTAAGCCCGCTCTTAACGATGCTAGGGAATAACTGCAATAAAGCTACTATATATGAATCAGTAGGCCAATATGTCATTAAGCATTGTGGCTGTTTTTCAACCAAAACACTGTATTTTGATATGGAACGTATTATTAAAATGTAATGATGATAATACCTTGTATTTGAATGTTAATATAAATCAGTCAATCTAAGTATTAGTTTAGTAATGTAATCATGCATTTTGAAGCACTGTAAAATCGATTAAGACGGAAGTATACAAAACCTAGGAAATATTCTGCTTTAGACAGGTTTTGTTTTTGTAGTTTTTTTTTATTTATTAGTTTTATGTTTATTAACTGGTAGTACGCGGAAGTATGAACTTCCATTTTGTGGTGCGTCAGTCTATAAAAGTTTGGGAATCCCTGCACTAGAGGAATTCCCCTGTGGGGGCTTCACGCTATAGTCTCCAAGCTGTGGTCCGCTCCTGTGAGCTGGCATCACATGCATCCTGGGGGCGATGATGCGTTGGGCCTAGTTTGGGGACCAGACCTGCTCCGGCCCCTCTCAGTGTATTGAATTGTGTTCTGTTGCAGTGTCCGGAATCGGTTAACAACCCTGCGATGGATTAGTATTGGATGAGTGCAGTACTTAACTGATATTACTATTAATAAAGGAAATGTGTTTCCATATTTGTTTGTGTGTGTGCGCGCGATTACTAGTGAAATCTATCGCACGTAGAGGTCTAGAAAATTTCGTTCCGTATCAACGAAAAAAGGTTCGAATGCATCTAGAACTCAGATTTTGGAATTTTTAATTATTATTATTATATTATTATTATTATTATTGAAAGAAACGATTCGCGTATTTTTCCAATTTTCCAAGTTTTTACTCATATATAAAAGTAATCCAAAATCACTCTTTTTGCCCGATATAGTAAATTTTGTCTTCGTTTCAATAAAGTTTATTCAAAACGTACCGCGATTTTTAATTTTTCATGATTTTTATTTTGATTTATATGAGTTAATTTAATTTAATTTATTTATTTGTAAAGAACCCATTCTGCCGAAAGTGAACAGTTTTTTTTCTTTAATCAATCAATATCTACTCGATACCTTATCCATTGAATCCTACATTTTATATCTGTGTATGGTGCAGATTTTCGGTAATCGATCGAAAAATAAAAATATATTGATGATTTGAACTTATATGAATTTTTATAAACGTTAACAAGATAAAACTCTCGACGACTAAATAAAGTTCCGAGAGAAGGGTGTCTAAAATTATATTTTGTCGTAAAAAAAACTTGTTGTTATGGCGACGGTGTTTCCTCATAAATGGGAGACGAGTGACTATACGTGATGTGGCCTTACTGCAGTCAAAATATTCAGGTTTTCTTTTTTTTTTTTTTTTTTTTTTTTTTTTTTCTTTTTTTTTTTTTTTTTTTTTTTTTTTTTTTAAGAAGACATTTGTAATTGTTTATTTTTATATTGTATTATCGATTTCACGATTCGAGATATATTTAAAGTAATCCCGGGATGCAGTAAGGTTATTTTAACAGTGCGGCTAACAAGCGACGCCTTCGGGTTGCGTCTATTAGTTTTAAATTTTAAAAAAATGACAAGTCAAAACACTTTTTTTTTAGTCGCGAAAAAATTATCAGTTATCAGAAATAATCGCTTTTAATGATAAAGATATAAAAAATATTTAATGCTGTAAAGGAATCTGACAATGCATTATCATGCAACGTTCTTGTTTCGTAGAGCAGCCGGTAAGTACGAATTTCCTTTCCATAAGCTTTGGAAATACCAAATGATAAACAAACTTTTTACGACATGTTTCTTTGAGATCTAAAAAGGATTTCTTTTGTGTTTCTGTCAGGACCAAAGGTTAGGACATAAAGGATAGGAAATACTACCCATGGAATGAAGTATTTGGATGAATAGCTTACATAAAAATAGAAAACTTTTTCTTTCCATGTTGTACATTAAAGCTTTTCTTTATTCAGTTAAGAAATAAGGCAATCCATTAGATACCTGTCACGAAGGGTGGAAAGTTATAAATTAATGTATAGAAATCTTACACTTTTGGTATAAGACAGTATTAACTATTTTTAGTGAGTTAATGTGAAATTATCATTTAATTGCTTTTAGCTTATTCTGTTATTTAAAACAAAACTTTCCAATCTTTCAGCAGTCTTTCAAAGCTGATCTTTTGGAAGATTTTAATTATGTGCTAGAATGATTAGGATTAATATACATATTTTTTAGTTTTAAATTACAAATTAAATTTAAAATTCTTGCATACCCTATATTTAATTCATTATTTCCATACTTACGATAATTCTTCCCCACTTACGTGCACATATTTCACATAGTTACATCCATCTTAAATATTTTATAAAATGCATACATTCGTACTTGCAAAAATTTTCAATACATACTATAGATAACATATTTTTTTTTTCGATAATTGAATTTAATACTGAGTAATAGGGAATAGGCCATAAATGTAACTTAACTAACACTTGATAAATTGATGAAAGTTAATAGCGTTTAATTTCTATTCTTCATAAATAACTTAAAAAATGAATTACTAATACATTCTCCTTCACAATCAACAACGATAAATAAAATACTTTCCACGATCGGGGTGGCTTATATCATAAATGATGCACAGGTTTTCCAAATGTTGAGAGTAATAATTTCAATGAAAATTCTTCTTACCGGTACAATTAATGGAATTAAAAGGAACATAATGGAAAAAAATCAAGAAAAAAGCCATTTTTATAGATAAATAAAATCCGCTTCATTAAAATTTCTATAATTTTTATTTATATAAAGATTAAATGCCATTATTTACATTTGAATTAATATATTAATATATTATTATTATTATTATTATTATTATTGTTATTGTTATCAAGTATACTATATAATGTGTATGTGAATTTATTATTGTATAATCGTATTCATCAATATTTTTATTTTTAGAGTTTAAGTATATTTTATTATAATTAAAATTTATGCATTTTTAATTTTCAAAAAAAAAATGAAGATATAGAAAAGAAATAATTTAACTGAAAAACAAATAATAACAAATGCTGTTTTTTTCATGGAATGGAATAAGTGCGATCGATATTTACGATTTTATTATAATAGATTTAGATAAAGTTAGACTACATAGAGAATAGAGTAAATATTTTGTTAAAAAAAGAGTTTTAATAAGTATATTTTTTCTTATTTTAGAAAAACCTTTATTATCATTTCAGTAATAAAAGTTACCCCATTCCCTTCATTCAATGATAATTTATGAATGCAAAGCCTTGTAAAAATAACATATATAATACATAATCATTAAAATAGCTCAAATTGATTTTGTTCAATTGACAGTGAATATTATAAATTAAATAAATATCTTTTAAACTTCAGAATAAATATTTAACACACATCCCCCCCCCCCCCCAACACACACACATATCTAAAATCGAAAATGAGAATTACTTAAATAACAACTTTTGATAGTTTGAAAAAACGTTACGCGTGAATAAACGAAGCCATATTTGCATTTGAATGAAAAATTCATTTACTTTTGGAATAAAAAAATGGTAATGGAAATTAATGAAGGAATTAAAAAACGTTTTAATAAAACAGGGGGGAGGAAACGAAATGACATTTAAAAAAAATGGTCAATGTAACTTTTTCAGTCTTCTCAGAAAATTGAAAAAAAAAAATATTTTTCGTTTTGAATAACATATTATACTATTCTCTATAGAGGGATATGAATTCATGCAGGAAAATGAAAATGTGGATATTTTAATTGGTTATAATTAAACAATTTCTATACTTATAAGTATTTATAAGCATACACATTTAAGAAGGATCATAGTGGTAAAAGGTATCTTTTTCTGATAAAAGAAAGTTTGTTTATGAAAGATGTTTTAAAGTATTTTAGAAGTTAATTTCATTGTTTCGTGTTTTGAACAATAATAGTAGTAAAATGATCAGTTTTATTCCAAGAAACCTGATTTTTCAGATACAATGTACTTTCATTTAAATTTTTCTTGTCACAAAATATTAAAATTATAAATTAAATACATGTATACGATTACAGTATTAAATATATTTAAAAATGCATGAAATTTATCATCAACAGATTCTTTTAAATATAAGATTAAAAAGTAAATGCCAATTGATTTTTTTTTTCTTTTTGAACGAGTTGTTTAACGATTAGTTTTATTGTAAAGAATCTCATTTTTCAGGTATCGCCGCGACAATTTCAAAAATACAATACTTAATTTCAATTTTTCTTGTCACTTACAACATTAAACTTCTAAATTAAAAACATACATGTGAACCTAATGTTAAATACATTCAGAAACGAATGAATTTTATCGCCAACTGATTATTTACAATATGCGATTAAAAAATAAATGATAATTGTAAATTTTTTGTGTGCTTTGAATTATTTGTTTAATGAATAGTTTCATTCCAAGGAATCTCATTTTTTAGACACCTTCAACATTTTAGAGATACAAAAAAGTACATTGTATCTCTAAAATGTTGAAGGTGTCTGAAAAATGAGATTCCTTGTAATGAAACTGTTCCTTAAACAACTAATTCAAATCACACAACAAATTTCAATTATCATTTTTTTTAATCATATATTTTAAAGAATCAGTTGGCGATAAAATTCATTCGTTTCAATATTTCTTCTCACATACAACATTAAAATTATACATCTAAATATAGTACTAAATATTTTCAGAAATGAATGAAATTGATCATCAACTGATTCTTTAAGATATAGGATTAAAAAATAAATGATAACAGTGGGAAATTTTAAGACATTTCTGATTAGGGCAGTATTGTTCATTTTAATGTTTGACGGACAGTAGCTTCCATAAAATGCTTCACAACTTGTTTTAGAATGTAAATTTAACCATGGGACCGCTGCATATTATCTGACGGAAGATATTTCTAAAAATATACTGTAGTATTTAAATTACCGATATGTCTTTTATTATTTTTATCATTATTTTACTCTCAGTTCATATAGAATGAAGCTTATGTACTTTATATTTAATAATCTTGTTTATTGCATCACTTGATGAATGTGATTGTATTTTCTTATTTACTGTGAGAACACATAAGGAACAAAAAATCTTCATTGCATATTTCTTTTCTGTTGGAAAGGAAAACTTTTTTGTGGATCTGTCAAGCACAACTGTTAGGATATAAAGGATAATAGAGGCCTTGCTATCAGATAAACCATTTGGTAGGAGATATAAAAAATGGAGAAGCTTTGCTTTTCAGACAGGGCATTACAGCTTGTCGTTATTCAATTAAGCAAGAAAGCAATCCATTAGAATCACTTACGAAACAGGGAGGGAATAATAAATTAATGTATTCTGATGGAGTTTTTTTTTCCATTTATTCCTGCGAGACAGCAGTCTAGACCCTTTTTTATTAATTATCTATCGATCGGAAATTAATATGGAATCTTATAAGTTAATTTTATCAATTTAGGTACAGGATATATTTTTTACAACTGAGATTATTAAATCTGCTCATTAAAAGTCATTAGAAACCAGAAAGATTACAAACCAAATCACAAGACCACAAAGACTTTATAAGTTCTACATTTCAATTAGGGGTGTTGCAAACACGCAGCGATATCAATCACGCGGAATTCTCATTAAACACTGCATGATACCTCGGGGTTTCTCAAATTGTTATTTTCTTTTTTTTTTTTCATTTAGTTGTAAAAAAAAAAAAAAAAAAAAAAAAAAAAAAGCATCTTTAAAGGATTTTATGTAGTTTTTTAAAGAAAAATGAACAATTCCAAAATTATTGTAATTGAAAAAAAAAGTCAATATTCTTGTAGATCTGAAAATGCATTCCTTAATAAAAGAGTCCGTTTGGCTGTAGGTGATATCTGTAGGTGATTTGAATTTATGTGATCATACATGATGACAAAAGCCCAAAAGCCGCGCATTTGACAACTCTCATATTATGTCATTTGGTTTTTTTAACATCTAATAGATATCTGCTTTCCTTTCGTTCTTGTAAAGTGAGTATACGTTATTTTTTTTTTTTTTTTTTTTTGCTACATTTTCATCTACAAATCTTCTTGCACACTGAAAAAAAAAAATGTTGATTTTACAGTATAATACTGGCACTCCAGCTGCCAGTATTATACCGTAAAATTAATAGTAATAAACAGTAAAACAAGCAGTAATACGCTGCCACGCATGCGTGGCATTCATAATATTTTAATTGCTTAAAAGTCGTATAACCAACGTAGTAAAAAATCCAAGCCGGGACTCGAACCCGGAACTGTGTTGGCTATACGCCTTTTAAGCAATTAAAATTTGAAATATTATGAATGCAAGGCGTGAGAAATTTTCTATGGAAAAATTTCCAAGTATTAAAATAGATTTCAAAACTTTAACTTTTCATTATTTTTGTGTTTTGCGTTAGATCGCAAATCTGCACAAAGAACAAATTACTTTTATACTGTTTGTTTCGTTAACTCAGCAAGTGTTAAGATCCGCCTGGAACCTGCAGACAAGAATCCTCACTATCGGATTGCGGGATCCGGTGTGGGATTGAAAAGTTGCGCAATTGTAATTTCTAATTTAAATATATTAAAAAAGTGTTGCGTTGTGTTTTGCCACAATATATATTTATATAATTTGCGTAAGTGAAGAAAATACTTATTTATTCTCGAAATATTAAAGCACTGTTTAATTAGGATAGTGAATCTATGAATTAGTAAATTTATTGTTGAAACAAATATGTTTTCGACAATTTTCACAATAATGTATCAATTAATAACGTTTACAGCTATCTTGTAATTTTATTTGGGCTTTAAATTTTACAGATAAAAATTAAAGCCCATTAGGCTTAGTAAAAATGAATTTAACAACATATTAAAACTTTCAATTGCATCACTCAGTATCATAAGTTAGAAATTTACTGCGCTATTAAAGAAACATATTTTTAAAATAATACACAAATTCAATAGTGTAAACTGTTCGAGTGAAAAGCGACATGAAAACCTACGAAAATTTAAAAACATGAAATTGACAATAATAAAAAAAAATCTGTCTGCCTTTTTCTTATTTTAATTAATGGTTTATATGACGTTAACAAATAATCAAAATTATTTAGTTATCTTTTATTAATTACAGAATACTATTTTTTTCAGTACGCACCTAAAGTGTCGTCGTCAGATATATGTAGATAATTTTATATTAGAAATATGCTATAAAAAATAGTATGGTTAACTGGTGTCATAACGATTGTCGCAATGACATGTACTATCGTACAATGACATGTACACGACGTACACGACGTACAATGACATGTACATCGTTTTATCGCTAATACGTTCATATCTAAATATCACATAATTTAATTTTTTACGTCATTGAATAGGCAAACAATATATTTTCAAATGAAATTTGTTTGAAAACTGTAGCTCAATTCAGCGAAATTTTATAACTTTTTAAGTAACTTGTAAGCATGATTTTTAAAAAATCTATCTCAACAAAAGAACAGTTGTTTGCTAGTGTAAAGTAGCTATGGAGAAAGTGGCAGAGTTACCACAGATGACAATTTATTGCACTTTCTTAGTGTGAGTAAATTAGATTTAAAAAATGCATCTTTTTTTTAACATTTTTAAAAAAAAGATAATATTTTGTAATTGGGTTTACTTCCAAGCGCTGTTGTCATCAAGGTTTTCCTTCCCACGTGTACTGTTCCTATCAAATTTTAATATACTTTGAAAATTTAAATGTAAATCATTCTAAAAATTAAATGTTGAGTTGAAATCTATCGACAGAAAAAATTAAGTTATAACAAAAATGTTAAGTTGAATTGGTTAAGATGCACGTTGCAGCAGAATATGATTGGGAGCTTTACATAATTTTATCTGTCTTTTGTCTTTATTACGCATTACATGTTTCTTATTATCCTAAAACAACAAAGCTATTGTTCACCACTTCATAATCTTCAATGACGTTTCGGCTTTCAAACTCAAACTCAATCATTTAATTTGTACATTATTCATAAAAATGAGCACGTAAAAATCAAGCATTAATGTACTTTATTGTTTATTTACAATGCTCTGATAAGAAAACGGATATTGCTGTCTATTATTAATATTTATATTTTGAATAGCAAAGAATAATGTCTCAAGCTTATCTTTAGAGCTACCGACCATCGTCATATCTTAATATTCTACACTTTAATACTTTTTAATCACAAGATGTATCTTAGATGTAATCGCTAACTTGAAACAGCACAATAGTTAGTAAAATAATAGGTAATAATTGATTTTTTTATATATACTTTTACAGCATATATCAACGTATCAAAAAAGTGTTTGACCGTGTTAGAAATCGTGACATTATTACAGATGCTCTGGCTGAATGTTTTCTTGAAACATTCTGACGATTTGAATGAAATTTATTTGTGTTTTCAAATTTTCTACTTTTTTTGCTGAACAAGGAAAAAAATTTTTGACGCATTCCCAAATTTATTTTTGCATGCAAATTTTATGGAATTTTCAAACATTACTATTTAAAAGGATAACAACAGTTGCGGAAACCATCTGATATTGGTTTTCTAAACGAACAACTTAAGCTATTTTAATATATATGCATATATATATATATATTATTTAGTATTATAAATAGCAATATTTCGATCCGTCAATTTTTGTGCAAAATCGATTCCTTTTTAGAAACGTTGATTTAAAATTAAAAAGATTGAACTTTTGGTTTTCTAACTCGCGTAACTATTAATTTTTTTTTCTTGCTGAACAAAAATTTTTAATTTAGCTACTTCCAAAACATTTAAAAAGTATAGAAATCACTTCAGTTGTTCTCATTTAATTGGTACATCAATATCAGCTGTTTTTCATAGGATTTCATAAGTGCTGTTGTCCTATTAAGTATTTAAGAGTCAAACACTATTTCTTATTTTCCCATAAATGATTTGAATTATAATCGATATATGGAATATCCATCTATAATAATACTCTCTGGTTACTCCCTGATGACAATCTTTCACGTACGTCTACATTTCTAAAATCGTCCTAGAACTCCAACTTTAAAAGCCATCTCTGAAAGTTTCTTTGATTTTATAAGAAAATGAAAAACGCTATTCGAATTATTGAATTTAAATAAGAGGATCTGCAAATTTTATGCAGTTACGAATAAAAATGATTTCGTAAATGTACCAGAAAGCAGTATATTTGGATTTGTGAACTGTTTAAAACGGGTGCACACTTTTTTAATCTAAAAAATAAAGATTTAGTATTTAATTAATTGTTAAGAAACAACCTATCACATGCATTTTAAAGCAAAATACTCCGACAGATAAACAGGATAGTGACATTAGAATTACAGTTATTGTAAAAATAAAAGTTCTAATATTATGTTTGGAAAATACGAAGTTTTAATTTCGACACTGAGTTTTGGAAGAATGTTTTTCGTAGCATTTATACTTTAAACTCCATAGTAATTTTTGTGACATCTTTTATTCGTGACAGAATAATATATGTGCCCAAATATATGATCTCCACTAGAGCAGTTTCAGGCGTACGATTTAAAGTTTTTATTATTCATATAAATAATGCACAAATTCAACTTTCTATTTTTTTTCGTGATGAATAGTTTTTCTTTCATAGATCATCCTCCTACTTAAGCTTACATTATATGTCTGCAAAAATACAGTAAAAACTGCCAAAACACAATCGATATGGACCGAAAAAATTCCGTTTAGACAATTTTCCGTCTTAGAAAGTATAGATGTATATTATTCTTCCGTCATGGAAGTTTTTCCGTATTACACTCTAAAAACGACATTTTCAAAACTGAGCAAAAAATACTCAAATCTGGGTATGTCGCATAGTCAAAATCGCTCCGAATCAAAATTACTCAAGTTTGAAACATGTATATAATTTCTGAAAACATGCGCACGCTCAAGAGCAAAACATCATGTCCTCATATTTGAGTATGTCCATGTTTCAAAAATGAGTTTGAATTGATCCTAATCATTTTTGAGCATGTCTTATTTCAAAAATGAGTATGAACTGACCTCTATGTGCTCAGTTTTCAGTATGTCCATGTTTCAATATTCTGAGTATTTCTGATATTTCAGAATTTAAAGCATTGAAATAAAAAGTTTCATAACAAAATGAAAATATCGTTTTACTCGGATTTGAAAGCGTCATTTTTCTTTGTGTAGAAGGTATAGATGGTATGGTATTTTTCCGTCAGCATATGGAGTTTTTCATTTAAGATAAGAATACGTTATAGATAAAATAATTTAATATAATTATATACAAATTCTATAAATTAATTCAAAATTTTTTAATGATAGTCCAGTAGAATGTGGATTAGTATTCAAGAAGTTTACTTAAAAAAATAGTTAAAATTTACATGCATGTTACAAAAATATACTATAACGATGAAATATCGTGATATCTGGATATAATTGTTTACTTTAATCTTTATTCAGTATTACAAAACCACCTAAGAGTTGTTTGAATGCACTTTGTGAAATAATAACACAAAAATCTTTAATCTAATATTGCTAAATTATGCGATATTATACATTTCATAATAACTGAATTTTTGTTTATCCTTAAAAATGTTTCTTTTTGTTAGAATGCATATATATATATATATATATATTAAAGAGATTTCGTGTATTTAAATTAAAACATTTTTTATATTAAAAAAAGAATAAAAGTATTTATTTCTACAGTGTAAAACAAAACCCTTGATTAGTAAATCAATGTTTGGCAGAAGCTCAAAGCTTCATTATATTTTAAATACAGAACACCATATAAACAAGAGTAAAGTGTAATTACAAGCAATATTTAACAAGAAACTTGATACATAGTATACAATTCTATAATTACACCGTCGCTTTAAACTAAATCATTAATTCAGGCTTAGCAGCAGTTACATTTGGAAACAGAATTAATAATTAATATCATGATGTAGTTAAATGAGGGTTAAATTATGTTAAATGAACAGTGCTCTGACTCGGCTTAGTCGATATCAAATGATGTGCTAGTCAGAATAATTCGAAAATAAAAAAAATCTCAACTTTTAATATTCACGAATATTTAAAAAGATATTTCACGAACACAAAGAAATATTTACGTGTTAAGTTTTTTTTTTTTTTTTTTTTTTTTTTTAATGTGTCCAATAACTATAATAATAACGATAAGTGTTTGGGTGTGTGCCGGTCTGCTGTTTTATGAAGAGATTTGTACGTGAAGGGATACAAGGTTTAGCAGAAAGGTATCCAAATGTCTCAAGTTATGCACTTCGAAGGCAGTTTTTGGATATTTTTATTAGATTTCATTAATTTACTTTATGCGATTTTTAGCGATTTTTCATATTTCGTGACGATTTTTACCCATTAGTACAAGGAATCTGGTTTCAATCTTTTGGGCCAATATAGTAAATTTTGTCTTATTTTCAATAACGCTTATTCGGAATTCATACAACGATTTTTGAATGTTTCATGCGATTTTTAGCATTGTTTCACGTCCAACAGTGAGTTTTTGAATTTCATGAAAGCAGTTTCGTTTCAGTCGTTTAGCCAAATATACTAAATTTTGTCCTCTGCAATTTTGGATTTTTTTCACGAATTTTGTATGTGCTTTTTAGCGTTGTTTTGCGGCTAGTTTTTGACATTCGTAAAAATAATCAGGTTTGAGTCTCTTAGACGAATATAGTAAATTTTGTCCTCTGCGATTTTTGAATTTTCAGCGATTTTTTATGCAATTTTTAGCGTGTTTTCGCGTTTTGTCTTTTTTTTTATTCGTAAAAAAACACGGGTTTGAATATTTTAGGCCAATACAGTAAGTTTCCTTCCGTGCGAATTTTTAATTTTCCGCAAATTTATTTACTATTTTTAGCGTTGGTTTTTTTTTTTTTTTCGTAAAATTAATACGATTTTAATCTTTTAGTCCAATGAAGTTAATCTTGTCCCTGTGATGACTGAATTTTTAGTCAATTTTTTATGAGATTTTCAGCGTTTGTTCGTGTTTTGAGGTGATTTTTGACGATTTTTTTCTGAAACTGAAAGAACTCTCCAGTAACTTTTTCTCCTGCCACGATTAAATTCTATTTGGAAGAATGTAAAATTGCATGCAATGAAATGTAAAATTGCATGCAATGAAAATGAAGATGCTTAAATTTTGAATTTAATTTGAGGCGAAATAAAAACAATATAATTCAAGGTTCGTATGATTCGAATCCGAAGCGAGCGTATCCCGCACGAGCGCGTTATACACAGCGTTACATACGTTATACAATGTTTTACTATAAGCTAAAACATAAATAAAAAGATGATTAAAGTAAATATAAGGACATACTACTTGCAAATAAAAATAATTGTAAATGTAGACAGGATAAAATAACAATAATAAAGACAATTATAATAATAAAAATTTATAGTAAATTATAATAACAAAGTTTGGTATGTATCTGTCTGTCTCTGTTTTCTGGAGAGATCACGGAGCAATAAGATATCGCAGTAAGGTACCTTTATGTCTGAAGTTATGTCCCTCGAAGGCAGTTTTTGAACTTTTCGATTAGATTATTGTATTTAATTGTTTATACGACATTTTAGGCTATTTCCAATAATGTATATTCGGAACCTGTACATCGAATTTTGAATTTTTTGAGATTATGTTTATTAATTTTTTATGCAATTTTTACTATTTAGGGCGATTTGTTTGACATCTTTAAAAAAAAAAAATCCGAACCATTTTTTGTTTTTTTAATTAAATTTTTTTATTTAATTTTTTTAAGTGATTTTTAGAATTTTTCGCATTTTTAGGCGATTTTTTCACATTAATAAAATTTATCCTGTTTCAATCATTTATATCAGTATAGTAATTTTTGTCCGCTTTTCAATAAAGTTTATACGGAATTCGTAAAACAATTCCTGAACTTTTTTGCAATTTTTTTTCTTTCTTTTTCTGTGATTGTAAGCATTTTTTCGCGTTCTTCTGCAATTTTTTAATATTCGTAAAAGAAATAAGTTTTTAATATTTTACCCCAATTTAGTAAATTTTGTCTTATTTTCAATAAAATTTATTCAGTGCAGCAATTAAAAAAAAAATCTTTGCTATATTTTTTAAAAGTCCCCTGATTTTTCGTTGTTAAATACAGATTGGAAGCATTCCAAATTCGTTCCTATAGCAATGTGAACGAAAAATCTAGAAATGTAAAATTAATCTGAGTCGATCGACGCGTGCTTTTAAGATAAGACTATTTTTTTATAAAAATAATAAATAATGATATGTGTAAGCCGCCGCAGGCATTGGCGCTTCTCCAAGCCTAGGTTCGTTCGGAATTTTTTCGTCTAAAAGTAAGTAAAAATCATTATAATTCAGCTTCGTTTGAGTGGAGACCGGAACGTACGTACACTCTAAAACCGACATTTTCAAAACTGAGCAAAAATACTCAAATCTGAGTATGTCGCATAGTCAAAATGGCTCCGAATCAAAATTACTCAAGTTTGAAACATGTATATATACTCATTTCTGAAAACATGCACACACTCAAGAATAAAACAACATGTGCTCATATTTGAGTATGTCCATGTTTTAAAAATGATTATGAATTGACTACTGTGTGCTCATTTTTGAGTTATTTCCATGTTTCGAAAATGAGTTTGAACTGACCCTAATCATTTTTGAGTATGTCCATGTTTCAAATATGAGTTTGAACTGACCTTAATCATTTTTGAGTGTGTCCATACTTGAAAAATGAGTATGAACTGACCTCTATGTGCTCAATTTTGAGTATGTCTATGTTTCAGTATTCTGAGTATTTCTGGTATTTCAGAATTGAAAGCATTGGATTTTGTTTGAAACAAAAAGTTTCATAACAAATTGAAAACATCGATTTACTCAGATTTGAAAGTGTCATTTTTCTCAGTGTAAGCCCGGCCCTTGTGTACTCTGCCGAAGGCAGTGGGGACTCCCAACCCCACGTTCGTTTGGAAAGAAATTCGTTTGATTCGCAATTCATTTGGGAAAGAAACGACCAGCGAAACGAACTAAGCTCCGCTGATATTAAATAAAAATACATGTACTATTATTAAGACGCCAAGACACAAATGACTAATAATAATATATATATTTAATTTTACACATATTTTTTTCTTAACGCAATTAAAAAAACTCGTGTTTTTTTATAAATATTCGAGCACATACGTTTTCCAAATTTTCATCAATATAAATTCATGAAATATATAGTAAAACACATAATACCGATGCAAGATATAAAGGAAAGATCAATTAATACTAAATTTAATATGAAACAGAAATTAACTGTACCTAAGACATAGCTTTTGAGTTTTGGTTTTCATTTGTTGTTTTATAACTGTCGGCAAGTTATAGCAATAAGCTTATTTAGATCTGTAATTAATGCTCTTTACTTCGTACGCGCTGTATGGCAATGAGCTGACGCGTTTGTTTGCAGGGAATGCTATGTCCAATGTCAAACAATCAAAAGCTAAACTTTTAAATTATATTTAAGAATTATAAATATTTATACACGATAAAAAAAATTGTTTCGCACGTACAATCAGACCTACCCACCACAAAAAGGGGGGGGGGACCTCATACATTTTAATCACCAAATTTTCGCAGGGAAAAACGGAAAAATGGAAATAGCCATTCGACTGTAAATTATATTTCCTTTCAAATTATGGTAAAAACATACAAGTGTCTCGCGGCAGACATCACGTGACCATACTTAGATTCTTATCCTTTTATTGCTTTAAATGCGCTTTGCCTTAAAAAAAAACCGTATTTGATAATATTGCACTTAAACTTTAAATATTAAAGGCTGCTTTAATGTAAAATTTTAAGCACATTTTATCGTATTTAAATAAGTATTTTATTTAATTAATTGTAATAAATCTAATTGTTATAAATATCAAAATTAACTTTTTTTTAAATATTCCACGCATAGCATTTTAAAATCAAAAAGTAGAAGAAAAAAAATTCTGAAATAGACTATTTAAGTATTTTACTTTGAAAATAAAAATTAATCTTTAATTTTTATTAACATCAAAATTTACTTTTATTAAAAATATCAACATTTATTATGAAAAATGTAAAGCAACCTATAAAACATTTATAAATAAAAAAGTTAAAAAAAAACAAACCCTGCAATAGAATATTTTACCGATAAAACATTTTAAAATAAAGATCGACAGGAAAACTTGTGAATAAAAAAAAAAACGTGGGATTCGAACACATTCTATCTAGACTCAAATGCATCGCTCTAACCCTTTTTCCACCCAGCACATAGCCGTTCGGCAACAAAACATTAAAATAAGTAGGCAAATCTGTAATCTGAAGGCAGAAATCCAAATATGGTCACGTGATGTCAGCCGTAAGACACTAGTTAAAAATAAAGAAATAGGGGGTCGTCTTCATACTCTAATTGTACAAAATTCTGAAATTTTCAATACGAACACCTAATTTTGACATCATATTTGTTTTTTTCGGCAAATTTTAGTTAAGGCTAGCAAACTTGAAGTCATTAGATAAAGTAGTTTAGGAATTATGAAGGTTCAAATTTGGAATTCCTACACACAGAAAAAGGAATTGATTAAAACTACAAAACATGTTTTGTTGAGTACATTTTGGTTGTTTTAGCAAAATTCAAGTAAAATTGAATCATTTTACTTGAATTAACAAAACATTTTTTGCTGACGATACAAAATTTTTTTTTGGAATTGCAAAAAAAATTTTTTTTGTTGATTCAAACAAAATTTCCATTGACCTATATTTAAACAAAAATTTTGTTTAAATATAGGTCAATGGAAATTTTGTTTGAATCAACAAAAAGTTTCTTTTTTTTTTTTTTTTTGCAATTCCAAAAAACATTTTTGTATCGTCAGCAAAAGTTGTTTTGTTAATTCAAGTAAAATGGTTCAATTTTACTTGAATTTTGCTAAAACAACCAAAATGTACTCAACAAAACATGTTTTGTAGTTTTAATCAATTCCTTTTTCTGAGTGTAATATTAATTTAAAACTACATAACGGAATGAGCTGTAATTCCGGATTCAGACATTTGAAGCTTCTAAAAATTTATTTATGTTAAAAAAAATTTATCTGTTACAATTCATATTTTTTACGAAAATATATTTCAAAAATACCTATTTTGTGAAATTATTTTTTGAAAAAAGGTATGCGTTCCAAATAATTTCTAAACCAAATGACTTCCCGTTTGGTATCTTAAAGTAAAATGTGCCAAAAAAGCCAAATATGACGTTAAAGTTAGGGGTTTGTTTTAAAAATTTCAGAATTCGGTACAATTTCAGAATGAAGACGACCCCCTAAGCTTATTTTTTTAAATAAATGGAAAGATTATATAATTTCCAGACGAATTGTTATTCACTTTTTACCCTAGAACAGTTTGGATGATTCGGTTATTGACAGATAAGTGGGCTGTTTGTTCTCTTTATTTTGAGAGGGTGGTGGTGGTGGTGGGGGGGGGGGGCTATACGTTTGATTTCACCGTAAAAAATACCATATAAAACCCATAAAAAACATATTATAATACAAACACAGCTGCTCTTATCTATGTTGGTGATAAGTTTTGAGAAATGTAATATACCTAAAAACAACAATAATATATAAAATTATAATATTTTATGAATTCTCTGTAGTTTATTTTAAAGGTTAAAAAAAAAAGTAAATGCAGAAAAACTTTTAAAATGTTACGACTATAATATTTGCAAAATGTGATTACATAAAATACTGGATCAACAATTTCATTCATTTGATGATTTCAAAAATTGCATTCAATCTCATTTTGCAAAATAATATATTTCTTCGTTGTTTTATAATGGGAAAATTCCTGGTCAGAATTACTGAACCAATTCTGACTATTATAATCTACATAACAAGGTATAAAACCATCATTATTATATTCATCTTCAGCAGATTGTTTTATATTTTATTCTGAAGATTTTTATTTTAAGTTGGTGCAGAAAAAATTTAAGAGAGATCGTATTGTAATTTTTTGTGAAATGTAATCACATAAGATATTGATTTAAAAATTCTATTTCTTCAGAAGCTTTAAGAAGCTTTCGTCAATACAAGTTAGCAACAGTATGCTTTCCTTCATTATTTTATAATAGGAGAAATATTATTTCGCAATAGTAAAAACTAGTAGTCTTCTGTATATGTATGCCGTATAATTTACGAATATTTGCTTTAAGAATTTCATCTTTGAACTTTGAAATTGACTAAAGGTAAACAACCGATAGTTATGTCAATAACCGATAATATGCTTTATATTTACTGTACAATAATGTTCTATACAGTAACTATAATTTTTCTGAATTTTTTCATAAATATTTCAAAATATTTTAGTATATTAGAGTACATAACCTAAACTAGATAATCTCGCTAACATTTTTAAAAAGTCCAATTACAGCGAAGAAATTTCTTTTACCTCTTCATTATTCCTCTTCTATACTTAGAAGTTATTTAACTATTATAATAAGCCAACGTACCTTTGACATACATAACAAAAATGAAAAACCATGCGTCAAACATAGATTATGAAACACTTTCCAACACATTCAAAATACCGGAACAAAGCTTCACAGTTTACTAAATAAACAATTTAGAAAACACATGACACATTTGAAAACCCAATTTCAGCAATTACTACCAATAGTCAAACAAAATATCCGAATTCTTTTGTGAAACCCTGTATATGTTCTATAAGCAATTTCCGTAAATAAACGGAAATGTACGTGAGATATTTTGAGCAGCCCTATATATGATCTATAGAATTTATATGCACAATTAATATGCAAAATATTAGTTACATATAAAAACGCGTACCACAACTGGAAACGTGCTACCAGCAATTATTGTTCATAGATTCACCGTAACAAACTTCTTTTGAATGACCTTGTAAATGAGTGATACATTCATTGAATGATGCACAACATATTCTACAGTAAGCGCCGTGTAATGTACCTCAGTGATAGATATGAGTTTGAATATGTTTGAAATAGTGTAACATCATTAAAATAAGCTGCATTCGATTTTTTCTTATAGGCCGTATAATATAATGAAATTCTTTTGAGTGACCCTGTAAATGAACGATACATTTTATGTACACCATATTCTAAAATAAGCGTCTCATAGTGTACTTCAGTGATATGTATCAGTTTGAATATGTCTAAAATAATGTAACATCATTAAAATACGCCGCAAAAGATTTCTCTCCATAGACCATAATGTAAAGAATTCTTTTGAGTGTCCCTGTAAAAAAACCGTAAATGCTACACACTTCATTTTCAATACCAAACATACCATATGAACCCCAATAACATATATCAATTTCAAGGCAATCCGAGTATATTTACGCGAGTTAGATCACAGACTGACACACAGACAAACTGAATTCATAAACACTTCACAACTATGTTTGAAAGTGTTAAAAATCCTCATTTCACTACTGGAATCTATATAAAAAATGTACTTGCCAAATCAAAAGTATGAATAGTAACTAATGATTTCAAGAGAATGCATGGCTTTCGACAGAGGAATATATTGTTGTGAGCTCGGGGTTCGAAAAGATTGAGGCCTTTTGCATTGAGTTACATAATTCTCGACAGGAAATACATCAAACAATACTGCAATTTCACAATAAAAAATGGAATATTTACAAATGTACAAAATTCATAACAATATTTAACAAAATTAAAAAGTAAATTAAGTTTATTGCTCGGAACTCAATAAAGTTTGATAATTTAAAACGTGCATTTATTTTCATAATGAACATTTATAATTATAAACGTACAAAAACATTTTTTACTTATTAATAGTACTTTTTTAAAAATACTTGTTTTTTCTTTGGTGTTTTTTTTTCATTGTATGTGTAGGGGGGGGGGGGGAGGATATTATTTTCTATATTGGCGTTTACCAAACTAAGAAGATGGATGAGTTCTGCAAAAATATATTGTTAATTTTATCTGTAATAAAAAATAGTACGAATACAAGATGTGACATCCTAAATAAAGGAAATAGTGAAGAAATATAGATAAACAACAATATGAGAAAACGTAAAATTATGCGTAGAAGAGCCAGTTAAGACTTCTTGTCAGTAAACTTCCTGATTTTCCTCGCTAATATTAATCCCATGGGCGTAGGATGCATTCGTATATTTAAAATATCTTCTCGGGAAATTAATATTTTTAACTTCTGTTTTCTGTGTACTGTTCTTAAAGAATGTCTCTATTTTTTCTTAGCTGTCAATATAGTTCTAAAATATGTGTTTAATTTATAATTTTATGTGTTACAATTTTAGCAAAACTGAATAAGATTTTAACCCTTCACATAAAATTAAGTATATATTTTGAAAAAATTTACAAGAAAAAAAGAGACATCTTTTAAGAAGTGTACACAGAAAACAGAAGTTATAAATATTATTTTCCCGAGGAGATATTTTAAATATAGGAATGCATCCATAGGATTAACATTAGCGGGGGGAAACGGGAAGTTCATTGACAAGCAGCCGTAAGGCTAAAATTGACAAACTTCCATCCTGCTATAGACACTTTTGGGAGTGAAAAACAATGTGCATTGACAATTAAATTGTATATTTTCATATTTTTGTAATTATACCTCGTTGTTATTATTATTATCCACATTATGGATACTTATTACTGTTTTTGTGTATATGCTTTTTACGAAAATTCACTATTTTCAAAATATAAATTAGTATATTAAAGCTTGTATCTAACTACATATGAAGATCGAAGAAAAAAAAATCATTTTAAGGTGAGTAGTAAAAAATTTCAACTTTTAAGGTGAGTCGCATAACAATAAAGTTTAGAAACCGCTGTTTCATTCCTTTTTCCTTACTATGAGAATTGCACTCTGCTGGTGGCCTATGGAATACTGCTAAGCTTACATTTGATTCAGCGCTCATGTAATGAACAATTAATGGAATAAAATAATAATTTTGTTATTATTATTCTCAAATTAAAATTAAATACCACAAACTTTTGTATAAACCATAACACATTTGCAAAGTTTTGGTTGAATCAGAATTAACCGCTTTGCGACGAGCGTCAATTACATTTCTTTTAATCTTTGTACACCACTATATACATATCGTTATTTCTGACCAGGGCTTAATTTGCGCCGGAGCTCAGCTCCGTTACTTCTATGCTTTTAGCAAATATTTAATATTGGCCAGAATTCACCAGAGCTCATAAACACTGCGCTCCGGAGCCCAGTGCAATAACGCGTCCGAAAAACGAATCTTAAATTACCCTTTCCTCCCATCTCCAATCTTTTACCTTCTTTTGTAACAAAACACTTATAAGTGACGTCATGTGTCTCTCACGTACGAGATGGAGATGAAACAGGCTCAATTTTAATATCAGTCTTCGGGTTTGAGCAGGCTCGAGCTCAATCTGTCTTAAATTCAAAAGTTTATTTATTTCCATTTCAAATTATTTTAATGCTATTTTGATCAGAATAAAGAGTAAACAGAAATAGTCTTTTTCTATTCTGCATAACTGCAAACATTCATTTTTTGTGTTACACTATTTCCAAATCATAATCCTGAGTTTGTTTAATCACAGAATTCTGCGATTAATTAACATTAAGATTAGGCAAAGGTTTCTATTTTGAAGTAGCAATTACTAAAAAGTGGAATAGTTGATAACTAAGTATACGCAGATAGATGTATTTAAAATTTTTATTTTGCTAAATAAAAAAATAAAAAAAAAGCTTTAAATTTTGAAAATAGTGTATGAAATATAAATATGTAGATTTGGGTGACGGCGGAGGGAGGGGAGGGGGGTACGCTACGAGTGTTAGTACTGCAGAATATTAGGGCTCCGGTATTTTTTTCTTAGAAATTAAGCCTTGCTTATTTAATATCTGAAATGTTGTGATTATATAAGGCGAAAATTTCTATACTAAAATACTGGTGTTAAAATGCAAAGATTTTGTACATCGTATACGTGCTGCTCGTCCCGAAGGAGTTACGGAAAACAGCATTTCTTTTATGAAAAAAAACGGTAAGCGTTATCTATTGTATTTGTCGAAAGATGTATGTAAGCATGAATGCATTTTATACGATGTATGTAAACATGTAAGTAAGTAAAGAATATATTTAAATGTGGATACAATACAGTTAAGTATAAATTATTCAGCATAAAGTTACACTGAAGGTGATTCAAGACTGAAAAAGGTCTTTATTTGTTTTAAACTCTCCGGCTCAAATTAAAAAAAAAATTCAAATCCATTGATCCATTAAAGATCCATTGGATATTTAACTGTATAAGAAACCGACTGTGATGGAAAAGGAATAATCATCCTGATTATGTAAAGGGATAGAAGAAACCATACAAATAAATTACAATTGAAAACATTAAAATTCTCCCTCATCTGCATATTAATTTATTATTTTTAACAAAAATTCTTCATTTTTACATAAAAATTGATTAGCTTAAAACAATGGATGCGTTTTAGAAGATATGGATTTGAAACGAACAATGATTAAAGAGGACATTTTAAAACTTTTAATTTAAACATTTTAAAACTTTTTTTAACGTCGAATTTCAACGGTGCCTTTGGGCAGATGCAATACATATGCGCATAGGAGCTCATTCGATTGCATTATCACAGGGTGGGGGTGGGGGGTGCTTATACTATGTTATTTTATTTACTGAATATGAGATGAAAGTAGGAAATTTGTATGATACTTTATGATAGGACTATTTGTATGATACTTTATAGCTCCATGACCTTTTTTTTTTTTTTTTTTTTTTTTTCTTGTCGTGGGGAATATGGTGGTAATGTCAAACTGATTTGCATTACACATTTGTTTACGGCGTGTTCATTTGGAGTTTGCATCGGAAATAGCATTTCACTGGGAGGGGGGGGGGAATTTTTTAAAATAAAATATTTGACAGACTGTTTCATACGAAGCCCTACTTAAATAATAAAAAAGCTTATTTTACTGATATTGTTATAGTATTTTTTTTTTCGTCACGTTTTGACGGGTTCCATCTAGTTATTTTTTATTATTATAACATCGCAATTAATTTGAAAACTATGAGTAAGATGTTTTGAAATTTCGCAAACTTTCATAACTCCTGGGACACCATACAAAAATGTGTAATATTAGCAAACTGCTTATGCCGTGTATGTGACACTGCTTCGACATTTAAACTAATGCATCATATATCAGTCGGTGAGTACATCATATTTTAATGAAAACATAATCAGAGGATCTAGGTTTCTGTGTAAAAAAAATTTATTAAAACATTTACATCTTTAAAAGGAACAACTTTAAATTATAAAAAATCAGTATAAATGTAATTGTTAATTTTTTTTTTTAATTTAAAGAAGTTATTGCAAGAACCGCAAAATAACATTTTTTTACATAAGATTTCCTGGAGTTAATGCTCCCTTTCCGTTCAAAAGATGCGGGTCAATCTCAACCGGAAATCAGTCGTTAATATTTCGATTCCCGAAAATCTTTATTCCGCCAAGAATTCCAGAGAAAAAAAGCCCCCCAGAAACAGAACAACGAAAATGAGTATTTCATTTGTTTCAAGAGAGTAACAACAAATAATCCAGGGCATTAAGGTATACTTTTGCAATAGGATTTTTTATTTCGTTTTTCTTCTATTTATTAATGGTAAGTTATAGAAGGGGATTGCTATAGTTCTTCGAAATATAATTATATTTACCTTACAAAGAATTACGTGCTGAGATAAAGGATAAACTATAATTTAATTTACTTGTAATTTTTAAGTATGTTTAAATATGTGTTAATAAGTAATAATATTAAATACGTGAATTTTCATATTGCTAACAAATCGTATAACTAACAGAGTTGAAAATGTCCAGTCCGTGAATCGAAACCGGATCCTTGGTATAACGCACCAGTGCTCTACCACTGAGCTACCAGGACAACACCCAGTCTGACATTTCTGACTGATGTGAGTTATACCAAGGATCCAGGTTCAATTCCCAGCCTTGGTATACGCTTTGTTATTAATATGAAAATTCACGTATTTAATATTCAATAATTTCGGGCGTAATTTCACTTCTGAAAATTAATTGAAAAATTAATTAATTATATAAATAATAATATATTTAAATATGTAGGTTTTAAATATGCTTTTGCGTTTTTATAATTTTTTTAGCATTGTATACTTAAAAAATATCATAACTAAAAGAATTCAATATTCAGTTATGAGATATTAGCGCGGTCTGATTACCCAACAGGCATATGAAGCATGAGCTTTCAGTCTACAATTTAAGAAGATCACCAAAATGGCTAAAAATAATATTCTAATTCCCATTTTTATTTTATTTATTTATTTATTTTTAGTATGCATTTTTAATTTTTCGGACGCGAAAATTAGCCATAATGCAAGAGAATATCCACATATTCCTGGAAACTTATATGTAACTGGGAAACCTGAATAATATCAATAGAATGTTAACCAATCATGTGACATCCTGATGTACTGGTTATAAAGAAGCCACGTAACTAAACATACAAGAACTACATATACTATAAATAAACTCTACTTAAATTATATAGAGGGAACATAAAAACAAGTGGGTAAGTGTGATCGAAGATCGCTCAAAGGGTTTCGTTTAATATTCCTTTCAAAACACTTTATTCTTTCTTTAATAAATTCAAACAAATATAATTTAGCAACAACAACAAAAAAAAAAGTCATGTTTTTTATAAAGTAAAAATTTACCGGTCTATTTTTCCATTTTTTCGAATATCTAAACCAGACGGATAGCGGTCCAAGCCCGCTATTATATTCTGTCATAATAATATCCGTCATACGGACTAAATGCAATATTAAAAAAAATAATTTCAAAATTTAACAAATTGTACACCTTCAAAATGTTAAAATAGGCGAATATTTCTATAATCGGATTTTTATCACGATTCAATATGTTTCTCAAACTCATATATTTACTATTCTCTATTACTCATATTGATACTCGCTTTGTATTATTCTCAAACATTTGAAAAATTAGTTAAACTTCCTATAGGACGTCAGATTTTCTTTTTAATTCTCTAATGACGTGATATTAATCTGCTTTGTCCACTTACACATAATCATACTCCTTGTATTATTGAGAAATCTTAGACATTTTCCGTTTTATTACGACTATGACGTTAATCAATTTTATTTTAAATTTACCTTTTTTCAATGGGTTATAATGAATCCATGATGTTATAATTTAAAAAGGGGTAGCGTGTGGCCTTTTCATATGGATTAATTTCAATATGTTACATCGAAACGAATTTTATTTAATATTGTTCTCGAATTTCTTAATATTTACAACTCATTACAACAATTTTTTTCAGCTGGTTTCGTTTCAACTTTCAATCAATTTATAAATCAATAGAGTCCAGTCTTGTGCAGTAATTTTGAAATCTTAACATCCAACCGAAGTATCTTTTTCACTCCTCACAAAAAGTTCAAACGACGGCCTTGCCGTTGCCTTCAGAGAAATCCTCTCTCTTTTTAAAATCTGTCAGCAAAACCTTTTCTTCCCCACTAAGATGGGAATCCGTCCTGAGATGAGTGTGTTTCTACCGACACTCGTCTCCCCCCAAACTCTAACTTACCTCCCCTCGATTCTCTTTCTCGTCCCTTGGCTCCAACAAAAGTCTCTCCGTTCACCAATCAAAGAAGTTTCCGTTCACGTCATAGCATTCAGTCTTCCTGTGATTCGATCGGGATTCCTTTTTGGGAGGTCTTACTGAAATACCAAATGTTCACACGGGTAAAGTTCTCACGCTAAAACGACCACACATGAAGCCGGCGAGATCAGAGAAATATTTTGCTGTCGAAACAGTTTCTGTTCACAGGATTGATCGAAGCTATTCTGTGCCTTTGCAGGTCAGCGACATTCTTGCAAGCTAGCAGAAAAATATGACAGAAGTTTTCCAACACCTGGGAACTTCTATCGTTGATTATTTTGCATAATTAGCAGACTGTGGGAGATTTAATGAAATCGTTACAACACCCACACCTTTAAAACATTTTCCGGGTGAAACATGGAAAATCTGCAAAAAAAAAGGGTTAGCTCAACATATTTGAGTGGCTAAAATAACATTTCAATTTAACCTCACTATATACATCAGTGACCTAATTTCTTATATCCTGTTTACCATTTCTTGAACATCTAGCTTTAGAGATTTTTTTTTAAAGATACTTTTTTTTTTTTTTTTTTTTTTTTACTACACATGCCAAAATAACAATAAAACTAAAAATAATCACATATGTACAAAAGATTGAATTTTACTCAAAAACTTACTACTGAATTGCTCTACTTAAGTAGTCAACGTGGGGTATATCTTTACCCGGTTTGTGTCGGATGGCATATTGAAACGGTTGCAGGGCTAGCGCCCATCGAAGTAATCTGGGATTGTTACCTGCATTATTTTTCAGAAACACCAAAGGGCTGTGGTCTGTTTCTATACGAAATTCTTGACCGTCAATGTAATGTCTTAGTTTCTTGATCGCAAAAATTTTAGCCGCGCATTCCTTTTCCGTTGCGCTAAAACTTTTTTCTGGGTCAGTAAACTTCCGGCTGAGGTATATTATGGGATGTTCTTCTGAGCCCTGCCTCTGTGCTAACACTACTCCGATCCCTTTTTCAGACGCATCCGTTTGCACAACGAATTCCAAATCATAATTTGGGGCGTATAGAATCGGTTCCCTGGTGATTTTATCTTTTAGTAGATCGAACGCCTTACTCATTTCGTCACTCCATGCTATTTTTTCTTTTTTGTGTTTTCCCTTCAGCGCTCGTGTGAGAGGTTCAACTATAGTGGCGTAATTTTCTATGTAACGCGAGTAATACCCTGCCATACCTAGGCATCTCCTAATTTCTGTTTTGGTTTTTGGCGCTGGCAATTCCGTGATGGCGTGGATTTTAGCTTCGGCGGGTTTTCGTTGTCCTTCCCCCACTATGCGGCCTAGATATTTAACCGTCTTCTGTGCGAGTTTGCACTTCGCTATTTTAACTTTTAATTTAGCGTCCCTTATTCTGACTAATACCTTTTCAAGATGTTTGATATGTTCCTCCCAATCGTCTGAAAATATGGCCATATCGTCTAGGTAGGGTAAGCAAAATTCTTCTAGACCATATAACAATTTTGCCATGAATTTAGAGAACCTATACGACGCGTTGAGGAGCCCAAAAGGCATTGACAGAGGTAAAAAACTTCCAAAATTAGTCACAAATGCGGCCAATTTCTGCGCCCTGGGTGTCATGGGTATCTGCCAATATCCTTTTGTCAAATCAAGCACCGTAATATACTTCGCGGCTGCCACTTTTTCAACCCTTTCCTCTATATTCGGGAGTGGGAAAAACTCTGCCTTCGTAATTGCGTTCAGTTTTCTATAGTCAATGCAGGGGCGCGGATCTTTTCCCGGGGCTTCCACCAATATCATCGGAGAATTAAAATTAGACTCCCCTTCCTTAATTATGTTGAGTTCTAACATGCGCTTAATCTCCTTTTTTAAAATTTCATTTTGTCTGGGCGATGTACGGTATGGCCTTATTCTCACCGGTTTTTCTTCTATAAGTTCTATATCGTGTTCCGTGAGATCCGTTAATCCTGGGTCGTTCGAGAACACTTCGCTGTATTCGTCCAATAAATTTTCCAACATATGCAATTGTTCGTTACTGCACCGATCCCTTAACCCACTATCCTCCACTACTTCGCTAAACTTGTAACTGCTGGAGTCTGCTAAGGGGTACACAATCTCTAAGTCTTGGGATGCATCTGGCTCGTGAAATTCGCGGGTTAAAATATTTATTTTTCCCACCCTTTTTACATACGGTTTTAAGAGATTTACATGATAGATCTGCGATTTTTCCCGTCTGCCCGGAACACTCACTATATAATTTGTCGCGGAAATTTTGGATTCGATCCTTCCGGGACCTATCCACCCTACCGACATTTTATTCTTTTTGTTCGTTGCTAAGACTAACACTTCTTCCCCTGGCTCAAAGTGCCTTTCGACGGCATTTTTATCGTACCAGATTTTACTTTTGTCTCTAGTGACCGTCATATTCTGGACTGCTAATTCCTGACAGCGCTTTAACCTATTCATAAGATTAAAAACATATTCAGTGACCAACTCTGGCTCTTGACTTTCCCCTGTCCATTGTTCGAACAATAAGGTTTCCGGGGTCCGTAGATTTCTCCCATGAACTAACTCGGCCGGGCTAAAACCGGTCGATTCATGCGTTACCGTCCTCAAGGCTAACAATGCATGCGGTAGATTTTTCTCCCAGTCACTACCGTTTTCCACACTCAATACCTTTAATAATCGTTTGACAGATCGGTGCCATCGTTCTATCAAATTTGAGGAAGGTCTACACACACTCGAATGATTTAGTTGCATTCCAAATTTCTCCAGAAAAATGGTGGTTACGCTTGAAGTAAAAGATTTTCCTAGGTCTGTCTGTACTTCAAAGGGGTAGCCTAAACGACTAAAAATTAAGGTTAGGGCCTCGACTACCGTTTCAGAAAGCATGTTTGGTATCGGTATAGCCTCAGGATATCGCGAATAACAACAAATTGCAGTTAGTAAATACCTATTTCCCTTGTTAGACACTGGTAAGGGGCCCACAAGATCCACCGAAAGTTTTGAAAATACCTCTGAAATTATAGGTACTAGCTTCAGCGGGGCCCTTTTCTGCTCTCCCGCCTTTCCCACTTTTTGACATGAGTCACAAGATTTTACGAAATTTTCCGTTTCTTTTATTATGTTCGGCCAAAAGAAATATCTTAAAATTTTGTCTTTTGTTTTCAATTCGCCCATGTGAGCCGCGATTCCCTCATGACATGCATTCAGAAGGCCTATCCTATATTTTGCCGGAACCACTAGTTGAATTCGTTCAAACCCCCGATGGTCTTTAGTTTTTCGTATTATCAACGAGTCTTTTATTTCATAATGCGATTTTTTTTCCATTGCCTTTTTCCTGATAATGTCTAAAGAAGGGTCACTGCTTTGTTCCATTCCAAACTCACCCCTACCTACTTTAGCCAGATCTAAGCATTGATCATTGAGAACTTCTTTGAGTAAATCTTTTTCCCAGGTCTCAACTGTCACCTCATCATCCGCCTCTTTTTCGTTTTCCCCGGCTAGGGGAGAAAGAGTAATTTGCTTGTTCGATTCGTTTTCTTTTTCTTTCGGATTCGTTTTAGCCTGACTACGCGTTATTACCGCATGTAGGGTTTTAATTGTTCCGTTTTTAATATCGTCTATTAACTTCTGCGATTCGTTACCCAAAATATAATATGACATATCTGCTTCGCTGTCGGCCAAAATTGCTTTACTTCTCACATTTCCAATGTCTTTAATTTCGAGCATTACATCGGCCGTCGGCAAACAATGCAAATCATTTATTAAAGGTTGTCTTACCCAAACGGTTCCCCCGTCTAATTGATCCGAATTAATGAATTTCCTAGACACCACGTCCGAACAGGCACCCGTGTCTCTCAACACGGTAATTTCTTTTCCATTAATTAGAGCATGACTTAAATAGGGTTTAAAACCTTCTTCCAATTCAGGGCTGTTTCAGATGTGACTAATTTTAGAGATGGGTTTTTCGTTTTTTTTGTATTCTGGGCAATTAGCTTTCAAATGCTGGGAGGATCCACACACGAAACATTTGTTCCACCTCTTTTGTTCAAATATGCGCTCTTTGTCTTTGTTAATATCTTTGTCTCGCCAATTTGTTTTGGTTTCGGGAATTCTCTCACTTCGCGTTTTTTCTTCGAACCTTGGTTTTTCCGTTCTTTTATCGGGAGGGAGCCTTACATTCCAAAAGGGCCTTTAATCGCTTCATATTCGTCGAGACAATTTGCAAAACTAACGGGTCTTTGTAGTTTGCCCACGAATCAATGAAATGCTCTTTCAATTCGCTAGAAGTACGGCGCTTGATCTGGTCCGTTATCAATAAATTTTTCAGACTATTGAAATCTGTAACATCTAACCCATTTAACCAACCCTCTAAATAACTATTGAGCTCGAAAATAATGTCCTTCCACGGAGCACCTGGATTGCGTGGATGTTTCATTAATTTTTGACGATACGCTTCGGGACTCATACGGAAGCGTTCTAGCAAAAACTTTTTGACGTATTCAAAGTTATCCGTCTGATCTTGCGATTCCCTTAAAATTAACTCTGCAATTTCGACCGGCACTAAAGCTAATAAATGCGTCACTAAGTCACCTGTCTCTATTTCCGCTTTGGTCGCCTGTCGTTCGAACAAATTTAAAAACAAAGTTATATCCGAGCGTTCTGGATTAAATCGATGCATGATTGTTCGGAGCGGCAATTTAGGTGGGCGTTCCGACCCGCCACTGGTCGTTGAACTGCGTCTATTTGCATCTTGCGTCAATCTAAGTTGTTCCAACGTAAATTCGCGTTCTTTTTGTTTTTCCTCTCTTTCTCTTTCTTCTTTCTCCCTCTCATATTCCCTTTGTTTTTCCTCTTTATCCGCGGCTATCTTGTCTTCGCGATCTTTTATGATATACGCAGCTTGCGTAAATGCAAAATCTCTATCATAATCATCGGCAGCTTCGATTTTTTGGATAATTACCGGTATCCTGTCATTTTTCCCTATTTCCACTCCCAGTTCTTCCGCTAAATTCTGCAAATCAATTTTCCTGCACTGTTTCAGATCAGTTACTTCTTGCATTTTAAAATTCTATGTAAATACAATATAAAGATGAAAATGATAGTTTCGCTCGCTAACTTATGCAATAGGGATTCTAACACTTTATGGAAAATTTTCTGCTACTACCCACATAATACTAACAATTTTAAATACAATTCAATTTGAGGAATAATAAAAATAGTATACATATAAAAATAGATTTTCAATATTGTAAAATTTTCAATACACTGACACGTTTTGGTGTCGATCATACACATTTAAAACAAATTTAGAAATTTGAAATTCTGTGCACATAATTCAACCAATACTTGATATTTCTGACCCCGCAGGTAACAATTTTCCCAGTTATAACAAAATGACCACTTTTTGCAACTGCTAAAAAATTTTCCTAACATCACATATGCAAAATATTTGATTATCAACAACATCTACTGTTTCACTAATAATATAAAAAAGTACACCTTTGAAATCTTTCAATCAGGAATAACTAGACAATCGACTTATTTGAAAAATCAAAATTTTTATCTTTTTTTTTTTTCGAGAAAAAAAATTATATATATATATACACATTTAGCCTGACAATCCTTATATTATTTTACTGCCAAAAGAAAATTCACCCTATCAAATTTTATACTGATAACAAATATACATATATTTTTCCAAATATGTTAAAATTTATTATATTTAAAAATTTATCATAATTTATCATATATCAATATTCAAAAAAAAATTTCTCAGAAATGAATTTTCCTTACCAAAGAATATGTAAACAAAATGAGAGCCACTCAAAAATGAATTGAGCTTACCTTTTCTACAGTCTTGGTCTGCATCATTTGTCGCCGGTTTCGGGTCTGGCCTAGACGTCGTCGATTGCACAGGTCATCTCGATTTGTCGGCTCCTGATGTTTCCATTTCAAGGGCTTGCTTCGGGCTTGTTATTTGTACACAAGGGCTTGCTTCGGGCTTGTTATCTGTACACACGGGCTTGCTTCCAGGACGGAGCTGCTGTCTGTCGTGCCACTGCCAGGGCTCGCTTCGGGCTTGTTATCTGTACACACGGGCTTGCTTCCAGGACGGAGCTGCTGTCTGTCGTGCCACTTGCCAGGGCTTGCTTCGGGCTCTGTTTCTACGTTCAGATGACAAAACTGCGGTGTCTGTGGTACCAGTGCAAGGGCTTGCTTCGGGCTCTGCTTTCCTCTCCTGACCTGGCTTCAGATCTTGCGCGCTTAGATGCGGGCGGGCGTCACTGCTACTGTCTGGGCTCTCTTCACTGATGCTAATCAATTTTTGTTGAAATATCCGACCCGCTTGCCACCAGCTATAATGAATCCATGATGTTATAATTTAACAAGAACGAAAAATCATGCTTCAAGCATAGATTATGTAACACTTTCCAACGCTTCTAAAATAATTTTACAAATCATACCGTTTAATAAGCTAAAAGATAACATCTAAGTAATCCGAATACTTTTATTCAGCCCTGTATAGGATCTATAGATTTGTATATATACTACATAGGATAATAAATTTTAGTTCAGTTAGGAAATGCGTAGCACAGTTTAAAATTCTCTGTCTGGAGTTAAATAATACGGAAATGTGTTCGCGAACTTTTGTGCTTCCCTGTATAGGATCTACAGAATTTTTACACACCACTTAATAGACAAAAAGCGAGTTAAAATTAAAATCGCTTTCAGTAACTTAAAACGCACTTCGAGGAATTATTGTTAACAGACAGTAGAGAATTCTTTTGTGTGTCCCTGTAAATGAACGATAACTGCTATACACACGATATTCTGTAGTAAGCCTCTTGTAATGCACCTCATATAAATTTCAATGCGTTTTAAATAGGGAAACATTATTTAAATAAACTGCAGACGATTTTTCTCCATAGACGTAATGTAACGGAATTCTTTTGACTGTCCCTGTACAGTAAGTATAAGTGCTATGCACACCCTATTCCATGTTAAGCTTCTTCTAATGCACCTTAGTGATATATATAAATTTCAATGCGTTCAAAATAGTGAAACATTATTTAAATAATCCGCAAATGATTTTCCCCCATAGACCGCAATGTAATGGAATTCTTTTGAGTGCCCCTGTAAAAAAACTATAAGTGCTACACACTTCCGTTGAAATAGGGAACATGCTATAGATAACGACTATAACATATAAAAATTGCAGAGCAATCCGAGCATATTTACGGGAGTTAGAGCACGGCCAGACGGCAGACGGCAGACGGCCAGACGGCAGACGGCCAGACGGCCAGACGGCAGACGGCCAGACGGCCAGACAAACCGAAGTCATAAACACTTTTCAACTAGGTTGGAAAGTGTTAAAAAGGGGTAGCGTGTGGCCTTTTCATATGGATTAATTTCCATATGTTACTTCGAAACGAATTTTATTTAATATTGTTCTCGAATTTCTTAATATTTACAACTCATTACAACAATTTTTTTCAGCTGGTTTCGTTTCAACTTGCAATCAATTTATAAATCAATAGAGTCCAGTCTTCTGCAGTAATTTGAAATCTTAACATCCAACCGGAGTATCTTTTTCACTCCTCACAAAAAGTTCAAACGACGGCCTTGCCGTTGCCTTCAGAGAAATCCTCTCTCTTTTTAAAATCTGTCAGCAAAACCTTTTCTTCCCCACTAAGATGGGAATCCGTCCTGAGATGAGTGTTTTTCTACCAACACTCGTCTCCCCCCAAACTCTAACTTACCTCCCCTCGATTCTCTTTCTCGTCCCTTGGCTCCAACAAAAGTCTCTCCGTTCACCAATCAAAGAAGTTTCCGTTCACGTCATAGCATTCAGTCTTCCTGTGATTCGATCGGGATTCCTTTTTGGGATGTCTTACTGAAATACCAAATGTTCACACGGGTAAAGGTCTCACGCTAAAACGACCACACATGAAGCCGGCGAGATCAGAGAAATATTTTGCTGTCAAAACAGTTTCCGTTCACAGGATTGATCGAAGCTATTCTGTGCCTTTGCAGGTCGGCGACATTCTTGCAAGCTAGCAGAAAAATATGACAGAAGTTTTCCAACACCTGGGAACTTCTATCCTTGATTATTTTGCATAATTAGCAGACTGTGGGAGATTTAATGAAATCGTTACAGGGTGAAACTTTTTATTTCATTTTCATTTTTCACGTGAAAATCGTCTGATAGAAAATTAATTATTGTAGAAAGAATTTCATTGTGGATTTTAAATCTTTGGCATCTGCTATAACGAAAAATGTTTCAATTTAATAGGAAAAGGCTGTTAGAATTTTGTTTTTTTATCTCTATTTATTAAAATAATACGAATTTTTCAAATTTTAATATTTTGAGCTCTTCACAGCTGCTATTCAGATTTATACACTAAGTTTCAACTCTGTAAGTTACATACTTTTTGAGAATGGCTCTGTGACGGACAGACAACGGAGCGGGGGTAATGCGGTTTCGTGAAATGAACGAAACCCTAAAAAAGCTATTTTATGAAATATACGTGAACTCAGCGATGTCACTCCCGGGAATAAAATTGTTAGAATTGACGAGTTTCTGTGTATGTAGAATTTATAACACTTTTCCCGAAAGGAAGGTGGCTTAAAAATGATACTGTGTTTCCCTTAATTTCAAAGGTTAATAGGGCACTGCATATTGAGAGCTTTAACAGCTAATATGATGCTTTAAAATACCTAGTGTATCAACGAACTGGTAATGTTATTTTCATGACAAGACTTGTACTTTCACCCTGTATCTGTTAGAGGATGGATACAAGTATAAGTGCACGACACTATGAAGATTTATTAACTATAAAATATTATTACCTGTATTATATCACCATGACTTTGTGACCGTCGATGTGAAGTCACAGTGACGTGGATATGAAGTCATTATGCCCGTTTTTGAGCTTTTCTCTGACGTCACACTTTGACCACTTTGTGAAGACTGTAACATTTGTGACTATTCTTCATCGGGTCAGGTGACTAGATTTTACAAGAATTACCCGGAAAGTTTAAATTGGCTTTTTTTTTCTTTTTTTTAGTTTAAGTTTCATTTTGGATAAGGGCTTGTGTGAGTTGATTTTCGCGAACATAATCTGACCCGGTTTGGGTCAGGTGTATTTTCTTTTTAACATTAAGTATGATTCGAAATAGAATCCTGAATAGGACCGAGTAATTAAATTTTATCTGAAACTGACACAACTTGGGTCGGTTCGGGTAATGCACGGATCCGGTTATACCCAAATTGAACCACTAAATTCTATTTCAAGTCAACTCCCTTTCCAACCCTAGCCGACAAAAAAAAAATTTTTTTGACTTGCAAACCAACATGAGAAAAAAGTTTCCGTCAACACGCATATCAACACAAAACCAGAACAAAAAATTAATTTAGAATTTAACACAATTATTGAAAAAATGTCTATAATGATATCTTTTATACAGAAAAATGAACATGTATAAAGATTCATATTACAGTTATTCATGTGAAGCAATATTCTGGTCTTTCTGTTGAAAAATCAGGTTAAGTCAACCTGACCAGATCCGGAAACATTTTAAGTCAACCTGACCGGATCTCGACTTCAACAATAAGAACAGAAAATAGGACCAACCTAACCCAAAGGTTACGTCTAACCCCACCGGAACTAGGTCGTTTGCAAATAAAATTGGGTTCTCGACCTGATGCAGGACGTAGTCGGGTCAGCAGTAATATATATATATATTCACTGTAGACTGGCTGCGTTTTAGATTCCGGAATAGTTCTGGGTAACTGCTTTTACCAGAATCCGACATCAACGGAACCGGGTCGGTTGAAACTTTTGTACTACTTGTTACATTCAGATTACAATTTCGCATATATCAGGGTAACCAAATTTTACCAGATCCGGGTACGTACCTGCATAGCATTCATGGTCACAGTGACGTCCCTATGACGTCACTGCAAGTCACAGTTGTGACGATACATCTGTGACCAAAATGTGACCATTCAGTGACTAAAATGTGAACTTCCTTAAAAATTCTAAAAAAACATACAAAACTATTTCAAACATGTTATTCATCGTAAAAATACTTTTCTGGTAAATTTTTAAATTTTTGTGTTGTTACTTTGACGTCATTGTGAGTCATGCATGTCGCGTCACAACTGTGACTAAAATACTACCATATTGTGAATTCACACTGTGACATAAATGTGAATTTTAAAAATCTTTAAAAAATGAGAAGAAACATTATATATAGTGTCATCTTTACGCATTTGAGAGTCTTAGTAATTTATTATGTCCCTTGGAAAGTAATTCATATTCAGTTATTCATTTATCTAACTAAAATAAAATGATCAGCATAATATATATATATATATAAATCGTTCTAGCTATGCAATTGTAAATTATCATCGGAACATAATTATTTATAAAAACTAGAAAATGTAATTTTTTAATTTATTTTTAAACTTATTTATTAATTAAAAAATATAGAAGTTTTATTTTCTATGCAAAAATTAATAATTAGTGTCAACATTAGTGCCAACTCACAAAATAATATTTAACTAAAGATGTAGAGTTTAGGAGTGATTTGTGAATAAAAATTTAAGAGTTAATAAGATAGCTAAACATGGCTTTACACGATCTCAGAACTTTTTAAGGTAAAAGAATCACGAGACTTGGCTGCATTTTTTCTGGTGACGTTTTTCATAGGATAAAATCTGTCAATACAGAGATTTTTGTGATTTTTTTAATATAAATTTTTAACATTATGCATTTAATTAAATATCTAAACTAAAAAATGAATATATCAATTATGAAATTTTGTGAGTTTTCACAGCTAATGCGATGCCATAAAGTCCATAGAATATTAACGAACTGGTTGTGTAATTTACAGAATAAAAGTCATAGTCTCATCATATATTTGCGAGCATGTTAATTATATTATCAAAACGCATAGTAAGTGAATATAAGATTTTAAATAAAGATTTTCTATTCAGTTTATTTATAAAACATTCTCATATATAAAAGGAGATGACATCCTTCAAGGAAAAATTAACATATGTCAGGTCTAATTCTAACTCACATCAAGTTTTTCAAAATCTAGAAAACTAGTTTATTGTATTTATTGTGTTTATTGTAGGTTCCGAAAAATAAAACATTTTTATCAAAGATTTCTGTGTGTTAACTTTCCATTTCCTTTCAAAAGATGCGGGTCAATCTCAACCGGAAAACAGTCGTTGTTATTTCGAATCCGAAAAAGCTTTACTGCGCCGGAAAACTCCCGAGAAAAAAATGTTACTGAATGAAAACAACAACAAAAAACTGTTTCATTTGTTTCAGGAGAGAGTAGCAGCAAATAATCCAGGGCATTATTGCGTACTTTTGCAAAAGGATTGCTTACGCCGTTTTCTTTTATTTATTAACAGTAATTTATAGAATGGAATTGTTATATTACTGTGAAATATAATTAGTCTATAAAGAATTGCCCCCAGGAGTAAAAAGAGGTGGATGAGAGAGAAAGTCAGTTAATTTATTTATACTTTTATGAAAGGGAAAAAAATCGGAAAGTATTTTGATATTTCTGAAGTGTTATATTATAACTGAGTAATATGTGTTTCTACACAGAAAAAAAAATTGATGCGCGGCAGCGTATTACTGCTTATTTTGCTGTTCATTACTGTTAATTTTACGGTATAATACTGGCAGCTGGGACTGTAAAATCAACACTTTTTTTTTTTTGCAGTGTAAGTATGAATATAATTTACTAACTATGTAATAATGAGCATAAAAGTAATTTACAAATTAAAAAGTAATTATTTGTCTAAACCACGATAGCGCTTTAAAAAATCTATCAATAAGACACTTTTTGTGATTATTAAAAAAGTTTTAACTCTATATATTCAATTAAATAAATAAACTTAAAAAAAAAACAGTATTCAGTTATCGCATTTTGTGAGTTTTAACTGCTAATGTAATGCTATAATGTTCGTGGAATATTAGCGGTTATGTCATTTAAATGACAAAACTCAAATTAATATAATATATTTTCCATCGAAAACATTATTTTTATTATAAAAGAAAATATATAAGTTTTTACATAACGATTTTCTATTTTATTTCTGAAACATTCTCATTTATATCTCTGAGATAACATTATTCATTCAAAAAAGAAAAATAAAAAAAATAAAAAAATCGGGTATAATTCTAACTCATATCAAGTTTTTATAAGCCTAAAAAAAATTAGAGTAGTTACTGTAAAAAAATATTTTTATCAAAGATTTCCTGTGGTAAATTTTCCTCTTCCGTTCAAAAGATGCAGATCAATCTCAACCGGAAAATAGTCGTTAATATTTTGGTTCCCCAAAAGCTTTATTCCGCAAGTAAGCTCCAGAGAAAAAAATTCCAATGAATCAAAACAAGCAAAATGTTCATTTGTTTCAAGAGTGTAACAACAAATAATTCAGAATATTCAACGTACTTTTACAAAATTATTTCTTATTTCTTTTTACTTCTATTTATTAACAGTAATTTATAGAAGTAGATTGTTTTAGTTCTGTGAAATATATTTATAGTAGAAGGAATTGTATAGAGAACACGACAGAAAAGGATTAAATTTACTTGAAGTTTTCTGAGAAAAATTGTTTATTTCTGGAAAGAATTCCTCTTTAGAATGTCTTGAGGTGTAAATCTAAACTTTCAATTTTCTGAAAGATGCAGGAAATATCTTCATCAATACATACATAAAATTTTCAGATATTCAATTTCCTAAAACATTGAACTTTCATAAAACATTTTTTATGTTTCTTGAAAAATAATTTAAAAAAAACTTTCATAAAATGCTCTTTGGAATTGATGTTTAAAATTAGATGTATGGGTTTTATAAATCCCCATACCATATGAAACATGTAAAATTTATGAATAATTTTGAACAGTGAAGAAGTTTTGAAGAAGTTTTGAACAGTGACACCATAATGAACTTTTGAATGTTAAAATTTATGATAAAATTTCTAGTTACATTGTATTTCATTAAAGATCAGAATCTCAAAATACAATCAATTGAAATAGGCGTTTCACCAAACTTTTCTAAAAGCAAAATCACTATCGTAATTTAGATAAATGAAAATAATTAAATAAAATCATGAATTGCAATTCTGAATAATTTCACTTTCAATTTGTGTAATTACCTACGATGAACTTTTCTCTTCCTGCAATAGATACTGAGAAATATAAACCTCTCTGTTATTTCACCACCATCATTAACTACACATAGACCAATGAATCTAAACAAACAAAATGTAGGTTTCATTTGTTTTAAAAGAGTGATAAAGCGGGCCATTACCAATAATTTTTGCAAAAAAAAAGTTTTACTTCGTTGTTCTTCTATTTATCAGCAGTAATTTATGCAACGGAAATACAGGGTGAACCAAAATTCTTGCCCTGAATAATAATAATTCATTGCACAATAACCGTTTGTATAATAATGTAACTTATTGTATGATTGGATAGGTCAGTTTTAGTAGGGTTTTTTTTTTTTTTTCGTACAATAGATGTTGCGATTGCTCCTTCAAGAGTGACTCAGAGGAACATTTGTAAGGAAGATATTATTTTCTGCCGAAATGGCGTCGATTCAAGAGAAAGCTCAATGTGTGCTTTGGTTTCACGAACCGAAATCGCCCATTAATGTTCAGCAAACATTTCGACGTTGTTATGGACGCAACCCTCCTGATGCAAAATCAATAAAGCGATGGTATGAGAGGTTTAAAGAAATAGGAGCGTTTCTGATCTGCCCAGAAGTGGCAGGCCTAGTGTGAGTGCACCAATTGCTGACGTCGAAGGAATGAAGACTACGATACAAACTGCTGTGTGTACTGTAACAGAAGACATGAAAATAACACTTGGCGGGGACTAGACTATCACGAAGACATTCTTCGAGCTACCAAGGGGGCACAAGTTGAAATTTACTGAGGTACGTGGTCTAGAAGAAAAATTATAACAGTACTCACAATGTATCCTAACAAACATATGTCTAATTATAATAGTTTGAGCACAATAAATATTTACATTCAGGGCAAGATTTTTGGTTTTACCCTGTATTCTAATTTTATAAAATATAATTACATTTATAAGATTAATTAATTAATTAATTAATTAATTCAACAAGAATATGACTGCAAGGCACACAATAAGTAAGTGCTATATCGTAACTATGTGTTATCGCACTGTATATCATATCAGTACAAAAACCATTAACGGGTTAAAAGTTGTGATGCAGCACTTTGTTTTGGCTCTATAAATTTTAAATATGGGTCTTAAAAGTAATGATATCAAATTTAAGTGACGCTATGTTAATAATTTTTTTTTTAATCATAATTTTCTTTTTAGTTTTATTTATATTCACAGGTGCAATTATTATCTTAATATGAAAAAAATATATAGAACTTATTCGCTGATGCTTTTTCATTCACATCTCTCATGAATTCAAAATATGGGTTTTAAAAGAAATGATATCAAAATTTGAGTGACACCTTGACGTGAATTTAATAGGACTCTTTTAAAATTCAATTAAAATTATTTTTGGTTTGTCTTCTAAAGTATATTTACACATACAAACAATACTTTTAATTTTTCAATACACTTTTAAATATATTACTTTCACTGAGCCTATATTATGTATTGAAATGTATTTATTTCAATAAATTGATTTATCTTCTGTGCCACGCTATCCAAAATCATAAGTAAAATTTATGTAAATGATTATTTTGCGTCATAGTATCCAAACAAAGGGAAATGTATGCAAGTGGATAATATGACGCAAAATAATCATTTACATAAATTTTACTTATGATTTTGGATAGCGTGGCACAGAAGATAAATCAATTTATTGAAATAAATACATTTCAATACATAATATAGGCTCAGTGAAAGTAATATATTTAAAAGTGTATTGAAAAATTAAAAGTATTGTTTGTATGTGTAAATATACTTTAGAAGACAAACCAAAAATAATTTTAATTGAATTTTAAAAGAGTCCTATTAAATTCACGTCAAGGTGTCACTCAAATTTTGATATCATTTCTTTTAAAACCCATATTTTGAATTCATGAGAGATGTGAATGAAAAAGCATCAGCGAATAAGTTCTATATATTTTTTTCATATTAAGATAATAATTGCACCTGTGAATATAAATAAAACTAAAAAGAAAATTATGATTAAAAAAAAAATTATTAACATAGCGTCACTTAAATTTGATATCATTACTTTTAAGACCCATATTTAAAATTTATAGAGCCAAAACAAAGTGCTGCATCACAACTTTTAACCCGTTAAGGGTTTTTGTACTGATATCATTACTTTTTTAAGGTTATTGATGAGAATGTCAATTAGTCGAAATTAAGCATAGGGTATAAATTAATCATTAAAATAAAATTTTAAAGAAATGCTAAAAAAGACCCCTTGGACCCCAATAAAATATGAGGGTGGTGGCCCAGGGAGAGGAATCCAAGACTCAACTTTTAAATTATACAGCGAGAGAGTAACACAATTAGAAGGATGAAAATGCATGGCAAAACCCGTTTGTTCCATCTTCCTCCGCCAAAGGACGCAACCTTTTCTATACAAACATAGCTGAAAATTTTCGGGCCGTCGATTCCGAGTCAAATGAGCCATACGTCGTCGTGATCGGTCCCATAGAACCCGATAGGAAAGTGCCCCCTGGTGGTGAAACTTGGAACTAAAATCGATATATCCTGTCGATGTCGAGTCGAATGAATCACACTGCATTGTGATGGGACCCATAGAACTCGAGATAGCTGCAAAATCCGTTAGTTCCATCTTCCACCACCAGGGGGCGGACTCTGTTCCATACAAACATAGCTGAAATCTTTGAGGCTGTCGATTTCGAGTCGAATGAGCCATACCTCGTCGTGATGGGGCACATAGAACACAAGATAGGAAAGCACACTCTGGTGGTGAAACTTGTAACTAAAATCGATATATCCTGCCGATGTCGAGTCGAACGAATCAAACTGCATTGTGATGGGACCCATAGAACTCGAGTTAGATGCAAAATCCGTTAGTTCCATATTCCACCACCAGGGAGCGCACTCTGTTCCATACAAACATGGCTGAAATCTTTGAGGCTATCGATTTCGAGTCGAATGAGCCATACCGCGTCGTGATGGGGCGCATATGACCCGAGATAGGAAAGCGCCCCCTGGTGGTGAAACTTGTAACTAAAATCTATATATCCTGTCGATGTCCAGTTTAATAAATCAAACTGCATTGTGATGGGACCCATAGAACTCGAGTTAGCTGCAAAATCCATTAGTTCCATCTTCCACCACCAGGGGACGCACTCTGTTCTATACAAACATAGCTGAAATCTTTCAGGCTGTCGATTTCGAATCGAATGAGCCATACCTCACCGTAATGGGGCCCATAGAACACGAGATAGGATAGCGGCCCTGGTGGTGAAACTTGGAACTAAAATCGATGTATCCTATCGATGTCGAGCCAAATGAATCAAACTGCATTGTGATGGGACCCATAGAACTCAAGTTAGCTGCAAAATCTGTTAGTTCCATGTTCCACCACCAGGGGGCGCACTCTGTTCTATACAAACAGCTGAAATTTTTGAGGCTGTCGATTTCGAGTTGAGTGAGCCATACCTTGTCATGATCGGGGCCATAGAACCTAAGATGGGAATGCGCCCCCTGGTGGTCAAACTTGAAACAAGTTGAATGAATCAAACCATGTTGTGATGGGACCCATAGAACTTGAGTTAGCTCCAAAATCCATTAATTTCCCCTTCCACTGCCAGGGGCGCTCTCTGTTCTATATGAACATAACTGCCCCTGGTGGTGAAACTAAAATCAGTAAGTTCTATCGATGTCGAGTCGAATGAGCCAAACTGCATCATGATTAGGAATGCACAACCTGTGGCCCGTGATGGATAACTGGTGGCCCGCAGAGACCATACATGCCAACCTATCCAAAAATTTCGAATTTCCTTAATAATTCGTGAGAAAAATTTGCAAATTTTGTCCATAAATCGTAGGAAAATATGAATTTCATCGATCAGGCGCATAAAATCATGAATTGCATCGACTGGATGCGAATTTTGTCAAATGGGCATGGAAAAATCACAAATTTCGCCATTTTGTCGCTAGAAAAAAAAACGTAAATTTCAATAATCGGTCAACAGAAACCAGAGATGCCAAAATCAGTAATTCCGGAGTTGCAAATTTCGTCAATCACTCAAAAAAAAAAAAATCTTGAATTTTGTAAATCAATTGAAAAAACCTGCGAATTTTGTCGATAAGGCACTTAAAATCGTGAATTTCATGGATCGAGCAACGAATTTCCTCGAATGGCGTGGAAAGATCGAGAATTTCAACGAACAGTTGCAGGAAAAATTTGCAAATTGTCCATAGATCATAGGAAAACATTATGAATTTTGTCTATCGGTTCTGCAAAATTATGAGTTTTGTCGATAGGCATGGAAAATCGCAAATTTCGACAACTGGGCTTGGAAAAATCAAGAATTCCATCGAATGTTTGTGAAAAAATTGTAAATTTCAACGAACGGTAAAAAAAAAAAAATAATTTGCGAATTTCGCCATTGTCTAGAGAAGAAAAATTGTGAATTTCATTAATTGGCCGATGGAAAGCATATCAGTTGAAAATCATGAATTTTGTCAATCAGGCACAGTAAAAACATGAATTTTGTGGATCGGGAGAAGGGAAATCATAAATTTTGTTGAACACATGCATAAAAATCATGAATTTTGTTTATCAGGCATGTAAAAATCATTAATTTCGTCAAACGGATGCATAAAAATCAAGAAAGTCATCAATTGGGTGCGTAAAAATCTTGAATTTCATCGATCAGGCGTGTAAAAAACAGGGATGAGTCTGAGAAAAGAGCAAAAAAGAGGAAATGACGCGTGAGGTGAAAATTGAGCAAAAAAGTTAAACCTGTGCGCGAGGTAAAAATCGAGCAAAAAAAGTGAAAATGATACGCGAAATAAAATTTGTGTCATTATTTGAATTCAGATTGAAACATATATACATGTAATATAAAAATAAGAACACTAATAAATATAACAAAAATGGCTAATTCAAAATTTTATTCAATAATTATCTGATATAAATAAGAATTCCTCAAAATTGTAAAACTATTTTTTAAAATTTTTATAAGCAAATACATTTAAAAACCTACATGCTTTCACTCAAAACATCAGTTAATACATATGGCTAATGTTTAACCTGCCACAGCTACAAAAGCATTTGGTGAAAAGATCAATGTGATAGCAAATTATTTATATGAAGGTCTAGCTATATTTTCCTACATAAATTAGTTTTTAGGCAATGAAACTGAAAATACTACAAACAAAAGATTTTAAAAACATAATTTTTACCTTTTTCATTTTTTAAATCGTGCTCTCTAACAACATTAGCAGTCACTAAAAATTTATTTTTAACATAATAGGTAATATAAGAATAAATAGTCGCTGGATATATCTTCAATGCAGAACTCTATCATATGCAGATATTTAGAATTTATCAGCCATTTCTTTCACAATTATGGTTCTTTTTGCCCTTATGCATAACTATTTTTACTACAGCACCATTCAGAAACATCTTTTTAAATAGGAATACTGCATGTTATAAAGCATTTAATGGTAAACTATGATCCACTAAAACTAAAAAAGACGAAAATAAATATTCGGCTTTAATGATTCTTTGATCCATTCCATCAACAATTAATTTGATGGGTTGTAGATTATCTATATGATTTCGGGCGTTACTATATCTGGCAAAATTGGAAATCAAAACAACGTGCCGTGCATTCAGTATACGGACTTTTTTTCACCCATAATACTTATCACTATCAAAATCTGTCTTTTGTGGCGCAATAATTAAATATAAATAAAAAAAAACAAATGACGAGATTAAACACTTAATCCATCATGAGATTTCAAATCTTACTATCTATTTCCGCGCAGCGTCGGTAAAAAGTAAACAAACACGGCACGGCTCATCTACACTACTTATCGAAAGCCACGACACTTCGCGCTCATTGGTCAGTTGAATCATGACTACTCCCACTGACGATGTGACGTCAAACGTACTCACCAATCACAGAGGAGAAAGTGTTCAAGAGTTCTTCCGACAAATGGGTTGGTTGGTTGGTTGGTTCCGCTTGATGCATTAAAGAGAAATGCGTCCGAGAAATAAGAAAAAAAAAAGCGGAAATCCGTGGATTTTGAAAATAAGCAAAAAAGCGGAAATCCGCGTTTCCGCGGAAAAGTGGCATCCCTGAAAAAATCATGAATTTCATCGATAAAGTGCATAAAAATATAGGACAAAATTGCCATTCGCCAATCGGCGAGTAATACTGAAAATTTGCCGACTGACTTTACTGCCACCACTGGTCAAACTTAATAGTTCCAATTGCGATGATTCAATGGAAAAAGATTTTTTCCCCACTGTCGCTCGACAAATTTCAAAACCATTTGGCGAATTTCACGATTTTTTCAAAGAAATTATTTGACGGATTGTGATTTTTTTTCTTCTCGAAGCCATTCGACGATATTCGAAATTTTTTTCCCCTGAAACCAGTTGATAAATTTTGTGATTTTTCCACTATCAATGAATTTTGTGATTTTTCTGCTATCGATTGATGAATTTCGTGATTTATCGACTATCGATTAATGAATTTCACGACTTTTTCCATAAACGAACAAATTGTGCACTTTTTTTCCACTGCCATTCGACGAATTTTGCAATTCTGTTCCGCGATTGTTAGACAAATTTCACTATTTTTCTCCCGAGATCATTTGACGAATTTTGTGATTTTTAATTTTACTGACTGATTGATTTATATTTAATAATAAAAGTTAAAATAATTTGATTTAAAAACAAGATGGCTAACTGAGGGTGAATCCCAAAACTTAGCCGCATCATCAATGAGTTAGCTAATCAAGCATTTAGCTCTTACAGTTTGTTTAAAAGGTACACACAAAAGCAAAAAATATGAATTTTTTTTTAATCCTTACCATCACTGTTGAAATGCTGAACCAATTTGAATCTAATTGTGACAGTGTATTTATCTTGCAAATATCATTGAGGAGTTTTTTATACAGGGACACGCAAAATCAAAACATCATCATGATAACATTCAAATTACTAAGCCAATTCAAACCTAATTATGCCAAAGTATCAATCGATGAATTCATTAATCAAATATGTTGGGCAAAATCCTAGAACAAGCAAAACATCCGATTTGGCTATTTTTTTTACGCACGTCAACCAAAAAAACGGCAACTTCCAAATTCTACCCAATCAGAACGCATGCTTTTTAAGCTTAAGCAAGCAGATACTTACACACTGCTTACGGCAAGCTTTTTCACAAAATAAACAAATTTTATTTCGTTTTACAATTATTTACAAAGTTTCAGCAAGTTTTTCTTCACGATTTTTCTATTTTTACAAACTTTTAGCAATATTTCGTCTGGATATTTCAATTTTTACATACAAGCATTTAGCAATTTTTTCCTCCAGATTTTTCTATTTTTAATAATTTTTAGCTATTTTTTCCTCCTTGCTAAAACCTTGTAAATTATCATAAAACGGAATAAAATCAATGTTTACTTCGTGAAAAAATTTTCATAGAAACTGTGTAAGTAGTGAATTCTCTGCTACAAAGAACACAGGTTATGATTGGGGAGAATCTAGAGAATTCTGATTTTTCAAATGCACGAAACTCATTCAAGCACCAGTTAGTAACATGTATATGTACTCTTTGCGTACATTAACAGAAAAAAAAATCCTGGATGCATGAAACTCCCTGTGCAGCAATCTCTAGAATGCATGAAATTCATCCAAACAGCAGTTAATAATTGATATATATATATATGTGTGAGTACGCTTCGCGTACATTAACTGAAAAAAAAAATCCTGGATGCACAAAACTTGCATTTCTCTGACTTCGGTTTTTCGAAATAGATAAAATGCTTCAGGGATTCAATCCAGCATCGCTGAAATGTTACATAATCACAGAAGATCACTAATTATAATTAAAATATAGATAAAATGCTGAAGTGATTACAAATTAATCACTGAAGCATTTTATCTATACTTCAAAACATATTTGTTTTGTTTCTCATTTCCAAAATAATTTTCATTCATATTTACTTATTATAAGCATGTTATTTAATTTTACTGACTGATTGATTTATATTTAATAATAAAAGTTAAAATGTTTTGATTTAAAAACAAGATGGCTAACTGAGGGTGAATCCCTAAACTTAGCCGCATCATCAATGAGTTAGCTAATCAAGCATTTAGCTCTTACAGTTTGTTTAAAAGGTACACACAAAAGCAAAAAATATGAATTTTTTTTTAATCCTTACCATCACTGTTGAAATGCTGAACCAATTTGAATCTAATTGTGACAGTGTATTTATCTTGCAAATATCATTGAGGAGTTTTTTATACAGGGACATGCAAAATCAAAACGTCATCATGATAAGATTCAAATTACTAAGCCAATTCAAACCTAATTAAGCCAAAGTATCAATCGATGAATTCATTAATCAAATATATTGGGCAAAATCCTAGAACAAGCAAAACATCCGATTTGGCTATTTTTTTTACGCACATCAACCAAAAAATCGGCAACCTCCAAATTCTACCCAATCAGAACGAATGCTTTTTAAGCTTAAGCAAGCATATACTTACACACTGCTTACGGCAAGCTTTATTATACAATTTTAACATAAATTTTATTTCGTTTTACAATTATTTACAAAGTTTCAGCAAGTTTTTCTTCCCGATTTTCTATTTTTACAAACTTTTAGCAATATTTCGTCTGGATATTTCAATTTTTACATACAAACATTTAGCAATTTTTTCCTCCAGATTTTTCTATTTTTAATAATTTTTAGCTATTTTTTCCTCCTTGCTAAAACTTTGTAAATTGTCACAAAACGGAATAAAATCAATGTTTACTTCGTGAAAAAATTTTCATAGAAACTGTGTAAGTAGTGAATTCTCTGCTACAAAGAACACAGGTTACGATTGGGGAGAATCTAGAGATTTCTGATTTTTCAAAAGCATGAAACTCATTCAAGCACCAGTTAGTAACATATATATGTACACTTTGCGTACATAACAGAAAAAAAAAATCCTGGATGCATGAAACTCCCTGTGCAGCTATCTCTAGAATGCATGAAATTCATTCAAACAGCAGTTAATAATTTATATATATATATGTGTATGCTTCGCGTACATTAACTGAAAAAAAAAAATCCTGGATGCACAAAAATTGCTATATTCCGCACTCCCTAGAATGCATGAAATCCATTCAAGCTGCGGTCAGTAATGTTCGCACAAAAATCGGTTTACAGCAATCTCTAAAGTGCTTAAAATACATCTTATCATATAAAATCAACAAAAATGCACTTACCGTTATTTCTCATCCTTCGTTTTTTTTTAATATTTCACAGGATTTATCCTTTATGACATAAAACACATTTCATAAACATAATTCAACAAATCTGACACACAACAAACCAACCCACAGACAATAGAACTCTATTATAGAATATTCTAATCTGTCAACCAACCAATCAAATCTAATTCCCTCAAAAACCAGCTCAATTTTCAGAACCATGCATTCTGCTCATGCTAGAACCAAGCACAGAAGGCGTGGAAAAAATGTAAGAAATAAACCGGTAACAAGAAAACTCATTTATCGCTTCGCTAAATTCGATGACGCCAAGCGTCTCGCTTGTTCTAGGATTTAACCTATTTTTCTTAATTATCTGTCTTAGTTTGTGAATAAATTTTTGTAATGTCAGTTGAAACTGATCTCTCGTACATAACGATGCATCACATTTTTTTAATGTTTTTTTTTTTCTACACCATGATGTTGCTATTTAACAACATTATTTTAATTTTAAAAAGAAAACAAACAACTAATAAATCAGTAAATATGAACGTTTTGCACAAAATCTATATATATATATATATATATATATATATATATATATATATATTGTTTTAATTTCAGGGTAACTGAAGAAAAAAAAAATCCTTCTATAGCGTTTCTATTTTTCCATGCGCTGTGAAGATTTTTTAACGGGTTCAAAAACAAATTTCACAAATACTTCTAACTTAATTAACAAATATTTCAAAAATATATTTTTAATTCCATGTTGTTTATGTATGAAGAAAGAAACAAAAGTTTGGTAAACTTCTATCTCTGTTTAAATAGTCTATTTCAAGAATAAAAACATTCGGTAGAATGCATAGCTTTGACAATACATAAACAAAAATGAAGAATACAGTACCTTTTTTTTTTTTTTTCAATTTCTTATATTTGGTGCAAGATACTACTGAATACTTTGCTACAAGATTTGTTTAAAGATATTACCCTCTCTCATGATTTTTAGGTTTCCAATGCCACGTCTACCATTGCCCCGAGAACTGACGACTGATTTCGTGATTTATTAAGTAAAATCTATATTTAACATTTGAAAATAAACTTTCACTAGAAAAAAAAAAACAATGGTAGAACTTTGCATTTCTCTGACTTAGGGAAATAAATATTAGAAGATAAATACATATTTCTTTATTATCTGTTTTTAAAATGCAAATTTAAGAAATGAAATTGAAAAAAAAAAGGTACTGTATTCTTCATTTGTTTATATAGCTGATCAAATATACGCATTTCACTGAATGTTTGGATTCTTATACTATGAAACAGAAGCTTACAAACGTGTTTTTTATCGTACATAAACAACATGGAATTAAAAATATATTCATGAAGTATTTGTTAATAGAAGTTAGAAGTATTTGTGAAATTTGATTTTCAACACTTCAAAGAATGTTCATAGCAGCGAATCGCATCGCACACGAAGAAAACAAACTGATGATTGATTCATTTTGAATGATTCCTTGTTACGCAAATTAATTGATAAAAAAAAATCTTAATCTTTTTTTTTCCTTTAAAAAATCACAAATTAAATATAAATAACAATTAAATTGTATATGTATAATTATAAAATATTTCAATATTTTAATCAAGGAATCTAAATATTTTTCGACTTAATGAAGATTTTGATATAAGAAATTCTTTATTATAACAAAAAAGAAAAATATACAAACAATAATTTAATTTAATACATATATATTACATATTAAAAATTGCATTAAAAACTGTTTTCGTATTAAAAAAAAAAAAAAATCTAAATAGTTCTTCAGCCAGATATGATTGCGAAATCGCCTTTAACTATAACCGTGATACTCATGAATATCCTGACCGCGCAGGAATAAAAAAGGGTGAAAAGGCCGAAAATCTTTAATGCTAGTCTACCAGAAAAAGCATAAGAAAAGAGTCCGATTTTGAAGCTGGATTATATAAAAAAACAAGAGTTTTCCTACGTTAGCTCAAAATCTTACTCTCTTCATCTAAAAGCGATTAATATAATATATTAATTTAAAAAAAATCGTTCGATCCATTTTCGAGATAACACCTCTGTGCCCATTACACCATTACATTTTCCATTTTCGCTTAAAAATTGGTTTCCAGATCTCAAAATCTACTGCATGTAGAAATCTATAAATTTCAGGATAGAGTTAGGCCATAGATATAAGACTAATGTGAAAAAATCGAAACGGTATGCCTCATATTTACTGAGATATTAAATGTCGGCGTTTCGATTTTCCTTTGATGTCCTGCTAGCTGTATATATGAGAGTGACGGAATCTTCGGTTTTGGGCTTACGGTTTTCGGTTTTTCGCTGCGTCACTCAAGAGACTACCGTCTCTTATGATATAAAGTTATATGGTATGTTTTTAAGATGAAATCTTTGGAAAGGGATGAATAAAATATACTTATACTGTAAATTTAGACAGAATTTAATAACTATGAAATATTAAGCATAAAATTAAGATTAAAATAAAAAATTATTTTTATGTACTGTGACATTAAAATAAAATATGTCAACAAAGCAGTTTTTTTTAATTTTTTAGGGTTTCGTTGATCTCACGAAACCCTATTACTCCCACTCCGTTGTCCGTCCGTCACAGAGCCGTTCTCAGAACTTATATAACTTACAGAGTTGAAACTTTGTGTATATATAACTGAATACCTGCTATGAAGCTCAAAATATTAAAATTTCAAAAAAATCGCATTATTTTAATAAATAGAGATAAAAAACCACAATTCTAACAGGCTTTTCGTATTAAATTTAAACATTTTTCGTTAAAGCAGTTGCCAAAAATTAAAAAACCACAATTAAATTCTTTCTACAATAATTAATTTTCTATTGAACGATTTCCGCGTGAAAAATGAAAATGAAATAAAAAGTTTTACCAATTGAAAAAAAATATTAATATGAAATAAAAATGATTGACGTCATAGTGGTAATAAAAAGGAAATTTTCAAAGATTTCTCAATAATATAAGTAATATGAGTATGTGTATGTACACAAAGCAGATTAATATCACGTCATTAGAGAATTAAAAAGAAAATCTGACGCGATATTGGAAGTTTAACGAATTTTTCAAATGTTTGAGAATAATACAAAGCGAGTATCAATATGAGTAATAGAGAATAGTAAATATATGAGTTTGAGAAACATATTGAATCATGAAAAAAATCCGATTATGGAAATATTCGCATATTTTAACATTTTGAAGGTGTACAACATGTTTAATTTTGAAATTATTTTTTTAAATATCGCATTTAGTCCGCATGATAGATATTATTATGACAGAATATAATAGCGGGCTGGTTTAGATATTCGAAAAAACGAAAAAATAGACCGGTAAATTTCTACTTTATAAAAAACATGACTTTTTTTTTTTTTTTTTTTTTTTTTTTGCTAAATGAAATTTATTTGGATTTATTAAAGATAGGATAAAGTGTTTTGAAAGGAATATTAAACGAAACCCTTTGAGCGATCTTCGATCACACTTACCCACTTGTTTTATTCTAAACACAATATTCTTAATAAATATCTAAACTAAAAGGAAAATGAATCAGTATTGAATTATGAAATTTTGTGAGTCCTGACAGTTAATACGATGCCATAAAGTATACGGAATATTATTGAATCGATTATGTAATTTACATGACAAAACTCGTGTTCCCATAATAATCTATCATCATGATCATTATTATATGAAACCCGTAGAAAAAATATATACGTTTTTATATAACGATTTTCTCTTCAGTTGATATATAAAACAAACTCAACTATGAAAAAAAAAAAGTACCATTCATCATTAAAAAAAAATTTAACATATCATGTCTGATTCTAATTTATATCAAGTTTTTAAAAACCTAAAAAGAGGTTTATTGTAAGTATCGAAAAGTAAAATATTTTTATCAAAAATTTTCTGGAGTTAAATTTCCTTTTCTTTACAAAAGATAGGTCAATTTCAATCGGAAAAATGTCATTATTATTTCGAATACCACAAAGCGTTATTTCTCTGGAATTTACAGGGAAAAAAATGCCCAATGAAATAAAACAAATAAAATGACTGTTTCATTTGTTTTAAGCAGTTTTGTGTAGGAGCAAAATCATTGAGTTGAAAGTCATGGGTTCTGCTCACTTTCGGTGCGTTTTGTGTTGAGTTTCATTCTCTTTTCGAGAAGCGAGCATGAGTTGAGTTAGACAAAAAGAAATCATAAGTTTGAGTCTCAAAAACTTTCAATGTGATTTATATATATATATATATATATATATATATATATATATACCGCTAACCAGGCTCCTACCTGCCCCGCATGAGTGCTTAGCTTGACGAGTTAGTACCTGGAAGCAGGGCGGAAATAATCGCCTGATCACAGCATGGCTGTGAACCATCTGACTATAGTTTTGCTGGCATCGCTGCAGTGCTTGCTGTCTAGTGCTTTGCTATAGTTCTCTTTGTTTGCCGGTTAAAGGTTTCTATTTAACTTTGTTGAATTGACAGATTTTAAGAAAGCAAACATTAAGGAAGAGAAAGTAAGTGGTCTCGTAAGTTAGAACCTTGATCAGGTGACGAGACCTTCACCTGACTAGGCACCCCCAGAGGTATAATTCACAGGTAACTTGGAGGACTTTGCACCCACGACGGATTTTACATGCACCAGGCGCCTTTAGCGTGTATGGATCAATCATGAGTTTAAACACCAAAAAGCGTTATTTTGCGGGAAGCTCCAGAGAAAAAATCCCCAGCTAATCAAAAAAAAAAAAAAAAAAAAATGACTGTTTCATTTGTTTCAAGCAGTTTTGTGCAGGTGCTAAATCATTGAGTTTCGTGGGTTTGGCTCGCTTTCTGTGCGTTTCGAGTTCAGTTTGATTCACTTTTTGAAAAGCGAGCTTAAGCTAAGTTACCCTAAAAAAAAATCGTGAGTTGAGTTCCAACGAATTTGAATCGGGAGTTTGAATCTCAAAAAGGGTTATTTCGTCGAAAGCTCCAGAGAAAAATGGTCCAAAGAATCAAAACAAATAAAATGATTGTTTCGTTTGTTTCAAGCTGTTTTATACAGGAGCAAAATCATTTAATTTAGAAATGTGTTTTGCTCAGTTTTTTTTAGTTTTGAGTTGAGTTTGATTCTCTTTCTGAAAAACGAGCATGAGTTGGGTTAGTTTAAAATAAAAAATCGTAAATTTGAGTCAAAATTACGACTCATTAATATTACTCATTAATTATTATTATTATTATTATTATTATTATTCCATTTCCCGAAATTGTTTCTTGCCGTTAAACACATTTTTTCCCCCTAGAACAGGGTGGCTATCGTCAGGGAATTTTTCAGAGAAAATATCGGTAATTTCTTACAGAAAAATTCGTTTTATTTAATAGCACGATTAAATACGGCGAATTTTTCTATAAGTAATTACTGGCATTTTCCCTGAAACTTTCCTAACCGGTGGTCACCCTGTAGAAGTTAAACTAAAAAATTAAAATATACTTCTTTAATGTTCTTCATGGTCAGTCACAGTTTGCAGAACTAATTACCCTGAAAATTTAACACTAATCAGGTGACAGAAGTCAATTATATTAATTACAATATTACACTTGCACCAAATTATCTTAAGTCTTGTTCCATATGCTAAATTAATTAAAGAGATTTTGACAGCACTATACTAGTAAGTTCATAAAATTAAACAAAATATTTTTTTTCTCCTTTTGCTCATGATTTTCTTTCCTTTTTAGGTGCGTTCGTAATTATATAAATACGTAGCACCTATAGTCGTCGTTTGGTCCGTCCGTCTGTCCGTCCGTCTGTCTGTCTGTCCGTCCGTCTGTCTGTCTGTCCGCATATAACAACGCAAAAACTACCCAACCAAATGGTTTGCAATTTAAAATATATTATCTTTGCAGAATTTTGTCGAGACATTTCAAATTTTATTAAAATCGAATCAAAACTTTAGGAGATATTAATAAAAATATTTATTAAGAAATTAGATTTTTTTTTTTAAATCGGTGCTTTTTTGTTAGAGGAGCTTCCGATGGATGTTAAATCGTCAAGCGACCGAGAAACTTATTTTATGACAGAAATTAATCTGCAGACGATATAATTCATTTCACAGAATTAAAAATCATCAAGATCTGAATATTTATATAACTAGCTGATACATATATATCTGAATATTTATATAACTATTTAAGATATTTGTATGAACAGTGTCATAAAATATATACTTAACTAGCTGTTTAACCCGTTCTACGCACGGGATATCATGAATTTAATTCTAAAACGTGCGTACGAACGCACCTCGTTTGTAACGTTTGACGTACAATTTCCAACTTGTTTTTTTTTTTAATGGAACCTTGGTGTTTTTAAAAATGACTTTGCTTGTTAAGAAATAATTTAAAAATAAACAATTAAAGTATTAATCTTAGCTAATGAGGCACTAAAACAGAATATGCTAAAAAGGTCGTTTTTGTTATTTAATTTTGAAAAATTTAAACCATATACTAAATAAAATATTAAAACAACAACAACAGCAACAAATCAGAATTCATTTATGAAATTTTGTGAGCTTTCACTGCTGATACACTGTAGAAAATTTCGGTAAAAAATTACGGTGCATATACTGGCAACTTTGTGACCAGTATATATACCGTAATTTAACTGCACGGTATATGTATCGTAAAATATTTAAAGTATATGTACCTGCTGCACACCCCCCTCTCATCAGACCTGCACGCATTACCTAACAAGAACAAGAGCATCACATCAGGGGTTGCCGGACACCGAGGTGGGGCAACCACCTTTTTTCTTCTTATTATTATTTTACGGTATAAATAGCGATTTTTTACTGAAAAATAATAATTTTACAGTATAAATACCGTTTATAATCGAAATGGCACATATACGTTTTTTTTTACGCTTAATACACCTTAGAAGTACGGTACTCATACCGTAAAGAGTGAAAACGGTACAAGTACTGTTAATTTACGGTACATCTACTGAAATTTTACGAAATTTTTTTACAGTGTATGGTGCTATAAAATACGTGGAATATTAGCCAACTCTATCTCGTAATGTCTTACACGATAAAACTGATATTCCCATTATATATCAGTCATCATGCTGATTATTTTGTAAAACGCGTAGTTAAATTACGTAAGTTTTTGCATAACGATTTTCTGTTCTGTTTATTTATAAACATTTTCATATATAAAAAGAGAAAACATACTCATTCAAATATTTCAAAAAGAATAAAATTTAATTCTAACATGTATGAAAATTTAAAACATCAGATTAAAAGGGTTTCTTGTATCTTATATATTTGAACTGAAACACCCGCTCCCTTTCCTAAAAAACTGTTCTTGTATATCTTGTATCACATGCTTCTTCTAACAGACATCTGTCATCATGCTTATTATTTTATAAAACCGTAAAAAGGGATATACGTTTATATATACAACGATTTAATGTTCAGTTTATTTATGCAAATTCTCATGTTTAAAACGAAAAAACATTCGGCATTCAAATATTTTAAAAAGAATCAAATTAAATACCAACATATGTCAAAGTTTTTAAAACCCCTGGAAAAACTACTTTTTGTATATTGTATCATACATCTGGCATGATATTCGTTATTTCATAAAACTTATACAAAAGGACATAAGGGATACATACTCTTTTATATAGCGGGTTTCTGTTGAGATTATTTATAAAAATTCTCATCTATAAAAAGAGAAACTATTCGTCATTCAAATATTTAAAAAATAATTTAACTCTGACATAAATCATGTTTTTAAAAATCTGAAAAAGGTGTTTCTGTTAGATACTGAAAAATAACTTATTTTTTAAATTAAGGTTTCTTTTAGCAAACTTCCGCTTTCCGTTTAAGAGATGCGGGTCAATTTTAACCGGAAAATAATCGTTATTTTGATTCCTAAAAAGCTTTATTTCGCCGGAAACTTGGGAGAAAAAAAGACAAAACAAAGAAAATGACTGTTTCATTTGTTTCAAGTAAATAACAACAAATAATTCAGGACATTACGGCGTACTTTTAGTAAAATAATTTTATTTTCTTCTATTTATTAACAGAAATTTATAGAATGGGAATGTCATAACCCTGTGAAATATAATTACTTTTATCCATTAAGGAATTCTCGGTAGAAATAAAGCGCATGAGAGAAAGTGGGTTAATTTATTTGCAGTTTCATGCAAGGAAATATATATTTGGTTTCGGAAAGAAAGTAAAGTTCTTTGATGTATTACACTCTAAGAAATTTTGTCAAAAAAAGTAAAAAGTACTGGCAGTACAGTTTACGGAACGCTACCGTGATTGGAAGGAAGTTTTCTGTTATTTGGCAAAACTTCCGTTTTTTGACTGGAGGATTTCAGGAAATTTTGATGTTTTACGGCGATTTAAGGGAAAAAGAACATACATAAAAATTCGGTTTCTGAAATTAAGAAGTAGGGGAGACCGGGGCAAGATGAAGAGTGGGGCAAGATGACGAATGTCTTAATTTTTCCATTTTCCGCTAGGTGGCAGCATCAACCGGACACTACTGGCTCTCCTATCGGCCGTTCGTTAAACAATATATAGAGACGCTGAAATCGCCATTTTTGTGTCAGTTGTGAAGCTTTGATTGTTTTCCGCTGCCACGTTATAACTTTTATGCATGTGTAAATAAGCTCTGCTACAGATACAGGTAAGATATATCGTTTCTCTTTAATATTTATGAGTAACTTAGTTTAAATACTACCTATTACCATGAATAAATGTCAATTAATCGACTTCCTTCATGGCAATGAAAACGAATATTTTTAAACAGGCAGTCCGGGGCAAGATGGCGAGCTCGTCATCTGGCCCTGTGTTTCGGAATTTATTAAACTATGTTGTCCATTCTATTTAAATCCTGTAAACGCTTGTTTGTCTGTGTGTTTGTTCGCACGACCTTGCGCTTCTACCTCCTCTGGGGCTAAGGGGCGCATGGGATCGGGGGAGGTGTCGTTCGAAAGGGGGCGACCAGAGGAAGACATTTTTGCCATCTGCTAAGCCCCCCCCCCTAGCCTACCGAAAGAAAAACCCTATCGGGGTCCGTATCTCCACTTCCAAGCATCCGATCGGTACGAAGAGAATACCGTTCGACGGGATCAAGACCTCCCCCCTCCCCTGCTGGTCCCCCTCCTCCCAAAAAATTCAAAAAGCGTTTAAGGCCAACTTCTGGCATTGTGACCCACCAACAGAAGAATGGATCCAGTGCTGTAAATGCCAAGAGTGGTGGCATGAGGAATGTTCCAATTATGAAAATGGCATTTTTTATTTTTGACTATTGTTAGCTGCACAACTAAACACTTCAAAATTACGTTACAATCAATGCATTATGCTTAGTTTGATACTTTGTAAGATGTAAAAACACAGTTATCATTTGTTAAACCATGTAACATATTCAAAAGATAAAATATGTTCAATCTTTTTCAGTGTTGTCATCTTGCCCCAGTATTGGGGCAAGATGACGATTTGTTAATGTTATGAAAAAATTATCCTTAATTTTTTTTTATTTGAAAAATTAAATGTTAATGTATTTAATACTACATACTACTATGTTACTCTATCAGTTCATGTAAAATTAATTTTACTATTACTTCAAAATAAATTAATAAACAACAAAAATTGTTAACATAGTCATCTTGCCCCGGTCTCCCCTACTGGAAGCACAGTTGCCGGAAGGTTACCGTGATTGGAAGAAATTTTTCTGTTATTTGAAAAAAAATCCTTTTGACTGGAGAATTTCAGGAAATTTTACGGTGATATAAGAGAAAAAGAAAATGCATAAAAATTTGGTTTCCGAAATGAAAAAGTGCTTGCAGCAGAAGTTGCCAGAATACCCATGTAATTTGACAAAATTCAATTGAAATTGGAAGATTTCACCTAATTTTTATATATAGATCAGTGAATTTTCAATGTTTTGAAGGGGAGGAACAAATAAAAACTGAAAATATGCTTGTTTTAACGAATACAATCAATGGAAAAATATACATGTCAATTCACGGATTTTTTAAAGAGCGTATATAAATAAATATACGCAAATTCCATTACATCACTAAGTAAAATGTGCATTTGTAAGGTGGGGTGCTTCTAAGTGAATATGGATATAAGTTAATAGGTATAGATCTATGTATTCATGGAGATATTAGTTATGGAATATTAATCGTAGAAGTAATTTTAAAAGTAATATGTTAACTTTAACTGTAATGACGCTTAAATAAAATCTGCCAATAAGGCAGTTTATTGTTATTAAAAAAATAATAACATTACCTACTTAACTTGTAAATGTGTAAACTAAAAAAAATCAGCTTTTAGTTATAAAATTTTGCGAGTTTTCTCTGGTAATGTGATGCTTTATAGCACATGAAATATTGGCGAATTTGTTATGCCATTTACACAACAAAACTGTCCATGACAAAATTTCCCGTCATATCTGTTATTGTGTTCATTACTATAAAACCCGTAGTGAAAGATATTTTTCATACATCGATTTTCTGTTCAATTTACAAATGAAACATTTCCTTTGGCAAAAAAAAAGGTATACTTCACACAAAATTAGAAAAATAAATAAAATAAAATAAATGAGGTATGTTTCTAACAAATGTAATTTTTTTAAAAACCCAGAAAATGCATATACAGTAGGCCCAAAAATAACATTACTTTTTATCGAAGATTTCCTGCAGTGGAGTTTCCATTTCCTTTCAAAACGATGCGGGTCAATTTCAACCGGAAAATACTCGTTATTATTTGAATCCGAAAAAGCTTTATTCCGTTCGAGAGAAAAAAAAAAAGGACCAATGAATCAAAACAAATAAAATGGCTGTTTTATTTGTTTCAAGAGAGCAACAACAAATAATCCAGGACATTACCGCGTACTTTCGTAGAAGAATGTTTTATTTCTTTTTCTAATGTTTATTAAAGGTAATTTATAGAATGGGATTGTTATAGTCCATGAAATATAATTATATTTATCCTGCAAATTATTGCCCGCTGAGGACAAAGGATAAGAGAGAAAATGTTTTAATTTTCTTAAAGTTGTATCTACAATGTAAATAACGACATTTTTTTCTTAATATAGCTCCTATATTGCTTAAGGTTTACAAAAATAAAATATAACCCTCTTCTGAGTTATCAACGGTTCCAAAAAGCGTTTCTTTAGCTTCAGAAACCTATAGATTTTCCAGAGTTAATAAAGAATTTCTGAATCAAAAGATTCTTTTGCAACCCGTAATTTTCGATAACGTTTCCTAGTGGTTTTTACAGTGCATTAACCAGTTTTCTGAACCTGAAATATCAGGGATTCTTATGTTATCGATTATCAAGTAAACAATTTCATGTTAAAAAAAAAAAAGTGATAAATTAACCGCATTAACACTAACATAAAAAAAAATAACATTGAGGTTGAAATTATCTAATTATGTTACTCTTGCATGTATAAATTCTGTTTTACAGCTACAAAATGTTTACTTGAAAGTGGATAGCATAAAAAAATCGATATTCCGAAAGAGAAAACTGATTAATAACCCTGTAATAAAAAAATGAAAAGTGACCAGTTAAATTGATGGCATATAGCTCAGAGGCTATTCGCAGTAATTGTATTTTATACTCTAATTTCAAATAATAATGCTACTCGAAAAATAAGAAATTGACAATAAATTAAAGGGGCTAAACCCCGCCCCCCTTTTATACTTAACCGATGAACCCCCAAAACTAATCAGGGAAGCGCCTTATCACAATGAACTTATATACAAAATTTGAAACAAATCGGATAATTCTGCATGAAAAACCCATTTATCTAAATTAAGGGGAGGATTAGCCTCCCGTCCCCCCCTTTATACTTAACCAATGAACCCCCAAAACTAATCAGGGAAGCGCCTTATCACAATGAGCCTATATACAAAATTTGAAGCAAATCGGATAACTCTGCATGAAAAATCTTTTTATCTAAATTAAGGGGGGGGTATTACCCCCCCTATCCCTCTTTATACTTAACCAATGAACCCCCAAAACTAATCAGCGAAGCGCCTTATCAGAATGAACCTAATACAAAATTGAAAGGAAATCGGATAATTCTGTATGGAAAAACACATTTACCTAAATGAAGGGAGGGAATAGTCCCCCCCCCCTTGAATCCCAATGAACCCCCAGAACTAATCAGGGAAGCGCCTTATCAGAATAAACCTATATACAAAATTTGAATCAAATCGGATATTTCTATCAAGAGTTATCGCCCAAACGCGTTACGTACATGCATTCATACGTACGCACATACAGAACCTGCGGGCATATTAGCTCTCAGGCTTTGATAGCCTGTGAGCTAAAAACTACTCAGAAACGTTTTCTGAAATAGCAGCAGTAAAATGAACTTTTGTTTCAGAAATGTTTATTTAAATACAAAAATCTGTTGGTTTCAAAGGCTTCTAAAGATAAAGAAACGCTTTTCAGAATCGCGGATAATTCAAAAGAGTTTATATAATATTTTGGTAAACCTTAAGAAAGAATAGAGATATATTTTAAAAAAAAAATTCTTTTTTTACAGTGCATAGACAAAACGTTTCGGAAATTATTGCTTTTCATAAAAGGAATTATTACTTTATCTATTTACTGAGACACTCAAAATATTATTTCCACTCTACATGCATAAACATTTTGGATATTCTCGTTCAAGTTCCAAAAATTCCAAAAAATATAGATATTTAGTTTTCTTTAAAAAATAAAACAACTTTCATAAAATTCTTTCAGAACTGATTTTTAAATAAATTTCCAGAACATTTTCAATTTTTTTTCAAAGTAGAATTCAATAATAAAAAAAAAAATCCAGTCTAATTCTAAATGATAACAATTTTTTAAACATATAAGGAATTTAATGTAAACACCAAACAATAACATTTATTTTTAATGGATAATAATAATATTCCTTGGGGATGTTTGGTAAGGTTTCTTGGAGTTGCTGAACCCATTTATGTCTTTTTGAAATAGTCATTATAAGTCGATAATATTATCAAAAATATTTCACATTGTTAATAAAATATAAAAGTTTATAGTTGCTCTGAAACTTTAATAATAATATTTGAATTTTTCATGGACGATGGAATGAAAAAGGCTTTATAATCGTGCCAGAAATTATGGCGATGTCTAATAGAAGAAATGTGGGATTTAAAAACAGCCTTAAGGGGCCGCTTCACAGAGACTCCCGATCGCGAAATCCCATGTTAACCTATGGAAAAACTTAAAAGCAAGATTACTCATTACCTAATATAATTATTAAGATAAAGTTTTCACCATCAGAAACTAGACGTCAGATGCCGACGATGTACGATTTTAAAAATTATGTCCTTATTTTTTAACTATTTCAAAATTCCCTATAAACTTTGAAATTTCCACTTGATGAAATTTTATCTTCTTCTTAGAAATACTTCACTCTAAAAACGACATTTTCAAAACTGAGAAAAAAATACTCAAATCTGAGTCTGTCACATAATGAAAACGGCTCCGAATCAAAATTACTCAAGTTTGAAACATGTATATACTCATTTCTGAAAACCTGCGCTCACTCAAGAATAAAACATCATGTGCTCCTATTTGAATATGTTCATGTATAAAAAATGAGTATGAACTGACTTCTATGTGCTCATTTTTGAGTATTCCCATGTTTCAAAAATCAGTTTGAACTGACCCTAATCATTTTTGAGTATGTCCATGTTTCAAAAATGAGTATGAACTGACCTCTATGTGCTCAGTTTTGAGTATGTCCATGTTTCAATATTCTGAGTATATCCGGTAATTCAGAATTGAAAGCATTAGGTTGTCCTATTTGAAACAGAAAGTTTCATAACAAAATGAAAACATCGATTTACTCAGATTTGAATATATCATTTTTCTCAGTGTTAAAATTTAAGCAGACGATTTTTAAAAACGCTCAACAACGACAACTGACGTCTCTTTTCTGATGGTGAAAACCGTATTTTAATAGTTATATTAGGTAATGAGTAGCCACGCTTCAAAGTCTTCTCATAGCTTATAACATGGCAATTCGTGATTGGGGAGTTTCAGTGGCTCTTCATCAGTAAAATCTCAAATCCACTCGCTAATGTTAAACCAATAGGTGTGTGATGGATTCGTATTTTTAAAATATATCCTTAGGAAATTAATATTTTTAATTTCTGTTTTCTGTGTACTGTTCTTAAAAAATGTGTCTTCCCTTCTTAGTAGTAAAAATAATTTTTAAATATACACTTAATTTTATGTGAAGTGTTAAAATGTTACTCAATTTCGCTAAGATTTTAAAACATAAAATTATAATTAAAATATAGATAAAATGCTTAAATGATACAAAGAGTAAACACAAAAGGCTTATAAAAACCATTTAATGATCGACATATGTTTCAGCGCTCATATACGGCGCCATTTTCAAGATATATAACGATAAACAAAAATATTCTCGAAAGTTCATTTGCGAGAATATTTTTGTTTATCGTTATATATCTTGAAAATGGCGCCGTATAAGAGCGCTGAAACATATGTCGATCATTAAAAGGTTTTTATAAGCCTTTTGTATTTCCTCTTTGTATCACTTAAGCATTTTATGTATATTTTAATTATAATTAGTGATCTTATTATGTGATTATATAAAATTAAAATTATATGTTATCATTTAATCTTCCATAATCGGGCATTTTTTTTTCAAAACAGAACAAATTTGCGTTCATTTAGAGTCTGCATGATCTGAACGAGAGTTGAAGAGCGTAGTTCGATTGGGGCACAGCACCATAGTATGTAAAATAAAGGCAGCATAAAAAGTTAAAAAATATTTATCTATTTTATTCACTTTGCGGGCGTAAATAAAATCTGCTTTTTTTCTCTCTTTATTATTACCTAAAAAGCACTTATTATAAATTCTTACTGAAAACAATCGAGCGATAAGAATAAATTATAATTGTAACAAAGAAAATGTCTTTTAAAAAAACTAAAATCTCAAATCCGACAATCGTCAGCAAAAATATTCTGGCATATATATTTGCACACAATGAATTCTGATATTCTGTCACGCAATTTCACACTTTTATTTACAATATTTCATCGTTTTCTGCCTGGTTGCTTCGACAACCGTAATTTTCACGAGTTTCCCCGCCGTGTTTTATTTGCTTAGTTCCATTTTAATGAGTTTGAACCTGGCAACGGAATTAACGGCAAACTTGACGGGTTTCGGGCTTTGGAAATAACATGCAAAATAATTATATTTCTAGGGTTCTTCACATGTCAGGTGAAATGAATTTATAAATCAAAAGCTTTTATTGCGTTCATTTTTGTAACGTAATTCGTGCATTCGTTTTTATTTTTGCTGTTCTCTCATCTAGGAAACTCATTTGCATAAAAATAAACGCAAAACTTAAGAATAAATTATAATTAGATTAAGTAAGTACTATTATTGATTTTGTAATTATTCAGCATTTTTAAAAATAGACTGGTGATTTATTTCTGATCTTTCTTTCAGACAGAGATCAAGGTTTTGTTACAATAAATGCAGAACATTTATTAATGCATTATCCTTTAATGTTTGTGAAATACCAAATGGCTATAGGGAAAAGTAGGGTAAAACCATATAGTCGGGTGTAAACCGGATATCTCAGCTTTGACTTTATTTTAGCAACCCTCCAACAAGTAATGGTTGAAATACTTTGCTTTAGACCAGAAGATGAAGCGGCCATTACCATACCTCTATACTGACATTTATGCAGTTTCTGTGGTTAAAATTTATTTTATTGTTATTTTTAGGTAGCTTTCAATACAAAAAAAGTATAAAGCTACCTATTGCAGCCGTTCAGAGGAAAGCAATTCCGGAAAATTTTGGTATATTTTCACCGATCATGACCCCCAGACCCCAAAACCACCCTCCGTTCAAATGTTGATTTATATATATATATATATATATATCTGATCTATGTCATACGATAACGCCCGTATTTATAAATCAATTTTGATGAAACTAATTGTGTGTATCAAGGTCACTAATGTCTCGACCGAGTTCGTTGGCCAACTTGGTCCGCCATTTTGTTTCAAGATGGCGGCTATTTAAAAATTTAAAACTAAAATAAATATACAAAAAAGTTAAAAATACTAATTTATTTTTTGCTTACGTGTTAGGCCTTGGTACAAGGATTCCGGAGCATTTTTTGTTTTACCTCTATCTTAAAAAATGGCTGAGATAGAGCACTTTGAAATTCTAGGGTGGCTGACATTTTGAAACAAGACAGCACATTACAAAATACCAACGATTAATTTATGAGTTTTAGTGAACGCGATTTCTCGCAAATTATTTTCTTTCATTGTTGTAATAATTTTCCCAATCATACGCATAAAACTATATATTCATATCCGTTAGCGCCAAATTTCGCCAAACTTGGCGACATTTGGCGAAATATCGCCAAATTTGGCGACCAAAATAAGTCTTCATAAATGAAGCCAATTTGGCTATAGCTCAATAATTTGGCGAATTTCTTATTCAAATACAGTATTAACGAATCTTTTGTAAACGGTTTCTTTGCATTTTAGCTTGCTGTTTTCGTGTAACATTAGCTAAAATTTTAAAACGAAGATATAGGAAAGCTACCTTTTCCTCCCGGTACAGGCCGGAAGGACTTTTTTGTTTTAATTTGTTCTAGATTTCAAAATCCGTAAATATGAACACATTTGAAGTTAATGAAACTTTTTATATAGTTATATAAAAAGTATTATATAGTTATGTGCAGCATATTTAAAAGTGGTTTATTTCTCACAATGAAACTGTTGCTAGCAGTTAAAAGGGTATTTTTATTGCTTCCATTCCGATCTACATTCTCTTGAGGTAAAACCGGATATCCTACTTGGAATCAATAAAGGATATTTAAAAACAATAATTGAAGAGCCCGTCAACAATATTTGAAGAAAGAGAAGCCAAAACTAGCTGCACAAAAGTGATTGAGATTTTAATAAAGCTGAAAAAGATGTGAACATTGCTTCTGCAATTTCTCAAATTGTAATGAAAATAATTATCCTTTTGTCTTTAAATATTAAATCATTAGATTTATAATTGAAATAGTATAAGTTTAATTCCTTAATTAAAGTTATAAAATAAAACATATTGTCTTTTTTAAAAAGAAAGTCTAACCTTTTCATTTATTGTAAAGATTAAGATATCCATACGGTTTACCTTTAATTTGAACCTAATTTTGGAAAGCGACGGCGCAGGGAAAGAAAAAAACTGTAATCTATAGACAACAATTGCCTTATAAGACAAGATGTTTCATTTAATTAATGTTTTTTCATTGATTTTATAATTCATTTATCGGAAAATAAGAAAAACTGTTCGATTGTTAATCAATTGAACAATAATGCATGGAAGTATCATGCTTTTATGCTTAAAATTGAGTCGGAAAATATGTAAGAAAATTTCGCGTTGTCGAACGGGGGGAAATATTATTTTGAGAACCGCCTTAAATTCCAATAAATGGTCGATAGCAGATTTTATTTTGTTTTAAATTATTCAACGAAGAATATTTTGCAACTTCATAAAAAAATGCCAATAATAACAACAGAAACTTTTTTATTCATTTTAAGCGCGTTTAGTTCTTAAAATAAATTTGTTTACTATTACATCCTATCCCTTGTTACTGCAAATTTATATGCAAATATTAGATAATCTTTTTTCTTCTTTTGTCAATAGTTAGAATAAGAATTACTCGAAATTACAAGAGAATAAGCGAAAAGATATCTTTGGTATAGAAGAGAAACATTTGGAAATCAATTTGGAGCACAAAAAGTTTTTTTTTTTTTACTCAAACAGTCTAAACAATTATACATGTCCATTGAAAATATAAATAAGTAATGTTGATTCTTCAGAAATATGGCAAATAGTTTATTGTTAGATAGGAGATAATTCAACCTATTGTTTAATACATTAATTTAAAAATTTGTAAAACAGATTGATTGAAAATTACGACAAGAATGAAAAAAAAATACCTTGGCACATATTATTTACGAGCCTGAGTGGTTAAGGTTCATAAATAACCTTAATTTTTAAATTACTTTCATGTATATTTTACCTCCGTAATTGCATGCACCATTTGATTATTTTTATTTTTACATTTATTTATGTAATTACATACATCTAATAACATACATCATTGACATTCATTCAGCGCTCTGGAGCAAAACAAAATTAGTGTGCCCCCTTGTCTCGGGAAAAAGTTTTGGATTTTTCTGTTTTGTTTAAGATTTTAAAATCGTATACAAGGTTCGTACGGGTGCTTACTTTTAACTACCACCATTGAAACTTTTTTTCTTTACTTTATCACAGAATCTTACCATTAAATAGAGCAAAATTCATTTTTAGGAAATACTTGTCTTCATAGAAATATATAGCAAATATCACAGGAATATGTTAATCGTAACAAGTACACTGAAAAAAAAATCCTGAGGTTACTAAAAATTTTTTAGCAAATTTGTATTCCACAGAATTTTTTAGTAACCGGTATTATGAACCGGAATCATTGCTAGCTGTTTTCTAGTAATTCTTACAGATTTTCTTGTAACTGAGTAAGAATACAAATAAATTTTTTACTTTCTTCTATCTATAATAGAAGAAAGTATTGTAATCGAAATTTTTTTCGACTTCTGGTTTTCGACGAATTTACACGTTTTAGGGGTCAGAGATTCCGAAAAACATGTTTTTACAAAATGTCTGTCTGTCCGTCTGTCCGTCCGACCGTCTGTCCGTCTGTCCGTCTGTCCGTCTGTGTGGCTTTTAATTGTACCATCTAAAAGTGTATGAAGTTATGCTTCAAATTGAACCTAATTTTTTTTTCTATGTTTTTGGCTATGGCAAGCAGATTCTATCAGAATTTGGGGATATTTCGACGAAAGGGGCGCTGTGATCGATATTTTTGTTCCATTTTCACTATTGTACCATCTAAAAGTGTATCAAGTTATGCTTCAAATTGAACCACATTTTTTTTCTAGGTTTTTGGGTATGGCAAGCAGATTCTATCAGAATTTGAGAATATTTCGACCAAAGGGGGCGCTGTGATCGATAGTTTTGTTCCATTTTCACTATTGTATCATCAAAAAGTGTATGAAGTTATGCTTCAAATTGAACCACATTTTTTTTTTCTATGTTTTTGGCTATGGCAAGAAGGTTCTATTAGAATTTGGGGATATTTCGACGAAAGGGGGCGCTGCGATAGCCATTTAAAGATTTCAAATTCAAAAAAGATGTGCAAATTCAAAAAAAATAGAAATCCTAAAACTTATTTTTCGTTAAATGTTCGGCGTTGATCCGGAGAATCCGGAACAATTTTTGCTTTGCCTCTATCTTAAAAAATGGCTGAGATATAGCAGTTTGAAATTTTAGGGTGGCTGACATTTTCAAAGAAGACAGCAGAATTCATCCATAAACGGGTTTAATTTATGAGCTTTAGTTAACATGGTTTCGGCAAATTTTCTTTCATTGTTGTAACCATTAGTATTTTTATCACTATATATTTATATTCGCCAACGTAATTCTCGCCAAACTTGGCGACAGTTGGCGGAATATCGCCAAATTTGGCGACCAAAATAAGTTGCCACAAATGAAGCCAACTTGGCTGTAGAGGACTAATTTGGCGGTATTCTCATTCAAATTCAATGTTGACGAGAACTGGGATTGAATCTTCTTTATTTAGGTTCCACACATTTTAGCTTCGTGTTTTCCAGTAAAAATAGCTAAAATCATAAAACCAAGGAATAGGGAGGCTATGTGTTCCTGTCGGTTCAGGCCAGAATGACTTTTCGTAGTTTAGTATACATCGGTTGTTCGCATCCCTGTAACCCGACCATTCGCACGCAGCTGACGTACAACAGAATGACGAAAAATATTGATTTTATTGGTGATGTGAAAGCGAATTTTGAAGTATTAACATGACTGAGATAGAAGAAAGTTTTGGGATTGGCACATCCGACTAGTTTTTAGTAATTGCAAGGATCAATGAGAAAAACTAATTTTTTTTTAGTAGATCGACCTTTTTTTTTTTTTTTTTTTTTTTTTTTTTACAATGCACTATCCATCCATAATAACTTGTTAATCATAATTTTAAAAATATACAAATATTTTAGCAAATCTTTTTTTTTTTCTTTAAAATTTTTCGCCCCTATGAGTTGTGCGCCTGGAGCAATTTGCTCCAAGTGCTCACGGTAGCTAAATAAAAAATAAAAATAAAATGAAAAATAGCAAAACTAAAATAAATAAAATAAAATAACAAAATAAAAAATAACAAGTCGTAATAATAATAAGTCGTAAAATAAAAAACAACAAAAACTAATTTACTTTTTGTAAATGCCTTTCATTCTTTAAATAAATTTATTATTTGCGTTGCATGCTTTTCTTTATTACAACATATACATTTATTCGAATATACACCCACATGTGATTTCATTCTCTCTCTCTCTCTCTCTCTCTCTCTCTCTCTCTCTCTCTCTATATATATATATATATATATATATATATATATAATATCTTTGAATTTCAAAAAACATATCAAGTTCTTGTAACATTCTAATTAAATCTCCAAAGAGATAATTAATAATCCTATTTGTCTCATAAATCACTTTGATTAGCTTCTATATATATATATATATATATATATATATATATATAAATTTTAGTATTTCCTCTGGTTTCAAATAGACTTATTATATTTAATCTTATTCTTATTCTGTTTCATTTTTTTTAAATTTTAATATAATTTTAAGTAAGAATTATTATTATTATGCATTACTTGCATTTTAATTGCATACTTTTAGTATAAATAGCAGTAAAAAATGTATCAAAACTCCCTATCTTAATCGATTTGTAATACCGTATCGTTTAATGAAATAATATATCTTTGTAATAATTTTAATTTAACTATTTATTATTCTAAATATCTTTAGTTTTTAAATAAATTTATTAACATTATTACCATTATCTTTAGATTTTAAATACAATAATTTTATTTTTATTTTTCCATTTGTTAAAATCGTTGTTCTATATATTTTTTAACTGTAACTTTCAACGTTTCAACTAGCACAGTAGATACATGTGCTATTTACAACGTTTTGTTAACACATTGAAAATTTTATTGAAAGGGTACGTTTTGTTTCTTTGTATTTCATTTTGTTTCATAATTTTTCAATAAATCTCTTCATGAATGTTCCATTACACCTTTTATCTTTAGATATTTAATATCTGTTCATTTTTCTTCAATTTTCTTTAATTGTTGGATCGTAATTGATGGGGCAATTCGAATGTATAAAACTTGCCTTAGACTTATTTATTCAGACAGAAATCAATTACTTTTCACTTATATTTGTGGCATATTGCCCTTGATAAAATGGTCCACTATATAAGTTTCAATTTGCTTCTTGTCATTTTTTCACCGTATGCACATTAGATTTTTTCTTCATATAACTTTATTTTTTCTATTTATTTCATTGTTCTACAATATTAGTATGATACTTCCTACTATGGAAATTTGTTTTAATCTTAAAAATGGAATTTAAATATCTCAAAATTCACTATTGTCCTCTGTTCTCAGCCCCTAACTTGATCATTAAAACCATCAACAAACAATAATCCTTAATTTTTTTTAAACCAATACGTTTATTTTAAATATGAATCTTATGGAGCATAATAATATAATCTTTATATGAGTGAAATGTGTAATATTTATATTTATTGGGTTTAAAGTTGTGTCCCTCAATTTTTTGGTCAATACTGACACGATGTAGGAATTTCCTCATATTTCCACCAGATGGCAGTATAAAGTCATTTGCCCCATTGTTTCTAGTAGGAGAGCACGTGTTTTTCTTAAAAAGACGCCATTGGTTGCTGCTGTTTGTTCAAAAAATAGATTTGCTGAATTGAAAAGAATGGGGAAAAGGCAAACGTACCTTTATTAACAAATTCTACTGTCCCCATTGTTAATTTAAATATTAATATTTGTAGATTAATCAGTATCTACCCATTTATTCGTAGGTTTGCTATGTCTTTGAAAATAGTGCATACAACATTCCAAAAATGTTAATTTTTAGGTGAATTGCAAAATTTCAAAAAATGTCACTAACTGCTCTTGTCACTTCTGTCTCTTACAATTTATGTTTTGTCTAATACATACTGCCATATAATGTTTATTTTCCAATAAAGTTTGTCGAAAGTTCTACTAATTATTATTCTGCAATACATTAGTGGTTACTAAAGATTCAAATATAGCATAATATGAGACTTTTAAAATTAGATATCAGCAGAAAATCAGCATCCAAAAATTACTCTTAAGATATTTTGGCCCATATAGTTTAGATTATAGTTTAGACATATTAGTTTAGATTAGTTAGATAGTAAATCTGAATTTCCAGAACTATCAGAGATTTTATATTTATTTAATGTTATTCATGCAGAGCGTATTAAAATCTCATAAAAAATAAAATCACTGTAAACTATTTTACTTATTTTAAATGTCTTTTTTTTCTTCTTTAAATAGATTTGTTTAAATGTTATCGTTATCCGTTATCACCGCGTATATACATGCAAATATGAGATGACCTTTCTTTTATTTTCTGAATAGTTAGGGGAAATAAGAATCGTAGCAAAGTACGCGTAAAGATATGTTCAGTATAGGAGAGGAAAACATTTGGAATTCAATTCTGAACACAAAAGTTTTGCCCAAACAATTTCGAACAATTATGCTTGTTATGGCCATTGAAAAGATAAGTGATGCAGGTTCTTCTGGAAGTATGGAATTAGATAATTGTAAGAAGAGAAAATATTTAGTCTTTCGGAGAATTTCGGGAACTTTTAGAGATTTTATATTTATTTAATGTTATTCATGAAGAACATATTAAAATCTCGTAAAAAAAAACATAAAAACACCGTAAACTATTTTAAATGTTTTTATTTCTTTAAATAGATTTGTTTAAATATTATCCGTTATTACCGCGTATTTACATGCAAATACCAGATAATCTTTCTTTTCTTTTCTGAATAGTTAGGTGAAATAAGAATCGCAGCAAAATACACGTAAAGATATGTTTAATATAGGAGAGGAAAATATTTGGAATTCAATTTGGAACACAAAAGTTTTGAACAAACATCTCGAACAATTATGCTTGTTACACCCATTGTAAAGATAAATAAATTCAGCTGGTTCTTCAGGAAGTATGGAATTAGACAACCGTAAGAAAAGAAAATATTTAGTATATTACTTAACATTTACTAATTTAATAATATGTCAGATAGATAGTTTGCAAATCATGATGCGAATAAAATAAACTGTCTTATATAGTGCAAATTTTTTACGCCCCCTCAAGACAATATTTCTGTACTCGCATACAACCTTCCCTTACTTATATAGTTACATACACCTGTCTTATACACTCATACGGGTGTCCGAAAAGTCTGTAAACGGTCGCACAACTCGCAAAATACACATCGGATTAAAAAACGGAAAATACATGTTAAATATTTTAAAAATAGCTATTCAATGATAGCAAAGTTAACCCTCACCCCACCTCTTAGGGTAAGAGGAGCCCAAGTTTTAAATCTTGAATGAAAACCCCCCTTTTTTATTGCAGATTTGGATTCTACCGGAAAAAATACGTAATTTTTGTATTTAACATTTTTTTTTCGATCATCGTAGATGGCGCCGTAAAGGAGCAAAATGCGGTCAAATACGTTTTGTAAGCAGGAAATCCCATTTTTCTTTGAAGTTCTGATTTTAAAATTTTAAGAAACAAAAACTAAACAGAAAAAGGCTGCTTCCCTCCCTAGATCGATTGAAGGAAGGTGTTCCACTGCTTAAATTCTAAGCGAATGCACTACTTTATCCGTAACAACGACTAAACACCTAGTAGCGTCCTGTTTTCTTCGTGGTGCTTCATCAACACGCATCCCCTTGCCTATAACGATTCAGGGTGCTTGTTTAAAGCTGCATTTTCCTCGATTACAGCACCATTTACGATGATCCAAAAAATATGTTAAATACAAACGTATTTTTCCCCGTATAATCCGAATCTGAGGAGGAAAAAAAGAAATAATTGAGGGGGGGGGTTTCATTTAAGATTTTAAAGCTGCATTTTCCTCGATTACAGCCCCATCTACGATGATAAAAAAAAAAATGTTAAATACAAACGTATTTTTTCCCGTAGAATCCGAATCTGCAAAATATATAAATAAATAAATAATACTTTGATATCCCTGAATAGATTTTTTTTTTTAAATATTGAACACATATTTTTCCGTGTCTCAATCCGATCTCTATTTCTCGAGTTATTCGACCATTACCAGACTTTTCGGACATCCGGTATATTATTGCATTATACATACCCGTTGTATAATACCACATACTTTAGAACACAGATACATACAACAGTTTTCAATTCATTCAATATAACAACCTTTTTTTTTTCAAGTACTATATATGGACTAGTGAGGAATCTTCCATAATCCTGTTTCAAATAAAATATAATTAATTAAAAATATATATATATTTTAATATTTTTTTAGATGAATAATATACAGAAATAAATCTTAAATAGATACTCATCCACAATACAGGAATAGTTTTTTTCCCTCATGATTAGGGTGTTTTTATCATACATGGATCAACGTGTTTCGGGTAATTCAAAACAATAAGCAATTCTGTCTTTAAAAACTTAGAAGAAATTTTGTCACGTTTCATGAATTCCCAGTTTCATGAATTCCCAATACATGATTTAACAAATATTTTATTTCCCTTTAAATTAGTCGGGATTTTAGGGAATCCCATAAAATGTTAATGACAACAACAAAAACTGTTTCATTTCTTTTAAGCGTCTTTTATTCTTTAAATAATAAAATTTGTTTTCGATGCATCCCGTCCCTTGTTAACGTGCATTTACATGTAAATATCAGAAAACATTTTCTTTTATCAATAGTTAGAATGAAAATTACTCGAAATCAAGATATGTATACTACACAGAAGAAACATTCGTAATTCAATTTGGAACACAAAAGTTTTATCCCAAACAGTCTAAACAATTATACTTGGTATATCAGATGGAAAGATAAATAATAATGTAGATTATTCAGGAAAATTGGAATTAGTTTATGTAAGAAGGAATAATAGTTAGCCTATTACTGAATAAATTATTTCGATATTATACAAGAAAGGAAAATCATGCATCAAGCATAGATTATGCAACTCATTCCATCACATTCAGAATACTGTAAAAAAACTTCATTGTTTAATAAGGTGAAAGATGATGTCTAAAAAAATAAGTTGAAAAATCGCATAACGCATTTGAAAAAAAAAATCAGCAATTAAAAATCTGTAGTTGGAAAAACTTCCAAGTTCCTTTGTGCAGCCCTGTATATGATCTATACAATTTATCTACATTAAGTAAGATTTTTTTTAAAAAAATAGTTAAAACACATACCACAATTTAAAACTCACTTCCCGCAATAATTGCTGATAGACATTACTCTAACCGAATTCTTTTGTGTGTCCCTGTAGATGAACAACAAATATTATGCACGCCATATTCTACAGTAAAGGATTTTGCAGAGGTACAACAGTGATGTATATCAATTTCAATATGTTTGAAATAATGCAATATCATTAAAATACATTGAAAATTATTTTTCCCCATAGACAATAATGTAATGGAATTCTTATGAGTGCCATTGTAAACAAACCATAAATTCTACACCCTTCATTTTCAATACCAAACATGCCATAGTAAATCCTCAATAACATATATCAATTATATAGTCATCCGAATACATTTACATGAGTTAGATCACGGACAGATAGACGAATAGACAGCCAAACAGACGGACAGAAAGACAGACGCACAAACAAACCGAATTCATAAACACTTTTCAACTAGTTTGGAAACTGTTAATAAGATTAAGATAGAAGAGTTGCAAATTACGCTAAGAATAAAAAGAAACTGCCCTATTGTGAGATTTTCTTTACGTGATTCAGGAATACTTTTTAATTTTTTAATTACTTCTTGCTGGATACTTAAGGATACTTAATATTTATATCGCTTTCATACTTACATGTAAATTTTCCTGACTTATATATATACAGGCTGATTATAAAAAAAACTATCTCGATATATGAGCCCCTAACGATCATACCGTTCACAAAAAGTGAATGAAATTTTGGTTTAAAGTATTTTGAGGTATGCGCTCAAGAATCCCATGAAAAACAAGAGTTAAATTCTAGAAGTTACGGTTACAGTGACAAAATTTCAAAAATTTCTAATGGCAACACCTACTTTTTTTTATTAGAATGTGATCCTCATTGTGAAAAACCATAAAAAGCGTTGAAACGGTACCTGTAGCAGGAAAATCGTCAGTGCTAGACAGACTAAGAATAAAAGTGAAAACAACCAATAAAGGACAGAGAAACAACCGAAAGTAAAACATTTTACTGTTTAGTGCTGTAAATCATCTGCCGCATGCAAAGTGTCATCCTGTGTGAAGTGAAAATTTTAAAACACAATACCGTTTCAACGCTTTTTATGGTTTTTCACTATGAGGATCACATTCCAATAAAAAAAAGTAGGTGTTGCCATTAGAAATTTTCGAAATTAAGTCACTGTATCCGTAACTGCTAGAATTTAACTGTTGTTTTTCATAGGATTCTTGAGCACATACCTCAAAATACTACCAAAATTTCATTCAGTTTCTGTGAACGGTATGATCGTTAGGGGCTCATATATCGGGATAATTTTTTTATAATCACCCTGTATATATATATATATATATATAAACACACATTCACCTTATACTTGCATATATCTTACATGCGTCTTATATAACTACACGCATCTCACAACATAAGTACTCAACACAATTTTCAATGTGTTGAATAAATACAACAACCTTTTTCCAAGAAATGGAAACAATAGCGACTAGCGAAGAATATTTCATAATCCAGTTTGAAGTATAACAATAAATTTATCATATTGAGGAAAAGTTGATAGTTTTTTTTATTATTATTATTATTTGAGATGAATAGAATACATAAAGGAAATTGTAATAAATGCTTCTATACAATACATGAATAATTTTTTTCTATAATCCGGCTGATTTTATCACAAATGCAAGAACGTTTTCGTGCGATTGAAAACAATAAACGACTCTGTCGGAAAATAAACTTAACGAAATTGTTCTAAGATTCCATTAATTCTCAATATGTGATATATTACAGATTTAGTTTTTAATTGGAAGCACGTTTAATACACATTTCTTTTTTAATAAGACGAAAATGAGTATAATACTGATTGTTTAAAATATATTAGAATGTAAAAAAAAAAAATCATTTGTTAAATAAATAATTTTGATGCAATTTCTTTTTTAAATTTGAAAAACGTTCGAAAAATTGATGCAATGTTTGATAGTTACCAAAAACATTCCCACGAGAAAAATAAGCATAGATTAATAATTTATCTAACATATGAAAATGAAAATTTGTCTGTCTGCACTTCTATACAAATTCACAATTTGGAAGCAAGAGTTGTGAAATTTTACGTGTTGGTGTATTAAACCACGGCCGAAAAAACTACCGTAATCCGGAATCGAAATAATGTATAGTTAATTTTTAATAATAAAAAACCAAAAATATAACAGCCTTTTCCTATCAAATTTAAACATTTTTCCTTATAGCAGTTGCCAACAATTAAAAATCCACAATAAAATTATTTCTACAACAATTAATTTTCTATTGAAAGATTTCCAATATAAAAACTGAAAATGAAATAAAAAGTTTCAACAATTGAAAAAAAAGATTAATATGACGTCATATTGGTAATATAACAGCAATTTTCAAACATTTCCCAATAATACAAGGAGTATGAGTATGAGTAAGCACAGAAAACAGCTGGTTATGACGTCATTAGAGAATTACAAATAAGAGGAATATGACGTGATATTCTAAGTTTAACGGACTTTTTCAAATATTTGACAATCATACAAAGAAAGTATCAATATGAGTAATAGAGATAGCAAGTAGATGTGAAATTAGCAGGTGAATATAATGCCATATGAGTTTGAGGAACGTATTGGATCATGATAAAAACCCGATTATGGAAATATTGGCATATTTTAACATTTTAAAGTTCTGTATACAATAAGTTTAATTTTAAAATTGATTTTTCTAAACAAACATTTAAAAAATCCGGACAACGCCAGGTACTTCAGCTAGTTTTGAATAAATATACTATTTGAGGCCCAAGAATACGTATAGTATTTGATATCATACAGAAATGAATCATAACAGGTACTTCTCAACAGTACAACAATGGTTTCTTTCCCTGATGAGGGTGCTTTTATAATAAATGTCATAGCGTGTTTTCGGGGATTGAAATCAATAAGCAACTTTGTTTTCCAGAAAAGAGGCTTCACTAAATCTTTATATTTGAACTATCACAGATTTCATTTTACTTTCAACTATTCACGGAGAGTGTTTTGAAATTGCATAAAAAAAAGTCAATAATGACGACATAAACAATTTTATTTCGTTTAAGTGCCTGTTCTTGTTTAAATAAAATTGTTTACAATACATCCTATCCGATGTTACCACGCATTTGCATGCAAATATCAGAGAATCTCTTTTCCTTTGTCAATAGTTAGGTGGAATAAGAATTACCCGTAATCACTGCCGAATACACGAAAAGATGAGATGTGCTTATTATAGGAGAGAAATATTTGGAATTCAATCTGGAACACAACAGTTTCAATCAAATAGTTCGTACAATTACGTTTAATACGCCCATTCAAATAATAGATAAGAAATGTAAATTCTTCAGGAAGATTGGAATAAGTTTACAATTTATTGTATGACGAGAGAATATTATGTACACTCGCTAAATAAACAATATGCAAGATAAAAAATTGTACAAATTACGACAACATAATGCTTTGATAGTGAGCGGTTTTTCTTCCTTGTTCATTTTAACAAATTAAATTTCTTGTTTTAAATATCGGTAATATACCAATAGAAATAAATATTTCTACAGTAACCATAAAAAGACATTTTTATATCATTCTACATAAATAAGAAGAAAGTATTGTGTTTGTGAAAATTTTCCATTTCAGGTTTTGAATATGGATTTACATGTTTTGGGATGTTCTGAATACGATTTGGCAATTATTTTGGAAAATTCTGTATGCTTGGAAAATGCTGTATACCGCGAATGCGCGGCAGTGTATTACTGTGTGTGTGTGTACAGCGCGGCAGTGTATTACTTATTTTACTGTTTATTACTGTTAATTTTACGGTATAATACTGGCAGCTAGGGTGCCAGTATTATACTGAAAAATTAAGGATTATTTTTTGCAGTGCACGTGACAGTGTAAGTCCCATAAAAATACGTTTACCAGAACTTGAGTTATAAGCGTTCTAAAACCATCCCTAAAAACCATGTTATGATATTTCGAAGTTTTTAGCTCTAAAAAACGCGTTTTGACGTTGTTTACTTTTACAAAAAAAACACTATTTTGACGTTAATGGCTTTTGATATGATGAATAACAACATTTGAAACATTTTTGCATTTTGATATTACACAACGACAAGAGAGGACATCCTGTGTAAATCAATCATAAAATATAAAATATCAGGCATGCGCTATGTATATGTGAAACGGAATAAATGTTGTGACAAACTTCTATGAATTTCATCCTATAATTATTCTGCACAATGCATAAATATATACCCTTTTACCATCATACGTAGTATAGGGTAAGTCTTGTAATCGTTTTAAAAATCGAAAAAAAAAATGACGAATTGACACATTTCAAACACTGGAGATTCCGAAAAACATATTTTTAGAAAAAAAAAATTGCCGTCCGTCTGTCTGTGTGTGTGACTATATCCGCCCAATCTCCGCTCTATATCCCGAACAAATTGAGATAGCGCTTTGAAATTTGGTATGTACTTTATATGTAATAATAAGAAGAAGCCTATTGAATTTCAGTAACCTCGATTATCCGGAACTATTTTTTTCGGACTCTCGAAATATTCGTTCTGATAAAAGGTATATAAAAAATTTCGAAATCGTTTATTTTAAGGAGTGAATATGAAAGACAATAAAAAAACGTAAATTTTGCATAAAGAATGAAGTCGATCGAATGATTAGTTGCCGAGATATTTGTAATCCTATTTTCCACACACTCATCGATTTTTCATCACACTGTATTTCATTCAAATTTCAATTCAAGGATATATTTTAATTAGTAAAGAAACGCTTAATCCGACGCAGTAAACTGTTAGTTAATAGGATTATCAATTTTAGAGTTATAAGGATGTTTCTCTTACGCAATTCAGTAATAGAGCATTTAAAGTTTATGACGTCATCAAGCCACGATTTTATTCGAATTGCAATGCATTTTATAAGTAGATTATACATGTTTTATTTTCATATTTTATGTTATGCATATCCATGATGGTTAAGTATTACGGTGGCCCCCAACGACTTTTCTTATTAAAAAATATACTGAGAATCTCTAATGTACATTTTTTTTTTACTTTCTAGAAAATGAAGAAAAGTACTTAAAGCAATTGCGAAAAGTGCCCAGAAAGCGTACAAAAAATCACTAAATTCAATTTAAATAACTTCTTTTATCCAAGTATCGTTTCCTTATCTAAAGAAATTTATTTTGAATAATCCTTATCCATTCTTATAGTACATTCATATGCAAATATCCCTCTTATTTCTTAATAGTTACGTGAAATAAAAATCAAATAAAACAGCTGCAAGAATGCGAGAGAAACTTTCGCACATATGTTTCGTCCAGAAAATGTAAATGTTTGAAATTTAATTTGAGATAGGTAATTTTTATTTAGGTATCTTTGCTGCAGTGTAAAGAACGTGTCTTTGAGAATAAACTATGCTTGTTAAATCGACGGGATATTTTTTTTTTTTTTTACTGTATTTAAATATATAATATATTCAAAGGATCGTAAAACTATATTTTACCATATTAAATTGCCTGAAAAATAGTTTAGGTATATTGTTTTCAAATTGATGATGAAGCCCGTTTCGTATTTATGATAAAAGGAATATAAATATTTTAAGAAAATGTACACAAGTTTAGCTTAAAGAAGAAAGAAAAATCACGTATCAAGCAAAGATTATGAAACACTTTCTAACACATTCAGATTCAGAATACTGTATCAAAACTTCGCCTTCTAATAAGATGAAAGTTGATATCTAAGTAAATGATTTGGAAAACACATAACCCATTTAAAAACCCAATTTCAGCGATATTTTAGCGACATTTTGCGAAAAAACTGGCTTTCAGAATCTGAAATAATTTTCTAGAAATTCCCAATAGAAGCCGCGATACGTCGTTCAGAATCCATGGAGCATTCTCGAAAACAGAATTCAAATGTAAGTTTGGAAAGATGCCCTTTCGTTGTAAATATTTAATGTAAGTAAAGTAAAATGTATAAATACGTACATAGTTTTAATATTGATTGTTTCTGTAAATAATACTGTTAAAAAATAAAATTCGTTATAGTAATAATAGAGCGAGAATTTATTGTTATATCGAGTTGAACGCAAAACTAATTTTAACAGAGCGTAGCTCGGTCGTCCCCGCTGGTGCCCGTTATCTATAAAATCTACTGAACGACTGGACAGTTAGCTGAAGATTTTTAACAGTGTAAGTTTAAAATTTCGCCTTCGAAGATAACGCAAGTCTACGTAGCTCCACGTTTACAGTTCGTACGACCGTAATTTTAGGAATTTTCCTATCGGGCACATAGTTGTCTTTTCTTTACTTTGCATCTTTATTTATTTATTTATTTTTAACTCTTGTTTAGCGCATCATGTCCAAATGTGGACTTTGTCAACCTATCGGACACACTGTGCGATATTCTTAAAGACTCAAAAATTATAAAAATAATGATAATAATTAAATGTAATTTAACAAAACAAAACAAAAAAAAACATACTTTCATTAAAATTCCCCAAAAAAGTCAACTTATATTATAATTATATTATAAAGCATAAATGTGTGCGTCTCTCAATGCTGACGTCATAATGATGCGGACAACAATGTGGTGAAAATGGATGAATGTTGCAACAATAGAGCTATTTTTTTCAATTAAACAAATCGTAACGTTATTTCTATGGGGGGAGATGCAAGTTTTGGCCGATGTTGACCCCCCTCCCTTAAGGATCGAATTATTAATAATCCAATTCATGTATTGCCTCTCAGGATTACGTATATATTCCAAATTTCAAAGCTCTACGTCAACAGGAAGTGGGTGAAAAATGAGTCACAAGATTTGACTGCCACATACATACAGAAATGTAAGTTAAAAGAAAGTATGTAATAATAAATGCATTTTTTCGTGCTGCAATCTCATAAACGTCTAGCAATCTAAAGAAGAAAATGTAATTAGTACCAGAATAGCATGGGACACCATTTTAACATTATAAAGTCAAATCAAGCTAAATAAAACTTTTACTCAGCGTAAAAAAAAAATGTATACAGAAAGAGATTAAAATAAAATATATAAGAAAATTACTTAAAGCAATTACTAAACGTTCCTTGAGAACACACGAAAAAAAAAAAAAAGTCCTTTTAAATATCTTCTTTTATTCCAGTATAGTTTTAAATAAATTTATTTTGAATATTCCTTATCCATTCTTATATTATAGTACATTCATATCCCTAATTTTTTTTAATAGTTAAGTGAAATAAAAGTCAAATAAAACAGTACATAGTATAATCATGTGTAAATATCCCTCCTTTTTGTTAATAGTTAAGCGAAATAAATGTCAAATAAAACAGCCGCAAGAACATACGAGAGAATATTAGATATGTTTCACACAGAAAACGTAAATGTTTGGGAATTTAATTTCAGATTGAAAACTTTTACATAAGGGTGCTTTATTTTAATGTAAAGAATGTGTTTCTTAGAAAAATATATGCTTGTGAACTTCGATGGCTTTCTTGAATAAATTTAATTGTAACTATACCATAACGTTCAAAGAATTGGGCAACAATGTGTAACATATAAACAACCGGAATAAGAACTTGAGATATATTGTTTACAAATAAATAATATTCAAATCCATTTCGCATTTATAAACAATAGAAAATGAACGCTATGAAAAATATATTCCATTTTAAGTAGAATGCTTAAAAAGAGGGCGATTTCTAATGTTAAAAATTTTTCTCACTGATTTTTTTTTTTTTATGGCGAAAAATATTTAACTGTACCGTGGAACTATAGCTATGCATTCAAGTGTGCCGAAAGCAACCAGTTGTGGGACATTTACATTGTATGAAGACATTTTTTGGGGGGGGAAAAGGGGTATTTTATTTTTATCTATATTTAGAAAAAATGTAAGTTAATTTTATTATTTTTTATAAGCAAGAAATTTCACTAAAAAATAGGTTATCTGAAAAAGAATATATATATATATATATATATATATATATATATATATATATATATATATTCGAAAATTACATCTTTCAAATTACATGATTTTGATGCAATTATTGAGGCAACATTAAATAAGATTTAATCAAATTGAAAATACTAAATATTTACATAACGATAATATTTCTTTTTCTCTTCAATTTTAAAGACAAAAATGGCACTAAAAAGATATAATTATCTTTTTTCTTTTTACTTTTTTATATTTTTACATTAAAAAAAAAAATTAACTAGAGTTGATTTATTTTCAATTTTTATATGAAGTTAGTAATGAAGTACACATTTATTTTCTTGATATAACGTTAATGAAAATTACTTAAAGCAATTGCAAAAAGTGCTTGATAACAGACGAAAAAAATCGGTAAAGTCAATTTAAATAACTTCTTTTATTCCCGTATCGTTTCCTTCCCTAAATAAATTTACTTATCTATTGTTAGAGTACATTCATATGCAAATATCGCTCCTTTTTTGAAATAGTTAAGTGAAATAAAAATGAAATAAAACAGCTGCAAGAATATACGAGAGAAATTTAGATATGTTTCGTTCAGAAAACGTAGATGTTTGGAATTTAATTTCAATTCGAAAACTTTTACATAGGGTGCTTTACTTTAAAGTAAAGAGTCTGTTTTTAAAAAATAAAATATGTTTGTGCATTCCCGAAAGCTGTTTTGAATATACTTAAGTATGTTTATATCATAAAGTTGAAAAAAATTGGGTAAATATGTTGAAAATATAAAAAAATATAATAATAATTATTCGAGATATATTGTTTACAAATAAGTAATATTTAAATCTATTGCACACTTATAAGCAATAAAATATGAATGCTATAGAAAATATCCTATTTTAAGTAGAATAATTTTGGTTTCTAATGTTAAAATTTCTCCCACTGATTTTTGTATTGCAAAAATAATTTACTAAGTTTGAATTATTTAATTTTTTTTCTGTTGATGTTGTTGAAGTAGTGAATGCTTTTAAAGTTTTATTTTATATCAGCATAAAGGCGTCCCTTTAAACTTATTTTCTTAATAAACTATACAAAAAAAAAAAAAAAAAAAAAGGCAAATTTTTTTTTATACAAAATTGAAAATTTTAAATAAATATTGCAGTTACCACTTTGATTTTGATATTGAAACATACTACATAAATATGGATTTTTGTTAAAAAGATATAAACAGAAATCCGAAACAGACTTAAGCAAACGCGGTATTGGAATGGTATCAGAGCAAGAAAAAATCGGGCTAGTCAGATAACAGTGATACTTTTTAAAACATATATACATTAGTAATCCAGTGATAAAAATGTTTGAATAAGATGCAGGGATTCAGCATAAGGCTAGATCAAGAGCCAGTATGGTCGGGAGTAGCATACTACAAGTAGGGAAACTACATTAGTCGCTACTTTTCCGGTAGTTTGCAGTGTAGCGCACTACATTTTGAAAAAAAGGTAATGTAGCGAGTAGCGCTATACAAAAAAGCAATAGTTTGTAGCGTACAGTGATGCTACTTTTAACGTTACTTCAGGGGGGGAGGGGTGCCTTTCGTCTAGTCACGTGATCGTAAGTTGCTTCTTTTGTGAAAAATGTGTTCTGCGCAACAACTTGCGAATGTCAGCAACTCAGCTGAAGCGTTTAGCAATGGCTACCGCGGTGCCTTTCTCCTATCTTTTTTTACAGACCGCCGGAGTCACGTGATGCTCGAATGCACCAATGCAAGTGTACGAAAAGAGCATCACGTCACTCTAGCGGTCTGTAAAAAAAGATAAGTGGAATGCACCGCGGTAACCTGTCTTTCTCGTTAGCCTCGGCAATGACTCGTGGCTAACGAAAAAGACAGGCTACCGCGGTGCATTCTGCATATCTTTTTTTACAGACCGCGAGAATAACGTGAAGCTCTTTTCGTACACCTGCATTGGTGGATTCGAGCATCACGTGATTCCGCCGGTCTGTAAAAAAAGATACGCGTAAAGTACCGCGGTAGCCTTTCTTTTTCGTTAGCCTCGGCAATGACCGAGGCTAACGAAAGAGAAAGGCTACCGCGGTGCTTTACGCGTATCTTTTTTACAGACCGCCGAGGTCACGTGATGCTCGAATGCACCAATGAAGGTGTACGAAAAGAGCATCACGTCACTCTGGCGGTCTGTAAAAAACGATAAGTGGAATGCACCGCGGTAGCCTGTCTTTTTCGTTAGCCTCGGCAATGACTCGTATGACGTCATAAATTTTACCATTGAGTCATTTCATTTCTTCATATTGCTCGTAAATCCAAGTGCCAAAATATAAATCAAAGAAATTAATTTTCTTGCTGGAAACTCTTCTGTACTTAACCATTATTAGATTTTCGTAATTTTATGACGCGTTTTTTCTAACATTAGAAAACTCAGAAACCAATATATTTTTGAGATTTAAATATAACTATTTAAATAACTTATTTTATAAAAACCAAGTTTCTTTTGATTTTCGAAATCATCATTTCCGAGTAGTTTTTGTAGTTCATATAATAATGAGTTTTCTCAAAGTGAAATATCGGTTTTTAAGATACTATTAATTGAGACTTTTTAGCTGCGTAATTGAATTTATACAAACAAGAGTAAAAAAATATATTATTAATTTGAATGTTAATGCTAATGCTGTTAAAGTATCATGTTTGTGAGCAAAAATATGTTTGTTGAACATGAAAATGTTTTCTTGAGAATGGATAGCATCTGAAAATCCCATATTCCGGGCTCATAAAACTGATTAATACACTATAAAAACTATTCGGAAAGGTTTTCGAAAATTAGTGGCAGCAAAAGAAACTTTGTTTTTAGAAATCTCAAAAATATATTTGTTTCTGAGGTTTCTAAAGATAAAGTTCGTTTTTTGGAATCGCCTGTAACTCCGAAAAGTTATTGTATATTTTCGTTTGTAGTTATATTATATTTATCTAGATTAAGAATCAACAGTCTTTTTTTACAATGAATAGATTTAATAAATACATAATTCCGAATCGAATTTTATTTTTTGCTTCTTCCTGTATTAGTATGGTAAATAGACAAAAAAAGATGTTTCATTTTTTAACTGTACATATCTATATATGTTTCGTAAGAAAGAGTTTTTACATAGTAGTAACAAGCAAAAAAAATAGCCTCATACTAACTTTTTTTTTACTTCAAAACAATTATGCCTTTAAACAAATTAGCAAAAAACATTTTTCAAATTAATAGCCTGATACTAACTACCTTACTGCCTTAAACCAATCCAAATTAAAGTAATCTTATACATTTCATAAGGTAGGCGCCTCTGTTATGACCATGTTGCTGATATGGCCATCCTCCTATTACACGTTAGGTAACCAAAAAATTCACTAAATGGCATGAGCATACCGTGAAGGAGCCTCCTAGTGTATTATGTGGTCAATTGCTATTCAGCTGGGTTGTGGAATTTGACGCCAATTTCCAATTTTATGCTTTTGGTGTGATCTCTTCTTGTTCTATCAGATTAGTCTTCTTTTACTTACCTATCATACGTAGTATAGGGTAAGTCTTGTAATAGTTTTGAAAATCGAAACAAAATTTTTTAACGGATTTACACGTTTCACACACTGGAGATTCCGAAAAACATATTTTTAGAAAAAAAAGTTTGCCGCCCGTCTGTCTGTGTGTGTGTCTGTAAACGCTCTATCTCCCGAAAAAATTTAGATAGAGACTTGAAATTTGATGTGTACTTAGTATATAATAATGGGATGAAACTTAGTGAGTTTCAGTAACCTCGATTACCCGGAACTATTTTTTTCGGACTCTCGAAATATTCGTTCTGATAAAAGGTATATTAAAGTTTATGAATTTGTTTATTTTAAGGAGTGCATATAAAAGACAATAAAAAAAACATAAATTTTGCATAAAGAATAAAGTTGGTCGGATAATGAGTTGTTGAGATATTTGGAATCCTATTTTCCACGCACTTCCATTTTTCATGACCCTGTATTTCATTCAAATTTCAATTCAAAAATATATTTAAATTGGAAATGAGACGCTTAATTCGACGCAATAAATTGTTAGTTAAAATAACAGTTTATCTCTGTAAATGTAACGGTATGAAACTGTTAAAAAAACAGTCACTTCACGTAAAAAATTACAGTTATTTCCTGTAAATTAAACGGTTTTAAACTGGCTCCAAAATTGACAGTTTTTTCTCGTTAATTCGACAAAATTTTTTTTACAGTGTAGGTTTATCAATTTTGGAGTTATAAGGATGTTTATTTTACGCAATTCAGTAATAGAGCATTTAAAGTTTAGGACGTCATCAAGCTACGATTTTATTCGAATTGCAATGCATTTTGTAAGTCGTTTACACATGTTTTATTTTCATATTTTATATTATGCATATCCATGATGGGTAAGTATTACGGTGGCCCCCAACGACTAGTTTTTATTCACGTTTTTAAAATAATTTTTTTTATGAATATCATCATACTCTGTTCGAATTTTAATGCTTTATCAATTGGTGCTGTTGTTGATGTGTTGTATATTTTACTAATTGTTGAAAATAAAACAATTTTCGTGATAGTTACCCTGCTCCTGATATAGTCATCGAGGTGGCCATACACTGTAAAAAAAAAAAATTCTGAAAAAAAACGGAAATTGTACTGGCAATCGAGACGCCAGAACTATTTCCGTATTTTAACGGAAAAAAAATTCCGTAAATTCCAGGAAATTTTCCGCGATTTCTGAAATTTCCGTTTTTTAATTTCCGTTTTGTAACACATATCTTCCATTTTTTTTAGAAATTTTTATGTCGTTAAAATAAAATTTATAGGATCAAAAAAAAAAAAAAAAAAAAGGCTACTTCGCGAGGACAACCGTATAAGGGATACATATATTTCTGCTGATTTTTTTCATTCCTGTATGAGTTTATAGTAATTAACCAACCCTTTCCATGAGCGGAATCGAACCCATAATCTCCCATACACTAACCTGACGACTTAAAACAACGCACCTTGAGTGGTCACACCTCCTTCTCAAATGTTGTCAGTTATTTTACGATGCAAAAACCCAGACAACCACAATCGTCCTTCGGACGATCTATAATGATCCTGAAAATCCTGTAGTTGTCATATCCTATAAAACTATCCAGTGAATATCCGGAAGATAGATGACAACGGATCGTCTGAATACATTGTCCACAAAGCAGCCGGCGAATGTCATAGAACGCACATCCGCAAATTGACTTTCTTCCTTGGCTTCCTTCCTCTGCACGCTACGCTAACGTATAAACCAACCTACCTACCAGACAAGTTTATTTTGCTTTTTGGTGAATGAAGAAACGTGATCGGCTTTTCGGAATCTGATTAATAAATAGTAATCTGATGTCAATAAAGGTAAGAATTATCTTTTTCATTTGTAATTCTATTCTTTATAACTTCCGTTTATATACTTATATTTTCTTGTGTAAAAGCGAAGTGTATACAGACCTAATTATTCATGTAGGCTTAATGGTAAATGTTAATAGAGATGGTAGTGTAAACGCAACAGTAGTGATTTGTATTTAACAGTTTGATAAATTATTAAAGAAAATATAACCACTTTGAGTACTTTCTGAGAATTTTCAAGTTTAGATTACATTTTCTGTGTGAAAATGAAGATTTACTTACAACTCCAGTTTGAACTCTTTTTTTTTTTTTTTTTTTTTTAAACTTCAAACATTTAAAAAACCAAAAATATGTTTTTCCTTCATTCTTTTTAACTTAAAACGCTTTAAAAGCAATTAAAAAATGCCCCCCCCCCCCTCTTTTTTCTTTTACAATTAATTCCCATTACTTTAGAAATACTTATTTCTTTACATAGATTTTAATGCATATTGATATACATTAATTAAAGCAAATGTATATATTCAAATATATATATAATATATATGTATGTATTTGCTAAACATTTTAATAATATTTATTAAATCTTAACAAATTAATACATTTTTAACCACTTTAAAATTATTGTCACTTAAAAAGAAAAACATACTTCTAAACGTAACAGTTAATATGTTTTAACTTAGATGACAATGTCAGATTTTCTCACAGTTTTAGAAAAGCGTAGAGTGCTGGTAGTTGGAAAAGGGCACATTTTTGACTCTGAAGGGTATTTTTTAGATCCATATGAGCACTTTTTATATTTTTTAAATTCATTCTTTCAATTTTAAATGCACTTTTGATATTTAAATGTTACAACACTCCTATCGAATTGCAACAATGTGTCAATTTTTACTATGCAAATAATTTTTTTTTACAAAACTGTAAAGGCTTAATTTTCTTGGTTGAAGGGCAAGAAGAGCACTAATTTTTTGATGAGGGGCAAGAAGGGGGATGTTTTTTAAACCAAAGGGCAGCCAGGGTGCATCACCTTCCTGAAACTGCCTACAGGAAACTCTGCAATTTGAATATAAAATAGCTTGTGATCAAAAATAGTGAAATTACTGTAGCTGCTAATTATTTTCTTAGTTTTGTGTAACACGTTACTTTTTGAATAAAAGTGAATGGGGCGAATAGCACAATACAAAATTTAGTTGTTTGTTTGTAGAAAGCATCAACATTTCTTTGAACACAATTTCCAGAAACAAATGAAAGTCTTCTTTAACAATTGTGTGGTCACCCATGGTACTATTATTTAGGAAATTGGTCACAAATTGGCAGTGGGAACTGCCATATATCTGTAAACAAATACCAGTTTTAGAGTTTAACAAAGCACTATATAACCATTGTATGTCAGAAATGTTCTTGTTTATGGGGTTATAATTTTGGAATGCAACTTTTGTGAAAAATGAACAAACATATTTTTAAATAAGCAATTTTTACTTTGAGATAGTGCTAAAACAGAAGATGCTCTGATGATCACACTAAAAACATTATTATCCTTTAACTGTTTTTTATTTTCATAATTTTCAGGGTTAAAGTTTACTTGTATTTTACACAGAAATCGTAGAAAATTTTTGAACCATCACTCAGATTTTACAACAGTGAGTCAAAAAGTGACTTGCAGATATATATTATATATCCCACTTCTCTCTTTTTTTTAAAACTTCAAACACTTGAAAAACAGTTAAAAGATCACCCCCCCCCCCCCCCTCCTTTCTTTCGCTTTCAAAACAATTTTTGAAAGTGAAAGTATCTTAATAAAAAAAACTTGTAATCAAAATCGAAAAAGTATAAAGGAGTGTGCATAGAGATTGACCTCAGCTATCCAATGCGAAAAAAATCATTTATAAATATTGAAATGCGAACGAGATATCATAAATTATTTCCCCCATAGAATTAACATTAGTGAGTGGGTGTTTTGGCCTAAGTGAAGTAGCCTCTTAAAGCCAAATAAAGAAATTGGTATTAAAATTTACTAATTTTTAGCACTTTCCAACCTAGTTGAAAAGTGCTTATGACTTCGGTTTGTCTGGCCGTCTGCCGTCTGTCCGTGCTCTAACTCCCGTAAATATGCTCGGATTGCTCTGCAATTTTTATATGTTATTGTCGTTATCTATAGCATGTTCCCTATTTCAACGGAAGTGTGTAGCACTTATAGTTTTTTTACAGGGACACTCAAAAGAATTCCGTTACATTGCGGTCTATGGGGAAAAATCATTTGCGGTTTATTTAAATAATGTTTCACTATTTTAAACGCATTGTAATTTATATATATTACTAAGGTGCATTAGAAGAAGCTTAATATGGAACAGGGTGTGCATAGCACGTATAGTTACTTTACAGGGACAGTAAAAATAATTCCGTTACATTACGTCTATGGAGAAAAATCGTCTGCGGTTTATTTAAATAATGTTTCACTATTTTAAACGCATTGAAATTTATATAGATCACTAAGGTGCATTACAAGAGACTTACTACGGAATATTGTGTGTATAGCAGTCATCGTTCATTTACAGGGACACGCAAAAGAATTCTCTACTGTCTGTTAACAATAATTCCTGGAAGTGCGTTTTAAGTTATTGAATGTGATTTTAATTTTAACTTGCTTTTTGTCTATTACGTGGTATGTATAAATTCTGTAGATCCTATACAGGGCACCACAAAAGTTCGCGAACACATTTCTGTTTATTGACAAACTCCAGACGGAGAATTTTAAACTGTGCTACGCGTTTCCTAACTGAACTAAAATTATCATCCTATGTAGTATATATACAAATCTATAGATCCTATACAGGGCTGAATAAAAGTATTCGGATATTTTTCCGAATATTGTATATGTTGGAAATTCCTGAAATTATGTTTTTAAATATGTTATGCGTTTTCTAAATTGTTTACTTAGATGTTAGCTTTTAGCTTATTAAACGGTATGATTTGTAAAATTATTTTGGAAGCGTTGGAAAGTGCTATATAATCTATGCTTGACGCATGATTTTTCGTTCTTGTTTTTCCTACATTCACTATGAGTTTCTCTTATGCATGTGTGACTTTAATACTGATGTTTTCAATATTGATAAATAATGCTATTAAATTCTAGTGCAATAAAATGCCTAATATATATATTAGTTCAGGGGTCGATGCAGGTTTTTTTTCTTGGGGCCCATTTTGGGAAAAGTAAAGGTTATTTTTGTGTAATTTATTATATTTTTGCGAAAAATAACATTTTGTAACGAAAGTTGAAATCCAGTTAGTCAAATTTAAACCAAGCATTTATAAACAAAAACTTTTTTTTAATCCTTTTGCTGAATTTTTCCTCTCTGGTGAACTTGTTTGTTCAAATTACACATTTTAAAACAACACAAAATAAATAATAAATAGTAAGTTTTTATGGAATTTTATAGAATTATTATTTATAGAATTTTGTGAAGTGTATGTTTTATCGAATTGATTTTTGTGAAGGGGGCATTTTATGAAATTGATTTTTGTGAAGGGGCCCATTTTATCAAATAGATTTTTGTGAAGAGGCCCATTTTATTAAATAGATTTTTGTGAAGGGGGCCTAAATAACCCCAAATTTTCCCTGTATCGACCCCCGAGTTAAGCTATAAAAAATTTTATCTAAAGAATTATAGTTTATAAGTAAAATGCTTTAAAATGTAAAAGCTAATGACAGTTAAAACTAAAATTAGTAAAAGCCACTTTTTAAACATTTCAAGCTGACTTTTTTGTAATCCTGCTTTATATAATACACAACTAATTTGAAATTGATACTTTTAGCCTGAGCTGGTTTTTGAATTCGTACAAGTACATTATTATTAAATAATACTAGGGAATCGAACTTGGGCTTCCCGGGTTACAGAACATCGCTGAAAACTGTTTTTTTTTTTAATTTAAAATTCTAACAGATTTTTTATATTTAATATATATATATATATATACTAAAAATAAATGGCACATCTAGTATTTGTCGAGAATTAACAATTTTCTGACAAGTACTTTACGAGCTATTAATTTTTTCAGTAACTTCAAATCTCTCATTTTCTGAAATTAATCTCTGGCAACGATAAGCTAAAAAACCAGTCATCAGCAACACGTAGCTTTTTATTAAAAAAGATTATGTATTAATTTATCTTTTTTTTTTTTTTTCTAAATTCTGTTCTATAAAACTCAATCTATTTGAGATTACTTTCATAAAGAGAACTCTGTTACTTTCCTTAATTTCAGATATTTCAATTTCAAATCATAATTAAATCCTAGTGCTAATTAATAATTAAATAAAAATTGGAAACATTTCTATTGAAAACTTGGTTCTTAACCCGTCAGCACATGCGCCCCTTTCCATTACGTTACTACACGCGCAGGATAAATTTGACCCCAATGGGTTTTCTTGTGTCAATTTCCCCCCGGTTTGATTATAAGCAAAAATTTATATTTTGAAATAAACTGTAAATCAATAAAGAAAATAATTTAACTTAAAATAAGAGGTTTTTTCATATTTAAAGAAAAAAAAAACATAAAATCTAGCACTAAGATTTTTTTCTGCATATCATTACATACAAAGTTTTTTCAATCCAAATTTAGCCATAAAAATACAAAAAAATATAAAACTGATATATAGAAACTGTATGTGCAAGAGTTGTTAACGTTTAAAAGAAAAATTATATTATTATTTGCACACTATATTTTTTACATAAACATTTGCATTAACATTTTCTTATCATTATGGGTTACGTTATAACACGCGTGGGGTAAATTTCCTCCCACGTGACATTTTTATAACAAAAAAATGGAAAATCTCACAACCGGAGGTAAATTCTTTTTGGCCACATCTTGATCTCTTTCAGCTTGAAAGGTACTGTAAAGCTCAGAATGATCCCGAACGATTTACGCACATTTTTAAGTAATAGTTCTGAGCTGGGGTAGATTTTATCCCAGTGTGTGTGCTGACGGGTTAAAATGTTAATTTGACACATTTATTTACACATGCTTCATTTCAAAGTTATTTCTTTATTTTAGAGACTATGCAAGTAATTTTTGAAAAATCCAGCTGTAAATTGAGCTGAATGCTGGAAAAGAAGTCTGCAATGGACTCTTAAGCAGTGGTATGTTTAATTGATTTATTATTATTATTTCTTTTTCTTAAAAATAAAAGAATATGTGAGCATGTAGTTTTATAGCTTTTATTGAATTGTCATATTTTTGCATTTAAGCATATTTATGAATTGTTGTGCTTTGGAACATTTTTACTTATTTATTTATTTAAATGGGCAATTCCATTGTAACAGACTAATTGACATAGCGGAAAAAAAGGCTTTATCTCATTTGAAAAATAATAATTATGTAATTCAAAAAGGGCTACAATTAGCATGATGATATTTATTAGAAGATAAATTAATATAGTTATTATGAATAAATTATTTAATGTAAATAATTATGGTTAAAAAAATGTTAATGTAACAGACAAACATGAATTACCATGCTTTTCAGATACCTTGATGTTTATCGATATATTACTTATAAAATAATTTACAATTTATTATTATAAAAATGTATTTTCATTCAGAGGGCGTTCTGAAACATATATCTTTCTCAAAATTTGACTGTTGCCATAAGGTAGTCATGAAAAATATGTAATCTTACCTGTAACAGACCAACATTTAACATGTAACAGACAAACAAATAAACATGTAAACAGAAGCGATTATAATGAATTTTATTGATTTTGACTATTCAAAATTTTATAAAATGCATTGCAAATATAAAAAATATAGGTATAATACTATCAGAAAAAATATATATTACCTATTTGATCTAAAATATAAAATTCTAGAAATGGTAAATTGGCTTGGAATTGCCCAAATGTTTATATTCCATGGCTTGTTTTTGAAAACTGATTTTTTTTTTCCGGTAATTTCTAAAATATTCAGTTAACATTGATAGATCACCCAAATTAATTTTTGTATGGGTACCAATACAAAAAAAAAATTCAGCCCGGCCCGATACAAAAATTAAAAGTTCTACTAGCATACCTGTCAAAAGGCAATAAATATCTTTTTAGCAGTCATATAAGTATAGAAAATCTTTATTTTATCTTAAAGTACATTTAATTCAAACTATTTTTTTTTTTCAGAAGAAATAAACCATAATTTTATGCTAAAGTTTTTGGTACTTTTCGGTTAGCCGGGTGCCAGTGACATATGTACATATATAAATACATATGTATATACATATATATAATATGTATTTGCAGATATATGGTATATATATACATGTACATATATCAGTGGTAGAGGTCTGCACGGGCCGAAATTTCCAGGCCTGGCCTGATACAAAAATCAAAAGTTCAGCCCGAGCAAAAAAAAAATATTGGCCTGACCCGGCCCGATTTAAAAGTAAGTTCGTCCCGGTATAAAAGCTAAAAGGCCGGCCCAAGTTAATTTCCACAAAACATTGATTTTTACGATGATTTGGTTAAAAATTTGCCTTGTAGGAGTAGATCTAACCAAAAATTCCTATCTAAGCTCTTTTTTTTTTTCATGTTTACAATCTTCATTTTTATAGAAGTGCCGCAGTCTGCGATATTTATTTTTTTAATAAATCTCTATTTGTTGTATGTATGTGTTTAAGTTATCATTAATATTGTTAATCCATATTCCATGTATTGAAGTGTTAAAAATCAGAAAAATGCTATACATTAAAATCTTCTTCTAAGACGGAATTGTATAGGGAAAAAAAAATGAGTTATAGACAATTTGCCTTCTTAGCAGGTGTAAATATATTATATATTCTTTTCTTACGTATTAGTATATTCATTTTGCATGGATCAACACATTTTTCAGTTTAAGACAGGATTCCGTCATAAGCAGGTTCTTTTTCACACGTTTCACTATATTTTAATTTAGCTATATTTTAATAAGTGTACAAATCTACTTATCTTTAAAAATAATAAATTTTAATGTTTAATTGTAGAATAATGGCAATTTAAAAATATTTGCATTTTTTTCAAAGATTTTTGTGCCAGGTCTTATTTTACTGACCTTCGAATGGACAAGGCCAAGCCGAGGCAATGATTTTTATAGGGTCAAAACCAGGACTGAAAATTTTGGGGTGTGAAGATTAGGAAGGATGAAACCAGTCCCGGCTCTGTACGGAAAAAATAATTTTAGACACGGCCTGATCCTTCAGGAAAAAAGAAAGGCCCGAACCCGGGCCATAAAGAGTAATCACTAGGCCCAAGCTCGGCCCAAAACGAGTGGAGACCAGGCCTAGCCCGAGTGCAGTGAAGGAAAATAGGCCCGAGCCCGGCCTGTGCAGATCTCTAATTAGTGGTGCCTGGCTAACCGAAAAGTACCAAGATTTTAAGTATATTGACATTTATTTTAAATGTAAACATTCTGCAGCACTTTTTGATTATTAATATTCAGGGCTGAAACTAAAGGCAGCACAGAGGGGGCATGTGTCCCGGGCGCCAGAATGGAAGGCATGGGGGACGACAAATGACCATTTGGTTTGTTGCTTGATACAAAAAAAAGTATATGAAATTTGGGCAAAAATGTTTTGTAAGTTGGAAAATTCAAAAGAAAAACTGAGAATTCATGGGACACTAAAAAATAAAAGGTAGAAAATTCACATAATAAAATACTTATTAAAAACTTAATTTTTTTTTTTGTTCCGAGTCACTATTATAATTTGGAATTTAGGTTCAGGAAAGTATCTAAACATATTAGTCTATAAATAGGAAGTGCAGTATAAATGACAGCTCCATGAAACTGTATGTAGTTAACATACAAAGATGTTTTACAGTATTAGAATTCATTGCTATATTCTTACAGAAAATTCTGGTTTTTCAGTTCTTAAGACATTGTGACTTATAACACTAGGTCTTTAAACATCTGTTCAATTGTAATGTAATACTATAACTACAGTAAAATCTTTCTGTAATAGAATCCTGTCTTAAATGAAAAAAATACACGGATCCAACAGTAACAATAGCATCAATTCTATTTGCTAAGACGAAAACTTGTATAAAACTGAATTTTGTCTTGTTCCTTTTGATTCTGTACTCACAGGTTTTATTGAATAAGTATTTGACAAAGCACAGAGTTCACTATTACGTATTTTATGATTACATATTTTTCAGTTTAAAATAAGTCAGCTATTAAAAACTTAGTAAAATTATCTTTGTAAATTTACTTTGAGAGAAAGGTAGGGTTAGTGGGGGTGCCAAAATCCCTGTTTGCCCCTGTGAAAAAAAAGCTAATTTCGGCCCTGAATATTTAAATTCTAGGTATCTCTAAACTGTGTTATATCAACACTATTGTCGTCAAGCGTAATAGTTAGAGCCAAATGGGAAAAAAAATTGAGCTTCAAGCAAACGGAAAAAATAATTAAAAGAAAAAGAATGAAAAGCAAAACCTGTTTTTACCTTACTATTAAAAAAAATTGATATCTCCATCGTCAATTGACGAAATTTGTTCAAGTTTTCAGCAAGTTCAATAATAGTAAATTAGGCTGTGTAACAAACTTTTATTAAAAAATAATCAATTATTAGAAAATGAGAGCATCCCCACAAAAAAGCAACTGCAAAGAAAAAGGAGAGAACTATCTGTGGTTTTTGTTTTGTTTATTAAACTATTTGCAGTCGGAAGTCGCCGAACGTTATCAGAATAAGATCATCAGCTTCTGATGATATAGATTAAATACTGTATTTTTCTCTGTTTGATTATTGCTTCGGTGACGAAAAGGTGCTTTTAGCAGTAGTCAGGGGAGTTAACATAAAACTACATATTTTAAAAATGTTTTCATAATGGTTTATTACATAACATTTTTCAGTAATATTTTGCTTGTTTAAATTTTTTTGTCATTTGCATACCTTAAATCTAACATGTCTTTTGTCAAAAGAAATCTTCCTCCACCCTTAAAAAAAAAAAAAAAAAAATTACAGGAACACCGCTCTAGTTATGCTACAGTAGTTTTGGCACAAAGTCTCTATATGATATCCTTATATATATATATATATATATATACATACATTTTTTTTTTCAGCACTTAAGTTAAATTATTTATATATTACTAACTAATATTACAATAGTTCTTTATATTTAATTACTAGTTTAAATTTTTTTGTGTGTGGCATTTAAGTGAAAATATTTATACGTAAATTTGAGTTCCTTGGGTGCGGCACTATACATTTTTAAAAAAGAGATTTTTACAGGTGTGCCGCTTACGTGGATATACTTTTTTTGAAACAGATATTCATTGGTACGGCTGATATTCCCAATAATACGGTAGATATGTAAGTATATTAAGCCCTGACATTATTTTAATGGTTAAAAAAGCATTTTCTCACCATATTACATTTGCCGTGTGTTCAAATACTGCACACATTGTTATTTTCTTTTTGAATTTTTTACTCCATACAAAAATAAGTCTTATTTTAGAGCATTATAACTTATAAGTTTGATAAATCATAGCTTTTATAAAAATAAATCTTATGTTCTCATAACAAACACCAATTCAGCATAAATGCAACAAGCATTTTAAAATGAAACACCAGGGTTCGATCCAGGAAAAATTTGGGGCCTATTTAGGGCCCCTTCACAAAAATCTATTTAATGAAATCGGCCCCTTCACAAAATTCAATTTGATAAAATGGAACCCCTTCACAAAAATCAATTTGATAAAATGGGCTCCTTCACAAAATGCTATTCCATAAAAACTTACTATTTATTATTTATTTATTATTTTGTGATTTTTAAAATATGTAATTTGTAAACAAGCAAGTTCACCAGAGAGGAAAACTTCAGCAAAAGGATTTTAAACGGTTTTTGTTTTTAAATGCTTGGTCTGAATTTGATTAACTGGATATCAACTTTCGCCACAAAATGTTATTTTTCACAAAAATATAATAAATTTCACAAAAATAACCTTTACTTTTCACAAAATGGGCCCCAAGAAAAAAAAACCTGCATCGACCCCTGAACACACAAGTCGTAGTTTGTTAATCTGTAAAGTATAGGATTGCTGTACTAAATCTGGTGCAGTGGAACTGCAAATACCGTTTAGTGTCAAACCAATATTGATGACTAAAATTGTGCTTCTACAGAAACTTCTCCATCAAGTGTTTCCTTCACTAACGCAACCCGGTATCCGGACCCGAACACAGCGAAGTATAGAAAGGTGTACGCTAGGCATAACTAGAAGAGACAGAAAGAGAATAACCTGGATGAGAAGTTAGACGAAAGTTTTTGACGTCATTGGAAGAATTAAACATCTAAAATGGAAAATGGGCGGGGCACATTGCAAAAAGATAAGACAGTAGATGGAGCACAAACACCCTACAGTAGTATCCCAGTGATGTAAAACGACCAAGAAGATGACCTCAAGTAAGATAAAGTGACGAAATCAGATAAGTGGTCAGTGTTAATTGGATGACTAAAACACTAGACAGGAAACAATGGAAAAATCTGGGTGAGAATCCAGCAGTGGATTGAAAACAGTTGTTGATGATGATGATATCTAATCTTTATTTAGCATACTTACGCCTTACACATTACTAAATACATACTTGATCTTTACTTTTTATATTTTAATCAAGTTTTACATTTTCTTAATATTTAGTACTTTATTGTTTTACTTAATAATTTACTTTATTATAGACATATTCATTGTAATTTCAAATGCATTATTACATTCGTATTACTACTTAAAAACTGTAAATAAACCAGAAATGTGCAAATAATTCAAAAATTTGCACAATTTCAGTGTTATGATGGATTCATGTGGATTTGGGGAGTCTACTGTAGTACATTTTGCTTGTAATTACCATCATTTTTAATTATTAAAAATATGACATTACCATCAGTTATAAATATTAAGATTTTTATTTTTATTCGACACAAAACAAGGCGGGTGCTTTCATGGTGTATGACGTTTTTCGACATAAAATAAGATGTGCTTTTACTTTTTCATAGTTGTTCAAATATCCCATGAGGCTTAAATAGTAAAGTTCCTAAACATAATAAATTTTACTGTAAGATCTTTTGAAGAAACAAACGGTAAGAAATTATTGTATATCTTGTGTATATATGCTGATTTATTCATTTTGAATGAATGTGATGCACTTATAAAGTTAGGTATAAATGTATATTTTTTCTTTTCTTCTTTACAGACGTATGCCGAGCAGAAATTTCTGTGACAACAGCAAGGTGGAAGAAACCAGATTGTTGCAAAGAAAAAAAAAATTATGTTTTGTGATGTGGAAAGTTGTAAATAAATATTTGTTTTGTATTTTATTGTGGAAAGTTATAAATAAATATTTGTTTTGTATTTTATCGTGAAAGCTGTAAATAAATATTTGTTTTGTTTTTAATGTGAATTTTTTTATTGTGCAATTTGTAACATTATAGAATTTTTTAAAAATAATAATATTATTCAACAGCCGTTATCATTTTCCCCATACTATCTTTCATGACATTGTGAAATTTATATTTTTATTTTTATTCCTTTACTGATTTCCAATTAAATTGGGAGTAAAATTTTAAAATTTTCAGGTATTCACTTCTGATGACTTTTGCATAAAGATTTAATTTTTGTATGTCATATAATTTAAGTTTATTATTTTATATTGAGCACTTAGTGTAATATGTGCAATTATTTAAAATACAGAAGTTGTTTATTCATTAAAGTTAGAACAATGAAAGCAAACAATATCTTAATATTGCTCAAATTTGTGTTAATACTTTGTGACATATATCAAATGCACTTTCTGGGCCATTAGCATTTACATAATCATGGTACTGTCTCATTTTGTTAAAGGTAATGTATTTAAGTACAAAGATAAGTAAAACAAATTGAATCTGAAGCTGTATAGCCAAATTATCACAGCAGTAAATGTGTGCTTCGGTCACTAAATATGAAAGGGCATACTTTTCTGTCCTTTATTTGTTTTGAATGCAAAAGTATTAACAGATGACTTATGCAGTAGCTTTATTCTAGAAAAACAATGTAAAACCATCATCAGAGGGACAAAACGATACTTTTAAATTTCATGTGGCACCTTATCAGAGGACAATCAAATGCATAACATTTGTTGTATATACCGGGTGTTCCTAAAGTGGATCAGGTGTTTACATGCTTTTTTTAGTAAGTAAAACAAATAATTGCAAAGTAAAAAAAAAATTGTTATTTAAAAAAAACTTAAGGCTGTATTCAAATCCAAACTGCTTATTTTGAGACACATTTTTAAATTCATTTTTGCTCAAAAATGCATCCAATTGGCAGGTTCTCTTATTCAGAAACTTTATAATGTCCGTGTTGTCTCGATTTTTTGATAAAGGCAGAATATATTTTTAAAAATGCTGTCAAAGTGGACATTTTGAACCGAATTTCCCGAAGCGATAGCGCTGGAAAAAAAAAAAAAAAGTACTTTGAAAATATTTGTTTGTAAATCAATTTCTAATTAATTGAACGAAAAATAAAAACGTAGGTCCCTTATAAATCTCTTCATAAATCACGCCGCCAAGTTTCATGTTTTTACTTTTAAAAATGAGTTTGAAAATGTGTCATAAAATTTTGAGTTGTTGAGCATGGAAAAATATTTTTTTTGAATACTGCCTTAAGTTTTTATATGACTTCTTACGACAAGAATGATAAGTTCCACTTCAGACATAGCACTTAAATAAAGGTCATGAAAAAATTTTAAATTGCATCATTTTATATAATATTTGCTCAAATTAAGAATAAAATATGTAAAAAATAATTATATACAAGTAAGGAATTTTACAAAATATCTTAAATTTTCTTGAATTTTATTGAGAATATAAGATGAAAGGGCTATATAATTATATATGATATATATCAATATATATAAATAAGGAATTTTACAAAATTTCTTAAATTTTCTTGAATTTTATCGAGAATATAAGATATCTTCTGCCTTCAATTTGCATTTTTAAAATTCATATATACCTCAATATATTGTTACTGAAAACATTTTTTATTAAATAAATTATATAGTGTATGAGATCTTTGTTAGATTGGATATTTTTTTTAAAAGAAAGATTATTCAATAACCTTTCTTAAAAAATAAAAATTTTTATTCCCTCTAATAAATGAAGATATTTTTAAACTATAAAATTTATTAAATAAATGTTTTCAGTAACAATAGATCTATGCATTGTCATATGTTTATGTACATATGAATTTCAAAAATGCAAATTGAAGGCAGTAATATCATGAAAACCATCCACAGGATGCTGACAGGTGTGACATTTTGACACCCAGAGGATGCCCTATAACCATCCACAAGGTGTTGTGTAATGACATCCATAGGATATTGACAGGTGTGACATTTCGACACCCAGGGGATATCCTATAACTGTCTACAGGATGATTTCATCCATCCGCAGGATATCAGCTTATCCTAAATATGACACTATGTGGATGCTTTTAGGATATCAATAGGACCATCCAGAGGATGTAATGCAAGTGTCCTATAACCGTCCAAAATGTGTCATGAGATGACATCCATAGGACGTTGAAAGGTGTGACATTTCGAAACTTAGGGGATGTCCTGTAACTGTCGAGAGGACCATTTCATCGGTCCACAGGATATCAGCTTGTCCTAAATATGACATCTTTTGGATGTTTTTAGGATGTGTTTGTGTTGTCTGGGAACTTGAGGTTTCATCTGTAGATGGATTTTTCCAATGTTTTTAATATTTTCTTTTCATAATTTTCAATATTTTGCTGTATTATTTGGTGCCTTCTAACAGATAAATTTTAATTTATTATGTATTATATGCGTAAAACATTGTATTAAGAATAATGATTGCTTCTTTTTGCAACAGTGCCAACATTTTCTTTTTTCGAATACATACTTTTTTAAAATTATTTGCCTGACTATCTATTTATCAATTCCAATAAAAACAACAATTATCTTAATCAGACGTGTTTATTACATGCTATTAAAATAAAAAAAATTTAATGTCTTATTTAAAAAAAAGTATGTAAATAAACAATTTTATAATAAATTATATTATTATATTTCAGCTATGCTGAGAGCTTTTGCGTACGGTTCTGTTAAACTAAATAGTTAAAAAATTTTGAAATTAATGACCTTGGGATAGGTAGGTTTAAATCTGGACTTATTGATCTAATTTAAATTAAATTAGCTTAATTTATAAAAATATAAGCTAACGAAATAAATTGAAAACGTTATAAATTTAAAAACTTTATTTTTATAAAAGTAAAGAAAAAATATTAACTAATTTTATAAATTCAAGGAAAAAAATATAAACTTTGTAAAATTATAATTTATAAAATAATAAATTTTAGCGTGATTCATAAATTTGTAAGCCAAATTTGTTTAGTTTAATACCAATTTGCGTAGCCATAATTTGCAAAGATATTATGTTATGAAACTTTTAAATAACACAGTATTGCCTCACGTTAAAAAAGTTAAAATAATTTTTTTTTAAATTAGTGGATAAAAAAACATAATTTTGAAGTACTATCAAGGAAAAAAAAAGTAGATTTTAAAAAGAATATATTTTTTTCTGTAATTTATAAAAATAAAATAAATTTCTAAATATTGCATTAAAAAATATAAATATATATACTATTCTTTTATATATAAAAATAAACATATACTATATATAAAAATATACTATTCTTTTCACAATAAATTGACATGTCCTCGGTTAGAATGGGCCAGCTGGTCGAGCCGGGCCAGGTCTGTATCCTAGAAGAACTCTAGTAAATACAACAATCTTAATTCGCATTTCAAAGAAGGCGATTTCTGTACTCAACCTTTAAACGTCATTTACGGAAATTGCACTGTTTTGGAAGAAATACGGACATTGTACTTTTTTGAAAGAAATGCGGAAAAAATCCATTAAATTTACGGAAAACTTTCCGAATATTTACGGATTTGAAATCTCTTTAACGGAACTAATGTCATTTACGGAAATTGTACTAAAGTTTTGGAACGGTGAAACTTTTCCGTAAAATTTTACGGAAATTTTCTTGTATTTTCACGGATTTTTTTATAGTGTATCAAGTGTACTATAAAACCTGGGATGAAGACATTTTAATTTGTTCCAATTGCAATAAGTAATTTGTTTTAACAATTTTTTTTAAACTCTAAAAGGATTTCACATTTTTTTTCCAAATAAAAACTTAAATTGTAGTGTCAATTATGTAAACAACTTTATTTTTGATGAAATCTCCTGTTTCAAATCCACTTTTGAATAACAAAAAAAATTATTGAGTATCATGTTTATTTATTTAAAACCAAAGTTATTTAATTTAGCAGAACAGCATTTTTAAATTGAAAAAAATCGCGATTTGTGAAACATGGAAAAATGATGACCATATCATGTGCACATGTTCCTGATATGGCCGCTTGGTAGACTTTTGGAATTCCGTGTTTTTTGGACTAGTAAAACTATTTTAATAAGGAATGCAATATATATCATATATGGTGTTTCACCATAACATATATATATATATATATATATATATATATATATATATATATATATATATATATATATATATATATATATATATATATATATATGTGTGTGTGTGTGTGTTACGGTGAAACACCGAAATCTGGAGAATGTCGACTTTCACCGGTCAATGTCAACAAACACATAGTCGCTTGGTGTATGTCCGAAATATTTGCTAAATACCCTTCTTTCTGACTTACACCGGTAAATGTCGACATTCACCATGCACTAATGGTGAATGTTGAACATGTCCGAGATATATATTTTTTTCTCCGTAATTCAGTCGCGATAAATTTTTCGCCTCTCTTTCTGAGAGGAATGACTAAGAACTTAAAACACACAGTACATTCAAAATGAGAAATGAAAACAATAGAAGTTAAAAACTTACTTAATCATACAGTACATTCAAAATCAGAAAGGAAAATAATAGAAGTTAAAAACTTATTTAATTATACAGTACGTTCTAAATGAGAAAATAAAATAATAGTAATAAAAAACTTACTAAATTATGTGATTCAAATCTTATTTTCGACCTCCACCAGAGCATATCTGTGATTGTCGACATACACCGGTGAGGGTCCGAATGTACAAGAATGTAATGAAATATTCGATCTTTCACCGACGGATTTGGTGTCTGTTGATATTCACCGGCGAAAGTCGACATTTTCCAATTTCAGTCTTTCACGGTAACATATATATATATATATATATATATATATATATGAAAGTCCATTAATCTGAGAACGTTAAAAAAAAAATAAAACGGTTTTGATTTTTTCAAAATGACGGCAGGGAAAATTCTTAAACTTTAACATGGCCATATTAAGGGCACCCACCTACCTTACAATATACCTGTATATATGTGTGTGTAAACATTTAATACACTATATATACAGGGTCATTCATAATTCCCTCCGGGGTTTCGAAACGTTATAGTAAAAAAACGAAGACGAATATGAAAAAAAGAAACATATGAAATTATTCCGAAACTATTCAAGTTTTACTTACATACATTACAGGTGTTCTATGTGTGAACCCTTGGTCACACGGCATACATCCATGCGATAGTCCAGTTCCTGCCATACTCCGTTTCTTTAAATCTGAATCAGTGGTGTCAGTTCAACGGGCCTTTCGTAATAAATATCGAAAACAGGGACCAATTGACAAAACAATTCATGTGTGGTACCGGAAATTTAAAGAAACGGAGTATGGCAGGAACTGGACTATCGCATGGATGTATGCCGTGTGACCAAGGGTTCACACATAGAACACCTGTAATGTATGTAAGTAAAACTTGAATAGTTTCGGAATAATTTCATATGTTTCTTTTTTTCATATTCGTCTTCGTTTTTTTACTATAACGTTTCGAAACCCCGGAGGGAATTATGAATGACCCTGTACATTGTACATTTACTACAGACATTGTATACATATTGTACATGTACATTGTACAGTGCAATACACTTAATACAATATATATACATGCGTAGAATGATCATTGTAGCTTAAAAAAATTAACAATTACTTTTCAATGCTGAATCTAAAGCACTATCTTAATGAAATCCTGTTGCATTATTTATTAACATGTTTTCGATTACATATAAATTATTCACATATGAGAATAAATCCTAACTATATATTTTTTCCTAATCTTCATTTAAAACATTATCGTTATCTATGCTTTAATTTATCAACAGCTGTGTAATGATAATTTCGTAATAACTATTTTTTTTCAAGCCTGCATTTTAAAACTTTTCTTTAATTTCTTTTCAAAAATCCGTGACAATATTCCGGTTTACACACTTTGTGCGTTATCTTATCTGAATTGAAATAGTATTTCACCATTAAAAAAGGGACATTCGGAACTACAAAGCTGATAAATAAATTTAAGAGATTTCCTTCGCTATCTCTGTTTTATCCTAGCATTACAGAAAGAGATAATTTTTCCTAGAACTAATTGGATAACGTTTCGAAAGGCCGATTAGCGAAATTCACACTTTGGATAATGATTATACGTTGAGTTTAGAGGCGGAATGTACTTTGAATGCAGATGGAAATAATCCTAATGTATGGGAAAATAATCCTAAAATAATCTAATTTTGCCTTCTTGTAGTAAGTAACTTTATAGACTTTTCAATTAGAGATAGTGATAATCTTTACGACGGCATTAAAAACGGCGGAATACGATTAAAATAAATAAACGACTCCGATTCTAATTAGGTTAGTTTTTTTTTTCTTTTTTACAGGCTAATTGGATAACTTTTTGGTACGAAGGATTAATAAAATTCTCACACTGGATAATGATTATTAGCACCATTTACGAACAGTATGGATGGCGAATAGATCAGGAAGCAAATTTTGATTATATTAAGAAATTCTGATAATGATATCTTAAGACATATTTTGTATAAATAAAATAACAAGATAATAAAACTGCCTATGTTTATTTTAACACTGTAAACAATGTTATCCATAAAACATCAAATCCTTGCCGTAAAAACAATATAAAACCAATATAATCGCAACATCTGTCAGTAAAATTTGTAACTAATATCCATAATACTGTATCCATAATACTGTTACATCCATAATACTGTAATTTTTGCATTTGAACGCCACCGTTAAGTTTATTAAACTATTGAATTCTGAAATTAGAAAGTAGATTTTTCGAACAATGTGCTAGAATAACTAAATATATGTCGGTCTGCAACGCCTACTTGACTATCTACGACAATTATCAATACGTACATTCTGTATGCAGATGAAAATAATCATGATGTATGGGGGGGGGGGGGGGGGATCCTAGAATAATCTAAATTTGCTTTCTTGTTATAACTTTGTAGTCTTTCTACTACCTTTTCAATTAGAGATTGCGATAATCTTAAGGACGGCATTAAAAACATAGGATGCGATTAAAACAAATTTTAAACGGCTCTATTCTAATTAAGATTAATATATTTCTTTTCTACGTGCTAACTGGATATGTCATGGGGCTAAGGATAAATAAAATTCTTACAGTGGATAATGATTTTCAGTGCCATTTAGAAAAAAAAAAATAGATTGTACATGTCAAAATGTCATTCTTAATGATAGTACTTTTTCAAATACTTATACGTACTGTAAAATTACACCTATTCGAACTGCAGGGATATGAATTGCTAAATATCCGGATTGATATCAAGAAATAGAAATTATTTTTAAAAAAACTTATAGAAATACGAAGTGGTATGTATTTAGTTGGTAACAAATGTAATCTCCTTGAAATTTATATTTAAACTGACGTTAAAATACGATTAAATCATAATGTTGAAATGCAAATGTAAATAATAAAAGACGAATTACACTTTTGCTAGTTGGTTCTTTAGATATTCAGCATGTTCGAAAAGTTTTATTTCATATGCATATAATTATTGAAGATATATTAACTTTTCAGATATTTTGAAATATCGAACTTTACCGGCATCCTACGAATTCATAGTGTCTCATTCCACAATAAATATTTATTCTTCGAGTCTATAAATATTCAAAAAATAATTTTAACCTCTAAAAATGTCATTAAGATCAATGGAATTGATATTTATCATTCAGATAAATGTTCTGTAATATATATATAAAGCGGAACATTAAACTTAATTCAAACATATCATTTTATAGTGCATACTATTCCCAATCAATCTGTCTATATAATATTTAGAAGACGATGATTTTAAGGACAATAAATGTATGGTGAGAGTTTATTTTCCACAAATACTTCACATGAAGCTTGACTATTATCTTGTTCTGAAAAATATGTTCTTAAATATATGTTCCATCTTATCTTCAACCCGTTATTATTCGTCTTTAAAAAGCAATTATACCTATAGTTATCATAACGTATTAGCTAAAATGTGTCTAATAAGTAATATTGTAAAAAATAACCGAATTCTACTCTTATTGTACGTGAACAAATATTATGTTCTTACGAGTCTTTACAATAATCAATAATCCTTGCAATCTATAAACGTCAATAGAATCCAAAGAACACTCCTATTAATTCCACTCCTACCACAAATTTAACGGGACGTAAATTGTGTTTTAATATGTAATCTGCTTTACAAGCTTTATTCAAGCATACCATATAATGATACATAGTATTTTTAATTGAATGGCACTTGTATCATTTTTAGACGATGATTTGACACTAGATAAAAGGTGGGTTTATGTGTTTTACTCTTTTTTGTTTTTCCGCTGAATCGTACTTGAAGCTGGAATATCATTTTAATATAATCTTGTTCTTTAAAACATGATTCTTAATTATAAGTACTACCTTATCTTTAATCCCATTAGAGTTGAAGAACCAATTATGCAGTAAAATTATAACTGAACTTATCATTTAAAAACCTCCGCGATACATCTGTTTAACCTAAAATAAGATAACATATCAGCTTAAACATTACTAATAAATAAAATTCTACAAAGTCATAGAATTCCATTTTTCTTATACATCAAAGGATATTATGTCTTTACGAATTTGATAAATAATCAGAAATAATCTTCTAAACACGGCAACAGAAGCCAAGAAACTGGTATTCTACTCCTACAACAAATTCTACTAGATATCTTTTATTTTCTAAACTAGATGTTATTAATCAAATTTTAAAAGATAAATCCCATTTTAATATGTAGACGGTCCTCGAAGCTTAATTCATGCACACCATTTAATAGCATACTAGCAGGCGTAATAGACTGTTGTGCTGTACTTGCATTGCATGAAATCTTTCGAATTTTGGCGAGAAAAAAAGTTCTATTTTAATTCTATACTTAGAAAAAAATTTATCATATAACATTTAATAAATTTCTTATTACAAGAAAAAAAATTATATTCTTGATGTAACTTAACTGAAAATTATGAAAATTACATTTGGCGAATGCGTAATTTTTATGTCAATATAGTAGAATGACTTTATAAGAGAATAGCAACATAAGGACAATAATTTTTTATTGGTTGAGAGAATTTTGGATAAAAACTTGGTGAGCTTATTATTATCGTCAATATTTATTTATTTTTAACTCGCCGAAGCGAACTCGTCCGGGCGAGTATCGCCAAATTCTGTAGCAAAGGTTGCTATGGTTTGGACAAAACCATCCAACTCAGCATACGTCCTGAGCGTATCTTAAGACTCCTAGAGCTCCTATTATAGGAGCCTTAAAGACTCCATGCTCCGAACACCATGTTCTATTAGAGCCCAATCACCTACATTTTAAACAAATTCATACAATTTGTATTTAATGCTAATCAATGATACTGAAATATTTCATATTTTGGTAAAAATTATAGTAAATGTAGCAGAGTAAGCCACGTGAATATTCTTTATATTATACTTTTGAAGGACAATGTAAACTAAAAATCTTTAAACCAAGTAAAACAATTAAAATGAAAACAATGACATTTGTTCAATATTTAGGATAGCAGATGATATTCCATTATTTCCCTTTTTCTTTATTCAATGCACTAATTTAATTGTTACTATAACAGAAATTTCATTAAAATTTCATTAAAATAATGTGTCAAAAACTAATTCAAATTTCAAAAATCTAAAAGTTATTATGAAATCCATGGATGCTTACGAATAACTGGTCTAATTTTCAACTCGTAATTCAGCCTATTCACGGAGGAGTACTTGTGAAATAGAAATACAGAATCAGGTTTTAATACAATAGGTACTATTCCCAATCGATTGGCACTAGCTTCATTTTTAGATGATTGTTTGAGGAAGAAGAAAGGATGGATGGGAGTGTTTATCCCCCCCCCCCCTTAGAAATGTACATGAAGCTGGAATTCTGTTATCTCGCTCTGAAAAATGCTCTTAATTATAAGTTCTATCTTATCTTCAACCCGTTATTGTTTGAGTTGAAAAGGAAATTAACTAATAAAATTATCCCTGTAGTTATCATTTAATGACCTCCATGGCGCATTAGTTTAACCTAAAAAAGGTAGCATATGAGCTAAAATGCTTCTAATAAATAAAATTCTACAAAGTCACCGAATTCATACTCTTCTTATACATTAAGGAATATTATGTCCTTACGAATCTGATAAATAATCAGAAATAATCTTCACTATCAAAAAACGTCAACAGAGTCTTAGAAATTGGTATTCTACTCATACCACCACACATTCTATTACATAACCTATGAGATTTTTCTCAAAATTCTCAATTAAAAATTAAAAATTAAAATCAAAATTATATTTTAATATGTATACGACTTTAGAAGATTTATTCATGCGTACAATTTAATAGCACAAACTATTTCTAATTGATTAACATTAGTCTAAATTTTAAACAATGATTTGACACAAAATAGGTGATGTACAGAAAAGGGATGGGGGTGGGGGGAGGTTGCTATTTTTGATCATGACTGTATGGGAAGCCGGAATACTTCCTCGTTCTCAAGAACATAATTCTTAATTATAAGTTCTATCTTATCTTTAATCCGTTAATATTCGAATTGAAAAAGCAATTCAGTAATAAAATTATGCCTGAACTTATCATTTAATGAGCTCCATGGTGCATCAATTTCACCTAAATAAAGAATAACATATCAGATAAACCGTTCGAATAAATAAAATTCTACAAAGTCACCGAATTCCACTCTCCTTATACATCAAGGAACATTATGTCCTTACGAATCTGATAAATAATCAGAAATAATCTTCACCATCTAAAAACGTCAACAGAATCCACGAAATTGGTATTCTACTCCTACCACAAATTCTTCCGGACATCCTACGAGTTTTAATTCAGAGTGTCCCATTCCATAGTAAATCCTGAGCCATCTTCTCATAAATAAGCCTTGCGGTCTTTAGACGAAAAAATATCTCCGTACATATCTATTTTTTGCTGAAAAGGAAGAATTCATTACACGAACTGAACTCTAGAACACAGAGCAGTAAAATCGAAAATGAATGACCCAGCGTGCATGGCGGTACGGGAGGTCTTCCAATCGTCGCAACATAAATACCCCCTAGTAGTCGTAAATTAGAATGAATTCTTTTGGTAATGGTAGCTGTATTCCCAAAAAAATATATATATCGTCTGCTCTGGTGTTTAACCTTTTTATGGCAGAAATAGATCAACTTGTATAAAAGATGGCAACGGGAATTAGAAGATCACGTGCCATAACTTAATGGTAGAAAGGGAAAAAAAAATCTATGAAAATGTAAGTTTCATCTTTTTGGCAGTAAAAGTACAAAAGATTTCTGTAACTGTTTTAGCAATAAAGAGGGAGAAAAATTATTAACAATTTTGTTTTTTGCTTCTGTAAAAATGAAGTTAATAAATTTTGGAAATTTATTTTTATGGCTGAACTACTTTTCTAAACTATGTTTATTGGCGGCTTTTGGTTTTTCAAAAATAATATAACAAAAGTATTTATTTTTACAAATTTCTGAAGTATAAAATTTGATTTTTTTTTTCAAACGTCCATTAACGTCTTTGCTCATTTCATGTGCTATGAAGCAATTCAAAATTTAAAACATTTAAATCATTTTCCAGAATATCATGTGGATTTTTATTTTCCTGGAAATCCACGCCTTGCTAAAGGTGGGTACAAATAATGCTTAAATACAAAATGTAAACTAGAGATTTACGTTCACTAAAAAGGAAAACTTGGTGTTACCTTAAAATATTAAAAGTTGCTCATCCAGGTGCAAAATGTTAAAATAATTCACCTCATACTAAAGAGTAATTTTTGATTTTGCAATGCAATATTAACTGTTTTACATCCTGGCAGCCCAACTGATTCAACCCGGGCAGCCCAAATTATAAAACATGATGAAAACCCTTTTTTTTTTTTTTGGAAAACTCGAATAGATTTTTTACATTTTATATACGTATATATATATATATATATATATATATATATATATATTTATTGTTCACTAACAACACTAAAATCATTTTTATATGAAAAACATCAATTATGCATTCAAATAAAGTTTTGATTTTTTTTTTTTTTTTTTTTTTTTTTTTTTTTTTTTTTTTAAGTGATACTTTCCTATTAGCTGCAAGTCGGGAGGTGCCGAAGAAATCGTCCAAGATTTTTTAAACATACAACAACCTTTTTGGTTCTAATTATTTGAGTGGTTTAAGCACGTAGTTTGATTACATGTCTGTTAAATATGTGCTTTATTTAAATTATTTTATTTATTTATTTATTTATTTATTTATTTATTGATGAAGTTTTAATTTCGTTAGGGGATATTAGCCGTAAACAAATGCTCAACTATGCATATTGTTTTAAGAGCCAATGGATTAATTAATCTTTTGTAATCGATCTATACGCGAGATAGATTTAAAAGAAATTCATACTTGAAAATTATTTTAAAAATTATAAAAAAATCAGCAGATTGAGACAAAATTTTTAAAAAAATTGCATTTGAAAGAACATTTTTTCCCTTATTTGACGGCGTGAAAAGAGAAATTGTGCGATGTTTAAAAGTAAAAAAAAAATTGCAGTAGGAGAAATATTAATTGATCATGTGTTTCTACCGCCAATATGATGTCAACGTTATTCAAAGACATGTTTTTGCTTTATAATATAGATTCGAATACAAAATATACTTTATCTGTGCACTTTTCTCTGATTACAAACATTTGAAAGATAAAAGAAATAGTGTCACGAATACTTTCGTTTCCAAGTTAATGTGACGAAAGTACACGTCACCCACCTGAAACATTATTTTTACTTTCAAGAACGTGTTGGATATTTTCCTTATTTGTTAGAACAGTAATATGTGTTTGCAAACCATAATAACAGCATTAAGGATTTTTTTTTTTTTTTTTACATTTACTTGAAAGAAACTTTTACCCGAATCAAACTAAATTCTTGCATGAAATCTTTTAGCGAAAACATTTCACAGGAAAACAGTCTTTATCCAAATATTTGTAATCAATCGGATAAATCTAAAGCTAAACACTTACTCTGATTGCTTAGTAGAGTAACCAACAACAAAAACGTTAGATGGAAAAGAGGGAAAAATCTAAATTGCCGCTATTAGTGTTTACTTAAGCAGGTTACGATGTAATGAAATCTTGCACGCTCACATTCATTAAAAGGGTAATCAACCAAAAACCACCTTTCCTATCCAATTACTGGTGTATTGTAACAAATCTTTTGCAATGCCAGTTTGAGAATTTCAATATGAGAAATAAAGTATGAGAAATGTTATGGGTAAATCTCTCAGTAACGTACATTTTCAGTGCGAAATTTTCTGAAAAAAAAAAATATGTATATAATTTAACAAATTACAACAACCATTGGGAAAATGTTCCGATAAGTCTTATACGTCGTATATACATCATGTACACATGTCATATATATACATCATATATGCATCATATATGATTATAACTTGGCCACATATACGTCAAGAAATGTTATATATATCATATATTATTATAATGTCATACATGCTTTATAATTTGGCGATGAATCTTAGTCGCTTGACAATTCATCCTTGGGGATCGCTATAATACGAAAGTACAAAATTTACAAGATATTAATGAACACAGAAACAAAAATATTTAATCGGGCCCTTCCTACAATAACTTTAACTCTTCTTTAGATTCATGTCTGAGCTAAAGGTATTTTGAGGAAATTAAAGTTGAAGACCACGTTTTTTGCTTTGTAAGATGTCGGACGTCAATTTCTGTAACTTTAACATTTTTGTAACGATTTTATGCATTTATATTGCCTATTCAAAGAAAAATTCTTCTAAAGTTACAGAATTTCGTAAAAAATTCTTCTAAAGTTACAGAATTTCGTTAAAAATGATTAAAATAATAAATTGCGAGTATCAAGAGGTCCATTATCGACCGAAAACAACAAGCATTTTCCCAATGGTTAAAAAAAAAAAAAAAAAAAAAGAAAAGAAAAGAAAGAAAAGTTATAGCATCAGGTAGATTATGAAACATTTTCCAACGCTAACAGAATATTATTAAGATTTTTTTTTTTTTTTTTTTTAATGCAATGGAATCGATCATAGTCCGTCCTGTAACCGAATTATTTTGTGCGTCTCTGTAAATGAACTATAAATGCTACTTATTCTATACTTCCAAGAAAGCATGTTTTAGTCCAATTCAGTGATGCATATCAATTTTAATATGCTTGAAGCATTGTAACATCATTGAAATGTATCAAAACGATTTTTCACAAAAGACTATAATGTAACAAAATTATTTTGTTTGTCCTTTTAAACCACAAATGCTACACCCTTCATTTTTCAGTACCAAACATTTTATAGTAAAAATAAATAACATATAAAAAAAATACAAGGTAATCTGAATATATTTACAAGAGTTAGTATGATATAAAATCATATATATTTTGTGTTTTACTCTAAAATTTAATTTTCCTATCTTCATGTTTCTCTATGTGAATTAATTTCTGTATTCAAAATCTTTTTATTCTTTAATCCGAAAAACAATCATTTCTTCCTAGCTTAAAATGTTCCCAGATATTTCTTCGTAACATTAAATGTACGTTTCTCTCATGCGGTTTCAATTCGAATATTAATGTACTGCAGATGACCGTAACATATGTTGTTTTGTCTTTCTTCGTATCTTGTGTTAAATGCAGGCACCGTTATTTGACTGCTGCAAAAATATGCACTATAAACTCTTTTCGTTAGATTGTAATAACACATGCCTAATTTTCCCAAAACAACGCTCGGGTGTAAGTTAAAAAGTCACAAAAATTGATGTTCCGCCAAATTATGGTATCCTTTCATTTCTTATTCAAAAATGCTCAATATTGGTTTATTGCTAACTGTCAAAATTTGACGGTTCATGCCTGGCTAGAAATGTACGGATTGGCATGTTACATCTAATATGTTGGCGATAATGTATCTGTAAAATTAGATCAGATCTGCTCTCGCTTTTGTCGGATAAAGATGTAAAATTTTTGGTAGAATAAGCGAAGGCCACCCCCTCTGTTTTCTTGTGTCGATGTGTTGGTTTAATAAAAATAATTCCATGGATAACAAGACTTGATTTCATCTAATGCCTCTTGTATGGATTAATTATTTTAACAGGAAACGAACTTACGATTATTGCAGCACACGCATTGCCCCATTATACCTCGGCAATTTTTAAGAAGAAATGTTCCTTACGATATATCGGGACTTTACACTATAGTTAGAGTACGGACAGAGATACAAACAAACCGAAATCATAAACACATTTCCACTATGTTGGATAGTATTAAAAACATGTTTATATTACATTGAACTTATCTAACATCATGTCAAATTTTCCCAGGTAGTAAGAAATATATTATTAAAATTATATTTTTACTTTACGTAAACCAGGCAGTACAACCCCGGCTACCCTGGTTATAGATGCCCAATATACTATCAGGTGCTTAGATAAAAATCATTTTAATTGAAAAATCTAATAGAATTTGACATTGTATACTTTGAAATTAATAATAGAATACCAATATAATTTTACAATTGTATATTATTTACAATTGTATATTATTTACAATTGTATATTATTATCCAACAACTACAAGAAAATTATTTTTGGTATTTTCGTATGAGTCGCATGCCAGCGGTCAATCACGAAACGATTCATTAATTACAGCAACCTTTGTGGTTGAGAACTTTTTCGGTGTTTAACCTCGTAAATCGATTATGTATCGTTTAATTTCGTGTTTTATTTATTTATTTATTTATTTATTTATTTGAAAAGTTTAAATTTCGTTTGGCAATTTAGATATGGAATACTACACGGAAATAAACAAACGCTGAATTATTTGCATTGTTTTAAGTACGAACGGGTTATTTTTCCGTTATTAGATTACGCGCAGATTTAAAAACATTCATGCTTGGAAACTATTTTAAAACTATAAAAAATCAGTAATTTGGGATACAGTTTTCGGACAAATTGCATTTGAAAATACATTTTTTTCCCTACTCGACGATCGAAAAAATTAAATCTCGCAATGTTTAGAAGTTAAAAAAATGTCAGCAAAAGCGAAATTTATGGAACAGTCATTTTCAAGGCAGCATTAATCATGAACATGTTTTTGTTTCATAATACAGATAGTTTGAATTACATATCTGTTAAATTCGTGTTTTATTTATTAATTTGGGAAATTTTAATTTCGTTTAGCACTTTAGTTAGAGAGTTTTTACACGGAAATAAACAAATGCTGAATTATTTACATTGCTTTTATGTGCAAATGGGTAATTTTCCCGTTATTAGGTTGCACGTAAATTAAAAAAATATTCGTGCATGGAAATTATTTTAAAACCTTAAAAAATCAGTAACTTGCGATACAGTTTTTTGAATTTTCCAAATAATTTTTTTCTACTGTTATTATACATTTAAAATAGGCATGGGAGATTTATGTTAAGCAGATTTTTAAAAACATTTTCCACTTACATAAAGAAATCAGAATAACTGCATGTTAAACACTTTCTTCTTTATTTTTTTCTAAAATAGAATCTTTAACGTGTACAGCATGTACTAAAATACTTTCTTAAAAAATGAAAGAACAATTGGTGATACCAAATAATATTTTTCGATAGTGAAGACCAAACTTTGATAATTGTATTAGATAATGAATAATCACATCTCGTGTTTTAACTTCTGTAAAATTCACCATATTAAAGCTTTTTCTTGAAGTGAAAATGCAAAAATACGCTTTTTGTACCAGAAAGTGCTGAAATTTTATAAAATTCAAAGTGTAATACCTTGGTGAGTTTTGGTTATAAAAAGTGAAATTCTTTTTGTTTTACCTTTTGGAGCATTAGATAAAGTTTTCTAAATATAATTGGTGCGACACAAGAACCATATAACAAATATAAATTTCGTAACTTTTACAAAAACGGTGATTCATTTCTGGACCAGTTAATTTTAATCCCTAAATGCCACATTGGCACCAGAATTTAGGGTTGAAAATTGTCCTTTTATTAACCTTTTGATTACAGACCAGTGATGGCGACTATTTTTATATTCATTCGTACTACAATTTACAAAAAAAAATTCTTTGTGGTAGTTTTCTCTCGAAACTATTCTAGTAAAAGTGTGTAGCAGATATTATTTTTCAGATAGGGGTTCGACTTCGAATGGAATAAAAAAATAGTTTCTGGGACGACATATGTCCCAACCCCGTAATCAAAAGGTTAAGTACGTTTGTTTGTAAATTCTGGTGTCATTCAATTATTTCAGCATTTTACAAACAGAGATACTATACTTCTGAAAGGATTAATATGAAAAGGACGACATTTTTCACAACCCCGTAATTAAAAGGTTAAGTACGTGAAGAAAAGCTTTTACTTATTTTCGAACAAATTTGTCCGTAAATTCTGATGTCAATCAATTATTTCAGCATTTTACAAACAGAAGTACTATGCTTCTGAAAGGATTACTATGAAAGGGACGACATATGTCACAACCCCGTTATCAAAAGGTTAAGTACGTGAAGAAAAGCTTTTATTTATTTTCAAATAAATTTGTTTGTAAATTCCGGTGTCATTCAATTATTTCAGCATTTTACAAACAGAAGTGCTATGTTTCTGAAAATGTTAGTATGAACGTTAATAACATTCAAAACATTTCTGCAGTTAGAATTATACTTTTAAAAGTAACAATTTATGAATCAGCTATTGGACAACGATAAGAGGAAAGCACCCTGTAAATACCAGATTATAACAAAAATAGAACTCTAATCTTTACCATTTAAATTTAATTTTTCATTTTTATGCCCTTCTATGTTTTTTATATTTCGAATGCTATTTTTTACAGCACCAAAAAGTTTGAACTAGAAATTATTTATTGTTTTATTTCATCATAAATCCTTTTTGATGTTTCGTTCAGCATCCTGAAAGATAAAAAGTCGTTTCTAGCAATGACCGGAACGAAGTCGTTAATATTATATCTTGGATCCATAAAAGTTTTTTTTTTCTATCTCCATTCTTAAAAAAATAAATGAAATGGAAAATCTCATAAAAGAGAACAGAAATAAAAATTGGAATTGAAACAAAAGAGAAGCTAACCACGGAAATAAGTTGCCAGATAATTTTTATTGTCTTCTCAAAGAAGAAAATGATATGCAACTCTTTATCACCGGTAACAAAATTGTACTATTTTATATTTGATGGTGGTCTCATATTGTATAGAAATGTGTTAAACAGGAATAATAAAAACAAGTTCTAAAATATTGTCGCAGAGGTGTCACTTTTCATAACGAATTCAAGAAGAGTTCAGAAAAGAGGATCTTTGAATTAATTTACCGAAAAAACATCTTTCATTCATATGAACATGACTGATGTGCAATTTGAATTTCTCAAATTTTATTATCAATATATGATGTTTGGCAAAAGTAATTAAAAAAAATACATTATTAAAAATTTGGTTCGATATCAACATTTCAACGAAACATGGTGGCGAAAAAGTTGCCAGCATGAGATGATGAAACATTGTTTCAAAATTTGGTGCTCCAGTCGAATGGTAAACTCTTGTACGTTGAACCATGTAAAATGTTGAACGATAAAGTAATTACCAGGAGAAGGGTTCTATTTAAACTGATAGAGACTTCTACACTCTTAAAAATTTGCAGCAAACCGTCCAGTCATTTGACCGTTTTTATAGAAGACGGTTACATAACTGTAATTTAACTCTATTCTGACCATATATGGTCAGAATAGAGTTAAATTACGGTTATGTAACCATTTTTTTTTATAAAAACGGTCAAATGACAGGACAGTTTGCTGCAAATTTTTAACAGTGATAGTGAAATTTGATACATTGCGGATATCCAAACCGAAACCGAAATTCGTGCATGACACCTTTTAATTTGTAGTCAACCAGCGTTCTAACCACTAGACAAACAGATGGATATCGCCAAACTCTAGAGCAGCATATTGAAAGTGTATATAGTTATTTGTTCTGTTTGGCTGTTACATATTACCATAAGGAAGGTGAAAAATTAAGGCATTGTTGAACTTACATCTTAATTCAGACGTTTTGAAGAATCAAGAGAAACAATTTTTGATGCTTCTGCCTTTATTGCAGCAACAAATGGTTCAAATTTGAACGGATTTTTTTCCCTTACAGTGTAATTATTACTGATGAGATTAAAAAAAAAAAAAAAAAAATTCTTCATTTATCAGAATAAGCATTGAGACATTCGGAATTTAAGTCATCTGTTATTTCAAGAATATTTTACAATATAGTAACTTCAATACATGAGAATAAGTTTCAGAATAATAACTTATGAGTGTTAGCAAAACCTTGGTCAATATGATCAAAAAATCTATAAAAAAAAGTCCAACTATTATTCATAATTAAATAACTCACGTCATGATTTTACAATTTTATTTACTTGTTATAATACTTTTCACATGCATTTAAAATTGCGTTATAAGGTGTAACTCAATTTTGTGAAGAAACATTTGTATTTTTAGGTTAAAAAATAATTGATTTGTACAGTTAGTTAATTTCAAATTAATTAAATAGAATTTAATTACATATAAAATTTGATCGAAGTTTTTTGTATACAAATATGAAAAAAGCTTTTTTATCCCTAACATTTATTTACATTTTTCGGAAAGAACACATATTAAACGATATCAGTGTGCAGTTATTACAACCATTACAACAATTACAAAATTACAACAATTCAAAGAGAATTTAAGGTGGTTCTCAAATGATCTGCGCAATAGCGCAAAACTTTCTGACGCAATTTCTGACTAATTTTTAAACGCAAACGCATCGAATTGGAAGGCCTGACTGTTGAAGCGATTCGGAATCATTTTTTGATAAATAAATTACTTATCAAGTTATAAGCGATTCGTGTCACGTGACAACCTGTTTTCTCCCCTTCTCTCTCTGTCAAGTACGGAATTTCGGTTCGAAACGCTAACTTTGACAGTATTTTCTGAAAGATCTTTTGCGTTTATCAAAAAAGGGAAAATGTATTTCGATTACATAGTTTCTGAATAAGAACACCTGCCGATTTCACGCATTTCCGAACAAAAATGAATTTAAAAATGTGTTTAAAATTAACCTTTTTGGATTTAAGAACAGTCTTAATCAATGAAATTATCCCCGGCAGCCTCAACGATCCCGACGTGGTTCCGGAATCTGCAAATGTTGTCCTAATGCATTCGATAGTGGGGTCTTTGTGATGTTGGCAGTACGTTTAGTTGCTTGCTCAATCACACCGCGTAAATATAAATAGTAATTCATAGATTTGCACTCAATGGAGTTAAGTGGGGAAAAAAAAAGTTAGGATTAGGACATCCCCCTTATAGACACTTCAAGACACCATCACATTTTGTGTTGTTTTCATTTTGTTGTCTTCATTGAACCACGTCATTACACTTCGCGTCGTTTTTGCTGTGTTTAACCCTGGGTTAGCCGCATGTGTATCTCAGTGATCTGAAATTTGGAGGTTGGGAAAAAAGTTGGGAATAGGATATCCCCCTCACAGGAGACACAATAAAACACCATTGCATTTTGTGTTTTTCCATTTTGTTCTCTCCGTTGAACCTCTTCATCACACTTCGCGTCGTTTTTGCGGTGTTTAACCCTGTGTTAGCCGCATGAATATCTCTGTAATACCATTTTCTATAGTTGTAAATTTTGAATGCAATGGCCGGTTAAAGAGCAATTTTGCGGGCAAAAATTTGATACCGGTTGGAGGAAGATAGAGGGAGCCACGGATTTCGAATCTACTTGATTCAAAACATGCAAGAGGAAAATTTCAGCTTGTATCACAACGATATACGTGCGACTAACGCAGGGTTAAGAAATAAGGAGCATTGACTAGCTGTCTTGATTGCGACCCGAATCGTCATGATGCGGAATCTTTTCCAGTATTCCGAAAACTTCCACTCTTCCCTTTCTGTTATCTTTGGCAAAATGGGTGTATCTGAAACAAAATAGTATAAACGGGAAAAGTCCCATATCCTGTTCCTATGCCGATATGCCGGTAGAGAGTAGAAAGTTTTTTTTTTTTTTTTTTTTTTTTTTTTTCTGGCGATAAGTGTTTCGATTTGGTTGTTGCGATCTTCAGCATTTGGGGTTGTTGTTTTTTAACGATTTTTTTCTGTAGATGTAATATTATGTAAATATATTTTTCGTACATTTTGTATCGATATTTTCTATTTTGTATATATGCATTACGATATATTTATACGATATGTATACGATATTTTCTATCTTGTATATATTTTTTTTAATTGTAATGGCAGTTGTGAACGAGATTTTTACTTTTTTATCTGTGTCTTCGGAATTATATAAAAAAACAAAAAATATTTGTATAAAGCATATTTTATTTATTTATTTATTATTTTTTTATTTATATTTGCATTTTTATACGGACCGCATCTTCATTTTCTGATTTTATTTAAGTGCTATTTATTAAGATTTTGCTTATTTTGAAACAAATTTGTTTGTATATCCTGGTGTACCATAACATTTATTTATTACAAAAAGGTCTCTTAAGCTTGTTAAATATGTTGATGTATTTTCATTACTTGTTAAAATATCGAAAACGACGATAAAATTTTGTTTTGGCATCGTACATATTTTTTTAAGATGGCGCAAAAACATGGTTTAATAAAAACATCTTTATAAATATTTAAAAAACTTGTTTTACCGCTATCTTGAAAAGTTTGGTAATATATTAAAACTGTCTTTTGGCATAATTTTGGATTTTTTCGCCAATCGCGCCAATCGCGCCAACCGGCACAGGATACGACACGCTTCCCTAAACATACGTAGAATAAGTCAATTTTTCATGACTAACCTCTAATTTATATTATTTACAAACTGACAAATTTATTCCAAACACCCTGTATATTAAAAACCTTTTTCATATATTATGAATGTTATAATAGAAAAATTTAATGTTCCACCCAAACATTTTTCTGTAGTATATTCCTGATATCCTGGTTTTATTTCAAATATAATTTTCACAGCGACTAAAAGTTTATAGTAAAAAATATTTATCATTTTAATTTTTATAATTTTTTCTGATACTTTATCCGCGTCTTGAAAGATAAAAGTAATTTGAATCAATGACCGGAAAACAGTCGTTAATATTTTATTCTGTACCCATAAAAAATATTTTTCACCGACATGTTTAAACAAATAAATAAAAATATCGTAAAACGAATCAGAAAGAAAACTTCAATTGGAACAGCACTGAAGTTAACCAGTGAAATAAAATGGTAGTAATATTTCTTTTCTTTCCAAAGAGGCAGTAAATGATATGCAGCGGTTTGACACTTTTAATGCTGAGATTTTTTTTTAAAAAAGCATTTGATATTGGTTGTTTAGCTGTTCTGTTATCTTATGAGGTACCATTATGTCTTAAAAAAGAAAAGGCAAGCTAAAAATATTGCCACAAATGTGGATTTTTTTTCTGTACTGAATTAAGAAAGAGATTACAAAATTTTATTCAGTTAGTAAAAAAATATACGCGTTCAGAAAATCTGACGTAAATCGTGTCTATGAGAAATAATTATAGATCATAAGTCCCAGATTAAGTAATACTGGTAAATACTACTTAACCAGTGCACTCGTGAGAGAATTTCGCACTGCAGACTAATATTTTTTAGCAATATCTAATATTTTTTAGAACCAGGTTTAAGCTTCTAAAGAAAAATTAGGGATAAAAATATCTGCAAACAACATTAATCAAGCCAGGATATCATCTCATTTATTCCATCAAAGTTACAGTAAAAACTGATCGAAGATAGCAAAAGGCAAGCGTGAAAAATATATCAATCATATTTAACTGCATTAGAGGATTCCGCCTGCACGTAAAATGCCACTGCTTTGATCGATCGATGGTGTCATTTCTTCTAAACATTTGAATTTCAACTTTGCTTTTTAATCATAAATGTAAAGTAAGTCCGTGCATAGACGTCCCACTTTATCTTATTTGTACTATTTATTATTTTTTTTTTTATAATCATTGTTGAACACGATATAATACGGTATTTTTGTGGCAATATTAACAGCAGAAAAACCTTTCGTTTCATTTATGAAAAAAATGCTGATTTAATTTTTAATTAACTGCAGTTTTTATTCAAAAAAACATGTTTTAACGAAATGTGAGTGTACTATTAAGGAAGCCCGTTCGAAAACATTTCGAATGATACCTAATTCATTGTTGTGCATTTTGTAAATGCATAAAAATTTATGTTGACAACACAAATAATATATATGATTGTTGTCACATGACACAAATTACAAATAAATATTCATTATTGTTATGGAAGTGGCTCGTTATTAAACAAAAGACGCTATATTCAATATGTTGAATTTTAAAACAGATTGCAACAATACAGATAAACAAACAATACGAAAGAGAATGCAATTTAATAACAATGAAAGATTCACGTTTGCCTACTGTTGATCGTAGATATTTGACTACTAAGAACTTTACTAGAGCTATTACAAATATGTTGTTGCTTAACCACAAAATAAGATCACTAAATATAATTAAAATCTTGAGAAATGCTTAAGTGATACTAAAAGAAAACAACAAAAGGCTTATAAAAACCTTTTTAATGATCCAACATACGTTTCAACGCTCACTACGGCGTCATTTTCAAGAAAATATAATGATAAACAAAGTATTCTTGCAAATTTTGAAAAATAACTTTGAAAACACGAATCACGAGATCCAAATATGTAAAAAACAAGAAAAGCAGGTGCTTGAAGTAGTCAACTGTAATCGTAAAAATTATATTTCGTTATTGCTTTTTCAAACGGAAAAGAACCTCCTGCCAGATTTTAGGTAATTCAAATGAGGCGGATTCATTGCAAATGTTTACGTTACGCATGTAGATTTCTATTGATTCACGGATAATGGATGGGAAGTAGGCTCTTGATGGGTAAATTATTTTACTATTTTTAAAATCAATTTCTATTGCTTCGGTTCTATGTAGTCGTGCCAGTGCTGTAGTTACTCCTGTCATATTTGATATCTGCTATATGCTCTTTAAATCTTGTTTGAAACTTTCTGGGGGGTCATTCCTATATAATATTGAAACGTTCCATCCGCTCTGGTGAATGGGATTTCATAAACACCTGATAGTTGATATGGTTCTATTGGGTCTATTTTCTTACAAATCATTATCAATAGCATTTATCATTATATTTTCTTGAAAATGACGCCGTAATGAGCGTTGAAACGTATGTTGGATCATTAAAAAGGTTTTTATAAGCCTTTTGTTGTTTTCTTTTAGTATCACTTAAGCATTTCTCTAGATTTTAATTATGTTGTTGCTGTCAACATGTCAATATTCATTTCTAAATTATAAATTATAAATGTCCTCTTGACGACATCAAATGAATGTTTGCAAATAAACTCGCTGAGCTCTATTTTGTGCCATTCCCGCATGCGCATTCCCAGTTTCTTTATCATCACTTATGCTTTAAACTTTGTTTACGTTTTATTTCCAATATAAGGCGTTAAGCGAGAACAATTATAGAGTCAAAGGAAAAACAATGATACTCTACTTTTGTAAGATTTAAGGTGCGTAAGACGCGTACTGGCGATTAGCAACCTTGGATCAAGGCAAAAATGGAGGTAGTCTTGTAAAATATAGTTAAAGATAAGTCGATACACAGTTCAAGATAAATCATCCACACGCTTGAAATGAAGCTATCGTTAGTTTTTGACTACCATCGTTTATTCACCTGATCATCAGTTTTAATAACCATTAAAAAAAAAATCTGACGATAATAATCACTTTTAGAATTTCTGGTCATCATAGTGACAAAAATATCAAGATTGACAGTATTTAAAAGTATGCTCATTACTGTTACATGCAATGCATGGGGATAAATTTTACATTATTAAGTTTTTAGCATTGATTCAGTTATTGACAACAATAAATTATTTTAACATAAAGCTATTTTGTATATAAAACACTGACAGAAGATCAAGTACTTCTTTTCAAATATCTTAGATCATAATTTAATAATACTATCAGTTTCTTCTTTTTATTGTACCTACATTTAAAATTTTATTATAAAATAGCGAATTACAAACCAAGGGGAAAAAGAGACAGAGGAAGGCCGCGAAAGAGATGGATTTAGGCCGGAACAGACATATAGCCTTAAACCATGTTTTGGGATGATGATGATGATGAAAATGATAAAATAGTGTTTCACTTAAATTTATAATAATTTTTTGTTATTAAACATTATATGTGTACTTGGCAAAATTTTAAGTGTTATCAGAAATGTTATCACATCATTTTATGTTTGAAATATATTTTTATACCATCAAAAAATTTGACCTAGAATTATTTATTTGTTAATTTCATTGTAAATCTTTTCTGGACTTTCTTTCCACATCCTCAAAGATAAAACTTCCTTTCAAGCACTGACCGGAAAACAATCATTAATATTTTATTTTGGATCAAAAAAAAAAAAAAAAAAAAAAAAAAAAAACCTACCGACATCTTAAAACAAACAAGTAAAAATATCGTAAAACGAAACAGAAATAAAACTTACATAAAAGTAAAGTTAGCCACGGAAATAAAATGCAGATAATTTTCTTTTCTTTTGAAAGAGATAGCAAATGATATGCAATTGTTTGTCGCGTTAAATGGTTAAAAGAATGAAAGAAAGAAAAAAAAGGATACTAGTTGTTAGTTGTGATTTCATATGGAATTGAAATGTCTTTAAAAAAAAAAAAAAAAAAAAAAAAAAAAAAAAACACTTGAGAAATATTGTCACAGATGTTTGACTTCTTTTCCTGAATTCAGAATGAGATTACAGAATATACAGTCGTTGAATTAATTCATTGAACGAACATCCTTCATTCATGATCAATACATATGTTTAAACTTTAGTGCGTTTTATTTCTAATACGGTCTGTTCAATATGAATCATTTTAATAACAATTATGAGTCTAAACTATATTTTTGTATTTGTAGTCACACATAATTATAAAAGTATCAAGTATTGCGGGTGTTTAAAATAAATTTCAAAATGTTAAACTTAATGTACGAAGATAAACGTTATAATATTGATTAAGCTTTTATCAACAAAAACACTGTTCATGACAGCAAATAATTCTTTTAACATGAAGCTATTTTGTGATTGAAACACGGGTAACAAACCAAATATTCGTATTTAATGCGCTTCTAAAAAAAAAAAAAAAAAAAAAAAAGAAGACAATATTTTTTCTCCGCTCAACAACGCAAAACTTTCTAGCTCATTTTATGTCTCTTTTTTAAACATAAAAGCATAATAATTGCAGGCATGATTATTGAAGTAATTTTTAATCAGACAGTCGTTTTTACTTTTTCCGATAAATGAATTACATATTTAATTATAAGCGATTGTTGTCTTAGGATAGCAATTTTCCCCTTTCCTATGCGAAATCGAATTAGATTATTCAAAACGTCAACTTTGATAGCATTTTCTTCAAAATCTTCTGTCTTTACCTAAAAACGCAAAAACAGTTTGATTATATAGTCTCTTAATAAGAGCACCTGCTAATTTGATACGTTTGCGAACAAAAATGAATTTAACAAGAACAAAAAGTCATACGTCAGGTATAGATTATGTAACACATTCCAACACTTCCAATATACTTTAACAAATATTTACCGTTTAATAAGTTAAAAGATTTTGCTAAGTAAACATGGTCAAGATCAAACCGGGCAGGGAGGCCTACCTGAGAAAAGGTATAACATACTTAAAAAAACAATTTCAGGAATTACCAACGATATTCGGAAACATAACCGAATTCTTTCGTGGAGCCCTCCCTGTATATGATAAATAGATTTGGATATATACTACATAGAATGCTAAAATTTAGTTTAGTTAGGAAATGCATAGCACAGTTCTGGAAATGCATAGCATCGTTCTGGCAATTCCCCTTCTGGAATTTTCGTCAGTAACCGGAAATGTGCTCGAGATGTTTTGTAGAATTTATACACACCAAGTAATAAGCAAAAAATTAGTTAAATTTATAAACGTGTACCGCAACTGAAAATGCATTTGCAACAATTATTGTTAACAGACAGTACTTTAACCGAATTCTTTTGCGTGTTCCTGTAAATGAACCATGGCACATAGTATTCTATAGTAAGCCTTTTGTGGTGCACTTCAGTGGTATATATATACACACTTTGAATGATTATAACTCCAGTTATTATTCACATATAATTATTATTTAAATTGCAAAAGAATCTTCATAAAATGTATAAATTTTTCTCCTACACCGCATATGCTAAAAAATTTAGAACGCACAGTATATAGGAAAATTCATAAGTCGAACAATACTATCTCATATGACAGCAGTTCATAATTTAATTATAAAATCTCAGCGTATAATTTTTATGTAAGAAGGGCCTTTATGGTTTGTTCCAATAATCGTTTACAAATGGAACTTAAAACTATCAGAAACATTGCTCTTGAAAATGGATTCCCGTTATTTCTTATTAATAGATTAATTTCTTCGCTTCAAAGTACCAAGCAATCAACCAAGAATAACTTAACGCAGAAGAATTATTGTAGTATAAATTATATACCGGGACTTTTTGAGAAAGTTCGGCACGCTCTTTTTGGTTATGGAATAAATTTGATAGTTAAACCCCCAATTAAAATGAAGAAATTACTGGCCACGAAGATTGATCCTATCCCACCAGATGAAATGTCCGGAGTATATGTCATTCCATTTATCACCGATGAAGATGGACAACTAGAATATATAGGAATGGCAACAAGAAAATTGAAAGACTGTATAAAAGAACATAAAAGAGATCTAAAATTTAACAAACCATACACTGCTCTATAGAGACTTCACCAAACCCGAAACATTCAAATATATTTTAATAATGCTAAAGTAATATGTCCTATGAGAAATTACTATGATTTAATAATTCTAGAATCTGTAAAAATTATAAATAAGCATGGAAAAGTGTGCAATGATGTACTGTCTTAAAATATTCCGAGAATATGGCTTAATTTAATCAAGGAACAGTAGAATATGATTTTTTCCCCATTTTCCTTCCTTCCTCACCTGTTTTGCTATGCAATGGTATCGGCAGACCGTTGGCGAATGTAGATGATTCGAACTCTCCCGCAGGCCCGCAGTACAGGGACATACTGTTATATAAATGTGATCTAGACGTTTATGTTTTAACACCGGTTTTTTATAAACCCTGATGAAGGCTGGTTTCACAGCCGGAAGTGCTCGATTTTAATATTTTAATGTTTTGAAATTTTAAATCTAATTGAAGTTTTAATCATCTTTTAGGTAATGGAATCACATATTTTTGTGTGCACTTTTTATTTTAATTTGACAAAGATGAATTTAAGCATTCCGAACTTGTTTTATAAATTATTACCCTTCTGGTCAATACACTGCCTTTAACGGTGGGCTATTTATTCACAGACTTCAACAGACATCTCATTTGGTGTTGTGGCGCATTCTTGCTCAATTGCGGTTCCGAAATATTATCTATGAACATCCAATCGTTTCAAACCTATCTTTTATCCGATGAATTGTTAGTCGCATAGACTGATCTTCCTGAAACTCTCTGCAATATTGTTTTTGTACTTCTGCTAACATTTTCATACTTACAATAGTATTTTACAATAAATTTTCTTTTGACAAAAGTTCATCTTGGTCCACTCATTATTTCCAATTAATTACACTTTGAAAAAAAAGAAAAATTAGAAATTTACGACCCGTTAAACAGTGTATGTATACATTTTCCTGAGGCACCCTGTATAATTATTAATAATCCTATTTATTATTTTTACTCGAAAATGACTGCTTGAGCCGTTCTCACAATTTCTGAACTTCTACGCCGCTGCAAATGAAAACATGTAACTAACTCTATTTGATATCACTGACTACTATCTATTAGACATACATGGAGCCGAAGCATATTTAGCAGCAATGCGATCTTTATTTCATGCATTTATGTTTAACATTAAACACTGTTTCCACATCATTATACCTGCCATCCGGTTTGTTACAGATTTAATTGGAGATGCATGGATCCTCATTTAGAATTCAAAGCAGTAATTGGATAAAACAGGTATACGAGATTGTGAGAACTACGATAGTTAAATTCCAATATTCAAGTGGTTATATAAGCATAGAAGGAAAATAGGATTCATTTTTAGTTGGATACAGATGTTCAAAAAATTAATAAGTATATTTAGGGAAAATTTGTGTGAACTTGGACAGAAAATTCGGTACAGTTTTCATGTAAAATTCTAATGTTTAATTAGAATTTTGATATTTGTAATGCTTCTGAATATTATACTTACTGTATCAGGCAAAGAAGTTTTCGTTAGACTCTCAAACTGTTACAATATTTTTGGCATTTGGTATGAAATAATTGAGAGGTTTATTTTAGTTTTGTACATCTATAAGTATATCAGTGCACATACATACACGTAGTATACCTACATATACCTACATATATGCATACAAGCATACATATCTGTGTTTGTGACTTTATGCAAACATGAAGCAGGTTTATTTGGAAATATCATGATTTATTTTTTATTGTTTGTTTCATGTTTATTCTTTTCTGTTTATTTTGTGTTCTTTATACATGGCCAAATTTGAAGAACATTTTGTCTATTATTTCACTAAAAATCGAAAAAAATGTCCAAAATTAAACGTATTATGGGACCTTTGTCATATAATGCATATTTCACCTAGAAAGTGTCCAAAATTATAGAACAAATGTAAATAACATTTAAAAATAATTTGCCGACTTTTCCAGTCTACTGATTAGAAATGTCGTAATATATATATATATATTATATATATATAGTGTATTTCAAATGAAGTTTAAGTTACCGTGATAACTTATTTACAGACGTCGATTGGTAAAACAATTCATATCACACTATTTTTATTCTGACAAAGAAGGTCTCCATAAGCACATATGCGAAAATTTTGGGAAAAAAAACTTATATTTTTATAAAAAAAAAAGTGCATTATGCCATTATTGTTTTAATTTAATAAATCGGTCAAGTGCGAGTATAACTCGCACTCAAAGGGTTCCGTACATTAACTTTATTAAATACTATTTATTAATTAATAAACACCTACTAACCCTAATTTTTTTAATTTTAGTTTCAGTAGATTCGGAAATAGGAGGGGGGAGAGAGGACATATTTTTCCAGTATACATTCGACGACATCTCTGAAAATATATAACCTAAAATTAAAACAGATATATTTTTCAGTTCGATGTTACGAAATCTTTCGAACTATACCCTACACGATATACAGAAATAAGTTTTTTTTTCAAGTAACTTAATTAATATCTCAGCTAATTACCGACAATTGTTTTGGAGATCATTATCATATATCCTTGGATGATTCCGCGTCGATAGATACCTCGAGTGACCGTCAACTCTCCCGCTGACCGCCCGAAAAGTAAAGTTTGTGTGTAACAGAAAAATGCGTTTTTCTCAAAAACTATGTTACCTAGGAAAATCGCTATAGTTTTCCTGCAAGGTTTAAATAAACTCCTACTACCCCATTTTTTTTGATAATTTTACTTTCAGTAGATTCGGAAGTAGAGGGGGGGGGCATATTTTTGTGGTGCCTTTTCGACAATATCTCTGAAAATATAATACCTAAAATTAAAACAAATATATTTTTGAGTTCGATATTACGAAATATTTCATACGATATACAAAAAGAAAACTTTTTTTTTTTCAAATAACTTAGTTAGCCCCTTAAATTTTTAATAAACAGATTTGTGAATGACTAATAATCTGTAAAATATGTGGGTAAAAAGGCTTTATAACTTTGCCAAGTTTGAACTTTAAACGTCCCATAGTTTACGAGAAAAAGGGCTCTGACAGACGGACAGACAGACACAGGAGTGATCTTGTAATGGTTCCTTTTTTACTTTTTAAATACATTTCCTTTTTTATGTACCCTAAAAAATTAAGAAAATTTCATTATTTGGCAAAATATTGCTCTGTTAGCGACGTATTGATACGACTTGATGGAATTTCTAAAAAGGTCTCTTTCCTATGTTTTATGATAATAGTAAAATTTGAATGAGAACAGAGATATAACTAGTAGAGGAACTTCGGGTATTGTATGGAATATTATTTACAGTTGGGGCAATACAACATCCCGATATTGTTTAAAACCCGAAAATCGAATACACTTACAAACTTCAACTATCTGCGAATACCTTTTATAGACAAAAATTATTTTACGAAATTTCCTTCCATGCAAAATAATAATAATAATAATAATAATAATAATAATAATAAACGCATTTTGAGGATATTGTGAGATAGTCGGGAAATATGGGCTAGGTGGCTAAAAAGAAAGAAAACGAACAAAATTTTGCAAAAAACAAATGTAATTGTGTGACGGCCATTGCCATCAATAATGTGTGAGCCAGATATACGAGAAGAGCACAGAGGTAAAGTTTAAAAAAAGACTTTATTTTAACTTAATCGGGCAGGAACTGAGCTGGCCACTACTGATTTTACCTTAGGCCAAAATAAATAAATAAATAACTGCTACTACACCGTAAAAAATAAAACTCTCAAAATATATTAAAATGTAAAGATTTCAAAGAAAACGAACTCACGATTTTCAATAGACAGCCACCAGGCAAGATGCATTCAGTAAGTACTTGGATTCCAAACGGTAAACCAGGCGAGCGCTGATACAAACGTTCGTCCCAGGCCAAGAGCAACGATGCGTATAAAACTATTCAAATGTGCAAATATTTCATATGCAACTATTCTAATCACAGGATTTAGGATTTCTTCGTAGCTAGAGAGAGCCGATCCAAGTTCTCCAGTTCCAAACGTAAATTCGAAGTTTATTTATCCAAAATATTGATTGACCAGCTAAAATAATTTGCATGAATATCGATAAGAAACAGAAACTCACAATTTCCGAGATTCTCACAGCATCCGTTGAAAGTTAGAGAAAGAGAGCCTTGATCAACTTTTACGCACATGGACAGTTAGTTAGTGGACAAAAAATTACGATCTCAGTCAACAAATCGCCTACTCACATGATCAGAGTAGCCGAATACTTACAATTGTATCAAGAGAGCATGATCAAAATATAGTGCTCAGGTAGTCAGCCAATATACTCCAGTTCATACTTCAGATTCGCACAAATCAGAAATATAAGGAACTGTCTTTGCGCCACCATAATCATAAGATATTGGTATTCCATATAACCCGACACCGCCGCTTTGTGAAAAAAGTACTCTAAGTTTATAGGTGTGAATCGCGTGCTACACTGCAAAAAACGAGTATTACATCGTAAACTACTAGTATTTCGTTGTACATTATGCTTAATTTCAATGTATAAAATGATACTTCTAATAATGAATAACAATATTGAAAAATTATCTCCTGAAACTCTCCAAAGACGAAAAGCAAATATTTATTTACACAACTTCTATTTTACATTTATTTTTGTTTTAAAAAAAAGTGTATCTGAAATATGAAGTTCTTTTTGGAATTCACCAGTTCACCGTACAATTTTACATAAACAGATAATTGTATATTTCTTTTAAATGCTAAAAGGTGTAAATTAACAACATAATACAAATTAAAATAACTTTTATTAGGTTGTTTTACATGTTTCGACTCACTCCGAGTTATTTTCAAAAACAAATGAGAATATTCCATAATTGCACGGGCTTTGAAGTTATTATTTAAAATGCTATCATTTAATTTTCATGTACATTTTTCAAAAATTACGCACGTTGTTATCTTTTATTTTTCTTGGTTGTTTATTTTCATATCTGTAACCATGGAGTAACTCGAGCCACAGTTTTGGTAAGTTAAAAGATGCGGCATCGATACATATTGTATTTTTGCGTGTTAGTAATTTTTTTTAAAAGTACATGAAAATGCGTAATTTTTTAAAAAGTACATGAAAATTAAATGATAGGATTTTAAATAATAACTTCAAAGCCCGTGCAATTATGGAATATTTTTATTTATTTTTGAAAATGACTCGGAGTGAGTCGAAACATGTCAAACAACCCAATAAAAGTTATTTAATTTGTATTATGTTGTTAATTTACACATTTTAGCATTTAAAGGAAATATATTATTACAAGGTGTTATAATTTATTATATTATAAGATAATTGTATTATAAATTTTCTATTATAGGCGAGGAAATTTAAAAAAGAAAAGAAAATTTTCAAAATAATTAAAAATATATACCCTGCGAAATAAATTTTTAAAAATGCCGATTTAATGTTAAAAAAAAAACTGAAATATCACTTAATCTAATTATTATTATTGTGTATAAAACGCATTTTTACCTTGAAAAATATATCGATTTTCGATCATTCTTATCTTTACATTTCTCACTCTTTTTTTAATGTCAAAAAACATATTATTATATATATATATATGTAGTTTCGTTAAAGCATTTTCTTCTTTTCTTATATGTTTTATTTACATTTCTATCAATCGCAAGAAAACATTTTATCCAACTTTCTTGAAAAATAATGTAAAGTATTTTATAATAAAATATATTATTATCTTCAATCATAATAATATCCATTCGTCAATCTTTTGTACTGCATCTTAGTGCACATAGCATATTTTTTATTATCATTTTACATTCTTTATTTGTTTAGGATAAAAATATTTTAGCTGGCAACCACTGAAACTAAATGCCAATCAGTTTATTAAAAATCAAAGAGTTTTATAAATAGTAATAATATTTTTCTATAAGTTATATCTTTTATGTTTACTGATTCAATATTTTGCTGCATAATGTATGATGTGGAGTGTTTTGCTCTAGTTTTACTTTTCCTCTTATATTGAAATATTAAGTGGGACTTTTTAAAATATTTTACATGCAATTTTTATATGTTCTATTACCCTTTGTAATGATGAAAAATAATGTCCAAACATCTTTCTAGCTGCAAATTTCTAAAGATAATTTGTACATATTATTAAGAGTTTATTGGATACATTTCGGTAAATAGCATTCTTTTTTTTTTTTTTTTTTGTCAAATTTATGTTTTTTAGAAAAGTATTTTGTACAACACGAAAGAGTACCCTATACTTATCTTTTCTGTGCAGATTTAATATTTCGCCTGTTTAAGTATGACGTGACATGTTTCGCTCTAGTTTAGCTCTTCCACTTAAACTAAATACTTTGTAGGAAAGGCTTAAACATTTTATTTACAATCTATGTATGATTAATTAGTTTCTTTATGATGAATAATAATCTAGTAGTATATTTCTAAAATAAATTTTCTATATCTAATGCTTAAAAACACAAAGAAATTGATTAGAGGTATCTCGAAGAATAACGCATTTTCGAACTTCAGGAACAGAAATAGTATACGTAATGTTCTGAAAAGTATTTATTTTAATACTCGCAAAATTAAAGGAAGATATTTTTTAAATGTCGTGCAAATTACAGAAGTGAGTAACAACACATTTATGCAATAGTTCACCGATTCTCGTAATATCATCAATTTTACTCAACATTATCACCAGTATCTCTTTCTAGAAAATCGTTCAGTAATTTTTTATTTATAAGATTGATTACAAAAATGCTTTTAAAACTTTATAATAAAACTTCAGTCTTTCAACTAAACATAGTCAGTTTTAAAAAATATATGCAAGAAGAACCACTGCCGTAATGACCAATTGACTTCAAGTTGAAATCTCTCGATTTTCTGAAGAAATCATGTAACAATTCTGCAAAAAGTTATTGTGTAGTTATTCGAAGCTTAATTTATCACTTTAAAGATTAAATCCTAAATTTGAAAAGAGAAAATATCGTTAGAAATCTCGAACTAGTTAGACTCTATAGATTTTATATGATTGTTAATGAATTGATTGCTAAAGATTTTATGACGAAAATGTATCCTTCCTACAGATGTAATTTTTTGCTAGATTAATTGGAGAGACAAATAAGAAAATGGAGTCTTTAAATTTCAATAAACTAACTTCTTATGATCTTAAGATTATTTCTAAAGCATTTTATCCTGCATTTTTCATATTTACAAGCCCTAATTCCAGTAAATCCCGTTGCGTTTTCTCCAAATTGATTAATTGCGTAGTTTTTCTCTGTCTATTCACTGAAGTGTCTATTTTTTTATATTTGTTTTTAAGAAGTATTGAAAAAATCGAATTTGGATTCATATTATTTGCTCTATCCGATGGAATTTTTAGTATCGGAATTCGAACAGTTATTATAAAGAAATTGCATCTAATAATAATTGCTATTCAACAAATAAGTATACTTCACGGTGATTTACTGCGCAAGAAAATTGGTAAACGATGTATTATTACTGCAATCTTTGGATGTTGGATTGTTCCGTATATAATTTATTTTACTGCTCTTATAAACCATTTTATAAAATACGGAAAAAAATCGGATGCTCTCCAGAAAAATACCTTTTTTGGAATAAATTGGAACAATGCGCTAGCAACTTACTTAGCAGTGTTCTGTGATTTTGTATTTTATACACAGTATAACGTGTTATCGTATTGTTGCATTACTTTGTGCTGCTATGTTTTTAAACTTTTGTCTGAAGCAATAAAAGATGTTGAAATGAATATAAAAAAGAAGCAGGATATTCGGGCAATATTTTATTACTTTCTGGAAATGGCACAAAAATTATCAAAATGTTTAGAAGATGTTAAAACCGCTTTGTCTTTTATGCTATTTCTTCTTTATTTCTATCTAATGAGCAAAATTTTCATAAATATTACAATATTGATTAGTTCAAAGCAGGAAGAAGAACAAGGTTTAATTATACAACGCAGTGTTGCTACATTGATTGCATTGCTGGCGTTTTATGCGATTAGTTCACAAGCAGGATACGTACATGAATCTGCTACAGGTCTAAAAAGTACAATTTACAATTCTTCTGCAACACTTTCTTTTTCTACATGCAATCGAAATAGTGGAGTCTGCTTTTTGCTCTTCAATATGGCGAATGAGTTGGAAGAGAAGCTTCAAATTACAGTTTGGGATTTTTTCCGGTTAAATCGACGTTTTATTCTTGAATCCAGTGGGGCAATGTTAACATACGGTGTTATCATTTGGCAAATGGGCTCACTAAAATTTCAATAGTTCACAAGAGATCAAGGAATGTCGATTTTCAGATAGATAAGTTTCTCTACAATAAAATGCAGAAATTCTTTCAGAATTCATCGATTAACCGTACAATACTATTTAGCCAGATACTTGTTTTCCGTTAGAAACAGGAAATTTTTATAAAAAATATAATTTCCTTTTAAATAGTTAAAAATGTGTCATTAAAAATAAATTAAAAATTTGAAAACAAATTGCAGATTTTAATATTTAAAAAAAGCTGAAATGTCCCTTAATGTAATTAGTATTCTTCGCTCTTGAAAAATATCGTACAATGAGAAATGGCGATTGCAGATTTGTTTGTAAATTTCGCACACATTTTACATATCAATAAACATATTGTTATAGCAAAGCCAGTGCATGGATTTTTCGTTGTGTGTGAGTAAAATTGCTTGAAGCTTTTTGAAAGTGGAAGAAGGAAACTTTCTGGTATTACTCATGAGTTATGAAACATTTTTCAATCTTAAATGTATCTGTAAACATTATATTACTTTTAGGTTCACTATGTGAATTTTCAGTTTCTTGAATACATCAAAATAGCATTAAATATGCGTCACATTTACATGATTAAAATTTTTTTAGACAAATTATCAGTCGATTTTTGTTATGAATTTCAAATATTCAATATTAACCTGAATTATTACATAATTTATGAAATATTTATTTAATTAATTAAAAAGATAGTTTTGAAAAGGATTTAATTGACATGCATTTTAAGACTACGCTTTAATTAAAAATAATGACAATTAATTTTTTGTAATGTTTCAATTTTTACTGTATTAGCAAAATAAAAAACTCACAATATAAATAAAAAAGCATTTGTTGCAAAAATTGTTTTTAGAAAGAACTTTTTTAAATTAAATTTTCAGGATAATTTCCTAAAAAAACAATTCATTGTTCAATAATAATTTGAAACAAAATAAAACCTCTTAAACGATTGAAAATTAGTTATAAACAATCTAAAGGGAATTCAAATCTTATAAAATTTAGGTCATTTTGTTATTTCGATTTATAATTAAAAATATAGTGGGTCCTATTAAATAAATATACATATTTTTCGGGGACAGTAAAGAGATTCAACTATTTAATCAAATAAGAGAAGTACTAAAATTACCTTTACTTCCTTCGCATACAATTTTCAAATTGAATATTACAAATATAACAATTCTAATAAAAGCATTATAAAAATCCTTACGCAAGTATTTAATTTTTTTTATGAAATGGACACCCCATATACTTTTACTTTTACAAATTTATTAAAGAATTCGTCATTGTCATTTGAAAGAACAATACAATTTTCATTTGAAATAATAGTAAAAAAATTAATTTTTATACATTAATCCTTGTTTTAACAAAATTTTTAATCAATTTTAATTTAGAAAAAAGCGTTTGTTTTAATGTTTAGTAAGTAAAACAGATAAGAAGAATACTGATTGCTATCAGACCTTACGTTTATAAAAGTTCTTTGAACTTGGTACTTCAGAAATGCCCTGACCTATTACGGGCATTAAGATTTAGAAACACATTTTTTTTTTTCAAATTATTTGGTTTTAATATAGCTATTCTCTAAACCATTTAGGGAACTTTTTTTTGTTTACGTATTTCTTTTATTTCTTTGAACTCTATGTTATAAAACAAAATTGGAATTTGAGTAACTCGGAATTAGAATTAAGCATAAATTCAAATACTAGTAATAAATACATTTTTTAAATAATTTTTAAAATTAACAAACTTTATTATTCCGCTCAAATGTCTGTAATAACTTATTACTACAGGGCCCTTGTCTTTGCTGCTCACTACAGCCTTAGGAATTGCAACAATTCATATTAGAAATATTCATCTAATAATAGTTGTTATTCGAAAAGTAATTAAATTTCATCAGGGTTTGCCACGCAAGAAAATTAGGAATGCCTGTATTGTAATTACATTCTTTGGATATTTGATTGATCTATTTGTAGTATATTTTGTTAATTTTATAGAATTTTTCAGAAAATGCAAAAAACAATCGAAGTATATGCAGGAAGTTGCATTTTTTGGATTAAAAGTGAAGAATGCATACCAGCAACTTGTTTAGCTTTGTTCCTCAATTTCACATCTCATACACAAGATGATGTTTTACCCTATTATTGTGCTTTACTGTGCTGATGCGTGTATAAACGTTTCAGAGAAACAACATAAGTTGTTGATATGAATACAAAAATAAAGTACGAACTTCGGAAGATATTTTGTTACTTTATTGAAATGACACAAAAATTATCGAAATATTTAAAGATGTTAAAATTGCTTTGCCTTTTTTGCTATTTCTTCTAAATTGCTGCCTAATAAGCAATATTTTTATAATTAGTACAATGCTGATTAATTGCAGGCGCAAAGAAGATGTATTATATATTGACTTATCAATATAGCCATGTTATTGTTTCAATTTTATATGTTGCTTTCAAAAGCACCATGCGTACATGAATCTGTTATAAATCTAAAGAGGACAATTTACAGTTCTGCTGCAAAAAATTATTTTTCTAGATGCAAGCGAAATAGTGTAGTTTACTTTCTACTCTTAACAATGGCAGATGTATTTGAAAAAAAAAAAAAAAAAAAAAAAAGAACCTTCAAATTACTTTTTGTGATTTTTCTCTTTAACTTGACATTTTATTCTTCAATCCAGTGGTTCAATGCTAACATACGGTATTATAATTTATAAACTAGGCATATTAAAATAATAACTAATAATATGTAATTAATATAGATAATAAGGCTTCATAAGTTAGAAGAATACATTTTATTGGAGAATATCCTTTTAAAAGGAATTATGACAAATTATACTGGAGCCTCTATGTAAATCTAGTGTTTAACCGTTTTCTTATTCCTGCATAACTGATTGCTATAATTGATATTTTCAAACTTATACTTTCTAGAAAAGAAATTTTTCTGTGTAGAATATTTGTAAAGAAGTATTTTTATTCCAAAATTGGGATAGTTCAAAAAATTGTCTTTGTTCGGCAATGGGTACGGCCAACAATAATGATATTAAACTCACTTCTATGTGTATATGTAAAGCATTTCTTGCAAAGTGTGTCTTTTATTCAACCATAAACAACTTATTTACGCTGCATTTATTAAGATGCAAAGATTTTGTACTTGAAAGATAGTAGATACTGCTAATAATAATCAAATTAAACTCATTACTATATATGCGTGAAGCAAAATATGACATTTTGTTAAACAGAAACCATGTATTTTTGTTCATGAAATGAAAATAGTTAACTGCAAATGCTCTAAAATTATGTTATGTTCTGGGGCTTTTCACATCCTATAAACAATAATTAACATTTGAAAACTTGACTTAAGACAGTTTTTGCAACCTAGGCCTAACAGGTATTCGAAAATGGGGTTTTCTCGCCAAAATAGCACCACAAAAAAATTGCGCCAACCTTGGTGCGTCTGCGATATCTGTTCCCTAACATTAGTCATCCCAGAATATCAGCTCATTAAAAAAAAATAATAACAATCGTATTTTAACTGCATCAGAGGATGACATCATCCGCATCGAAAAAAAAAAAAAACATGTGGACAATCCATGGTGTCTTTTTCTTCTAAACATTACAATTTCAACTTTGTTTTTTAATCATAAATATAAAATAAACACGTGCGGAGATGTCACACTTTATCTTTTTTGTGCTATTTTTTTTTTTTTTTTCATATATAATCATTATTGAACGTGATATAATCAGCAATTTTATTTTTGTGGCAACATTAATTTGAGGAAAACCTTTCATTTCATTTATGAAAACAATACCGATTTAATTTTTAATTATCAGCAAATTTTAATCAAAAAACCTGTTTTAGGAAAATATAAGTGTACTATGACATAAGTCTGTTCAAAATCCTTTCATAAGATATCTCATTCGTCATTCTGAGTTTCGTATTTTCTTAGAAAAGGGGATGTTGACAGGAGAAATAATATATACGATAATTGTATATTTCTTTTAAATGCTAAAAGGTGTAAATTAACAACATAATACAAATTAAAATAACTTTTATTAGGTTGTTTCACATGTTTCGACTCACTCCGAATCCTTTTCAAAAACAAATGAGAATATTCCATAATTGCACGGGCTTTGAAGTTATTATTTTAAATGCTATCATTTAATTTTCATGTACTTTTTAAAAAAATTACGCACGTTAGCTTTTATTTTTACTTGGTTGTTTATTTTCATATTTGTAACCATGGAGTAACTCGAGCCACAGTTTCGGTAAGTTAAAAGATGCGGCATCGTTACATATTGTATTTTTGCGTGTTAGTAATTTTTAAAAAAGTACATGAACAATGCGTAATTTTTTAAAAAGTACATGAAAATTAAATGATAGCATATTAAATAATAACTTCAAATCCCGTGCAATTATGGAATATTCTCATTTATTTTTGAAAATGACTCGGAGTGAGTCGAAACATGTCAAACAACCTAATAAAGGTTATTTTAATTTGTATTATGTTGTTAATTTACACCTTTTAGCATTTAAAATAAATACATTATTAGAAGGTGTTATAATTTATTATATTGTTAGATAATTGTATTATAAATGTTCGATTATAGGCAAAAAAAATTTAAAAATAAAAGGAAATTTTCGAAATAATTAAAAATATATACCCTGCGAAATAAATTTTAAAAAATGCCTATTTAATGTTAAAAAAAAAAGTTGAAATATCACTTAATCTAAATTATTATAATTGTGTATAAAACGCATTTTTACCTTGAAAGATATATCGATTTTCGATAATTCTTATCTTTACATTTCTCATTCTTTTTTTATGTCCAAAAACATATTATTATTATATATATATATGTAGTTTTGTTAAAGTATTTTCTTCTTTTCTTATATGTATCATTTTTTATAAGTATAAATTTCTATCAATCGCAGGAAAACTTTTTATCAAACTTTCTTGTAAAATAATGTAATGTAGTTTTAAATAAAACATATTATTATCTTCAATCATAATAATGTCCATTCTTCAAACTTTTGTACTGCATCTTAGTGCACATAGCATATTTGTTATTATCATTTTACATTCTTTATTTGTTTAGGATAAAAAATATTTTAGCTGGCAAACACTGAAACTAAATGCCAATCAGTTTATTAAAAATCAAAGATTTCTTATAAATAGTAATAATACTTTTCCGTGAGTTATATCTTTTCTGTGTACAGATTCAATATTTTGCTGCATAATGTATGATATGGAGAATTTTTCTCTAGTTTGACTTTTTTATATGTATATTGAAATATTAAGTGGGAATCTTATAAATATTTTACTTGCAATTTTTATATGTTCTATTACCTTTTGTAATGATGAAAAATAATGTCCAAACATCTTTCTAGCTGCAAATTTCTAAAGATAATGTGTACATATTATTAAGAGTTTATTGGATACATTTCGGTAAATAGCATTCTTTTTTTTTTTTTTTTTTTTTTTTTTTTTTTTTTTTGTCAAATTTATATGTTTTTTAGAAAAGTATTTTGTACAACACGAAAGAGTACCCTATACTTATCTTTTCTGTGTAGATTTAATATTTCGCCTGTTTAAGTATGACGTGACATGTTTCGTTCTAGTTTAGCTCTTCCACTTAAACTGAAATACTTTGTTGGAAAAGCTTAAACATTTTATTTACAATCTATGTATGATTAATTAGTTTTATTATTATGAACAATAATCTAGAAATATATTTCTAAAATAAATTTTCTAGAACTAATGCTTGAAAACACTAAAGAACTGATTAGATATATCTCGATGAATAATGCATTTTTTGAACTTCAGTAACACAAAACTATACGTATTATTCTGAAGAGTATTTTTTTTAATACTCGCAAAATTAAAGGAAGGTACTTTTTTAAATGTCTTGTAAATTACAGAAGTGAGTAACAACGAATTTATGCAATAGTTTACCGATTCCTCGTAATATAATCAATTTTACTCAGCATTATCACCAGTATCTCTTTCTAGAAAATCGCTCAGTCATTTTCAATATATATAAGATTGATTATTTTGATTATAGAAATGCTTTTAAAACTTTATAATAAAACTTCATTCTTTCGACAAAACATAATCAGTTTTAAAAAATGCGTAAGAAGAACCACTTGCCATAATGACCAATTGACTTCAAGTTGGAATTTCTTGATTTTCTGAAGAAATCCCGTAACAATTCTGCAAAAACTTATAGTGTGGGTATTCGAAACTTAATTTTCAAATCACTTTAAAGATTAAATCCTAAATTTGAGAAGAGAAAATATTGTTAGGAATCTCGAACTAGTTAGACTCTACAAATTTTATATGATTGTTAATGAATTGATTGCTAAAGATTTTATTACGAAAATGTATCCTTCCTACAGTTGTAATTTTTTGCTACATTAAATGGAGAGACAAATAAGAAAATGGAGTCTTTAAATGTCAATAAACTAACTTCCTATTATCTTAAGATTATTTTTAGAGCATTTTATCCTGCATTTTTCATATTTACAAGCCCTAATTCCAGTAAATCCCTTCGCGTTTTCTCCAAATTGATTAATTGGGTAGTTTTTCTCTGTCTATTCATTAAAGTGTCTAATTTTTTTAATTTGTTTTTAAGAAATATTGAAAAATTCGAATTTGGATTCATATTATCTGTTCTATCCGGTGGAATGTTTAGTATCGGAATTCGAACAGTTATTGTAAAAAATTTTCATCTAATAATAGTTGCTGTTCAACAAATAAGTATACTTCACGGTGATTTGCTGCGCAAGAAAATTGGTAAACTATGTATTATAACTACATTCTTTGGATGTTCGATTGTTCCGTATATAATTTATTTTACTGTTCTTATAAACCGTTTTACAAAATACGGAAAAAAGTTGGACACTCTCCTGATAAATAACTTTTTTGGATTAAATTCGAAGAATGCGCTAGCAACTTACTTAGCAGTATTCTGCAACTTTGTATTTCATACGCAGTATGACGTTTTATCGTATTGTTGCATTGCTTTGTGCTGCTATGTTTTTAAACTTTTGTCTGAAGCAGTAAAAGATGTTGAAATGAATATAAAAAAGAAGCAGGATATTCGAGAAATATTTTACTACTTTCTGGAAATGGCACAAAAATTATCAAAATGTTTAGAAGATGTCAAAACCGCTTTGTCTTTTATGCTATTTCTTCTTTATTGCGATCTAATGAGCAAAATTTTCATAAATATTACAATATTCATTAATTAAAAGCATGAAGAAGAACAAGGTTTAATTATACAACGCAGCGTTGCTACATTGATTGCATTGCTGGCGTTTTATACGATTAGTTCACAAGCAGGATACGTACATGAATCTGCTACAAGTCTAAAAAGAACAATTTATAGCAAAACTTCTGCAACTCTTTCTTTTTCTACATGCAATCGAAACAGTGGAGCCTTCTTTTTGCTGTTCAATATAGCGGATGAGTTGGAAGAGAAGCTTCAAATTACCGTTTGGGATTTTATCCCGTTAAATCGACGTTTTATTCTTGAATCCAGTGGGGCAATGTTAACATACGGCGTTATCATTTGGCAAATGGGCTCACTAAAATTTCAATAGTTCACAAGAGCTCAAGGAATGTCGATTTTCAGGTGGGTAAGTTTCTCTGCAGTAAAATGAAGAAATTCTTTCAGAATTCATCGATTAACCGTACAATACTATTTAGCCAGATACTTGTTTTCCGTTATAAGCAGGAAATTTTTATAAAAAATAGTATTTCCTTTTAAATAGTTAAAAATGTGTCATTAAAACTAACTTAAAATTTGAAAACAAATTGCATATTTTAATATTTAAAAAAAAGCTGAAATCTCTCTTAATTTAATTACTATTCTTCGCTCTTGAAAATTATCGTACAATGAGAAATGGCGATTGCAGATTTGTTTGTAAATTTCGCACACTTTTTACATATCATATATATTATTTCTCCTGTCAACATCCCTTTTTCTCAGAAATTACGAAAGGAATGAGATACCATATGAAAGGTTTCTGAACCGGCTTCTGACATAGCACACTTAATATTTCGTTAAAACATGTTTTTGATTAAAAATTGTTGTTAATTAAAAATTAAATCGGCATTGTTTTCATAACTGAATTGAAGGGTTTTCCTAAAATTTGTTTTGCCACAAGTATAAAAAGAAATAAACAGTGCAAAAAAGGTAAAGTATGATTTCTCAACGCGATTAATTTAATTTTTATTTTTTAAAAGCAAAACTAATTAAAATAAAAGATAGGCTTTATTATATTAGAAATGTATTCAATTTATTTCATGTTGTTCAAGAATAAGCGGATGACATCATCTTCTAATGCAATTAAAATACGATTGTTAATTTTTTTTTTTTTCTTGCGCGTGCTTTTTGAAAAAAATATCGAGCCTTTAATCGGGTTTTTATACGTGTGTCATCTATTGTTATATTTATCATGTTTGTGTATATGCGTACTGTAACGGAGTAATAGTACATTAACTTATTTAATGATTATCTTGGCAAAGTAAAGAAAATGACATTGGCGAGAGAAGAAAATCTGCCAACATATTTTTTGGAACCTATTCACAAAAATTATTTATCATAAAACACACACAATGATTAATATATTATACTCTTTAATAAAAAACTATGCGTTGCTGACGGCTGGGATTTTTGCTAATCGTTGCCACAGATTAATCTCGGAAAATGAAACATTTGAAGTTATTGAAAAAATTAATAACTCGAAAAGTATTTGTCAGAAAATTGTTAGACAAACTGCGTTAGAAAGGTAAAAAAAATGTATTTTTCTTGATATTAATTTCAAATCTAATGATTTTGCCATTTTTCAAATATTGAATTTCTATAATTACCAAATTTTATACCATAGCGAAACTTTCACGCATAAAAATATAACGGCAATGTGTCCTGACGTATGTATACTGACTATAGTGCGAGCCACAAATTATAGTAGCCTTGTTATTCGGTTAAAATATAAAAGTGAATTATGATGTCACGAGTGCATGATTTTTATTGAATTCTAGACAATAGCATATTTTAGTCCACCTCAGTGAGGTATATCAATTTCATTATATTTGAAGTATTGTAACTTCATTAAAATCCAACGGAAATGATTTTTCCTCATAGACATCATAATGTAAACCCCATAGACACCATAATGTAACACAATTATTCATTTTTTTAAAGCTGGCCTATTCCATAATAGAGTCTACAGAGAGTTGGCCTAATTTGGAACGTAGTTTTTTGGAAAGCTCTTGGTACTTTTCCGTTATACCAATGTCATGCCAAAATGTATGCTAATGCGCCAATTATTTCAACCCTGAATGTGCAAATAATTTTTACTTCAAACCGTGCCAAGCAATGTGGCTCGCTATTTATTCAACGCGAATCTCTTTTTTTTTTTAAATTATTATTTAAATTGTAAGCATGCAAAACATTTTAATTTACTATTTTTTGAATCGTAAATACTTTTTATTAAGTTATAACTTACATTTTTCGCTGATTCAAAAAGGAAATGTTTATTAACCTTGAGGAAAGGATTTTGGCGGGACTTACACTGTTAGTTATAATTTACCGGAGATAGTTTTAGTATTTCGCATATTGCTCTACTTAGTTATAGATTTATGGGGGAAAGTTTTATAATCAGATGAACCCGATTATGAAAGCTTAGCCTTTTAAAAATATTCTGCTGAATGAATTTTGACGAAACCTTCACTGTTAGATGAGTTTTCAAGGATGATTATAGTATATAGCATAACCTTTTATCGTTCTTTACCATATCCTACTGTAAGTGATTAACGAAAAGAGTTTGTACTTAACAGCCCAAATTTTGTCTGACACATTAAAATTGTAATAACGCAATGACGTTCGTATCGTTTTCAAAAATGCAGAAGGACATTCCAAGTAAAGGTCCATATGGTTTTAAAAAACAAGGTTAAATTCAAGGTCAATATTTCGTTTGATTAAAGGTGCGTTAAGAGAAATTGACCAGCGTAGCGGGCGTAGTTTGCTAGTATAACATACAATGTTTAATTTAATATAAAACACACGCAGTCTGCTTTACCGGGGTGCCATACGAAGCAAAATCTCGCCAAAATCGTCGGGTTGCCTATGCATAAAATCGCCCTTTTGGCGCCAAAAAGATACCCCTGTGCATGTGCGACATCTGTACCTTATTGAAATGTACAAGCAGAAGTAAATTGTATATAAATAATATTGGTACAGATGCCGCAGACGCACCGGGATATATTTTTGGCACTAAAAGGACGATTTTATGCCTAGGCAACACGACGATTTTGGCGAGATTTTGCTTCATATGACAACCCGGTAGAGAAGATTGCGTGTGGTTTATATTAAATTAAATATTGTATGTTTTATAATAAATTGATCATTGTGTGTGTTTTATGATAACATAATCATTCAGTGTGTTTTATGATAATAATAATTAAAAAAAATGGGTACTTACGTATTATACGGGAAGCTCAAATACAATTGAGCCAAGTATGGCGCCAATTAATTAATTGTAGTAACCCTTATTTTTCGATAAGTATGTCGTTTATTTATGGTACATTTTGGTTAGCCGGGTGCCAGTGAAATATATATATATATATAGCTTTTTATGCTTTTATTATATCACACCGGTTTCTTCAATACTTTAATATATTTTATTTATTTATTTATTTATTTTATATTATTTACCATTTTTAACAATGTTATGTATTTAACCAGTAGACCTGTGCGAGGATTTCGCACTGCAGTCTAACAATTTTTAGAAATATCTAATATTTTTTAGATGCAGGTTTAAACTTCTAAAGAAAAATTAAGGATAAAAATATCTTCAAACAACATTAGTCACGCGAGAATATCATCTCATTTATTCCCAACAATAAAATCCCATCGAAAATAGAAAAAGACATGCGCGAGAAAAAAAAATAATAACAATTGTATTTTAACTGCATTAGAGGATGACGGCTTCTTCTTCGGGAAAAATACGGGACGAAGAAAAATAAATTGAGTTATACTTAAATTACAATTCAATCTAATATAACAAATCATACCTTTTATGCTACACGTGTAAAATACCACTGCTTCGATCAATCAATAATATTTAATTTCTTTTAAACGTTTCAATTTTAATTTTGGTTTTTAATCATAAATATAAAATAACCCGTGCGAAAAGTCACATTTTACCTGTTTTCTACTATTTATTATTTTTTATAATCACTGTTGAGCATCCTATAATGCGGTATTTTATTTTTGTGGCAACATTGATTTGAAAAAAGCTTTCATTTCATTTATGAAAAAACAATCCAGATCACATATCTTATTTATGTTGTCAACATCCCTTTTCCTATACACATCCAAAACATACAACGATGAAAGAGGTATCATTCGAAAAGTTTTTGAACAGGCTTCTGACATAGTACACTCACATTTCGTTAAAGCGCGTTGTTGGATTAAAAAAAATAGTTAATTAAAAATATATGCTAAAATGCACCAGGAAATAATCTCAAAGTTTGCAGTGCAAAAGCTTCGCACGGGTCCTTCTGGTCAATAAACATATTATTATCGCAAAGCCGGTGCATGGATTTTTGGTTTTGTGTGAGTAAAATTGTTTGCAGCTTTTAGAAAGTGGAAGAAGGAAAATTTCTGGTATTACGCATGATTTATGGAACATTTTGCAATCTTAAATGTATCTGTCAATATTATATTACTTTTAGGTTTCACTATGTGAATTTTCAGTTTCTTGAATACATCAAAATATCATTAAATTTGCGTCACATTTATATGATTAAAAATTTTTTAGACAAATTATCAGTCGATTTTTGTTACGAATTTCAAATATTCAATATTAACCTGAATTATTACATAGCTTATAAAATTTTTATTTAATTAATTAAAAAGATAGTTTTGAAAATGACTTCATTGACTTGCATTTTAAGACTAAAAATAAAGACAATTAATTATTATTATTTTTTAATATTTCAATTTTTAGTGTATTTGCAAAATAAAAAACTCCCAATATAAATAAAAAAAGCATTTTTTGCCAAAATTGTTTTTAGGAAGAACTTTTTTAAATTAAATTTTCAGGATAATTTCCTAAAAAAAAACAATTCATTGTTCAATAATAATTTGAAAAAATTAAAACCTCTTAAACGATTGAAAATTAATTATAAAAAATCTAAAGGGAATTCAAATCTTATAAAATTTAGGTCATTTTGCTATTTCGATTTATAATTAAAAATATAGTGGGTCCTATTAAATAAATATACATATTTTTCGGGGACTGTAAAGAGATTCAACTATTTAATCAAATAAGAGAAGTACTAAAATTACCTTTACTTCCTTCGCATACAATTTTCAAATTGAATATTACAAATATAACAATTCTAATAAAAGCATTATAAAAATCCTTACGCAAGTATTTATTTATTTATTTTTTTTTTTTTTTTTATGAAATGGACACCCCATATACTTTTACTTTTACGAATTTGTTAAAGAATTCGTCATTGTCAATTGGAAGAACAATACAATTTTCATTTGAAATAATAATAAAAAAATTAATTTTTATACATTAATCCTTGTTTTTAAATATTTTTTAATCAATTTTAATTTAGAAAAAAGTGTTTGTTTTAATGTTTAGTAAGTAAAATAGATAAGAAGAATAATGATTGCTATCAGAGCTTACGTTTATAAAAGCTCTTTGAACTTGGTACTTCAGAACTGCCCTGACAAGGCATTAAGATTTAGAAACACAATTAATTTTATTTTTTTCAAATTATTTGGGTTTAATATAGCTATTCTCTAAACTATTTAGCGAACTTTTTTTATTTACGTATTTCTTTTAATTCTTTGTCCTAAATTATAAAATAAAATTGGAATTTTAGTAACTCCGAATTAGAATTAAGCATAAATTAAAATACTAGTAATAAATACATTTTTTAAAATAATTTTTAAAATTAACAAACTTTATTATTCCGCTCAAATGTCTGTAATAACTTATTACTACAGGGCCCTTGTCTTTGCTGCTCACTACAGCCTTAAGAATTAGAACAATTCATATTAGAAACACAGTCATCTAAAAATAGCTGTTATTCGAAAAATAATTAAATTTCATCAGGGTTTGCCACGCAAGAAAATTAGGAATGTCTGCATTGTAATTACATTCTTTGGATATTTGATTGATCTATATGTAGTGTGTTTTGTTAATGTTATAGAATTATTCAGAAAATGTGAAAAACAAAAGAAGTATATCCAAGAAGTTGCATTTTTTGGATTAAAAGTGAAGAATGCATACCAGCAACTTGTTTAGCTTTGTTCCTCAGTTTCACATCTCCTTCACAAGATGATGTTTTACCCTATTGTTGTACTTTATCGCGCTGATACGTGTGTAAACATTCCAGAGAAACAACAAAAGCTGTTGAAATGAATATAAAAATAAAGTAGAAACTTCGGAAGATATCGTGTTACTTTATTTAAATGGCACAAAAATTAACAAAATAAGAAGATGTTAAAATTGCTTTGCCTTTTTTGCTATTTCTTCTAAATTGCTGCCTAATAAGCAATATTTTTATAATTAGTACAATGCTGATTAATTGCAGGCGCAAAGAAGAAAAACAAAGTATTATATATTGACCTATCAATATAGCCATGTTATTGTTTCAATTTTATATGTTGGTTTCACAAGCACCATGCGTACGTGAATCTGTTATAAGTCTAAAGAGGACAATAAGTTCTTCTTACAGTTCTTCTGCAAAAAATTATTTTTCTAGATGCAAGCGAAATAGTGGAACTTGCTTTCTACTCTTAACAATGGCAGATGTATTTGAAAAAAAAGGACCTTCAAATTACTGTTTGTGATTTTTCTCTTTAAATTAACATTTTATTCTTCAATCCAGTGTTTAATGCTAACATACGATATTATAATTTATAAAATAGGCATATTAAAATTATAACTAATAATATGTAATTAATATAGATAATAAAGCTTTATAAGCTAGAATAATAATTTTTTTTTTTGGAGAATATCCTTTTAAAAGCAATTATGACATAAAATATATTAGATACTCTATGTAAATCTAGTGTTTAACCGTTTTGTTATTTCTGCATAACGGATTGCTATAATTGATATTTTCAAACTTATACTTTCTAGAAAAGAAATTTTTCTGTGTAGAATATTTGTAAAGAAGTATTTTTATGCCAAAATTGGGATAGTTCAAAGAATTGGCTTTGTTCGGCAATGGATACTGCCAACAATAATTATATTAAACTCACTTCTATGTGTATAATACATTTTTTTTTTTTGGAGAATATCCTTTTAAAAGCAATTATGACATAAATTATACTAGATATTCTATGTAAATCTAGTGTTTAACCGTTTTGTTATTTCTGCATAACTGATTGCTATAATTAATATTTTCAAACTTATACTTTCTAGAAAAGAAATTTTTCTGTGTAGAATATTTGTAAAGAAGTATTTTTATGCCAAAATTGGGATAGTTCAAAGAATTGGCTTTGTTCGGCAATGGGTACTGCCAACAATAATGATATTAAACTCACTTCTATGTGTATATGTAAAGCATTTCTTGCTAAGTGTGACTTTTATTCAACAAAATAAAACTCATTTACGCTGCATTTATTAAGATGCAAAGATTTTATCCTTGAAAGATAGTAGATACTGCTAATAATAATCAAATTAAACTCACTACTATATATGCGTGAAGCAAAATATGACATTTTGTTAAACAGATACCATGTATTTTTGTTCATGAAATGAAAATAGTTAACTGCATATGCTCTAAAATTATGTTATGTTCTGGGGCTTTTCACATCATATAAACAATAATTAACATTTGAAATCTTGACTTAAGACAGTTACGGGATTAAGTTGTTGGCTAATACATAAAATATAAGGGTCGCCCACAAAAAAAGTGAGACTGTAGATAGTGTATCCGCATTTGAAGAGACAGAAATCTTCGTATGAAGCCGTTGAAGCTTACAAATGCCATGTTTCTGCTATGCAACTTTCAGAGTGGCATAAATGTTTTGATGATTGATTTTTCCCAATGCAAAAATGTATCGATGCTGCAGGAGAGTATTTTGAGAAGCAATAAAACATATATTCTTTGTAAGAAATTATTTCTTGTATTAGTTTCTAAAAACTTAAGTACTACCCTATTTTACTAGTAAGTAAAATATTTTTGTTATCTTTGAGAATACTTAAAATAAATAAGCAAATGCATAGATCTATATACAGTATACCCACTAAAGTTCCTTGCCACCCACTTATCTTCGGAACGGCTTCTGCTATATTCATAAAAGTGGTGTTTAGGTGTAGTAAAGTAGACATGCGCTACTGAATGAAACCGCCTATGGCGCTACCTGGTGGAAAACTGTGGAGTTAGCATTCCTATCTCGAAAACGGAAGAAGATAGGGAAAAAAGTGATTTACAAAGTTGTAGAGCATCATCGTTTTAGTACGAAAAGACACCTTATGGATATTAATGCGAAGAATAGAAAGGTTAAAACGCGCATTTGTTTTTTCGTGATTTCGACACTGTGACGTGACAAAACGATCTTAGAAAAAAAATTGTTATACCAATATACCTTTATTTGAGATGTTCAAACTTCTCACCGTCAGCTGCAATGCACATTTGGATCCTTGTTTAAATTTCACGTTGCACACGTTGGAGCATACAGGATGATACGTTTGCACAAGCGTCCGTAATGTGTCGCTTAAGGTCCTGCAATGTTTGTGGAGGGGTCGCATACACCTACTGTTTCAGATATCCACACAGGAAAAAGTCCAGTGGAGTCAGATCAGACGAACGTGGAAGGCAATCTTCGAAACTGCCATACCCAATGATTTGGTTCTCGAATTTCTTGACGAGGTACTGCTTCACTGGAGATGTCTTGTGAGCAGGCGCGCCGTAATGTTGAAACCATAGATTGCAAAGATTAAATAACGGCAGGTTCTCCACAAAATCAGGTTTTACATTCTGTAGCAGTTGTAAATATCGTGCGCCTGTTAACGTGCCATCGTAAAATACTGGGCCGATTAGCTTATTATTATAAATTACACAAATAACGTTAATAGCAAACCACATTTGATGTCGGTTGTCGGTAAAACATCTAGGATTTTCCAGCGCCCAGTAATGGGTGCTCTGCCTATTGTACATGCCATTCCGTGATAAGCATACCTCATCCGTCCACATTATACTTGCCAAGAATATTGGCTGGATCTGTATATGGTTCATGACGAAATTGCTCCATGCATAGCGTCGCTCGGCATCACCGTCCAGTAAAACCTGTTGAGGATGAGCACTTAATTCGGTTAGGATTTTCCAAACCTGACTTTTTGAGAGGCCAAGTTTTGCAACAGTTATGATGGTTTGATGCGGGCCTGCAGGGAAATGTTGCCGGTACAACCTTGCTGTTGATCGTGCCTTGCGTCCACATTCACCTTACAGTAAAACCATCTCAAAATACTCAGCTTTGGAAAATAGCTCCTTGACCAAGAGCATCAACTTACAACCCCAAGAAGATGTATCTTTTATAGCTGTCTCAGGTGAACAGGGGTGACGTTTCTTACGTATTTACATACTTAAAAAAAATTCGAACAACAAACGCAAGTTGCGTTGAGTTGATAGCACACTATTTTACACGATCTACATATTGCTTACTCTGTTTATAAAGACAATCAGTACAATGATGCAACCCTCGGGGTTTGAACCGCAGTCTTTTTGATTTGGAATCACAAACGATACCACTGTGCCACATTGCGGTGTCGTGTTTTGTCCAAAAGATAGTTATTTTTCCTTCCGTTCACAGTATAGGAAATCACGAAAAAACAAATGCGCGTCTTAACCGTTCTATTCTTCGCATTAATGTCCACAAGGTATCTTTTCGTACTAAATCGCCATATTGTGACACAAGTAAAAGTAATTATAGAATAAAAGCATATATATTTTCAGGTCATATCTTTTACTGTGAAGTTGGATTTAATATTTTAACAATTTTATCATTCTCATAGTACTAAGATATAGTTAAGATACTGTTTTAAAAAATTTTATTTGCTTTGATCTTAGTATAAAAGCATAAACAACATTACAGAAGCATTTTGATGAAAAAAATTATTTCAATGTGTACAATACAAAAGTTTGACGACAAATATAGAAAACAAATATAGATGAACACGTGTTTAGAGGTTTTATGGATACTAGATGGTTAGTTGGTTGGATTAAAATCCAACCAATTAACCTTCGGAACAATTCGGAGAATGATGGCATCATCATTCGTGAAATAGGTTCTGATAAATACGAAGACTTAGTTTTTAGAAAGCTATACACAAAACACATTCATATTAAAATAAATTGTATCCTTGCTTTTAAAAATTTTTGTCTTTAGCATCAATGCATTTTTTCATTCCAAAAAATCAATTTTCAAAATTGTTATTCCATCCAGAAAAACGTATCACAGAAACATGCGATTTATAGACATTCACGTTAAGACAACACATTCTGGTACTCCTAATTGGTAACCATGTATTTTATTTTAATAAATGAGAGCAAGAAAAAGTCAGTAGGTTTTAAATCAGGCATATAAGAACAATGATTCATCAAATATTTTCCCGTTTCTGCCTTCAAATAACTGATAGTTTGAAATACAGTGTATGTGATCACAATTCCAGGATAATAAAAAATGTGACGTTTCAAGTTTTACTTTCGCAGTTCAACTGTAGTACCCAAATTACAGCAATCACTCTTCTATGGTTCTCCAAAACAAAAGTTCCACCATGGCGGGTATGAAATATATTATGTTGGTGTAGGAATTATTGCAGAAATCGCAAAATGAATTAAATGGCCGTTTTATTCTGTACATTGCGATATCACAGGCTAAAAATCTCACATTCTCCTCCCAAAAATGCTAAGAATATGGAATAATTAACAATACATAAAATCCAAGGAAAAACTTTAAAGATCATTTATTAGACTGAAATATACGGTAGGAGGTCCCCATTATGCAAGGGAATTTAGGGTGTTATCAACACATGAGTTAAAGATCAAGTGATGAAATTTTCATTTCAGTTACATATAGGGCATATTCTATGTTTTCAAAAACTATGCACAATTTTTCAATAAAATAAATGCATATTCGATGTTTCCAAAATTTGTGTAGTTTTATGCTTAAAAAAAAAGTCTGTATATTCCAGTTTTGCAAAAATTGTGTATTTTTTTTTATGAATGTAAGAATATTCCAAGTTTGCATTATTTCTGTGCATGGTGCCTATACAATAGAAATGTGGGTTCAAGCCAAGGCGTGCAGTTAAACACAACGGTTTGGCAGAGAGCTATAGTAAATTTTTGAAAGGACAACACGTCAAGAGTTACAAATTTGGCTGCTTAATAAAATTAGTGACAAGAAACGGTACTCCTAATAACATTTGCAAATGCAGCTGGGAAAATGGAAATACGTGGTTTTCATATACTCTTTATTGTATATCTCAAAACAATGGCATTCTGTTTCACAGCATTGTTTTCTGGAGGCATAGTAGTTTTTAGTTGACCTTCACAGAATTTATTACCGATGAGTCCCCTTCCTCTAAAATGGAATTCTTTAAATTAATTTACATATTTCCAGTATTACAGTGTATAATAAAGTGTTATTTCAGTGTATGCATTCAGAGTAACCCTATAGGAGCCCCTATGTTTGCAACAAAAGCCTATATAAAAATATTTCTGATACCTTTGAGAATAATTAAAATAAATAAACAAATGCATAGATCTATAGATGCTGTTTAATAAAATGACTTCTATATGTAAATTCGCATGAAGCAATAAACAGCTCTGTAAGTGAGGAAGTCAGGCGGTATCAGAGGAACGTGGTAGTTGGCTGTGGTAGCAACAAATCTCCCTTTCTGAAGCCCGAATTGCGCCAAGATTTTTTTTTTTTAAACGCCAAGGTCACTATAGTGGAACAGTATCTCCTTTTTTAATTCCAAAAATGCAACAAAAATTATTTATTTAACACCATTTTAAAATGTTTTTTGCTTATTACACGTGAAGTGCTTTTAGCTAATTTTCACAACCTTTTCGTTTTGTAAAAAGTGACATTGCAAGAAATGCAACTTATTTTTGAATTAACTGTTCAGTTTTACGCAGCTATAATTTATGTTTTACGAAGAGAGCGAAGTGAAATTTCTAAAGAAAGTGACACCAATATCTCTGATTAGAAAAATTATTTTAATATTAAATCACAGACTGTGGAAACTTCTTGTTCACTGCAAACTTTGTAATATGTGTCTGCTACTAGATAAAGCGATATATTCTACTAAAAATTTATAGTAAAACTTTCCTGGCGTTGTTATAAAAATATAAGGAAAAAATATTCTAAATAGAAATAAATTAAAATAATAAAAAATGTAGGCCAATCAAACTGGATCAAACATTGAAAAACGATAGAATTAATATTAAAAATAAGATGAAGTGCCACTTAATGTAATTGCTATTCTTCGATCTTATTCTAACGAATTTTAGTATGTAAAATATCGATTGTCGATCATTCTTGATACCATTTTGTTAAAAGATTTTTTATTATATTATAGTGTAGTATTAAACAATATGTATTATTATCTTCAAAGATAACAATGCATATCATTTAATACCGCCTTACATAACACATTCCACACAGACTATGCTCATATTCATTATATGTTTGGAAGAAATGAATTTTAGCGATCAACTATTAAAACAAAATGTCAGTCATTTTATAAAAAACAAACATGTTTATAAATGATGATTATATTTTTCTGTGAGATTATATCTTTTCTGTGCAGATTCAATTTTTTGTAGGAGAAAGTATGATGTGAAATGTTTTTGATCAAGTTTCATTTTTCATCTTAAATTAAAATATTTGGTGGTAAACTTTTCAAAATTGTATATGCATGGATGCACTTTAAAATTATGAAAACTAATGTAGAAGCTTATTTTTAATAGCAACTTTTTTAAAGTAATGAGTAAAAATTTTAAAGAATTATTGGGTATATTGACTAATTTTTTTGTTATTTAATATACTTATGTATTTTTTGAAAGAGTATTTTTATTTACTACCTGAAAAATTAAAAAGGATTTTTTAAATGTTTTGTAAATGACGATGTTAAAAGTGAGTAACAAATGGGCACATTTATGCTAAAATTAATCTTTTCTCTTAATTTCATCAAATGAATATTTTACGCAGCATTCCCAGCATTCTTTCTTTTTGGGAAAACATTTAATAATTTTCAGTTTCAAAGATTGAGTCTAGAAGTTTTTATTAAGTCGATATGTCAACCACGTAGACAACAACCACTTATCACCAACCACTGAGTGCGTAATAGTGGAAAACTTTTTTGCTAAAAGTAATCTTTTCTCGTAATTCCATCAACTGAATGTTTTTCACAGCATTCTCAAATTTCTTTCTTTTTGGAAAATCATTCAATAATTTTAAATTTGGACGATTGAGTCTTGGTAATTTGATTGAATCAATATGTCAACCACGCAGCATCACCAACCACTCTTTACCAACCAGTGAGTTGTTCACGGATCAGAAGTCTCCTCCACCAATTTTTATTGTTATGCGTATAAACAATCCCAAGGCAGCCATTCCACAGGATCAGATGGCCTAGTATAGATATTCGGCTTAAATTATAGTGCAATTTTTGTAAATCAATGATAACAGATCTTGATGATGCAGAGTTTATAGAGTTCAGCAACAAAATGATGACAGTTATAAAATCTGTGTGATAAAGAATTGCAAGAAGGACTAACGCGGAATATGTTTTCTATCTGAAATAAAACATCTAGTAATTTTCTGAAAAGTCATATGATAATTCTGCAAAATCGTATTGCATTCGAATTCAATCGTATTGCAAATAAATCAAATCGTATTGCATTCGAATTTTGCAATCGTATTGCATCGTATTTGAAAATTAAATTTTTTAATCAGTTTCCAGATTAATTTTTATAAATCGCACTTTTAATGAGAGTAAATATCATTAAAATTCGAGAGCTTCTTTGTTTGCACGATTATTATTTTATGTGTTATTCTATTATTTTATATGTTATTATTTATTATTAATGTTTTGACTGTTATTTGTTTTGAAAATTTACACTTTAAAATAAAACAAATTTTCTTCTGAAATGTTTGTAGAAACAAATAAGAGAATCCAATATTTAAATTTTAATAAAACGGCTTCATATTCTTTTAGGATCATTTATAGAGCATTTTATGCTGCGTTTTTTGTATTTGGAAAACCTAAAGCTAGTAAAATCCATCGCATATTTTCCACATTGCTTAATTGGGTAGTTTTGGTATTTCTGGTGATCAGAGTGACTAGATCATTTTATTTGTTACCTATAAGTGCTAGACCAGTCCACTTTGGGATCATATTATCTACTGTGACCGGAGAAATTTGCAGTATTGGAATGAGAACTATTATTATAAAAAATAGTCATCTAATAATAGTTGCTATTAGACAGATAAGTGTACTTTATGGGGCTTTACTGCGTAAGAAACTTGATAACGTATATATTAAAATTGCATCTTTTTTGTGTTGGATTTTTCCATATACAGTTTTTATTATATCTATTATTATTATTATTATCACAAAACACGAAAACGTATTCGAACGTATCCAGGAAAATGAATTTTTCGGGTTAAAGTGGAAGAATGCATTAGCTGTTTACATAGCAGTGATCCTCCACTTTGTATATTATACGCAATGTCAAGTCTTTCCTTATTGCTGTATTTTTTTGTGCTGCTACATGTTTAAACTTTCGACAGAAGCAATAAAATATGTTGAAATTAGTGTAAAGTTAAAACAAGAACTTCAAGAGATATTTTGTTGCTTTATGAATATGGCACCTAAACTATCAAAATGTATAAACGATGTTAAAACCGCTATCTCATTTTTACTATTTCTTCTCTATTGCTACTTAATAAGCGATATTTTCATAGCAATTGCAGCTCTGCTTAATTCCGGACTACAAGTAGCAGAAAACTATATGATTATACTTTGGCTTTTTAAAGTGTCGATGTCATTACTCGGATTTTATATTCTGACCTCACAAGCAGGATACGTACATGAATCTGCTCTACATTTAAGGAAGGCAATTTACAGTTCTTCTTCAAAACTTTCTTTTTCTACATGCAATCGAAATAGTGGAGCCTGCTTTTTGCTTTTCAAAATGGCGGATGAGTTGGCAGAGAAACTTCAAATTACTGTTTGGGATTTTTTCCCTTTAAATCGACGTTTTATTCTTGAATCGGGTGGTGCAATGTTAACATACGGCGTTATCATTTGGCAAATAGGCTCAATAAAATAATAATAGTTCACAAGAACTCAGTGGATTAACGGCAGATGACCAGACTCCATGTCCTGGAATAACAATGCGGAACTTTCTGACACATCTTCTGACTCGTTTTTAAATATAAATGTATGATACTTCCAGGCATGATTATTGAAGCGTTTTTTAATCGAATATTTTTTCTTTTATTTTCCGAAAAATGAATCACATCTTGAGTTATAAGTGATTATTGTTTCAAGATGGCTTTTTTTTTTTCTTTCTTTCCTGCGCCGTCCTGACCAGAAACACGATTCAAAACACCACTTTGACAGCATTTTTTGAAAAATCTTCTTCTTTTGAGCGAAAAACGGGAAAACTTTTCGATTACATCGATTTTATAAAGCACCTGCCAATTCGATACTTCTACAAAAATACACACTTTAACAAAAATTTATTTAAAATGTGTCAGAAAGTAGTCAATTTGGATTTAAGTACACCCTCAAAAAAACTATAAAGAAATAAATATATGAATCAAATAAAACAATTCTAAATTAATTGTAATTTAAAATATTCTTTTGCCTATCATAAACGAAGCATTTTCACCTAATTAAGATCTAATTTAATTTTTTAATCAGTTGCTCTGCATTAAAATGAAGAAGTTCTTTCAGAATTCAATAATTCATCGTACAAATTCTACATAGATAAATACTTGTTTTAAAATTTTTCCATTAAATGCGGGAAAATTAAAAAAAAATTAAAGAAATGATTTGAAATAATTACTAATTTATGTCATTCAAAATTCGTTAATAATTAGAAAAAAACTTGCAGATTTTAATATTTAAAATAAGCTGGAATTTCACTCAAGTTAATTGTTATTTTTCTGTTTAGAATGCATTTTACTTTGAAAAATAAATCGATTATCGACAATTCTTGTCAACATATTTCTCGCATTGCTTTTTAACAATAACATATTATTATACGTTTATATATTTAAACATATTATTATACGTGTATATTTTTGCTAAAGCATTATTACGTTTTTCTTATAACTGCTTATTTTCATGTCTTGATAGCGTATAAAAACGTTTACTTAAAGTAGAATATAATAATAGACTATTATAATGCAGAATTACATAAAACGTATCATTTTGTCCAAATAATAACAAAATATTTTACGTAATAATCCCTTTCATTAAACATTGCTCATGCGGTATTCTTTTTCAGTATTCATTATTTGTTGAGAAAACAAGGATTCTAGCTGTCAACCACCAAAACAAAATATCAATCAGATTTTAAAAACCATAGATGCATGTGAGTGGTAGTAATATTTCTTTGTGTGATTATATATTTTCTGTCCAGATTCAATATTTTGTAGAAAAAAGCTCTTCTTCAGTTTGGAAGATTGTGTATTTTGATCATCAACATGCTAAGATGAAAATCGATGACATATATGAAATGTTTTGCTATGACTGACTTTTTCTTTTTAGTCGTAATTTCTTTGGGAAAACTTTTAACCATTTTTTTTCTTTCAGTGTTTATATGTCTCATTGCACATTATTATCACGATAATGAACGCTGTAGCATCTTCCCTAACATCAGCTTTTGAAATGTGCTAGGCATGGATTCTGAGAAATTAATTGTGTATATCTCAATAAATTGTAGGTTGCTCACACCCCTCGAGCTGCGGTAAAGCAAGAGCCGTCGTGGTAGCTCGACATATGACCTAGCGACCGTCTCCCCCTATGGGGTCTCGCGAACGAAGTCGTCGGGGGTTCCATGGCGGTTCATCAAGGTTCCGTCTCTGCGGAAGTTTCCTCCGAGATGTGGGGTTACTACCGTGACGACCTATGTCACCAACCTTGGTAAAATGACCTGGGGGTCCGCAGTTGGGGAGCGGCCTCAGGCCGATCGCAGCGCCGGGCGAGACAAAGCCCTGGTGCGTTATAAGCCCTTCAGAGGCTTGGGCGCGATGGTCGTTTACGCGCGTCGGCGACACCCGTGGGTGCCTGACGGCGCAGGATAGTTTTATATCTCAATAAATACTGAATTATTTGTACTTCAATAACATACTACAAGGCATTTGTATTTAGTACTCAAAGGAAAAAATATATATAGTTTGAAAATATCCTGTAACTGTTGTTATTGAAAATGAGTAATAATTGAAGACATTTATGTTAAAAATCATCAGTTATGACAATTTCGTCAACAGGATATTTACAATATTTTTTGGGAAACATTTACACATTTTTTGTTTTACAATTTTTATATGTCTGGCTGCACTGTGTTAGCAAGATAATGGATATTTTATTATCATTCTCAGTAGTCTTTTATTTCAGAAAAATCTGTCAACTCTTCTTCGGTTTGGGAGATTCTGTATTTTGATCAACATGCTAAGAAGAAAATCGATGACATATAGGAATTGTAATGACTTATAATCAATTTTGTTCTTCAGACTAAATAAAATACATTTTGGAAATCTGTGACAAAATGCCTAATCGTGACTACAGTAACTAATTACATTCATACTGAAAATTTGTTCTGTATGAAATAAAGATGTGCTGATAATTTTTAAAAATCATAAGAAAATACTGCAAACTCTTTATCCAAAAATTTATTTTAAAAATTTTGTTTAAAAAAATTAAAAATCTTACATTTAAGATGAGAAAATATTATTAAGCTTCACGAACCTGTTAGTTTGTATAGTTTTTACATGTTTGTTAACGTCAGTGTTTAATGAATTTATTATGTATGCAGTTTCCACTTAATACTGAAGTAAATTTATGTATGCCGCTAAGTTGCTTGAAGAAATAAATAAGATAATGATGTCTTTAAATTTTGACATATCGATGTCTTATTACCGTACGATTATATTTAGATTATTCTACACGATGTTTGTTATACAGTAATCTCTTACTTTTACGTCGGTGCAAGGGACTAACCAAAAACGACGCATAGATGAAATCCAAGTAAAAATTAAATTTGAAATAAATGTTAAGACAATATTAATCTTAAAATAGTTAAATACCATCATGCAGAATAATGAAAAATATGAATTATTTAGATTGTGAAAGATTTACTAATTCAACTATAAAATACATACATCTCAAAATTTTAATTACATACTTTATTTTCTTTAAATAGTCTAAAATTGAAGTTTGTTTATAAGCTGAATCAAGTCCCTAAAAATTGCTTTTTCGTGTTCATAGAAACATGAATGAATGAACCAGATGTATCAGTTCGTTGGATGTGATGGAGGGTTTCCAACTCATCTATCGCCTTTGCAAAAGTCGGTGGATAGTGTTTCTACGTTTTTTTCGTAATCTTATTCATTTTAATTGGCATCATCTTTAATTTCTGCGATTTTTTTCATGTCTATCCCTATTTTAAGCTGTTATTGCATTTTGATCAATAGCTGCAAAATCATTAAAATTAACATTTACCCAAGAATTGGCATTCCATTATTCACCTAATACTGGTTGATCTTTGGCACAAGATGCACCATTTTCAAATTTCTTCAGAATGAAGCCTGCTTTTTTGAAACAGTTCTCCTAGAAGAAGCAGGTGTGAAAGAGTGTTATCCAAGAATACAGCTTATAATAGTGTCCAGAAAACAAATGTAAAAAGACAACCATATAATTTCCCATTTACAAGTTGATGTGAAATTTCTTGGAAAGGACTTGTGTAGAATGGGGAATAGATGGCAAAAGAAACTTGAAATTTCTCTGACGCATAAGTGAGAGATACATTCACGTTACGACGCATAAGCGAAAAAAAAACATTGCATTGCTATATCTTTATCCGGGACTACCGAAAATCGACGTATAAATGAGAGAGACGCATAAAAGAGGCGACGTATAAGTGAGAGATTACTGTATTTACAAGTCCTAAAGATAGTAATATACGACGAATTTTCACTAGATTGCTTAATTATGCAGTTGTTTTGTATATGTTGATTAAAATGGTTAGTTACATTTATCTTTTACTCAGCAGTACTGAAATTATCGAATTCGCTTCCTTTTATCTTTTGTAATCGAAGAAATTTGCAGTATAGTAATTAGAATAATTGTTACAAAAATTGGTCAGTTAAAAATAGTTGCTTATTCAACAAATAAGTAAACTTCATGGTGATTTGCCACCCAAGAAAATTAGTAATGCATTTATTTCAATTGCATTCATTGGATGTTGGATCATTCCATGCATTGATTATTATTTTGACCAAGCAGCTTTTCTCAAATTTTGGAGAACAATATGAGTATATCCAGAAAAGTACATTTTTTGGAATGAATTTGAAGTGTGCATCAGCTACTTTTTTAGAAGTGTTTTTCAGATTTATATGTTGTACCTAGTATATATTACCCTACTGTTGTGTTGCATTAAGCTGCTACGTATGTAAACTTTTAACCAAAACAATAAAAAATGTTGAAAAGATTATAAAGAGAAAGCAGGATATTCGAGAGATATTTTATTGCTTTCTGGAAATTATGCAAAAATTATCCAAATGTTCAGAACATGTTAAAACTGCTTTATGTTTTATGCCATTTCTTCTTTATTGCTACCTATTGAGCGCTATCTTCATAAATAGTGCAATATTAATAGTTCAAAGCATGAAATTGGACAATATCAAATTATATATCGCATTATTATTATATCGACTGCATTTTTGCCATTTTATATGCTTAGTTTAGAAGCAGGATATATACATTAATCTGCTATAAGTCTACAAAGGATAATTTACAATTTTACTGCAAAACTTTCTTTTTCTACGTGCAATCAAAATTGTGAGGCCAGTTTTTTGCTCTTGACGGATGAATTGGAAGAGAAACTTGAAATTACCGATTGGGATATCCTCATTTTAAATTGACGTTTTATTCTTTAATTTAGTGGTGCAATGTTAACATGCGGCGTTATAATTTCGCTAATAGGCTCACTAAAATAATAATGGTTCACAAGACCTCAGTGATTAACCGCAGATGATCAGACTTTATGCTTTAGATTATTACATGTTTACACGAAATATTCTTTAATAAACTATAAAGAAATAAATATATGACTTAAATAAAATAATTCTGAATTATCTCTAATGTGAAATATTTCTTACCTATCATAAATGAACCCTTTTCTTCTAACTCCTATGTTTTTCTTTGGTTTTTTTTTAATAAGTGACTGTGAAAAATAAGTTAAGAAGTTGCTTCAGAATTCATCAATGCACGTACAGTTTTACATAGCTAGGAATTAGTTTAAAATTTTTCCATTATTGGCCGAAAATTTTAAATAAAAAAAGAAATGATTTAAAATAATTAAAAATATATATCATTGAAAATGAGTTAAAAATTAGAAAAAACTAGCAGATTTTAATATTTAAAATAAGCTGAAATATTACTTTCTATTTTTTTTCCATTTAGAACGATAATTTTTACGCTAATACTTCTCTATATATTTCTTGCCCTTTTTTCTGCCAATAAATATATTATTTATAATATGTGTGTATTTTTGTTAAAGTATTATGCCGTTTTTCTTAAAATCACTCAAAGTATCAATCTTGCAATCAAAATAATGGAGTTTGTTTTTAACAATTTCCTACATGGTTGAAATTTTTTATGAAACCAGTTCGTCTGTCTGACGTATGTTTGCCATCTGCCAACCGTTTGCCTGTCTGACGTCTGTCCATGCTTTAACTCGCGTCAATATACTCGTATTGCCATGCAATTGATATATGTTATTAAGCTTTACTATATCTTGTTTGGTATTGACAATGAAGTGGTGTAGCGTTTATAGCGCATTTACAGGGTTTAATAACTTTACACTATTTCAAATGTATTGAAATTGATATATATATATATATATATATATATATATATATATATATCACTGAGATGCACTACAGGATGAATATTGAATAAGGCGTGCATAGCATTCATCGTTTATTTACGGGAATACACAAAACAACTCGGTTACAGTACTGTCTATCAATAATAATTAAATAAAATTGCTGGAAGTGCGTTTTCAGTTGTGGGACGCGTTTTTTAAATTTAAGTAATTTTTTGCATATTACTTGGTGTATATAAATTCTATGGATCCTATACAGGGCTGCACATAAGAACTTGAGTGCATTTCGGTATGTTGGCGGAATTTGCTGCAATTTTCAACTGTGCTATGCGTTTCTTAACTGTAGTAAATTTTAGAACACTAGGAAGTATATATACAAATCTAAGGATCCTATACAGAAACAATTCGGATACTTTTCCGACTATTGACGATTATTGCTACTAAAGGGCTGTAAACGTGTTATACGTTTCCAAAATTGTTTATTTAAACATCTTCTTTTACATGTTATACTGCGAAGTTTTGTTAGGACATTCTGAAAGTGTTGGTAAGTGTTTCAAAATCTATACTTGATGCATAATTTATCTGTCTTGTTTGCTCTTGACAATGGGAGTGAAATTTCAAATTACTGGTTGACATTTTTTTCACTTTCACACTCGAACGCCCAGCAAAAGTCGATTAGACTCCGACCAAATTATTAATTGTGTATTCGAACCACAAATTTCTTCATAGAATATGTTAAATATAAACCACACAGAAATATGTTAAATAAATAAGTTAAATAGTTTTAAATCCAAATTCTGGTGTAAAATAGTTTTACAAATCTTGGGAAAATTTCCGGGTGTTCTAGTGTTAAATAGACGTTTTATTCTGGAATCTAAAATGGCACAATGTTAACTTACAATGCTATCATTTGACAGTTAGGCTCACTAAAATAAGAACTCAACAGAATTTAGGAATTATAATTTTTTCAACAGTTAACAAAACTTTGTGAACTGAATAATACTTTTTATGGGAAATATGCTTTTTTAAGCAATTATGAAAAAGTCCTGGTAAAGCTTCTATATAAACCTACAGCTGAAATGTTTATTCATGTGTGCGGTAAATGATTACTGTAACGGATATTTTCACACTCATAAATATTTTTTTTTTCGAAAAAGATTTGTGAGGAGAAATGTTTAATTATTTTACCCTGAATTAATCATGCTATAAATATTTGTGCTTGAAAGACAAATTATGGTATGCAAAGTATAAGAACTATTATTTTTTACGTTATCTCATGGCGAAAATTATTTTTTTTGTAAATAAATAACATGCTAGTAATAGGAAAATAAGAGTACGGGCTCAGTAGGCTGCAGTGCTGAGGGAAGGTGCACCTCATTCTCCCATGCACTCCCCGGTCGTGCCATCTCCTTCTGTTTACCTTTCTTGCCGTCTACAAGAAATGTAATAATACTACTTAATTCGAACGCCACCTTGCAGGAAAATGGAATTTTTTTCGCTAAAAAAATTGCTTTCTTAATGATTTTGCTACTATAAGAAGAGATTATCAAGCTATAAGATGAAGGTTAAAGTTACATTTTCTTTTTTGAATGACCAACATCTTAATTAGTATTAATAATTAAACAAAACAGGGGAAGTGTCGATTTTAAAGAAAAATGCGATTTCTTAATGATTTTCTGAACTGTAAGATGAAGTTATCATGTTATAAGATGAAGGATAAAATTATATTTTAATTTTTGAACTACCAACACCTTAATTAGTATTAATAATTAAGCACAACAAAGAGAAATGTCAATTTTTTAATAAAAAAAAGATGATTTAAAATTATTTTTCGCAAATTTTCGGGTTTGATTGTACTGTAGGATACAAAATTATGTAATTTTAACCCTTAGATGACATACACCCCATGAAATGTTAATAAAAAAAATTTCAATTTTCTCTAAAAAGTTAAAAAATTAATGAATGACTGCAAAAAAATATACAAGTTAGTAAAAAAGATCGAGAGTTTTCTAAAAATATTTACAAATTAACGAAAACCTTTACACAATTCTTAAAACATTTACAAGTTAACGAAAAAAGTTAGTTACAAGTTAGAGAAAAATTTTTCAATGTTTTCTAAAAAAGTTTAAAAAGTTACGAAAGTTTTGCAAATATATGTAACAATAAAAAAATTCGCCATTTTTCCTTAATTAATTTACTCCAAATTCTTACAATTCTAATTTTTCCCTCTCTTTTAAAATATCTCTTAAATCTAATTTATATTTTATTCCATAGCTTAATCGAAATATTCTTTTAATTATCATTCTAAAAATCTTTATCTGTTAAAAGCTACACGTATTTGTAAAAACCTTATTCTATTAAATGCAACACTGCTTCTAAAAAGCACCTGCTTAATTTCTTCTTATTTTGAGACATGGAATTTTTATTCTTTTGGAACATTTTGTAATGCCATTTTTTATTTCTATTTAATTTCATTCGGCATCCCATCATCCCTCGCGTCTTCCCGTTCAAGGCTTTTTACCTTTTTAATATATCGCGTCTAAAGAAAGAGTTTTGACAATACGTCAGGTACACACCCTCTTGGCCTCATTTTTTCAACCATTAGCGAGCAAGCCCGGCTTTTCTACCTCCTTGTTTCCCTCCGTACATTGCTCTCGTTGGGCTAGCAATTACACGCTTCTGTAACCTTGAGCAAAATCTTGTAATATTTATACGGTTGCACTGGCTTTGGAGAGAGACTTTTACACGAATTATTATTGTCAACTAGATGCTGTCGCTGGGATTGTCCAAATTGGTCGTCGGTAGTTGTTCTTCAATAGATCTAAATGTGTTTCAAGTTTTAATGAAGTGAAATTACGTGGAGTTGCTCTTCATATATGTTGTCGAATAAAACTATTACTCGCCAATCATGTCTTCCTCAATGCTTTTGGTTAATAAAATCTCTAAAATATAAAATATAATTTTTGTTCTTGTGTGAATAGTAAGGAAAATCTTAAGAATATTCAATCTTTTCCATTCCATTTCTTAACCTTTTTGAATACAGAGTACTAACGGAATACCGGATGGTATACTGTGTACACCAGGACTGGTAAACCGAGAAAAAGGAATTGATTAAAATTACAAAACATGTTTTGTTGAGTACATTTTGGTTGTTTTAGCAAAATTCCAGTAAAATTCATCCATTTTACTTGAATTAACAAAACATTTTTTGCTGACGATACAAAAAATTTTTTTGGAACGATTTGGCTAATTGCCCTCACTAGTTCCAAATAGTAATCTTCGTCTAATTAATCGCATTTTTGTTATTAAATAAATCGAATAAATTACTATTAACACAGATTACCTGTTTTTTTTTTGTTTTTTTTGTTTTTTTACAAAACAGAGTATACTAAAAAAAATAATAATAATTTTATCTTCTTGTAATTAAAAAATAATAATAATTTTATCTTCTATAAACAAATAATATTTTTATCTTAATAACAGTTTCATCCGCCCCCTTCTTGGGAACACCCCCATTTTCAACTGGGACCTGACGTTTATAGTCAAAAACGTATATATGAAGTTTGTTTCAATTATATCCATAACTTCGTACACATTCCGAAGATAAAATAAGGAAAATGTCACAAACATCGCTACCACAATGTCCACTTCTGTCGAAATATCTCTAATTTCAAGTGAGACCTGCTGGTTATAGCCAAAAACATACATATGAATTTTGGTTCAATTCTATACATAATTTCATACACCTTTCGATAATAGAAAACGGACACAAAGACAGACAGACATTTTGTAAAAATAAACTTTTCAATATCTGTGACCCCTAAAACATGTAAATCTGACGAAAACTTGAATTCGAAAACAATTTCGATTACAATAGTTTTCTATTACAGATAGAAAAATAGTAAAAATTGCTCAAAAATCGCTATTACAACGCCCCCTTCCAGTGGAATATCCCCAATTTCAACTGGAACCTACTGTCCATAGCCAAAAACCTATATATGACGTTTGGTGCAATTCTATGCGTAGCTTCATACGTTTTTCGATCATACAAGGTTTACATACGGACACATGGGCACATGGATAAGACAGACATTTTTAGAAATCGTATTTTTGGAGATATCTTTGCCCTAAAACGTGTAAATACACCGAAAATCGGAATTACAATATTTTCTTCTATTATAGATAGAAGAAAATAAAAATTTAATTCCTAAGTAATTTCATATTTTATCTTGCAAATGAAGTATGAATCTTATTAAGATATTTAGATTGGGCATCATTTTTTAATACAACGCAATAACGTATTCTATTTTGTAGCTATATAAGTATTTTTGTATTATTAATATTTATCTAAATTTAAAATGAGCAATCGAACAAATGGAAGACTGCTAAATTGAAGTTATTTATTAGCTTGCAATAAGATACAACAATTTTGGTTAAATTGAAGGATATATTTATTTAGCATTTTCTTCAACCAGTTATCGTCCAGTGACTAGTAGTGCATTTCAATTCATTTGATTATCCTTGTAAAAGACTTACAACAACATTCAAAATAAATCTCTAAAGTAGAAATATTAGTTCGCATTCTTATGTGACTATTAATAAAAATTTCAACACCATTCCATCATTTTCATTCATTTATTTACTATATTTCATAAAAGTTGAACGGATGTGCAACAATAACTGATCTTCAAATTTCTTTTTTTAATGCTAAAAGGTGTAAACTAAAAACATAATATGCAGTAAAATAACTTTTATTAGATTGTTTGGCTCACTCCGAGCCATTATCAAAAACAAATGAGAATATTCTATAATTGCACGGTCTTTGAAGTTAATATTTGAAATGCTATTATTTAATTTTCATGTACTTTTTAAAATTACGCAAATTATTTTTTTATTTTTTCTAGGTGTGTAATTTTTAAAAGTACATGAAAATTAAATGATAGCATTTCAATTATTAACTTCGAAGACCCTGCAATTATAGAATATTCTCATTTGTGTTTGATAATGGGTTTGAGCGAGCCGAAACATGTCAACAATCTAATAAAAGTTATTTTACTGTATATTATGTTTTTAGTTTACACCTTTTAACATTTAAAAGAAATATATTATTACAAGTTGTTATAATTTGTTATATTTTTAAATTTGTTGTTTAGACTTTTTTCACAGATTCGCACTCGATTCAAATAAACAACAAGAAAGACAAATAATGCGCCAAGCATAGATGCATAGATTTTGAAATCTCTTCCAACACATTCAGAATACCGTAACCAAACTTCACCGTTTAATAATGTGAAAAATGTTATACAGGTAAATAATTTGGAAAACGCATAACACATTTGACAACCCAATTTCAGCAATTACCATTTATTGAATGAAAAATATCCGAATTCTTTTGGGCAGCTCTGTATATAATCTATATATTTGTATATGCAAAAATGTAGTTCAGCTGGACAGTGCATAACACAGTTAAAAATACCCGGTATTTCTCTATTATCCTGTCGACCACTTTTCATGACAAAAAACTATCGCCAATCTGTAAGATTAAACGTCAAAAATGCAGTCCCATTTACTTGATGTCAGAAGCATTATACGTGTGTGTTATGTCATCAAGTGGTTTTTAATTCGACATTTGCGTGTATTTTTCATTATGTTTTAGTGATTTATTAGTCATTTAATTAATTAAAATAACAATTATATCCTTAAATTCTTATATTTTATTTATTTGTTTAATTTGATATTCCAATGGCAACGTTCTCCCGTTTATTTGGCGTTACAGTTTGTCGATACTTTTTTGTCATGAAAAGTGGTCGACGGGATAATAGAGAAGTGCCAAATACCCTTTCAGCAATTTTCGTCAATAAGCGCAAATATAATAAAATTATTTTTTGCAGCCTTGTATAGGATCTATAGCATTTATACGCCCCAAGTAGTACGCAAAAAAATATTTAAATTTAAAAACGCATACCACTATTTAAAACGCACGTCCCGCAATTATTGCTCATAGACACTACTGTAACCGAATTATTTTGTGTCCTTGTAAATGAACGATAAATTTTATGCACAGTGCACACCATATACTATACTAAGCATCGAATAATGCAATTTCAATTTTACATCCATTTCCTTCGAGCATAAGTAACATGCGCTGACAATTCTGTACACTTAGATTTACACACATAAAAGTTGTTCTTAAACTAATGAAGCAAACTTTCAAAATTGATAATACACGGCAAGCCCAAACAATTTTTGAACAAAAAACCACTTAGTCAGTCAAAAATACAGGGTGTGTCACTAGAAGTTGTAGTCGAATTTAAGTTCACAACTTTAACAATAATGAAAATAATTTAGCGAGATTTTCATCAGTTTGCTTTGCATAAAATGTGATGATATAATAGGAAGCACTTGAAGTACATTGAAATTTCCTCAATTACACCTCACGTATCATCAGTTGCATTCCGAATTGTAGAGCGTCTAGCTCAATATCGTTATAACGCGAATGGAGGACATTTCCATAACTTCGTATTTCACATAGTCATCATATTTCAGAGAAATTAAAGTAAGTATGTTAAAAATATCGGTAAAATATCTTCATTATTATTATTATTAATATTATGAAAGTAAAACCGATTTCAGAATTGAGTGAGACTGCCTAAATTTTTAAATGAATAAGAAGATTGCGAAACATTTATTTCCTTGATGGCTATTATCACATCTGAAATATATTTTTCTCATCAGTTTAAAAATACCCAATATATATTCGGATCTTAAAATTGGAAAATAAATAAAAATTTTATAAATTACAAGTAATAGAAAGTAGCACAAACACCCAGAGTATACAAATGGATTCAAAAGTTAGAAAATAATTAAAAAACTCATAATTTATAAACTATAGAAATTAGCACAAACATTCAGCAATTACGGTGATCCAAAAATTACAAAAGAAACAAAATGTTAATAATTTAAAAACTAGAGAAAGTAGCAGAAACACCCAGAATATATATTACTTTTTATATACATATATCTTCAATTAAAATCAACTTAAAAATTTGTTTGCGTATCATACATAAAATGCTTTTTGCTAATTTTCTTAAAATGTTCACTTTGTAAAAAGTCGCTTTGCAAGAAATGGAACTTCTTTTTGTATCAACAGTTCAGTTTTACGCAGCTAGACGTTATTTTATACTAGGTGAACACATAATCTTGAAATTTGTAAGGAATATGGCATCACTATTTCTGATCAGAAAAATTATTTTAATATTTAAATCGCAGACTTTGGAAACGCTTTGTTAACTGCAAACTTTGTAACATTTTTCTGCTATTAAATGAGAAGAAATATTCTATTAAGAATTTATGGTAAAACGGCATGTTCTCTCGCGTTATTATAAAAAATATAAAGGAAAAAATATAAATAAAAGAAAGGTTTTGAAATAATAATAAATATAGACCAATCAAAATGCATCAAAAACTGTAAAAATGACAGGAAAAATATTAAAAATAAGTTGAAGCGCCACTTAATATAATTGCCATTCTTCTTTGAATAACAAATTCTACTGTGTACAATATCAATTGTCGATCATTCATGAAACCATTTTGTAAAAAAAAAGATATTCTGAAATATGATAATGTGGAATAAAACAATAAATATTAACTATCTTCAAAGATAACAATGCATTTTATTTGATACTGCCTTTCATAACCCGTCACACACTCACTATTTTCATATTCATTATAGGTTTGGAATAAATAAGTTTAAACTATCAACTGTTCAAATAAAATGCCAATCATTTTATAAAAGACAAACATGTTTATGAAGGATGACAATATTTTTCTTGGAGATTGTATCCTTTCTGTGTATATTCAATTTTTCGTAGGAGAAAGAATGATGTGAAATGCTTTGCTCTAGTTTCAACTTTCATCTTAAATTGAAATATTTTATGGTAAACTATTAAACATTTTATTTCAAAACTGCATATGCATAACTGAACATTATAATCATGAAAACTAATGTCGAAGCATACTTCTAACAGCAATTTTTTAAAAGTTACGCGTAAAAAGTCTAAAGAATTGATTGGATATATCTGTATATTTTAATGCAGACTTTTTTGTTCTTCAATATACACGTACTTTTCTGAAGAGTTTTTCTGTTTAATACCCAGAAAGTTTAAAAAGATTTTTTTAAGTGTCCTGTATTTGATGACAGTAAAAGTGGGTAATAATGAGATACATTTATGCTAAAATTAATCTTTTCTTGTAATTTCATCAATTGAAAGTTTTTCACAGCATTCGCAGCATTCTTTTTCTTTTGGAGAAACATTCAATAATTTTAAATTTGGACGATTGAGTCTTGGGGCTTTCATTAAGTCAATATTTCAACCACGAAACCATCACCAATCACTGAGCGGTTTACGGATCAGAAGCTTGTGCTGAAACTTTTTATTGTTATACGTATAGACAGTTGCAAGGTAGCCAATCCATAAGATCAGATGACCTGCTTTACACATTCTGCTTATGGTAATATTAAAATCAATAATAATTGATCTTGATAATGTTACTTTATAGAGCTCATCAGCAACTAAAAGATGTCAGTTATAAAATCTGTGTGATAAATCATTGACATAAAGACTAAATTGTTTCTACCTTAAATAAAACATCTACTAATTTTCTGAAAACGTCTTGAGGTAATTCTTCAAAATGTAATTGAATGCTTATTCAAACTTTAATTTTCGATTCATTTTGGAGATAATTTTTATTTATAGTACACTTAAGGTGATAAAAGTCTCATTAAAAGTCTCGAACTTGTTAGTTAATTTTCATTGTATGTGTTTTAGCTATTATTATGAAAATTTATACTTTACGTTGAAATAAATTTTCTTCAAAATTATTCGAAGAAACAAATAAGAGAATGCAGGCTTTAAATTTAAATAAAACGTCTTGTAATTCTCTTAAGATCATTTTTAGTGCATTTTATCCAGTGTTTTTTGTATTTAAAAACACTAAAGCTAGTAAAATCCAACGCATATTTCCCACATTGCTTAATTGGGTAGTTTTGGTATTTCTGGTGACTAGAGTGACTAGATCATTTTATTTGTTATCTACAAGTACTAGACAAGTCAACTTTGGGTTCACATTATCTGCAGTGACCGCAGAAATTTGCAGCATTGGAATTAGAACTACTATTATAAAAAATAGTCACCTCATAATAGTTGCTTTTCGACAAATAAGTGTACTTCACGGGGAGTTACGGTGTAAGAAAATGAATAATGTGTATATTCAAATTGCATTTCTGGGGTGTTGGATTGTGCCATATATAGCTTTTTTTATATATGTTACTATTATTTTCACAAAATACAAAGAACAATTCGTGTTTATGCAGGAACATGCATTGTACGGATTGAAAATGAAGAATACATTGACTACTTACTTAGCAGTGTTCCTCAATTTTGTATTTTATACGCAGTATCAAATCTTACCGTATTGCGGAGTTGTTTTGTGCTGCTACATGTTTAAACTTTTGACCGAAACAATAAAATATGCTGAAACGAGTATAAAATTGAAAAAGGAAATTCGAGAGACATTTTACTACTTTATGAATGTGGCTCCTAAAGTATCAAAATGTTTAAACGATGTTAAAACTGCTTTGTCTTTTTTGCTATTTCTTCTATGTTATTACCTAGTAAGCGATATTTTCATAACGAGTGTAACGCTTATAACTAGCAGGCTAAAAAGAGCAGATTGCTATATGACTATAATTTTTCTTTTTAAAATATCGATGGCATTACTTGGATTTTATATGTTAACGTCACGGGCAGGATGTGTACATGAATCCGCTCTGCATTTAAAGAGGACAATTTACTGTTCTTCTGCAAAACTTTCTTTTTCTACATGCAATCGAAATAGTGGAGCCTGCTTTTTGCTCTTGACCATGGCGAATGAGTTGGCAGAGAAACTTCAAATTACAGTTTGGGATTTCTTCCCGTTAAATCGACGTTCTTTTCTTGAATCCACTGGTGCAATTTTAACATACGGCGTTATCATTTTGCAAATAGGCTCTCTAAAATAATAACAGATCTCAAGAACACATTTAATTTATGGCAGATGACCAGACTTTAAGTCCTGAGTACTATAGTTTTACTAGAAATATTATTTAAAACGCACCTCGAAAAAAAAAAAATTCAATGCTCAACAACGCGAAACTTTGTGACAACTTTTCTGACTCATTTTTAAACATATAATCGTGTTGTTTCCAGGCATGATTATTGAAGTGATTAGTAATCGGACAGTTTTTTTTTTATATTTTTCTATAAATAAATTACATCTTCAGTTACAAGCGATTATTGTCTCAGGAGGACACTCCTTTTCCTTTTCGCACTGTGGCGTACATAAATTCGATTCAAAACACCCACTTTGACAGCTTTTTTCGAAAAATCTTCTGCCTTTACCGAAAAAGGAAAAAAAAGTTTGATTACATTCATTTTTAAATAAAAGCAGCTACCATTTTTATACGTTTGCGAATAAAAATGAATTAAAAATATGTCAGAAAGAAGCTAATTTGCATTTTATAACATCCTTAATAAAGAAAGAAATAAAACAATTCGAAATTAACTCTAATTAAAATCATTCTTTGCCATTCGTAAATGAAGCATTTTCATCTAATTTAAATATATTTTCATTTCTTAAATAATTCGCACTGCAACAAAATAAATTCTTTCAGAATTCACCAATTCACCATATAATTTTACAAAGCTAGATACCTGTTTTAAAACTTTTCCATCATAAACAGGAAAATTAAAAAATATAAAGAAAATGATCTGAAATAATTAAACTATATGAATGTGTGAATGAAAGAACTGCCTGTGATAGAAAATTTGGGAAATTTGGGATTTATATTGGAATAGGCCTATGTGGAATGATTGATGATTTTCCAGGGATTGCAATTTCATAATATACAAATTTGTTTACCTTAACTAAAAAATAAAGACTATAAACTAAAAATTATATTATAGCTTTCCTTACCAACCTAACTAGTCTTTTATTATTTGTCATTGCTCTGCATGAAGATAAAAGTGGAGGTTAATTAAGATCGGAAGAAGGGCCCATGTTGCACCAAGTCCTCAAGACAGACATCGCTAAACAATGGCATTAATAGTTTTTCCTCATTTCTGTGTAATTTTAAATTTGTAACATATGCCTTTATTTCAGTCACTCATTCAAAATAAGTTAAATATATATTTTTTAAATGCAGATTTTAACATTTAAAATGAGCTGTAATGTCAATCACTTTAATTATTACTTTTTTTTTTAACGCATTTTAATTTGAAAAAAAAAACGATTTTTAATAATTCTTGTCTATGTATTTCTCACATTCTTTTCATATCGATAAATTATTATTATATTTCCGTTTAAGTATTATTACTTCTTTCTTATAAATGCTATTATTACATTTATTGTCAACATATAAAACCTTTTACTTGCTGTTTTATCTCTAGTATATAATAATACAAAATTAAATGAAATGTAGAATTAAGTTCAACGATAAGAAAGTATTTTATTTCCTTCTACTTTTCATTACACATTTAGATTTGCTATTCTTATTCCATATCCATTATCTGTTTAGAATAAAAGGATTCTAGCTGTCTTGTCAATCAGAATAGAAAAACCAAAGATGTTTATGAAAATGACAATAATAGTTTTTTTGTAGGATTATATCTTTTCTGACCAGATTCGGTATTTTATAAGGGAAAGTATGATGTGAAATCTTTTGCTCTAATTGGCTTTTTCTATTAAGTCGAAATATTTTTGGGGAACTATTTAACCTTTTTTTTTTTTTTTTTTTTTTTTTTTTTTTTTTGTCTTTGTTATTAGGAAAAATAATGTCGCAGCATCTTTCCTAGCATCAGCTTTCTAGATGTGCTAAGCAAAATATTTAACTCGGTAACATCTCGTTAAATACTATATTATTTGTAGTTCAATAACAGATTTACAAATAGTTTTCTTTAGACTATTTGCATTCAGTACTCAAAGAATCCAAAAACGTAATTTGAAAATATCTTGTAATTGTAGATATTATAAATAGGTAATAGTTGAACACATTTACGTTAGAATTCATCAGTCACGGCAATTTCGACTGATGTCGATGTGATGTTGATGATGATGATTTCGACTAAATGTTTAATTCTTTTACCCTAAATTAGTCATGATGCAAAAATTTGTGTTTGAAAAAAAAAATGTGGTATGTAAAGTATAATAACTATTATTTTTTATGTAATCTCGTCGCGAAAATTATTTTTATGTAAATAAATGGCACGTTGATTAAACTAGAAATCTTAGTTCTTTTTCTATTTCTTTTTTTTTTTTTCTTCATTTTCAATCTCTCATTTTATAAACGGTGTATAACGCGCACCTAAAAATTTCAATCAATGTCCTTGTATCAAAAGTGCGTATTGTATGCTGGAATATACAATAAATAGTTTATATTTTTTAAATAAAAATGTGAAGTAAATTGTCCTTTTTATTGTATTTAAATATATATGTCACGACATTTTTTTTTATGTTTGTTATGTTATCAAGTGGTTTTTAATTCGACATTTGCGTGTATTTTTCATTATGTTTTACTGATTTATTAGTTATTTCATTAATTAAAATAACAATTGTGTCCTTAAATTCTTATATTTTATTTATTTATTTATTTTGACATTCCAATGGGAACGTTCTCCCGTTTATTTGGCGTTACAGTTTGTCGATAGTTTTTTGTTATGAAAAATGGTCGACGGGATAATAAAGAAGTACCAAATATTCTATTAAAAATTTATGGTAAAACCGTATGTTCCTTGGCGTTAGTATAAAAAATATAAATAAAAGATACAAATAAAATAAATAATTTCAAATAATAAAAAAATGTAGGTCAATCAAAATGGATCAAAAATTGAAAAAAAAATTACAGAATATATATTAAAAATTAGTTGAAGCACCACTTAATGTAATAGCTATTCTTCTCTGTATAATGAATTCTACTGTGTACAATATCGATTACCGATCATTCAGGAAACCATTTTGTTAAAATATTTTCTCAGATAATATACTACTGTATAAAACAATAAATATTAACTATCTTCAAAGATAACAATGCATTTTATTTGATACTGCCTTTCATAACCCGTCACACACTCACTATTTTCATATTCATTATAGGTTTGAAATAAATGAGTTTAAGCTATCAACTGTTAAAATAAAATGCCAATCATTTTATAAAAGACAAACATGTTTATGAAGGATGACAATATTTTTCTTGGAGATTGTATCTTTTCTGTGTATATTCAATTTTTCGTAGGAGGAAGAATGATGTGAAATGCTTTGCTCTAGTTTCAACTTTCATCTTAAATTGAAATATTTTATGGTAAACTTTTAAACATTTTATTTCAAATTTTTTTATCCGTGACTACACATTATAATCATGAAAACTAATGTTGAAGCATACTTCTTACAGCAAATTTTAAAAAGTAATGCGTAAAAATTCTAAAGAGGTGATTTGTTATATATCCCTAATGTAAATGCTAATTTTATTGTTCTTCAATATACATGTATTTTTCTGTAGAGTTTTTTGTTTAATACACAGAAAATTAAAAAAGAATTTTTTTAAATGTCTTGTAATTGATTATATTATAAGTGAGTAATAATGGGAGACATTTATGCTAAAATTAATCATTTCTCGTAATTTCATCAACTATGAATGTTTTCCACAGCATTCTCAGCATTTTTTTTCTTTTGGAGAGCGATTCAATAACTTTAAATTTGGACGATTGAGTCTTGGTGCTATCATTAAGTCAATATTTCAACCACGCAACCATCACCAACCACTGAGTGGTTTACGGATCAGAAGCTTGTGCTGAAAATTTTTATTGTTATACGTATAGACAGTTACAGGGTAGCCAATCCACAAGATCAGATGACCTGCTTTACACATTCTGAACGGCTGACACAGATGTCATGCTGAACACATTCTGAATCGATGTTAAAAGTGAGTAACAAATGGACACATTTATGCTAAAATTAATCTTTTCTCTTAATTTCATCAAATGAATATTTTACACAGTGTTCCCAGTATTCTTTCTTTTCGGGGAAACATTCAATAGTTTTCAGTTTCGAAGATTGAGTCTAGATGTTTTTATTAAGTCAATATGTCAACCACGTATACAACAACCACTCTTCACCAACCACTGAGTGAGAAATAATGGGACACATTTATTCTAAATTTAATCTTTTCTCGTAATTCCAACAGCTGAATGTTTTTCACAGCAATTTCAAAGTTATTTCTTTTTGGAAAAACATTCAATAATTTTAAATTTGGACGATTGAGTCTTGGTAATTTGATTGAGTCAATATGTCAACCACGCAGCATCACCAACCACTGAATGGTTTACAGATCAGAAACCTGTACTGCAAATTTTATTGTTATACGTACAGACAGTCGCCAGGTAGCCAATTTACAAGATCAGATGGTCTGCTAAACACATTCTGCTTCAATTACAGTGTACATATATTGAAATCAATAATAACCGATCTCGATAATGTTACTTTATACAGTTCAGCTGCTAAAATATGACAATTATAAAATCTGTGTGAAAAACTATTGAAATAAAGACTAATTTTTTTTCTATCTGAAATAAAACATCTGCTAATTTTCTGAAAACGTCATATGGTAATTCATCATAATCTAATTATTTGCTTATTCGAAACTTAATTTTCAAATTACTTTCGAGATCAATTTTTATAATTTGTGTGCTTAAGGAGAGTAACATTAAAATTCTAGAACTTGGTAGTTTGCATAAATTTTATTGTGTGTGGTTTGGCTATTATTTATTATGGAAATTTGTAATTTACGTTGAAATTAATTTTGCTCTAAATTATTCGAAGAAACAAATAAGAGAATGCAGTCTTTAAATTTTAATAAAATGGCTCATTATTCTCTATATATCATTTTTAGAGCATTTTACCCTGTATTTTTTGTATTTAAAAACCCCAAATCTTGTAAAATTCATCATATTTTCTCCGGATTACTTAATTGGGTAGTTTTTCTTTGGTCTGTGACTTCAACAATTAGATCAGTTTATTTGTTATCCACAATTATTGGACAAGTCAACCTTGGTGTCATATTATCGGCAGCAACCGGACCAGTTTGCAGTATTGGAATTAGAACTATTATTGCAAAAAATAGTCACCTAATAATAGTTTCTATTAGACAAATAAGTGAAATTCATGGGAATTTACTGCGTAAGAAAATAACATATATTAAAATTGCATTTTTGGGGTGTTGGATTGTTCCATATATAGCTTATTTTATAAAGATTATTATTATTATTTTCCAAAAAGACGATGTACATTTCGAGGTTATGCAGCAAAGTGTATTTTTCGGATTACATTGGAATAATAAATTGGCTGCTTACTTAGCAGTGTTCCTTCATTTTGTATTTTATACGCAGTATCAAATCTTACCGTATTCTTGTGTTGTTTTGTGCTGCTACGTGTTTAAACTTTTGACTGAAACAATAAAATATGTTGAAATGAGTATAAAATTGAAAATGCAAATTCGAGAGACATTTTATTACTTTATGAATATGGCAACTAAAGTATCAAAATGTTTTAACGGTGCTAAAACCGCTTTGTCTTTTTTGCTATTTCTTCTATATTGTTACCTAATAAGCGAAATTTTCATAATCAGTGTAATGATTATTAATCACGGGCTAGAAGTAGCAGACTACGATCTGATTATGCTTTTTCTTTTTAAAATAACGATGGCATTATTTGGCTTTTATATGTTGACGTCACAAGCAGGATACGTACATGCATCCGCTCTAAATTTAAAGAGGACAATTTACAGTTCTTCTGCAAAACTTTCTTTTTCTACGTGCAATCGAAATAGTGGAGCCTGCTTTTTGCTCCTAACAATGGCGGATGATTTCGCAGAGAAACTTCAAATTACCGTTTGGGATTTCTTCCCGTTAAATCGACGTTTTTTTCTTGAATCCAGTGGTGCAATATTAACATATGGCGTTATCATTTGGCAAATAGGCTCACTAAAATAATAACAGCTCTAAAGGACACAGTAAATTTATGACAGATGACTAGACTTCAAGGCCTGGAATACTATATTTCTACTAGTAACATTCTTTAAAGCACTTCTCAAAAAAATATGTTTCCACGTTCAACAACGCGAAACTTTGTAACACATTTTCGTACTCACTTTTAAACATAAAATCGTGATATTTCGAGGCATGCTTATATTGAAGTTATTATCAATCGAACAATTTCTTTTTAATATTCCTGTAAATGGATTACATATTGTGTTACACGTGATTATATTGTCTCGTGAACGCAGTTTTGTCCCTTTCTGCGCTGTCGCGTACAGAAATTCGATTCAAATTTATAAAACAATTTTAAACATAAAATTGTGATACTTCGAGGCCTGATTATTGAAGTTATTTGTAATCGAACAGTTTCTTTTTAATTTAGTATAAATGGATTACATCTTGTGTTACAAGTGATTGTCTCAGGATGGCAGTTTTTTTCAGTTTCTGCGCTGTCACGTACAGAAATTCAATTCAAAACGTCCACATTGACAGCTTTTTTTTTTTGAAAAATCTTCTGTCTTTACCGCCAAAAAACGGAAAAAAATGTTTGATTACATTATTTCTTAATAGAAGCAACTGCCAATTTGATACGTTTGGGAATAAAAATGAATTAAAAACGTCTCAGAGAGCAGCCAATTTGGATTTAATAACATCCTTAAAAAAGAAACAAATTCCTAAAGCAATTCTAAAGTAACTCTAATTGAAAATATTCTTTGCCTATCAAAAATGAAGCATTTTCATCTAATTTAGATGTATCTTCATTTTTTAAATAAGTGACAATGAAATAAAATGAATTCTTTGAGAATTCACCAATTCAACGTACAATTTTACAAAGCTAGATACTTGTTTCAAAACTTTTCCATTATAAACGGATAATTGAAAAAAAATATTTGAAATAATTAAAATATATGAATTGGGCCCATGTTACAAATTTTGGTAAGTTGGTGGGGGGAGGTTTTTAGGGTGGGGGGGGGTAGCCTATGTAGAATGATTGATGATTTCCTATATTACTTTTAAATGCTAAAGGTGTAAAATTAACAACTATAATATAAATTAAAATAACTTTTATTAGTTGTTTTACATGTTTCGACTCTTCTGAGTCATTTTCAAAAACAAAATGAGAATATTCTAAAGCTGCACGGGCTTTGAAGTTATTATTTACATGTACTTAAAAAAAAAAAAAAATACGCACGTTATCTATTATTTTTTACTTGATTGTTTATTTTCATATCTTTGAGCATGGAGTAATTCTAGCCACAGTTTCGGTAAATTAAATGATGCCGCATCGTTACATATTGTATTTTTGTGCGTGAGTATCTCTATGGTTTCTCTTATTATGGATGGATAGTATAGACTGGAGGGAAATATTATTTTACTTTCATTGAAATTTATTTGGATGGTTTCTTCTCCAGTCTATACTATCCATCCATAATAAGAGAAACCATAGAGATACTCACGCGCAAAAATACAATATGTAACGATGCGGCATCTTTTAATTTACCGAAACTGTGGCTAGAATTACTCCATGCTCAAAGATATGAAAATAAACAATCAAGTTAAAAATAATAGATAACGTGCGTAATTTTTTTTTTTTTTAAAGTACATGTAAATAATAACTTCAAAGCCCGTGCAGCTTTAGAATATTCTCATTTTGTTTTTGAAAATGACTCAGAAGAGTCGAAACATGTAAAACAACTAATAAAAGTTATTTTAATTTATATTATAGTTGTTAATTTTACACCTTTAGCATTTAAAAGTAATATACTATTACAAGGTGTTATATTTTATTATATTGATGATTTCCTAGTTTTAAAAATTGCAATTTCATAATAGACAGATTTGTTTACTTTAACTAAAAAATTAAAACAATGAACTAAAAATGGTATTATTGCTTTCCTTACCCACCTAACTTTTCTTTTATCATTTATCAATGCTCAGCATGAAGACAGATGTGGAGGTTTATCAAGATAGGAAGAAGAGCCTGTGATGCACCCATAGACATCTGATATAAATATACCGCGGACTAGTAACCTTTTCTTGAATAAAACATCTCCCGATAGCGCGCCAAACGAATTTTTTCCCGCCAAATTGTCATTGGAATTCCCGCGCTCCAACCGAGACCTGTTCATTTCAACTGCGTTTGCATCTCCATGAGAAAGGGAGGGGGGGGGGGGGGGTACGTTGCTCTGAATTCATCACTGATAGCGAACATTCCCTTATTTGCCATGTGCCACTCCATTTTTTTTGAAAAATTCTTTCCCTTTATTGAAAAAACGAGAGATACTCTTTTATTTCTTATTTAAAAAGAATGCCTGCTGAATTTAATGTATTAAATAATAAAAATTATCTCAGGAATGTGTTGGAAAGTATCCATTTTGGATCTCAGAATAACCTTAAAAGAAAAGAAAGTGCTAATATGTTTGACAATGATGTTTGACATTCCATCTTGCGCTGCGAAGTTGCAGCCTTGCCAACGTATAAGTCAAAAATGCCAGACTGGATGTCGTCCAGATGGCTTAAATGGTAAAGCACTTGGTGCGCTATACCAGGGTATCTGGGTTCGATTCCTGGTCTGGACACATTTTTCACTCTGTTGGTCATGCGTTGTTTAGCAAAGTGAAAATTAATTCACATCCTTTATCAGTGTTCTTTTATCAGTTTCTAGATTTACCTTTCTTTTATAGCGAAAATGGAAACAGAAAGTTGCCAAGAAAGGGAGTACCGCCAAAAAACGACACCCATTTGGCGATGAAAACGGGAAGATGAATGCTTCAACTTTCTGCGGGAGGAACAATGGAATCCGCAATCTTCTTATAAATCCATTCTCTATCATTGCACCAGGTGCTCAGGACATTGCTAATCAATGGCATTTTTACCTAATTTCTGTAAAATTTTAAATTTGTAACATAGTCCGTTCTTCCAGACACTCATTCGAAATAAGTTTAAAAATATATATAAAAAAGAAAACAAATTGCAAATTTTAACATTTAAAATTAGTTGAAATGTCAATCCCTTTAATTATTATTTTCTTTTTAGAGCGCATTTTAATTTGAAAAAAAAAAAAAAAAAAAAAAAAAAACGATTTTCGATAATTATTGTCGATAATTATTGTCGATAATTATTGTCGATATATTCCTGGCATTATTTTCATATCAATAAATGATTACTATATTTTCGTTTAAGTATTATTCCCCTTTCTTATAAATGCGTATACATTTCTTGTTAACATATAAAACATTTTACTTGCTGTCTTTCTCTAATATATAATAATACAGAATTAAATGAAACGTACAATTAAGTTCAGCGATAACAAAGTATTTTATTTCATTCTACTTTACATTACACATTTACATTCAATATTCTCATTCCACATCATTATTTGTGTAGAATAAAAAGATTCTAGCTGTCTCGTCAATTAGAATATAAAGACCACAGATGTTTATGAACCATAGATGTTTATCTTTTCTGACCAGATTCGATATTTTGTAAGAAAAAATATGATGTGAAATTTTTTGTCATAATTCGCTTTTTCTATTAAGTGGAAATATTTTTTGGGAAACATTTAACCACTTTTTTTTTTTTCAATTTTTATATGTCTGGCTGCACTTGATAAATAATGTCGCAGCATCTTTCCTAGCATCAGCTTCTAGATGTGCTACGCAAAAATTCTAAAGAATTAATTCTGTAATATCTTATTAAATACTACATTATTTGTATTTCAATAACACATTTACATATACTTTTCTGTAGACCATTTGCATTTAGTACTCAAAGAATCAAATATTGTAATTTGAAATTATCCTGCAATTGTTGATATTAGAGTAATAGTTGAACACATGTGTGTTAAAATTCATCAGTTTTGGCAATTTCGTCAACAGGATACTTGCAATAATTTTGGGAAACATTTTCTAGTTATATATACATGTCTGGCTGCGCTGTATTAGCATGATAAAGGATATTTTATTTATCATTCTCAGCAGTATTTTATTTCAAGAAAATCGGTCAACTCTGCTTCAGTTTGAAAGATTGTGTGTTTTAATTATCAACATGCAAAGGAGAAAATCGTTGACATATGTGCATTATAATTACTTATAAGGCATTTTGTTCTTCAGACTAAATATAATCCATTTGGAAAATGTGCGAAAAAATTGCCTAATAGTGACTACAGTGACAAACTACTATCATGCTGAAAATTTGTTCTGAATGAAATGGAAATCTTCTGATAATCTGAAGAAATATTAAGAAAATTCTACAAACTTATATTGCAAGTCTAATATTCAAAACTTAATTTTCAAATACTTTAAAAATTTAAAATAAAATCCTACATTTAAGATGAGAAAATGTTATTGTATTTCTGTAATTTGTTAGTGTGTATAGTTTTTACGTGTTTATTAACGTTAGTGTCTAATGATTTTATTATGAAAATTTGCACTTATAACTGAAATAAAATGTCGGCTAACGAAGTTTGTTATATTTACAAATCCTAAAGATATAAAACTCGATGAGTTTTCTGAAAAAATAGCAAGTTACTAATTGTTATTATCTGACAAATAAGACTTCTTGATGCACCCAGAAAAAAGTTTTGTTGAATCAACAAAAATTTGTTTGATGCAACAAAACTTTTTGTTTAAATATAGTTCAATGGAAATTTTGTTTGAATCAACAATTTTTTTTTTTTTTTTTTTTTTTTTTGCAATTCCAAAAAAAAATTTTGTATTGTCAGCAAAAAATGTTTTGTTAATTCAAGTAAAATGGCTCAATTTTACTTGAATTTTGCTAAAACAACCAAAATGTACTTAACAAAACATGTTTTGTAGTTTAAATCAATTTCTTTTTCTGGGTGTGGGGATTTACTATCCAAAAAAAATTTGTAATGCGTGTATTTCAATTGCATACATTGAATATTGGATTATTCCATGCATAGATTATTATTTTGAGACCAAGCAGCTTTTCCCAAATTATGGAGAACTATATGAATATATCCAGAAAAGGACATTTTTGGGATGAATTTGAAGCTACATTTTTAGCAATGTTTTTCAGATTTATATGTTTTACGCAGTACATATTACCCTATTGTTGTTTTGCATTATGCTGATACGTGTGTAAACGTTTCACCGAAGCAATAAAAAATGTTGAAATGAATATAAAAATGAAGCAGGGTATTCGGAAGATATTTTATTACTTCCTGAAAATGCCTTTCTAAAACTCCTTTGTTTTTTATGCTATTTCTTCTTTATTGCTCTCTTTTGAGCGCTATTTTCTTAAATACTACGATATTGATTAGTTCAAAACATGAAATTGAAAAAGAACTAATTATATATCGTATTGTTACTATATCGACTGCATTGTTCGCATTTTATACGCTTAGTTTACAAGCAGAAAGTCTAAAAAGAAGAATTTATAGATCTTCTACAAAACTTTCTTTTTCTGCATGTAATCGAAGTTACATTCAGCTTTTTGCTCTTCATAATTGGGGGATGAGTTCATAAAGAAACTTCAAATTACCGTTTGAGATTTCTTCCCCTTAATCGACGTTTTATTCTTGAATCTAGTGGTGCAACGTTAACATACGGCGTTACCATTTGACAAATAGGTTCATACTAAAATAATATTACTTCACAAGATCTTTAGTATAGATTTATGGTAGATGACCAGACTACATGTACCAGAATGCTGTATTTTTATTGGAAATATTCTTTAATAAACGATAAAGAAATAAATATATGAATGGAATGAAATAATTCTGAATTATCTCTAATTGAAAATATTTTTTGCCTATCATAAATGAAGCATTTTTTTAAAACTTATATGTAATTTCCTTTATAAATGAACGACTCTGAAAGAAAATGAAGAAGTTTTTTCAGAATTCATGAATTTACGTACATTTTTACAATTGTACTAGTTGTAAATTTTTTTCCACTATGAACGAAATTTTTAAATAATAAAAGAAATGATTTGAAATAATTAAAAAAATATATAATTCAAAATGAGTCAAAAATTAGAAAAAAACTTTTAGACATTAATACTTAAAATAAGTTGAAATATCACATAATTTAATTATTATTTTTCTATTTAGAACGCATTTTACATTGGGAAAATATCGAATTTCAACAATACTTCTCAATATATTTCTCGAGATTTTTTTCTGTCAAGAAACATATTATTACGTGTGTGTATTTCTGATAAATTATTATTATTTTCTTACAATCAATCGAAGTATCATTCTTGCAATCAAAATAATGGAATCTGCTGTCTGCTATATGTGTACATGAATCCGCTCTGCATTTAAAGAGACAGTTTACAGTTCTTCTGCAAAACTTTCTTTTTCTACATGCAATCGAAAGAGTGGAGACAGCTTTTTGCTCTTGATAAAGGCGGATGCGTAGAAAGACAAACTTCAAACTTCTTACTGGTTGATTTTTTCCTCTTTAAATCAACGTTTTATTCTTGAATCTAGTGGTGCAATGTTAACATACGGTGTTATCATTTGACAAATAGGCTCACCAAAGTAATAATTCAGCAGAATCCATAAATTATAGACTTTACATCAGATAACAAGAGTTCTTGCAATAAACAATACTTTTTACGGGAAATATTCTTTTCAAAAAATTATTCAGCAAGTTATGATAATGCTTCTGAATGAAACTACTGCTTAAATGTTTATTTATCTATCTGCAAAATGATTATTTTAATGGATATTTTCAAACTGGTAATTTTTAGAAAGATAGATTTTTCCAAAACATATTTGTGAAGATAAATTTTTAATTCCTTTACCCTGAATTATTTCCTTTATCATGATGTAAAAATTTTTGAGTGAAAGAAAAATTATGGTGAAGTATAATAACTATTATTTTTCATGTAATCTCGTCACGAAAATTATTTTTATGTGAATAAATTGTATGTCCATTAAACTAGAAATCTTAGTTCTTTCAATCTTCTTCTTAAAAAAAAAAAAAACTTTCATTTTTTAAACGGTGTATAACGCGCACCTAAAAATTTTGATCAATTTTCTTATATCAAAAGTGCGCGTTGTATGCTGGAATATACAATAAATAGTCTATATCTTAAAAATAAAAATGTTAAGTAAATTGTCATTTATATTGTATATGTATGTATACATATATATATATATGTATATGTCACGACATTTTTTTGAACTAATTAATTTTTGAAAATCTGATCCCTGATAAAGAATCTCTAAGAACACACTTGTAAGAAAGGTATGTAAAACAAGTTTCACATGTTCAATATCTTAGAAATAAAGTTTTAACATTTCTTTAAATTTTTCAAAATAATAATAATAATAATTTTACCACAAGAATTGCATTGTTTTTATTAAATTATTTTCCTTTCTAAAAACATTTAATAAAATGTCAAAAAGGTATTATGAAACACTGACATAGTGATGATGACTGGCCCGCTGGCACACGGGGTTGCCACCCGTCGAGTACAGAATATGCCTTCTGTGATGTTAAGGGTTAATTATAATGTTCAGGGTGCGTAATGTATTTTAGTATGGATTCTTTTATATATATAAAGTAGAGTGTACTATAAAATATAATAGTTTTATTATTAAAGAATTTTATAAACATAAATTAAACTATGTATCTAACAATTTTATTCTATAAAAACACTTTCATCAGCTTCTGTAACTGTTTCTATATGAGACCTTTACTGGTCTATATGTTTGAATTAAATTATCATAATTCGTATTAGCTATTATTTTGACCATTGCGGCTTTCAAAACATCTTTGGTGTTATGAGGAGTTCGTTGATTGATTTATCTCATAACAACGTCACAGTCTGTTACAAAAGTATAAGACCAGGAAACTTGTTTCCATTTAGCCAATTTATGGAATACTTTAATCAAAATCAAAAAAACCCAAACATGAACTTCCCATTAAAATGTAGCAACTTACGTGTAAGAAATTCATTTAGAAAAAAATAAAACAGCAAAATTACAAAAAGGTGAAAAAATTCTTGCTAGAAAATAATAAGACCACATGTGAAAAAAGAAAATTTTAGCAAATTTAATAAGATATTGCTCCGCCATTTTTCTGAATAACTTGAAACACGATTTGACAACAATTAATTAAATTTTCAAGGAAATATTCCCGAATATTGTCCCAGTTCCCCATAATTGTGACTTCCAATTCGTATACTGAATGATATTGTTTGTTGTTTTCGTATACTTGGTGGTACAAATCATACCACAGGTTTTCTGTGTGGGCTGGGTCAGGGTTATGGCTGGACCAGCTATAAAATCAATCTTTCCTTTTTTAAACCAATATTTAGTTGGTTTAGATGCATGACTGAGAGTATCATCTTGTTGGATCTTCCATTTCGGCCCTCCTCAATGTGGCCCGAAGGATATCAGACTTCCATATAGCATCAGTTGATAACTGTCCCAGTTCATTTTGCGATGAACTCTTTGTAGATCATACTTTCCTACATACGAGATAGCGCCCCATGCCATATAACGGAACCGCCTCCCATTTGTATACTGTAGAACTTACGAGATTCTTGCCAGTAGTAGTTATTGCCGTTCGGATCATCTAAGTTAAAATTGTTTTCGTTCTAAAATAATATATTTTACCATGTAAAGTTCCAGGACATGACATTCTTTGCCCACTTCTTATGTGGTTCTTTAGGATGTTTTAGTAGTCGTGGTTTTTCTCTTATTTTGCGAAGATTAACACAAACATTCGAATTCAAACGTCGCCACACGCATGAGATGCTAGCTAGCTTACTTTTCTGCTGTGCTATTTTACGAGTTGACGGGAATTTTTTCGTTGCCAGCTTGAAAATTTGTTTTTTTATCACGAGTTGATAACTCCTTTTTGCGACCAGATCATTTCTGCGTTCCATACAATTCTTTTTACTCAAAACATTGTGAATAGCAATTTTAGAACGATTAAGATGCTTATTTATTTCACGTTCAGACTTTACTTTTCCGTTGTAAAACCAAGCTTTTTGCACTTGTACTTCAGGCAGTTCACTTCAACGAGGCATTTTACTAATAATCCAAAGACTCATATTTAATTCTGAATGTCTACCTTTCTTGCTTCTTTCCTACCTTTAGAGATGGGTTAGGTTACAGTTAAACTCTGAACTAAAAACAAATATCGTCTGCAATATTAGATAAACAAAAGTGGTCTTATATGTAACACCGTGATTCCAAAAAACCGTTTATAACTATATTCGATCTTTTTTTTTTTTTTTTTTTTTTTTTTTTTTTTTAGATTAATCAACACTACAAAATTTATTTATTTCATACACCTTCTTTAAAATTCGCATTAATGTTGCCTTTGTTAAGACAAGGTGGAATTTTCAGTAGTCTCATAACTTTTTAACAGGCTGTATTAGTCCAAAGTCTGGAGAACTAGGGAGAGAAATATTAGTTAGGTTAACCATTCATATCGCTAGAGAATTCTGAATAGGTGAATTTTTATTATAAAAATCTCATTGATAAAGTTTAATAGGGAAATAAGTTACTATGTGTCCTATGAGAAAGGTGTCCTTATGAGTTAATCGAGCCTATTATTCATCTTTTGATCAAGCGGTCTCAGAGCTGTCTCACAGTAGCTGTGCAACATATCTGCGACAGTAGTTAAATATTAAGATCTGATTAAGTGATTTTCTATTTCTTTTTCTGACATAAAATGTCTTTTCCGCATCGCCTAAGACGTATATCTGATGTGTCAATGCACGATTCTTTTTGTTCCTTCTAAGACGTGGAATTATTTTGCAAGTAATCACTGATTTTCTAATCACGGATTTTCATTACTTTTCTTTTTAGATTGCTGGATAATTCCAGGTGTTGTGATTGTATAAAAGCGTTTGGAATGCTTTTTACGCTTTGATACTGTTGACACTTTCATATCCAACAATCTTTGATATCCAACGCCTTACAAAGTTTCTAGACGTAAAATCTGGTGACTTTTAAAAATCGAGATAATTCTAAATCGCTATATGTACCTAGCTAAAATTACAGAATGCCTTTTCATGTCTTGAATAATATAATTGTCTGCATCATTATTGTACAGTCAGCGTTGAAAAAAAAAAAAAAAAAAAAAAAAGATATTTTGCCTTTATTCATAGAGCGTTTTGAATAAAATCACATCAAATGTGGCATTAGACTTAAAATTGTGTCTTCTTTCATAATATGAATGCAATTTTTTAAATAGGAGTCTTCTACATAGTAAAATTTAAACCAACTTCGATTTTTCAAATAATAATACCCATTGTTTGACATTTTATTTGTATTCTTGGATCAAATCAGTCCTGAAAAGTGTATGGTTTATGTATTTTTGTTATAAAACTTCATGGAGTTAAAATATATTAAAGTTTTGGAAGCTAATGTTAAATATTCGCGTGACAAACTTTAATTTATATCTTCCCAAAACATCCTATGATTAATAATTTTTATCTTCAGTGAGATACATTGAATATATCCAAATATGTTTTGCGCATTTTTTTTTACTGAAAAGTATTATTTTAATTATGGGAATTATTAATAAATTCACATTAAAAAATTATGAATTATGACCAGCATCAATTTTTACATAAACAGAACGGGCGTCGTCAAAAACATGCGTGTGTAAGTTTACAGTTCAGTCCAATCATCATTTTCCGAGATCTAGCGAAATTTAATTTTCGAAGATCTCAAGAGACCGTATTCTACTACCGTTCAATCACATATAAGAAAATAAAAACAGCAACCAGAAAATGTATTTGAAAGATTCTCATAAATAAAATTTGATAAATAAAATATTTTATATGATGATCACCTCTACAAATTTACTTGTATGATTCTAGAAGTTTTTTTTTTCTTTGGTGAGATTCCAATTTAATTTTTATAAATTTGTGGATATAACACTAATGTACTGTCTTTTATAGCTCTATAAAAATTTAATAATATATATATGTATAAACTATTCCTTTTTCCCAGTTGCCTGGATTCAAGGAACTCAAGTAAAGTGTCAAAAGTAGGTGTTACCGTTTCAAAAATCAAAATTGTTACAATTTTTAAAATGTAGACTACCCCTATAACAAAAATTGGATTCATATGCTGAATACATTATTTCGAGTCTAACGACACCTTTGGTGTGATTTTACCTAAACGGTCTGCAAGTTAAAAGAGGTCAATAGAAATTAAGGCAGGTATATCATTTTATTTATTTATTTATTTATATTTTTATAATGTTTGTACCTAACAACAAATAAATTGAACTTAGTACCGTGCTGTAAGACGCAGAGAGAGGTCTGACTCCTTACGCAACCTGCAAAAATATTGAGATGTGCAACAACGACTAATCTTTGAATTTCTTTGTTTTTAATTTTTACAATAAGAAAAACATTTTTATGAAAATGATTTTATTTTACACATTACTAAAATAGACGTCCGATAAAAACATATGTACAAATGTAGTAAAAACTTTAAAACACAAGATATTAGTGGTACATAACACTTTCCTAGCGCTTACGGCTCTAAACTAAGCCACTATCAAGGATTTTAATCAGTTTAGAGCCGAAAGCGCAAGGAAAGTGTTATGTACTACTAATATCTTGTGTTTTAAAGTTTTTAAGACATTTGTACATATGTTTTTAATCGGACGTCTATTTTAGTATTGTGTAAAATAAAATCATTTTCATAAAAATGTTTTTCTTATCGTGGATAAGCAAAAGCGAATCTTTCGTTTCGAATTTTCTTTTATTATTAAGTTATTTTGGTTTTAATTTTTAATTTATTTTTTCTATCATAGATCATTTCAGAAATTTTTCACCTTGTATTCACTCTTATCGCACACAATAGCGTTTTGATGTGTATTTAAAAAAACCATTAAACATAGAAATATACTCATGCTCAAAATATTTGCATGAAAGGGATAATTAATAAAACCAAACTTATTTAATGCATATGAATGAAATTTATAATACAGATTCTTAAGCATAGACAATATCATTTCATACTAAAAATTCAACAAAACAAAGAAACAAAAAACTATTTAGATTATGACGGTCAAAATTTGTCCGTAAAAATAAATACAATTAAATGAAAAAAGAAAAACATAATAATAACTACGACAAATATTCGGGTTTTTTTTTTATATGAAACAAAAAAAGAAAAGAAAAACTAAAAGGAGAAAAATCTGAATTTATCTTTTCCATTACCGAAAAAAAAACTGCTGCAATGAATTCGAATAACATTTTCTCCCAAAATAACTTATTTTTCTTTAACTTGGTAAGCTTCTTTTTACAAAGTAAGACGTAAATTATCTTTAGATAATACATAACTTGTAATAATTTCGAATAGTTAGAAGAGTTTTAAATAAGATCATTATTTCGAAATGAAATTCGTTAACAAGATAAAAGGAAAATATCCGTCTGTCGCAATAGATTAGAAGATAATTTTCTGAGAAGTTATATATCTATCGTTTAATAAAGGTATGGATTCTGAAGAAATTAAACATTCCTGAAATATATATTAAAATTTAGACAATATTTAATTTTAAATATGAGGATGAGCATTTTTATCAAATTTTAAAAAGTTTGCTACATAAAAATTTCTTATGGAAGATTGCAAGGTATATTTGAAAGTATTGTCTCTCTTTTTTTTTTTTTTTTTTTTTTTTTTATTGAATGAATAAATGAAAAAAATGCAAATTCTGAAGAATCTAAACATTTAGAATATTTAGATTAAAATAATATCTTATATGGTATTAACATATTATATTAACTCTCCTATACAAGTTAAACTGAAAGTAAAAATAATAATAATAAATTAAATTAAATGCACTTTCCTTTAAATTATTTTTTATATATCGTATGATATTAAAGTATTTTTTATAAGTTGGAAATGTATTTTTCAATTAAGTTTACGTTATAAAGATCCGAAAGATTCAGGAAATAAATATATACATGTATGTAAAAAAAAAAAAAATGAATCCTATTTGATATTGAAGCAAAATTTGTTGTAATTTTGAGGTGGGGGGGGGCAGTTGTATTAGAAAAAAACTATCAAAACATTATAGATTTTAATGTCTGCAATCTAAAATAACCAAGTAAGCTTTGCAGAAAGTAAAAACATCCATTACTTCACCCTATAAATATATAATTAAAACGTTTGAAATATCTGAAAATTTTTACTAAAGTTAAAAATACGGGACTAAACTTATATGTTAAAAAATATATATATTTATTTCAGTAGTTTCTTATAAAATAAACTATAATTTTTTTGAAATCAAAAATATAAGTTATTCAACCGATTTGAGTTTTGCAAAACTTAAAATTTAAAAAATAACAGATTAACTGTAAAATTCAGTTATGTGCTTCTGTATAGATTAATTGGTTAACTGATTTCGGACGCCACAGTCTTCCTAAATTTTCAACCACACATACCTGCATTCCTTATATGAATAAAATTAACCTTATATGAACTCGTATATGAACAAAATGTCTCGGCAGGTGATGTAGAAAATCGGGTCAAATTGAAGTCACTGTGAAGTCCCAATTTTTAACGATTCGAAACTGATGTAAAATGTAAATTATTTATTTCCTAATTTAACTGGAATAACGGTAACAGTTTAACTATAAAATTCTTAATATGTGACTTCCATTTTATGTTACCCCATGATTTGTCATGGAGAAATGCCAGGGCGACTTCATAATCGAGTAGTTAAGAGCCTACATCAGTCACGCGAAAAAACGCTCAAGCTAATGTTAAGTCTATGGGAAGGTTCTAGCGCGATTTCTCGCTCGAATTTTAATATTTTTAAATGCTTTTTTTTGCATAGGATACCTGAGATCAATCTCCAACGTTGTTAGTTTTTACTTTTTCGACTTTGGTTCCAGTTATTTTAGATAAGTGTATTTTTACTTTCAGAACCGGTTCCAACCGGTTCCAAAATTTAAAATACCCGCTTATAAAAAAAAACTGCAACAAAAATCGAAAAAGTAAAAACTAAAAACGTTAGAGATTGACCTCAGCTATCCTATGCAAAAAAAGCTTTTAAAAATATTAAAATGCGTGCGAGAAATCGCGCTAGAACCTTCCCATAGATTTAACATTAGCATGAGCGTTTCTTCCCGTGACTTGTGTAGGCTCTTAAACGACGGTCCTTTGAGTTATTAAAAATGAATCACTGTGTGACTAACTAAAGAAGTCGCATTTTAGCCAAGTTGTGGCTCTAACACTTGTGGTCATTTGTGACGTCACTGTGTCTTAACATTGATTGATTGTGCTGTTGGAGTTCTACATAATAATTATTTTTTCTTTTCTTGCTAATATTTAAAACTGTCAGAGCCTAACACTAGTCACGTGAAGAAACTCGCAAGCTAATGTTAAACCTATGGCAGCGTTCTTTTCAATTTTCTCGCTTGAATTTTAAATGATTTTTTTTATTAATTTAAAGTTTTTTTTTTTCATAGGGTAGCTGAGGGCAATCTCTAACTTTGTTAGTTTGTACTTTTTTGATTTTGGTGGCAGTTTTTTTTTTTTTTTTTTTTTTTTTTTTTTTTTTTTTTTTTTAATGAAGGTACTTTTATTATTGGAACCGGTTTCGAAAGTGAAAGTAACTTTATAAAAATAATCTGCTACCAAAATTTTGGCTTTTTTTCTTTGGTACTTTATTATAAACTGCTTTCTTTCTTTATTTACTTTTTTTTGTACGTTATCACATTTAGGTTTTCAGGTGTTCGGGCATTTCAGGCATTTTTATTCAGATGTTTGCAAACAATGTCTGCCTAATTGTTTTCTGTTTTAGCTGTGATGTCACAACGTGTTAGCATACAATCCTCCCCTTCTCACGCTATATCACATTTTGTGGACACCCTACCCATGCTTCAAATGCGACGTAATTAATTTATAGCCCCTAATACACTCTTCCCTTTATCCGATTTCCCAGTAATTATATTATATTTTCTCTATGAATGTTAAAAGAAATTTAAATGAAAATACTTTTTGGCTTAATTATGTCATATACAAGCGATATTGAACTACGATATAAAACCTTTCTTAAAACATAACCTGATATAAAAAAATGTAATAATAAATAAATAAATCAAAAATTTATTAAGTAAAAATAAGATTTTTTAACAAAGAAATACACGGAGATCAAAATCTACATTTCAGTGATATCTAAAAGAACATAAAAGTATTACAATGTTCATGTTCTGGCATATATATGATAAGGAAAAAATCATCAGATTTCTTATCTTAACGTCGTCTCATAAAAACACTCTCTACACAGAAGTCGGCAGTTCAACACAGTAGCTTATTCTCGCCGTAAGATGTTTTAATATTCTACAGGTGTCCTTTGCATTTACAGACTCAAATACTGTACATAAATCTGAAAGTAAAAATTATCTTAGTCGTTAAGAGACTTTCTTTGGAATTAACAGCCACCGATAATTTCATGTTTGCAGTCATTTATTTCGAGTTTTTGTATGCTTAGTAACAGCTGTTCCGATAACGTTTATGACGACGGTGTAGCAACAATTATGCCGTTTGTTTGAAGCCTCGCTTTACTGCAGTTCGACATTAGAATACACCATACGTAATGGGCTGTTGCCAATCACGGTAATGAAATTTTCCTGTTGTGGAGAAAAATGAAGCCATTTACGAGCTGTGTTTTACTTAGTAGAAAGGACCCTTTATAAGTGTGCGACAGGTGGGTACCGTAGCATTCACAGACAGGGGAACAATAATAATGTTTTAGTTCCTTTACTTTTAGGAAATATTTCATTTTCTCTTAATGTAGTCAGAATAGTTCTTAAAGTAATTATTCCTTTGTAATTGATAATTCAGTCAGTTTTAAGGATGCGTAACAAGATAGTCAATGTTTACTATGCATATTCGACATTTGAATACGGCCGGTTAAGAAAACGGGAACACCCCCATGCAATTTAATTCCTAATTTATAGAAGGAATTCGAAAAAGTGCCATTAAACTGGTAATTATGTCTTCTATATTTATTTGTAAATAAAATAAACTTAAGAAGCAAATTTAACTTCTTGTTAAAATATTTAAAAAAAAAAAAATTCTCAAAAGCGAAGTTTGGGTTATGTAGATGTGATATTTTGATTACCCCTCCTTTTCTTTGTTTCTGTCTCTTCACGTTGTTGTGAAATCAGATTTTGATGTTTTCATAAATATTTTCTGTGATATATATATTTCCAAGCACTGTTTTTCTTCTGTTATGTTACTACTAAGTATGGAAAACACATTTAATTGATTTTCATGTATTATTGTAATTTTTATGTATGAAATATGAATTATGAAATTAATATTTGAAAATTTTATCAATTGTGTTATGGTCTTGTCGCCTTTTGCGGTCACCGTAGTACTTCTCCTAGCCTTGAGACCTTGTCTTATGGTATTTGCTGCCACCACCGGTATTAGACTGATACCGGACCCATTGGAAAAGAAGTTCTCACGTAAATAATCAACTAATCATTTATTAATTAAATTAGCATGAAATAAATGTTACAGTAATAGTTTAGGTCCATACAGACATACAGATTATTGTCACTTGCCGTATGCGACTGTCGAATGACAATCTCCCTGATCGTACGTTTTACTCTATTTCATTACGCATCACTCATACACACCGTTTCGTCTACGCTGCAATTAATTCACCCCGGACCAAGCTGTCCGATGCACTTTCTCTCTGCAATTCTACACACTCCTCTGCACACTTGGCTCTGCTCATCTATCCTCTCCTAACCACTTGGCTCTGCACGTCTACCCTCTACGCTACACACCAGCGACTCTGGCGTCTTACTCTCTCCGCTGCACACTAACCACTCTCACGCCCTACACTCTCCGCGGCACACCAGTGACTGACACGTCTCCCACTCTTCACGCCACTCTCCAAATCAACGGGGTCTCTCCTTCTTCCTTCACGGGGTTTCTGCAGCGGTCGAAATATTTATTTAGAACCTTGCCTCTTTCTATTATCTTCTGAACCCAGTTCGCTAGGAATCCAGCGCTCATTGTATTCACATTCCAAAACCGGATTAGCTCTTTTCACAATGATCTCGTGAACATCCTCCAAATATACAATCGGATCAGGGAAATTCCATTGTCAATCACATACGGACGTTTTACAGAAAAAGAAAAATATATATCAGAATGCAGTAATATATAATAATGATTAAATATAATTAATTAAATTGATTATAAATATACAATATAGGTTCTGTTAAAGTCAGAAACCTGACAAATTGTAACCGATAAATATTTTAATATAAAGCTATTTATAGAATCTAGAGACTTCTAATATGCGTATGAAAAATGTCATATCTTTCTGCAAAGTAGTTTTTGAGTTTTTCTTAAAAAACCGTCAGCATTACAGTTTAAGAGGGTGACAAAAGTTCCGAAATCAAATGTAGAACAGACGACAGTGATGTGGCATTTCTGAAAAGCTACTGAAACGATTTCAATGCTTTTTTTTTCTAATAGTTTTAGCAGTAGTTATTTTATCAATGTACTATTCCACAAGAAATAAAGCTAAAAAATATTAAATGTTACGTGATTTTGCATTTTAAAAAATCACCAGTAAAACAACTGACATCGATGCACTTTTACTGGGAAGCTACTAAATCGATTTCGCTGTCTTTTTTTATAGTTTTAGCAGTAGCTAAATCATAAATAGAGTGTTTTACAAGAAATAAAATGTACAGTATAGTTACATAATTGATTTTGCAGCTGAAAAAAAAAACCGCATGTAAAACAGCTGACATTGATGAACCTAATCTGGAGAGTTACTTAAGCGATTTCAATGCTTTTTTAATAGTTTTAGCAGTAACTAAATTATAAATTCATTGTTCCACAAGAAATAAAAATAAAATATGCAATATCTACGCGATTTCGTCATCAACGAAAATTACTTTTGAAACAGCTGACTTTAAATGTACCATTTCTGAGGAGCTTGCTGAAGCGATTTCAATACTTCTTTTAAATAGTTTTAGTTGTAGCTATATTATATTAATTATTCGGCAAGAAATGAAAATCAGAAATAAAATATTTACACAATTTCGAAAAACAAAATAAAATCTAGGGACTTTAATAATTAACGTAACTATTGCATTTTTATTTTCATTTTTTGCCGAGCAAACCATTTAGTGTTTAGTTATTGCCGAAACTATTAAAAATATCTTGAAATCACTTCAATAGTTCCCGAGAAAAATATACATCAGTGTCAGCTGTTTTATATGTTATTTTGAAACAGTTGTCACTCCCTTAGGAGCCTACTCTAGTCACGCGAAGAAACGCTCAAGCTAATGTTAAGTCTATGGGAAGGTTCTTGCGCGATTTCTCGCTCGCATTTTAATATTTTTAAATGATTTTTTTTTTCATAGGATAGCTGGGGTCGATCTCTAACGATGTTAGTTTTTAATTTTTTGATTTTGCTTACAGTTTTTTTATAAGCGGACATTTTCAATTTTGGAACCGGTTGGAACCGGTTCTGAAAATGAAAGTACCCTTATATATATAAAAAAAAAAACTGGAACCAAAACGAAAAAGTAAAAACTAACAACGTTAGAGATCAACGTCAGCTATTCTATGCAAAAAAAAAAAAAAAAAAAAAAAAATCATTTAATAATATTAAAATGCGAGCGAGAAATCGCGCAAGAGCCTTCCCATACACTTAACATTAGCTTGAGCGTTTTTTCGCATGACTGATGCAGGCTCTTAAACGACCTTATGATTTGCGACTGTTTAGTCATAAAAAAAAAAAATAATAAATGAGTCGGTCACTGGAGAAATGAACTAAAGTCCTAGGTTTGAAATTTTCCAAGTCATGAACGCCTTTTAGCACTCAACTTTTAAATTCCCCCTACCAAGCATCCATAGGTAGTACACGAACTGAGTTCCTTTCTTGGTCAATAAACTAAATAAATAAATAAATAAATAAATAATAAAGAACATTGAAATTATTTTAAAATGAAAAATGTCAAAATATGGATTTAGTTCCTTTCAACAATCACCAATTCAATTAATTTCATGAATATTACTAATAAATCTAACAATGGTCTCAATTATATGAATATTTGAAGTTTCTCTAACATCAATGATATTTCCTATTAAATAATATTAATAAAATTTTTATAAAATCTGAATCTTTACAGTAATAGATTTTGCTGTGGGACCACCCCAGAATTTGCTAAGTTTTAAGTAGTAAATATCTGTAGCTAGAACTAATCATATAAATTTCATAAAAATTTAGTCTATTCTGGGTATCTAGAATCGTTTTCTGGTATCGAAATTAGGCGTTACGGACAACCCTTTAAATATTTTGTGAATATAAGGAGAAATAAATTACAAATTTTAATAATTTTTTATACATTTTAAAAACATATTTTTAATAATTTTTTTTAATCCATTTTGATAAATAATGATATTTTTAAAATACCCTGAGCAGAAATTACTCCCAGACAGATATCTTGCTTTTTCCACTGTATGTGTAAAGAATCTGTCAGAATATATTTATATTCTATTAGACAATATATTTGAGTATTTACTTGTAAGCGTTGACAATTTACCATTGTCAGATATTGGGAATAGAAGTTAAAATCGATTCCAAATTAGTTTTTATAAATTTATAATTCGCACGAATACATTTATTTGGGTGAACTATAAAATAGTAAATAAAACATAAAGATAATCCATTATAATTCAACAGTATACCATTTTGCGGCACTGATCTCCAGTGAAGTAATAATAAAGATTTAAGGGGGGAAAAAAGTAAGAAAAATGTCGATAAGAAAGATAAGAAATCTCCTCCAAACCGTGAGATTTTCTTTATAAGAATACAATAATGAATAAAAAACAATCAAAGCCATAAAAGACGGTGTATCTAGATAATTTTGATTTTTCATGCAACTGACGGACTTTTCAAAATTTATGTTAGTCGTCTAGACATTTATTTCAATTTATTGTGCTTTCGAAAAAAAGAATAACAGCTTGTCTAATGCTTCAACATATTGCTCGTAAAGTGCACGAGTTTGGCAAGGTAATGGCACGCGAAAGAATGCTAAATGAGAAAGAAGAGCTTTGAGGGAAGAAAGAAGAAAGGCGACGAGTGATTTAATATTTCTTTTGTCTGATGAACAGTCATATCTTTGTGTTGCTACTTGAGATCGGGCAGATGCACACGGAATTTCAAGTTTGTGGTTTTCCAAGTCAACGACTGTCAAATAAAAATCGAAGAGAAACGGTTTGGAAGAATTTATGATTGAGCTTCTGAGAATTCCACTGCATCATCTGACCGTAAATATTGTGTAGTAATTCTTAGTTTAAATATTACTTAGATTTCTTAGAAAAGATGGATGTAGTTTGCATGAGCACTAAAAATAATATCTGTAAGGGTGATCCTGTAGAAAAGTGTTGCTAGATTGGGAATTTTATTTTATTAAAATATCTACCACTTTGCCTGACTAAAGAAAACTGCCCCACCTGTGGCTGAGAGGTTGTGCTCTCGAAGCTGGTAGACGGGAGGTGCTGGGTTCGATCCCAATCGCGCCCGTCGGCCTAATCGTTCGGAGTTTTCGTGGTTTTCTTCGAGCCGTGGATTTATCCATGCGTAAATACGGATTAGGTTCCCTTAGAAAGACCCCCACGAAGGGCACTCCCCCCGGGCCTATATCCCTAGTGTAGATAATTGGCCGTCAATAATCAACCCAATCTTAAAGAAAACTTGGGGTGAAGAGCGGATTCAAGACCGCATCACAATAACAAAAATTAATCAAACATTCTAAATCCTATAAACATCAATTCAACATTTAGTTAACTTTGACATTCAGACAAAAAATAAAAGACACGTACTGCTTTTTTGACATTTTTAACCCAAGAATGAAGATAAACTCAAATCCTTATTTGTTTGGAGGATGTACAAAATTTTGGAATGTTATAGTATCATTTCAGAGAATCCGAGAGATATGAAACTTTTTTCTGTGCTAAGGTAAACTTTTCTCGATCTCAATAAAAGATAAATGGTACATATTCACTTATCGAAGCCCAGAGGTCCTTTTGAAGACGTGTCACCTGAAGAAGGCAATAGGTGGTGGCGAGTTAAGTACGAAAACTCGGAATATAATTTCAAAACATTTATTTTAATTCAGATCATTACTGTCATCACGTGTGCCATTTTCGTATAGTGGAGTATAGAATCTCAGGTTCGAAAACATTTCCTTACTGGAAGAAAAGTTGACTCTCAAAAGATTAAATAATTCCATTTCGTACACGACCAATCGTTTATTTACAAGTGAATATTAAGTAGCTAAGACGCTGACAAATCAAGAGGTATAAGCATTTGCACCCAAAAATTATTAAAAACATAAGTATTTTTCTTTCAATCCACGTTAACAGGAGCACAAGCCTTCTTGCTACCCTCACAATTGCATAACTGACTAATTTTTTATCTAAACAATATCGCCAACACAAATACTGGCGAAAAAAATAGATTCCCAACTAAACGTACGGGTAAAAGGCGTTAGATAAAAAATAAAGGGAAAATTTAAATTGAGTGCGCAGAAAGTGAAAACAAACATCGCCCTTGGCGAAACGAACATGCCAAATACGACAACCCTATGAGGAGCCACCTAGTCTACCGACACATCTGTGCAATTACTTAAAATACCGTTTTTATTTAAATAAAAACAGACAACCGAAATAAAAATGAATATCAAAGGGGAAGTATAAAATTTAATTGTTTTTAACACATTAGCAAGCTGTAACGGAAAAAAAGAACAATAGAAAAGAAATGATATTTTAAAGTAGTATATTAATTATGTCTTATTATTAGGTTTTATTTATTAGAAATTTAGGAAGACGCACTCAATAAAGAAATAAAAAAATAAATGCTTTTTTTTTTTTTTTTAAATAGTTTAAATGGGGAAATATATATTAATTTTGAAACATTTTAAAATGAAAAAGGAAATAAAATATGTGACTGCATCACAATTACATTCTATGATTTCAGATACATTGTATAATCGAGATTAGATCTAATAAATGGATATTTAAAATCGCATGAGGATACATGGAATACAAACTATACAAATGCATAATACATAGAAAATAGAAACAAAAGTGCAAATTATAAGAATTCTAAATTCCAGGCCAGTCAAAAACATTCACTTTTAGGTACTTTTAATTACAAAAAGTAAAAAGCTATCTATTGTAGCCGTAAAAATAGTATAAATATAAGCTGTTTAAAATTCTAGGTTCACTGATATTTTGAAACAGTCTGATTTTTATTATGCTGAAATTCGCATTCAAATTCAATATTAACGAAAACCGGGATTGAATCTTCTATAATTGGTTTCCAAGCATTTTAGCTTCGGGTGTTTGAGTAAAATGATTTGAATTTTTAGAAACATGAAATATGGAAGCGACCTTTTCCTTCCGGTACAGGCCGGAAGGACTTTTTTGTCATAAAGGAATTTTGTTACTTTCTTAGCCACATGACAAAGAGCACAATCATGCACTCTCAGAAATAAAACACTCAATTTTGACGATTCGGCAATCCTGAAGCATTATTTCGTTATTTTTGACAATCATTTCGTCACAGAGTCACGTGGTTTTTGACGAAACGTGAAACCTCAAATATCTGACGAAACTCTTTCTTCACTGTCAAAAATAAAACTTTTTCCGGTGTTTGATTGTTTAATTTTTGGTATTAATTGGTCCAATTAAGGCGTATTTTCATCATTACCAGTATAAGCAATGGTTTTTCCTTTTGCAGATCGACGATATGGGACACCCAAAATCCTTGATGTGTCGACGTTCTGTCATTGAAAATATCTTGATTAAATGATTCGGCATCATTTTATCACACTTTTTTAAGGTGATTTCCTATTTTCTAAATAGGTTTTTTGTCCCATAAGGTCTCAATTTGTTTTCGGCAACATTTCTTGAAACGCTTCTGTGTAGATTTAATATTTCTGTCAATTTTATTTCACTCGGTTCACAGTTGCTTTGATCTATAAAATTTTAACTGGAGATAGGTCTTTGGTGAAAATTGACTGTCTAAAAAAATGACTGATTTTACAAAATAAAAATGTAAAAAACGTATTTTTAAAAAACAAATTACTTGCCCTCACACTATTATAAAAACTCTCCTAAAGTAACACAAATGCTTGAAAAACTTGGATTAACTCTAAAGAAACAGAACTGAACAATGTTGCTTTCAAGTGGCGACAGGTTACTCCCATAAAACGGGTCAAGCAAGATTACCAACCGCATATTATTAAATCTAAAAACATTTCAGAAAAAAAAAATAGTTGTGACAGCTTTTGTACAATTTTAACTGTATGAAATGCAAAATTGTAAAAAAAAAATAGGAGTGGCTCTGGTAATATGATCACCCAGCCAAAGCACAATACTGGTAAAAAGAAATAAAAAATATTTCCTTCAGGAAAATATATTAGACATTCAAGAAACTTCAAGCTTTCAGAAAAAAAATTTAACAACAAGAAGACGAACAAAAATCGAACTTAAATTAAACCTGCAATATACCTTTTTATGTTATTTAACAGCTAATTCGATGTTTCTTTTTCCATGTCTATAAAAAAAAATTATTTGAAAAGTAACCGACAGAGGGCGCTCACACGCCATACTGAGTAGTGATCCTACATTAGAGAGAGATTGGACATTGACGAAATGTCCGTCTCGTCATGCGTCTAACACTTTTTATTGTACTAAAATCATGGAAAATTTTATATACCTTCAGATAGTCATGAAAATTAATTGCGTTCTACTGCGTTTCACCTGCTTTGGAACTTACATGGCGGACATTTCGTCAATGTCCAATCTCTCTCTAATGTTGGATCTCTAGTACTGAGACGTTTTATGCAAATCATGTTAGCAATAAAATACATGACTGGAAATGGATTCGTCATTTGAACTCGGCAGCAGGCTATCCTTACCAGATCCAGCATTGGTAGTTAAACTTTTCTACAAGAATGGTGAATCCGCAACTATTACGAATCCGCAACTATTACATTGCGAAAGTTTTGCAAGGTAAAAAAAACTGAAGGCGCAAAAAAGCCCTATTCTATTGAATGGTATACTGAATTTTGTACAACCTTTTAGGAAACGGAGAGTTTGGAGGATATCGTCCACGAAGTGTTTGCCTGATTTGCATAAAACGTCTGAGTAAGACGCGTAACCGCTCTCTGTCCGTTACCTTTGGAATCATGTTTCTTTATATACATGGAAAAAAAATCATTGTCTCTCTGATCACATTTGTGCGAAACCGAATTTTTTCCCGAGTATTACTTCTTTTATTATGAATATTTTAATTTTGAATGAATTTATGAAGCACCCTGTACTTCTGTTTAAATAAAAGTCTAAAATTATCCAAGGTAGTAATTTTTAATTTTATGAAAATGAAACAAATGAACACTTTTCACAACTTGAATCGTTCCTTAATTAGTTTTAAAAAAATTTAATCACATTGTTTCCAAACAGACACTTCGAATTTGCAAATATCTTGAAAGTTTCATTACGAAATTACAGTTGACGGGCTAATGAAATACTTTGAAATAATGGAAGTTATTTGTTAAACAATTTGTATATATGTCTATTTTAATTAAAATGGCGGAGAAAGATGACATCAACTTTGCTTAGTAACAAAACTGTTAATTTAAATCAATAATTACTTTCATCTCATCTTTATACAGCTAATTTTTTTTTAAATGTTTTCTATTTTATGTTTTAAGTTAACACTCTAAAATAATCCAAAATGTCAATATTAAATTTTGTGCAAATGAATTAAATGTACGTCTTTGATTACTTGAATCATTCTTTAATGTAGCTATATAAAGATACAGAACATCTAATCAATTTAAATAGTAGTTTTATAACTAAGCAACGTAGATTTTTACTTTCTTCGCCATTTTAATTAAAATAGACATATACAGATTGTCTAATAAATCATTTCCTTTATTTTTAAGTATTTGATTAGCAATTAAGTGTAATTTTGTGATAAAACTTTCAAGATATTTGCAAATTCAAAATGTCTGTTTTTGGAAGAAAAAAAAAGTTATTAGAAAAATTAAATAACTGATTAAGCAATAATTCAAACCTTGAAATGTAAACATTTGCCTGAAAGTTGCGAAAGTTTCGCAAGGATGTAGGGAATTGCAGAATATGGGCAAGTGAAAATCCGTTCTAAATATAACCACCGCCTCTTCATTATGTAAAGGTCACTGTGTGTAAGGGTTTATGACAACATTTATCGTTGGCATTTTCTTTTTCGATGAGATTGGTCCTTCGGGTCCTGTCACCTGTACAGACAATGGGACAGATTATAAATCTGTTTTGCGCAACCAGCTCATTTTAGCACTGCAACAGCGCGAATTAGTAGATAGCACAATTTGTATGCAAGATTGCGTTCCTCTGCACATTACAACACTAGTGAAGAAGCTGTTGAATCTGCATTTTGAGAAGTAGCCATTTTCCAACAGTCTGGCCGCCATGATCACCTAACCTGAACCCTTGAGACTTCTGGCTGTGGGTTACCTAAAACATGTTGTGTACGGGGGGTCCAATTGCGAACTTCTCTGTATTGAAAACACACATTACGCAGCACATTCACAATATCACATCTGAAACACTCCAATCTGCTGTGAAACATTCTGTTTTGCGCTTTCAGCTCGTAGGAGAAAACGATGGACAGCATATTGAACATCTCTTAAACGAGTCGTAGCCGACTTCATTTTCTTGATGTTTTCATTCGTTTTTGCTTTTTCTGTGGTTTTTGGCCTAAGGACTATTACAAATTGATTTTTGTTCTTATCCGTTGTGACATCGCCTTGTCGTGGTGGATAGGCTTTGAACAAAGAGTGCCACAAAGGCATATCACGCCTTTTAATTAGCATCTTAGGACGAGCACAGCGCCATCTGTCGTTCAACTTTTGAACCTTTTTTTCTTCAGTAAAACAAATTCCTATTGCTTCATGTATACTCAGATGAAATAGCAAGTCATTCTGACCAGTGGCTCTTTTTTTACAACCTTTCGAAAGTGCAACTTTATTCATAATCACACAGTATATAAGGTGCAAAATGTTATCAATCGCCGACCTTTAATTTCGCATCTGTTGGTTGTAGACATATACTTCCAATTACAAAAGCGTTTAAAATGAGGTAAATATTCATGTTGTGGCGTTAATTAAAGTAAAAAATTAATTTTAAAAAAATTACGAAATTAACTTTTTATACGGTTCCCCGGTCCCTATAGTTATATTTACTAAATGTTTGCACATATAACAAATACAACACAAAAAGTTTGACTTCTGTACGACAAAAATTGACACTGTTATTAAAGTTCAAAGTTTGAGATTTTTTCACATGATTTTGTCTTCCATTCAGGGATCAGTTAAAAAATGAATTAAGAGTAATTCGAGATCGAAATCTGGGTGCAATATCATTTTTACGGCAAAACTACCTTTAGCCGGTATTGCTAAATCGGCGTATCACCAAAGAGGGTTACTTAATATAAAAATTTGAGCTCGAACTAATGTACAAAAATGGATCAAAGTTCACTCAGTTTTTAATCTTCGCTCTATTTGGCTGTTGAAACGCGAAAAAAAAATGTTTGGGTTTTGAAATTGCAAAGTTATTTTGAGCAGTATTACAGTTTGAGATAGGGTTGCTAGTTTTACTTCCTTTCTTTCTTTAGAAATTCAATTTCTAACCAGGAATTCCAAACCAGAAATCTTTGCTTTATTTAATGACAGACATTTCTTGATTAACTATACTTTTTTCTGTGATTTCCTATATGAACTCGGAATTTCTGAATACAAAAAGATGGCCAAACTGATAACCTTCGCTTGAGATGATGCAGTGCCATATATCTGTAACATCTGAAACCAAAACAAATTCCTGACTTCACACATTACACTCCTACAAAAATAATTTTAATAGCTGTCGTCGCTTACTTATCGCTGAATTTTAAGAACATTCAGTATATTTTAGAGCATTTTGTATTAACAAGTTATTACAATATTTCTAATTAGAAAACTGCGTAAAATTATTCAAAATCTAAGTTTTAAAATTTGTGTAAATATGTACATATTTATATATATGATTGGTATCACTTCATCAACGTAAATATTAATAAATGATTTAAATCATGAAAATCTACATTTATTTCCTGAATCATGACTTCATCATTTATCTTTTTCTAATCACAATGGTTCTAAAAATATAAAAATATCTTGTAAATTTGTTTTTTAAATTTTACCTAACTGATAATGAAATGTTTCAAAATGAAGGGAAGAATTTGCTAGCAGATTAATGTATCTATTTTAATTGAGATAGTGGAAATACGTGAAATCTACGTTGCTTAGATACAAAACTATTTTAATTCAATACAGGCTTTGCGCTTTAACTTTTTGTTACTGAATAGTATTTTTTTTTTCTTTTTATGTTTTTCACAGAATTTTTCCTTCTTTTACAAAAGAAAAAAGAATGGATTCTTTAATCAAGAAAAATCGATGCAATTATCGAAGGAATATATCTCTTTTCTGGAGATTCAAATTTTAATTCCGAAAGTATTTCCTGGAAAAGTGTGTAAAAAAGTGTCATGAATGCGTAATTAACAACTTAAATCTTAATTATTTTTTTCTTCCAAAGCCAAATAAGCAAACTCGTTCCCAAAGCAACGTAAACTATGATGGAGTTAACTGAAAAAAATTTCGGTAACTTGTTTTTCAAAATTTTATAACTTATCTCTTTGCTCTTTTTTAAACAAACAATTAATTGCTCTTTGATACTTTTCAACTTGTAAAAGAAACACCACTAGAATATATTTCTTCTTCGAAGTATTTTACAGTGCGCAATTATTTTTTTTTTTTCAAAACTTATTAAAATTCTATTCATTACAAAATTAAATATGCAGAATTTATGCATTTTTTTAATATTCATTTTTACTTAACTTTGACAGAAATGAGCAATGCCTAATTGTTTTGCTTCATTTTCTTTTATTTATAATAAAATAAATTTTAAAGAGTTTGGATTTACTTGTGTTTTATTACAAATTTCCCCAAATAAACAATAATAACATTGATTTAAAAAAATTAGATTAATACTTGCAAGGCTGGAGAAACTTTTTATGAAAGAAATAGCACGAATACATGAAGAAAAGTATACATTTAAAATGAAACGCGAGAAGTTTGAATTCAAAATAAATATGGTTTTTAGAAAAGAACTGATATTTCTGTTGAGTTTCATCGTCAATTCAAATTGAAGCTATTAATTATAATCTTCCTGCATATTTTAAAATACATGAATAATGTTTTAAATGTTTAGTCTGAAAGAGAATATTGGATGTTTTCTTTTATGCATGGATATAGGAATTTTACTTTGGGATTGCCTGAGATAAGGTAAAGCCAGGAGAGATGGCCCAGTCGGGGAGATTGTGCACATAGAGGTTCGGAGGGGAAGGAGTAGAGTAAGCGCGCAGCGACTCCATGTAGTTGTACAACCGCAGTAGTGGAGAATTACTTGAAAATGCACGTTGATTGTTTTGAGCGTCTAAGATAAAGCATTGCTATTTTGTTTTGATTTCCCAAAGTAGCTGCTTGAACTTTTCATAGCTATTCATCAGAATTTCTATACAATGTCAGTAGTACAAAATATTTTTAACTTAAACGATTTCTCATAAGCTACTAATCTAGACTAACAATGTGAACATCAACGGTTTGTTTTATTACCGGCCGTGTTTAAATAAAAGGCCGCGCAATCTCTCCTACCGAAATTTGAGAGTTTGCGCATCTGCTACTTAGGAGAGATGGCGCATTTGTTCCCATTAGATTCCATGCTAGGAGATATTATGCAGCTTATTGGTAAATTTGCATTAAAAAAATGAAACATGAAAATAGACCAATTTTAAGTTAAACGTGTTGTCATGTAACTTAATGTTATTTTGTAGTCTTATCTGGATTTGATTTTTCTGAATCTTTATTTTTTTTCCTTTAATTAAAATTTTTTAATCGCTTTTAAAATTATTTACTTTTTCTGATTCTTTAATCATTACGTTGAAATATTCACTCCTTATACAATAATGTTTGTTCACAAAATCCTTACAACAATGTCATTTAAGTGTAATTATTATTGTTAATTTAATTGTAGATATTATTAGTAACAATCTCTCCTACCCATGTGCGCAATCACACCAACCCTCTAAGGACAGATGGCGCAATGTAACTTTCTTGGTTTTATTACAACTGTTCTATTAAATTGCAACATAACAATAAAGTAGCAATGGAAATGCCTAAAAAACAAATGAAGTAAAAATTATTCATGGAGAGTTATGCAAAAAATTAGTATTTAGATTTTTTATTGTTATTCTTTTGAATTGTGCGCAGACTCTCCTAGCTTTACCTTAATTATCTTAAGGCTGTTCTAAAACCCAAAATGGCTACTTTCTGACACATTTTTTAATTCTCTTTTGTTATCAAATGCATGAAATTGATAGGTACTCTTACTCAGCAACTTTGCAATGGAACTATATTTACCTGATTGGAATCTCTTCATAAACATAAGTATTAATGAATGATTTAAATCATGAAAATCCATATTTATTTCATGAATCATGATTTCATCCTTTATCTTTTTCTAATCACAATGGTTCTAAAAATATAAAAAGAAACTCTAATATAAAAATATCTTGCAAATTTGTTTTTAAAATTTTACCTAACTGATAATGAAATGTTTCAAAATGTAGGGAAGCATTTGCTAGCAGATTAATATATCTATTTTAATTGAGATAGCGGAGATAGATGAAATCTACGTTGCTTAGATACAAAACTATTTTAATTCAATACAGGCTTTGCAAATTATCTTTTTGTTACTGAATAGTATTTTTTTTTTCTTTTTATGTTTCTCACAGAATTTTTCCTTCTTTTACAAAATAAAAAAGAATAGATTCTTTAATCAAGAAAAATGGATGCAATTATCGAGGGAATATATCTCTTTTCTTGAGACTCAAATTTTAATTTCGAAAGTATTTCCAGGAAAAAGGTGTAAAAAAGTGTCATGAATATGTAATTAACAACTTAAATTTTACTTCTTTCTTTCTTCTAAAACCAAATAGGCAAACTCGTTCCCTAAGCAACGTAAACTATGATTAAATTAACTGAAAAAAAATCGATAACTTGTTTTCCAAAAATTTTATGACTAATCACTTTGCTCTTTTTTAAACAAACAATTAATTGCTCTTTGATACTTTTCAACTTGTGAAAGAAACACCACTAAAATATTTTTTCTTCGAAGTATGTATTTTACAGTGCGCAATTATTTTTTTTCAGAACTTATTAAAACTCTATTCATTACAAAATTAAATATGCAGAATTTATGCAATTTTTTAATATTCATTTTTATTTAACTTTGACAGAAATGAGCAATGCATAATTGTTTTGCTTCATTTTCTTTTATTTATGATAAAATACATTTTAAATAGTTTGGATTTAACTTGCTTTTTATTACAAATTTTCCCAAATAAACAATAATAACATTGATAAAAAAATCCCATTGATACTTGCAAGACTGGAGAAACTTTTTATGAAAGAAATAGCACAAATACATTAAGAAAAGTATACATTTAAAATGAAACGCGGGAAATTTGAATTCAAAATAAAAATGGTTTTTAGAAAAGAGCTGATATTTCTGTTGAGTTTCATCGTCAATTCAAAATGAAGCTATTAATTATAATCTTCCTGCATATTTTAAAATGCGTAAATAATGTTTTACATGTTTAGTCTGAAAGAGAATATTGGATGTTTTGTTTTATGCATGGATATAGGAATTTTACTTTGGGATTGCCTGAGATAAGATAAAGCTAGGAGAGATGGCGTGGTTGGAGAGATGGCGCACATAGAGGTTCGGGGGGGAGGAGTAGAGTGAGTGCGCAGCGACTGCAGGTAGTTGTACAACAGCAATATTGGAGTGTCTGCTTAAAAGTGCACGTTGATTATTTTGAGCGTCTAAGATAAAGCATTGGTATTTTGTTTTGCTTTCCCAAAGTAGGCGCTTGAACTTTTCATAGCTATTCATCAGAATTTCTATACAATGTCAGTAGTACAAAATATTTTAAACTTAAACGATTTTTCATAAGCTACTAATCTATACTAATAATGTGAACATCAACGGTTCGTTTTTGTAGCAGCCGTGTTTAAATAAAAGTCCGCGCAATCTCTCCTGCCGAAATTGGAGAGTTTGCGCATCTGCTACTTAGGAGGGATGGCGCATTGTTCCCATTAGTTTCCATGATAGGAGAGATTACGCAGCTTATTGGTAAATTTGCATAAAAAATGAAAAATGAAAATAGACTAATTTTAAGTTAAACGTGTTATCAAGTAACTTAATGTTATTTTGTAGTCTTATCTGGATTTGAATTTTCTGATTCTTTATTTTTTTTTTCCTTTAATTAAAATTTTTTAATCGCTTTTAAAATTATTTCCTTTTTCTGATTCTTTAATCATTATGTGAAAATATTCACTCCTAATACAATAATATTTGTTCACAAAAACCTTACAACAATGCCATTTAAGTGTAATTATTATTGTTAACAATTTAATTGTAGATATTATTAGTAACATTCTCTCCTACCCATGTGCGCAATCACACCAACCCTCTAAGGACAGATTGCGCAAAATAACTTTCTTGGTTTTATTACAACTGTTTTATTAAATTGCAATATAACAACAAAATAGCAATGGAAATGCCTAAAAAACAAATGAAGTAAAAAATATTCATGGATAGTTTAGCAAAAAATTAATATTTAGATTTTTTATTGTTATTCTTTTGAATTGTGCGCAGACTCTCCTAGCTTTACCTTAATTATCTTAAGGTTGTTCTCAAACCCAAAATGGCTACTTTCTGAAATTGGCTACTTTCTGGACTTTTGGAATCACTTCACAAACATAAGTATTAATAAATGATTTAAGTCCTGAAAATCCATATGTTTTTTCCTGAATCATGATTTCATCCTTTATCTTTTTCTAATCACAATGGTTATAAAAATATAAAAAGAAACTCTAATCTAACAATATCTTGCAAATTTGTTTTTAAAATTTTACCTAACTGATAATGAAATGTTTCAAAATGTAGGGAAGCATTTGCTAGCAGATTAATATATCTATTTTAATTGAGATAGCGGAGAAAGATGAAATCTACGTTGCTTAGATACAAAACTATTTTAATTCAATACAAGCTTTGCGATTTATCTTTTTGTCACTGAATAGTATTTTTTTTTTCTTTTTATGTTTTTCACAGATTTTTTCCTTCTTTTACAAAAGAAAAAAAGAATAGATTCTTTAATCAAGAAAAATCGATGCAATTATCGAGGGAATATATCTCTTTTCTTGAGATTCAAATTTTAATTTCGAAAGTATTTCCTGGAAAAAGGTGTAAAAAAGTGTCATGAATGTATTATTAACAACTTAAATTTTAATTCTTTATTTTTTCCAAAGCCAAATAAGCAAACTCGTTCCCTAAGCAACGTAAACTATGATGGAGTTAACTGAAAAAAAGTTCGGTAACTTGTTTTTCAAAATTTTATGACTTATCTCTTTGCTCTTTTTTAAACAAACAATTAATTGCTCATTGATACTTTTCAATTTGTAAAAGAAACACCACTAGAATATATTTCTTCTTCGAAGTATTTTACATTGCGCAATTTTTTTCAGAACTTATTAAAATTCTATTCATTAAAAAATTAAATATGCAGAATTTATTCATTTTTTAATATTCATTTTTTTTAACTTTGACAAAAATGAGCAATGCATAATTGTTTTGCTTCATTTCCTTTTATTTATGATAAAATAAATTTTAAAGAGTTTGGATTTACTTGTGTTTTATTACAAATTTCCCCAAATAAACAATAATAACATGGATAAAAAAATTCCATTAATACGTGCAAGGCTGGAGAAACTTTTTATGAAAGAAATAGCACGAATACATGAAGAAAAATATACATTTAAAATGAAACGTGGGAAATTTGAATTCAAAATAAATTTGGTTTTTAGAAAATAACTGTCATTTATGTATAGAGTTGAATCATCAATTCAAAATTAAGCTATCGATTATAATCTATTCATGAATATTTTAAAATACATGAATAATGTTTTAAATGTTTAGTCTGAAAGAGAGCGTTAGAGGTTTACTTTTATGCATAGATACAGGAATGCTACTTTGTGATTGTCTGACATAATTAACTTAAGTCTGTTGTTATCAAACCCAAAATGGTTACTTTTTTGACACATTTTTAAATTTATTTTTCTTCGCAAACGCATGTAATTGACAGGTGCTTTTATTCAGCAACTTTGTAATCCAACTGTTTCTTTTTTCTTTTTTGGTGAGGGCAGAACATCTTTTGATAAATTCTGTCAAAATTGACGTTTTGAACCGAATTTCTAATCACCATAACCCTAGAAAGAGAAAAAAAACGGATGTCGCGAGAGAATAGCAGCTTATGACTCAATATGCGATTCATTTATAGAAAAACGAAAAAAGAATCTTGGCATATTTCTAACGGACCATTACTTGAAGTCTGTTTTTGTTAATTGTTTTGAAACTCCTCCGAAGCGTAATAAAATGTTTTTGCCGTTTGTCAGACTAAAGCATATTTACCAGGTTGCTGCTTTTTGGGTCTACAACTAGAGTCTTGCACGGGTCGGGAGGTGTCCGAAGTTCTGATCGGGTTCTCCCAACCTAAATCCGAAACTCGATCCGAACCCGACAAAAAAATTTCCGTCTACCCGAACCCAAAGTGAAAGAAAATTAACCCATATTTTCATACAATTATGGAAAAATAGGCTACCATTACATGTCTCATATCATTTTTATCTTTTTTGTATAAAAATGAACACAGCTATGCACATTAATATTCAAATATATAAAATTTTTCTTTTACATTTAAAAAATATTCAGCACTTTCTTTTCAAAAATCGGGCCAAGTGAACCTGAGACGAAAGTGTAACGAATGTACTTAATGTATTTCAAGTCCAGTCGAATCCGAGGCGACGCTTTAACATCTAATAAATTTTATTCACCTTCATTTGTACAACTTAAAAACAAAGTTTTAAAAACCACATCACGCTTTTACTTAAAAGCCCAGCGAACACATTATTCCATATTTTACACACAACCAGTTCACATCCCCATTAGCCACAATCTGTCCAACTCTCTCTTCATCTCCCTCGGCTTAGCTTGCTTCGCTTCCCTTGATCTGCCAACTAACATCTTTTGCAGTCTTTTGGCATATAGAAAACGTTCCCTTCGATTCGATAGCACGGCTACACGGCGATCAATCTCCGAAGCTAGGCGACAATGCCGTGGATAAGCTCTGGACAAAACTAGCCCAGCAACTTACGAGTCAGGATAGGCTACGTTTTTCTTCGGTCATTATAAAAGAGTCAAAACGCAATCCGAACTCGAAACATTTAAAGTCAACTCAATCTTAACCTGACCCTCAACGACACAAATTAGTATCAACCCGACGCGAATCGAACCGCGAGTCGGGTCGGATTCCGGTAGAATTGGGTTACATGACCCGATGAAGCTTTAGTTGTCAAACCAACCGCTATTTCAAAGTTATATAAGCTTTCATCTTTTATATATAGACATTTCATTAGTTTTTTTTTCCGATATTGAAGTTCTTTGTTGAAGAATGATTTATTTAAAATTTAAAACAACCATATTTTTAATTCAAAAAGCTACAGAATTATTTCTTGGAAAAGACACAAAATGGACACAAAATGATTTCAAAATGGATATTCGTGTGTAAGAATGAAATCTATTTCTAGAAACAAGACGAACTACTTTCTGGAAAAGTAATTATTTTATTATCTGTAATCCATATTAGTTATTACACACATATCACTAATTAAATGTGATATTAGTGTACAGATTTTAATTAGTCTAGTCGTCTTTAAAGTAAATTTTCATATAATGAGAAACGAATCTGGAAATTATTTCTACTAATTACTAATCTTAACTTATTAGAAAATACTATGACTTTTTAAAAAATATAAAAATAAATTAATATATAAATAATCACACAGAAAGTATGGGGTTCGGGGGGGGGGGGGGGGGGAGAAGGATGTTAGTACCTTTCTAATGTTTTATTGCATTGAAATATGCAAAGCCAATTTGAAACATATCTATAATGAATTTTAGCTTTTTAATAAAAGGAAAAATAACATCGTATCTAAAAATACCTTCATAATTTTTCCGATGTTGATTCACTACAGACATTTCTTAATGAGATATTTTAATCATAGCCTTAAGGGGAAAAAGATTAAACAGCACTAGCAACTAAATATTATTGAACTTTTTCAATTAAAATTGGTTAGGCAATATTAATATTCCCAAATTGCTTTATTCCTATTTATTTCATTTATGTAACCCTTAAAAAATGCTGAATTACTTTCAAACTAGATTTAATTTTTGATAGAGATGCAAATAAAAGTAGGGAGTGTGGGAATAAAATCATTTATCATTTAATTTGAAAGAAATGTCTTTTTAGTCTTCTTTCAATTAAATTTAAAATAGGATTTTCATTTATATTTTTTCAAAAGATGCAGAAAGTTGTATCATGTTTTTTGCTTTTGCTACTTTTAAAGTTATAATAAAATAGCTTAGAGATAACCAAATATTTATAATTGCTGCAAATATTTTAATGACAAATATGTCGAAAAGAAGCACATAACATCTCTTTTCTTTTTAAGAAGATTTATATGGTAGCACATTTACGTGTATTAATACAGATATTCGTGGAGTTTAAATTAGGAAGATACGGGATATGCACTGCTGAGCCAAAATTACCATCCAAATGCAGTTATACCTCATCTAACGAGAGCCTCTGCTATCGAATGTTTCGGCTATGGGTAATAAACGTTTTATTGGATTCACGTTAGTAATGTACCGCAATCGCGTTGCTTCTTAATTGTATGGTAAATCACGTTTTGATTGACGACGATTTCGGCCAACGAATGTGATTCTGGAACGAATAAACTTCGTTAGTCCAGGTATCACTGTGTACTTTATTTTTCCACCTCTGGCACATGAGAAAGATGCAATCAATAGAGCCATGCCGTTGATGCGTATAGTTGAATCTTTATTAAAGTATGAACGTTTTTTTAATATTCGCCATAAAATTAATAATTTGGTGAGTTCGGAGTTGGTGTACCATGACATGATGCGCTCAATAGGATTGATATCGAGTGAATTAGGAATTCATAACAGTAATTTGAACTCATCAACACGTTCATTGTCACATGATCCGGGTCTTATGAACACGAATGCCGTCCTGCTGAACGACTCCATCTACTGGGGGAAAGAGAAAGTCATGAAAGGGTGAACTTAGTCACAAGCCTAGCCTAGGCAAAGATCATGCAGTTTCTATGGTATGTTGTACAAATACCAATCTCAGAACTTCCCATTTGAAAAGCGGTTATTTCGCAGCAACAAACATCTGCATGTACTATGAAAAATCGTAGATTGTTTTCCACGGAAAGGTAATGTTTGTCTTGATTAACCTACGCTTGATACTGCACCTCACTTATACGTCTTAAATGTTCCGCATAGACGTATACATGATGTGGCATTGTCATTTTAAACTAATTTTGTTTAGTAATGCAAAAGCATGCTTGATGTATCCGCGTATGGGAAAACTAATTGAAAGCAATGTTTGTAATATTGTCTTGTAAAATTTACTATATGTGCAGTACTACCGGTGCAATGGAGCTCGACATGAGTTTAGCACGTATCTGGTAAGCATAAATAACTTAGTGACAGTTCAGAATTAAAAAAGATATTTGAAAAGATTAAAGGGTTTTCTATGAATTGAGCAACGTCCTGATATCTACAGTTATAGCGTAGTGCGCTGCAATATGTTTCACTCGATGCTTTTTTCAAGCCGCGGTATTTTACACCTCGGTTTTAGAATTCTTAGAATTTTCAGTCAAAAATTGTAAGAACCAGGATGTGTGTTTTATTATATCCCACAAACTGATTCGTTACAGGTCACAAGCAACTAATACAGATAATATGTAAAGCAAATTGAAGGCAGCTGGACTATAATATCACAAGCAAACAAATACTTGACTTTACTCCTAACTGATTGAGTTTATGGTCAGGGCTTAAGCCTTAACTGTAGTCCTTCTAGAACTAGACAGCGCATGCCAACATGTTTGCTTATATCAACAACAGTCAAACATCAGTCGTTAGCTGCATGTCATTAGCCAATGGTCTAACGGCAATAATGAGAGGCAAGATTAACAAGATCATCTCGATCAATCAAACCTCTTCAATACGATCATCTGTAGTTGATAAACAACATTTACAGTGTGCCCAAGAACCAAGATGGTCTTCTAAGAACTTAACCAAGAAAAAAACATACATACAATGGAACGGACGGGGAAAAAAATCTAGGGATCAGAAGGATCTTATGCGTGTGTTATTTGATTACAATATAGATACAATCTAGTCTGCGTGCTTAATGAACCCATAGATTAATATGTTAAATTAATGTGGTGATCAAAATACAGAAACTGTTAGAGTAAAAATAACTTATCTAAATGCGTCATGAGTAAACATTACTAATACTAATATTCATTACATAAATAAATAGTATAGAATCATAATAACACCATGACCAGAATATGACAAAAATGGGAAAACATCGTGACGTAGAAGCAAATCTTACTGTTCACATCATGGCTCTGGCGTGAGGTAGAAAGTGTGTCACTGTGACGTCGATATTTATCATTTTGTGGGGAGGTGCAAATGACTCAAAAATTGGTTATGGTGACTTCAAAATAGAGTCACGAAATGGAGTCTGAAAGTCACAATGCGACGAATTAAAGATACTATATTTTTAGAATTGTTGTGACTCTGACAGTTGTAAAAATTTGTGACATAGGACTGTCTGTGTTATTAGAAATTAAGGATTTCATATATATTTTTAATTTTTTTTTATTAAAATGGATTTTGCAAATGAAATCAAATGAACTATATATTGTTTCAGTGTATAGTTGTTCTACAATACCACAAGGTTCAAGTTTAAAATTTAAATGGTTAATAACATTTAATTTATAAATATTTGGATATTATACTTAAATATCAACTAAACCCATTTACATTGAACAATTACCAAATTTGAAGAAAAAAATTAGTATATATTTTTAAGCAATTCCCCTTTTTTTCAGGACCATTTTATTAACTTTGTTAATTTTTCAGAAGATTTTATTTAACATATTTTTTATTTAATTACTTATTTAATATTGTCAATAATATTAGTAAAATTAAAAATTCACCCAAATATCCTATGCATTTTTCTATAGTAAGGCTGGGAGTGTCTTTTTGTAGAAATGTTTTCATTACTGAAGATACTTTTTTTTCGGTGCGTCTATGCAAAACGGTTATTTACCAGTGAGGTAGCTATGTTAAAAACTTAACGGTTAGTAACCTCACTTTGTCGAACTCTGTTGTGTATGATTTTGAGGATAATGCATTTACTTTTAATGCATTTCAAAGTTAACGAACAAATATAATTTACGTGGCTTTTTAAAAACACGAGCAGGGAAGACCGAGCTATGCTCGGTCAAAATTAAATTTGAGTTCAAATATCATGACCCATGACCAAAATGACCTATTTTAAGATGAGCTATTTTAAGATAAAATAGCTTGACCCCTAATGACCCATGACCAAAATGACCCACAAATTGAATTTTCTCGAACATGTGACCTAGCCCAACAGTCTTCTCGTGCCCGAGAACCATAGGATGCAAAACTTAGTGTAAATAGTCTGAGCCGTTTTTAAGATAAAATAGCTTGACCCATAATGACCCATGACCAAAATGACACACTAATTGAATTTTCTCGAACATGGGACCTAGCTCAACAGTCTTCTCGTGTCCAAAAACCATAGGATGCAAAATTTAGTGTAAATAGTCTGAGCCGTTTTTAAGATAAAATAGCTTGACCCCTAATGACCCATGACCAAAATGACCCACTAATTGAATTTTCTCGAACATGTGACCTAGCCCAACAGTCTTCTCGCGCCCGAAAACCATAGGATGCAAAATTTAGTGTAAGTAGTCTGAGCCGCTTTTTAGATAAAATAGCTTGACTCATAATGACTCATGACCAAAATGACCCACTAATCGAATTTTCTCGGACATGTGACCTAGCCCAATGATTTTCTCGTGCCCGAAACTCGTAGGATACAAAATTTAATCAAAATCGTTAGAGCCGTTTTTTAGATAAAATTAATTTGACCCGCGTTGACCCAAAAATGACCCACTAATCGAAAGTTCTCGAACATGTGACCCAGTCCAATAGTCTTCTCGTGCCCGAAAAGGGTCGGATACAAAATTTCGTCAAAATCGTTTGAACCGTTTTTTAGATACAATTAGCTTGACCATGACCCAAAATGACCCACTAATCGAATTTTCTGGAACATGTGACCTAGCCCTAGCCCAATCATTTTCTGGTGCCTCAAAACGGTAGGATGCAAAATTTCGTCAAAATCGTTAGAGCCGTTTTTAATATAAAATTTGATAACCACACACACACACACACAAGATTTGTTCGTATTAGAATATATGATAAGTAAAAAAGGAAATTAATTTTTATAGACAATTAACATAGATTTAAACAATTTTAATTGTTACAACTGTTCTGTGATGCATTGATTCCTATTTCTCCAGGATATCGATGAAAAAAAGAAAATATTTATTCTGTTGCAAATTACTTAGCTAAGATGAAGTTAGTAGAGTTATTTTGCAGTTGACGTTTAACACAGTTATTTTTTTAAATTCATAGTAGATACTTTATTTATACATTTCTCGGTTAGAATTAATAAAAAAAAAGAAAAGAAAAATATCATAATAGTTCTGGACAAATTATCTCTATTCCATTTATTGAAAGAAAATTAAGTCAAATTGATACCTCGAATAATTATTCCAACTCATTTCCCCCTGCTTAATAAAGTCGTTAATTTGCATTTTTTTTTCTTTTCTGTTTCTTAATTTCCATTCCAATAATAATAAAAAAAAAGAACGTGTAGATGATTGATTCATATCCAAATGAAAATTAAATGTATTTAATTGGATTTTTTAGGGTTTTTTTTAGAAAATTTGATGTATATGGGGAAAAAAATCTGTGCAGAAATGTCTGCTCTTTTAGAAAATGTGTCATTTATAGAAAACAAAATCTGCGATAAAGCATATTTTATTTACGCGCTAAAGCGGTTAGTATTTATAAGCACTTTTTAGGTGCATTCGTAATTATATAAATACGTAGCACCTATTGTCGTCGTCTGGTCCGTCCGTCTGTCCGTCCGTCCATCCGTCCGTCTGTCTGTCCGTCCGTCCGCATATAACAAAGCAAAAACTACCCAACCGAATGGTTTGAAATTTAAGATATATTATCTTTGCATAATTTTGTCGAGACATTTCAAATTTTATAAAAATCGAATCAAAACTTTAGGAGATATTAATAAAAACATTTATTAAGAAATTTGATTTTTTTTTTAAATCGGTGCTTTCTTTTTATAGGAGCTTTTGAAGTTTAATCGTCAAGCGACCGAGATACTTATTTTATGACAGAAATGAATCTACAAACAATATAATTTATTTCGCACAATTAAAAATCATCAAGATCTGAATATTTATATAACTAGCTATAGTACGAACGCACCTCGTTTGCAACGTTTGACGTGCAATATCCAACCTGTTAATTTTTACATCCTTCTAATTTATATGGAAGTTGTAGTCGTGAATGAATAATAACACAGAGTTCATTTGGAGTCCTGGCATTTATTATTAGTTCAATTACATGATAGTCCTTTACAGTCAGGCCTTTACTCGGAGACTCACCAACTATTTACCTATTCCTTTTTACCGAAAAGTAATAGGTCACTTCCTCACGTGGAGTTCGTTTTTACTAATGTATTTCTAATTTTCCACAGTAGAGGTCTAGGGTGGAGAGTAGGCTTTACGATATTAATGATTGGATTAGAATCTTTGATATCTGGTTCAGTCTGTGCAGAGACTTCCCGGGAATAGTTCATGCACAATTCAATAATAAAACTAAGAATCACCTTAAAAACAAAAGAACACGCAGGACGCACTTCGGGCTGAAATTTTTAACAGTCCGTCATCAGCCAATGTAAACACGTGTCCGTAAGGGGACAAGGTCACGAATGAACAGGAAAGGCACAAAGGAGAGCCTACAAAGAGTGCGTCAGGTTGCGCTAACTGAAAGGAAAACACCAATCACAGAGGAGCACATGCAGAAGGGGAAAGTATTGCTAAAAATAATATAAAAATAAACAAAGAAGAAAAGAGAAAAGTAAATAAAAGAAATAAACAAATTAAAATAAAACAAAAGAAGTAAATTAAAAACTAAAAGAAAAAAATATAAAAAAAATACTAGCTGACCCACCCGGCGTTGCTCGGGTAGACTGTCATTGAAAATTTTAACAGTGGAGTAGACGTCATAAAAAAAAAGACTGAATAATGTTTATTTATACTAAAAACTTGTAAAAAATTATATAAGAGCTAAAATTTCAAAAGTATAACAATTACATTTAAAAAATGAAACGGTCAGGGTAAATTATTACACATGCTTTTAAAGAATGAAAAGGTCAAGAAAGTTCTTACGGTTGAACCTAAATGGCATATCGGTATAAGATCGAGGCTTGGTATATGGCAAATTAAGATTTGTGAAATGCTAATGTGATGCATTTTGTAAAACTTCATTATTGCCTTTAAACAATTAACAAATAATTTCGATTTCTGTAAGAAAAGTCATGGCAGAAATTGTACGTTTCACTCAAAGTCCCACACTTATGCTCCGGAACGTTTAAATCAGTAATTTGAATTTCAGAAGCAACGCGTTCGTGCATGCGACGATTATTAAGCCTATTTTGGCGATCGTTTATGCTCAGTGTTTGACGGCGTTCTCGATCCAATCTATTTCGATTTTCTCTTCTTAATTCGGCTTCTTCTTCATTTTCAAGCATTCGTCGAGATCTTTTACGGGCATTTTTAATGATATTTTGAAGCTCCATAATTGCAGCGAAAGAGATTGCATCGAAAGTGCGAAACGTAAATAAACTCGATTTACCTCGACCTAAATCCAGGTAAAGGACTTTTACACAATAATCAATGAGATGCATTTCATTCGGGCATTGCCATTAAACAATTAACAAAAAATCACGATTTCTGTGCCACGTACGATAGCGTAATATATATATATATATAGATTATTTTATTTTATTTTATCTTTTATTTATTTATTTTTATTTATTTATTTCCTGTGTTTAGTTCTTGCACATCGGAACACATTACATTAGAACACTCCATTACATTATGGTTTAATGTGGAAAATCGTTTGCGGCGAAATTTTAATCGTGTTACACTAATAAAAGCATAATGAAATGGATATAAATTTCTGAGATACACTAAGACATGCTTTCTGTAGAATATGGAGTGTAAAGCTTCTTTCTTTCATATACAGTGCCACACAAAAGTGTTATTTTACATAATGGTCTACGGGGTAAAACTGTTTGCAGCATATTTATATACATTATTGATGTTTACTAAAAGATACTTGTTATGTGCATAGCATTTATCGTTCATTTACAGGGACACACAAAATATTTCGGGTATAGCACTGTGTCCGAAGTATTGTTTATAAGTCATAATTGGAAGTGGGATTTTAGTAAGGTATGCGTTTAATTAATTTTTTGAATACTATGAACTATGTATAAATGATACAGATCATATACAGGACTACACAAAAAAAATCGTAAGCATTGCGGCGCATTAGTGTAAATTGATTAAAATGGTTTTTTAATCGAGATATGCATTTTGAACGTGAAATATATTTAGTATACCAAGAAAGGTTTGTAGAATATAAATAAAAGCATATACAGGGCCACGCAAATAACTGAAATAACTGAATACATGGCAGCCTATGTATGAAAATTTCTGGAAGTGTGATTTCAACGTGTATCTGGCTGAATTAAACTACAGCTTAATATGGAGCGTGTTTAAAAAGCTTAAGGTAATATACGTGGTTGTACAAAATTATTCATGTATATTTCCGTCTATGGGTAGAAACTGCTGAAGATAAATTTCCAACTGTATTATGTGTTTTATTACTACACTAAATTGTAGCATACTATACAGTATATACAAATAGTATATAAATTATATACAGGGCTTTAGAAAAGAATTGGAGTACTTTTCCGGCTGTGGACGGTATTTACTGAAATCTGGTTTTCAAATGTTTTTTGTGTTTTTCAGAATATTTACTTAGATACCATATTTACCTTATTAAACAGCGATGGTTTGTTAAAGTATTCTGTTAGTGTTGGAAAGTGTTTCATAATTTATGCTTGGTGCATGATGTTTCTTTCTTGTTATATGTTAGTGAAGGTCACAATAGAATGTTTGCTTTTTGAAATTCTGTGTGTAACATTTTATAGTTCGTTTACAGGGAGATACTAAAGAATTCCTTTACATTGCAGTCTATGGAGGAAAATCGTTTGCGTTGCATTTTATTTAAATTGCTTATTTGGATATCTCAATTCATTGTATATGAAAAAAAATGAAGTTTCTTATTGATATTCTGGCAGTGTTAGAAAGTGTTTCATATTCTATGCCTAATGCAAGATTTTTTGTTTTTGATTAATTTTAAAACTGTGTTATAGAACAATAATTCCGTTTTCTCTATGATATAGAGTAATAGTAGTCAGAGTTCTGTAAAAAAATAACAGGCGGTGAGAGTGTTTAGTATTTTATTACGTTGGAAAATTATTTAAGTTACGTTGATTACTCTTTCTTTTTCAAGATTATTTCCATTCCGTTTAACAAAAAAAAAATTAATTAAATTAATACATCAAAAATTACTTTATTAAAACTCAATACTTTTCCTGTCTAATGAAAATCTTTATTATGTTTCTTTCTGTAATTTTCATTCCAGTTGAAAAACGTTTAACGATTAATTCACATTCAAATGAAAATCCTAATCCTAATAATATTATAAATCTGATTGTGTGCAAATGTTAGGCTGAAGCCAGCGTCAAAATGGAGCTTTTAATGATCCTGTATCTTTGCATACAGGTTGATTATAACCCTCATATGAACATAGGCTGGTTTTTGTTTATTTTATTCAAATATTTTTCTTAATATTCAAAATTTCGTTATTTTCACAGAGAATAAATGGACATTTTTTCGTATAACATTTTGAAATGGTTAAATTTACTTTACCGTTGCTAATACTTTATCGTTGCCGAAACTAATTCAAAACCCGGAATAATAATTTTTACTCAACAATTTAGTTTCAATTGAAAAATTTTCACGTGAAAAATAAAAATGAAATAAATAAATTAAAGAATTAAAAAGAAGATTAAAAAATATTATTAGAAATAAAACGTACTTTTTTTAGTTTTTGATAATAATACAAGGTTTCAATATGCGTAACCATAGGAAACAGGCGAATATGACGTCATATATAAAAAATAAAGCGGATATGCTTTGATTGGTGAAATAAAATAATCTTGGGTTTTTTTCTTCACTTTTTTTTTCTTTGTATGGATGGTATCAATACTTGGAGTTTTACCGTCTGCGCACGGCTAATATAACTATACCGTATTTTTTATTTAAATTTTTTAAAAGTAAAAAGAAGTTTCAAAAGAAAATGGTTTGCAAATGTCAATAATATGCTCCGCAAAATTATCCATGTCGAAAATGATGTCATGGATAGCGAGAAATAGTTATTTTTTATTCTTAAAACTAAAAGAAATAACCCAATTACCTAAAAAAAAAATGATGAATATTAATAGTTCCATTTTTGTTGATAAAACCTAAAGATTTAATATTATTTCGTTAAAGTAACAATTTCCCCTACTCCAGTATTGAAATTAATTGCCTGAAAAAGAAAATTAACAAGAATTATGCCATTAAAAAGGGATTTATCAGGCGAAAAAGAGACGTCATATTTGAAATAACACGAGAATTTTCCAATATGTTTTAAAATGAATGTGAATAAATTCCTTATATTAATAATACAAGGATCAGTATTTACAGAAAGTAGATGAGTTTTACGCCATATTTATAACGAAAAATTTAAATGTATTTTTTTTTTATCTATACTGATTAAGCATGAAAGAAATAACTTGATTACCTAAAAAAAAAAAAAAAAAAAAAAAAAAAAAAAATGAAGAATGTTAATAGTTTCATTTTTGTTGATAAAATCTAAAGATTTAATATTATTTCGTTAAAGTAACATAAGAGTTGTTATTATCTGTATGCTCTCATAAGTTATATACAGATGAGAGTTTTCTGCTAAAAATCAGATCATAATTTTAAGAAAAGGAAAATGAACACGAATCTATTATATTAAAATCTGACCGTGTGTTTGTATTTCGAAACTACTCCTAGACTATCGAACGCAACGCGATTTACTTAATACCACTTATCATTGATCCGAGGATGTCACACAAACTCTTAGAATTAAAAAAATTAAATTAAATGTCAAGATTTTTTTTTTTTTTTTTTTTTTTTTTTTTTTTTTGTAAATTTTAACAAAGTTTCCCTAAAAACGGAAAGTAAATTACTTCATATTTGTGTATAAAAAGTGAGAGATAAAACAGATCAGTATATTTTTTACACCATTTTCTCATTAAAACTGAAAAACAGAATTAATTTTCCCTTTGAATAGATGGTGAAAACAAAATCTTGATTTCAGTAATTTATCAGAAAAATAAAAGCATATTTTCACATATTCAAACTTCATGAATCAATTTATTCTGGATAACAAAAATTGCCTGTCAACATACTGTCATTTAGAAAACAAGATTTATTTCAGCTATACATTGAACCAAGGAGGCAGAATTGAATTTAAAGAACAGGGCATATACTATTTCCAATTAATGCTTTTTTGAAGGATGGCTGTTAAAATGTTTCACAAAGGCGTTAAAAGTAAAATTGTTTATCAGGTAAAATTGACATTTGTTTTTACTCAATTCGTCTATTTCCACGATTTTATTAGGCCCTCCTTTTTGCATTGGTTGCAATTTCATTTTCGCGATTATTTGGCACAAAATTTCACTTTTTTAAGACTGAGTTATGTCAAGGTCTCTTTAACAAAACATACCGTATATTCTACTATGAAATGTAATAAATAGTTAGTTAATTATTAACGTTTTTAATTATAGTGAAGATATTAAGGAGTGAAATATTTTGCTTAATTAATGTATTTATTCTTCTTTTAATGTTGCGTGAACGAAGTCACGGGTAACAGCTAGTAATATTATAAATCTGATTGTGTGCAAATGTTAGGCTGAAGCCAGCGTCAAAATGGAGCATTTAATGATCCTGTGTTTTTGCAGATAGGTGGATTATAACCCTTTTATGAACATAGGCTGGTTTTTGTTAATTTTATTCAAATATTTTTCTTAATAATTCCAAATTTCGTTATTTTCATAGAGAATAAATGGACATTGTTTCGTATAATATTTTAAAATGGTTAATATTACTTTGCCGTTGCTAATACTTTATCGTTGCCAAACTAATTAAAAACCCGGAATAATAATTTTTACTCGACAATTTAGATTCAATTGAAAAATTTTCACGTAAAAAATGAAAATTAAATAAAAAAAAATTAAAGAATTAAAAAGATTAAATAATATCATTAGAAATAAAACGTACTTTTTTTAGTTTTTGATAATAATACAAGGTTTCAATATGCGTAACCATAGGAAACAGGCTAATATGACGTCATACGTGAAAAATCGAGGCTAACGAAAAAGGCTACCGCGGTGCATTCCACTTATCTTTTTTTTACAGACCGCTACAGTGACGTGATGCTCTTTTCGTACACCTACATTGGTGGATTCTAGCATCACGTGACTCCTGCTGTCTGTAAAAAAAGATACGCGTAAAGCACCGCGGTAGCCTTTCTTTTTCGTTAGTCTCGTGGAAAATAAAGCGGATATGCTTTGATTGGTGAAATAAAATTGTCTTAGGTTTTTTTTTCTTCAATTTTTTTCTTTTGTACGGTAACAATACGTGGTGTTTTACCGTCTGCGCATGGCTAATATAACTATACCATATTTTTTATTTAAATTTTTAAAAAGTAAAAAGAAATTTCAAAAGAAAATGGTTAGCAAATTTCAATAATATGCTCCGCAATATTATCCATGTCGAAAATGACGTCATGGATAGCGAGAAAAAAATATTTTTATTCTTAAAACTAAAAGAAATACCTCGATTACCTAAAAAAAATGACGAATGTTAATAGTTCCATTTTTGTTGATAAAACCTAAAGATTTAATATTATTTCGTTAAAATAACATAATTTCCCCTATGCCAGTATTGAAATTAATTGCCTGGAAAAGAAAATTAACAAGTATTATGTCCTTTAAAAGGGATTTCTCTGGGGAAATATATATTTGAAATAAAACGGAAATTTTCCGATATGTTTTAAAATGAATGTGAATCAATTCCTTATATTAATAATACAAGGATCAGTAAGCATATAAAGTAGATGAGTTTCACGCCATATTTATAACGAAAAATTTAAATGTTTTTTTTTTTATCTATACTGGTTATTAAGCATGAGTATCCGTTATATACAGATAAGAGTTTTCTGCTAAAAATCACATCATAATTTTAAGAAAAGGAAAATGAACACGAATCTATTATATTAAAATCAGACCGTGTGTTTGTATTTCGAAACTACTCCTAGACTATCGAACGCAACGCGATTTACTTAATACTGGTTATCATTGATCCGAAGACTTAACTCTCAGAATTAAAAAAAATAAATTAGATACCAAGGATTTTTTTTTTTTTTTTTTTTTTTTTGTAAATTTTAATGAAGTTTCTCTAAAAACGGAAAGTAACATACTCCGTATTTGTGTATGAAAAAGGAGAAATAAAACAGATCAGTATATTTTTTACACCATTTTCTCATTAAAACTGCAAAACAGAATTTATTTTCACTTTGAATTGATAGATGGTGAAAACAAAATCTTGATTTCAGTAAATTATCCGAAAAATAAAAGCATATTTTCACATATTCAAACTTCATGAATCAATTTATTCGGAAGAACAAAAATTGCCTGTCAACATACTGTCATTTAGAAAACAAGATTTGTTTCAGCTATACATTAAACCACGGAGGCACAGAATTGAATTTAAAGAAAAAGCATATACTAATTCCAATTAATGTTTTTTTGAAGGATGGCTGTTAAAACGTTTCACAAAGGCGTTAAAAGTAAAATTTTTTATCAGCTAAAATTCACAGTTGTTTTTATCCAATTCGTCTATTTCCACGATTTTATTTGGCCCTCCTTTTTGCATTCGTTGCAATTTCATTTTCGCGATTATTTGGCACAAAATTTCACTTTTTTAAGACTGAGTTATATCAAGGTCCCTATAACAAAAAATACCGTAAAAAATACCGCAAGTAACTCCTATGAAATGTGATAAAGAGTTAGTTAATTATTAACGTTTTTAATTATCGTGAGTGAAATATTTTGCTTAATTAATGTATTTATTATTATTTTAATGCTGCGTGAATGAAGTCACGGGTAACAGCTAGTTAAATATATTTGAGTACACATTTTAAGTTTCTACAAAATGTGATATTTTCAATTCTAAGAGGTGGTTTTAAAAGGAAAAAAAATTATATTTCTTAAAATGTATTTATATTTTTTTAGGCTATTTTAATATTGCTATGCATATTCTAACAGACACTTAATAGTTCCCGGGATAATTTAAAAAAAGAAATTGAATTTTCATTAGCTGAAAGGTTATAATTGAAATTTTGCAATCACTAAGCAGTTTTGTGTTCCTTGAGAAAAGAAAAATGTTTCTCCTTTTTCTCTGTAATATTTCACAAATTGGAAGATTTTTTATTTATTAAATCATTTCCAAATTTTCGGAAAAAATAATTATAAGGCTTTCTTTTTAAATTATCTTTTACAAAAAATGGTAAGTGATTTTTGTAGACCGTTAAAATATTTTTATGTATTTAAGACTAGTGTAATGTTACTTAAACTTAGTCTCGCAGACAATTTACATATTTCTAGATACTTTTGAACATGAAATAGAATCAATGTTAGCTGAATGTTTATAAACTGGGATTTGTGCTATCTCTGAACAGTTTTGCATTCTCCAGAAAAACTAGTCAGATGTGCCAATCCCATAACTTTCTTCTATCTCACACAGGTTTCGCATACACTAATGAGAATCAGCATCAATTTATATCAAGGCCTAACTGAATCTAAAGTTTTATTAAATTCCGTGCATTAGTTCTTGAAACATGACTATTGCAAGTTATGTCGTATAAATCCTGCAAAATGTAGCATAGCAGCACCACCTTTTGTGAGATTTAGACCAAAACCTAATCAACAACAACTTATGTCAAAATCTAACTGAATCTGAAGTTTGATGAAAATCCGTGCATTAGTTCTTGAGATATAGTTATCGTGATAATAATGAAAAAGTAGCATAGCATCACCACCTGTTAGGCTATTTATACCAAAACAAAATCAACATCTATTTATAACAGAATCTAACAGAATCTGAAGTTTGATGAAATTCCGTGCGTTAGTTCTTGAGATATAGCTATCGTAAAAATCATGAAAAAAGTGGTACAGCAGCACAACCTTTTGGGATATCTACACCAAAACATAATCAGCGTCTATTTACGTCAAGGTATAACTGAATCTGAAGTTTAATGAAAATAAGTGCATTAGTTCTTGAGATTCGCGAATATAGCATAGCAGCGCCACATATTGGGCGATTTTCACCAAAACCTAATCAGCACCAATTTATATCAAGGACTAACTGAATATATTTTATTAAATTTCGTGCATTAGCTCTTCAGATACAGCGCCCAAAAATTTTTTGTCACATTCAGACAGACAGACAGAATCACAGACTCACAGACAGATATTTCCTAAAATAAGTCAAATCGTGTTCAAGACCTTCTAAAACGTATAAATCCGTCGAAAACCGGGAGTCCAAAATTTTCATGAATCCAATACTTTCTTCTTGTAAAGATAAAGAAAGTAAAAAAAAAAGGAAAAATATGCAATTATTACCTAATCTATGCTAATATTATAAAGGAGTAAAGATTGTTTGTTTGTTTGTTTGTAAGGGGTGATCTCTGGAACTACCGAACCGATTTCAAAAGTGATGGTGACAAAGTAATGGTGGCAAATTGATGGTGACAACCCCTGCTCCAACATAGGCTATATGTTGGAGCAGGGGCCACTGTGGTGTCGGTGCCACTGACCCCAAGGGGGTGCAGGAGCGAAAAACGTTCTAAAATTGCGATTTTCTGTATACCGAAGGAGCTAGAAATTTGAAATTTGGCATTGTAGTTACTTATAAGATGTAAATGCTCTCTAGGAACAAATTAAAAAAAAATCGAAATTTACAAGGGTGAAATAACCTAAAAGCGTTCTAAAATCATTCTAAATTACAATTTCTATGGAATCTCTAGAACTACAGAACCGATTTCAAAAGTGATGGTGGCAAATTGATGGTGACAACCCCTGCTCCAACATAGGCTATATTTTATGTCGGTGTCACTAACCCCAGGGGGGTGCAGGAGCGAAAAACGTTCTAAAATTGCGATTTTTGTAAACCGAAGGAGCTAGAAATTTGAAATTTGGCATTGTAGTTACTTATAAAATGTAAATGATTTCTAAGAACAAATTTTTAAAAAAAAATTCGAAATTTAAAAGGATGAAATGAGCGAAAAGCGTTTTAAAAACATTCTAAATTACAATTTCTATGAAATCTCTGGAACTACAGAACTGATTTCAAAAGTAATGGTGGCAAATTGATGGTTACAATCCCTACTCCAACATAGGCTATATTTTATGTCGGTGCCACTAATCCCACGGGTGTGCAGGAGCGCAAAACGTTCTAAAATTGCGATTTTTTTTTATACTGAAGGAGCTAGAAATTTGAAATTTGGCATTTTAGTTACTTATAAGATGTAAATGCTCTCTAAGAATAATAATAAAAAAAATCGAAATTTAAAAGGGTGAGATGAGCGAAAAGCGTTCTAAAATCATTCTAAATTACAATTTTTACGGAATCGCTGGAACTACAGAACTGATTTCAAAAGTGATGGTAGCAAATTGGTGGTGATAATCCCTGCTCCAGCAGCTACTTTAATAAAAAGCTATGCGATGCTGACGACTGGGTTTTTCGCTAATTGTTGCCACAGATTAATCTCGGAAAATGAAACCTTTGAAGTTACTGAAAAAAATAATAGCTCGAAAAGTATTTGTCATAAAATTGTTAGACAAACTGCGTTTGAAAGGTAAAAAAATGTATTTTTCTTGATATAAATTTCAAATCTAATAATTATGCCGTTTTTCAAAAATTACCAAATTTCACAATGGAGTACCATAGCGAAACCTTCATGCGTAAAAAGATAATGATAAGGGTGACGTGTCCTGACGTGTATATTGGCACGAGTCACAAATTATAGTAGCCTTATTATTCTGTTAAAATATAAGAGTGAATTATGAAATGTCAATATTTTGTTTGATTAAAAGTTCGTTAAGAGAAATTGATCAGCGTAGCGAGCGTAGCTTGCTAGTTAATTCATAAAAATACATTTTTGTTTTTGAAAATAAATGACGGGAGAGGAGGGGGGATGTTTTTTATTGGCGACTAAAATTTTTTGCTGGCTACCAGAATTTTTTTAATTTGGAAAGTCCTGGTTATGAAACAATGATTCCTATTCTTTTTAGATACAGGTGGATTTTTTTTTTATTATTCTTTTAGAAAATTATTTAACCCAGCTACATACTTACTTAATTTTTATTTATAGTTATTGCTTTAAATATACTTTAAATATACCTTTATCAGTAGCAATAACAAAGAAAAATAAGGAATAATATAACATTCCTAACAAAATATTAAATTCATTCTATTTAATGAAAACAAAATTAAGCAAAATTAATACATAAAAAACAAAGTTTATTCCAGCGCATCTTTTATCATTTTAAAATATTTATTTTCCATTTATCTTTTCCCCTCTTAATTTCCATTTCATCTGAAAAACGTAGAAACGATTAAGGCAAATTCAAAGAAAAATTAAACATATGGGAGCGCACATTTTAAAAGCTTTTAGAAAATGTTATATTTTCAATTCTAAGAAATTATTTTAAATAGAAAAACAGATACTTATTAAAATTTTCTATTTAATGTTAAACTAATTAAATGTTCCTCATACGTATTCTAACAGATACTTTATAGTGCAATTGATAATTTTGAAAATGCAGTAGAATTTCTATAAGCTGAATGAATGGATATATAACTGAATTTTATTTATAATTGTATGCGGTTTTATCTTTCAGTTAATTTGTTTTTTCGAATATTCCACAAATACAAAGATTTTTTAACTAGTTATGTTACTTTTAATGCATATAAAATTATAAGGTAAAAATAATATACTAATTTTTTTAACTATATTTAAAAATTTGAAATTAAGTCTTATAGACATTAAATTACTAAATTAAAATAATTTTTAATTTTAAAACTGTGTTAGGGAAAAATGATTCCTGAAATCTTCGCATAATAATTTTATCTAGGTTACTATGGGGAGAGTTTTTATTCAACAGAAATAATAGACACGGGTAGAAAGAAGCAGTCATACTTAATTTTTCAACATAATCACCAAGGACATTGATGTATTTTTCATAACGCTTACCAAAGTTTAAAAATTCTGCTATAAAATGGGTGTCTTACATACTGAAAAAGTGTTTCGGTATGTCTTCACTTCTTCATTGGGGCTAAAATGACTACATTTGAAATGCCGGAAATAGATGCAAGTCGCTTGGCGCCGAACGGGGCCACAAAGCAAAAATGTGAACTGGACCATATACTTCCAGGAGCATTTTAAAGATGTTAGCATCCTTTGTCATGCAAGTTTTTTACCCATTGTTACCGTTCAAAAGTTCTCACTACTTTATTTCTTTACTAATGCAAGCGAGATGTGTTCTCCACATCTGCAAGGACTAGACTGGACCACTCATCCGAAATTTATGCTAGCACAGAACTACATCATTCCTAATCTGTGTTGTACCGAATTACGTATGGATGGTTATCGCATTTAACACTCTGACTGCTCAGCAAAATGGCAAAATTGTAATGTTGTAATAATATAGTAATTCTTTGCATCACCCATTTTCACACACATTATGTTATTTTCAAACACATAAACAAGCAGTGTACATGACTAAAAGTCTTAAAAAATGCTTTTAAAACAACACAAAACTAGTCAATTTGTTAAAAATTGTAAAACAGTAAAAATATTTTCACCTGTCGCTCTCAGGCATCTTCAGTCACTGATGTTATGTTTTCTGATTCGTCTGTCAATCTGTTGAAAACCCCCATTTTGCTTTTTCCTAATTACATATGGCGCCATCTGTTATCTGTTTTTGCGCGGGTCGTATCATCGTATGTTTCTCAATTTCATGTAAATAATTCGTTGTTTTTCTTTGTAATGCGTAGTTTAAATTATTGGCTAATTTTTCAACATTATTGAACTCTATTGTAATTGGAGATTTGTTGTTTAATCTGGCTATGGCAGTGGTTGATTTATTTAAGTTTATATATCTTCTGTGTTCTTTCATTCTGTCTTCAATTTTCCTTTTTGTCATACCTATATATGAAATAGCTTTACCTTCGTTATCGTTGAAATTAATCCTGTATATACCTGATGTGAGTTGATAATTAAATTTCTCTGCGTCTGAGCTGATTAATTTGAAAATCAATGGATCTGGGGTGATGGGAGTATTTATTCCAAGGGTATGGAATAAATGGGAGTATTTATTCCCATCACCCCAGATTCATCGATTTTCAAATTAATCAGATCAGACGCAGATAAATTTAATTATCAACAGACATCAGGTATATGCAGGATTAATTTCAACGATAACGAAGGAAAACCTATTTCATATAGGTATGACAAAAACGAAAATTGAAGACAGAATGAAAGAACACGAAAAAACTTGTAATGTTGTTTTCTCCTTAATTCTTTTAAAATGCTAAAAAAGATTGTTTTTCTAACATGGTACCGAAATCTTCAGTACGTATATAAATATAACCTTTGAAAATATTATTCATTACTCAGTGTTTTAAAATTGCATTATAACTGTAGAATTATATCAATTTAAATAATGCTTCTATTGCAGTGAAACCTACAGTTTTGTGAACGGACATATCAGTTCACGGCGCTAACGAGTGTCTTTCTTACACCATTGCTTTACGATTTTTCGGGGAGGAGAGGGGGGGGGGATGGAAGAAGAGTAAACATATTTTTTGATTTTCTCTGGTCAAAGAAAAAAGAAAAATGTTATTATTTATTCCGTAGTCAAATTAATTAAAAAAAGATGTAAAATTACTCTCTTTTAATTTATAGACAAAATTTTAATCATACTTTTATCAGTGTAATTAAAATAGAAAAAAAATAATAGAGAAATAATAAAGGAAAATCATAATATTCCTAACAAAATATCATTTTCATGTCATTTAATGAAAAAGAGAATTAAGTTAAATTAATTTCTCCAAAATAACTTTTTTCCAAGTCATTTCATTTCCTGTTTAATAAAGTCTTTTATTTTATTATTTCTTTTCATCTCAATTGAAAAACGTGACAACGATTAATTCAAATTCAAATTAAAGTTAAATGCATGGGAGGGCATATTTTAAGCATTTAGGAAATTTGATGTCTAGAGAAACTCATTGTTAATTCATTTAAAGAAATTATTTAATGATATTTGTTAAACTTAATTTTATGCGTTTTGGCAATGCCCGATTTCTCATTGGACACAATAGGTCTGGGCCTTAGGCATCTAAAGGTTGACTCTAAAACCTGACTACTACCTTAACTTCTGTCTTATGTATAGTAAAAATAGAAACAAATTTAATATTTCAATAGACTAACAAAGTTCACATGCACAGGCACACTCACAAACACACATATATATAAATATATTTATTTATTTACTTAAAATTAAATTACACGTGTGAAAATCAAAGGAATAGATAGTATAAAAATCAAAGGAAAGCACATTATATAAATTAAACAGAGTAAACTGAAGATGCAAATATGAAAAACTATGAATATCTTATGGATTCGTCAGAGGAACTTCATAAGAAAAATTCATAATACAGATATGTTATTTCGTCAAATAGTGTCAGAAGTATGAAAATAATAAGGAATACAAAAAATAATTTATAATCCATCTGTAATAGTTAAAAACTAAAAAAAAAAATTGCAGACACAACTCACCAATAAAATAAAGGGTAGCAAGGATCAAATTAGATGCAAAAATGAGACCCCTATATAAGTCCACTAGAAAAAGCTGAATAATGGGGGATAGATAATAATAATAAAAAGAGAGAGGGTCTGGTAGTGCCATTTAGCGTTAAATAATTAAAGGAAATGCTAGTGCTACCATCTATCTTTAAAAACATGAACAATATGCTGCAGATGAAGATATTATTGTAAATCTAGATGTAAATAGATATGGAGATTAGAGGGGGGATAATATGGTAGTAAATGATAATTAATAGTATTAAATAGTATGGAAAGATAAATGCAGGTAATTACTTAAAAATTGAATAGATAAAGAAAAATATTAAATAAAATAATAAAATAAAATAAAATAAAATAAATAGGAAAAAATAGAAGAAAGAGATGACTATGTAAATGATAAATTAATGTTTAAAAAGTAATAATTTAAGGGGCTGATAATATATCATAAAACAGTAAAAAGGAACGAAAACATGAAATTGATATTTCAAATTGCAGACAAATGCTACAAATAAAAAATTAACAAGCCCATATAATATATAACAAAAGTAAATAGTCTTACCACAAAACAAAGGAAAGAAAAATGAACAAAGGGAGGAAAGCAAATAATTGTTAAGTATACTGTTGGATGTGAAAATTAATGTTGACTAAAGTGTAAATAAATGTGTTAATAATGTATGTGAAAGCCCCAGACTATACTAAAGTAACATGAGATAAATAAATATATAATATTTAAAGAAAGGGCAAAAAACGAAAAACATGATTTATATACAAAGATGATAACATAAAATATTTATTAATTCCATTAGGGGTAAGTGGGACCCCTCAATTCAAGAAATTTCCCTGATTCTTTCAACACTTTATAGCTTTTTATATAACCTTGAAATCGAATTTTAATTAGCATAAACCAATTAATAGTAACTGATTTTTTTAGTATTCGGAAGAAGTTTCACGACCCCTTTAAAAAAGAACATGTTTCACGTATCTAATTCAAAAATTCACTTTTTCCCCCAACAAGATATTTCCATTTGACTGTTTATTTTATTTTGCAGGAAAATGAAAATCCCTACATTCATCTATATTCCAATTACCATGTGAGTGGAAATAACTGCCGAAAAATACGATTAGTCTGGTGTAAAAATTGAAAGAGTTATTAGCAAATATCATGTAGAAACATATGAATATTCCATGTTCAAATTACAATCAATTTTATGTTTTTAATTTACAACGAATACTTTAATCATATCTTTAAACGATATAATTAACAAAGTAAAAAAGGAATAATATATTAATACTCCTAACGAAATAATATCTACATTCCATTTTTTTAAGTTAAAATTAATGCTTTGAAAATAGCTTTATTTCAACTCATTTTTATTTTCTGTTTAATAACGTCTTTAATTTACTCTTTTTCATTTTTTTATAATTTCCATTTAAAAATGTGACAATCTTTAATTCAAATTTTAATTGAAATTAAATGTATGAAAGATAATTTTTTAAGCTTTAGGAAAATATCTAAATTTATAAAATTTCATCATCAATTGAAAGAAATTATTTTAAAGGGAAGAACAGGTGCTTCTCTTCCGGGGATTCAAAGCGATAAGCAACTTTGTTCGTTACAAAAAATATTTTTAAAAACTCCTTTGAAAATCGTTCTTAAAATTACTGAAACACTAAATCAAAATAACGGTAAAAAATATCATAGTATAAAGAGTTATTCGAGCTCTCATAATAGATTTTATATTAAAATATGACTTCAGCTTATAAGAAAAAAAGTAATTTTGAACACTTCTTGACTTCATAGCTTTCATTTTAACGGATTTTTCTTGAGTGCTAACATTATAAAAATAGAAATAAATTTATGCCTAGAGAGATAAAAATTTTAAAAGAAAATTAAAACAAGCTTATTAAATATTTGATAAATTAAGACTCTTTTTTTAAATAACTTCGTTAATGATTTTAATAAAGCTTATTTTTCATTATGAACACTAAAAGAATTATTAGCAACTATTTCATTGACAAAATTCTTAATCATGACTAAAGTTTTTTCAATTAAATACGAATATTTTAATCCTATCATCAGAAACTAAAATTAGCAAAGAAGATTTAAATGCCATAATAGTCTCATAGAGAATGACTTTTTTTTAATTTACTTAAAGTAATTTATTAAAATTAATTTTTTTAAGGTTATTTAGTATGAACACAGTGGTTTTCCGGTTTGATAATGTATTTTTTTTAAAAATTTTGTATTAACTAGATTTTAGTAAATGTAAATTCGAAGAAAGTTAATTTAAATTCCGTTGAAAGTTTGAAACGGAAGGAAATATAAACTTTCGAAAACATGATATAATCAAAGAAAATAGTTTTGAATTTGCAGTCATAAATTTTCAAGAGATATTTGATTTATTTTAAATAATATAATTTTCAGCATACTGTACTGAAAAAGTTGTAAGCTTGAAAGATCGACAAAAACGAACATATCTGGAGTGATTGTGTGAGTGTGAGTTATGTGCTAGTGAATACGAACTTTTGACTGTTATTGGGTGCAGTAAAAAGTTTTAAAGCGTTTTTCAGAGAAATGAATATGCAATTAAGAGCTGAGAATAATACCTTTATTCATCAAAATAATCTCCATCAATACCTTCCGACATTGGTGGGACAGTTGATAGATGCCAGAAGTGTAGAACGATTCGTCTTTTGACGCTATGAAGTCGTCAACCCAGTTTCGTACTTCGTCCCCTGTCCGAAAGTGTACAGAAGACAAGGCATTCTTCATCGACCGAAACAAATGATAGTCCGAAGGAACTATGTCGGGACTATACGCCGGGTGTTCCAAAACTTCCCAGCCAAGAGTTACTAACGTGCTCTTGACTGGTTTTGCAGCATGAAGTCTTGCGTTGTGATGGAGCAATTTCACGGGGCACAAACCTTTGCAGTAAATGTACGTTTTCGACCGATTTCCTGGCTCAATTGAAGCAATTGTTGCTTGTAGCGTTCAGCAGTTACACTTACACCAGGCTCCAACAGCTCGCAATAGAGAACAACCTTCATATCCAGTTAATGGCTCGTTTCGGCGTTTATGTTTCAACCAATTTATTTATTTATTTTTTTTTTTCGTTTCGGATTGTCATAACATATCCATTTTTCAACTCCCATCACGATTTTCGACAAGAATTTTTTTTTTTTTTTTTTTTTTTTTTTTGCCTGTTTAACAGATTTATGCACTTCAAGATACGCTCATCCTTGTTCTTCTGGCTCAATGCATGTGGCACCCGTCTTCCTGCCTTCTGAATATTACCCATCACGTGTAAACGATTACAAATCGTTCTTTGTGATACTCCTAATTGTTTGACAATATCTTTTTGCGTCTGAGATGTATATTCATCAAGCAGTGCTTGGAAATCCTCATGACTAGCCTTCAATGGAGCACCGCTATGTTCTCGATCGCTAACAATAAAATCGCTGTCTTTAAAACGTTGAAACCAAAATTCGCATGTGCTTTTCGATACGATTTCCTATCCAAGAACATAACAGATTGATTGATATGCTTTTGCAGCATTTTTCCTCGGTGAAGTTCGTAACGAATGCAGTGACGAATAAATGACTTATCGTATGACATCTTTCACCTTCGAAATTTCAACTTCACTTTCACTTTTCTCCTTAGCTTCTGCGTCGATTTGAAAACTCTGAACTGGTTCTTATCACATGACACAAACGCGGTCATGTGTGCTATTTCATTGATGTGCTATTTCGCAGTAAACATGAGACAAAATTCGCTTTACAACTTCTTACTTAAGCCCAATACATATACAAGAGGATCCAATCCTGGCTTTCCACGTTGGTTGGCATACTGCTCGATTTACACAACATAAGTGAAAACTATTTTGTTTCTCAATCTAATAGATTTTTTGTATTTAATATATACAGGGTGTCCACTCTCAACAGTATCCAATGGCTACTTCCTAAACTGTTAGTCATATTTCCAATCGCAAAAAATGTTTTAAATGAGGTAAAGAAGTATTTTAAAAGCGATTTGGGTTAATAAAAACATTTCTTAAAAAGTTACGAAATTTAATTTTTTATACAGTCCCCCAGTCCTATAAAGGAAATGTTTAGAAATTTTTTACTAAATAGGTAGTTAGGAAATTTTTCCTAAATATCATTTATAGGACCGTATAAAAAATTGAATTTCGTAATTTTTTAACAAATGTTTTTATTAACCCAAATCGCTATTAAAATACTTCTTTACTTCATTTAAAACATTTTTGCAATTGGAACTATATCTCTATAGTTTAGGAATTAGCCATTGGACACCGTTGAGAGTGGACATCCTGTATATGTATATTAGATTTAAATTAGATTAAAATTAATATTTTAAAGATTATTTAGTATGAACACAGTGGTTTTCCGGTTTGATAATGTATTTTTAAAAACTCTTGCATTAACTAGATTTTAGTAAATGTAAATTTGAAAAAAGTTCATTTTAATTCTGTTGAAATTTGAAACGGAAGGAAATATAAACTTTAGAAAACATGATATAATCAAAGAAAACAGTTTTCAATTTGCAGTCATATTTTTTCAAGAGATAGTAATACTTGATTTATTTTAAATGATATAATTTTCAGCATACTTTACTGAAAAAGTTGTAAGCTTGAAACCTCGACAAAAACGAACATATCTGGAGGGATTGTGTGAGTTATGTGCTAGCGAATACGAACTTTTTGACTGTTACATATACAAGAGGATCCAATCCGGGCTTTCAGCTTTGGTGGACATAATGCTCGGTTTACACAACATAAGTGAAAACTATTTTTTTTTCTAGATCTAATAGATTTTTTGCATTTAATATATACAGGGTGTCTACTCTCAACGGTATCCAATGGCTAATTCCTAAACCGTTTGTCATAGTTTCAATTGCAAAAATGTTTTAAATGAGGTAAAGAAATGTTTTAAAAGCGATTTGGGTTAATAAAAACATTTCTTAAAAAGTTACGAAATTTAATTTTTATACAGTCCCCCAGTCCTATAAAGGAAATGTTTAGGGATTTTTTACTAAATACGTAGTTAGGAAATTTTTACTACATATCAGTTATAGGACCGTAGGAACGTATAAAAAATTAAATTTCTTAATTTTTTAAGAAATGTTTTTATTAACTCAAATCGCTATTAAATTACTTCTTTACCACTTTTAAAACATTTTTTCGATTGAAACTATATCTCTATGACTAATGGTTTAGGAATTAGCCATTGGACACCGTTGAGAATGAACACCCTGTATATATATATTAGATTGCCCATTTTCAACACAGAAAAGCATTTTGGTGTCAAAAATATCAATTATCTATTTAAATAAAGTTTTGAAATTTATTAAAAATGATACTTTCGTATTAGCGACATGTCAGGAGTTAACAGCCGAAGAAATTGCCAAAGATTTCACCACTTACTACAGTCTCTTTGATTCTGATAATTTCACGTAGTTTGTTTCCATCTCTCTAAAATCTGTGCTATTATTTATTTACTTATTTATTTATCAATGAAGTTTAAATTTCATTCTGGAATATTAACCGGAAACAAACGCTGAACTATTTGTATCGTTTTAAGTGCATATGGATTAATCTTTCGTAATCGGACTACACGCGATAAAGATAGATTTAAAGGTAATTCGTGCTTGAAAATTATTTTAAAATCCAATAAACAATTATTAAACTGAGATGCAGTTTTCAAACAAATTATAGTTGAAAGTAAATTTTTTTCTAAATTCGGCAGTGTAAAAACAGAAATTGTTGGACTACTTAAAAACCATAAAGATTCAACTAAATGTAAATATATTGCTTGAAGGTGCGTAAAAACATTCATAAAAACATTTAAAAGCACATTAAAGTTCTTTTAGAGAATCAAAACGTTTTCAACCGAACTTACTCGGTTATCATCAGTGAAAAACTAAGTTAGTTTTTCACTGATGATGACCGAGTAAGTTCGGTTGAAAACGTTTTGATTTTTTAAAAGGACTTTAATGTGCTTTTAAATGTCTTTATGCATGTTTTTACGCACCTTCAAACAATATATTTACATTTAGTTGTATCTTTATGAATTTTAATTACTAAACAAGGTGAATTTGCACTGAAATTTTAACTTTTTGTTCGACTACTTATATGTTATGCTGAACTATTTATATTGTTTTAAGTGTAAATGTGTTATTATTCTTCATTAATGCACGCGATGGAGACAGATTTTTGAAAATCATGCTTGAAACTTATTTTAAAAACCACAATAAATGAGGAAATTGCAATGCGGTTTTCAGATAAATTGCATTTGAAAGTACATTTGTTTTTCCTACACGACGGTGTAAAAACTGCAAATGTGTGATGCTTAGAAGATTAAAAAAAAAAAAAAAAAACTGTAGAAGCAAACATTTCAAAACCAAAATTTAATTGTCAGGTGTTGCCAACTTCAAAATGATGTAAGCTTTACGCTCGGCCATGTTTGTTTATAATATAGATAATCCGATTTGTGTACATACTTCACAATCCCATTATAAATAAGAAAGTGGCAACATATACACAAGAAGTACGCTCAGAATGGAAGTTTTGTTCAAAACTTGCAGCAGTTAAAACAGGTATTCATTTATTAATGTCTGTATATTTAATATTTATTCTTCATATTACCAATTTTACACTCAGACATTATCTTAAAAAACATGGTTAAAAGTTCCATTAAAAAAAGTGAAAAAGTTTCACATAAAACAGTCACCATTACACAAACATGAGAGTTACAACTGATGATGCTCCGGCCGTAGTGAAAGCGCTTTTGTGTAATGGTGACGGTTTTAAGTCAAACTTTTTAACATTTTTAATAATGAAGGACTGTTTTAATGGAGCTTTTAGCCATGTTTTTTTAGATAATGCCTGAGTGTAAAATTGGTAATATGAAGAATAAATATTGCAGCATTTATTACGCTCATTAAAAGTACTGTAACAGAAGTAATTTTGTGAGCTTTGTAAACGAAATGTAAATGCTACTTTATACTTTTGCGAAAGCATATTTGTAGTCCACCTCAGTGATCCATATAAATCTCATTAGGTTTGAAATATCGCAAAATCAATTAAACTAATTGTGTGTATTAAGCTCACCAATGTCTCGACCGAGTTCTTTGGCCAGCTCCAGCTTGGTCTGCCATTTTGTTTCAAGATGGCGGCCACTTAAAAATTTAAAACTAAAATAAATATACAAAAAAGTTAAAAATTCAAATTGATTTTTTAATTAAATGTTAGGCCTTGATACGAGGATTCCAGAGCATTTTTCGGTTTACCTCTATCTTAAACTAGTCGTTGGGGGCCACCGTAATACTTACCCATCATGGATATGCATAATATAAAATATGAAAATAAAACATGTGTAAACTATTTATAAAATGCATTGCAATTCGAATAAAATCCTGGCTTGATGACGTTCTAAATTTTAAATGCTCTATTACTGAACTGCGTAAAAGAAACATCCTTATAACTCCAAAATTCATAATCATATTAACTAACGCAAGGGTTTACTGCGTCGGATTAAGCGTCTCATTTACAATTAAAATATATCTTTGAATTGAAATTTGAATGAAATACAGGGTCATGAAAAATCGAAAAGTGCTGAAAATATTATTACAAATATCTCGGCAACTCATTATCCGATCAACTTCATTTTTTATGAAAAATTTATGTTTTTTATTGTCTTTCATATTCACTCCTTAAAATAAACAATTCCAAAAAATTTTATATACCTTTTATCAGAACGACTATTTCGCAAGTCCGAAAAAAAATAGTTCCGGATAATTGAAGTTACTGAAATTCAATAAGCTTCTTCCCATTATTACATACTAAGTACATACCAAATTTCAAGTCTCTATCTCAATTTGTTCGGGAGATAGGATGTTTACAGACACACACACACATAGACGGACGTCAAATTTTTCTTTTCTAAAAATATGTTTTTCGGAATCTCCAGTGTCTAAAACGTGCAAATCCGTCAAAAGAAAAATTTCGATTTTTAAAACGATTACAAGACTTACCTTATACTACGTATGATGGATAAGTAATGTATCGCAAAACGATTTTTTCTTGTGGACAATAATGTAACGGAATACTTTTGTGTTACCAGTAAACGAACTATAACTGTTACACGCTTCATTTTCAATTCCAAACATACTATAGTAAATTTCGGTAGCACATAAAAAATACATACCAATCCGAGTATATTTATGAGAATTAGAGTAAGAACAAACAGACAGACAGACAAGCCAAACTCATAAAAAAATGTTCAACTATGTGTGAAAGTGTTAACAGAAAGATAATTAATCTCTAGTTTACTGAAAAAAACTGAGATAATTAATATTAACCAAGTTGCTTTGTGTCCTCTCATTTCCTTTCCTGTTTAACACAAACTCTTTTAAAATTCCTGCATTAATTTCAATAACCACTTTTATTATTCGAAATGCTAATGAATTTTTCATACAAATGCATATGACTTCATTTATTTAAGCTTAACTTTTTTTTCAAACGATTAAATAGTTGTTATTTAAATAATTCACATTCTCGAAACTTTAAGGGAAATTTTGAGAATTAAATTTAACTTTTTAACTCGAAATTATAAATCTTGAAAGAGATTTATTTAATTTAGAATGTTCACTATCATCTATACTAATATTATAAAGGAGTAAAGACTGTTTGTTTGTTTGTAGGGGGTAATCTCTGGAACTACCGAACCGATTTCAAAAGTGATGGTGGCAAATTGATGGTGACAACCCCTGCTCCAACGTAGGCTATATTTTATGTCGGTGCCACTACCCCAGGGGGGTGCAGGAGCGAAAAACTTTATAAAATTGCGATCTTTTCTATACTGAAGCAGCTAGAAATTTGAAATTTGGCTTTGTAGTTACTTATAAGATGTAAATGCTCTCTAAGAACAAAATAAAAAAAATCGAAATTTAAAAGGGTGAAATGAGCGAAAAGCGTTCTAAAAACATTCTAAATTGCAATTTCTATGGAATCTCTAGAACTACCCAACCGATTTGAAATTTGGCGTTGTAGTTACCTATAAGATGTAAATGCTCTCTAAGAACAAAATAAAAAAAAATTCGAAATTTAAAAGGGTGAAATGAGCGAAAAGCGTTCTAAAAACATTCTAAATTACAATTTCTATGGAATCTCTAGAACTACCGAACCGATTTGAAATTTGGCGTTGTAGTTACTTATAAGATGTAAATGCTCTCTAAGAACAAAATTAAAAAAAAAATCGAAATTTAAAAAGGGTGAAATGAGCGAAAAGCGTTCTAAAAACATTCTAAATTACAATTTCTATGGAATCTCTAGAACTACCGAACCGATCTGAAATTTGGCGTTGTAGTTACTTATAAGATGTAAATGCTCTCTAAGAACAAAATAAAAAAAATTCGAAATTTAAAAGGTTGAAATGAGCGAAAAGCGTTCTAAAACATTCTAAATTACAATTTTTATGGAATCTCTAGAACTACCGAACCGATTTGAAATTTCGCGTTGTAGTTACTTATAAGATGTAAATGCTCTCTAAGAACAAAATAAAAAAAAATTCGAAATTTAAAAGGGTGAAATGAGCGAAAAGCGTTCTAAAAACATTCTAAATTACAATTTCTATGGAATCTCTAGAACTACCGAACGGATTTCAAAAGTGATGGTGGCAAATTGATGGTGGCAACCCCTGCCCCAACATAGGCTTCATTTTATGTCGGTGTCACTAACCCCAGGGGGGTGCAGGAGCGAAAAACGTTCTAAAATTGAGATCTTTTTTATACTGAAGGAGCTAGAAATTTGAAATTTGGCATTGTAGTTACTTATAAGATGTAAATGCTCTCTAAAAACAAAATAAAAAAAATTCGAAATTTAAAAGGGTGAAATGAGCGAAAAGCGTTCTAAAAACATTCTAAATTACAATTTCTATGGAATCTCTGGAACTACCGAACCGATTTCAAAAGTGATGGTATCAAATTCTTGGTGACAGTCCCTGCTGCATCAGCCTCTTTAATAAAAAACTATTCGTTTCTGACGACTGGGTTTTTCGCTAATTGTTGCCACAGATTAATCTCGGAAAATGAAACATTTGAAGTTACTGAAAAAAAATAGTAGCTCGAAAAATATTTGGCAGAAATATGTTAGGCAAACTGCGTTTGAAAGGTAAAAAATTGTATTTTTCTTGATATAAATTTCAAATCTAATGATTATGCCATTTTTCAAATATTGAATTTGAAAAATTACCAAATTTCACAATGGTGTACCATAGCGAAACCTTCATGCGTAAAAAGATAATGATAAGGGCGACGTGTCCTGGCGTGTATATTGGCTATAGCACGAGTCACAAATTATAGTAGCCTTATTATTCTGTTAAAATATAAAAGTGAATTATGAAATGTCAATATTTTGTTGGATTGAAAGTTCGTTATATGAAATTGACCAGCGTAGCGGGCGTAGCTTGCTAGTGCTAAATAAATTCGTTTATGTTATCTTCAATGTGAATGCATTAATATTTCTTTTTTAATTTTTCTTTTCCTGTCGAGCTTCGCATTAAAATTATAAAAAGTTTATCCATTATTGCTGAAATAGTAATAAAGCTCCTTGATGATACAATAAAATCATATTTAAGAAAAACTGTTTTCAAAACCAAAAGTATACGATATTTAGTATGATAAAATTCGATATATCTGTCACAATTCTTACATTCCGTCAAAAAAAATAAAAAATGAATAAATAAATAAATAAAAATAATAATCATGTGTCAAACATAGATTATTAATCATTATATTTTCCAACACATCCAGAAGACTGTAACGAAACTTCAACGTTAAATAATTTGTAAGAAGATATGTAAGTAAACAGCTTATAAAGCATATAACACAGTTAAAAATCCAGTTTTAGCAACAATCTTCCATAATCAGAAAAATGGTCGAATTATTTTGTGCAGCCCTGTATATGATCTATAGATTCGAATAGATACTAAGTATGCTAACATTTGTTTCACTTAGAAAATTCACTTTAAGCTATTTTTGCACATAGCTGGAAAGGCATTCGAATTATTTTGTAGAGTCCTGTATAATGTCTAAAGACCTTTATACACATCAAATAGTAAGATAAATTTTAATTCAGATAGAAAACGTAACACAATTTAAAATGCACATCCAGCCATTACTATCCATAAACGACAATGTATCCTGTTCTTTGCGTAGCCCTGTATATGAATTTATTTATATTCTACAACCTTCTCTAAATGTAGTTCAGCAGGAAAATGCCCTGAAAACAACCCTTAAGCAATTCATTCCTCAATGCAGCAATATTTACGAATTACTTTGCATACAGATGTACATGATCAATAGAATTTATACACACAGCATACTATGCAAAAATTTAGTTAAACTTAAGAACGCAAACCAAAATTTAAAACGCTTTTCCAGCAATTATCGCTTGTAGTCAATACAGTAACCAAATTATTTTGTATGTCCCGGTGAATGAACGATAAATGTAATGCACACCATACTTTTCAGTAAGCAACTTACAGTACACCTCAGTAATGCATATGAGGGGGTCGGGGCAAGAAAGTGTCAAGCCACATTTTTGGTGAAATAAATCTAACACTGTTGCTTAATATTATAAATTATAATATCCAATATATAATTTGGTTCTAATGTCACTTGGTGGCAGCATATGTGACAGGTTTCGTATTTGCCCCAGACGTTTATGCCCCCAATGAAGATAGCTAATTTACAAAAGACATAATAGTAATATCATTAAAGTAATGCCATATTGTTACTCAGAATATCTCAAATGTTACTAAAACATTAGCGAAAAAACTTTAGTTATATATCCTGATTTGAATATTTGATAAAATTTTCAAATTGTAATATCTTAGAAGTTCAAAAATGTGAGTTTGTCACTGTCTTTCCCCGACCCCATCATTTCAATTTCATAATATTTGAAATAGTGTAACATCATTAAAATACATTGCAAACGATTTTTCCACGTTGACCGTAATGTAACAGAATATTCTTGACTGCCCCTGTAAATGAAATATATAACTGCTACACACTTCATTTTCACTTACGATAGTGCTACCATAAATGTCCATAACATATTAAAATTACAAGGCAATCCCAGTATATATACGAGAGTTGGAGTATGAAGAGACGGGGAGGCGTACAGACAGACAAACCGAAGTCATAAACACTTTTCAACTATATTCAATGGTTGGAGTATCATAGCTGAGATTTATTCCAACTGAGAGAAAAACTTTTCAACTATGTTGGAAATGTTAAAAACTATCAGTCAAATTTATTTCTAATTCAATATGGAGACAGCCCTGTAAGCATTTCTTATTCATAGAAAGTTATAAGATATAAATTATAATTCTTGAAAAATGGTACCTTATGTATTTTAGGTAGCTTTCAATACAAAAAAGTATAAAGCTACCTATTGCAGCCGTTCGGAGGAAAGCAGTTCCAGAAAATTTCGATATATTTTCACCGATCATGACCCCCAGACCCCAAAACCACCCTCCGTTCAAATGTTGATTTATATATATATATATATATATATATATCTCCATATATATATATATATATATCTGACCTATGTCATACGATAACGCTCGTATTTATAAATCGATTTTTATGAAACTAATTGTGTGTATTAAGGTCACCAATGTCTCGACCGAGTTCGTTGGCCAGCTTGGTCCGCCATTCTGTTTCAAGATGGCGGCCATTTAAAAATTTAAAACTAAAATAAATATACAAAAAAATTAAAAATTCAAATTTATTTTTTAATTACGTGTTAGGCCTTGATACAAGGATTCCAGAGCTTTTTTGGTTTACCTCTATCTTAAAAAATGGCTGAGATAGAGCAGTTTGAAATTCTAGGGTGGCTGACATTTTGAAACAAAACAGCACATTAACGCGATTACTCGCAAATTATCTTCTTTCATTGTTGTAATAAATTTCCCAATCATACGCATAAAACTATATATTCATATCCGTTAGCGCCAAAATTGGCGACATTGGCGACAAAATTAGCAAAATTTGGCACATTTGGCGAAATATCGCCAAATTTGGCAACCAAAATAAGTTTTTATAAATGAAGCCAATTTGGCTATTGCTCAATAATTTGGCGAAATTCTTATTCAAATTCAGTATTAACGAATCTTTTGTAAACGTTTCTTTGCATTTTAACTTGCTGTTTTCGTGTAACATTAGCTAAAATTTTAAAACGAAGATATAGGAAAGCTACTTTTTCCTCCCGGTACAAGCCGAAAGGACTTTTTTTTATTAAGACAACATGGTGATAAAACAATTTGTAGTGTTCCGTTTTTAGGTGCGGTCGTAACTACATTAATATGCGTAACACCTATAGTCATCGTCTGCTCTGTCCGTCTGTCGGCATATAACAGCGCAAACACTACCCAACCGAATATTTTGAAATTTAATATATATATCTTTGCAGAATTTTGTTGAGTTATTTCAAATTTTATGAAAATCGAATCAAAATTTAAAAAGATATTAGCAAAAGTTTTCTTCATTCTATTAAATCCTATCATACGTAATTAATTCAGTGATATCCCATGATAGGTAATAATTCTAGGTTGCAATGGTGATTACGGCCTATTTAAGATGGAGTCATTATATTTCCGTATTACTGAATTTAAAAAACGAATTTGTATACTAAAATTGTTTAATTATAGCAATCCTTATACTCTACCGACAATTTTTTGGATAGATGTTTCCGGATAAATAGATATTAAATGAAAAAAGAGTCGCTGGACTTAAGTTTCTCATTGGAATTTTCATTAAATGTCAACAAAACATAAAATGTTCTTATTTTATAACGGAAGTTAATCATATCATAATAACAGACGATACAAATCATGTCACTGAAACTAGTTATAGTACGAACGCACCTCATTTGTCACGTTTGACATACAATCTCCAACTTGTTATTTTTTTTCTTCTTTAATATTAACAGACTGTGAATAAAAATGCTAATTATGTGTGGTAGTATTATTTATAGCAGTAATTCTTAAAGTGGAGTTCGCGTACCCCTTGAAGGTACGCGTCGAGTCTGTGTCAACAACCAACACAGCAAGCGTGCAGCTAGATGAATCAATGAAAAACATTTTCCATCAATTAAATGTTTTAAGAAAAAAAATATAACAAAGATAGAAAAATCATGTGTCAGGCATAGGTTATGCAGCACTTTCAGAAACCTTTAAAAAGAACTTCGCTCTTTAATAAGGTAAGTAAGATGCCTAAGTAAAGAGTTTAGAAAAAGTACTCCAATTGTTTTATGCAGTCCTGTATTTGGTCTATAGATTTGTATATATTCTACAAAGTATGCTAATTTTTTTAGCAAGATAACACATGACGTAGTTGAAAATTCATCTTCAGAAACTTCTACCATTAGAAGGAAACATATTTAAATTCTTCTGTACAGCCCTGTATATTACCTACAAATTATTATACTCGCCACATATTAAGCTAAAAATTAATTCAGGCATAATCATGCTGAAAACTACTGAAATCTCATTCCCTGTGATTATCATCCATAGGCGTTCATGAATCCAGTTCTTTGAGTTCTTCCTTGAATATGATTTTATTTATATTCTACAAACACCTCTTAGTGTGCTAAATATACTTTAGCTTAAAAATGCATAACTCAATTAAAAACCACACTTAATCAAACCACGCAGATACTCAGAAATGCTTAGGAATTATTTTATGTAATCCTGTATATGATCTATAATCCCTTTATACACACAACCTAGTGTTAAAAAAATTTGTTAAACTTAAAAACACATGCCATAGCTGAAAACTCACTCCCATTAATGATCAATAATAGACAATACTTGGTATAAAGTACTGTATCTGAAATAAGTTGCGTGTCCCTGTAAATGTACGATAAATGCTATGCAGATCATTATTCTTCAGCAAGCATCATGTAGTAAATCTCAGTAATATATATCAATTGCATTATATTTGAAATAGTGTAACATAATTAAACTGCACTTCAAACAATTTTTTGCCGTAGACCATTATATAACGGAATTCTTTTGCGCAACCCTATAAATGACTAATGAATGTTTTGCACCCCATATTCTACAGAATGCGTATTTTAATGCACATCATAAATGCATATTAATTTCATCATGTTTGTAATGGTGTAACATCATTAAAATGCATTTCAAACGACTTTTTTCCATCAACCGTAATGGAATGGAATACTTTTGACTGTCCCTGTAAACGAAATATAAAACTACACGCCTCATATTCAATAGCTGTCGTGCTATAGTAAACGTCAATAAAATATTAAAATTACAGAACAATCCGAATATATTTATGAGAGTTAGAATACGGATAGACGGGCATATAGACAAAAGGGCATACAAATAGAATTCATAAACACTTTTCAACTATGTTTATAAGTTTTTTTTTAGACAGCTGACCAGGCCCTTACCTGCCGGGCTTTTGCCCAGCTTAACGGGTTGATGACTGGCAACGGAGCGAGGATTCGCCTGATCTCCGCATGGGGAAGATCTGTTTGATCAGCCTCTAGGCCGACGTGGCTTCAGTGCATCTTGTTGCCGAAGTTGTTTTTCCTTAGTTAGCCGGTTGCTAAGTGATATTTGGATGAGTCGATTCAGCACTGCACAGTGTAGCGAAGTCATGCTGGACGGATGTGAGATGCTGGAGTATTTACTTATTTCATGCCATTTCTACAGGAGTTGGTCTCGTAATTTAGAACCTTGATCAGGTGACGAGACCTTCACCTGACTAGGCACCTCGAAAGGTGTAATTCATAGGGATCTTGTAGGACTTTGCACCCACGACGGATTTTACATGCACTGGGTGCCATTAGCGTACATGGTAAGTGTGAAAAATGCACTAGATGTTGAAGATGACTTACGAACTCTATCTCGCCAAATTACTACCGAACATTCTAGATATCTGTAACGGTGAAGAAGAGCATACATTAAAAACCTTGCTAATTGTATTGCTTACATTAAATGTTAAATAAACATTATATTTAGCTATGCATCTTTTTTCTTTGTTTCCATTTTTAGGTGCGTTCGTAATTATATGAATACGTAAGTACCTATAGTCGCCATCTAGTCCGTTCGTCTGTCCACATATAACAATGCAAAAACTACCCAACCGAATGGTTTGAAATTTAATACATATAATCGTTTCAGAATTTTGTCGAATCATTTCAAATTTTCTGAAAATCGAATCAAAACTTAAAAAGATATTAATAAAAGTTTTCGTCATTCTATTAAATCCTATCATACGTAATTAATTCAATGATATCCCATGATAGGTAATGATTTAAGGTTGCCATGGTGATTACGTCCTATTTAAGATGGAGTCCTATTATTTCCGTGTTAAGGAATTTAAAAACCGCATTTGTATACTAAAATTGTTTAATTATAGCAATCCTATAATCTACCGACAGTCTTTTGGAAAGATGTTTCCGGAGAAATAGGTATTAAATGGAAAAAGAGTCGCTAGGCTTAAGTTTCCCATTGTAATTTTCAGTAAATTTCATCAAAAGATAAAATATTGCCAACATAAAATGTACTTATTTTATTACGGAAAGTAATCAGATCATAATAACAGACGATATAATTCATTTCACTGAAACTAGTTATAGTACGAACGCACCTCATTTGTCACGTTGACGTACAATTTCCAACTTGTTATATTTCAAGTGTAAAATTTTTGTTTTTAACTTTGGGAACCACTGGCCTATAGAATCGTAAAATAAGATTAAAATGTTATTATTTTTAATTTCAAAGTATCGTTTATTTGTAAGTAGCAAACATAAAAAAAAGACTAGGAAATGCTGATACTAATTTTTAAAAGTATAGACATTGTAAAATTATAACTTATTGCGCTAATACATTTTTATTACAATTCTTGCATTTGTTCCTCTCCTCTGTAAATATTAATATCATATTAGTAGGGAAGAAAAAGAATATTAATCTTTACATTTCATAAAGAAAAAAAAAACTAGAAAATTTAATATTAACCGAGTTGCATAAAGCCATCTCATTTCCTCTTCTACTTAACAAAAACTCTTTTAAAATTCCTGCATTAATTTCCATTACCACTTTATTATTCGAAAATTTAATGAATTTTTCATAGAAATGCAAATATGAATTCATTTATTCAAGCTTAATGTTTTTTCAAACTATCAAAAAGTTGTTATTTAAATAATTCTCATTCTTGACTTTTGGCAGAAAAAAATGTGAATTAAGTTTATCTTTTTTTACTCAGAATTCTAAAGCTAGAAAGAGATTTATTTAATTTAGATCTTTCACTGGTCATTAAAATTATATCCTCTTTTATTATTTTAAGGATAATATATTAAAGCCACTGTATTTTTTTATTCCAGGCTTCGTATTATAATTAAATTTACAAATTGTCTTTAAATAAAGAGGAGGGGCATATTTTGTTGTCGAAACAATAATAAAACTTATTTTAAACAATAATAAAACTTATAAGAAAGGAACATTATGAGTCAAACATAGATTATAAACACTTCCCAACACTTCCCTACAACGAAACTTCACTGTTAAAAAGGTGAAACCAGATTTCAACCATCACCGTCTGTAGTTGGAATAGTATTCGAATTATTTTGTGAATCCCTGTGTTACACAGAGATGGATCAACTGCCTCCCGGGGACATGGCTTGAGTTTTTTTGCACCATATACCGGGTGATTCAAAATATATGTTTACTCATTTACTCACTGATGATAGGAACATACTACAATTACAAAAAGTAGAGAAATCAAGTACAGATTTTGGACATGGCATTTGTTTTACAAGGAGCTGTATACATATTAAAATACGAAATTTAATTTTTATACGGCCCCTGGGTCCTATAAGTTATATTTAGGAAAATATCCTTCGTTTACGACCGACTTAAAAACCTATTCTTTTACGACCAAAACTTACTAAATTATGATACTTCGAATTTTATGAATTTTCAGTGTTTCCTGGCACTAAAGACGGAAAGAACGAAGCCCTTTCTTTTAGTGCAGGTTAACATTGAAATTTCATAAACTTCCAAGTGTCATAATTTGGTAAGTTTTGTCGTAACAGAATGAGACTTTTTAAATGTTCTTCCCAGACAACATTTTTCTAAAGAATAAGTTATTAGGACCCAGGGACCATATAAAAAATAAAATTTCGTGTTTTAATATTTATACAGCCCTCTATAAAACAAATGCCATACCTAAAAGCTGCACTTCATTTGTATAGTTTTTGCACACGAGCGTACATTTCTACCATCAGCGTTTTAAGAGATAATCGAGGAGAGGAGATTTATATTTTGAATCACCCGGTATAATAAACTATTGAAAACATTTTTTAATCTCTTGCATACATTTTCTTGTAGAATGGATTTACAGTAAGCAATTTTAAAAAGTGAAGTATTTTTAGTAAGTAGACATTTATATGGAATCTATAATCTCAAAAGGACTTTCTTAGTTTAACAATGAATTTTAATGGAATAAAAGGGCGACGACGTCGGGTAATCGACAAGGGCGCTAAAAACTCTGGGGGTGAAAAATGAGCAAACTGCTTGATGAAAACGAAATAGATTATTTAAAAGATATCATTCGTGGAGGTGCTGATAAAATCTCTCCCAGGCCGCCGTGGCTATACAAAAGCCGTCTCTGTGTAAATCCATCACAAACTGGAAGCCGAAAAATGTCATGAATACAGTACTTTCTTCTTATGAATATAGAAGAAATTAAAATAGGAGTAGCATTTGGAATACCATCTACGTATATGTTAATAACTTAAAAGATTCAATAAATGAGTGAAACAAAGAATATTGCGCATCATTTCCTTTTTGCATAAAATATTAGCCCGATACGAAGAAAAAACATAAAGTAAATCTTAGCACCGGGGGAGGGGGGGGGCTAGGCATCAGCCTATTCAGCCTAATGGGTAATCCGTCTCTGCCTGTGTATGGTCTATAAATTGATACATACACTACATACTGTGAAAAAAATTTAGATAAATTACCAAACACAATAGCACAGCCTAAAATTCAGCTTCAGCAGTTTGGAAAATACAGTTGAATAATTTTGTACAGCCCTGTATATAGATTTTTCTATACATCCTTCATATTAAATTTAAATTTAATTCTGGTAAATTTCATTATGTTTGAAATACACTGTTAAAAATTTGCAGCAAACTGTCCAGTCATTCGACCGTTTTTTGAACAAATGGTTACATAACCGTAATTTAACTTTATTCTGACCATAATAGAGGCAATAATATGGTCAAAATAGAGTTAAATTACAGTTATGTAACCGTTTTCTATAAAAACGGTCGAGTGACTGGACAGTTTTCTGCAAATTTTTAACAGTGTAGTGTAACAGTAATAAAATACACTGCAAACAAATTATCCACGTAGACCATTATGTAACCGAATTCTTTTGAGTGACCATTCAAATGAATGATAAATTGAACTTCATATTCTACAAAAAGCATGTTTTAGTGCACCTCAGAAATTCTTATCAACTTCATTATGCATGTTCGCTCTTGAAAATGGGATATGTACCATTTATAGTTCGTTTACAGGGACACTCAAAATTATCCTGTTACACTATGTTCAATGGGGATAAATCATTTGCTGTGTATTTTAATTATGTTACTGTCGTAGGTCGCGCAGTTTATTTACTTTTAAATATTCAATTTTTCAGTTCGTTGAAAGCAAAACAGTTTAATAGGTAAGTAAGCATTCATCTTACCTTTTTATGTTTCCATCCAAGTTCCTCTGGATTTCGGTGGAGCTACGTCTCAGTAATTTGAATTATCCATTTGTATTTAAGTAGTTTTACTGATTTGTCGATTTATCTATTAGTGCTGAAATAGAAAACTGTATTATTTCGTGATTATAATGATTAAATTAAGTTTAATTTCACACCACTCATTATTACTAGGTTAAATATATTCATATTACGGTTAAAGATTAAAATTATTACAATTACACAGAGCTTGGCATATACAGCTTTTCTCTTGGTTACATTTTTGCTAGAAATAAGTGAAAGTTTATGAGACCTTAAGAAAAAGAGAGTTCACTGAGTCAATAACACAAAAAGTCCCATGACGTCAAACATTGCACTCATTGCATAAAGGTTTTTTCTCTGGGGATTGATTTATTGGTGTTTTCTCGTGCAATACTTAGATGATTATACAAAGTTCTCTTTGCTTTATATAATTAGGATAATGTTTTTAAGTTGATTTCTACTAAATGAGATTATACTTCAGTTTTTCCGCCAGTTGCACAACCTCAAACATAAGGAAATTGATATGCATTACTGAGTTGTACTATAACAGGCTTTCTATGCAGTATTGAGTGCATAGCATTTATCGTTTATATGCAGGGAGTTAAAAAAAAAATTCGGTTGCGTACTGTCTGTGAGCGATAATTGCTGGAATTACGTTTTTATTTGTGGTATGCGTTTTTAAGCTTAACTAAATTTTAGCGTATTACGTGATGTGACTAAATTTTATAGATCATATACATGACTAAACAAACCGTCTACAATGTGAATTGCGTAAAGTGTATTTTTTTCTGATACACTATATTTTAGTTTAATAAGAGATGTTTGTAAACTATAAATAAATTCATAATATGGAAAAAAAATGGATATAATGCCGTTTATGGATGTTAATTTCTGGAAGCCCTTTAGTTGTGTTGCGTTTTCTACCTGAATTAAATTTCAGCATAATATGTGGTGTTTATAAAAATTTACAGATCATATGCAGGGCTGCACAAAAGTAATTTAATGCATTATCATATATGGGTGGTATTCGCCAGTAGTGAATTTTTAACTGTTATACATTTAGCAGAATTAAATTTTAGAAGGCTGAGTAGTATGTATAGAAAATCAATAGATCATATACTGAGCTGCACAAAAGTATTCGAATACCTTTTCGAGTCTTTCTTTCCTTCCTATAATTAGGATATTGCTTTTAAGTTGATTTCCACTAAATGAGATTATTACTTCGGTTTTTCCAACAGTTACACCACCTCAAACATAATCAAAACACCTCAACAGGAAATCAATATGCATTACTAAGGTGTACTATAACACGCTTTCTATGCAGTATTGAGTGCATATAGCATTTATCGTTTATTTGCAGTGACTTACAAAATACTCAATTTATTTGTAGTCTACAAACATCTCTTATTATACTAAAATATAGTGTAGCAGGAAAATGATCATATACATGACTAAAATCTTTCAGCAATGGCTGAAATTGGGTTTTAAACTGCATTATGCTTTTCCTATTTTCTTTATATAGATAACTTCTTGCACCATATCAAAAGCAGAAGTTTCGTAAGCAATATTTGAAAGTGTTGGAAAGTGCTTAATTTGATAGCTTAAGAGGGACAGTTCAGACTAGGAAACCAAGTCCGTAGAGCATAATGTTCCTACCGGATTCCTTTATTAAGGTACATGAGAAAAAATACAATGTTCAAACCCTTGCCTGGAGAGAACCCACACGCGACACGGGCAGGGTGGCTTTGAATGGCATAAAACTAAGAAATATACAAATAAATTCCTCACTGCTGGAAAACAGATTTCCCAAGCGACATTGGGCAGTGAAGTTGGTGGTGGATTTAGTTCACAACGGCATCAGATGAGGCACTTTGGCACTTGTACTACTTGAGTCTTGGTGATTATTATTCGTGGAACAGGGTGTACTCCAGGCCACTAGTGTGTTAAGTTGCATATGTAATCGGAAAAGATGTGAATATTTTTAATCTTTGATAGAAGTGTTGGGCGTGTGCGAATGTTGGGAAGCCAACTCTTAGGGGGCGTGGATGGGTGAACGATGTGCCAGCGCTGCATGAGAGTGCAGTGATGAAATGCATGAGTAGCAGTCCCCAGTTCACCACACTCACAGCGGGGGCAACTGGCACATTTGAATTTGTGCAGATAGGTGTTAAAGGGGCCATGGTCTGTGAGAAAACTAGCTGCGTATGGTGTGAGTGTAAGTACGTTATGAGAAACTTTAGGGATGATGTCATATGTATGCCGGGTATTGACTAATGTATCCCAATACTCCTGCCATTCAGATAAGATCCTGGATTTCAAGATCCTCTTAATAAAAAAGTGAGGTATTGGGATGTGATGATCAACGGCAGTGTTGGTTGTGGTATGCTTGGCCAGTAGATCCGCGCACTCGTTGCCATATATGCCTTTGTGCGTGGAGACATGACCAAGACTAACCTTGTGTAGTAGATGTTTCAGTTTAAGTTTTATCTGTAGTATTAAGGGGTTGTTTGTTCTTGGAGCATGTATAGCCTGTACGTCCGACAGACTGTCACTATAAATGTACACATGAGTGTTGAGAAGTAGAATGGCCCACTCTAGAGCGTACATGATAGCAAATAACTCTGCCTGGAAAACAGAGTTGTTATCGTCTAGCCTGCAGGCCCACTGATGGGTCACCACACCTCCTTCCGTGACGCAAAAGGCTGCAGCCACGCCGATATCTGTGAGATTGCCTCTCCAGATTTTCTTCCATATGTGATTTTTCTTTCTATTATTATTCTGTACCATATTTTTAAAAGTTTATTATTGACCCCCCTCTATGTTTTGGATGTTAAAGAGAGTGTGTTACGGTGATATTTGTTTAATTTTAGTCTTGGGTAATTAATATGTGGAATCCAGTACAGCTGCTTGTCTATAGTAGGGCCCAGAAGCTTAAGGTGTGCGACGTGGTGCATACTGGTGCCGTTGATACGTATGATTGGATTGCGGCCATGAAGCGAGCGTGGTTTATTGAAGGTGAGAGCTTGTGATATAATGCAAATATATGCGTGTCGCGTGATATGATTTTTTGTTCTTCTTTGGATTTTGAGTGCATTTAAAAAAACATGCGCAATATATGAAGCCATTTCATTAGCTTTAACATCTCAAAATTTCAAATTGTAGGGTTATAAATAAGATTGTTTAAAAAAAAGTGCCACCTACGGAAGATATCTGAAACCTAAATTTATAATCTGTATACTCGCAAAATGGTATTTAATGATGTATTACAAGTTACAGTTAAAGGAGTAAAATGGAAAAATGGGTGCTACCAGCGCAGATATCTGAAAGCCAAATGTTTGAAATGTACTCGTGATTTCAAATCAAATGATATATAATAATTGGTGATTAGTTGAAAAGAAATGATTGTATGGGAGCCACCTACCAGTAAACATGTGTAACTATTAAAAATGAACAGATCGTGCAGAGATTTTCTGCCCCATGATTTTATGTATCAGGCTGGAAGAGGTTTGTGAAGAATTATGGAAGTTATTGTGTCCATAAAAAAGTGATATAGATTGATAAATAGATAGAGAGATATAAATAGATAGAGTTTTGAAATGGGATATGGTTTTGGGTTCTAGGGGTCATGATAAGCGTTGATCTGCAAAACTTTTTCAGCAATTCCAACATAGGGAAGAATGTAATAGGTAGTATGTCTTACGAAATCTACCTAATAAAAGCGTATTTAAACAGAACAAAATGTTACACTCTATACATTTTATGTACATTTTATTTTCTACTTTAAAGTGTTTAAATTATTTCATTGTTCCAGCTTTACAGACAGATGGCCTATTTTAGCGAGCGTGGTTATTAACTCCATTTTTTGTTGTAACTCGCATACATATCTAACCATTGTGACAACTTAGAACGCGAAGTAGGTAACATGATGTGGTAGCGTGGATTTCACGTTTATCCACAGGGATATTTAACGGGTAAACTAATAATTTATTTAAAATAATCTATAGTCACCAGTCAAAATAATGTACATAGAAAAAACATTAGAAATTTGTGGGTGTGTCGCAGATTTTAGCTGTGGCTCTACAGAAAAACTACCATTAAACTTCCGTCAGTATTAAGCAAAGTTTCTAAAGTTCAGTAAGTCTGTATATGGATGTTCACATGAACTTATTTAAACAAACTGTGGTTCCAACTCAAGTTCAGAGAATGTAAGCTTGATAGGACGAATGGCTGGCCTTTCACTATCGAATCTCTTGGCTGAGATCGTCGTGAAACGCTAAGTATCGGCCTTAAAACACCAAGATCCGAAGTCAAAAGCAATTGCTCCTTCCACTCGTTACGGAAAAATCACTTTCTGACCTCCCTTGCTCTGCATCTTCCCTTATTTTTTCTCTCTCTGCCGAACCCCTCTCTAGGGGGGTAATTTAGTAATTAATAAAGATGTAGCATAGCAAATTTTTAGTGCCAAGCTCTTTCACTGGCTATGTCCCAAGCCTGCTTACCGATTACTTATCGGTTTCTCTGTTTGTAACCGCCTTTTCTTGGTTAACCATCGGAAACTGTCTTAGCTGAGATGTTGGGAATATTTGTGAACCTTCCATATGTTACACCATAAAGAATATTTGGCGATTTATCACCTGCAGCCGGCTAACTGAAAAATGCCATAAATTTAATTTATTAATTAAATTGATTTGTATTGTCATGTTGTATGTAATGTTGTCATCAGAAACACACCTATGTGTTCCATAATTTTTATAAATTTAGCATATATTAGTAAGTGCTTGAAAAATAGATTACGAATTTCCATCTTTACATACATGAACCAAGTTAAGTTAAATAAAAGTGTAATAATAAGCTTTAAATTTTTCGCTATCTTCTAACATCTTTATCTGACCTTTTAAAATATTTACATACTCGATGTTTATTTAACAAAATGACTTTTCATTAACTCAACTTTCATGGTACTAAAAAAAAAAAAAAAAAAAAAAAAAAAAAATGTGAATATTATTCGGAGATTTAATTTATGAAGAATACATATATTTATTTTATTTTAGAGGAAAGTCTTTCTTCACTGGAAAAATTATTAAACAAACTGAATATTTATAATATGACAAATTATATGTTTCTAGCCTTTCATTTTATTCAAAAGAATTTATTTAAATTAATTTTCCGAAAAATACTTACTTTATTCAGAGGATGTGTATTCTTGTTTAACAAACGCTTATGATTTTTTTCATAAATTTTATTATTATTTAAAAAAAAAAAAAAAAAAAATACGACAAAATTTGATAAAAATATTAATGAAAGTTACATGGCTTGGAATAAATTCCTTTTGATTTTCAAATATTTATACATTTGAAGAAATTTGTTAGAAGATATTAATATTTGATTTATTTATATTTGGTATGTTTTTGTTTTGTTTGTTTTTAGGGTAAGGTACATGCATGCTTAATTTCTCTAAAAAAAAAAAAAAAAAAAAAAAAAAAAAAAGAAAAGAAAGAAAGAAAAATACAGTTATTTAAAATTCCTTTAAAATTTTGGATAAGTATGGTTTTTAATAACAAAGCGTTAATAAACCTTTCCGAAACATTTGATCTTTCATCTGTACCTGATCTCTTAAAATACTTACAAACTTAAAAAATATCAGCACATTATTCTGATAGCAATGAACTTAATTATGAAGACGACATTTCGCTTATAATTTAAAGAAAGTGAAACCTTTGAAAAATTAATAAAGGAAGGATGAATAATATCATAAAATGACAAATTATATCTTTCTAACCTTTCATTTTAATTTAGTGAAATTAATATTCCAAAAATTACTTTGTTCAAATATTTTTTATTCTTGTTTAACAAACGAGTAAGAAATTTTACTTAAATTTTATTGTAATTTTAAAAAACAAATTAACTATATTTAACCAATTACTAGCCTTGCTTCGCCCGTCTAGTCGGATGTGTTTTTTTAAAAAAAACCTAGTCATGGGAGCCTTTGTTGCAACATAGACTTGGCCGTCGCCTTTTTTCGTATTCATAAATCATTCATACGGTGATCCATTGCAGCAGGGTCGTGCACGCTTCAGGCCCTGAAACCGTGAATACGGCAATCGTTATAACCAGGGTCCTCACTATAACAAAGCCGCTATTAACGATTTGTGTGTTACGTGGCTATAAGTCTTTAATATGGTGATCAGTATTTAAATTGTAAATATCTATTTCCAAATATGTTTTTTGAAAAGAGGAGATATCGTACTATATTTTGTAAAAAAGATTGTAATCGGGTCGCTAAAATGCGTTAAAGTGAAAATAACTTATAAATAGTTACATAAAAAAAATCTAATCAAAATTTCATCTACAAGATCACTTTGTTGCCAAAGTAAAGTATAATTCTGAAGCAAATAATTCCTGAAAAAAAACATGTGCTCAATTTATGGACAATATTCTCCTGGCGTCACAATGATGTGATAAATTTGATATTTCTTTTGGTCTTTTAAGCAAAAGTGCAAGAATTATATTTAAGTTTTTTAATTTGATCGAATTTTTATTCTTGTTTCTTTATATTACAAACGCATATTATAAATGCTTATTTGGTATTTGGAATAAATTTTTAACTTTTAAAAATCATGTATATGTAAGAATTCATAAACACACACATATAGATGTTTAGAACAAGTTTTTTCAAATACTTTATTCCATCATTTCTAACCGTACAGATTTTGTTGTATATTGCTTACAATAGTATAATTTTTATTGAAAGTTATAACAAACGAAAAAGGAGCGAAAATTAATACTTAACTAATACTGACAACCGCTCGTTTTCAATAAATATCAATATGGTTACTTTACAATAGGAAAGCAAATCATGTCCATAAAAATCTAAATAATGTATTATTATTTTTTTAAAAACTCTAATTGATCTTTGATATTAAACAGAATACATAAAATTTTCTACTTGAACTTTTCATTGCAATCTAATTCTAAAAGTCTTTTTAAACAATACTTATTTTTTTATTCTATTTAAGGATAAAAATTTGTCAAATTTATGAATAAGTAGCAAATAGTCATATTTGCATTCCGCTCTTTATTGTAGAGGTATTTTTTGACAAGCTATTCATATTCAAATTTATTCTGTGAAAGTACAAGTCATTTTGCCTTTATAAAAAATAAAATAAGTAATCAGCATTTGAAAACGAACGGTAGTTGTTGAGTTCTTTATTTCTAAATATAGATATATTTTCTATAGATTTGAAATATGATATCGGAATCATGGGTCGCTTTGTTCGCAGAATTCAGACCAGTGCAGTGAAATTTGAAACACATATATATATATATATATATATATATATATATATATATATAATGTGTTTAATTTTTTTTTTATTTTTTTTTTACCGACTTCCGACCAAGGAGGTGTACAACTCGTTTGTATTTTTCTTTCTATGCATGTCCAGGCATAACTTTTGAATTGGTGCTCCGATTTTTTCAAATTATTTTTTTAAGGACTGGTTCAGGTGGCGGTCCCATTTCAATGTAATTATGACATATAAGTGATATGTTCGTCTGTCTTTGTTTACTATGTAAGCTCTATTTTTTTTGTAAAAATTGGCCAATCATCTCGAATTTTGAATATAGTGTTAAGGTACGCAGTACTATTGTACATTTTTAAAATAGTTTTTGTATCGTGTATAGTTTTTTACCCACCCTTGTTAACCCCTTTGCGGCGAGTGTTTTTTACACTTCTTTTAAGTTTTCGACACCATTATTTTTTATAAATTAGAATTTTTGCCTTATTTAATCATTGAAAATCTGAGTTTAAATAATGCGAACATTTCTTTATTAAAATACTGGTTTTCATATTCAGCGATTTTGTTCACCCTAAACGTCACGCATACGTGTCGCTCGTTCCAAAGGGGTTAAAGAATTTAATATACCCTCATCTACGGTGCGAACGTTTAACAGAATAAATATTATTTTTATGCAAATTTTTTATGTTTATCCCTATTGTGGACACTGGCCACTTCCGATTGTTCCTTTACAATCGATTAAAAAATAGAAAGTAGCGTAAGTAGACGTAGCGTGAGTAGATTAAGTAAAAAAGCAGAGTAGTAAGAATTAATGAAAGATTTATTTTTAAATTTAACAATTGAGGCATTGACATGGGAAGCGCCAAAAATGAAACTATCTCTTCCATGCCTAAGGCACTAGAGTTTATTACTTGAGCCATCTTGCGAACATCATAAGAAATAAAATAAACGGGATATGGACTTATTCTCTTTCCCACACTGTTAAAAATTAATCCGTAAATTCACAGTAAAACTACTGACAGCAAAGTTGCCGGACATTTCTCGTTCCGTTAGTAGATTTTCCGTATTGAGAGATAAAAGAAGGAAAAACTCCGTTTGAAGAAGCGGTAACTTTCCGTTGCGCTCTCAGAAATACTTTCTTCAAATCCCGGCACTACCAGGAAGGAAAATTTTCCGTTATGAATAACCTCAGTTAAAAAAAAAAAAAAAAAAAAAACACATCTCTCTTTGAGCTGCCATCTGTGTACTATTACGGGAATATTTATTATTTGATATACTTCAAGAATATTTTCTGGCTGACCTCGGCTCGAAACAGAGACGTTAGTGCCTTGAGTCTTACCGGTAAGACCAGTAAGTAGGCGCTTGCTAGAATAAGAGTTTGAAACGATGATACGGTATTTCTTCAAATTTCGGTTGGGGACTTAAACAATTTGGAGTTTAGAAACCTGTTAATTTTGAAGTTAATAGTGAGGAAATTTCGTTATGAGATGATGGTTGAGCTTTTAAAACTTTAGTATTAATAGAAGATGAAAACATGAAGTATACATATTCTTAATTTAATTGTTAGATGTAAAATATGAATATTATATTTTGAATTAAATTCAATAAAATATGTTTGCTTTTTTTGAAAAAATCGATTTTTTTTCAACTGTTATATATTTTAAATGTATTCGTTTAGAATATATTTTCAGTGTGAGTGTTTTTTATAACTTTAAAAAATAAATTGCGAATAATTTTAAAGGAATGAGAAAATTATTTGTTATTTTTTTTTAATTCGGAAGCATTATTTTTGTTTGTTGCTTTTTTGAGTAAAATCGATTTTTTCCCCTTAATTTAACAATTATATTATATTTTTATATATTCAACATATATTTTTTAATCTGTTTGTGTAGAACATATTTTAAGTGCGAATATTTTTAGTATAACTTTAAAAAATAAATTGCAAATAATGTTAAAAAGAAGGAAAATTAATTGTTACTTTTTTAATTCGAAAGTGCTGTTTTGTTGTTGTTTTAAATAAATTCTAATTTATTTAAACCATATATGAAATATGTCGGCCATATATGAAATTAATGATAATAAAATTTCCTACATTTTATGTCTTAAAAGTTTTTTTTTTATCCCTGATAAATGGTTTTGCGTGAGAGTGCAGCAAAAATAGGTGTTAAAAGCCAAAAATTCTGAAAAAAAAAAAAAAAAAAAAAAAAACGGGAATTACGGCACCGTAAGTCGGTTAACATGAAAACTAACCATTTTACGCAAACCTTGACCATTAGTGATACTAAAGATTATATGATTGACTACATTTTACAATGAAGTTGCCTGATAATAAATACGACTTATTATGAATCATTATTTAATTATAAATAATTATGTACATTAATAAGAAACATTAGTAAGTACATTTACAAACAGTAAAAAGTAAAAATCTTCTTTCCGCATTCTTTTATTTGAAGACCCCTGCTGTTCATCGACATCTACAACATAGGAAATATATTTATGGAATTAGTGGGTGTTTTTATTACTACCAATATTATAGAATAAATGTTTTCTTAATGGTAAATAGTTGATACCTTGTGGCATGGCTTGTTCTTCTTCCATTGGGTCCACTGTTCAATGGGTGGGCAATCCATCTCCAGCTCGGTTTCAAGGTCTAGCTCGTCTTCCTTTATTTGACTCAGCCATGCCTTTTTGTACACCCAATCTCGTTGGTAGTTCTTTATACAGTTGCAGGATGCAACCTTCAACAAAGCAGGAAGTAGTACAATGAACACAGGCCAGTTCCCTTGTTTTCTTCCATCCCTAATCTTCAACATTTTTTTAAACCCCAAGTCATTGCTAGACCTCGTGATATACTCTTAAAGATTTTTGTCGTGCTGCAGCTGCAGAGGGTAGTTAAGCAGTTATGTTCGAACTGCATCTAAAGGCTGACTTCTTGTACGAAATATACCTTAGGTGGTTCAGCGAAGGCACATTCCTCCCACAACAGCCGTAGAGTGAGACAAGAAAACGTTCCGCAGCAGGTGCAACCGTCTCCTGAGTAGCGTTAGAGTCTTTGAATAGTTTAACAACGACATGTGTGTCAGTAACATGTGGATTCTTCACAAGAGTTTTGAGGAACTTCATTTTCCCTTGCATAAGCAGTGCTGACGTTGTATCGCAACCGCTCATAGCAAGTATAGGATGATGATGTTTCCCGCAACGGTAGAACTCACAGCATTATTTGAAGAAAATTTCGCTGAAGAAACAGTGTCCTTCCCAGGTTTTAAAAAGAAAACGTTTTCATCCCTGTAGAGACTTACAAAATGACCAAGAAGTCTACATTCCCCCAATTACAATCACCGTCTCATTTGATGGAGCCAAGGACAAAGCATTATTTACAATAAAGTCTTGCATGTAATATCTGCTGGTGAATACTCAATCATCATAGATATTATCCGACATTTGTATTTGGGTTAGCACGAATCTTATCTTTGGGCATGGTAGGTATCATTGTGTCGTAAAACAATACGTCAGTTGAAGCATGTTTCCTTGATCTTCCCATACGCACAGCAGTTTTTGTACCACCTTGTCCGTCATCAGAGTAGCCATCAAAGACAATTACTGCCCGTGGTTGATATTTTGACTGCACTTACTCAATATATTTGTCGCAGATTGAAGAAACAGACTGATTCTTAGACAAAAAAAAAACCCACCATCAATGCCGAATTGAACACTGCCGCTGAACCGCTTGTTTGTTAGGGGCTTGAATGCCTTGTAGAGAGTAGATTTGGTTCCTTTTCTTAAGCCGTTGTTGAATAGGAATAAGGAATCAGGGCCTTGATCGTACGTCGAAAACTTCTCAAGGTCTTCATCTGAATGCTTTGCAAATTCGTTGGAACAGCGTTGTGAGAGTAATGGGAACCAACTCGCTCTCTACTCGTATATCACACTGGTCATTACAGCAAGAGGTTTTGCTCTTTGTGGGGCGATTGACCAGAGCTGTTTCACCCCATGCGTAACCAAACGAAAAGAACTGCAGATAGGATTCCGACAGCTGCTTTTCAACGACAAAGATCGCCCAAACTTTCTTCTGTGTCAAATAACTTGATTTTGTTTCCAGTGATCCGCTTAGGTTAAAAATAAAACTTTTAGGAACCGAAGTCCGTGTCAACTTTTATCAGAGAAAATGTGTTTTAGTTACTTTATTTTTTTGTTACTTAAAAGAGAAATTGAGAAGTCTTTATTATTTTCCTAAAAGCAAATGGGGAATTTGATCACGAGTATGCGCATTTTTATTTATTTTTTAGTTATGAAGAAAACAATCAATTTCAAATACATAAAATGTAATCAATCATATAATCTTTACTATCATTAATGGTCAATGTTTGCGTAATATGGTTAGATTTCATGTTACATCGACGTACAGTTGTGTAATACCTGTTTTTTTTTTTTTTAGAGCTTTTTGCTTTAAACACCTATTTTTGCGGCACTCTCATGGCTAAACTATTTCTCCGAAAAAAAAACTTTTAAGACATAAAATGTAGAAAATTTCATTCTCTTTAATTTTATATATATAGTCGAATTTCACGTAAGATGTATAGTTTTGGACTTATTTAAAAAAACAACAGGAAAAGTCCATTTTTTATTCGTTTTTTGCAGAAACGCATATTTCACAGGGAAATTCTTGTTTGTGAACTTCAGATTCGTGTTCAGCGATCCAAAAAACAAAAAGGTACCAAATATACACTAGTGTGCAAAACTTAAGCAACAAACACAAAATGCTAATTTCTGAACACGTGAGTACTCAAAAGGAAATTCTATAAACAGCAAGTGTAGAAAATAGGTACTAACCTAACAGCACAGCCAGTCGATGTGAAGTCTTTTTGACATCACAAATGGTCACAATTGTCACAGTCACTACAATGAATATAAATGTGTTATCTTTCATTCGTCTCATTTTTACTCTCATTTGGTCACTCCACTTAACAGTCTCCATGATTGCTGCTTTTTGACGAGTCACCAGGTGTCTTTACAATGAAATCACGAGCGTAAGGAAGTCACAGTGATTTCTGTGTAAATTTCTGCGTTAAGCAGGATTGTCTAATTTCACATTGTCTGGTCGACTGCGACAAGCCATATCAAAATCCTCACAGAAAAAAAAATACAAAAACAGTATATATATATATATCATCATTAAGAGTCAAAAGCAATATTTGACTTGATGCCAGCTCGAAACATACAGGTTAATTATATATATATATATAGAGAGAGAGAGAGAGATTTAATTAGAATGTTACAAGAACTTGATATGTTTTTATATGCTTAGTAGCTTGATATGTTTATATATATTATTGAAATTCAGGATGATGAAAATGATTTTTGGGTATCCGTGCCATTCCTCTATCCCTGAGCTATTCCAGAGAAATTGACCAGATTTTCACCAAAATGAAGTAATTTTGAAAAGACTACCGATTGAAAAGCTACTGACCGATTTGTACGGGATAGCTCAAAGGTAGAGAAATGGCACGGATAGCCAAAGGCACCCGGTTCGAGTCCATTTACATAATATACGTCTTTTTGAACGTGTGTTACAATTTTGTTACTATATTTTTGTTGTTGTTGAAAATGGATCGTTTTGGAGGTTGTCCCATATAAATGTCATCATCATTCAAAAATAGTATGTTTGTCTGTCTGTCTGTGCTTTTTCCTTTATAGAAGCTGCAAGGCTGTGATTTCCTTAAAAATATGCAAATTTCTACGAAATTTTATTTTGTGATTAGTTAAGTATTTTTACGAAAGTCAGAGCACTAACGGATTGACACAAAGACTTTTCAGCTATGTTAGAAAGTGAAGAAAAAAACATTAGTTATATTTTGTTGTTTATTTTTGAAGTAATTTAAATGTAACAATTTCCGTGTTTATCCCTTTAAAACAAACTTCGAATTATTTAAAAAATACTAGCCCTTTGACGCATATATAGACAACCTGCCATGTCACATCCAGAAGGCTTGTCTCTGACATGCTGAGACACCTGACGTTTCAAGCTGACGACGTTAAAACAGGAGCAACAAACTTCACGACAAACAAACAAAAAATCCGTAAATATTTCTTTTTAAAGAGAAGTACGGATGTTAAATGAGGTACGTTTTTCTGGTACATTTATAAAAAGTTACCCGATATGACTGTAACCAAAAATAAATCTGTAATCTTTAGTGAACATCCGTTTCAAATTCATCCAACCCTGTTGACACCTCTGTCTAAATGACAAGTTGAATTTCGCCTCAGAAAAGTTTGATGTGATGCTGATATCGTGCTTGCACATCAGCATCGTCTTTGTGTGACATGTGAAATCCATCGCAGATTGATTGATGTCAGCTGTGACATCATTCCTCGGTTTTTCACTTCCCGAATTTGTGAAGGTTGATGATTTTCGCTTTATTCATGGGCTGATAAATGACAGTCATAGAAATAATACATGATTTCGAAGAATAATGAAATTTTTTAATGGTGTATGGCTAAACTGTGCTTCTGACTGTCTACCTTAATGTCACCCCCCGCTTCCTCCCCCCGCTCCCAAAAGGTACTATGTACTTCTGAGATATTCGCTTGCATTTAGATCTAATTTTAAATTAAAGGAAATATTTAACAATTCTCCTTTAATCAATCCCATTGTCTGAATCTCAGAAGAACAAAGTGCCTATATTTGGGTTGATTGATTGGGGTAGAAAGCCTAAAATTTAATAAATATAATAAAATAATAAAATAAAATCTAATAAAATGCCCAGCTTAAAATTTAATAAACAGAAATTTGGCACAAAACTAGAATTTCAACAAGCATTATTCTCTCTATATACATTATTAAAATCACAGCATTGAAGTACGATCTTTGGGTATGTAAAACAATCTTGGATTTTATATGTGTGTAATCACATTTGAGTAATATATATTTTATATAAATATGAACTTTTTATACGTATAATCCTACATTCAAGTACAAGAAAATATCTTCGTCAAATCTTTTAATAGAATTTCAAAACATAAACTGAGATAGATTATTAGATATTGCTTTATTGTTAAGCACAATCTACCAATTTTCGAATAAGGAGGATTCAAGGCATGGGCTCAAACTAGAGTCCTTGAATTGGGTCGAATAACCATACTTAACCCGGCCCTCGATTCAGATCAGATAGCGTTGGTGGTAATTTGTTTCGTTGTGGGTCTAGTTCAAGTCGGGTCGACTTTAACTCTTTCGGTTTTGGGTTAACCGAATTTTCAAAAAGAAAATTCAGATGTTATATATATATATAAAATAAATCGGTCAAGTGCGAGTATAACTCGCACTCAAAGGGTTCCGAACATTAAATTTATTAATTAAAAAACTACTACTACCTCTAATTTTTTCATAATTTTAGTTTCAATAGATACGGAAATAGGAGGTAAAGGGGACATATCCTTCCAGCATATTTTCGACATTATCGCTGAAAATATAATACCTAAAATTAAAACAAATATATTTTTGAGTTCGATGTTACGAGATCTTTCGAACAATTACCCTACACGATATATAAAAAGATTTTTTTTTAAGTAACTTAATTAATATCTCGGCTAATTACCGACATTTTTTTTTTCGAAAATCATTATAAAATACCCTTCGATGATTCTGCGTCGATACATACCTCGAGCGTCCGTCAACACGCCCGCCGACCGCCTGAAAAGTAAAGTTTGTGTGTAACGAAAAAATGCGTTTTTCTCAAAAGCTATAAACCTAATAAAAACGCTATAGTTTTCCAGCAAGTTTTAAATAAACTCCTACTACCCCTAATTTTTTTATAATTTTAATTTCAGTAGATTTGTAAATAGAAGGGAGGGGAACATATTTTTGCAGTGCATTTTCGACGATGTCTCTGAAAATATAATACCTAAAATTAAAACAAATATATTTTTGAGTTCGGTATTACAAGATCTTTCATACGATACCACACACGATAGACAAAAAAAAAACTTAACTTTCTTTTTTTCAAATAACTTATTTATCCCCCTAAATTTTTCCTAAACATATTTCTGAATCACTAATAATCTGAAAATATGTGCGTGGAAAGGCTTTATAACTTTCCCGAGTTTGAACTTTCCGCTGCCCTACGAGAAAAAAGGTTGTGACAGATGGACCAACAGACACAGGAGTGATCTTATAATGGTTCCGTTTTTACTTTGTACGGAACCCTAAAAATGGACATGAATGATTACTTATATCCTTATTTTTCAATATAAAATATGAAATTAATATTAGACGTAATACTATAACTTTTTTTTTCATATGATAATTGTAATAAAAAAATTTCATTAAAAAAAAAATTATATTTCCTTTCGCGTTTCGAGTCGATATCGGGTCAACGAAAATTTTTTTATCGGCTTTTAGTCGGGTTTCGGGTTTACTCCAAAAAAAATTTTTGGTTTCGAACACCAATCCGTGCAAAATTATAGCTTAAACTGCTTTGTATGAAATGTTATTAGCTCAATCTGCCTCCCCTCCCCCCCCCCTCCACGCCGTATTCCGAAAAAAACAACTCGCTACAGACTTCATTTTGAATTCGACTAATAACAGTATCATATTTAATGGACATCATTAAACCGTTTCCGCACTCTTTTTATTCAATAAACTAACATATTTTGTTAATAGTAACGTTTATGGGGTTTAACCTTGCATTATAGTAATCACATTAACTAATGGCAGCATATTTATTTTTCAAAATGATATCGCCCAATGAATACAGTGACAGCGTTTCTTTTCAAAAGATTTTATTAACATAATCAACAAAACAAACTTTAACTACCAAATACATCAACCCCAATCACTTTAATTCATTCTAGACATCCCAAAAACATCGTCATAATTTTTTAACTAGCATTCTAAAGCATTTTTCGACGAAATTAATCAAATTTACTCTCATCAACATTTCATTTTAATTTAATCGCCACACATTTCCAGAGATGCATTTGCAAATTTTCTTCTAGTATCACCTTTCGCCATACTATTCAAAATGGTGATTACATAACCTTTTCTAAGGGTTTTCAATTTCGCTTCATTAAAATAAAAATTCTTCATGATGAAAAGAAACGTTGGATCTGTTAATTTTTTCCTCTTATAAAAGATTTCTTAGAGATGAGATTGTTATTGAGTTTTTCAATTATGGGATTGCGAAAAATTACAGTTTAATTGAAGTTCTCACTGCTTAACACGTACATTTTTTTTAATTAAATGAATTCTGAAATTCACAGATGAAATAAGCAGACAAGAGGCTTCAGAAAATGAAATGAAAAACTTTTAATGGAAAACATTATTATTTAAAATAACTACTACATACGCATGATAGAAATAATAAAGGATTTCGAAAAATGATGAGGATTTTTTACACTATGTAATTTTTCAATTTCAGATATACTTCATATTCAGAGTGACTTGTTTCTCTTTACAGGCTTTATTTCTAAATATGACAAATAATAATCATATAATTAACTATAATCAAATAATAATCGTATTCAATGTGTCATGTATTCATGTAGGGGAGACCGGCGCAAGATGAAGAGTGGGGCAAGATGACGAATGTCTTAATTTTTCCGTTTTCCGCTAGATGGCAGCATCAACCGGACACTACTGGCTCTCCTATCGGCCGTTCGTTAAACAATACTATAGAGACGCTGAAATCGCCATTTTTGTGTCAGTTGTGAAGCTTTGATTGTTTTCCGCTGCCACGTTATAACTTTTATGCATGTGTAAATAAGCTCTGCTACAGATACAGGTAAGATATATCGTTTCTCTTTAATATTTATGAGTAACTTAGTTTAAATACTACCTATTAACATGAATAAATGTCAATTAATCGCCTTCCTTCATGGCAATGAAAACGAATTTTTTTAAACAGGCAGTCCGGGGCAAGATGACGAGCTCGTCATCTGGCCCTGTGTTTCGGAATTTATTAAACTAACTATGTTGTCCATTCTATTTAAATCCTGTAAACGCTTGTTTGTCCGCACGATCTTGCGCTTCTATCTCCTCTGGGGCTAAGGGGCGCATGGGATCCGGGGAGGTGTCGTTCGAAAGGGGGCGACCAGAGGAAGACATTTTTGCCATCCGCTAAGCCCTAGCCTCCTGAAAGAAAAACCCTATCGGAGTCCGTATCTCCACTTCCAAGCGTCCGATCGGTACGAGGATAGTACCGTTTGACGGGGTCAAGACCTCCCCCTCACCCGCTGGTCCCCCTCCTCCCAAAAAATTCAAAAAGCGTTTAAGGCATTGTGACCCACCAACAGAAGAATGGATCCAGTGCTGTAAATGCCAAGAGTGGTGGCATGAGGAATGTTCCAATTATGAAAATGGCATTTTTATTTGTGACTATTGTTAGCTGCACAACTAAACACTTCAAAATTACGTTACAATTAATGCATTATGCTTAGTTTGATACTTTGTAAGATGTAAAAACACAGTTATCATTTGTTAAACCATGTAACATATTCAAAAGATAAAATATGTTCAATCTTTTTCAGTGTTGTCATCTTGCCCCAAGGCCAAAGTTATCTTGCCTCAGTACTGGGGCAAGATGACGATTTGTAAATGTTATGAAAAAATAAAATTATCCTTTATTTTTTTTATTTGAAAAATTAAATGGTAATGTATTTAATACTACAAAGGTATACTCTATCAGTTCATTTAAAATTAATTTTACTATTACTTCAAAATAAATTAATAAACAACAAAAATTGTTAACATAGTCATCTTGCCCCGGTCTCCCCTAATAATCGTATTCAGTACCAATTTAGAAATACTTTTATTCACTACATTATTGAATCTTATGTATATTATATAGCAAAAACATAACGGTGAGTAACGCTGGCGTCAAATTCATGGTGGCAACGCCTGATCAATAAATTTCGCTTCTACTGCAAATTTTTGTAACTTTTAGACATCGAGCAGTTTGAATTTTTACTTCGTCGAATATCAGAAAAATTTTCTTTGAAATGAAGTTTATTTGAAAACTGCATCTCAATTTACTTATTTTTTATGGTTTTAAAAATAATTTTTAAGCATGAATTTTTAAAAATATATCTGAAGCGCGTGCAGCCCTTTGAACCTAAAATAAGGTATTTAGTTTAATATTTGTTTCTGGCTGATATTTCATAACAAAATTAAAACTTCGTCAATAAGTAAATAAAATAATATAATAATATAAATACAACACAAATTTAACGGACGTGTAATCGAATTGCGCGCTTAAACCACTGAAATTATCAGAATCAAAAAGGCTGCTATAAGTAGCAAAATCTTTGCCGATTTCTTCGGCTATTTACTCCTGTCGTGCGGCCAATACGAAAGTATTGCTTTTTATAATTTCAAAACTTTATTTGAATAAATTATTGATATTTTTGGTAAAAAATTGTATTTTTGTTGCTGTTAGTGGAGTAATCTAAAAAAATATGTTATGTGTAAAAAATCTATTACAGTTTTCAATTTAAAAAATTGTTTTCACCTACATTATGTAACCCGGGAAGCCCGGGTTGGATTCCATAGTTTTATTGGTGGCATTTATACACTGCAAAAAAAATTGTTGTGCGCGGTAGCATATTACTGCTTATTTTACTGTCTATTACTGTTAATTTTATAGTATAATACTGGCAGTTGCGATGCCAGTATTATACTGTAAAATCAACATTTTTTTTTTTCAGTGTAGTGTTTAATTCTAGCATTATATTAATCACGTCATCAATTTGCAGCATATTTCTTTTTTCAAAAACATATTTCCCAATAAATACAATTAGAAGGTCTCGTTTCAAAAGATTTTATTAACATATTCAACAAAATAAAACTGAAATACCAGATACATTTCAATCCTAATCATTTTTAATTCATTCCAGATATCCCAATTGCACGGTCATAAATCTTTTAAACATCCCCTAAAGCGTTTTAATTTCGACAAAGTTCCTCAATCAAATTTAGTCTCATCAAATTTTCATTTTAACTGAAAAGACTTTTAATTTAGTTGTCACACATTTCTATAGATGCATTTGCATTTGCATTTTTTTCTTCTTCTTCTTCTTTTTTTTTTTTTTTTTTTTTTTTTTTTGTTTTGTTCGAGTATTATCTTCCGCCTGCTATTGAAATAAAGATGACATCGTCTTTTTTAAGGGTTTTGAATTTCGTTTCATTTAATATATATATATATATATATATATATATATATATATATATATATATATATATGTGTGTGTGTGTGTGTGTGTGTGTGTATGTGTGTGTGTGTGTGTGTGTGTGAAATTAAACGTGGATCAGTAATTTTTTTTTCCTCTTGTAAATTATTTCTCTGATATTGTTGTTAAGTTTTTGAGTTTTTGAGATTGAAAGAATTTACTGTTTAATTGAAGTGTTCGTTGCTTAATAAGATTTTTTTTTTTTAAATAAGATTTGAAATTCATAGATAAAAGAACAAACGAGAGACATGAGAAAATAAAATGAAAATATTTAATGTAATACATTATTGCTCAAAAAAGTTATTGTCTATGTTTTGCTCCAAAAATTCTTAATATTATTTTAACACTTTCCAATATAGTTTTATGTGTTTATGACATCCGTTCGTCTTTCTGTAAACACGTACGTCTGAAAGTGTCTTTCACCCTAACAATCGTAAATATACTTAAATTGGAAAACATTTATGTATGTTATTCACTATAGAATATTCCTTATTGCAAATTATGTGCATAACAATTGTGGTTCTTTACAGTGACATGCAAAAAGAATCCTGCTGCCTTTCAGCCTATATTACAATTTGAAGTATATTTTAATTGCATTAATCTGTTTCAAACAGAACATTAAATAGACATATGTTAAGGCGGTTCTCAAAAATATATTTTTACCCGCTCAACAACGGGAAACTGTCTGACACATTCTCTGACTCATTTTCAAACGTAAAAGCATGAAACTTGCAGACATAAACATTGAAGCAATTTGTTATCAACCTTTTTTTTCATTTTTTGATAAATGAATTACATCTCGTGTTATAAGCGACTGTAGTTTTATGAGGCAGTTTCGTTCCTCTCCCACACTGTCGTGTCCGGATATATGGTACAAAATGCCAATTTTGACAGTATTTTCTAAAAAATCTTCTGCGTTTACTGAAAAATGAAAAAAAAAAACAGTTCGATTACATAGCTTCTGAATAAGAGCACCTGCTAATTCCATGCATTCGAGAAAAAACATGAATTAATAAATGCGTCAAAAAGTAGCCAGTTTGGATTTAAGAACCACCTTAAGTTGGGGTTTACTATAGTTTATTCTTAATTGAAAATACTGTGCTTAACATTTATCGTTCTTTTTCAGGAACACCGGAAAAAATTCGGATATATCACAGTTTATGGACTAAGCTCTACGTGTGATTTTGACGAAGTTACTCAATCAAATTTACTCTCAGCAAAATGTTGTTTTATCTGAAAAGACTTTTAATTTAGTCCTCAGACAATTGTAGAGCAGCATTTAAGTTTTTCTTTTTTTTTTTTCTCTTTTTCGAGTATATCACTTTCTGCCGTACTGTTAAATAGAAGATGACATCGTCTTTTCTAAGGATTTCGTTCTAAAGATTTTCGTTCCATTCAACTGTTATTATATTTCAAATAAAGTGGAGAGTCAAAATACGTCCATTAGAATTAACTTTTAAATATACACTAAAAACACTTTTTATTTTGCTTAAAAGACTTCAACATAAACCTTAAAGATGTTAAAATTTAAAATTTACATGTTTCGATTTGTTCATCAAATCGTCATCAGAATATATACAAACCATAAATATAATGTACATAAAAAACGAGAGATCAATTTAATTAAAAATTAAAAACCAGAGAGTCTGAACAGTCACTATGTGAAAGAATGTACAACGCCCTCTATCCTTTTAATTTTAACACCGCTCTTAGATTCATCTACAGACCGCATCCCACTATTATTCAACCACTCAACCCAAATTTTCCAATTGTTCCAGTTTTTATTTTCAACTTTTTGTGAGGGATATTGAAATTCATTTAAGCAGCTCGAAAGCATGTAATGATACGTTGTCATTTAATATTCCGAAAATTTGGGTTGAGTGGTTGAATAATAGTGGGATGCGGTCTGTAGATGAATCTAAGAGCGGTGTTAAAATTAAAAGTATAGAGGACGTTGTACCTTCTTTCACATAGTGACTGTTCAGACTCTCTGGTTTTTAATTTTTAATTAATTTAATCTCTCGTTTTTTATGTACATTGTACTTGTGGTTTGTATATATTCTGATGACGATTTGATGAACAAATCGAAACATGTAAATTTTAAATTTTAACATCTTTAAGGATTATGTTGACGTCTTTTAAGCAAAATAAAAAGTTTTTTAGTGTATATTTAAAAGATTTTCGTTCCATTAAAATTAAAATTCTTCGTCTTGAAAAGAAACGTAAATCCATTAATTTTTGCCTCTTAAGAATCATTTCTTAAAGATTGCTGTTGAGATTTTCCGTTGTAGGATTTCAAGATTTTCTAATTTAATTGAAGTTCTGGATATTTGAAATGATTTATTTAAAAATTAAATAAGCTTTTACATTTTCGGTACTTTTATGTTAGCTGGGCGCCAGTGATAACTCGCCAAATCTTGTTTCAATTGGAATCATTTGAATTGCAACCTTTTACATGAAATTTTGTTACTTGTATTGAAATATTTGTGTTTACGTATTTTATTACGATTATATTTTAGCTATTTTTAAGTAAGTTTTTAAGTTATTATATTGCAATGTTAAAATATTAACTACTTGTTATTATCTAATGTTGAAAGGTTGGCAAAAAAAAAAAAAAAAAGCGTTGGCGAGATTCAAAAAATTTTTCCGATCACTGGCGCCCGGCTAACATAAAAGTACCAAATTTTCAGATGTAAGAACAAAAGACAGATTTGTGAAATTGAAATGAAAAACGTATAATAAAAACCATTATTATTAAATAAAATACTGTATATGCATTTATAGAAATAATAAATGATGCGAATTTTTATACTTTGAGATTTTTTAAATTTTCAGATATAACTAAACTTGTTTAAACCTCTTTAAAGGCTTTATTTCTAATTATGACAAATAATAATTATATTTAATGGTCATTATTAGAACTGTTCAATAATGTTTTTTGTTCAATAAATTATTTTATTAATAGTTACATTTATGGTGTTTACTGCTTGAATTATATTACTCACGTAGACAACATTTTTTTTTTTCAAAAAATATAGTTCAATAAATATTTACAATGAGAACATTTCCAGTCAAAAGGTTTTATTAACATATTCAACAAAACAAATCACAAATACCAGATACGTTTGAACTCCAATCACTTTAATTCATTCAATATATCCCAAATACATCACCATAATACTTTTAACCATCGCCATAATACAACCGCCACCCTAAAGCACTTTAATTTCAACGAAGTTCTTCAATCAAATTTACTCTCATCAAAATTTCATTTTAGCTGAAAAGACTTTTAATTTAGTCGTCACACAATTCTAAGAGATTCATTTGCATTTTTGTTTTTCAAGTATCACCTTCCATCGTGCCATTCAAATGGAGATGACTTCGCCTTTTCTATGGGTTTTGAATTCTGTTTTACTAAAATAAAAATTCTTCTTTCGTGAAAAGAAACGTGGATCTGTTAAGATTTTTCTCTTGCAAGTGAAATCTTAGAAATTGTTGTACAGTTTTTTCAATTATAATTACAGGATTGAAAGAATTTATAGATTTATTGAAGTGCTCATTGCTTAACACGGCGGATTTTTTAAAATGAAATACGCTTTGAAATTCATGGAATTTATAGCTCAATTGAAGTACTGATTGCTTAACACGACTTTTTTAAAATTAAATACACTTTGTAATTCATAGATGAAATGAGCTCATTTTAGCTGAAAATACTTTTAATTTAGTCGTCACACATTTCTATGATATAAATATTTACAATGAGAACATTTCCAGTCAAAAGGTTTTATTAACATATTCAACAAAACAAATCACAAATACTAGATACGTTTGAACTCCAATCACTTTAATTCGTTCAATATATCTCAATTGCATCACCATAATACTTTTAACCATCACCATAATACTTTTAACTGCCACCCTAAAGCACTTTAATTTCGACGAAATTCTTCAATCAAATTTACTCTCATCAAAATTTCATTTTAGCTGAAAAGACTTTTAATTTAGTCGTCACACATTTCTAAGAGATTCATTTGCATTTTTGTTTTTCAAGTATCACCTTCCATCGTGCCATTCAAATGGAGATGACTTCGCCTTTTCTATGGGTTTTGAATTCTGTTTTACTAAAATAAAAATTCTTCTTTCGTGAAAAGAAACGTGGATCTGTTAAGATTTTTCTCTTGCAAATGAAATCTTAGAAATTGTTGTAGAGTTTTTCAATTATAATTACGGGATTGAAAGAATTTATAGCTTTATTGAAGTGCTCATTGCTTAACACGATGGATTTTTTAAAATTAAATACGCTTTGAAATTCATGGAATTTATAGCTTAATCGAAGTGCTGATTGCTTAACACGATTTTTTAAAAATTAAATACGCTTTGTAATTCATAGATGAAATGAGTCCATTTTAGCTGAAAATACTTTTAATTTAGTCGTCACACATTTCTAAGAAATTCCTATGTATCACCTTCCATCGTGCCATTCAAATGGAGATGACATCGTGTTTTCTAAGGGGTTTGAATTTCGTTTCATTAAAATAAAAATTCTTCGTTCGTGAAAAGAAACGTGGATTCGTTAAGTTTTCCACTTGTAAATTAAATCTTAGAAATTGTTGTTGAGTTTTTACAATTATAATTTTGGGATTGAAAGAATTTATAGCTTAATTGAACTGCTCATTGCTTAATACGATTTTTTAAAATTAAATACGCTTTGTAATTCATAGATGAGACGAGCTCATTTTAGCTGAAAATACATTTAATTTAGTCGTCATACATTCCTAAGAGATTCCTAAATATCACCTCCCATCGTGCCATTCGAATGGAGATGATATCGCCTTTTCTAAGGGTTTTGAATTTCGTTTCGTTATAATAAAAATTCTTCGTTCGTGAAAACTAACGTGGTTCTGTTATTTTTTTCCTCTGGTAAATGAAATCTTAGCAATTGCTGTTGAGTTTTTCAATTATGGGATTGAAAGAATTTATATCTTAATTGAAGTGCTCATTGCTTAAAAAGATTTTTGAAAATTAAATTTGATTTTCAGCAGAAAAATATGAAAATTTAGATTTACTTTATACAGCCTACCAGAAACTGAAAATTTCATGAAAAAATATAGAAAAATTTTAACTTACCTTGCGCGCAATGCCCCAAAATCATATTTTGAGAAATTTAATTTTAAATGTTTCTCTTTGAAAATATTCCATATTTAACAGCTATTAAAATGTAATTCATTTTGTTATAAAGTATTCAGAAATCATTACTCTTTAAGATATGTATTTTTTCAAAGATTGAATGTTTCAAAGGTTTAAATATCCTATTGTTCTTAAAGAGGTTTGTTCTCAAAAAAAAAATTCCGCTCACCAACGTGAAACTTTCACATTTTTAAATGTAAAAACATGACACTTGCATGAATGATTATTGAAGCGATTTGTCATAGAACAGTTTTTCATATTCCGATAACTGAATTACAGCTTGAGTTATAAGCTATTGTTGCCTCAGGACGACAGTTTTCTTTTCTTTCCTGTGCTGTGCGTCTGGAAATTCGGTACAAAACGCCACCTTAGACAGCGTTATCTGAAAATCGTCTGCCTTTACCAAAAAACGGTAAAAACAGTTCGATTACTTAGTTTATGAATAAGACCACCTGCCAATTTGATACATTTACGAAAAAAATTAATTAATAATAAAAAGAAAAGAAAAATACCCAGTTAAACTGGTGGCATTGAGATCACAAGCTATTCACAGTAATTGTATATTATACGTTTATTTCAAAGAATAATGCCCTCGAAAAATAAAGAAATCGAGAATAATTCTGCATGGAAAACTCATTTATCTAAATTAAGGGGAGGATTAGCCACCCCTGTTCCCCCTTCATACTTAACCAATGAACCCCCGAAACTAATCAGGGAAGCGCCTTATCAGAATGAACTTATATACAAAACTTGTAGCAAATCGGATAATTCTGCATGAAAACGCATTTATCTAAATTAAGGGGGAGATTATCCCACCCGTGTCCCCCTTTATACTTAACCAATGAACTCCGAAAACTAATCAGGGAAGCGCCTTTTGAAGCAAATCGGATAATTCTGCATGAAAAACCCATTCATCTAAATTAAGGGGGATTAGCCCATCCCCCCCCCTTTATACTTAACCAATGAACCCCCAAAACTAGTCAGTGAAGCGCCTTATCACAATGAACCTATATACAAAATTTGAAGCAAATCGGATAATTCTGCATGAAAAACCCATTTATCTATATTAAGGGGGGATTAGCCCCCGTCCGCCCCCCCTTTTTACTTAGCCAATGAACCCCCAAAACTAATCAGGGAAGCGTCTTATCAGAATGAAACTATATACAAAATTTGAAGCAAATTGGATATTTCTATCAAGAGTTATCGCGTTACGTACATACATACGTACATACAGAACCTGCGGGCACATTAGCTCTCAGGCTTTTTTAGCCTGTGAGCTAAAAAGTGTGTCAGAAAGTAGCCATGGAAATTCATAGATGAAACTACAAACGAGAGGTTTGTGAAAAGGAAATAAAAACTTTTAACAGCAAACAGTATTATTCAAAAAAATGTTTTATATAATTTGCTAAAAGATTCTTAATTTTATTATTTCTAATCAACGTACGAGGGTCGATCCAGAAATAAGGTTCCCAAAGAGCTCCAGCCGCACGGCAAGGCGCGAGGCGAAATACGGCAACAGAGCTGTGCGTGGCTGTTTCCGCACTCGCGATTCCCCCGGCCGCGCTTCGCTGCGCCACTTATTCTTGGCGCAGCAGCCGTCCAAGATGGAGGTTCACATTGTTGATCCCGCCAAGTGCCAGTTAATGTGCAACACTAAGAAAACTCAGGCGAGCTATCCAGAACCGCCGGAGAGGACGACTGACAGCCGATGTAACGCTGCTTCACTACAACGCCCGACCTCTCGTCTCCCGTCATTGTCATGCCTCACCCACCTTACAGTCCAGACCTCGCACCTAGTGATTATCACTTGTTCCCTAAGATAAAGGAACACTTGAGTGTCCAATGCTTCCGGAGCGACGATGACGTCAAAGAAGAGGTGAAACGCTTCCTCAACGAGTTGGCGGCGGAGATCTACGACATTGGGATACAGAAATTGGAGCACCGCCTACAAAAATGCGTAGAAAAAAATGGCGATTATGTAGAGAAATAGAGCAAACTTTCTTCTTTCCAATGATGTAAATTTCTATGATAATAAAAAGTGTTGTCTATTTGTAAATTTGATGGGAACCTTATTTCTGGATCGACCCTCTTATATATAAATTGATTATGAGATAGTTTCTATACATTGCTTATTAATTGTTTATTCGTTTCGTCTGTCTGGAGCAACGCCTGTTTGTCGTACGCATGTCTGTTTACACTCATAATTTCTCAAATACGCTTGAACTGCTATAATTTTTAATATTTTATTAAGAGTCCTAATATGTAGAATTTATAGTTTTTTTTTTTTTTTTTTTTTTTTTTTTTTAATACAGTTATGTATGTAAAGGAATTCTGATACAATACAGAAATGACGATGAATATTTGATGTGCATTTTAATGATATTAATCTGTTTCCACAAAACGAAACAGATTCATATTATATTATTTCATGTTTCTTTACAACTTATTCTATACTGAATATGTTTGATGTGCATTTTAATTATATTAACCTGTTTCCAAAAAAACGAAACAGATTCATATTATATTGTTTCAAGTTTCTTTACAACTTATTCTGTACTGTAAATATTTGATGTGCATTTTAATTATATTAATCTGTTTCAAACAGAACGAAACTGATTCATATTATATTGTTTTATGTTTTGTTACAACTTATTCTGTACTGTAACTATTTGATGTGCATTTTAATTATATTAATCTGTTTCAAACAGAGCAAAACTGATTCATATTATATTGTTTTATGTTTCGTTACGACTTATTCTGTACTGTAAATATTTTATGTGCATTTTAATTATATTAATCTGTTTCAAACAGAACGAAACTGATTCCTATTATTGTTTTATGTTTCGTTACAACTTATTCTGTACTGTAAATATTTGATGTACATTTTAATTATATTAAACTGTTTCAAACCAAACGAAACTGATTCATATTATATTGTTTTATGTTTCATTACAACTTATTCTTTACTGTAAATACTTGATGTGCATTTTAATTATATTAAAACGAAACTGATTCATATTTGTTTTATGTTTCATTACAACTTATTCTTTACTGTAAATACTTGATGTGCATTTTAATTATATTAAAACGAAACTGATTCATATTTGTTTTATGTTTCATTACAACTTATTCTTTACTGTAAATACTTGATGTGCATTTTAATTATATTAAAACGAAACTGATTCATATTTGTTTTATGTTTCATTACAACTTATTCTTTACTGTAAATACTTGATGTGCATTTTAATTATATTAAAACGAAACTGATTCATATTTGTTATATTTCATTACAACTTATTCTCTACTGAAAATATTATGCGTTGCATTTATGGTTCTAGGAAACACGAAAGGATTCTAATATATTACGATCAATGGTCGGACGCTACTATGATGTTCCCTATTTAAAAAATAAGTAGAATTTATAGCTTTTTTTCTCAGGTATATACGCAAAAGAATTCTGATACCATACAGAAAAGACGATAAATATTTGCTGTACATTTTAATTATATTAATCTATTTCAAACACTATTTTCTATTGAATTTAAACAATCTATACAATTAGTGTGTCTTTAATATCGGTGAAGTTACTCAATTAAATTTACTCACTTTTGTAGTTACACATCTCTAGAAATGCATTTGTTTTTTTAGTATACCTTCCGCCATACTATATTCACCTTCCACCATAATACTAAAATGGAGACGACATTGCATTTTCTGAGTGTTTTGAATTTTCATTTCATTGAAATAAAAATTTTCGTCATGATAAAGATCGTAGATCTATTAAATTTTTGCTCTAATGAAAGCTCTCTCGGTCTATCTCGTGTTTCAATTATGGGATTGCAAGATTAAGTTTAATTAAAGTGCTCGTTGCTTAACACGATCTTTTAAAATTAAATAAGCTCTGGAATTCCCAGATGACAGGATAAACGAGAGGCTTGAGAAAGTGAGATAAAAAACATTTAATATAAAAAAAAAGTGCAAATATTTTAATAGAATCACTTGTTAACTTTAAAATTAAAGTCTAATAATGCTTAAAGTGATAAAAAACATAACACGAAATATTTAAAAATACCTTTTTAATGTAGATTACATATGTTTCGTTCGCTCTATCGGCGACATCTTCAGATCTAAATGATAAATACAATATTCTCGCATAGTTATTTGAAAATGGTAAATATAAACCAAGAGATCGCATGTCCAAGGCAAGCAGGTGCTTAAATTGGTCAAACTGGGAAACGTGAAAAGTTATTAGTTATTTTTATTTTTATTGCTTTTTCAATCTGTAGATCATCGCGTGCCAAATTTTAGGTAATTCAAAAGATGCGGTTTTGTTGCAAATGTTATCTTTTCACAAATATATTTCTATTGATTCACGGATGATGGATGGGAAATATAAGCTCTTGATTGAAAAATTATTTTACTATTCTTGAAATCAATCTGCAACGGATCCTTTCTATCCACCAAGGCAGATGGAACAGTACGATACTACATAGGAATGACAAACAGAAAATTTAAAACAAGAATAAAAGAACATATGGCAGATATCAAATATGACCGAAGAACTACTGCCTTAGCCAGACAATATAGAAAGGAGCCGTTGCAGATTGATTTCAAGAATAGTAAAATAATTTTTCAATCAAGAGCTTATTTCCCATCTATCATCCGTGAATCAAAAGAAATATATTTGCAAAAAGATAACATTTGCAACGAAGCCGCATCTTTTGAATTACCTAAAATTTGGCACGCGATGATCTACAGATTGAAAAAGCAATAAAAATAAAAATAACTAATAATTTTTCACGTTTCCCAGTTTGACCAATTTAAGCACCTGCTTGCCTTGGACATGCGATCTCTTGGTTTATATTTACCATTTTCAAATAACTATGCGAGAATATTGTGTATTTATCATTTAGATCTGAAGATGTCGCCGATAGAGCGAACGAAACATATGTAATCTACATTAAAAAGATATTTTTAAATATTTCGTGTCATGTTTTTTATCACTTTAAGCATTATTAGACTTTAATAAAAAAGTGTTTATGATTGTATATACATAAAATTATTGTATAAACATAGTGAGCACAAATTATTTCTCTGATTAAAAAGCGGCACGAAACAACAGTTAAAGATATTAATGTAAAATCTGCATCATTGTATAGCCGCGTTCTTAAAAGGTATTTCCATCGCCGAATAGATTCGAATATACTTCCAAAACGAAATATGTCCTGACAGATGGATTGGATTGATTAACATTATGGCCTCCACACTCACCTGCTTTTACTCCTCTTGATTTTTTCTTTTGGAATTATATCAAGGACGTAGTCTATGAAAAACATGTTTGTGATATTGAATCATTGAACGTTAGGATAGCATATGATGGGTCTAGTATTACAGAATAAATGTTAGCGAACACGCAGCGAGAATTAGAATACCGCCTTAACATTCTCCGAGCTACAAAGGGAGGCGCACGTAAAAATTTATCACAAAAATAAGATATGTCTTACTGTAATAGTTTTTAGGCAATAAATTTTTGCCATCTGGGAAACAATTTATGCTCACTTTGTATTTATTTTACTCTAAACATTCGTAATATTCTTACAATTCTTTCCAGCACATTTCGTAATATTATCGCATTTCAAACAAAGCAAAATTCACCTTTTTAAATTTTCATTAAGATACCTTCTTTTTTCCTATGTTAAGGGAAAATATAGTTCGGTTAATTTGGAACACCCTGCCTTTTTAATTGAATAAGTGGATTAGAACCTCCTATTTCTATGTTACTATTGCTTAGTGTTTTTTGTGTGTGTGTGTGTGTGCATATGTATTTGTGACCTTCTTCCAAATTATTGAATAATTGTCTAAACCACCCTGTATATAGAATAGTTAAATAATTACTGAATATTAAAATTTCTTGTATATTAAATAAAGCGGGAATTTGTGTAACAACTGATAAGACAAATTCATTGTAAGTCAAAGCATGAGCAAAACAGTTCCTCAGAATACGTTTTAAAAAAATTTCACACCAAAAATTCGGAACTAAAAATATGTATACATAAAATTAAAAACTTATTTTGTCGTATAAACTAAACTTATGTTATCATTAGAACAGATAGAAATGAAATGAAACTTAAGTTCAAAAACCTATACATTTAAAAAACAAAAACACAAATCCAAAACGGGAAACGCATTTTTCAATGTATTTTATAATCCTTCTAAAGTTCCGTATCATATTTTTTTCTTAGAAAACTTCTTCAGGCCCCAAAAGTTTATTTTAATGAAAAAAAATATTCACTTTTTTTAATTAAAAGAAAATATTATTTCCATTTTATAATTTCCATTAAGAAATAGCTTCTGTTTTTAATCTCAAACACAGTGGAGACTCCATTAGACCGATATGAAGCGAACTTCTTATAATTAAATTAAAAATGCATTTCTCTAAAAGAAATGCAATTTCTATCTCTTTCCTTAAATGATATGTTTGTGAATTACAAATTACGGTAATGCTTACATTAAAAGCTTAGTTTTATGTCAAACTTCTTCTATTTTTTTTTAATCGACGCTATTTAATGAATGTTAAATTTACAATGTTAGAACAATAATAAAAAATCATATGACAGAATCAAGTAGACTTTTTATAAATTTGCCATATTAATATTTGTATAAATATTTATGAACTTTACAAGTCAAATTAAAAATTTAATTTGAATACCTGTATTTTATCAACAAGCTTTTTTATGATTCAATAAATAAAGGAGCTGAAGCCTGCAGTTAAAAAAATGTGAAAGATTGTTGACTAAAAAATATATCTTATAACTTTTAAAGTATTTGTAAAGTAATTTTCATAACGTATTTGTATTACTTGAATAAACAAACGTTTAAAGAAAAATTGAAAGACCATGTATTCTTAATACCATTTTGTAATAGTTTTTAAAGAATGCGTAAAAGTTAAATAATAAAAAGTTAATAAAAACTGTAATTTAGAAATATTCATAGCAAATATGAAAGGAAAAAATATATTTGCATTAAATGAATTTTTACTTTGAATATTAATGTTATTTAGCTTGGAATAATGGAATAACATACATAAGTGATGATTGTTTTAATTTTCCACTTAATTCATTTTGTACATTAATGTGTATCTGCGCGCGAATGCACGTATATGTGTATCCAATCTTGTGAACTTCAGACTTGAATAAACGCAGAAAACTTCTTAATAACACCAGAAAATTAAGAGATGTGCATCTTTTATGGTGTTATTAAGAAGTTTTTTGTTTTTATTTATGTATCACAACAGTTTGTCCAACATCTTTAGAGACTTGATCATGTGAACTTAAATGGCTGATCACAGAATTTCAATTCCGATTACATAGTTATGTGGGGATACTAAATTTTCTTATATGCAAATTGCTTCGAAGACTCTTCAGAAACTTCTTAATAACACCATAAAATTAAGAGATGCGCATCTCTTATGGTGTTATTGAGATTTTTTTTTTTTTTTTTTTTTTTTTTGCTTTTATTTGTGTATCACACCATTTTGTTCAACATTCCAATTCTGATTACATAATTATGAGAGGGAGGGGGGATACTAAATTTTCTTGTATGTAAATTGATTTGAAGACTCTTCAGAAAACTCCTTAATAACACCATAAAATTAAGATATACACATCTTTTATGTTGTTTTTAAGAAGTTTTTTGCTTTTATTTCTGTATCACACAAGTTTGTTTAACATCTTTAGAGACGTGATCATGTAAACTTAAAAAATAGTAGGTGATCACAGAATTTCATTTTCGATTACATAATTATTGGGGGGGGGGGGGGATACTAAATTTTCTTATGTGTAAATTTCTTCGAATATTCTTCAGAAAACTTCTTAATAACACCACAAAATTAAGAGATGCGCATCTCTTATGCTATTATTGAGATTTTTCTGCTTTTATTTGCGTATCACACCATTTTGTTCAACATCCTTAGAGACGATCATGTGAACTTAAATAGCTGATCACAGAATTTCAATTTCGATTACATAATTATGGGGGGCATACTAATTTTCTTATATGTAAATTGCTTCGAAGACTCTTCAGAAAACTCCTTAATAACACCATAAAATTAAAATATGCGCATCTCTTATGGTGTTATTAAGAAGTTTTTTGCTTTTATTTCTGTATCACACCAGTTTGTTTAACATCTTTAGAAACGTGATCATGTGAACTTAAAAAAATGTAGGGGATCACAGAATTTGATTTACGATTGCATAATTATAGGGTTGGGGGATACTAAATTTTCTTCTATGTAAATTGCTCCGAAGACTCCTATAAATCTAGGGGATAAATTGATACACACCCACGCACATTTATACGAGGAGTTTCAGTATTCATAGTATAAAATTTAAGGGGTGAATGCATTAAAATACACATAGTTTTCATAAGAAATGTATGAATACAATTGGCGCACTAAGGTGTTAAATACACTTTCTAATTACTATCAGAAAAGAGGCCTGTTTTCTTCACGGTAATGAGTAAGTAAATGAATGTTGAACTAGTTTATAACATGAAGAAGTGAATATTATATTTGTTTTCATTATCTGTATCAGTAGTGGAAACAAGAAATAGAGCGGCAGATACCGGTTTGGCAATTGCCCATTTTTTTCTAAATTTCAACGTCTAAAAATTGTTCCAAAAATCGCCATAAATTAGCAAATAACGTTAAAGTTTTCTGAGCAATTTCATTTGAAAGGTTTTATTCTCTGTCCTATGAAAATTTTAATTCTGTAATAATTAGATTTTGAGCTACATGGGCTCAAATATTTGTAATTAATTAACCGATAATTTAATATTTAAATGAGTTTTTAGACATTTTCTACTTAAAGTGTATGATGACATCTTACACATAGTCTATATGCTCAGAAAGCTGATGGCAAGCCAAATAGAAGCATTGTAAATCAGAATATACAATATAAAAATAAATGAAATAAAAAATTGAATAAATTATAATATGGAACACTTTTCAGTTTTGTAAAAAGCTATAGAAAATAGAGAAAAAAAGTGATTTCCATTGTAAAGATAACAATATCATTAGCAAATAAATATGCACCTGGAATTCGATATTTATATTTCAAATTGAAAAAAAAAACACGTTTATTACTAAGAAAACATACATTGCTCAACATGTATCCTTTTTTTAATATATTTTCCTTTTTCTTACTTTTATCTCTCCACCCCCCCTCCTTTTTTTTCTGTAATATTATACGCTTTCGAAAGTAAATTTGCATATGAATAGCTTTACAAAAAATCTCTTGACATTAAGAAGATAGTTAGAAATGGATGAATTCGCGTTTCGTGTTCATAAATTTGTTAAATTTTTGTCCTTCATTTTCATTTTTACACATAAATGAATTAAATTGTAACTAATTCACTGCTTAAATAAAATTATAAATCTGTACGATTCTAAATTATTTTTATATAATTCAAGATAATTTCATTTTATTTAATACGCTATAAACGTTTTGTTTTTATCAGTATCAGTCGAATGAAAAGGAATATACAATGGCAGATTCAAGTCTTGACAAAAACTGGATTTTCCAGATTAAAATGTTTGAAATTTAATGACAAATTAGTCAAAAATCGGCAAATTAAGTAAATTTTAAATAAAACTGCAGTTGAATGTTTTTATTACTTTTGACCTATCCGACAGAATGAAAATTGTAATTTACGATACTTACAAGTTGAATTACAAATGGTCAAATATATATAATTAAATAATCTATCATTTAAGGATAAATGAATTTTGGACCAGTTTTTCCTTAAGTAAATGATAAATTTTCAGCATTGTCTGCATTTTTAGAAAGCTATCAAGTTATATTAAAGCCACAAGTTATATTAAATCATTATGAAAAGAAAATAAGAAAGAAAAATGATGCACAACGCGTAGTTAATGAATTACTATCCTACGTTATCAGAATATCGTTATGAAACTTTATTATTTTTATGAGATGAATGGCTGTATCTAAATAAACAGTTTAAAAAATACATACCACTGTTGAAACAATTTTCAGAAATTACCGCTCATAGACGTTAAGAGATACAAATTATTTTCCAGACCTGTATATGATTGATTGATTTTTATACATACTACATAATGGGCTAAAATTTAATTTAGCTGGAAAGCGCAAACACAACTGAAAATGCTTTTTCGCCAATTATTTTCAATAGATGTAAATATATTCATTTGTACAGCTCTTTATAGTTTATTTATATTATACTCACACTATATATTCGAGTAAAATTTATTTCAGCTAAAAAATATGCATAACACATTTTCATAAATCCCCATAGATAGAAGTTAATTAATTGAAATTTGTTATTTTTCATCTGAGTTAAAAAGTGTATTTTCCAGGTTTCGAACCAAGGACATTTTAGCTTAAGCTGTCAATGCTCTGTAAATTGAGCTATCCTGGACAAATCTGGCGGACACAGTTCACCCCGACCTTGTTGATTATTACATCTGATCATTACATCATTCTACATCATGATCTACATCATGATCTACATCATTAAAATGTACTTCAATTAATGTCCATAGACCATAATGTATACGAATTCTTTTAATTGTCCCTGAAAGTAAACTATAAATGCTGCACTCTCCATTTTCGATAGGAAACATGTCGCAGTGTACATTCAAAAAGATATAATAATTTTTGGCAAACCACGAAATCCAAAGTTGGTGGACAAAGACGGCTGATAGACAGGCGAATAAAAGTCATAAACCCTTTTCAACAATTTTGAAAATTGATAAAAACTGAATAAATTTTGAGATGGAAGTACTTTCTTTTATTATTTGTCTATAAGAAACAATAAATAATGTAATTCATAAAAAGGTGATGTTTTTCATATTGTATCTCAGTGCATCCATAACAAGTCTTATAACAAACACATATGTGCCTATGCTAAATTTATATTGAAATATAAATTACGAAATACTATAGAATTATGGAAATATTTAAATAAATACAAATATTTTTCTTCAAATGGATAAAACAGGCATCTAGACTAACAGCATACACTTGTTTTTTCTTTGATAATACCATTTTCTGTTATCCGAGAATAAATTTGCATATGAATAGCTTTACATAAGATAAATCTCTTAATGTTAACAATATTGTTCAAATAAGAGGAATTCGTATAGACAAAATTAATAACTTTTTATTCCTAATTGAAATATCTTTATGAAATTAAATTCGAGTATTGACGAAAAATGAGCATAGTGGTGTGGCACATTGAAAGAAATTTAACATACATGTAAAAGGATAGGAAATCATTAATTTTAAATGAAAGTAGTTTTAGATTTTCATTAATAGACTTAATTTGTTTACTTGCTGTATAACACGCGATTTATTTTTGAGTAATAAGCAATAACCCACGGTTTAATTTACGGTTAGTCTTTTTATGTTTTGTTTTGTCTTGTTTTACTATTTCTTATTACGGCTGCCATTACAATTCAAAAATCATTTCTTACGCAAAAAAAAAAAAAAAAAAAAAATTAAGCACTTTTTAACGTTACGAGAGTATTGTTACGAAATCTTCACCTTTCAGTACATTGTAAGGAGACATATTACTAAGTCAGATTGTTCCTGTTCAAAGAACGCTTTTTACTCGGTATATATATTATTACCACGGTACACACTCAACAACTCATAACACGAAACGCACGTTATACATTGGACGAATGAAAAAATCCCAAAGACTCAAAGCTCAGATTCTAAACTTACAAAGTACTTGTATCAGTGAAATCTTAACAGCTAGATCTTCAATAATCTGTGGCATTAATCACTGGCAATGGCTTGCCTCTTCTTTAACAAATACACTATGAACCAATCTTAATTATATCATTGTTTTTGTCAGAAATTCTTCTGATTTTATTGTAGATAATCCGGAAATTCTCGATAGTTTCGTTCATGAGGATCATTCAGTCTTAATTTCTAGAATTTTTTCAATAAATATTTAGAATTAAATATTGTTGCTAAATTCTCCAAACTTGCCGTTACTGTCAACGTGTATGCAAAGCCATTACATTCATAATTTAGAACAGTGACATGCCTAAGAGCTTAGCGTACAAAAGCCATTTTGCCAAATATCGCACGAGGAAAATCAAACATTGTACAAAAAAGAAATTTTATTGTGAACGCGGATTTTAGTTCTAAAACGTAGCGTTGTCAAGTAATAACTAACAAGAAAAATTGAAACCTAATACTACATCCGGTCTGAAAGATATCGTATACTCCAGCCTTTCACCAGGGGGCTGTTCAGAACAGAAGATCAGGCGGCGCGCGGGCGATGGAGATTAAAATATCGAGTGAGTCTATACTGTGAATGAAATTGAAAGGCCTGCGTTCGTTATCATTAATTTGGACATCCAAATCAATGATAATGATCACGGTCCTTCATTTGACTAATTAGCGTATTTTAATGATATTTTGTTAAGTTAAGAAGTGAACTTGGTGGCCGAATGGTTAGAGCACTGCTCTTGATTCTGGAGGTTGCGGGTTCGATCCCCCAAAATTTCTGTTTGATTTTTCTGTTTTTTTTTTTTCATTTAAAAATGTTTAATCGGTTGCTTTGTATTTTTCATGATTAATGGAATATATTTTATAAAAGCAAAATTTGATATTATTAACAATTACTTATTTAATTAAATACGACAAATTCAGCTATTTTACGATTAAAATTTTACATTACAGTGTCTTTTAATATTTAAACATTATTATTATTATTATTTTCTTTTTAGCAAATGTAAAATAAGAAATGAAAATATAGTCAATTTGCACGAATTTCTCCATGTTTTTATAATGAGTACTTCAACAGTGAATTTTTAGTACGAATAGAATGCAAAGCATATTTTACAATGTAAAAAATATTATAAAAATAAAATGTAAAATATTACATTATTTAAACTAGAAATATCAGTACCTATTTTTGTAAAGAGGTAAAATACATGTGGTTTACCGTCTAGTTTCGTAATGAATATAAATAAAATATAGTTAGAATGTTTATAAATTTTCTACTGAATGTACAAGTATTTTAGCATTTGTTTCTCGTGTTTTATGATGTTTATTGCAATATAATAAATAATGCAATTTACATCGAAAAATGAATTTCAAGAAAAATAAATTTTTAGAAATTAATAATTAGGTTTCAACAAGGTTGTTATCGAAAAATATATTTTAATAAAATGTTTAAAAGCTTTTTTATCAAATTTTAACAAAGATTTTATTTTACTATTATAAATAAAGAAATAAATCTTTTAACATATGTTAAAAGATTTATCGTAAATCAAGGTCGTGATACCAACATATGTTGGTATCACGACCTTGATTTATTAACATTCTATTTATCCCAAAAAATATAAAGCAACTGATAAATAATTTTTAAATTAATAAAAATAGGGGCAGAAAATCGGAAATAAACGGCGAGCATTCACTTTGTATCCATACTTTTCAGGTTCATCTGTGTAGGACAACCCAAACGTCAGTAAAGTACATAACAATTTTTGGTACTTTTCGGTTAGCCGAGCGCCAGTGAAAAAAAAATATAAATATATATCTACATATATGTTTGTGTATATATGTATGTATATATATATATATATATGTGTGTGTGTCTGTGTATATATTTATATTTGTTTCACTGGTGCCCGGTTAACCAAAAAGTACCCTTTTTTTTTTTAGAGTTTACATTAATTTTATTGAAACCACCAATACCGTGTTTCAGGAATTCGGTGATCCGAACGTCCTCTCCCTTGTTAGTTAAAGGTGCACTGGTTATAGAAAATTTAACTTTATAATATTATATGCATTGTTTTGTACAATATATATATTTATGTAACTGCTATCAACTAAACTAATATATCAGTTTTAGTAGGTGCTGTAGAGACATATAAGTTGACAGCAGTTATGTAACTATATGATATATATATATACACCTCATACTTTCGTATTCTATTATTTTTATGATGGATCAAAGGCTTAAAAAATCAGTTTAGAATGTTAAAAATTTTAAATTTTTCAGATATCCGATCATGTTGCTACAGCTGTATCAATCAACCTACCAAACCAAGTAAGACACAAAAAAGCCCAATCACGTGATCAAATCGCCCACAGAATTTTTGTGAGTCACCCGCGCGCAGCGCGCGCTAAAAATTTGCAGGTTATGAACGCAGATCGGGCTATCTGATCACGTGATGCTTTTCATGAATGTTTCAGGGGTTTATTATGATGAAATAAAAATAGATATTCCTATTATAAGATCCATTTTTTTTGGAGGATAAAGATGTGTAGTCGCTAGTTTCACCTAATCCGAGCCACAGAAGCTTAAAATAATTGAAATAATTAAATTATTTCAATATATTAAATTATTTAAATTTCCGATAAGACCTACTCCATAACCCTTCTCTCCATCGCGCGCGCGCCGCGCGATCTTCTTTCCTGAACACAACCCTAATCTATTATTCGTTCCAAAATTGCGGGAGGGTATGCATGAAGAAAACTTCATGGAATCGAATGATTGTTTGGAGACGCTAAAGAAATAAAGAATAAACTTTCAGTTCAATAAGTTTCAATAGAGGAATTAGAATAAACTTTCAGAAAACCCAATACTTTTTAAACAGGTGTTTTATGATGGCAGAAATTAGGCTACAAGATTGTGCATCCCTATTTTTGATGCATGCATTATAAAATTTTGGACCGTGGACAATCGCCCAGAGCAACCCCTCCCCTTCCTCCTTCCTCTTCAGCATGTCCCGGATTTATATGTGCCTGTGAAGTTCGATTTACAATAACAGTAAGTAATAATAGCAAGAAAACCACGATAGGAATTTTATAAGTTCGGCCCACACTAGGGGTAAAACCAGATACTTTATTATGAATTGTCCCTTGAAGTCAACATTTACACCAGGATTTAATGACATTTTGCGTACATACTCTGTACTTATTCTTCTAAATTAATTTCATTGTAAATATATGGTTTGTGTATGGTATTTTATTTACAAATGCTTGTCAAGGAAAAACCACATCTATTCTTACACCAGTGGTCTGTGAGTCTTCTTACCCAATGAGTCATTATGTCGAATGGCCTAATTCTTGCTCGCCCCCATCAATTTTGATGCAATTGCTACATGACAGATTTCAGATAAAAATATGCAAAGTGTCAGAGCCATAAGTGCTATAGTTGAGTCACCAGACGTACTTCCGTAAAGTTCACAATTTCACAGTCGCAAGGAAACGACCAAATCACCAAATTTGTCATCTTATTGCTCATGATACAAGAGACCTTAATTATTGAAAATATGTGATCTGGTACAACTTTTTATGCTGAAAAACCTATTTACACTATTAAAAATCAGAAATCAATGCATTCATCACTACTTGTTCTCAAAGTAGACCATACGGGCAGCCGCGATGAATTTGATCCTTACTTTAAAAAGATGTAACTACAGAACAAATTACTTTAAAAGTTTGTCACTTTACCCATTAATTACCTATGAATATGTCATAGAGCTGCTGAAGTTGTTTCTTCCCTGCTTCAATTTTCATTAATTTATCATCACACGAGTATTTATAACTCTGACAGTTTTCAGTTGTCCATCTTAGACCTATATATGTATATTAGTTTCTGATTTCATCAAAATAGAAATTATGTCGAGCGGGAACCGTATCCAAATTTAGGACACTTTACATGGAACGACCCAAGTATTTTATTTTTAAACTGTAACTAAGGAACTAAACTAACAATATTTAAGTATTCAAATCTAATGAATTAATTAAAAAAAACTAATTATTTTTGAAAAAAAATGATGAAAAGAAGTTCACTTCTTTATCAGCTTTCTATAAATCATAATCACACTTTTCTATGTAATATTGACTGTCTGTTCTTAAATCATTATTTACACCTCTTTGCTACGCCAAAAAAAAATCGATTTTTTTCAGCACTAGTGAGAAGTGGAAGTCATCTGTGACGGACTGAATTTCACCAACTGATGAAGGCAAATAGCCAACAAAAAGTGAACAAAATAATTAAATGGTGAATGCACAAAGCACACCTGCCAAAGAAAGTTAATGGGGAAAAAACAGTGTCAAATCAAGTGAATACAGCCTCATAGATACATGACGGACTAACGGCCACGGAACAAGCCCCACTCCATTAGTGCGACAAGTTTCTCAAACAACAAATCAACAAGTTGCACAAAATTCAAAAGCAGTGATAACAGCCATTAGGATTCAATGGACTGATCGCAAAAAGCGTATTCACGAAGGGAAAAAAAATCAAAATCCCCAATGCTTGGGTGAGATAAAGTGACAAAGACAACAAAAATGAGTGTGCAACATCCAGAAATGTGACAACCACCAGTAACAGAAGTTACAATGTGACAACCACCAGTAACAAAAGTTACAATGTGACAACCACCAGTAACAAAAGTTACAATGTGACAACCACCAGTAACAAAAGTTACAATGTGACAACCACCAGTAACAAAAGTTACAATGTGACAACCACCAGTAATAAAAGTTACAATGTGACAACCACCAGTAACAAAAGTTACAATGTGACAACCACCAGTAACAAATGTTACAACGTGACAAAACCCACGATAGTGACATAATAACCAGTGAAACTCTCGAAAGAAGACCAAGATTCAAAATGGGAAAACCAGCTCTAGCACAAGCTAGAGGTAAAAATATATCAAGAAAGAGACAAAAAACCAATGAATGATAGACAAAAAACAACCCACAACAGGGGCGAGCCTATAAAAACGCCAAAAAGCCTTGACAGAGACAAATACAACAAGAAGGGAAATCAGCCCATAAAAGAGGCGATAAACACTACAGCGACAACCCACCATGAACGTGACAAGCCAACAGACATGGTAAATATGTAAATCTATGTACGCTAATGGCACCTGGTGCATGTAAAATCCGTCGTGGATGCAAAGCCCTCCAAGTTACCTGTGAATAATACCTCTGGGGGTGCCTAGTCAGGTGAGGGTCTCGTCACCTGATCAAGGTTCTAAATTACGAGACCTATTAAATCTGTCAATTCAACAAAGTTAAACAGAAACCTTGAACCGGCAAACAAAGATAGCGGTAGCAAATCACAAGAGAGCAAGCACAGCAGCGATGTGAACAAATCAATAGTCAGGTGGATCACAGCCATGCTGTGATCAGGCGATTTCCGCCCCGCACCCAGGTACTAACCCGTTAAGCTAGGCATTCATGCCGGGCAGGTAGGGGCCTGGTTAGCGGTATAAAAAAAAAAAAAAAAAAAAAAAAAAAAAAAAAAAAAAAAAATCATTATTTACGAACTCTTCAAGCATTGTTTTCCAAAGTCCATTTTTATCCTACACAAAATATCAGGTTTTACCCCAAGAGAATGAGAATAGGAAAGAAAGCGTAAAAGGGGTATCTATAAACGCTAAAAAAAGTTTCATTGTAGGAAATAAAGCCATATTAAATATGATACACATAATATTGTGCAAAGTTTTAGTAACTTCAAATAGGTTTATATTTAAGGATTTTGAAAACTACATTCATATTTAAGAAATGTTAAACTTTCCAACACAGAAACTACACAAACGACATGTACTATGTCCGCTATTTCTTCTTGCCTAGAACAAAGTATATCCACATTATACTTTAGACTTTTCAAATTGATTCGAAACTGCAATATCATAGAAACTCGACAGAGTTTCTCGCCAAGCATAAGAAACAGCAATGCATTGAACCGTAAATGAAAGGAATTTCCGCCAATGGATGCCAAACGATTTTACATTTTTTTTTTTTAACTCTGTCTAGTTTATATTTTGCGGACGGGACAAAACGGTTTTTTGACACATCTATATCTCGCGTTCTATTTATGATAGAAACAAAATTCTTGATTCTATGGAATGGGGCGTGCCCAGTGACTCAGAATTCAAAAGTAAAGCAAAATCCGACGAATAGGTTTTCAGTAAATGCGCTTTTAAAAGTGCTGTTTTTTGCCCTTTCTAAATCTTGTTCCGGCCAAAAACTGTTGACAGGGCTACAGCAATGTGTAATTATCGGATCGGATTTTTACGCAGTTTACGTTATTTGAATCGTTTTTATCAGTAGTTCAAACCTTTGTAAGTTTCATGTAAAAATATTAATTAGTTTTTGATTTATATCAGTTTAAAGTTATTGATTCCTATACTTAACATAGAGCAAAAAACTGTTGACAGGACTACAGCAATGTGTAATTATCGGATTCTTACGCAGTTTACGTTATTTGAATCGTTTTTATGAGTAGTTCAAACCTTTGTAAGTTTCATGTAAAAATATTAATTAGTTTTTGATTTATATCAGTTTAAAGTTATTGATTCCTATACTTAACATAGAGCAAAAAACTGTTGACAGGGCTACAGCAATGTGTAATTATCGGATTCTTACGCAGTTTACGTTATTTGAATCGTTTTTATGAGTAGTTCAAACCTTTGTAAGTTTCATGTAAAAATATTAATTAGTTTTTGATTTATATCAGTTTAAAGTTATTGATTCCTATACTTAACATAGAGCAAAAAACTGTTGACATGGCTACAGCAATGTGTAATTATCGGATTTTTACGCAGTTTACGTTATTTGAATTGTTTTTATGAGTAGTTCAAACCTTTGTAAGTTTCATGTAAAAATATTAATTAATTTTTGATTTATATTAGATTAAAGTTATTGATTCCTATACTTAACATAGAGCAAAAAAATAATAAATGACCCACCTCTTTTAGGAATGGTCGTATACACATGATATTAAGATATGTTATTACACTCGACCCAAGTAAGCTTCCTATTATAAAAAAATCGTAACATTTAAGGTTCGTTTACAGGGTCTCACAAAAGATCTTTTGATATACGGCTAAAGAGTTGTGTAATTATTAATCAATTTTTACGCGGTTTGCAGCATTTGATTTTTTTTTATGAGTAGTTCAAATGTTTAATATTTTGTTTAAAAATATGAATTAGTTTTTTATGCATACCACTTTAAAGTGATTTATTCCTATACTTAAGATGAAGCAAAGAAATATTAAATGATCTAACACTTTTCAAAAAGAACTTATGCGCATGATGCTAAAATATATTACTACGAATGACCTTTGCTTCCTATTGTAAAACAGAATTGTAGAATTTACTGTTCGTTTACAGGACAACTCAAAAGATTTTTTAATAAGACTAAATGGTTGTGTAATTAGCGAATTTTTACGTTGAAGTACTTGATTCCTGTACTTAACACAGAGGAAAAACAATAGTAAATAGCATAACTTTTGTCAAAGTGGCTATATTCACAAGATATTCAAATATGTTACTACATCCGATTCATTTAAACTCTCTATTGTAAAGTGGCATTGAACCATATACGTTTCATTTACAGGCTCTCTTAGAAGATCTTGATTACATTACAACCAATGTATATTTACTCAGTGAGATGTATTTTAAAGATTTTATACTGTTCCAATCTCTGTAAGGCTTTATTATCTTGCTTTAAAATTTAATACGAGTTCATTTTGTCCGCCTGAAAACTCGTCGATCTTAAGCTCTAAATCTATTAAAATATAGTATTTTCATCGATTAAAAAAAACTGTGTTTATCTATAAATATATAATTCTAGCGCATTAGAAATTGAATGAAACAGCGATTACAAAATTCCAACTTTACATTCATGCGCTGAATAATAGAATGTAAAAATGTTGCAACCCGAAGATTAGAAGTTTTGAGTTTAAATATTTGACGTTCATAGAATCTCCGGCTATGACGAACTTAAAATGCTCTAAAAACGGGCTTAGAGCACAATGAAAAGGAAATAACTTCTTAAATTCCACATAAAAATTAAAAATGCTAAATTTCGTATACAATAGGTGATCGGTAACGAACTGTTCGGTTTACGAACAAATCCGTTAACGAACACTTTCGCGTGAGATTTTTATGTTAGGATAACGAACATTTCCGAGAGATTTTTATGTTCGGAGAACGAACACCTCACGAAACAAAGCCATGATGAAGCAATGCCGTGTTTCATATTTGCCGAGCTATACTTATTGCCTCTATTGTCAACTTTGAGAACATTTTAACAGTTGCATACATATGTCCTAATTAATTCATGGACTGCCGGAGATTGGGGACCTATATTTTAGGATCACCGAATTGGAATGAACAGACTATATGAACAGAAATCACTTTAATAGTTTATATACTTTTGCAAACGTTGCGAATTTTATATATTTCAAATTCTCGAAACATTGAGTTAAAAAACTTAAACAAATAAAAAACTTCTTAGGTGCTCAGTAATTTTCAAAAATAATATATTTATGTTAGTATAAAAATCCCTGTAAATTTTTATACTAATAGAAATAGGTTCGTAGAAAAAAAAATGTTGATTATTCTCGATAAAGTGTGCTCCATAAACTTATCGTTGTAGTTGACCGAAAAAAAGTGCTTCTTATTTTTTCACATTTTTCTTGAAACTGTAGTATTTTAATAAGTTTGTAAACTACTGTAAAATTGTCTAATTTTTTGTTTTTGAATGTATATAAACGGAAGAGTGATATAAACAAAAGAAAAAGGAAAATAAATATGTGATAAATAATCTGATGAGTACAATGTAAGGAAATTAATATAAAAGTTTCCCCGTTGTTATGGTAGCGACATGTACATTGGAATAAGTCACTCAATAAATTGTATAATTCTGATGTATAATTCTGTTTAGAGCATCACTATTATTTTTTTTGCCCCTTTCATCTTTTCTTTTCTGAATAAAAATGAAATCCGTATAATTGAAATTAAATACCTCCTTACAAAAAGTAGTGATATCTCATCAAAAACAACTCGTTGTAAATGATCCCGCCAAGCCACAAACCTAAAACGTCAGTCATAAAAAGAAGTGATATCACATAAAAAGAAGCTATATAGAAGTGCATACTCCGAGTCCCGTGTAAAAATCTATCACCACTCATAATGTTTCCAAAGGACTCGGAGTGAGGGACAGTATGTGAAAACTGCTTGGCGACCTGCAGGCTTTTATAATATATGCAGTATATCAATTTTGAAAATTGAAAAAATAAATTTTTAATTTTTGTTATATCACTTTTATAAATATATTTGCATGCTAAAAAAAATGTAAAAACAGAAATAGTTGAGAAACAAGCAGGAAAAAGTATGTAAGTGTGATAATCATTACAATTATACTTTCCAATATTTCTTACCATAAAATTTAATTACAAATATTGTTAAATCACCGTTTCTAAGGGAACTGGTAAAATGGGCGAAATTATTTCTTATTCCGGAATTATTTCTTAAACAAAAAAAAAATTATGCGTTTCCAATACAAAGAATATTATTGCATATAATACTATTAAAACAGACTAGAATGGCTTAAACAGAACGGATTTTTCACCAGATCTATGCGATTCCGCTTACCCTAGAATTACTGCAATATATCTCAATTCAGTTTAAAGTTTATTGAAGGTGCATTGTTATTAATATGCGTATGACCATTATGTGTGTATATATATATATATATATATATATATATATATATATATATATATTACAAACTCAAAATCTTTACATGTTTACTTAAAAATCCTCTTCGTAAGAGTGGTGTTTCTAGTTTAAATAATGGTAAATAAAATCAACAAATTGATTTTTCAATCTCATAAATAAGAAAGGACATGCAAACACAGAAACTTCAACTTTTTACAATTTTATGGGAGCAAAATAAATAAATAAATAAATGAAATAAAATAAAATAAAATAAAATAAAAATAATAACATAGTGATATGTAATTTCAGGAAACGCAAACATTATAAAAGCCTGCAGGTCGCCAAGCAGTTTTCACATACGCCTCACTCCGAGTCCTTTGGAAACATTATGAGTGGTGATAGATTTTTACACGGGACTCGGAGTATGCACTTCTATATAGCTTCTTTTTATGTGATATCACTTCTTTTTATGACTGACGTTTTAGGTTTGTGGCTTGGCGGGATCATTTACAACGAGTTGTTTTTGATGAGATCCAGTTTATCCTGACTGTGTGGATTTTAAACTACTTTCCACTAAAGTAAAATTTCATTAAGTTTAGGAATGTATAATTTTTATGAAAAAATCATTTCGCTACTAAGGGAACAGAGGAAAGTATATTCAACTAGATAAATTATATCCAATGGTTGGAGTATCATAGTTGTGTTTTTTCCAACAGAGCGAAAATGTTCCGGAACCAGGACTCGAACTTGTGTACGTTGGTTTGCCTCTGTTCATTATGACCTAATTACATAGTATAGGGAAGTTGCAATCAGCTGATCAACCATTGTACTTCACTTGGAGGTCAGGGTACTTCCACCAATCAGAACTGCCTATTTGTAGTGTATGACCTCCAACCTGACGTCAATTGCAACTGCCCCGAGGCTAACGAAAAAGACAGGCTACCGCGGTACATTCAACTTATCTTTTTTTACAGACCGCTAGAGTGACGTGATGCTCTATTCGTACGCCTTCATTGGTGCATTCGAGCAACACGTGACTACGGCGGTCTGTGAAAAAAGATATGCGTAAAGCACCGCGGTAGCCTTTCTTTTTCGTTAGCCTCACAACTGCCCTATACAGGAGATTCCGTGCTATTTCAGATTCATCATAGTATTCATTATAGTTCGGGTGAATGAAATTAGCGCTGCAGTTCGCGGCCTTATCCAACAAATAAGAGTGAAATATGCCAGCCAGGATATCGTTGGGATAGCTCAGTAGGGAGAACGTTGGTACGGCAAACCAAAGGACCCAGGTTCGAGTCCTGATACCAGCATATTTTCGCTGTGTTGGAAAAAACTTAACTATGATACTCAAACCATTGGATGTAAAATTCATTTTCCTATATTCTGTTTCGTTTAATGAAATTTGGCTTAAATATTATTCTACACTACTATTTGAACACTTTTACACCGTGTATTTTATTATTTTATACAGTTTAGAATTTTTCTTCAAATTATCTCTTTAGGAAATGTCATCTTTTATGTAATATAGGAGAAAAAGCTCATGTGGTGTCAAATGAGTTTGTTTTATTACGCTATTTTTTTTTAAATATCCTATGTTCATTTTAACTTACACTGATTGGCACACCAGACTTACGGAGATTTTTCCACTTGGCGTTATTATGGACATTTATTATCAAATTTTGTTTTTATATTAAGAACTCTTTCCGTAAAATGTAAATAAAAGCAGCAAATGCTTGGAAATTATTCTAAAAAATATTCCGTATAGTACTGGTTACTAACCAGTATAATCATTGAAACAATCGCCATGAACCCAAAAAAACACACAAAATCCATTTAATATACTGAATTAAAAAGTATAAAAATCTCAAATAAAGCAAGTTTTTTGAGCTATGACACTTATCTCACCAAAATGTGATATATACTCTTCAATTTTACTCAAATCAAACTATACATAGAATTCTTTTGTTCGATGTATTTTACAACGAAAAATATATTTTAGTAAATTAAATCTATTTGATGCATTTGAATTTTCAATGAAAAAAGTTATACAGCGATAAAATAAATAAATAATGTATTTCAAAGGCATCCGTCGCTCTATTGTATAAGACGGATTTCTTACAGTTTCTTACGGTTCTTTCTTTACAGAAATAAGTCGATATTCTTAATTTTGCACCTTTTACATTCGTAATATTTCTATAGACATGTGATTCAAAAGATCTCTATCAATGTTTCCAATAACAGATTTACATATAGAAAACAAGACAAAGAAATAAAAATTTGAGGTACTGTACTTAGTTTAAAAGCAGTTGCATATTTTTCCTTCTTTTTTCTTTATTTTATTTCTTCTACGAAATAAACCTTTTTTTTTTCTTTTGCAATGGCAAAAATATATTTTCAAATAGTTTTAATGTCAATAAATTTAATTTAACAGGAATGTAAATGTGTACCTTTGAACTTATTAAATGTAAATCTAAGAGATTTTGATCAATAGTTAGAGCGAGATGAACTTTGAAATGTAAATTAAAAAACTTCATTCCCACTTGATAAAGAGCCAGAAAACTAAGATTCTTTACAATATATTAAATAATAATATATATACATATATATATATATATATATATATATATATATATATATATATATATATATGTATTTATTTTCCATTCTAATACAGTTTTAATGTTACGCGAATTTACTGCATGCTGAATACCCACACTGAGAAAAATGACATTTTCAAATTTGAGTAAATTGATGTTTTCATTTTGTTGTGAAACTTTTTGTTTCAAATATGACGACCCAATTCTTTCAATTTTGAAATACGAGAAAAGTTAGAATATTGAAACATGGACATACTCAAAATTGAGCACACTCAGGTCAGTTCATACTCATTGTTGAAACATGGATATACTCAAAAATGATTAGAATCAGTTCAAACTCATTTTTCGAACATGGAAATACTCAAAAATGAGTACATAGAAGTCAGTTCATACTCAGTTTTGAAACATTTTCATACTCAAATATGAGCACATGATGTTTTATTCTTAAGTGTGCGCAAGTTTTCAGAAATAAGTATATACATGTTTCAAACTTGAGTAATTTTAATTCGGAGCCATTTTGACCATGCGACATACTCAGATTTGAGTATTTTTAGCTGAGCTTTGAAAATGTCGTTTTTAGAGTGCATACTCAAGACATTATCTAAATACTGACATGCATTATTCACTGCTTACATGCTTACATATTTATATCTTACACGGTTACATCTATTTTATATATTTCTGTACATCTAATACACTTACACAATTCTTATTACATTTATACGCACTTACATACTATAACATATTTACATATATAAATTTCAATGCGTACAATATATAATAAAACCCATTTTTCTCAACAAATGAAATTAATAAGGATTAGTGAGGGATTTTCCACAATCCTAATTCATAAGACAGTATTCGGTGCATTTCTGCGATAATCGGGTGTTTTTATCATACACAACATGAGGTTTATCCACTCGTTCGTGCAATAAACAATTATGTCGCTAAATAAAAAATCTTGATAATTTTCGTTAAAAAATAATAATTTAAATTTTTGAATAACAAAATTATTTAAAAGTAGAGAATCTCTTGAAACAAAAACGAATTCGCTTTTGAAAATTTCAATATTTCTATTTGTAATAAAAATAATGAAAAAGTTAAGCAAGGACAAAAAAGGACGAATTGTGTCGAGTAACACCGGAAGATTCTCCGCATCCGGGATAGATGCCGCACCCTTTGTATTTCTTGTAATTATCGATAGATGACAGTCAGACGCACAGTATTGGTGCGCAACGAGATTACTTTAACCAGTGTATAGCATGAATCTCATTTTGATGTTTACTTGTAGTTGTACAATCCTTATTTTGAGGTAAGCTCATGATTTCACTATCCAAACTTTTAAACACGGCATGCTTAAATACTTTTTATACGCTACTTACTAAATACATGTATGATTTCGACCTCAAAACTAAGTTTAGCGTCTGTATAGGGCACTGTGTGTATGTTTACGCCATTTTCCTTTGCGAGGGCAGGCAATTGTGATGTGCGACGGCTGTACCGTACAAAATGGGATACATGCCGCACTGCGATCCAGTGTACATGCCGCAGTTTCTTTTGTGCGGGATACCGCGATTAACAAAATTCAGTTCATTAGACATTGATGAATGTTCAAACAGTATGAAGTTTACTACACCCAATGGAGAAAAGGGGAAAAATAAAAAGTAAGAAGGCGAAGAAAGGTGCAAGTCAAGGTGATAATAATAATGAAAAGTTGAATCACACACATGTGACGCAGAAGTTCTTTAAAAGGAACGTGTAGAAAACTACTCCAAAACTAAGGGAAGTGTTCTTGGCTTCATTGCATTGTGTGTCAAATGTGGTTACATGGAGACTGTACTATTTTCGACACTTTTTATGTAGATTGCGGTCGAAAAAACAGGTCTATTAACATATAAAACAATGTAAACACTATTTTGTTTTTTTCTTTTCCCTCACAAAGACACTGATGTTAATTTGTTGCTGAAATAACAATTAAAATCCAATCTTTAAAAAATAGGTAGATACTTTTATTAGTGAACAAACTAGGTAGACTAATATTGATTTGAACCTACTAGTACGTTTCAATGCACTCATTTAGTTTGTTTTCGTTCTTACATAGTTAATTGTAGTCCAGATATGTATATTTGTTTGAATATTTTTAATTTATAATTTCCTTCTGTTCTTATGACAAGCGCGGCATTACTCCCGCCCAAGTGTGGCGACTCACTTTGAATGTACGGGTGACCCGCCGCAGTGTAACGTTTTAGATTTTTTTTTAATATTAATTATTTTTTTATACTTTTTTGTCACAATACACATGTATTATTAACGTTAAATATCACAGCGTGATTTTTTTAGTTTATGTGCACCATGGGATTTTATACACAAATTCAAAAGAATATGCGGCATCTTACCTGGAATTACTCTATATTAAGTAAATCACACATCAACATTTCCTTTTTTTTAAACGAAGAATTATTAAAAAATAAAAACACCAATCCCCTCAATCCCCTTGCATCTAAGTTTTCATCACATCGTCCCTTCCAGGAATCTGCTCCTACATTTTTTATATCTGATTTCTCTGAAAATGCCATTCATGCCGATACAAGGAAATAAAGTGTTCAGAATTTGGAATTCATTTTGAAATATTGTTACTCTTTTTTTTTTCGGTAATACCTTCTTCACCTGTCCCAGAATAAATTTCCATATGAATGACTTATGAAAGAAACTCCGTAGAAAAGGAGAAAAGAAAAGCAAATGTGAGACTTTATTATTTTTGTCCATAAATCTGATAAATTTTTAACTCACTGAAATAAGATACCGTTATAAAAAAGAAGAAGAAAAAAAGATATTCACAGAATATATTTTGACATTCGAATAGTTTAAATTAAAAATTTAAAAAATTTTGTTTATACACACTTTTATGGTTTTTAGAAAACTACTTTTAAGGTTGATTTCTTTATATTACAATCACTTCACAATTATCTATCGATATATAATGCAAATTTGTCATCAAGATAATAGGAACTAAATTTTTGCATCCGGGTGAAAAATTTTATTAATCCTTAATTTGTTAATCCAATAGCATGGAGCTATCCTATAGCGTGGAGCTAATCCTTTGCGATCTGGGCACTGCAATTCCTTGTTTTACCGCTCACTGAAATTAAAACTAATTTTTTATGTTAAATGATATGATGAAGCAGCTAAGACGGGTGGTTGAATTTAAACACATATGTTAAATTTAATCTTTACAATCACAAATTCTACAAATTGCGATTTTACATAGATTGAATATATTACTATTATATAGAGCATTTTTAGCCCCTTCCTTCACACGTTACATGTTTCACAGTGCTGAAGAATGAATTTTTTGGGTTCTAAATAAAATGTTCATAGTTCATTATTCTTGTCACGTGATTTCTGGGAAAAAACTCTTTCATAATATTGGTGATGGATGCAATTAGGTAATTATAAACCCAGGTTACAAAGTTTACAGATCATTAAAAAAAAAGTCTTGTAAAAGTTCAGTATTACATAATTGTCATTAAAAATACTTATTAATTCGTAGATTATAGTTTGATGGGAAAAACATATTAAATAACTTTTGAGAACTATCGGCATAATATTGTGTGGGCATCCATTTCCTTGACAAAGAGGAATCTTCTCGTTGATTGGTTTGGAGATTTATTGCTATTGCTTTTTTTTTTTAGTGTAAGTTTTGGATTTGAGAGAGATTATTATTTCCAATAAAAAAAATACCCACGCCGGCAGTTGAACCCAAGACCTTTGAATTAAATTGCCAACGCTCTACCTAATGAGCTACCTGGACCGACATCCGGCAGACACATTTCACTCAGATAACCTCATTGTTAACAGCATCTAGTCTGCTATGCAGACAGCTTTACAGAATGTATCGCAGCGAATGGAACTCCATTAAAGTATTCCAGGTAGCTCAATATGTAGAGCATTGGCAATTTAAGATCATGGGTCCGACTCCCTACCTGGGCATTTTTCACTCAGTTTGAAAAATTCAGTTCGTATGGTATCTTTACCAACCAGTATGGTTGAGTTAAAAATGATAAAAAGTGTACCGCGATAATATCCGAAATACTGAACGAATTTGAACCTAAATAGGAAAAAGTATTAATTTTGCAAATATCTTGGGTGAGACTATTAATCAAGTATGTAGCGCTTATTGATAATTTACAGATAAACACAAAGGCAAAACATGCAAACCTTATCGTCGCAATAACAACTGAAATCCTGAACAAAATCGAACCTAAATGTGAAAAAGTATTCATCTTGCAAGTTATATTGGGTGAGTTCGTTAATCAAGTATGTAGCTTTTATTGTCCAAGATGCAAACAAAATATGCAAAAACAAAACATGCAAAAACAAAACATGCAAACATTATCTTCACGATAACTTCCGAAATACTGAACTAATTCAAAGATAATAGGACAATGTATTGATTTTGCATATATTTTGGATTAGTTCGTTAACACATTGACTGCCCATGACAGACAAATATGTGTGCCATAAATATTTCTTGGGAGCCATATCACATGAATACGTGTGCCATCAATATTTTCAATAAAGATAATTTATTGCTACGAAACGGGATTGTTGGTAATTTATTGCCATGCATTTAAAAAAGAAACACCCGTCCTCTTCAGGCATGTTCAGTAATTTCAGTTTGGCGTTCAACGTGTAAAAATAATTAACATTTGATATTTTTGAATTAAAAATGTATAAAATTAACAAACATTGCCACGTTTGGGAGTTGTGAACGGACTCGATAAACACTGTAAAATGCTTTGTAAATGTCTGACAAAACCGCCACACCATTTCAATCTGTGGCGGTCAACGTGTTAAACATGTATGTAGGCCTTATAGTTTGTTTACAGGAATACACAAAATTTTCAATAGCATTCATTGTATGGTTCGGTTCGACAGTCGTTAAAACATCGGGAATATATTATAGCCGATGGGCGATTTTTAGGTGCGTCTGTAATTATATAAATACATAGTACCTATAGACGTCGTCTGGTTCCTCCGTCTCTTTATCTGTCCGCATATAACAACGCAAAAACTACCCAACCGAATGCTTTGAAATTTAATATATATAATCGTTTCAGAGTTTTGTCGAGTCATTTCAAATTTTATGAAAATCGAATCAAAACTTAAAAAGATATTAATAGAATTTTTCTTCATTCTATTAAGTCCTATCATGCATAATTAATTCAATAATATATCACGATAGGTAATGATTCTAGATTGAAAAGGTGATTACGTCCCGTTTAAGATGGAGTCATATTATTTCCGTATTACTGAATTTGAAACCGAATTTGTATACCAAAATTGTTTAATTATATCAGTCATATAATCTACCGACAGTTTTTTTTTTTTTTTTTGACAGATGTTTCCGGAGAACTGGATATTAAATGAAAAAATAGTCTAAATATGGATTTTAATTTTCAAAGCTTAAATTTCTCACTTTGACGTACAATTTCCAACTTGTTTAAATATTATTTTAACAAACGTTTAACATTTTTGATGTAATTGCATCATATCTATTTAATTACATTTATAAAGCGAAATTTAAAAATTTCCTGCAGATTACATTTTTTCGCCAAAATATTCAACTTAGAAGTAGTGGGATCAATTTTTTTAATTTGTATTATATATATCATGTATGTAACTTAAAATTAAAAAGAAAGAAAGAAAGAAAGAAATATGTCTACTATTTTGTCTGATCCAGAAGTACTCGTTTATAAGAACCACGCATAAACTTTAGTGAGAAATAATTAAAGTATTGTATTCCTGAAAACTTAGTAAAATTCCATTTATATTTAATCAATAAAATTATTAAAGCTATTCTCAAATTTGAACTGGTTCTTTTCTGACCCCTTTACAAAATCAATTTTATTCTTAAACGGAAGAAATTTGAAGATGTTCTTATTCAGATGCAAAAACTCAAATGTTAAAATCCAGATGTTTCTCGGTTGCCTATACATGCAAATGATCTTTCTAAAAATGGTTCCAATATTGGCATATTGAATCGATTTACAAAACACGGTAGTTTCTTAACACGTTCGTTAACCGAGGACGCATAACATCCATTTGACATTCCATATTTAATCCAAAGTTACGAATTCGTACCGAAAATTACGAAAGAAGAATTTTTGTTTCGAGTAATCACGTAATCCCTGTCATTAAATAAAGCAAATATTGTTCTTAGTATTTTCTTGTGTGAATTCGGAATTTCTGAATAAATTAATTTTAATCCTGTAGTGAACGTGGTAAAAATCATCAACGTGGACGAATCTGTCAATTTGTAATATGAGTATATATGAAAACAACAGACGCTATTAGATTCCAAAGAACTTCAGTAGTAAGTTTTTTATCTATGATCGTCCATAAAGTCATTTATTAACATACTAATTGCTTGCACTACCCATTAAAACAACACATAAAAACAGCAGTGTTCATGTACAAAAGCTTCAAAAACACTTTCAAAATTACACTAAAACTAGTCAATATGTTCAAAGTTCTAAAAATATTTTCACCTCTTGTTCCCGAGGCATCTTCAGTTACTGGTGTTATGTTTCTTCAATACAACTTTCTCATATTTCTGATGCCGAAAAATTAGCAAGTTACAATAATTTAAACTACGCATTAGAGCGAGGAGCCTGTCACACATCATAATCACATCAAACTGAGAAATATGAAATGATATGATGCACGCAAAAATCGATAATAGATGGCGACATATGTTATTAGGAATAAGAAATATGAGGGTTTTCAACGGATTCACTGGCTAAAAAAAACATAACATCAGTAACTGAAGATTCCTCGAGAAGAAGAGGGGAAATATCTTTAGAGTTTTTAACATATTGACTAGTTTTAGTGTTATTTTAAAGTGTTTTTTGAAGCTTTTGGGCATGTACACTACTCTTTGATGGGTTTTAAAATAAATTAATGTATGTTTTAATGGATAATGCAAGTAATTATTATGTTCAGTAGTACGGCTTGAAAATTTTATTCACTTACGTATAAAAATGACTAAGCGAATGTATCAGAAAGGTTCGTGTTTTTCAGCGAGGAAAATTTGTATTTGAAAATAGCCTGAAAGACAACGTTCAGTCAACAGCGAATTCAGCTTTTGACATTCTTAATACAGTTAGCTGTATAAACGGAACCTATCAACAATGAAATCATACCTTAAATTTAAAAAAAAATTATGCTCACTTCGAAAATAATACCATACAATTATATGTATGCTAAAATAGAATTTTCTTATCTCCTGCGATTCAATCTTATCATATTTTACTGTATATTCATTTCTAATCTAAAAGACGTGTCAGTACAAGGATATAAAGAGTTCAAAATTCGGAATTTATTTTGAAACATTGTTACTTTTCGTTTTTCTTTTATTTTAGTAATAACTTATTCACCTGTCCTAGAATAAATCTCCATGTAAATAGTTTATGAGAGTAATACTATAGCAAAAAAAAAAAAAAAAAATGTGTGACTTCATGCTTTTTTTGTTGATAAATTTGTCAATTTTTTATCTGAAATACCATACAATGATACAGATGCTAAAATAGAATTTTCTGATCTCTTACGATTCAATCTTATCATATTTTACTGTATATCCATTTCTAATCCAAAAAACGTGTCATATGCGTGTCAATACAAGGATATAAAGAGTTCAGAATTAGGAATTCATTTTGAAACATTGTTACTTTTCGTTTTATTTTTAATTTAGTAATAACTTATTCACCTATCCTATAATAAATTTCCATGTAAATAGTTTATGAGAGAAATACCAGAGCAAAAAAGAAAGAAAAGCAAATGTGTGACTTCGTGCTTTTAGGTAGCTTTCATTACAAAAAGCTACCTATTGCAGCCGTTCGGAGGAAAGCAATTCCAAAACATTTTGGTAAATTTTCACCGATTATGGTCCCCAGACCACAAAACCACCCTTCGTTCAAATGTTGATATATATATATATATATATATATATCTTATGTCATGCTGTAACTCTCTTATTTATGAACCTACTTGGATGTGAATGAATATATGTATAGAACATACCAAGGTCTCGACCGAGTTCGTTGGCCAGCTTCATCTGCCATCTTGTTTCAAAAAAAATTTTGTTAAAAAATTTAAAATTTTTAAAAATTCAAAAAGTTGTACAAAAAAATTATAAATTGAAAAAAAAATTTTCTGTTAAGTGTTAGAACGTGATACAAGGATTCTAAAACATTTTTTTGTTTTTGCTGTATCTTAAAATTGGCTGAGATATGGTAGTTTGAAATTCTAGGGTGGCTGAGATTTTGAAACAATCTTATATTTGTTATGCTATAACTCTCCTATTTATGAACCGATATGAATGTGACTGATCATGTGTACAGAACTGACCAAGGTCTCGACCGAGTACTTTGGCCAGCTTCATGCGCCATCTTGTTTCAAATTGGCGGCAAGTTAGATTTTTTAATTTTATTTTTTATTAAAAAAGATGTATCAAAAATTATAAAATGAAAAAGTTGTTTCCGTTAAATGTTAGATCGTAATACAAGAATTCCGGAACATTTTTTGTTTTGACTTTATCTTAAAAAATGCCAGCGATATGGCAGTTTGAAATTCTAGGGTGGCTGACATTTTGAAACAATCAGATTTTCGTTATGCTGTAATTCTCATGCTGAAATTCGCACTGAAATTCAGTATTAACGAAAACCGGGATTAAATCTTCTATAATCGGGTTCCAAGCATTTTAGCTTCGGGTGTTAGAGTAAAGTGAGTTGAATTTTTAAAAACATGGACTATGAAAGCTACCTTTTCCTCCCGGTACAGGCCGAGAGGACTTTTTTTTTTTTTTTTTTGATAAATTTGTCAATATTACATCAGAAACTGATATAAGATACCTTTTAAAAAACTATTTAGACATTCACTAAATAATTATATTTAGACATTCAGATGATATATTTTACAAAATAAACTTAGTGTGAAAAACTAATTAATTTTTACCCCTTCACGCTTTTAAAAAGTGTATATTATTTTAAATTAAAAAAAAAACTTTATATTAATGTGAAATATTTAAAATATTATGATCAGGAACTTTGGCAAAATTCCATCGATGTTAATTCTTTAAAATTAGTAATCTGTAATTAGTAAGATCTACAAACTTCACGCACTTGCGTCTAAAAATGAGCATATCACAAATACATGTAATTTTGAATGGTTGAAAATTTCTATTTGAAAACATCCTTAAAAGATATAGCATTCAACCAAAAACAAATTAGATTTTGATATTCCATAATAATATATAATTTGTTGAAACGAAACCTATATACAACAGAATCTTGCATTAAAATGAAAATGTTCCTGTTTTCGTCAAAATAACTACCATAAAATTATACCTGCTAAAATGATAAATGTTTATTATTATTATTATTATTATTATTATTAATTAGGTTGTTTAAAATGTGATTGTTTATTTTGCGATTACGTCTTATTATGTTTTGCTGAATTTCCATTTGTAATCAAAAGGATTGATAAAATCAATCAAAAAAATATATTTCAATATTCAAAGCAAACGATGCATCTACTTTCTTTTTTTATTAATAGATAAAATAAAATAGTAATTATTTTTTATCTGTTTTCATTCAACTCTTCCTATCGGCATCCCTTCCAAGAATCTGCATCTACGTTTTAGATATCAGATTTTACTGCAAATGTTATTCATGTCAATACAAAAAAATACAGAGTTCAGGATTTGGTATTAAATTTGAAATATTGTTATTTTTTTTTTTTTCTTTTACGGTAATACTCTTTTTACCTGCCGCAGAAGAAATTTCAATATGAATAACCTATGAAAGAAACTCTCTGCCATAGCAAATATGTAATTTCGTTTTTGTTCACAAATTTAATAAATTTTTACCTCTGAACTGAAAAAAAAGATCCCTTTTTAAAACTAAATTACGTAGTGCAGAGAGTATAATGAATTCGATACATTTTTATTTTTAACTCAAATAAGATAACTTTTTAAAAGCAATTGTAAGTATTTACCCAGAGAGTATCTTTAGATAGATATTCTGATGATATATTTTACACAGTGAATTGAATGTTAAAGATCAGTTAAAATTTAATTTATACACCTTTCGCGTTTTTAAGAAAATTATATTTCTTTGTATTTCAACAGAAAAACACGTTATATTAATAAGAAATATTTAAAGTAGCATTGTAGCCAAGCAACTTTGTAAAATTCCGAGTTTCTGACATATACACAAAATCCTTAAATGCAAGAAATTTGGAAGTTTTTTGATTCAGGTACTAAAACAATCAATAGCTTTTTACAAGTTTCTATAAATGCAACGAATTTTTTATAACATGGTGTGGAAGCCAGCATTTTGAACCGAATTTTGGTACACGATGACGAAGAGAATTCATCCTTTCCCATTTCTCTTATATCATCCGTATGACTGACGAAAAGTCAATGTAACTGGACTTTCAATTAAGCATATCTCCCCAGAAAATATAGATAAAATAATTATTTTTTGTACAATTTATTAAGAAGCATATGTCTTTTATATATATATATATATATATATATATATATATATATATATATTATATATATATATAACGATGAATTCATATTGTATATATATATATATAATATGATATTTTATAATTTTATTGTTTCTTAATGTAGGCTTAATGTATTGGGTAAATGATTTTTTTCCCAATGTTGCCCAATTGGTCAGCATGAGACTGAAACCTAGAAAATGGTTGAAAGTTTTATAGCCCACAATTTACAACCGAGGAGAAAAACACCCCGTCTTGAAGGCTGCAGTCTCGACCAAATCAAAAGCAATGGGGCCGGTGGTCTACCACTCAGAATCATAAGACGTGTATGGAGTACCGATAAGTGGATTGAAACGTTTTCCCGCGCCCCAAGCGCGATTTTAAAGATGTAGTACAGCACGTATAAAAAAAAATTCGGAATAATTATGACAGCACTAGGACATGATTTTTGAGTTAAATCTTTGTTCACTATGGCTTTGAAAGCAACTCCTGAGATCAATGCCATTTTATCAGCTACTGAGTGTCAAATTAGTTTTTGTAGAACTTCAATGTTTAAGCACAAATCTACGTGCTTTGCCGATTGTTTGGCTTAATTTCTGACAATATATTCTTGTAAATATATCTTTAAGAGAAGTTAATGGCAGCAATCTTGGCCACAATGGTCCGATAATAAAATCGTCAAGGATTTATTAGTGACAAAGAGTGCCTTCCAAAGGAGTAGTCGACCCTCAGTAATGTCTGACCCCAGAGGGATAAAAAACAATGATACAAGTGTTGTGAAATCCGTCCAAATCAGAAGTAATGTGGGCGGAGGTCCTACCACTCAGAATCATAGGACATGTATAGATCATCAATGATTGAAGTGGTACGTTTTCTCACGCCACGAGCAAGGTTTTAAAAATGTAGTACAGCACAAATAAAAGGAGATTTTTTTAGAATCATTATGACAACACTAGGACATGATTTTTGAGTTAAATCTCTGTTCACTCTGACTTCGAAAGCAGTAGAAAAAGAGACTACCAAAAAGTCGACTACCAAAAGAGTAGTCGACCCTCAGTGATGTCTCAACCCAGAGAGATGATGATGATGATTGATGAGCCCTCAACAAACGCCGCGGTATCTTTTCTCACTCACTTTTCGTAGTTAAAGTGAATTTATGGAATATATGGTAAAAGAATGATACAAGTGTTGGGAAATCCGGCCAAATCAGAAACAATGAGGGCAGAGGTCCTACCACTCAGAATCACAGGACGTGTATGGATCGTCAATGATAGAAGTAGTACGTTTTCTCACACCACAACCGAGATTTTAAAAATGTAGTACAGCACAAATAAAAGGAGATTTTTTAGAATCATTATGACACCACTAGGACATGATTTTTGAGTTAAATCTTAGAGGGATGAAAAACAATGATACAACCCAGCTAAAAATGAACTGCAGTTTTTCTACAGAAGTGAAGTATTTTTAAAGTTTTTCTATAGGCAACTGTAGATTTTCTGTAGTGCAATCTTGACTGTAAAAATACTTCAGTTATTTTGCAGTTAATGTGAAGTAATTTTGCAGTAATTTATTTCAAAAATACTGTGAGCTTTTATCTGCAAAAATAGTGCAGTTTACGTGAATTTATGTTATAATCATGAATTTAAAAAATAATGAGACTTTACATCTGTAGTAAAACTGTAGTAAATTTGAAGTATTTTTACAGTCATTATTTCAGTATTATATTTCCTGATGTATCTGCAGTATAACTGCAGTTACTTTAAGGTAATTTTACAGAACTTAATTTTAGTAAGTTTGTGAGATATTTTCTGCAATTTATCTGCAGTTTTAAAAGCTAAGCAATATTAAAGTCTTTCAGTTTTTGACAATATTGCGTATTTCCTCTGTTATTAATAATTCACACTGTTTTCAAGACTTTTAGTTTAATGGGACAAAATTGAACAAAAATCAAAATCCTCAGGCGGGGGGGGGGGGCGAACACTGCTATGAACCACCCATTTTGAGATAAATTTTTAACACATAAATATATATATAATAAAAATAACTTTCATGGGGAATTTAAGGGGGAAAGTCCGCCCTTCCGCCCAACGGGAAATTTGTACTTTCTCTTAGTGTTTAATTACTTTAAATTACTCGGAAAAAGAATAAATTTACTGTTTTACAAAATCGGTCAAAATAAAAAATTAAATAAAATTTTAAAATCCAGGGAGGGTTAATGACGCAACACCCCCCCCCCCCCCCGCCTCCAGCGGAAAATTCTTAGTTCCTCTTTTAAGTTAAGCGAGGAACAGCGAGTTAAGCAGCGGACACACTGCTTTGAACCACCCCTTTTGAGATAAATTTTTAACACATAAATATGAAAAATAACAAATAAATAACTTTCATGGGGAATTTAAGGGGGAAAAGTCCGCCCTTCCCCCCAACGGGAAATTTGTACTTTCTCTTAGTGTTTAATTACTTTAAATTACTCGAAAAAAGAATAAATTTACTGTTTTACAAAATCGGTCAAAATAAAAAATTAAATAAAATTTCAAAATCCAGGGAGGGTTAATGACGCCCCCCCCCCCACACACACACATATACACCCTACACACAACGAAAAATTCTTAGTTCTTTTATTTTAAGTTTTTTATTATTATTATTATTATTTATTTTAGTTATTTTAATTATTTAGTTATTTAAATTTCAAAATCGAGGGAGGGGGAAATTGCCTTTCCACTTATTAACTACAGGCATGATGACTTCCAGTTTTTAAGAAAATTTTACTTCAAAAAACAAATGAAAAATGTAAATCTCCTTTTGAACATTTGATTTTTTTTTTCGTAACTGACTATGTGAAGAAACGCTACATCTCAACTCAACTCAGATTCTGATCGTTCTGTTTACATTTTGACGGCGACCGACGGCGGTAAGCGGTAAGTGCAAGCGTTTGTATATTATTTTTCTTATTCGCTAGCTTTGTTAATATAATAATTAATGCCGTAATTTTTTAAATGTTTATATATAGCCATAAGATGGCTACAAATATGTACCGACAGACACCTCTACAAATCTAGATAGATTAAAAAATTAGATACATTCAACGTATTTATAAAGTACCACGTTGTCTTGCCAAAAAAAATTATTTCGGAGGAGATTTGTATTGTCAATGTGTCGTCCATATTGTCTTATTTTAGACTTTTTTTTTTAAATACTGTAATAGCGATAGAGTTAATTTAAAGTTTGTTGCCCCTACAATTACGATTATGTCAAGGTTGCAGCTATGATTTTATCAAAATCATCGTCAAGCTTACATATGCATCGTATATATGAATATATATATATTACACACCAAACACTCATATTATGCGTAATTAATACGTCATTATATATATATTATTTGCATCATATGACTATAACTTTCGGCCACATAAATCACGAAATGTTGAACACATATAGTATTATTATAATGTCATATATGCTTTATAATTTGATAAATTTTGGTCACTAGATGTTTTTTCTTATATTAATTTTACATTATTTTGTAATAAAAAATGCAAAAAATGAATCCTGAAATGTGTTTTATGGTGTTCAATGGATAAATAAGCTAAAAAAAAATTATTTTCTTTAAATCCAAAGTTTTTATTATTAGAAACAAGTAACAGCATCCAAAATTTTAAAATAAGCTATCAAGCTGGGGTGTAAAAATCTAGGAGTCAATGGGCCAATTCTCACCACTAAATTTTATTAGTATTCTTCAGCTAAATTTTATTATTATACTTCACCTAAATTTTATCAGTATTCTTATTAGTCGAAGAATATTAAAAATTTAGTGGTAGTAATCTACCCATTGGCGACTAGATTTTTACACCCCTGCTATCAAGTATAAAAATATAGCAACAAATATTTTGTTATTAATTGAAAAATGTTAACTGACACCTGTAACATACCAATTTGGCAAACTATCTTGGAAAAAGAAGAAAAAGCTTTTAATCACATTTCATGTAACATATCATCATTCAGGAGGACAATATTTAAAATAGCATTACTTTAAATTAAATTATAATTTTTATAAAGTTATTTTCCTCCTGGTATATTATTTGTAAACTTTGATTAAAAGCAATTGAAAATATATGTAAAAACCTTGAGAAACCATTAATTGTATTGACACACAGGCTAAGTACAGTCAAGATCAACCCAAACAATATTATAAATTTCATTGTAACGATAAAAGGCTCAAATATTTAATTTAATTTTGTAATAAATATGAGTTATTTGAATTCACAATAACAAACTCTAAATTAACTCCATAATTATTAAAGAAAAGTTTAAAATAAGATAATATGAACAAAACTTTGAAAATACAAATATCCTATGAAATATTTTTTCTAGTAAGGCTTTTATAAATACGTTGAATCTATCTAATTTTTTTTTAAGAGAAACCAGTTTTGAAGAAGTGTCTGTCGGTACATATTTTTAGCTATCTTATGGCTATGTATAAACATTTAAAAAATGAATTAAGGTGTTAATTATTATATTAACAAATTTAGCGAATTACAGAAAATAATGGACGAACGCTGTCACTTATTGCTCAATGCCGAGAGTCGCATGTAAAATGTAAACAGGTTTAGAATTTAGCTATAGGTGAAAATTAGCAGTAGCTATTCACCACATAGCGATTAAAGTTGTAAAACGGCAATTGAAACATTGTCATTGTTTACCACCTCTGCTTTCAGGTAACACATTCCATGGCAATCCTTGAGCGACTAATTTTGCGACCCCCCCCCCCCCCCCTAAAGGTGAAAATAAGCAGTCGGCAGTTGTTGATTAAACTTTTAAAAATGTGGAAAGCACAAGCTAAATGCAGGATTTCCCAATTACCATTTTCTCCTAAATTTCAAGATTTTTCAGCGTCCATTCGACGAAATTCATAATTTTTATGCGTCCGTTCGAAGAAATTCATGGCTTTTACGCGCCCGTTTGAAGAAATTTACGATTTTCCGTGCATAATCGAAGAAATTCATGATTTTTACGTGGCGATCCATAAAATTCATGATTTTTATGCGTTTGATCGACGAAATTCAGAATTTTTACACTGCCGAATGACGAAATTTGATTTTTACGTAGCCAATCGACAAAATTCATTATTTCTCTCCGGCCGATCGAAGAAATTCATTATTTTTATGCACACAATCGACAAAATTCAAGATTTTTACACTGCCAAATGACGAAATTTGATTTTTACGTAGCCAATCGACAAAATACATGATTTTTACACGCCGATCGATAAAATTCATGATTTTTATGCACTGGGTCGCTAAAAATCGTGATTTTTACACGCCCGATCGACGAGAATCGTGATTTTTATGCATTTGATCGATGAAATTCAGGATTTTTACACTCCCGAATGGCGAAGTTTTTTTACGTAGCCGATCGACAAAATTCATTACTTTTTCTGAGCATGATCGACAAACTTCACGATTGAGAAAATTCATGATTTTACACGCACTATCGATGAAATTCAGGATTTTTGCACTCTTGAATGGTGAAATTTGCAATTTTTCTTCCGAAATTCAATTTGTGGGTTGTTTTTTTTTTTCGGTTAATGTGCGTGAAGTGTACATATATATATAAGTTACTAACTGCTGTTTGAATGAATTTCATGCATTCTAGAGATTGCTGCATTGTGAGATTCGTGCATCCAGGAGTGTTTTTTTGTTTGTTTGTTTGTTTGTTTTTTTTTTGGGGGGGGGGGGGAGTTATTGTAGTTATTGAATGAATTTCATGCATTCTCAAGATTGCTGCATGGTGAGTTTCATACATCCACGTTTTTTTTTTTTTTTTCAGTTAATGGGTTGGGTTGGGTTGATTATTGACGGCCAGTTATCCACACTAGGGATATAGGCCCGGGGGGAGTGCCCTTCGTGGGGGTCTTTCTAAGGGAACCTAACCCGTATTTACGCATGGATAAATCCACGGCTCGAAGAAAACCATGAAAACTCCGAACGATTAGGCCGACGGGCACGATTGGGATCGAACCCAGCACCTCCCGTCTACCAGCTTCGAGATCAGAACCTCTCAGCGACTGGTGGGGCTTTTCAGTTAATGTATGCGAAGCATACATATATATGTTACTAACTGCTGTTTGAATGAATTTTGTGCATTCTAGAGATTGCTGCATGGTGAGTTTCATGCATCCAGGGTTTTTTTTTTTTTCAGTTAATGTATGCGGAGTTAATGTTCGGTTAATGTACCTGATTAATCCGGTAACGGATAATTGCATATATTTGCATTTATATAAGTGTTTTCGCGGTCTCCTCTGGTAATGGGATCCAGGATAATGGATATTCAGGGCCATGTTGCCTGCAAGTTTGTTGTAAATGTATCACTTGTACGTGCCACTATTCGAAACAAGCTAAATTCGGCAGCAAAAGCTGTGAAATGTGAGAAGAATTTTTAAATACATTTGGTATTTAAATACGATGTAAATTATAAAGCATAAACATCAAATGTTAATAAAATGTTTTTTTTTTAATTTAAACCTTATTTGCACCATAATTGTATACAAGATAAAATTGGAAGGACAAATCAGGACGCAGGTAAGAGTAATTTTTGTAAATTTTAGCATTTTTTTAGAAAAACAGAAAAGCATATATTTGTTTTGCTTTTAATATGAATTTTATGCAGTTATTTTTTATTAACTGTAATATATGTAATACATTTTATTTCATAGTAAATGGTATATAATTTAGAAATTTACATATATGTATGTATCCTTTCATATAATTTATTTTATATATTCAAAATTATATAAATATTCAATGCACATATAGATAATTTCTTTAAGAGATGCAAAAATATTCAAATTTGAAATTTACATTGTGGAAAAATTAGTTGCAATTAAAATTAATTTTTGCATTTAAATTTCGTGTAGGGGAGACCGGTACACACTGGACCTATGGGCACAGTGGACCACCCCCTAATATTTTATTTATTTAAACTTTTTAAAAGCTTCTCTTATATCCTAATAGACAACAGCACTGCACTGATTATTTATAGCCTTCAGAAAATATGTTTAGCTCAGATTGAACTATTTTATCCTGATTGGTTGTTTTGAGCTTCTAAAAGTAAAATTTTTCATCATATTTGAATTTTTTTAGTAATTAAAGGTTGTAGATAAATAAGATAAAACAGCTTTTTTGTAAAGCTAAGATACTTGTTTTTATTTAACTTTAAAGTTAATATGTTTAAAAGGAAGCTATAAACAATATTAATACGATTATTTATTGAACTTCAACATGGGTCACAGTGGACCACCCACTCCTGGGCACAGTGGTCCACAATCCACTCTGCTCCTGTAATGCAGAATGTTCAAAATATTTAATAATTGCTTATTTACTATAAAGAAATATTGTTTAAAAGTAGTTATTTAACTGTAAAATAAAGTAAACAAAGAAAAATGACAATTTATTTAAAATAGTAAGAAATATTTTGTTTTGTATTTACTGCTTTTGATAAATATAACTGTAGTCTAAATTGGTGATTATTCTATTCAAGTAAGATTCGTGAGATGCAAATTGAATGGAAATCAGTTTATTTTTCCCGAAACTGTAGATGAATCTATTGTTGATGTCAATGATTTCATAATATTGCTCTCAGACCCAAAAGTATTTCAGGAAAGTTCCAGGCTCAATCATACTCATAAGTATTTTGGAATTTCACTTGCAAATTGTAATATGCGCTGATTGCTTTGTACTTAAGTAATAACTTCAACTAAATTGCAATTGTTCCTGTATTAATCTGTTATTATTTTCAAAATATAATTCATTTTGTTTTTGTTTCAAAATGTTACTCGTAAATTTATATTACTATGTTATTTCGTGGGTAAAGGGAAAATAAAAAAAGACTTAGATTAATGAAAAATAGACTTATATTGTATATTTCAGATAATACCTAATAGCGGTCCACTGTGGTCCACTTTATGGATGCATATAAAAAATTTTCTTTTGAAAAATATATTGAAAACTATGTTATGATAAATGTATAAAGGTTTAAGGAATATTCAAAAATATTTTTTATGCAGATCGGTTTGTCCATTAAAGAGAAAAAAAAATTAACTGAAAAAGTGGTCCACTGTGTACCAGTCTCCCCTACATTTAATATTTAAAATTATCATCTAAATCTGCCACAATAGACTTCATTATGAATTGCTTATGAGATTAAAAATTTGTAATCCCTTTCGCACAATATATATATTCTCACAAGCTTCGTAATATATATTCTCACAAGCTACAAAGAAAATCATTTTTTTTTGGGGGGGGGGGAGGCAGTAAGTACATATTGAATAATCAAACAGTTACAGCAATTAAAAAAACAAGGATATTTTATAAAAATGTTTAAATGCTTGGGTAACAAAATTACAATGGACAAAGAAAAAGTTATGTCCACTCTGATTTAAATTCTTGTGCATCTATTTGCTTTATCAATTTGAAATTTCTGTAGAGGATTGAAAAGATATGCCATTATATAAAGAATTATAATTTAATTTTTTAAAATTCATATACAATTATTTTTAATTGCAATTTTTATTGTTGCAATGGAATTACTAAATACACATTATCAATTTTCTTCTTCACATTGAATTTATTTATAAAATTGCAATTTTTATTACAAAATTTTAAAAGTAAGATTTTAATTTTTAGCCAATAACCATGTGTCCTTGATTGCCCAGTAATGAAACTATTGAAAAAATAAAAACAATTCAATACCATAAAAAAATCATTGCTTGAAGATTGAAGTACTATGATTATTATCAATACTTCACTCATCTTTCAATATTATTATTTTGAGTAAAGTCGTTCATACAATTTCTTGAATTCTTTCATTTTTCAAAAGGTAACCATAATAATTGAATAAGTCAGCCATGATCAAAAAATATTTTTCAGTGATGATTAATCGTTGTATGCATGATATATTTTATGCACAGATTGCATATAAATTGAGATATGAAAAAAAATATTTAATTAGATTTTAGTGCTGATTTTTTCATACAGAAAAATTAATATTTTATATATATACATATTTTGTAATAAATTTCTAAAAGGCTGCAGTGAAACTGCAAAAAAATGCAGTTGAAAGACCGCAGTGATTTGTCACAAATCATTGCAGTTTTTTTGAAGTCGACATAACTACACATTTACTGCAGTAAGTGTGTAGTTAAAATGCAGTTGGAAGTCTGCGGTGATTTGGCACAAATCCCTACAGTTTTTTTGAAGTCGACATAACTACAAATTTACTGCAGTAAGTGTGCAGTTAAAATGCAGTTGGAAAACTGCGGTGATTTGGCACAAATCTCTGCAGTTTTTTTGAAGTCGACATAACTACAAATTTACTGCAGTAAATTTGTAGTTATGTCGACTTCAAAAAAACTGCAGGGATTTGTGCCAAATCACCGCAGTTTTCCAACTGCATTTTTTTTGTAGTTTCACTGCAGTTCATTTTTAGCTGGGAAGTGTTGGGAAATCCGTCCAAATCAGAAGCAATGAGGGTGGAGGTCCTACCACTCATGTATGGATCGTCATGTATGGGACATGTATGGATCGTCAATAATTGAAGTGGTACGTTTTCTCACTCCACGAGCAAGGTTTTAAAAATGTAGTATAGCACAAATAAAAGAAGATTTTTTAGATTCATTATGACAGCTCTTGGACATGATTTTCGAGTTAAATCAACTATTCATTATGACTTCGAAAGCATCTCTTGAGATCAATTCATTTTCTTAACTATTGAGTGTCCAAGTAGTTTTTGAAGAACTTCAATGTTTACGCACAAATCTATGTGCTTTGCAGTTTGTTGTGCTTAGTTTCTACCAATATATTCTTGGTTCATACGTTTAAGAGAAGTTAATCGTAACAATCTTTTCCACAATGACCCGATAATAAAATCTTCGAGCATTTATTAGTGATAAAGAGTGCCTTCCAAAGGAGTAGTCGATTCTCAGTGATGACTGAATCGAGAAAGATGATGACGATGATGGATGAGCCAACAACAGTCAGCAAACGCCGTGGTATCTTTTTCCACTCACTGTTTGCAGTTAAACTGAAGTTGTAAAATAAATATATTAAAACAATGATAAGAATGTTGGGAAATCCAAGGATCTCAGTTTTTTTGTTTTGTTTTTATTTTAATTCTTATTATTATCTTGTTATTTAACCTAGATCATAAATGAATTTAAGAGCAATCCCCCTTAATTCCGTTAAAGAAAAATAATGTGAAAGTAACAAATAATTTTATAAGATGATGAAGTGAATTAATGATTTTGATAAAGCAACTTTTAACATTGTCTGGTGCATACAGATTAAATTCTTTTCTGTTAATTATGAATGTGTATTTTGTGTAAATAATTCCAGTAAATATTTATTTAAATTGTTAATTTAAGTTTGATCTCCTTATTTTTATTGCATCATGTGTTAACTTATTTTACTAACTGATGTCAGATTTTACTGCTTAGAATAACTTTAATAATGTTAACCCTTGAGAGAGTTTTTAATTATTTATTCTGATAAATTAAAGCTTCCTCATAAATAATCACAATGCCTTGTATTTCTTAAATTTGATAAGCTATAACCAGAGGAATACGATCGCACTAATTATGCAGTAATGAAGTATAAGATGGGTATTCTGAAAGCAACGAATTTCGTTCCATAAACAACGAGTCCAGCTTTTGAAATTCTTAATGTTTCCATTTGTAAATAAAATTGTTTTAAAAATCAAGCAAAGAAAATAAGAAATATTTCAACATTCAAAGTAAATGAAGCTTTAACCTTTCTTGTTTTGGTTTTGTTAAAGAATTAAAAATTATATATCTCTAACCATGTGCGTCAAACTCTTCACATCACCATCCCTTTCAGGAACCTCTGCATAAGTTTCGGAAATCAGATTTTTCTGCAAATGTTACCCGTGTCAATACAAGAAAATAGTGACTTAAGAATTTGAAATTCATTTTGAAATATTGTTACTCTTTCGTTTCTTTTTATTCACTTTTATATCTTCTCCACCTGTCGCAGAATAAATTTCCATATGAATAGCTTATGAGAGAAACTCCCTATCAAAGGTGGAAGAAAAGCAAATATGTGACTTCGTGCTTTTTGTTAATTTTTTTTTTAATCTTTAACTGAAATAAGATATATTTTTAAGAACCAATTAAGGTAGGTAATTACACAGATAGTATATTTAGATTTTCGACGTGTTTGATGACAAAATATTAATAAAAATTTGGTTTATACACACTTTCGCATTTTTTATAGGAAGGCTTTATTTTAGGTAGTTTCCATTACAAAATGTAAGAACCTACATTTGTCTTTATTTTAGGCTTTATTTTAGGTAGCTTCCATTTCAAAATTTAAGAACCTACATTGTACCTACTGCAGCCTTTAAACAATTCCTGAAAATTTTGGTACATTTTCACCGATCATGATCCGATCATATTTCTTCAGCGACATTTTCAGAAAAAAAGATCGCACTTTCAAAGCGATGTTTAGTGAGTTTTTAATTAATATCTCGACTATTTATGAAATTATTAAATATCTGAGCCTCAGGTGCATCAGGACATGCATTGAACTATCCTAACTGAAATTGTCAGACTTCTAGATGAACTGGATTTCGGTAGCCATCGCCGACACACGGACACACACACAGAGTGAATCTATTAGTATAGATATTTAAACCACATTTCTGTGTTATGCGATAGCACTCGTATTTATGAACCGATTTGGATGTGACTGAGCATGTGTACAGAACTTACAAAGGTCTCGATCGAGCTCGTTGGCCAGCTTCCGCCATCTTGTTTCAAAATGGTGGCCACTTAAAGATTTCAAATAAAAAAAAAATTGCAAAAAAAGAAAATAATAATAAAATCCAAAAATTGTTTCCCGTAAGTAAGTTATGCAAAGATTCCGAAACATTTATTGTTTTGCTTCTATCTGAGAAAATAGCTGATATATAGCAGTTTGAAGTTCTAGGATGGCTGGTTTTTTTCATAATCAGGTTTCAGTTACTATGAGTTTTAGAAAACGTGGTTTCTTGCAAATTTACTTCAATTGTTGAAACCATTGTGTACGTTGCTACTCTCATACTCTTAAAGCTACACAGTCATTTCCGCCAGCGTTAAACTCTCGCCAAGTTTGTTGAAACTTGGAGAAATATCTCCAAATTTGGCGACAAAAATAGGTCGCCATAAATGAAGCCAACTTGACGATAACTGACTAATTTTTTGAAATTCCCATTTAAATTCAGTATTAGTGAAAACTGGGAATCTTTTATAATCATCTTCCATGCATTTTACCTTCGTGTGTTTGAAAAAAGTTAGCTGAATATGAATTCTTAAAAACAAAGAATAGGGAAGCTACAAGCTACCTTTTTTTAACGGTACAGGCCGGAAGAACATTTTTACATTTTAAAACAACGATATATTATCATTAACGAAAATTATTTAAAGCATTGTATTCGGCAAACTTAATAAAATTCTATTTTTATTCAATCTAAGAAATAATTAACGCTATTTTCAAATCTGAACTTGCTAATTTCTGATATATATTCATAAAGATACGTTTATTTTTAAATTCACGAAATTTGCATATGTTCATAGTCAGACACTAAAAAACCATTTACTGTTTCTCAATTCTCTATACTTTGTAATGGGTAAGTCAGAAAATGGTCTCTTGGCTATTTTGAATCGATTTTCGGGAACCGATACTTTGTAAAAGGTCACCATCATCGATCAAACTATTATAACTCTAGTTATAGGTAGATGAAAACAAAACAAATTATTAGATCCCAAAGCACTTCAATAGTAATTTCTACAAATTTCGCGTTCTTAAATTTCTACAAATTTCGCGTTCTTAAATTTCTACAAATTTCGCGTTCTTAATGTACAAATGATTCCTTGAATGTATCAGAATTGTATATTTGTGCGAGAAAATTCTTGCTTTAAAATAGCGTTTAAAGGAAGCGTTCAACCAAAAACATCTTTTGAAATACTTTTTACAGTAAAACCTGAAAAAAATGAACCTGTCTACAGCGGAATCGTGTCTTAAATGAAAATTTTTCAAGCTCCATTCGAAACCATCCCATACAATTACACCTGCTAAAACGGAATTTTTTCTGAAGCATTGCGATTCCGGTTAAGCAGGTTTTACTGCATTTCCATATAAAATCCAAACGATTGGAAAAATCAAACAAATAAATACTAATTCATAATTTTAACCAAATACTGCATTAACCTTTCCGTTCATATTAAAAAAATTAATAATTCTATATCTCCTTTGCATTTAACTCTTCTTATCGTCATCCCTTATTCTAGGAATCTGCGTGTCAGGTTTCTCTCACAGCTGCAAGAGTTGAAAGCTATTCTTAAGGGATTAGCGTATTGTGTCTGTATCTATTGTGTACCGTTAGAGTCTGGTTTAAGAAAGATCTTAATCCGGAGGGTAGCGAGTTGGACATAATCAAAGAGGTATTTCCATTGCAATGTGGTCTTTGATAGATAAGAAAGATAGTGCATCCTTTTATTTAGGAAGACAGATCAGTCAAGAGGGAGGAACGGTTGTCAAGCGACCCTTGGAAATAAAACAGCAGCACTGTAGAGAGAGAGCGGGTGCGCTGGGGAATGACCAGAGGTGAAGTTAGTTCGAACGTGGTAGTGAAGGTGTAAGGTCGTTGGGAGTTGACGATCTGAGGCACGCGTGTTTAACGGTATCTCTCGAAAGAAAGAGTGAGCGGGTGTGAGATGAATAGAAATCTCAGTGCGGAATGAATTGACGTAGTCTAACGGTACACGTAGAGCGTTTTCTGTAATTGTTTTGATTTAGTGTTAAACCGGATAATTTACATCCGAGTTTAAGTGTAAATATTGTTAATAAATTGTTACTTTAACTTTAATTGAAAGAGTTAGGTTTTTCTTGAATATACATCAAGTATCGTGCCCGATATCACGTATTCATATCGGTGGTGGCAGCATATCAAAAGACCGGATTTATTTCGAAGTTGTGTGGACGGAGAAGTGGAATCCGACAATGTTGGCAGCGACAGGATCTGAATCACCGAAGACCAGTGCCAGTTAGCCGTGTTACAGAGAGTTTGTGCCGGATCGCCCAGCGGAAGTGTTCGTGCCCTATCGTCGTAGACTAGTGCCAGATAGCCGTGTTACAGAGAGTTTGTGCCGAATCGCCCAGCGGAAGTGTTTGTGCCCTATCGTCGTAGACCACCAGTGCCAGTTAGCCGTGTTACAGTCAGTTTATGCCGGATCGTCTAGCGGAAGTGTGTGTGCCCTATCATCGTAGACCAGTGCCAGCTAGCCTTGTTACAGAGTGCCTTGCCGGATCGTCCAGCGGAAGTGTTGGTGCTGTGTGTAGTGTTAGTTCCAGTGTTTGTGTGTAGTGTTTGTGTACACAGTGATTCAAGTTACAGTGATTGTTGCCCGAGAGTGCAAGATTTACCCTGTGGAAAAGTGAGCAGAGAATTGCCCCAGCGAATGAAGTACGAGGTAAGGTGTTTTGATCATTTTACTCTACTGACATTCTCGAACCTACTTTTTTTTTATTGTGTATAATTAATGGCAATTTAAGTTAATGTTGTGGTTAATTTATGATAATTTATGTACAATATAATAATTGGTCTAAATCAAATGAGATATTAACAACCATTTTACACTATTGTTTTAAGAAAAGGATCTTATATTAATTACTAGAAGTGATTTTCTAATTGTTTTAAACGGATAAGATTAATGATTAAAATTAATGCATTGTGTTAATAGTTGAAAGGAATAATTGAAATTTCTTAAATTTAAATTATTATTAAAGTAATATTTAAATTAAGTGATATTGTTTGCTTTAAGTTTGAAATATTGATAGTAAATGAGGAAAGCAAATTTGTGTAGAATTTAAATTAAATTGAAATATTTTATTGAGATTAAATTTAGGAATTTATGTGTATTTCATGCAAATTTTTGTTAGGTGGATATTTTTATATAGTGATTGACATCAGTGTTTTATTCAAATTGCAACGTATCAGTATTATTGTGTAAATTGTATTTTATTATTTATGATAAATTTAAAATCTGTATTGCATACTAATCAAATTAAAATTATTGTTACTTGGTTATTGGAAGCAAATTGTGGGGTAACGTTGTTTAAGGAAATTTATCAATTATTATTATTTATTTGAAATATGTTAAATAGTATAATATGTGGAGGTAGTTTATGAGGGTAGGATTTGAGGAAATATTAATTTGATATTGTGCTTAAGTATTATTGTAGGGTGGTAATAATTATCAGTAGAAAATATGGCTTTTTCACTAAAATTAAAAAGGGTGGATCTTCAGGCGATATGTGAAGAGTTAGGAATTGAGGTCTCGGAAGATGATACCAGGTTTAAGCTTAAGAAAAAGATAGTGAAGAGCGACGAATATGAAGAGGGGGCCGTTATGGAATTATCTAACACTATTGTTACGGAGCAGTTAGAACAAGAAAAGTTAGAAAGGGAGGAAAAGTTACAACGAGAAACTTTAGAAAGGGAGGAAAAGTTACAACGAGAAAAGTTAGATAGAGAGGAAAGGGCTGAAAAATTGAGATTGGAACATGAGTTAGAGTTGGAAAGGATAAAGATTCAAAGTTCGGCTATTAACGCTAATGGGACTAGAGAATCTAATCATGAGAGTAGCCTAGAAAAATTGATTAAAAGTGTTAAAACTTTGTCTATCAAGGTTTCAGAAGGGACTGAGGGATGGAATCTGTTTTTTAGCAGTTTAGAACAAGCATTCCAAACAAAAAATGTACCGGAAACCCAGCAGGCCGAAATTTTACTAAATATGCTAGGGGATAAGGCCGATAATTTGCTAATATACACGACTAGGGAACAAATTGAGAGTTATGAGAAATTAAAGTATTAGTTCTAAGGGAACATGAGCCGACACAGAAGGCGTGTTTGGAAAATTTTAAGAAGGCTAGAAGGAATCAAAATGAAACTCATGTATTATTTGTGTCACGTTTAATAGCAACGTGGGAAAATTATTGTAAGATTAGAGGTGCAGATATAATCAATTAATTGTCACGGATAAGTTGTTAACTATTTTAGATGAGGAAACCACGACGCATGTTGGATTAACTCAGCACAGTAATTGGTTAGAAGTTTCTAAAATTGCTAAGGAATGTGATAATTTCTTTGATGCTAAACAAAAATCTTATGCGGTAATTTATAAGGGTTATAAAGGTAAAGAAAGGTATGTTAATAATGAAGATTCTAGAAGGACAAAAGATGAGGGATTTAGTAGTAATTGGAGACAAAATGGGAATAATGAAGTCAGTCCATTTTTGGGTAAAAAACTGGAATATAAGAAACCTAATGATACGACGCCTATCTGTTTCAAGTGTGGTTTACGAGGACATGTACAGCGATTTTGTACAAAAGGAAATAATGAGGGAAGTAATCAAATTAATAACCCATAAGAACCAAGGGCTAGTATCAATAATGTCTCAGTGCGAGGAATTAAAGAATTACCAAGGGGAGCGGGTATGGCAAGAATCGGAGCAAAAGGGAATTGGATAACTAAAGTTATTGGAGAAAAGTTAAATAAACTGGAGAAAGTGGAGGTTAGTGTAAATGGGAAAATAACAAAAGGATTAGTGGATTCTGGTTGCGAAATTAGCATCGTTCATAAAGATTTAGTACCAGCGGAGAAACTAAGAGGGACTGGTAGTATCTATTTACAAGGGATATTTGGTAAGGCAGTTAAATCGCCGTTAATTCAATTACCTTTAGCTATTCCAAAACGCGGAGAAACTAATGTAATTCATCAGGATGTACTTTGCGCGATAATTGATAATAGTAAGGAACAGGTAATTTTACATCCTGACGTGGCTAATGAATTGTCAGGGTTAAACAACGAGAAATCATTAAGAGAATCGGTAGAAAGGGAATGTAAGGAAGATAGTAGGAATAAAGTGAAGGAAGGGGAAAGGATTAGAAATGGTAATAATAACCGTTATGTCGTAGAAACGAGATCGGAAAATTTACAAAGTCATGAGAAGGAAAAAGCCGATGTAGAGAAAAGTAAGGTTGATAAAGTTACAGAAAGTAGTTCAAATGTATTTCAGAAATCCCAAATGAATTGTAAGGATTTAGAGAGAGCTTGGGAATTAGCTGAAAATGAAAGAGGGTCTTACTATATCGTTAACGGGTTATTATATCAAAAAGAGAAATTGGTAGATGAAACTGTAGCTCAATTAGTATTACCTAAAATTAGAAGGGTGGAAATTCTAAAATTAGTGCATCTTTCCTTATATGGAGAACATCACGCGATTAAGAAAATGTTAGAAAGAATCAAGCATTCATTTTATTGGGAAAATATGGCAGAGGAATCTAAAACGTTTTGCGAATCATGTGTGGAATGTCGGTTAACGAGGGAAATGCATGGGAGTGATAAGGAGAAAAAGGAAATATGTCGACCTGCATTTATAGTTGAGTTAGGGGACGGGAGTAAGAAACTGGTGTATCAAGATGAAATGAGGGAATTTATGGCCAAAATAAAGTAGTCGATATTGTCTTGGATAGTGACGGGGAGTTTGAAGACTGTAGGAAAGATCTGTTGTTAGACCGAGAACAACCGGAAAATAAAGACAGGAAGGGATTTGAAATAAAAGGGTTAACAAATATTCAAGTTGGGGACATAAAATCAATCTTAAGAAAAAATAAGGAATTATTTATGGGTCCTATCCAACTAGTAGTAATGGAGAAAAATCGGATTGGTCGTAAACCGGAGAGGAGTAAGATAAAGCAGAAATTGTACAATGTTATCATCACGTACATATTGTGTAATTTTTTTTCTGTAGTTATCACATTAGTATATGGTTCATTAGAGATGTCAGTAGTTAAATTTTCAGACACCTTGAAATATTTATGTAATTGTAGTAATGAAGAAACCTATCAAGGAACTGTTGAACTCTTCTCAGACATTACATAGTTTGAGGAAAATTAGCCCCTAAAAGGCATATTTTCCGCTAAGGTGGGGGTTGTCAGGTTTCTCTCACAGCTGCAAGAGTTGAAAGCTATTCTTAAGGGATTAGCGTATTGTATCTGTATCTATTGTGTACCGTTAGAGTCTGGTTTAAGAAAAATCTTAATCCGGAGGGTAGCGAGTTGGACATAATGGAAGAGGTATTTCCATTGCAATGTGGTCTTTGATAGATAAGAAAGATAGTGCACCCTTTTATTTAGGAAGACAGATCAGTCAAGAGGGAGGAACGGTTGTCAAGCGACCCTTGGAAATAAAACAGCAGCCCCGTAGAGAGAGAGCGGGTGCGCTGGGGAATGACCAGATGTGAAGTTAGTTCGAACGTGGTAGTGAAGGTGTAAGGTCGTTGGGAGTTGACGATCTGAGCAACGTGTGTTTAACAGTATCTCTCGAAAGAAAGAGAGAGCGTGTGTGAGATGAATAGAAATCTCAGTGCGGAATGAATTGACGTAGTCTAATGGTACACGTAGAGCGTTTTCTGTAATTGTTTTGATTTAGTGTTAAACCGGATAATTTACATCCGAGTTTAAGTGTAAATATTGTTAATAAATTGTTACTTTAACTTTAATTGAAAGAGTTAGGTTTTTCTTGAATATACATCAAGTATCGTGCCCGATATCACGTATTCATATCGGTGGTGGCAGCATATCAAAAGACCGGATTTATTTCGAAGTTGTGTGGACGGAGAAGTGGAATCCGACACTGCGCCTACGTTTTTTATATCAGATTTTTCAACTGTCATTCATGTCAATACAAGTAAACACACAGTTCAGAATTTGGAATTCATTTTGAAATATTGTTACTCTTTATTTATTTATTTATTTTTATTATTCCAGTAATACATTCTTCACTTGTCACGGATTAAATTTCCATATGAATAGCTTATGAAAGAAAATGCATAGCAAAGGAGAAAGACAAGGAATTGTGTGACTTCGTGTATTTTGTTGAAAACTTTATTAAATTTCTATCTATAACTGAAACAAGAAACCTTTTAAAAAAAAAAATTAGGGTATTCACATAGAAAGTATATTTAAATATTCAGATGCTATCTGCACAATAAGCATAGTAAAATATTAATTAAATTTCTACTTAAAGGTCCCTAAATGTTTTTAAAAGGCGTATGTTATTTTACACTTCAATACGTTTTAATTTTGAATTTATTTAAAGTGTTGTATTCAGAAAACTTATTAAAGTAGAATTTATATTTAATTTATAAATGATCAAAGCTACAAATCTAAACTAACTACTTTCTGACACGTTCACGAAGTCATTTTTATTCCTAAATGGATAAAAATTTGCAGTTATTCTTATTCAGATACTAGAAAGTCTAACATAGCATTTCTCAGTTTTCTGTAAGCAAGGGATCTTTCCGGAAATAGTGCTAAAATGGGCATTTTGAATGTGAGCATCTGTAACTGAAGCTTTTAAAAACAAATTAGGATCTTTGAGATCAGATTTTTCAACTGTCATTCATGTCAATACAAGCAAAAAGAGTTCAGAATTTGGAATTCATTTTGAAATATTGTTACTCTTTATTTATTTAATTTTTACACCGGTAATACTTTCTTATCTTCTTCTAATATCTTGTCACGGATTAAATTTCCATATGAATAGCTTGTGAAAGAAACATAGCAAAGGAGAAAGAAAAGAAAATATGTGACTTTGTATCTTTTATTGATAAATTTGTTAAACTTTTATCTCTAACTGAAATTAGAAACTTTTTAAGAATCAAATCAGGGTATTCACACTGACAGTACGTTGGATTATTATGCAGAATAGCCTTTGAATAGCTGACAACTCGGGACAGCAAACTCTGTCCGTTATTTCAAGATGTCCGCTATTGGGGATAGTCCTTTTCAGAGGTGTTACTGTATTTCACAAAGTGAACTTAATCATTGAAATCCAGAGTAGAGAGCAACTCTAGGTGGTAATGAAGCGGTTCTCAAATTCCGTGCTCAATAACACGAAACTTTCAAACACATTTTCTGACTCATTTTTAAGCGTAACGGTATAAAATTAGCCGTCCTCACAACTGAAGCAATTTGAAATTGAATGGTGTTTTCTATTATATATATATATATATATATATATATATATATATATATATATATATATTACTAATCAAGCTATAAGCGATTGTTGTCACGTGACGACACGTTTTTCTCCTTTTCCGCTCTGTCGCGTCCAGAAATTCAGTTTCAACACTTTGATAGTATTTTCTGAAAGGTTTTCTGCCTTTACCAAAAAATTTAAAACTTCATTCGATTACATAGTTTCTGAATAAGAACACCTGCCAATTTCATGCTTTTCAGAACAAAAATTAATTCTGAAGTGTGTCTGAAAGTAGCTCCTTTATATTTGAGAACAGTCTCAATATACATCGTTAATTGCTAAAAAAGTTTTAAATAAAACATTAAAAATGTTTTAAATACAAACTGTATACATGTTTAGCCTCCTTCGAGCCATTTTCAAGACAATTGAGAATATGCTGCTGATGCACGATCTATAATGTATTGGTTTTAAATGACATCATTCATATATTTCACATTCTCTCTCAGATTACTCACGTTGTTTTATTTTATTTTTATTTTAATGCTTATTTCCATACTCTAACCATGGGGTAATTCAATCCATAATTTTGTTAAGTTAAATAATGCTTTATCGTTACATACTGAATTTTTACGTACTACATTTTCAGTGGTTTTCCTTTGGTTAGTGTATAGATTTGTGGGAAAAGTTGTTTTGTTTCCATTGAAATTTACATGGATGGCATTTTCTTGATATTATCTTGCGAATGCTGTAGTTTTTCTATTACACGTTATATCTGCTGTGTAGCTTTTTCCTACAACTAAATTTTCCAACTAAATAAAATATACTAATTTTTTGATCCACCGGATTTAATAAATGGGATTTCATATTGAAAATATTATACTGGTATGACTAGCAGAAAATTTAGTTCCTAATCAGAGACCAAAAGATCCAACAGCGTTTCTCAGTTGTATAAACATGTGAAGGATCTTTCAGATATATGGTATCAAAGTGAGCATTCCTCATCAAATAGATTTTCGGGGTACGACAATTAGGTAAAGATCATCATAGTACAAAAATCTATTACTCAATATGTAATATATAGGGAAAAAATATAAGGAGACAAGTATAGGAGGAAAATTACTATTAGATTCCAAAGCATATCAATAATAAAGTGTCCAAATGTCATGCACTTATGTATAGCAATGACTGCGTGAATATAGCAGAAATTTATGTACTTTTGAGCAGAGGAGAACCTTTATTTGAAAACAGGTTTAAAAGATAGCGTTTAACCAACGAAGAATTCAGTTTTTGAAAATCTGAAAAGATAAAACCTGTAAAAACAGTACTTGCCTACTACAGAATCTTCCTGTAAGCGGAAAATCTCCATGCTAAGAATACCATGCAACCATACCAGAGAAAACGGAAGCATTGTCTAAAACAGAATTTATTTCGTTCCTTTGCATTTCCGTCTTAGCGGGTTTTACTAAATTTTCTTTTGTAATCAAAAAGATTGGCAAAATCAAGCAAATTCAGAAAAGAAACTAATTCATTATTTTTACTTAAAATAATGAATTAGTTATTTTAATAGCATTTATAGCATTATTTTATTATTTATAGCATTATGTATTTTACAGCATTATTTTAAGTAAATAATACACCAACTTTTCCTCTTTTACTTAAAAATGAAACATTAATTATCCCCTTGCATTCAATTGTTCACATTGTCATTCCATCCAGAAATTTGCGTCTACGTTTTTGATATCAGATTTTTCTGCAAATGTTATTCAAGTCAATATAAAGAAATAAAAAGTTTAGAATTTGGAATTCATTTTGAAATACTGTTACACTGTTTCTTTCTTTATTATTTTTATTCTCGTAATACTATCTAAAAGTGTCCCAGAATAAATTGCTATATATGAATAGCTTATGAAAGATACTCTCTAGCAAAGGAGAAAAAAAAGCAAATATGTAAGTTCGTGCTTTTTGTTGATGAATTTGATATATATATACTACATTTTCCAACTAAATAAAATATAATAATTTTTTGATCCACCGGATATTATATATATATATATATATATATATATACATTAACTGAAATAAGATAACTTTTTAAAAACAATTTAAAGTATTCACCCAGTATGTTTAGATAGATCTGCGAATGCTGAATTTTACACAGTTGACTTAGTGTCAAAGATTAATTAAAATTTGATTTGTTATACCTTCTTAGGTTTAAAAGAAAGATATTTTTCCTTTTAATTCTAAGAAACAACTCATTATTCTGTTAAGAAATCTTTAAAGCTTATATTATTCAGCAATGTTAGCAAAATTCAATTTATATTTAATCTATAAAAATTGAACAAACTACTTTCTGATATATATTCACCAAATCCTTTTTATTCTTAACTGGACGAAATTTGTATATACTCTTACTGAGATAACTAAATAAAATAGCAATTTTCCATTTTTTATGTACGCAAAGGATCTTTCTCAACGCTTGAATTTGAGAATGGGAACTTTGAACAAGTTTATTTAATACAACAATTTGGGAAAGTTCATCATAGTGTATCAGTATATTGTAACTAAAAATGGGATATTTTTCTTATGAAACGTAAAAAGCTATTTAATTCGAAAACACTTCAACAACAAGGTCAGCATAATTTTAGAGACAACATCACATTTTTCCAACTAATTTCAGCGTCAATGATTTTGATATATGTATGGTACAATAGACGGTTCTGATAAGGAAACAGCCAGTCAACTGGCGCACCAAAGGGGCAATGTTGTTATAGAAACATCACATTCCGTTGCAATGTCAAATAAATGGCAACTCCATTATTGACGATGCTCTGGAGTAGCGGCAACATCAGTATTCGGTTTACCATTCATTTAACATTACAGCCGGCTGTTCTATGTTGCCATGGCAAGACTACCCGCTGGTGCGCCAGGTGACTGACAGTTTCATTATGAGCACCATCTAATTTATCATATATATATCAAAATCATTGACGCTGAAATTGGTTTTAAAAATGAGACGCTGCCCCCTGGACTATTTACGCACTTAAGTATAAAAAAATAACTCCGTGGATCTGTCAAAAATATTTGTGTTTTTGTGTGGGGGGAAATTTTTAGTTCGTAACAGTCAAAATTGCGAATTCCTTCAAGAAACATTGAATTCCAGCTTTTAAAGTTCTCTTTTCTTTTGTTTTGAAAAGAATAGACAAAAGCAAGCAACTAAAAGAGGAAATCAATTCATTATTTTAAGCAAATAATGCATCAACCTTACAATTTTTATTTTAAAATATAATAATAGTTCTCTAACAACACTTACTCTCATCATCTTTTCCATGAATCTGCGTCTATGCCTTTTTCATATAAGATTTTTCTAACACTCAAATATATATGCTAAGAGTACACTTAGACAGTACACTTAAAGGCTTATAAATACCTTTTTATAAACAGATCTACTAGTCTCGTACATACAATCGGCGACATTCTCAAGATAAATAAGGATTAAAAAAGTAAATTACATTTACATTATATGTAAAAAATAAATTATATTTTACACAGTAATTATTACTGACCTTGAGAACGCTGCCAATTATGTTTACAAAACTCTAGTAGGTCTTTTTATTAAAAGTTTTTTATAACCCTTTAAATGTGCTGTAACCAATCTTTGAATATATATTTTAATTTAATGATGAAAAGCGATTTTTTCCTTATATAATTATATAAGATTTTTCTGCAAATGTTTTTCACGTCAATTCAAAGAAATAAAGAATTCAGAATTTGGAATTCATTTTGAAATATTGTTAAACTTTTTTTTTCTTTGTATTCCAGCAATACCTTCTTCACATGTCCCAGAATAAATTTCCATATGAATAGCTTATGAAAGAAACTCCCTAGCAAAGGAGAAAGAATAGCAAATATGTGACTTCGTGATTTTTGTTGATGCATTTGATAAGTTTTTATCTCTAACTGAAATAAAATACTTTTTAAAAATAAATTAGGATATTATTAAGATATATTTAGATATTTGGATAATATATTCGACGGAGTAAAGTTAATGTGAAAGATTAATAAAATTGTATTTATACATCCTTTCCCGTTTTTTCGAAGACTGCATTTTTTGTATTTCAAAAAGAAAAACACTATACACTGTCAGAAAAACTGGTCTATATACACTAAATTATTCCTCATTTTTTCAATAAATATTTTCCGTATTTCTAGAAAACATGCTTTTTCCGTGAAATTTTCTTGGAAATCTGCAGTTTTAAGTCTGCAGAAGAGGGAAAAATTCCGTTTATTTCCTGCACGCATACGTATTGACTCTATTAATACTAAAGTTCGAATTTATTTTAAAAATGAAAAACTAAAATTCAATAAATTAAAATTTCGAATTTATTAAAAAAATAGTGCTTTTCGAATTTAAATAAGTAATAATTAATTTTTCCATTCGTTTAAAATTATTTGCAATTTATTTTTTAAAGATATAAAAAAAAAATATTTGCACTTAAAATATATTCTAAACAAACAGATTAAAAAATATATGTCTAATAGTTAAATTAAATGAAAAAAAATCGATTTTACTCAAAAAATCAGCAAACAAAAATAATGCGTTCGAATTCAAAAAAGTAACAAATAATTTTCTCATTCATTTAAAATAATTCGCAATTTATTGTTTAAAGTCATAAAAAAAACACTCGCACTAAAAATATATTATAAACGAACACATTTAAAATATATATAATAATTACTCAAAAAAAAAAAAAAAAAAAAAAAAAAAAAAAAAAATTCGAATTTAATTAAAAATATTACTTAATATTCATTATATTCTTCTATTATCATATATACCTCTATTACTTAATATTCATATTTTACATCTAACGATCAAATTAAAAACATAATTCATGTTTTTATCCTCTATTAATACTGAAGTGTTAAAACCTCAACCATCATCTCATAACAACAATATCTCCCTGCAATTAACTTCAAAATAGCCATGTTTCTAAAGATCAAATTGTTTAAGTCCAAGCTGCCATTTAAAGAAAACCCGTATCAAACATCATTAAAAAAAATATATATATAGTCTAGCAAGCGCCCGCTAGCATTATCGGCAATTAACTCAAAGCACTAAGGTCCCTAGATCGACACCAAGATCAGCTAGAAAATATTCTTAAAATAGATCAAATAAATAAATATCCACGTAATAGTCCATAGATGACGGCACAACGAGAGATGTATTTTTTTTTAAACCGACGTTCTTCAAATAACTGAAAATTACCCTCCTGTAACAGGGAAAAAATAAACGGACTTCTTCAAATAATAGAAATATTCCGGCAGCAGTGCTGCGAGGGAAATTTCCGTGATTTGAAAAAAGTACTTCTGAGAGTGTATTAAAAAGAAATTGACAGGCAGGTATAAAAGTTTTTCGCAAATTAAAATGTGTTTACTTATTTTTAATTATCCTGCCAATACTTTTCCCGAGTTGCGAACAAAATCCTTTGCATCTACACATTGCCAGTTTCTTTCCCTTATTTAGTCAGGCACTTCGCATTTTACGCAAGCTTCTGTGTACAGCTGCATGCGGAGAGTTTTTCTTCTGACATTTTCTTTTTTGGCATCTTGCTTTATTTAAATTTTTTGGCAAATGTATGGCGTGACGTAATAAATGAACTGACTATATATATATTATTTTTAAATGACATGTATCACGGCCGTGTGCAAGCAGTTCTGTTTTATAAATCCTATGGTTTTTCACCGTCTAATGTAGCATGTGGCTACTAATCACGATTGTGAATATGTTCCTTATATTGTTTTAATATTCCACCTTTTTAAGCATCAATAACAAAAACCTCATGTGATTTTAAATAAAATTAAGAAAAGCTAACGCTCTTTTGAACTGTTTAATCGGCTGGTACAATGACACATGCCACTGCGTATTACTCTGCTCTGGTCCAAGTTTAATCTACCTTAACCTCCTCGATTGTCATAAATATTTAAAGTTTTGTAGTCAAGTAACGCTATAAAATTAACTTTACAGTGGCCATTTTCTTCCATTTTTACAATGTCATGGTTTTTTTTATTAAATTTAAGACATTTCGAGATTCAGAAATTAACAAATTAAACACCGTATTATAAGTTTCTATAAATGTAAGGGATCTTTCAGAAAATTATATGAAAGTGGACATTTTGAAATGATTAACGAGACATGGTTATTTAACAAAAGTCTTCATCATGGTTCAATCCAATCAATTTTAAGTGAAGTTGTAACATATTTATAAGTAAAATTGAACCAAATAACATTTCAATGCACTTCAGCAGTAATGTCTCTGAATTTCATGCACTTATCTGTAAAAATAACTCTTTTAATTTCTCAGAAAGAATCGTGTTTTTGAGAGTAGCTTTTAAAGATGTCTCTACCCACAACGAGTATAGCTTTTGAAATTCGTAATGTTCCTACTTTCAATAAAAAGAGATAGCAAAATAAAAAAAATATATTTCAATATTTAAAGCAAATAATGCATTAAACTTTTTTAAACAAATAAAATATAACTTCTCTACCCAATTGCATTCGACTCATAACATCTACATCCCTTAAAAGAATTACCATTACCTTATTCGTTACGTTATAGATATCTGATTTTTCTTCAAACGTTATTCATGTCAATATAAGAGCAAAAATGTGTCATAGTTTGTGATTCATTTTGAAGTTGTGTTACTGTTTCTTTTATTTTTATTTTTTTATTTCGGTAATATCTTCTTCACCTGCCCCAGAATAAATTTCCATGTGAATAGTTTATGAAAAAAACTCCCAAGGAAAAAGCTAAGCAATTATTCATTTTGTTTTTAGTTGATAAATTTGATATTTTTTAACACTTTCCAATATAGTTGAAAAATGTTTATGAATTCGGTTTGTTTGTCTGCCATCTGTCTGTCCGTCGACTGTCCGTGTTCTAACTCGCATAAATATACTCGCACTTCTTTAAAATTGATATATGCTATTGGAGTTTACTATGGCATGTTTTATATTGAAATTTAAGCGTATAGCATTTATGGTTATTTTACAGAGTAGCACAAAAGAATTCCGTTACATTACAGTATATAGGGAAAAATCATTTCCGACGCATTTTAATGATGTTACGTTATTTTAAACATATTGAAATTGATACTGGCATCCCAGCTGACAGTATTATACCGTACGATTAACAGTAATAAACAGTAAAATTGTGAAAGATCTACTCTGATCTTGTGAGTAGGCGATGTTTTCAATGAGAACGTAGTTTTTCTCCACTAATTGTCCATGTGCGTAGAAGATGATCAAGGTTATCTTTCTTTAACTTTCGACGAATGACTGTGAAAACCTCGGAACTTGTGAGACACTGCTTTTCATCGATATTTATGCAAATTGTTATAGCTGGCCAATCGATGTTTGAATATAAAAGCTTCGGAAATGCGTTTGGAAGTCGGAATTTGGGTCGAGTTCCTCCCTATTAGAGTACTTTTAGATCCTGCTATTGAGTCATCAATCCGAAGCTGAATAGCGTATAAGCAGTTGCATTAATCTGGACGGACATATTGAGATCAGTGTTCGACTAGTCTACAGCGTGGAGTTATTCTTGCTGAAGGCATCCTGACTTGTTGTTATATTCAAAGTTGGAAGTTCGTTTAGAATCCTTATATTTAATATATTGAAGTTTTATTTTACTGAGTAGTACAGCTTCGGGAAAGTTGAATTATTAGAAAATTTAGTAGTGTCCTTTCTCAAATCCCAGCCCGATTAAGTTTCAATAAACTTGACTTTTAAACTTTACCTTTTGTGCTCTCGCAATGGCTGTTACTAAATAAGCAGTAATACGCTACCGCGCATGCGCGGCAGCGTATTACTGCAATATTTCATTTTGAAATATTGTCTCCTTTTTTCTTATTATTATCATTCCCGTAATACCTTATTCGTCTGTCTCAAAGTAAATTTCTATACGAATAGCTTACGAAAGAAACTCCCTAGAAAAGAGGATCAGGAAAGCAAATATGTGACTTCGTCATTTTTGTTGATAAATTTATTAGATTTATATCGATAAATGAAACAACATGTCTTTTTAAAAACAAATTAGTGTATTCACGTAGAAAGTATGTTCAAATATTCAGATGGAATATTCTACACAATAAATTTAGTAAAACATTAATTAAATATCCACTTAAAGACCCCTAAATATTTTTAAAAGGCCTATATTATATAATTTTTAAAAGAGCAATACGTTTCAATTTTGAATATATTTAAAGTGTTGTATTCAGGAAACTTATTAAAATTAAATTTATATTAAATTTATAAATGATTAAAGCTACAAATCTAAACTAACTACTTTCTGACACATTCACGAAGTTATTTTTAGGGTTCCGTACTCAAAAAATAAAAACGGAACCATTATAAGATCACTCGTGAATCAGTCTGTCTGTCTGTCACAGCCGTTTTTCTCGAAAACTATAGAACGTGGAAAGTTTTAGACAACAAACTTGGTAGACTTATAAAGGATATTGACCCCCATATTTATAAATTATCTATTCACAAATATATATTTTTTATTTTAGGGAGTCAAATTAAGTTATTTATTTTTATTTATTTATATATATATATATATATATTTGTCTATCATGTAGTATATTGTTAGAAAGAGCTCGTAAAACCGAACTCAAAAATGGATTTGTTTTAATTTTAGGTATTATATTTTCTGAGATACTGCCGAAAATGTACGGCAAAAATATGCCCCTCGCCCTCCCTCAAAAAAAAATAATAATAAATAAATAAATAAATCGAATCTACTGAAACTTAAATTATAAAAAAATTAGGAACAGTAGCAGTTTATTTAAACCTTGCAGGAAAATTATGGCGATTATAAAAAGTCACATAGTTTTTTAGAAAATCGTATTTCTCCGTTACATGCAAACTTTACTTTGCGGGCGCTCGAGGTACCTATTGACGCGAAATCATCCAAGGATTTTTAATAATTATTTTCTAAAAATATTGTCTGTAATTAGCCGATATATTAATAAAAAGCATATCTAGAAAAACGCGGCACGGACCAAGGCGGCTTGCAACTTTGGGTCTTTTTTTTTTCTGAAGCGCGCTTGGCACAATGCCAAGTTTAAACTTTGTACAAGGTCTTTCTTTTACGTAAGACGAATCACAGTGATAAATAGTCAACGTTTTTCATTCCAGTTGAATTCAGTAATTGAAGGCAATTATTGAAAACTTATTTATAGAATAATTCCAAGGTTTTGTCAATGTCTTATTATTCTTTTAGCCTTATGCTTTTTTTGTAATATTGCAGTCAATAATTAATAAATTTACTGTACGAAACCCTTTGTATGCGAGAAAATCTCTCACTTCACCGATTATTACTCTTAAATAAACAAGATTTGCTGTTGTTCTTATTCAGATACTAGAAAATCTAATCTAAAATTTCTAATGTTTCTATAAATACAGAAATTTTCTGTAAATTTTAGGTAATTTTTTCTGTAAATAAAGAGTTTTTCGAAAATGGTCTCAAAATAGGCATTTTCAAAGTGAACATCTCTAATTGAAACACGATGCTCTTTTAAAAACAAATTAGGGTCTTCATGCAGAAAATATGATAAAATCTTCAAATGATATATTTTACGCAGGGAACTTAATGCGAAAGATTAATTAAATTTTTGCAAGATGCCTTCACTTTTTCAACAGGGTTCGAATACCTCCAGGGAACCAGATTTTTCGTAAAGTAATATTTGTCGTATTTAATGAAAAAGTTCTATGTTTAAATATGAAGACCATTACTTTATACAAAATCTGGTATTAAAATCATCTGAATCCCCTGAGGCATACGAATCCTATTCAAGAAACGTATGCAATATTATATTTTAAAAAAAAACATGCATTATGCATTAAGGTGGTTCTCAAATTCCTTGCTCAACAACGCGAAACCTTCTGATTCATTTTTAAATGTAAAAGCATAAAATTGGCAGGCCTGACTATTGAAACTGTATGGAATCGAATAGCGTTTTCCATTTTTGATAAATAAATTACTTTTTGAGTTATAAACTATTCTTATCACGTGAAGTCACGATTTTCCCCTTTCTCGCTCTGCTGATTCGGGAATTGGACTTTTCTGAAAGTTCGTCTGCCTTTACCAAAAAATGGAAAACGCCATTCGATTATGTAGTTTCTTAATAATAATTCCTACGTTTCTGAACAAAAATGAGCTCAGAAATGTGTCAGAAAGTAGCTCCTTTGAATTTGAGAACGGCCTTAAAGAAAAATATCTTCAGAAAGCTTTGAAAAATTTCTTTTATATTTAATTCATGATATTATTTTTTTTTTTTTTATGTTCATTATGAAAATGTGACTTACGTGGTGTTAATACTATACAGAACTTTGTTTAATTTTTTTCAGAAATAATTTTCTAATAAACATCTTTTCGAAAAAATGCTAATTCTAAGCTGTTACGTTTCATTATAGCACATTATTACTAACATACTGCTATAAATTAATTATACAAATAATTGCATGTGAAACATAAATATCCCGTAATTACAAACGACAAGCCAACATAGTTTAATGTATACCAATTTACCCTCACTTCGTCCAGTCTTCATTACATTTTTAATTTTATCTCTCTACTTTATCTATCTTATTAACAACTGAAATTAATTGAATCATGTTATTAAAAAATGCAGCTACTACAGAATGAGTAAATTTACGTTCCATCTTTTAATGAGATTCATTTCATGTTAATAACTTTCACTTTATACTCCTAGCAGCTATACAGTTGACATTTAAGCTTTTTTAATATGGAATATGTGATGTCGAGATTTAAGCATAAAATACCAAATGATGATATACAACATTTTACAAAACAAGTTGGAAATTATAGCGTTAAACGTGACAAATGAGGTGCGTTCGTTTCATGCTATAACTAGTTTTACAATGTAAAAAGATCATCGTTATTATTTCAGTGAAATAAATTATATCGTCTACTATGAGCGAAATGAGGATGCCTTTTTTTTTTTTTTTCTTATTACGTATGCCATGTTTACAGATGCGAATTTTTTTTTTGACACGAGGCAGCGCTGTAAAATTTATCATGGAGATCTTGCTTTGCGAATGATTACCTCCATGGTTTAATATTTCTATGACTCACGATGAATTAATATTTTGTTTATTTACTTTAATGGATTAAGATATTACGCTGTTAACCTAATTTTCACTGAAGTTATCTCATAATCTATACATTTTTTAATGTAACTCGTCTCTCAAACAAACAATTTTTTTCAACAGTCTTTCTAAAAATTCAACTTTTATGCAATTTTATTAAAAAAAAAAAATTTTAATAAAAATGGTCGCTTGGCATAGGAAAAAAGAAGTAGTTTGCCCGTATTTGTTTTCCTTAGTCACATGACTTGAGCTTTTTTTGTATACATTGCGTATGATAGGATTTTATAGAATGGAGAAAACTTTTATTAATATATTTTTAAGTTTTGATTCGATTTTCATAAAATTTTAAATGACTCGACAAAATTCTGTAACGATTATATATATTAAATTTCAAACCATTTGGTCGGGTAGTTTTTGCGCTGTTATATGCGGTCAGATGGACTGACCAGACGACGACTATAGGTGCTACGTATTTATATAATTACGAACGCACCTAAAAACACGACTGCACAGCAATAGAGTTCAGTATATCACTATCACAATAATATCATAATAATTCATGTTAAACTTAGTAATCTCCTTCTAAATATAGCACGTTGAAATAATCAGTTGAATCCATCATTTCATAATGTTTAGAATGTAATTGCAGTCAAAACGAGTGAATTGACAGAATTGTGCTACGCAAATTTTAATTGACTGGAAATCCAAACATTCATATGCATGATAAATCTATAAAATTGTTTACCAAATATATGACTTTAGAATACTGCATTTATTCGATTTTATAAAATTTATCAGTTGCATTTATAACACATGTATTTTAATTAGTATTGTGATTTAATAAATTTACCTATTAAACTTAATCTATATATCATATTTACTCGTGTATGCCATGCCCTCATGTAGTACGCGCATCACTCCAAGATTTAATACCTTAGTATCAGCGGTTCCCAAACTGGGGCACGCGTACCCCTAGGGGTACGTGGTAGGGCTGCTGGGGGTACGTGAAAATCATATCGGTAATGGCGGAAATCACAAAAATGATTTAACTGAAAACACATAAAGATAGTTGATAGTTTTGGATTACAAAGTTAGTCGCATGTGTTACTCCAATATGTTACGCTCAAAATGAGGGTAATCCATTGATAATTCTATGTCACTAGCTCCTTCTACTGCTGATCATATTGCATGAGTACTTACATATTTTCCCAATATTTGCTAAAACTGGCATTGATCATTTTACAATGTTCTTTTCCCACGCCTTATTTATTTCAGTTTCTAATTATAATCACAAAACGCCGAAATTATGCCAGAGGTTTCTGGTTTTAATGTTTTATTTTAAAACGTGTTGAAAAACAGGCCCTTATTTTCATAGGCGGAGTTATATCACTGACGTATACTAGTTGGAAAGCTTCCTTCCTTTTAATGAGTATTTAATTTGAAGTGTTTATTTATTATTTGAATGATTTGGTTTACATTTAAAATGGATAACTAGTTGAAATCTGGAACTCTTAAGAATATTGCAACTGGATTGAAATTCAACCTGATTTTTAGGGAACTGCAAGTTCTTCGAAACAATTTGATTATTTAGAATTGCAAGAGAGCATGAGTGCAGCTGATAATAGGCATGTTCTCATCACTACATAGTATAAAACAAAGTCGCTTTTTCTGTCCCTATATCCCTATGTACGCTTAAATCTTTAAAACTACGCAACGGATTTTGATGCGGTTTTTTTTAATAGATAGAGTGATTCAAGAGGAAGGTTTATATGTATAACACGACGTTCTACGTAGATTAGTTATTGAATTATGATAGAAAGTTTTGTTATTTTGACCGAAAAGGTTACCATTACTATTTTTTGGCGATCATTATTGTTGCAGAAAGAAATGAAAAGGCTATACATCTCCAAAAATAAAAGAAAAACTGTGTTAAATTAATTTTTAAAAAAAAAAGAAAAAGAAAGAAAAAAGAGTTTTGATGAGAGAATATTATAAAACGAAAATATTTAATTTAAACATGATTGGGAATGTTCGCAATGCTTAAAAAATTATTCAAGGGGCAAGATTGCTATCGAAACAATATTTCGCGATTTATCTTTTGTTTTTGGCGATTTTGATTTTACTTTTGATCCTAAACAATTTGATTTTAAGCCAAAAGGTGTCTTTTTTTTTTTTTTTTTTGATGCAGAAAGAATTGAAATGGCTATACAGTTGGAAAAATAAAAGAAAAAGCTGCTATTAATTTTATTTTAAAAAAAAGAAAGGAATTATAGGGGGAAATTCGAAAATCAGGTGATATTTTTTTTATCAAATATTAGCTTTTTCAGTATTTGATTCGGATTATGAAAGATTAGCCTTCTGAAAAAGTTCTACTGGACGGATTTTGATGAGAATTGTATTGTTAGTCAGATGCTATTTCAGGAATGGTTTTAATGTACTACATATTGTTCTACGCTGCTTAGTCAAACAGTTGTGTGATTAGCTTTTTCAGTATTTGATTCGGATTATGAAAGATTAGCCTTCTGAAAAGTTCTACTAGACGGATTTTGATGAGAATTGTATTGTTAGTCAGATGCTATTTCAGGAATGGTTTTAATGTACTACATATTGTTCTACGCTGCTTAGTCAAACAGTTGTGTGAAGGTTATACAGTCAGGAGAACCCGATTCCGAAAGATTAGCCTTTTTGAAAGTTTTTACTGGGCGTATTTTTTGCGACTTGCATTGTTAAGTAGATAATTTGTAAGGATGGTTTTAGTATATTTTATATTGTTCTGTTTCAGAATTACGTGGAAAAGTTCTATAATCAGATGAACCCGATTATAAAAGATTAGCCTTTATAAAAACTTCTACTGAATGGATTTTGTTAATTAGTTTGCATTGTTAGTTCGATAATTTTTAGTGATGGTTTTAGTATATTGCATATAGTTTTATCATTCTTTAGCAAACCTTAACTGTAAATGACCAAATAAAAGAGTTGGTCCTTAACAGCTAAAATTTTGACTGCACATTAGAAAATATAATAGCGCAAGCACGTCATTTTTTAGTAATGTGGAAGGATATTCCAGGTAAATATACAGATTGCTTTCAAATACAAGGTCAAATTAAACGATATATTTTGTTTGCTTCAAGGTTCATTTGTAGAAACTGACCAGCGCAGCGGGCGTAGCTTGCTAGTAACTGATAAATACTGAATAATAATTCTTTATAATACTTTAAATAATACTGAAAACATCAGTGCTCCCTTAATGAATAGAAAATATAATAATGAATAATTCTTGAAATATGGATTTCGCATTCACAGGAGATGAAGATTTTAATAATATGTGGAGGAGGAGAGGAGTGGGTGGGTGGTTATGATAAATAGGAGTTACTCCGAACTGAAAGACATAAGCAAGGGGTACGTGAAAGAAAAAAGGTTGGGAAGCGCTGCGGTTGGATGAAAAACATTTAATAAAAAGTATGAAAAAATGATTTCACCAGCATCACCAGTTATATTCTATTAGAATAAAGACGGTACACCGGAAATTCGGTTCAAAACACCAACTTTGACAACTTTTTCTGAAAAAAATTCTGCTTTTACTAAAAAACGGAAAACTAATTCAATTACATAGTTTCTTAATAAGTAAATCTGCCAATTTCATACGTTTTGCGGACAAAAAAAATAATTAAAAAATGTGTCATAAAATAGTCAGTTTGGATTTCAGAACAACTTTAAGCAAAGTTTCAATGCGCTAGAAATTCAAAGATTCAAAAAATCAATAAAGTTGTTTGCCAATATATGATTATAGGAAATTTCATTCATATCGATTCATAAAACTGATCAGTTACATTTTTAAAACATTAATTTAGTATTATGATTTACTTAATTTGTTTTTAAATATTATCTACGCATTTAATGCATCTTAGTGTTAACTGAAATTAATTTAATAATAATTTTCAAAATGTGCAGCAATTGCAGAAAGAGGGAAATTAACTATTACATTCACTATACATAATTAATTTTCCTTTATGCTTTATCAGTCGTTTGATTGACATTTAAGTACATCCTTAACATAACTATGTTACGTGGGTATAGAATTTGACAAATGAAATGAAAATCATATAATAATGATTATCTAGCTGTAAAGTTTAGTCACAATAATAGCATAATAATTCCTGGTAAATTCAACAATTTCAGTCTAAATATCATACATTGAGATAAACACTCAAATTCAACAATTGCTGATGTTTTTATGTAACTACCTTCGAGGTGGGTGAAAGGACGAGAATTATTATTCCCTTTTGATGAATTTCCATTGCACTAGATATACAAATGTATAAATCCGTTATAAATAAATAATGTTATTCTCCAAACGTGATTCTAGGAGACCGCATTTTTACATCATTTTATACAACTAATCCATTATATTTATAAAATATTAATTTAACTTAATATTATTCTTATTAATTACTTTTTTAATTTTATCTGCATAATTTATGTATATTATTAACTGATATTAATTGTATAGTAAATTTTAAGATGTGCAGAAATTAACGCACCGTATTTTTTAAGCTATGTAAAAATTACATAATAAGGCAAATTAAGTTTCATCTTCTAATTGCATTTATTACATATAATTAACACTAATAATGTACCCTCAACAGTCGTACGAATGACATTGAAACATTCTTTAATATAAAACTTATGGTGTTGAGAGCTAAACATAAAAAACCAAATGATGAGGTATAACATTTCACAAATAAATTAAAACAGAAAATATTATGTAGATTTGTAGTTCAGAATACCGCTGTCACAATAATATCATAGAGTCACTCTAAAAAAAAATTACTCATATATATAATATGTTACGGTTAATATGATTAACATGTCAGTTCAGTTCAGTTCTGTACAAATTGTCGCTTGTCATTAATTTTGAAATATTCTTGCTGAACTAAAAATGGTCATGAATTTTATGTAGCCTCCGTTCTTGATTTAAAACAAAAGAATGCTTTATTTCATAAAAAATAAGCATTTAATTCATATACATAAAGTTTTTATAAAGGTATTTACTTCAAGTTTTATATCCTAGTCTAAATAAGCATAGCATTATAAAACAAAACATTGGGTTGTATCCTAAGTAAACGTATCCATCGTTACAATATTATTAAGGAAACTACCTCTGAATCTTTAGAAAATAAATTAAGTACCAAATAATGAGAACACTTAACGACCATCTGTATATATCTTAAAAGAAAAGGAAGATAAACTATGAACATTAATATTTAGATTTATTTATTAATTTTTTTACCCTCGGAAAGTAACGTTTTCCGTAGAATGATTCAATAATTCCTGTTAAATCAACTCAATAATCTCTGTCTAAATACAGCGAGTTGAGATACACAGTCATAAGCATCAGTTGCAGATTTTCTGTATGTATTAATCTGTTGTCCAAGTGGATGAAACAACACTATTAAGCACAGTGAAACTCAAATTATCCGAATTAATATGATTCGGAACGCAATCGAGAGATGCAGAAATCCGTATAATTCGGACAAGCTCAAAAATAGGCAATATTATGAAATAATGTTTCTCTAAAATTGCTTTTTGAAAAAATGAAAAAGGTTGACCTAATGTAAGTTGAAAATAAAAATCACTCTTATTATAAATATTAAAATATAACAAAATATTGTGGAGAATATATTTGCACACATTTAGAGATGTTAGTTGAGTATGTCCAACAAAGATAATTGTTTTGCCGTATATACTAGAGAGATGGGTTTGGGCTTTTTTAAGGATCCCGAGCCTGATATCGAAAGTACGTAGTAGAATGATGAATGAAATCTTGTGCGGATAAGTATACACTAAAAACCAACGTTTAAAAACACAATATTCAACTGTAGCATCATGAACAGACGTACGTTTCGTGAGTAACTTGGACACACATCATCAGTGTCAGTAAAAACAAAAAATTACATACCCCCAAAGACATGAAACAAAGTCGAAAACCCAAATGACAGCAAACAACACATCGAAAGACAATCACGTACGGAAGTGATCACTTCCAGCTTAATCTTATTGGTTGTTCGTACGTGATGGTCTTTCGGTGAGTTGTTTGCTGTGACTTGGGTTTTCGACTTTGTTTCATGTCCTTGAGGGGATGTAATTTTTTGTTTTTACTGCACTGATGATGTGGGTCCAAGTTACTCACGAAACGTACGTCTGTTCATGATGCTACAGTTGAATATTGTGTTTTTAAACGTTGGTTTTTAGTGTATACGTAGTAGAATATTGTTAATAATGTTTTAAAATTGTTTCAAGATTAATTTTCTCATTTAAAAAAGTCTTCTAACATACAAATTAATATTAATCCTAAATACTCCCTCAAGACAACGTTTTGTGATTTTAATGTTGCTGAAAATCTGTTTAAAATAGCAAGTTTGTTATTATACTCAACCAATGTCAGAAATCTGCAAAAGTCACAATTCCTATTCTTTAAAAAATAACATAGTACAACTATAGCAGAGAGACATGAGTTTTGATTTTAGTAATTCTGCAAAAGGACTTCAAACAGAAAGCGGGGATAGACAAGGGCTATCTCACGGCTTCTTTATGTAATTAACAATGACAGTGCATAGGTTTAAGTATCAAATAGAATATCCCTCCTTATATCTCATCAATAACAATTCAATTTTAACCTGATTTTTAAAGGATTCTAAAACACTTTATGAAACTTGGAATATATTGGTATTTTTCCTCAAATAACAAATTTTTTTTCAATTTGTGCATTTATAACATTTTTGCTTTAGTCCGATCCTGAAGACTAGTATAAAAATTGAGCGCAACCCCGTTTCGGGCCCGAGCTCAGGTTGAACCCGTTTCATCCCCAGTACATACTCGTTTCCTTTGTTCCAAGTCTCGCAAATGTTGAAACATTTTGTGAAATATGAGATTGGAGAAACACAAAGTCTTCGAAATTGGTGAAATACCTGCTTAGAATTATTCAAATACAGATTTCAAAATTTGCAAATAAATATAAACTTTAACTTTGGTTTAAATAATAATTTGGAGGAAATTATATTTTACAACCGAAAACATACAGCATTTTAAGAAGACTGGCTTCTTTTTCCTTTTTTTTTTCTTTTTTCTTGAGTGGTAATTTTTATTTCCTGATACTGATCCGGGTAATTGGAGTTCGAATAAAAGGGGATTTCTACTGCACTAGAAATCCAATTATTAAAATCCATTACTATTCCATAAAGTTCTTCGCCAAATATTATTACAGTACATTGCATTTACATCGTTTTATGCAACAGATCAATTTCATTTATGAAATATTGTGATCAAAACGTATCCGGAATGCTTCATTTAAAATACATATATAGTAAATATCGTTTGCAAACTTTTATCGGACATTTTTACGACTTCTATAAACATCTGGCAATTGTCAGGAATTTATTTCATTTTATCGTCTGAAAATAAATTTGTTTTTAATGAGATAAGAATTTTCACTCTGTTGATTTTTCGAAATGGCGAAAGTTATTGAGCAAAGAACATGCATTAAATTTCGTTTTCGCAATAAAATTTCTACAGAAAAATCATTTGAAATGTTGCAAAAAGCTTTTAAAGACGACTGTTTATCAAAAAAAACAGTATTTGATTGGCATAAAATGCTTAAAGATGGTAGAGAACCCGTCATAGATTATCCGCGATCTGATAAATCATCCACTTCGATTAATGATCAAGGTATTGATAAGGTCAGAGAATTGGTGCTTGATGATCGTCGCTTGATAATGAGAGACATTATTGAACAAATTCCTATATTATTTGGTTACTGTCAATTAATTTTAAAAGATAAATTATGGTTGCGAGGCGTCACTTCTCGAGTTGTTCCAAAAACAACAACGTGCATAAGCAGACCGAGAAAAATACTTTTGCAAGGCGATTCCTTTCTAAAACTTTTTATTAATACCGGTGATGAAACTTGTATATGATACAGAAACAGCTCAATGATCAAGTGAATAGTGCTTGAAAGTTAAAGCAAGACCGAAAAGACCACGTCAAAGTCGCTCAAAAATCAAAGTAACAGGACTGTTTTCTTTAATTGTCGTGGTGTTATGCATTATGAATTCCTACCAACTAGCCAAACAGTCAATAAAAAGTATTATTTGAGCGTTTTGCACTGTTTGCGTGAAGCAATTCGTTGAAAACGGCCTCAAATATGGCGAGAAAACTCATGGGTTTTGCCGAGGCTAACGAAAAAGAAAGGCTACCGCGGTGCTTTACGCATATCTTTTTTTACAGACCGTCTGAGTCACGTGATGCTCGAATGCGCCAATGAAGGTGTACGAAAAGAGCATCACGTCACTCTAGCGGTCTGTAAAAAAAGATAAGTGGAATGCACCGCGGTACTCTCTTAAAACGAAAGAGTGGATTTTGCTTCTCAGAAAAGAGCTCTAATTTATTGGATCGTGAATGAGTTGATTTTTAAATGTTTCACTCATCATGATTTGAATTTTTATTTTCCTAATGCACTCCAGAAGGGCGAATACTAAACAACTCATCTCGATAAAAAAGCACTCATTGTCGAGCGGAAATCCAGTAAGCTGACGCAGTTGATGTGACCTCACTGTCCCCATATCCGCTGAGCAGACGACAGACGTGGTGTGTATGTGTAGTACGCGGCTAACACCACGTTGTTAAAATTTTAAAGAAAGAATACTTGAAAAGGTAAGAATTTCTGCTGATTTAAATACTTTAATTATGTTTTTTATAATGATTCTGTTTTATATTAATTGTTATTTTATATATGGCGTGATATTTTTCAGTTTATATCAATATTTTTATTAAATATGTCTTAACCCTAACATTTAGGACTATTTATACGAGCGAACATTTAGAGATCTTTTAAGTTGGAAGGATAAATATTAAAAAATACTTTAAAATATAATGAAATAAATCCTTTGCCTCTCCTTTATGTTTTTTTTAATGTTGTTTCAATAAATATGATTTATATAAATAGCATTTAGTAGCAATTTAAACTTTTAAAGAAAATATCTTGGCGGTACGTTTGTTTATATAGTCAGGGGTCGATGCAAGTTTTTTATCTTGGGGCCCATTTTGTGAAAAGTAAAGGTTATTTTTGTGAAATTTATTATATTTTTGTGAAAAATAACATTGTGTAACGAAAGTTGAAATCCAGCTAATCAAATTCGAACCAAGCATTTATAAACAAAAAGTTTTTAAAATCCTTTTGCTGAAGTTTTTCTCTTTTTTGAACTTGTTTGTTTACAAATTACACATTTTAAAACATCATAAAATAATAAATAAGTTTTTATGGAATAGAATTTTGTGAAAGGATCAATTTTAGCAAAAGGAATTTTGTGAAGGGGGCAATTTTATCAAATTGATTTTTGTGAAGGGACCCATTTTATCAAATTGATTTTTGTGAAGGGGCCTAAATAGGCCCAAAATTTTGACTGGATCGAGCCCTGATAGTATATATTTTTAGCGATGTTTCAGAACTCTAACTTTTATAATACTATAAATTGAAAATTGACTTGTTTGACTTTAAAAATATTGTTTTAAAGTAAACAAATTATATTTCTTATTTTATTCTCAGTCTGAATTCTAATATTTTAAAATATACTTGATTTATGAAACTGTATAAATCCCATATTTTTTATCGTATGTTGTTAAAAATAAGGTAAATATCTACATTCCCGGATATTCACGGTGTGAATATTCCTAAATAGTATTAGGATTAAAACATATTTAATGATAATATTGATATAAACTGAAAAATATCATGCAATGTATCGAATAATATTGCATAGAAAACATAATCATTATAACAAAATAAAAAAAAAAGATTAAAATATTTAAATCAGCAGAAATTCTTATCTTTTCAAATATTCCGTTTAAAATTCTCTTTTTGGGTCGGGAGGGGGGGGGGGTATATATTTCAAGCAGCTCAGAAACAAAAAAAAAAAAAAAAGATACTTTTCACTTAATTGTTGAATATATACATATATGTAAACATAAATATGTATACATTCAATATGCAAATTACTTTTTTTTTTCTAAAATAATAATCTACCTGTTCATGAAATTTATTATTTTACAATGAATTATTACATTTTACCATGAATTTTAATTCTCCTTCCCCTCCTCAAGTATGAGTAAGTTATAAATCACTCAAGTGCTACTGGATTTAACCTTCATTGATTTGATTTCACTCAAGTATGAGTAAAATAGAGATAACTCAATCATTAGTTGCTTAAAAACAACTCGTTCACTCGAGTTGTTTCAACTCTTCATGAGAAGCTGACTTTCAAATCATGAGATGAGTGGATTTCGGCTCAACTTGAGTTATTTTGGCTCTTTCGTTTTAAGAGAGTAGCCTGTCTTTTCCGTTAGCCTCGGTTTTGCGACACGGTAATGCGCCTTCTCACAATGCAATTATTATTCGTAAGTTTTTAACCAAACATTCAACAAATACGGCTCCACAAACTCCGTATTCACATGATATGGCACCGTGTGACTTTTTTTTCCACGGTTGAAACTACCTCTTCGTGATCACCGTTTTGAATCTATTAATTTGATAAAAGAAAATTCTCTACTAACTTTGAAGGGGTTTCACAAAAACGAGTTTAAGGCATGTTTTGATGATTGCAAAAAAAAAAGTTTGCTGAAGTAGAGGAAGGTGGCCTAGAATGATCCCCTTAAGAGAAAAACGTGTTCAAAATAACATAACTGTTTAAATAAAACTTTGGCCCTTTGCTAGTATGTTTTACGCTATATTTTGCATTATAAATATATTTTAATAATATTTTAAACCCAAATTGAGAAATGAAAAAAATAGATTTTTTAAAAAGAGTCCAAAGGATCATTTTACCCTCACCAAAGGGCAAAATGATCCGCCATTTAAAAATAGTTGTAAATTGTTTTTCATCGGCAAAATAAAGAATATAAAAGTAATTATGAGAATACATAGGTGTAATTCTCATCTAAAAATATACTCCATTAAGTAAACCAAGTATTTTTTTCTGTACATGAAACACTGTATATCTAAATAAATATGAAAGTCAGTGCTTACCTTATAACAGAAATTACAAAACCCAATTTTTCAAAGAATTATATTCAGACACGTAATACTGCGATCGCTTGAATACCGCCATTGCTTCTTCTTCACTTATCACAACTAGTTTATGTGTTACTCTGTAGAGAACGCGACCTGTCTGGAAGAAAACATATGTGGATCTTTTTACCCTTTAGGATCATTTTAGAACCACCTTCCCATAATATTCTGTTAGTTTTGGAAAGTGCTTCATAATCAATGTCTTGTGTATGCGATCGCTTGAATGCCGCCATTGCTTCTTCTTCACTTATCACAACAAGTTTATGTGTTACCCTGTAGAAAGCGCGATCTTTCTGGAAAAAACCATATGTGGATCGTTTTGCCCGTTAGGATAATTTTAGGCCACCTTCCCCTACATTGCAGTCGGAGGTGATTACTTTGAAGGAGATGCAATAAATTTTGATCAATAAATTGATACCTTTTGTTTTACGCTACCATTCCACGTACTTTTTGATTAGAGTAGTGTTTATTTAAATTAGCATTATGATGTAATTAGTCCTTCGTATGATCGAAAATAAATAATGTATCTCATAATTTTTTACAATGTCCCAACTAATTAAAAATGTTATGACTAATAAACATTTTATTTAAATAAGAACAATCTGAACGGGAAATTATAAGGATATACCTATTTTGAATACAATTACTCGGCCATTTCTGCATGTAAATCTATGCATAAATTATTGGAAAACGAAGGATGGTTAACATATTTAAAAACACCAAATCGGAATTATAATTTCAATATATTAGATGGAATGTTATTTGCGAAAATTACAATTGTGGTTGCTGTTCAAATTAAACACAAACGTTAAATCAAACATTCGTAATTCTAAACTGCAGTGTTCAATTGTGCATACAATAAAATATTTATATAATCACAATTTTATTACATACATTTTGTAATGTTAAATTAGAATTTAAAGCTGTTTTAAAATCCAATTTTCACTTTTTTCAGATTTACGGAATAATTAATTCATTCTCGTCAGTAAACACATAAAATATACAGATATTCATGTTTAAATATTTTGTTATTATTATTATTATTATTATTATTTTCTTATTTAAAAAAAAAAATAGTTTCTTGCAAAGGAAGTTGGCTTTTGCGTAGATTTCCGTTACATGACAATAAAAAGAAGGCGTTTATCTGGTATCAATTGCCTATTCATTATTTCATTTATAAAAAAAATGGAAAATGCTTGACTTTTTGGAACTTTAGTAAAAATAACAGGAACTTTCAGAAAATGAATTTCTAAATGTGCGAAAAAAATTTGTGGTTATTTAAGATATACTGCTTCTATTTTAAAAGACAAGAAAACGAAAGACTTAATTGTAAGTATTTATTTACTCGCCACAGAGTGGTTAAAACAAGTGAAAATATTTAATTTTGAAATTATTTTTATTTTAAATATTCTAAAAACTATATTATTTTGAAAAACCTACTCTAGAAAATGTACATATCCTCCAAATTTCAATATTAGTTGATGTTTTCCAAATTTCAATATTAGTAATCAACTATATTGGAAAGTATACACTAAAAACTCCAACGTTTAACACACAATATCATAGTACAATGGACAGACGCACGTTTCGTGAGTAACTTGGACTCACTTCCTCAGTGTCAATAAAATAAAATTAAACATTATTGTATCCCCCGTATATTATTGTATTGTAATATTTTAAGACAGTATGATTTTAAGGTTGTTTTTAAGCCAGTTAATAAACTAAATTTTTCACAGTTAAAGGATAAAATTTCACATCAAATCTTTTGAGGCATTTACAATATCCAATGTCAATGTGGTTTGTCCTATATAGGACAGACTAAACGACAACTCCGTTTCAGACTCAATGAACACAGAAATTATATTAAGAAAAAAGAATTACAAAAATCCTCTATTGCTTATCACTGCTAGAGTGAGGGGCATAATTTTAACTTTGATTCAGCCACTATTATTAAGAAATGTAACACTCCATTAGATTTAGACTTCTTTGAGGCAGTTTTTATTCATAAATTTGGTAACTCCCTGGTCAATGATTTTTCAAGGGTACCTTACATCTCACCTTTCTGGGTTGAGTTACTGTGTCATAGTGAATCACTTCCGGCTTAATCTGATTGGTGGCTCATGCGTGATGAGTTTCTCGTTGTGTTGTTGTTTTCATTTGGGTTTCTAGATTCAATTTCATGTATTTGGGGGGATACAATAATGTTTAATTTTAGTTTATTGACACTGAGGAAGTGAGTCCGAGTTACTCACGAAACGTGCGTCTGTCCATTGTACTATGATATTTTGTGTTAAACGTTGGTGTTTTTAGTGTATATTTATCCACACATTTTATTCATTATATATTGGAAAGTGTTAAAAAAGATCTACCAAAATATAATATAATCAAAAGCGAAAATATAATCTACTCCGAGTTACCCAAGATCAAAAAGTGTTCTTTATCATTAGAAACGTCAGAAACCAATACATTTTCGAGATTTAAAAAATTACTTACAAGAACAAAGTTTCTTTTGATGCCACTTATTTTCGGAAATGTTTCCAAGTAGTTTTTATGCTGCATTAATCAATTTTCTCAAACCTGAATATCGATTTCTATGATGCTATCCATTCTCAAGTAAACATTTCCAGCTGACTAATTGAATTTGTACATCCAAAGTAACAAAATAATATTAATTTTAATGTCAACGTTAATGCTGTCAATCTATCATGTTTGTCTGTCAGACATGTTTATTTAACATAAAAATGTTTACTTGAAGATTGATTGCATTAAAAAAAAAACCTATATTCCGGGATGAGAAGACTGATTAATACAGTATAAAAACTACTCGGAAACGTTTCCGGAAATCAATGGCGGAGCGAAAGAAACTTTGTTTTTATAAATGTTTCTTTAAATTACGAAAATATATTGATTTCCAAGATTTCTAAAAATAAACAACACTTTTAGGAATCATAAGTAACTCAGAATCTCTTACTGTATATTTTCGTTCGTGTTTATATTATATTTCCGCAAATTAAATACCATTTGTCTTTTTTTACAGTGCACATTATCCAATCTTAGTTTATTAATATCATTTATAGTGTTTAACCCTAGTATTATGTAAATCACGTTAACTATTTGCAGCATATATATCTTTTTCAAAAACATATCGCTCAATAAATATGATGAAAAAGTTTTTTAAAAAATTAAAAAAAAAAAAGATTTTATTAACATATTAAATACCAGATGCATTTCAGCGCTAATTATTTTTAATTCCTTCCATATATGCCACTTTTCTAAAATTAAAGAACGCTTTTCGGAATCATCGGTAACTCAGAAGAGGTTATTGTATATTTTCGTTTGTGTTTATATTATATTCCCGCAAATTAAAAAAACATTTTCTTTTTTTACAGTGTACATTATCCAATCTTAGTTTATTAATATCATTTATAGTGTTTAACCCTAGCATATGTTAATCAAGTCAACTATTTGAAGCATATATTTTTTTCAAAAACATATCGCTCAATAAATATGATGAAAAAGTTTTAAAAATATATATATATTAAACATATTAAATACTAGATACATTTCAGCGCTAATTATTTTTAATTCCTTACATATATCCCACTTCTCTAAAGATAAAGATTATTTTTCGAAACCGTGGGTAACTTGAAAAGGGTTACTATATATACATTATTTTTCGTGGTTATATTATATTTTCCTATATTAAGAAACATCTATTTTTTCTTACAGTGTAATTATTTTTTTCCCCAGCTGAAAGAAACGGAACTGGTAAATTATAAATATTAACTATTTATATATCTTGCAGAAAAAATATTACTATATTCTGAGCAATTTATTATTGTAAATATTTCGAGTATTGAATTTGTGCTGGATGCTCTTGCCACATATTTTATATTAAAAAAAAATATGAAAGGAAAATCTTTAAACAAAAATAAAAATTCGATTTCCAAAAAACCAATATTGCTGCTCTAAAATGTATTTTATGTTTCACTAGATATTCTTTTTCCCTTCATCTCTCCAATAACGACTTTAAAAATCTCCATTCAATGTACTTTTTTGTCTCCATTTATTTGTAAATTGACCTCAGCAGTTCTATTTCTTTCCCTCATAAGAATCTTCAAAAGAGATTCTCCTAAATATGGCATTATCCAAAAAAACTTTCCAAAATAATGGCGAATTTGAAATCTAATTCGGCCATTAGATTTGAAAATACTGAATTTCCTTGAAGATATACCATTACATCTTCGAGATAAGGAGCATTTTATTTAATAATAAAACTGAAATTTGGTTGAAAGATTTTTAAAATTCTTTTATTGCCTAGAGCAATGTTTTTCAAAATGTTTACCCTACGGCACACTTGAACCTGTACTTAAATGTCCGGGGCACACTTAAATTATGATGAGGAAAATTATACTTTAATTTACATTTCATTATGCAGGGTAGTCATAAAAGAAAAGGAGCATTTTACTTAATAATAAAACTGAAATGCAGAAATATTGGTTGAAAAGTTTTTTGAATTGTTTTATTGCCTAGAGCAGTGTTTTTCAAAATTTTTGCCAACCGCACACTTGAACTTGTATTTACATGTCAGGGCACACTTAAATTATGATGATGAAAATCATACTTTAATTTACATTTCATTATGCAGGGTAGTCATAAAAGAAAAGGAGCATTTTACTTAATAATAAAACTGAAATGCAGAAATATTGGTTGAAAAGTTTTTTGAATTGTTTTATTGCCTAGAGCAGTGTTTTTCAAAATTTTTGCCAACCGCACACTTGAACTTGTATTTACATGTCAGGGCACACTTAAATTATGATGATGAAAATCATACTTTAATTTACATTTCATTATGTAGGGTAGTCCTAAAAGAAAAAGGAGGATTTTATTTAATAATAAAACTGAAATGCAGAAATATTGGTTGAAAGGTTTTTAAAATTCTTTTATTGCCGAGAGCAATGTTTTTCAAAATTTTTACCCTACGGCACACTTGAATCTGTACTTAATTGTCCGGGGCACACTTAAATTATGATGATGGAAATCATATTTTAATTTACATTTCATTATGCAGGGTGAAGTCATAAAAGAAAAGGGAGCATTTTATCTACTATATCTACTATATATATAAAACACAAACGGAAATTTCGTTCCGTTCCTTTATAACTCGAATTCTTCCGAATGAATTTTGATGGAACTTACACTGTTCGAGAGATAATTTCTCAGGGAATGTTTTAGTATATAACACAACGTTCTATGTGTATTAGTTACTAGCAAGCTACGCCCGCTACGCTGGTCAATTTCTTTTAACGAACCTTTAATCAAACAAAATATTGACATTTCCTTAATAACTTTTATATTTTAACAGAATAATAAGGCTACTATAATTTGTGACTCGTGCTATAGCCAATATACACGTCAGGACACGTCGCCCTTATCATTATCTTTTTACGCATGAAGGTTTCGCTATGGTACTCCATTGGAAAATTTGGTAATTTTTGAAATTCAATATTTGAAAAACGGCATAATCATTAGATTTGAAATTTATATCAAGAAAAATACAATTTTTTACCTTTCAAATGCAGTTTGTCTAACAATTTTCTGACAAATACTTTTTGAGCTATCATTTTTTTCAGTAACTTCAAATGTTTCATTTTCCGAGATTAATCTGTTGCCACAATTAGCGAAAAACCCAGTCGTCAGCAACGCATAGTTTTTTATTAAAGAGGCTGTTGGAGCAGGGATTGTCACCACCAATTTGCCACCATCACTTTTGAAATCGGTTCCGTGGTTCCAGAGATTCCATAGAAATTGTAATTTAGAATGACTTCAGAACGCTTTCCGCTCATTTCACCCATTTAAATTTCGATTTTTTTTTAATTTATTCTTAGAGAGCATTTACATCTTATAAGTAACTACAATGCTAAATTTCAAATTTCTTGTCCCTTCAGTATAAAAAAGTCGCAATTTTCGAACATTTTTCGATCCTGCACCCCATTGATGTTAGTGGCACCGACATAAAATATAGCCTATGTTGGAGTAGGAATTGTCCCCATCAATTTGCCACCATTACTTTTGAAATCGGTTCTGTAGTTCCAGAGATTTCATAGAAATTGTAATTTAGACTGTTTTTAGAACGCTTTTCGTTCATTTCACCCTTTCAAATTTCAATTTCTTTTTTATTTTGTTCTTAGAGAGCATTTACATCTTATAAGTAACTACAATGACAAATTTCAAATTTCTAGCTCCTTCAGTACAAAAAATAAAAATAAAACTGCCCAGTTAAACTGAGGGCATTGAGTTCACAGGCTATTCACACTAATTGTATATTATACTCTTATTTCAAAGAATTTGAAATAAGCCCATCCAAAAATAAAGAAATAAACAATATATTAAGGTGGGGGATGGGGTCATACCCCCGTTACCCCCCTCATAGTTAACTAATGAACCCCTTAAACTAATCAGGTAATTCTCTAATTACAATGAATATATATACAACATTTGAACAAAATCGGATAATTCTGTATGAAAAACCCATTTATATAAATTAAGGCGGGATTAGCCCCCTCCGTTCCCCCCCTTTATACTTAACCAATCAATCCCGAAAACTAATCAGTGAAGCGTCTTAACCCAATGAACCTATAAACAAATTTTGAAGCAAATGGGATAATTCTGCATGAAAAACCCATTTATATAAAATAAGGGGAAATTAGCCCTCCGTTCCCCCCTTTATACTTAACCAATCAATCCCGAAAACTAATCAGGGATGCGCCTTAACACAGTGAACCTATAAATAAAATTTGAAGGAAATGGGATAATTCTGCATGAAAAACCCATTTATATAAATTAAGGGGGGGGGTGATTAGCCCCCCGTCCTCCCCCCCCCCTTTATACTTAACCAATCAATCCCGAAAGCTAATCAGTGAAGTGCCTTAACACACAGTGAACCTATAAATAGAATTTGAAGGAAATGGGATAATTCTGCATGAAAAACTCATTTATATAAATTAAGGGGGGTATCAGCCCCCCGTTCCCCCCTTTATACTTAATCAATCAATCCCGAAAACTAATCAGGGGAGCGTCTTAACCCAATGAACCTATAAACAAATTTTGAAGCAAATAGAATAATTCTGCATGAAAAACCCATTTATATAAATTAAGGGGGGGATTATCCCCCCGTTCCCCCCCCTTTATACTTAACCAATCAATCCAATCAGGGAAGCGCCTTAACACACTGAACCTATAACAAAATTTGAAGGAAAACGGAATAATTCTGCATGAAAAACCCATTTATATAAAATAAGGGGGATATGCCCCCCGTTCCCTCCTTTATACTTAACCAATCAATCCCGAAAACTAATCAGGGAAACGCCTTAACACAGTGAACCTATAAACAAAATTTGAAGGAAATGGGATAATTCTACATGAAAAACCCATTTATATAAATTAAGGGGGGGATTAGCCCCCCCGTCCCCCCCCTTTATACTTAACCAAACAATCCCGAAAACTAATCAGGGAAGCGCCTTAACACAGTGAACCTATAAACAAAATTTGAAGGAAATGGGATAATTCTGCATGAAAAACCCATTTATATAAATTAAGGGGGGGATTAGCCCCCCGTTCCCCCCTTTATACTTAACCTATCAATCCCGAAAAACTAATCAGGGAATCGCCTTAACACAGTGAACCTATAAACAAAATTTGAAAGAAAACGGAATAATTCTGCTTGAAAAACCCCTTTTATATAAATTAAGGAGGGATTAGCCCCCCGTTCCCTCCTTTATACTTAACCAATCAATCCCGAAAAGTAATCAGGGAAGCGTCTTAACCCAATGAACCTATAAACAAAATTTGAAGGAAAACGGAATAATTCTGCTTGAAAAACCCATTTATATAAATTAAGAGGGGAATTAGCCCCCCGATCCCCCAACCTTTATACTTAACTAATCAATCCCGAAAACTAATCAGGGAAGCGCCTTAACTCAGAGAACCTATAAACAAAATTTGAAGGAAAACGGAACAATTCTGCATGAAAAACCCATTTATATAAATTAAGGGGGGGGGGATTAGCCCTTGTTCCCTCCCCCTTTATACTTAACCAATCAATCCCGAAAATTAATCAGGGAAGCGCCTTAACACAGTGAACCTATAAACAAAATTTGAAGGAAAACGGATATTTCTATGAAGAGTTATCGCATTACGTACGTACATACATACATACAGAACCGGCTGGCAAGCTCTCAGGGCTTGACAGCCAGTTTGATAGCTCAAAAATGGCAATTTTAGAACGTTTTTTGCTCCTGCACACCTTGGGGTTAGTGGCACAGACATAAAATATAGCCTATGTTGGAGCAAGGGTTGTCACCATCAATTTGCCACCATCACTTTTGAAATCAGTTCGGTAGTTCCAGAGATTACCCCTACAAACAAACAAACAATCTTTACTCCTTTATAATATTAGTATAGATAGAATTATAATAGAAAGTTCTGTTATTTTGGCCGAAAAGGTTGCCATTGTAATTTTTTGGCGATCATTACTGTTGGGGAACCGTCGGTAGCGTAATAAATTTTCTTATTTTTATAAATAGTTAAATCAGTCTTCAAATTTAATATACATTTTCATCTTTTGATATGTTAAAGAAGTTTGTTCAGCTTACCTGAGATTTTCCTTATGCGCTGAATATACCCACAGTAGTAATCCAAAGTGTTGTAGCGATATTTATCTGATCCATTGATTCACTTATATTGGAAGAATAATAAATAGTATTAGTAGAAAATGACAATTGTGTGAAATAAACAGAAGATTCATTTTCCTTTGAATATAATATAATTCTTGGCTAGATGTACATGTTTAAAATCGCATTTTGGAGGCTGCGTATAAGTGCTCCAATTTTACATTATATTAAATATATTTACATCATATATATACAAGAGCGTCTTAACTGCTCGGAAACATTTTGGAAACTGAAGGGAGATTGTTATTTGAGTTCTGTGCACACGCGCGGGACAAACAGCTGTACTTTGAAGGAGGGACATCTGCAGTATTTCTCCAATTAGTTAGTTTCGACAGTCTCTGGTTTTATTCACTGTTTTGCATCTGCGGTTGTCACTTAAAGTACTTATAGTTAATTGGGGTCTGGTTTTTAACATGTTTTTCAATCGTTCGCTGCACGTGGAGATTAATCAACTGCATATAAAAGGTTTCTCCGTCACTCCCCCGTAATCTCCTGTGTGGGGAATGGTTGAAGATTCAGTTTCTTACGGTGTTTCTCGTACACAGGTTTGGGAGTGGGTTTCGTGAGAGTGTCGGCTACCATTTCTTCAGTGGGGCAGTATTGTAAATCGATTTTTCCTTCTTCTTTCATCAGTTTGATGTTGTGGAAACGTATGTCGATGTGTTTGGATCGCTTAGTATTTTTATCGTTTTCAGTCATTTTTATACAGGACATATTATCCTCAAAAATCGTGATGGGTAATTTTTGTGGAATGTTGAGGTCGCTAAGCAAGTTTGTTATCCAACTTAATTCTTGTGCTGCGTTGCTAGCTGAAACGTATTCAGCTTCGGCTGACAAAAGTGCAATGCAATTTTGCCTTTTTGTAATCCAGTAAATCGGCGATTTCCCTAGCATGAATAGGTTTCCTGATGTTGATTTACGTGTTTTCAAGTCACCTGCCTAGTCTGCATCGGCGTATGCTGTTAGGATGGGCTTGCTGTTTGCGCTAAGAGTTAAATTCAAATTTTCTGTAGTTTTAAGGTATAAAATGATTCTTTTTACTGCTGTCCAGTCCTGTAAAGTAATGTGCCTGTGGCTTGTCGATATTTCGTGTTATTAGGTAAAAGATTATCATCGTCTTCAAGTCTGTTGAATCCAGCAATCATTGGTGTGTAATGAGGTTTCATGTCGTTTAAATTCAGTTTTTTCACTAGTTCCTGTATTTTATTGTTTTGATTTAGGTAATATGTATCGTTGATTTTATTAATGTTTATGCCTAGGTAATTATTCACTTCTCCTAAGTTTTTTAGTTCATATTCTTTCTTAAGTTGGTTTATTGTTTCTTCGATATCACTGTCCTTTCCTGCTATCAGGATATCATCTACATAAATGATGATGTATATCGGATTTTCTTGATTTGATTTAAAGTACAGACATGGATCATTTTTGCTCTGTATGAAATTATTGTTTGTGAGTGTTTCCGATATTTTGGTGTACCAGGCCTTTGCTGCTTGCTTAAGACCGTAGATGGCTTTTTGAAGTTTACAAACTTTTCTTTCATCGCCGGGTTTAATATACCCGTCTGGTTGACTCATATAAACAGTTTCAGTTAATTCACCATGCAAAAATGCTGTGGTTATGTCAACATGTTTCACGTTCAAATTTTTGTGCAATGCAGAGATGAGAAATGCTCGTATTGTAGCGTGCGAAACTACAGGTGCGAAAGTTTGATCATAGTCAATCCCGAATCTTTGACTATATCCTTGTGCTACTAGACGCGCTTTATAGCTTTGAATATTTCCTAAATTGTCCTTTTTTAGTTTAAAGGTCCATTTTGAACCGATAATTTTTGTTCCGGGTGGTGGATCTGTTAAAGTCCAAGTGTTATTTTTTCTTAGGCATTGGATTTCATTTTGTGTTGCTCTTATCCAATTTTGTTTATCATTAGTATTTTTCATTTTTTCGATATCTTCCCAATTTTCGGGAATGTTTTCAGATGAACTATTTATGAGACAAACATATCTGTCAGGAGGAACGCCTCTATTTGTCCTATTAGACCTTCTTGGTTCAATTGGTTGCTGTTTGGGCACGGATGGTGTCTCTTCGCTGTCAAGTTTTATTTCTAAGTGATTTTCATGTCTATCCGGTAATTGTGTATTGTCATCGGATGTTTTTGTGGTGATTTGTATCTCCTCAATGTTATCTGAGTGTACATTTTCATTCTCAAGAAATTTTACCGTTCTCGCTATTATAATTTGTTTTCCTTGTGTGTGAATTCTATAACCAGTCGATCGTGTATCATAACCTACAAACGTTCCGGTTTGAGCCCTGTTATCGAGTTTTCCTCTATTTACTTTATCGACGTAAAATAGCGCTTTACAACCGAATGTTCTTAAGTGTTTTAAATTCGGTTTAACTCCTTTCCATAATTCGTAAGGTGTTCTGTTGTTGTTTGCTTTGGTTGGGAGTCGGTTTTGTAAGTATGTTGCAGTGTTTATGGCTTCACCCCAAAAATGTTTGCTTAATTTTGCTTGTGATAGCATGCTTCTAGTCATATCTAATAAACTTTTATTTTTTCTCTCCGCAACTCCATTCTGGCTCGGATTATGCGGGACAGTCAATTGGTGTAAAATTCCGTTCTGTTTTAAGTATTCATCGATCTCTTGATTTACATACTCACGACCGTTATCCGATCTAATTTCCTTAGGTTTTTTACCGAACTGATTGTATATCATCGTTATATACTCTTTTATCTTTTCAGCAACTTCGCTCTTTTTAGATAATAAATATATCGTAGTATATCGTGAATAGTCATCAATAAGAGTCATAAAATAAATTTTTCCGCCTAAAGTCGGTGTATCTAGAGGTCCACACACGTCACTGTGGATCAAATCCGCAATATTAGTAGCTCGATTTGTTGCTGATTTAGGATACGGCATGTTAGTTAATTTAGTTTCGATACAAGTTACGCATGTTTTATTTTGATGTTTACATTTTCCTATCTTTATTCCGTCCGCAAGTTGATTTGTTATCATTGATTTAATCGCGTCATAATCTCTGTGACCTAGTCTGCGATACCAGAGATCTATGCATTGTTTGCTGTCACAGTTATACGTTATGTTTACATAATTTTGTGGTTCTTCCACATCGTCCATTTCCTCAATAATGTATAAGTTTTTCTCATTTTTCGCCCTAATATATATTTCTTCATCAAAGATCAAATCGCATTTATTATCGTCGAAGATTAGTTTACACCCGTTTTTAGCGGCTTTACTAACCGAAATTAGGTTTGACTCTAAGTCTGGGACATAAAGCACTTCGCGTAATTTCGTTAGTTTTTCTTTTCCTTCGGGGGTTAATGTTTTTATAAAAACTTCTCCTGAACCTAACGCTGTCAGTTTATTACCATTCGCGATCGTTACTGAAGTTTTATTATAATCAATAAATTTACTAAATAGGCTTTTATCGTTACAAATGTGCGAGGTAGATCCTGAATCGGGAATCCAGTTATTTTTGCCTACTTTTTGAGTGATTAATGCTTTATTTTGCGTTTGATCATTTGCGTATTTTCTTTCGTTTGGAACTTTGTTTTCCCTATGAGTTTTGTTTTTTTCATAACATAATGAAGATGAGAAATTCTTTTTATTTTTGAATTGATTGTTACGAGGATTTCCGGATTGTACCGTGTTTCTGCTCTTGTAGTGCCAGCATTCGTAAGTCGAATGATTTTTCATTTTGCAGTTGTTGCAATATTTTTGTTCTCTTCTATTTTCAGTGTGTGTATATCTCCTATTTGTTTTAAATGCTCTCTCACTGTTATTATATCCGCTATGTGATTGTTCTGACATTTCATGTCTACGATTATATTCATCTGTTAATTTGTTTTTGATAAAATCAGGGGTGAGCTCATTTTCCGGTCTCGCCTCCAACGCAGTTATCAAAGTATTGTAACTGGGGGGAAGAGAACACAGAAATAGCGCGGAAATATGTGAATCGCTAATATTTTCTCCAATGGATATTAAGTTTATCTATAATTTGCAAGATATTAGTGATATGTGAGATCATGTTTCCGCCCTCCGCTAATTTAGTACTGTATAATTTTCGTAACAGGTAAAGCTTACTAGATAAATTGCTTCTCTCATGTATATTTTTCAGAGCTTCCCATGTTAATTTTGCAGTTTCTAAGTTTTTTACATTTACGATTTGAGAATCATCAATGCTTAAGTTAATTAAAGCTCTAGTCTTGCGGTCTCTTTTGTGCCATGCGGGGTCGGGTGGAGCTGGTGGATCTTGTACTATAATATCGTCGAGTTCCTCTTTAATCAGGAACATCTGCATCTTGAACTTCCATGTACTATAATTCGTAGAATTGAGTTTTTCAATAAATTGAGTATTTTCTTTTATCGCATTCATTATTACTTTTTTAGTGTTCTTTTATTTATTATTATATTTTTAGAAATTTGTTAAATTATCGTTTTTGATACTGGGATAATATTCTTTTTTCAGAATCAGTCTTTCATAATCTTTGTTGGGGAACCGTCGGTAGCGTAATAAATTTTCTTATTTTTATAAATAGTTAAATCAGTCTTCAAATTTAATATACATTTTCATCTTTTGATATGTTAAAGAAGTTTGTTCAGCTTACCTGAGATTTTCCTTATGCGCTGAATATACCCACAGTAGTAATCCAAAGTGTTGTAGCGATATTTATCTGATCCATTGATTCACTTATATTGGAAGAATAATAAATAGTATTAGTAGAAAATGACAATTGTGTGAAATAAACAGAAGATTCATTTTCCTTTGAATATAATATAATTCTTGGCTAGATGTACATGTTTAAAATCGCATTTTGGAGGCTGCGTATAAGTGCTCCAATTTTACATTATATTAAATATATTTACATCATATATATACAAGAGCGTCTTAACTGCTCGGAAACATTTTGGAAACTGAAGGGAGATTGTTATTTGAGTTCTGTGCACACGCGCGGGACAAACAGCTGTACTTTGAAGGAGGGACATCTGCAGTATTTCTCCAATTAGTTAGTTTCGACAGTCTCTGGTTTTATTCACTGTTTTGCATCTGCGGTTGTCACTTAAAGTACTTATAGTTAATTGGGGTCTGGTTTTTAACATGTTTTTCAATCGTTCGCTGCACGTGGAGATTAATCAACTGCATATAAAAGGTTTCTCCGTCAATTACTGTTGCAGAAAAAAATGAAAAGGCTATACATGTCGAAAAATAAAAGAAAAACTGTTACTAATTTTATTTTAAAAAAAGAAAGAAAGAAAAAAGAAAGAGAAAGAAAAAAAGGAGTTTTGATGAGAGAATATTATAAAACGAAAATACGTATTTAATTTAAACATGATTGGGAATGTTCGTAATGCTTAAAAAATTATTCAAGGGGCAAGATTTCTATATTGAAACAATATTTGACGATGTATCTTTTGTTTTTGGCGATTTTGATTTTACTTTTGACCCCAAACAATTTGATTTTAAGCCAAAAGGTGTCTTTTTTTGTTGCAGAAAGAATTGAAATGGCTATACATCTGGAAAAATAAAAGAAAAAACTGCTACTAATTTTATTTAAAAAAAGAAAGAAAAGAAAAAAAAAACAGTTTTGATGAGAGATTTTAAGCCAAAAGGTTTTTTTTTAAGTGTACTGATGCATTTTTGTAGTATTTTTTTTTTTTTTTTGTGGTACTTTTCGGTTAGCCGGGCACCAGTGATATATATATACACATATATCTACACAAATACATGTATATAAATACATATATCTGCTCAAATACATGTATATACATACATATATATACACGTATATGTATGAATATATACATACATATATATATATATATATATATATATATATATATATAATGATCAGTTATAAAAGTCTATAAAATATGCATTGTATTAAAATAACTGTAAAATAACTTATACAAAAACACATAAAATTATACAAGGATAACATTGTTGATTATAAATCACAAACATAAATTATATATATATATATATATATATATATATATATATATATTAAATATTTTATTTGAATGTTTAATTTTAATAAAGTCTTTTAAATACTGCATTGCATTAAAATGATTGAAACACATAAGTAATCTAATTTTTATTAATTAATTTTTTACATAATATTTACTCAATGTAAGAATCTTTGAAATACTATGTAAGATAAATATAATTCTGGTTAAATTTAATTCATATCATTGGATTTTGTACGATGATAATGTAAAACTACAGTGATATTATTGTTTTTACTATTTATATATATTATTAAATCTAATATAATAAATTTGTAAATCAAGCTTAATTTTGAATTATTATTGTTCCAATAGAGGGCATCACATTGCTTGTCAAATAAATGTTAGTAATATTTTTAATTTACCTATAGCGGGCGCTTATCGCTTGTGTATTTACATTTTACTTTTAAAGATTAAAATTAAATGGAAAATTTGTATATTCACAAATATAAATTTGATTTTGAGTGTATTTATCAGATAAATAAATTTGTGTGTTTTAAATCAATTTGTGTTAAGGTGTAATAATTAAGGTGATAATTCAAATTATGTTCTCTTAACTTAACCTTCAAATAATTTCTCTCAACTTGACTATATCATCAAGTATTTGATATTTTATGATGTGCGCCATTTGGTCATATTGGTACTAGAATTAAAAAATGCTCTGAAGAGCACCAAAAAAGGTTAATATGTTTAAGTATGAAAGAGGGTTGGACAAGTGCTTCTAATTGAGCATGAGAAAGGAAAGGGGTTCCTTCTTGGCTGCAGCTCACTGTCAATGCCAACTTTTGAAAAAATCATATTCGCGCTTTTTCATATAAAAGAAATTTGCTGTACTATAGTAAAACTTTCCAACTTGCTTTATATGTCAACTGCACTGTTCTACTGTTGTACTGGGCGTGCGTCTGCAGTGCAACTTTGTACAGTGCACTGTGTACCATTATTTCTATACAGACTATACTATACTGTACACTCATATTATACTTTTGAGCCTCAGTGCACATCCGCACTGTTCTTTTGTACTTCCGTATTAAAGGTATATGCGCCTAATGTTCGTTTATAACTTACATATGCATTGCTCTACTGCATATTGCATTGTGGAGCCACAGCCACTTGCATATAATTTCAATCACTGAATGCATTATACTGTAATGCGTGCATATGTGAAATTGTTCCTGTTCAGAATGCTGCAACACTCTGCACTGCAATACAAATCAATTTTCTGCGCAGTTCTACACTGCAGGCATGCTTGGTAGAACTGCATGAGTGTGATACGCTGCAGGAACTAAGGGTTTTGGTACTATGTCGCCTTACATTCATGTCTAATCAAGCTGCGTCTTTAAACTATACATTTTTTCGTAACTGTGAGGGATTTCATTTATATGGAAAAAGCGCGAATATGATTTTTTCAAAAGTTGGCATTGACAGTGAGCTGCAGCCAAGAAGGAACCCCTTTCCTTTCTCATGCTCAATTAGAAGCACTTGTCCAACCCTCTTTCATACTTAAACATATTAACCTTTTTTGGTGCTCTTCAGAGCATTTTTTAATTCTAGTCATTTTAAATTTTGTGATAAAAACTAAAGTTTTTTTAATATTTTGAAAAGCAAAAAATTTTGCTATTTTCAAAATTTTATAGTTACATTGTTTTTACAACACTCGCCAAATCGTTGACTGTTCATCGTCAAAGTAGCATTTTTTCATGTCTACCTGCTCTCTCAAATGTCAGGGTACCGTCACATCAATAATTAAATGGTGGTTTTCCATAGCTATTACCTCATAAAGGAACTGGATTCTATAAGTGCCTCGGTCGTATCCATGGACTGTTTATGCTGAACTGAAGTCACCTGCTATAGGCTGAGTTGTTCTTTCAGTGTTATCTTTCCTTACTACTCTTCTTAGTCTTTCTTAAAATCGCTGAATGGGGCCGAATATTAGGTTCTGATAATTATACTAACGATCAGTTCAGTGATGTTGCTATAAAAATTGAGTTTTGATTTTGCATCGTTATTTGGTGCATGAGACTGTTATTTAAGAAAATTATGCCGCGATATATATATTTTTTATGTATATAACATAATGTTCATTGTTAGCTCACTGTATTCATATTCGTATCAAAAGTTGAATGTACCAACACCACCAAACAATTGTTTCACTTTGTTTAAAGGCAGTTCCTGAAATCAAAATTGGGCCTTTACGGGTGCTAGTTGCAATAAATCCCCAAACAAAATAATGTTTTTGGCACCAAAACAGTAATCTCGCTTGTGTTTACAACATTCGCCATATCGTTAGCTGATCATCGCTAAAGTACATTCGAAACCATACTGCACTCATCGACAATTACTAAATCCAATGATTTTCATTGTTGCTTAAATAATTTCAAATTGTCAGAATCAAGCTTAAATTATTCTGCTTTATTCGTATGCTGGACGGACAATTTGAAAAACGTGTGAATTGTACTTCTTCCAATGCTGAAGGCAGCAATTCTCGTTGGTGCTAGTACTGCAGCAGCATCATTATTGTGATTACTCATTAAACGAACTTTCTGACTGAGTAATTAAATTAGAAAGCTTTTTCCTCTACCAGCAACTACTCGTACAATCAGATTTATGGGTAGAATAGACGGGTCTTTCTTTTGTTCTTCTGTGTGCTTTATAATTGATTAGAATATTTTCCTTTGGTCAGCATTCATTTTTTTTGTTCAATTTATCTTCATTAATAACAATTTCCTGGTAAGTTTCAGTGTTATCAGAATCTTCGGCTATCATATCAACGTCTTCATTTGGTTCTTCGATATTTTAAAGTTGGTTGTGCACATCATTTTCTTGTTGCAACTTTTCAGCCAAGTCGATTGCAGCTTGTAATCGTTGTTTTGTTTCGCGACGTTCTTCCATCTCTGAAATTTTTTTCACATTGTGCTCAAAGTATTCAGGGTAGAGTTTAAATTCTCCCAATAGGTATTCTTCGTTTCGCCAAGGCTTGAACAAAATCAGCAAAGAATGATGATAGTACAACTCAATTCCAGAGTCCGTTTTCGTGTTATGGTAGGGCGTTTTCAAAACAACTGGTTTCAAACGTTTTCTGAACCAACTGAGGTTCTTTTTTAATTCGTAATATTCTACAGACTTTGGTTTATTTCGTTCGTATTAGTACCTAGTGGCCAATTCGTATAAACACATGTTTTCCAATTTGTTCGGGTAATAATCATTAATAAAATTCCGACAGTAAATTTCAGTAGATCGTTCATCCTCTTTTGCCAAGAAAGCCAAATCATGGTGACTTTTAGTTTTCTTCGTAGGTATTGCACAGCATCCCATGAATAGAAATGCCAATAATATTATGCCATGAATATTATGGCCAAGAATTTTGTCTACGGCTTCGTAACTTCCAGTTTCTCGACTAATGAAGTTTTATCTGGCAAAAGCGCGTAATCTGGCACAGAGGCTTTTGTTTTCGTCAATGGTCTTCCAAATCTCTTCCTTACGATTTTTTTCCGGTTTGGTTATATAACGCGTAATGTAACGATTTAACACCAAACTGGGTTCTCCAACAAACTGGATGTCAACATTGGCGGCTCACATGAACAAAATCGCGGGATTATAATCATTGATTCAAGTTTGTTTTTCTGATCGTTTCAAACCACATAACTTTGTAACATGGTGTCCACCTTTTCGAGATAAAATGCAGTCTTTAACAGAATTTAAAGTTCAATGTTTCACCAAACCATACATGAAAATTATGTGTAATAATATGCAGCCTGATTATGGCACATTATGCATGACTGTTTAGATGATAATAATGATAGATTTTCTAATATTCCGTAATCGAGTCTACAGACAATGTTAGCGAGAAACAAAAAAATGAGGTACTTTTCGGCTAGCCGGTAGTCAGTGAAATATATATATATGTATGTATATATATATGTGTGTATGTGTGTGTATATATATACTTCACTGACTGCTGGTTAACCGAAAAGTACCAAAAGATATTATAGCAACAATATAGATACAGTGTATATGTGGATATGATTGAAGAATTTCCACAAGATCGCAACAACCACATCAAACATTTATCGCCAATAAGAGCCCACTAAATCTACCGCCACAGGATTTTTCCCTTTATTGTATAACAATTATTTGTTTCCTTATTTGAAGTATATATTTGTGTTTTAATTTTAATAAAATAGTGCTTAAAAGTCTGTAATTTTCCAATGTTATATTTTTCAAATGCTCACTTTCGTTTCAACATTGTTGTTTTTTTCAAGTGTTTTTATTCACGGGAATTTCATTTTGCGCTTACTATTACGCTTGGCGACAATGGTTTTTGTATAACGAAAAAGTACCGAAAAATGTTTTACATTCAATAAATAACAAAAAAAATGTTTGGCACGGTTTGCGTTACAACACGATTTGTAGACAACATCTGCTCGGTCAGGGTTGAAATATTTGGCGCATTAGCAAACATTTTGGCATGGTGTTGGTATAACGGAAAAGTACCAAAATAAAAGATACAGTACAAGTTGTACAGGGACGACTTAATAACGACGACATTGAAAATTGGGTACTTCTCTATCATCCCGTCGACCCCTTTTCATAACAAAATACTATCGCCAACTCAAAGATTAAACGCTAAAAAATCAGTCACATTTACTGGATGTCAGAAGCATTATACGTGTTCGTTATGTCATCAAGTGGTTTTTAATTCGACATTTGCGTGTATTATTCATTATGTTTTACTGACTTATTAGTTATTTCATTAATTAAAATAACAATTGTGTCCGTAAATTCTTATATTTTATTTATTTATTTATTTTGATATTCCAATGGCAACGTTCTCCCTTTTATTTGGCGTTACAGTTTGGCGATAGATTTTTGTTATGAAAAGTGGTCGACGGGATAATAGTACCAAAACTTGTTTGCCGCATATTTTACGTGAATTACATGAAATTATGAGACACAATTCTTTTACATAAGCATATAAAATGCTTAGTGAGTTTGAACGTAAATAGCAGGAGCCTGTTAGGCGATATAATTATCCAATATATATATTTCCTCATTGTCGATGAATAGTATATGAGTGTCATTTCAAATTTAATGTGAAAACCACGATTTCTACCTAAGATTACTATTCTATAACGGGCATTTACGCTAGTAAGAAAATAAAAACAAATAAGCATGTTTGACACGTGATTTATTTAATTTGAATGAATTCTGTTGCATACATAATAATAATATTTATTTAAATTTTCGTGCAAACGCGCGCGTTTGCTATGATAAAGAAAGAAAAGAAAAACCAATGTTCAACCGGAGCTTTACAACATAAATTCGATTTCCTCAGCGACCCTCAAACATACAAAGATAAAAAAAAAACCTATTCTAAGTTTTACCAAGAGGAAAAAAATAAAACAAAAACGAAGTTAATCCTTCCAGGTAAACGTTAGCTAGACTTTGTTGAACTTTGCGTCTTCATTTTTTCGTTCGAAGTTAAATAAAAAACTACAGTAAGCTACAGTAATTTTTTCAATCCTATCATTTTATTCGTTTCGTCGTGTTCTATCTTTTAAAAAAAAAATCACTGTCGTATGTCAACTGGTTCGCCAGATATTTCAGCCAGATATTTATCATAGTAAACGCTACTGTTCAGTTTTTATGAACTTCAGAATCAGAAGTTTTTAAATGTAGGGTAAAAACATTCCATAACTTTATCACAAAGTAAAGTTTATTTACAGTTCTAATTTGTACACTCGTACACTCGTTTGTTTTAACTCACAAAACTATACACAGCAATACTTATGGCGTAATAATATATTAAATTTCTCAAAATAAAAGAAATAGAATCTCAAAGCCATTTTAACTGCGTATTAACAAAAAAAGGAAAACATGAACACAAGACTGTTGCCATCGGCAACGTAACTTACAAAATATTAAAAACAAAGATAATAATCATGTAGAGTTTTAACCCAACATCCTCCCACCTAAGTTAAATTTTAACATAAAAGTTAACTTACAATTAATAATAGTCACAATTACAATAGCAAAATTATATAAATAGTTCACAAGTCCAGTCTATGAGGCATTTTAATGATACGGCCACTTCTAGTTTTCCTTGCCTCCTCAATAGATTCAATATTGCAGTCAATTGATTGACTGGCTGTTGGTTTCTCACTTAATTTTGTACCTGCCAATTTTTCTCCAACTAGAAACGACTCTGATGCTGACACTTCTAAAGGATAGAGACGTTGTAGCGGTCTAAGCAACTCACCCCTCGCAATTTTTAGTCTCACAAGTCTTGTAACACCATCTTTCCCGGGGATTACCTCGATTATTTTCCCAAGTGGCCAACTGATACGTTTTGTATTGTCGCTTCCAATTAAGACAACGTCACCAACCGCTACTTTGGCAGCTCTTTTATGTTCTGGTCTCTGAAGTAGAGCTCCCAAGTATTCCGATCGAAATCTATTTCTTAAGGCCTCTTGTAAATTTTGACGATACTTAACACGTTGGTTAAGACTCCGGTGATCAATTCTATCACAGTCAGGAACACCACTCACTTTGATATCTTGTAGGAACATTGAAGGAGTCAATGGAACAAGCTCTGCGTCGTTATCTGCGACATACGTCAACGGTCTTGAATTGATTATGGATTCGCAATCACACAGCACCGTCGTCATTTGTTCGTAAGTTAAAGAAGATCGGCCCAGTACTCTTCTCAACAATTTTTTAAGAATACCGACCAGTCTCTCCCACCAACCACCCCACCAAGAGGCAGTCGGTGGGTTGAATTTCCACTTAATAGGATGAAGAGCAGTGTCACTTACAATAAGGTTCCAATCCAGTGCACTTAGCAGATTTGAAGCACCCACAAAATTGGAGCCATTGTCACAATAGATAGTGCTGCATCGTCCTCTACGGGCTACGAACCTGCGCAAAGCTAGTAAAAAGGAAGGTGTAGATAAATAATCCACTAATTCAATGTGTACTGCCCGGTAGACGGCACATGTGAATAGACAAACCCAGGATTTCTTATTATCTCTGAGAAACAGTGGCCCCGCCAAGTCAATTCCACAGATCTCAAATACAGCAGCGTCTCGTATACGGTCCTCTGGAAGAGATGGAGTGAGAGTATCGAGCTTTTTTACAGAATGTCTCCTACAAACAATACATTTGGATAAGATGGATCTCACTGTCTTCCTACCATGCAGAATCCAGAATCTCTCTCTTAAAATGTTAAGCAGCATTTGAGTCCCAGCATGAGCATATTTTTCATGATAGTATATCACTATACGCTTTACAACTTCATGTTGAGATGGTAAAATTGCAGGCATTATAAAATCTTCACTATCTTGTCGATACAAAAGTTTTGTTTTCAATCGGATAATATCGTTTTTATCCTTGAAAGCTCCCAGAGTTTTTAACTTTTCATCCTTTTCATTAACGAAGCTTTCTTTCTGTATTATTCTGATAACTCTATACTCAGCTACAGAAATTTCTTCGGAATCAAGACTACCATATTTTCTACTACTTCTCGGAATACGACTATTATTGATGAATCGAAGTAGCCAGGCAATAATTCTTACAGTTTTGTTGTAGTTCGAAAACTTATGGATAAAGGAACTGTCTATATTTTGAAGGTTCACCATAGATGATACTATTTCCTTTCTCTTTTCCTTTAACACTTCTTCTTCATTTACTGAGAATTCTGATCTAGGCCATTCATCAGCTGGGTAATACAGCCAAGGAGGACCTTTCCACCACTCTGTCTCCAATAATTGTCGAGCGGAACAACCTCTGGAGGGTAAATCCGCTGGATTGATCGACCCAGGTACATCCCAACAAACACGAGATTTTTGGCCACCTGTTGTAAACGTTGTGGCCAAAAAAGTTTGCGGCAATTTGTATCCAGCCATTAATGTATTTTAACTGAAGCGCCTGCACACCGGATGTCTATCGCCAAATCGTTAACGGGCAAATGGCGGGGAAACTTAATGCAATTTCAGTGCCCAATAGCGAATGAAAGTACGTTTGCGGCCAAGATATACAAATCTATCATTGTTTAAAAGTCAGTGGCCCAGTATAATCTTCTCGACATTTTTATTATAAGAAATAAAAAGTATCTTTACTTCACATTTTATAAGATGATTTTCGTTATTTTAAACCTGGATTTATGTGAAACTATAAAATATGCTGCATTTAAATATTTTATGCAATAAAAAATACACAAAAAGTACCCTTCTTTAATTTAAAGAGTTTTTATGGAAAAAAAAATCATAAAAACTGTTAATGTTTTTGCTTTTAAAGTATGCATTAATATCTTTAAATGAATATTTTTTGTGAGCACCTAGAATGAAAATGAATATTGCAATCTTTAGACATACATATTATATAAACATATTAAAAAAATTAATGATAAATGGGAATTTATTTCAATTTCAATTTCAATGAAAAAATATTTGTCAAAAGAAATAAATGCCACTTTACCAAAAAGCAGTTACTGTTAAACGAAAAAAAAAAAAAAAAAAAAAAAAAAAAAATATTTTTTTTCTTGGAGGGGGGGGGGGCGGGGATTTTATATTATCTGTATATTATCTATAAATCAGTTCCAAAAAATAAGTTATTTTCATTTTTTGAAACACTCAAAATTTAGATTTAAAAGAAAAAAAAATCTTAACTATCTTAAATAAGCAATAATAGCAAATACCGATCCCCCCCTCCCACTCCTTTCACACGGCAAGCCGGGAGTAATGCAGGGAAAGATGAAACAAGATTTCCCTTTTCCGACACATTTTTTTTCCCAGTGGGGATTTTTGTAAATATATTTTTAAATGTTTTCCGCTTTGTAATAATCAGCATTGAAAAATTTCCACTTTTAAAATTATTTAATGTTGTATGAGAAATTTTGAAGATAAAAAAAACCTTGAAAAAATAAATCTATTGAAATATAGCTTTTTTTCTGCGGTCTCGTAGGGATTTTTATGTCTTTTTGGCAGCGTCATCGCAGCATTGTTTACATTTCCCTTGCCTGCATCGTGGCGTCGTCTATGTCTAAGTCTCGTCATTCACTGGTTTTTGGATATTTAGATTTACAAATTAGGTAAGATTATTTTTCTATATTATTCCAAGAGTTAGTTAAAAATTAGTTTTCATCATTCTCAGGGACAGATTTAAGTTCAAGATAAAGAAAGCTGAGAAAAAGCATCAGCAATTGTGTAAAATTAACTGCATTGCTTTGCTTATTATGCGACTTAATTCTACAGAAGTGAATAAAAAAAAAAGTTCTTTACTGATCTTACATCTGCCCTGAATATGCTATTAATAAGTTGATTGTAATTATATATATATATCAGAGTAAAATGTGTCCGTAATGAATAATCTCGGAAGTTTTTGGTTTATAAAAAAATTAACCAATAAAAATTCAGCTTTTATTTTTTTCATAATTCTCCGTTGCCTGTTTTATAATTTGCTTTATTGCTGACAATCTTAAACCAGTCAGGAAGCGGAAAGTGATATTTTACAGCTCCAGTGTCTTTCAGTGAAATTATACTTCATATGTTAAGATCTGGTTTTAATTAACTAATATATATGTATTCTGTATTTTCTGATGATACTGGCATATTTTTGTTTTGATAGTAATAGAAAACTTCGAATTTTATGTACTAATTAATGACCATTTGCAAAATTTCACTTTATTTTTAAGATTTTAATAAAGTAGGTAATTTTTTTTAAATTCATTAATGTGATTTTTAATTAGTCATGGCAATAGTGCCCAAAATGTTTTGGTTTAGCCGAAAAGCTAAGTAATCTGATTTAATTTTTAAATTCCACTTATCAGAGTGTAATAGGAACACAACTTGGTACTTTTCTGTTATACCAACACATGCCAAAATATACGCTAATCTGCCATTTATTTCTACCCTAACCGTGTAAAGATTTTTTTATTGCAAACTGTACCAAACATTCTGATTGGACTATTTATTGAACGTGAATCTTTTATTATTATTATTATTTAATCGTAACCTCATAAAACATCTTAACTTGCTACTTTTCAAATAGAAAATATTTATTAAATTATAACTTGCATTTATTATTGACACTGAAATGAATTTTACCATTAAGCTGTTACTTGATGATGTAGAAGCGGCAATAGAATTGTTTTAGGACTTTAGATACATAAAAAAAAAGTTTTTATCAAAAAAACTCATAAACATCTTCATTCAAAAAATGAAATGTTTACAGCAATCCTAAGAGACATTTACAATTTCAAGCCTGTAGTTTAAATAGAGTTTTATTTTATTACCTTATGTAATATTTATTTGTTCTTTTATTTTAAGTGCATATTTTGTATTTCAATTTTCAAACGTTTTATTTTTAAGTGCTTAATTTCGTGCCAACAATGTTATTTTTGTTTTCAAATGATTCGTTTCATGTGATTTTCCTATTGTGCCGATTATTATGCTTAGCGACAATGGTGTTGGTATAGCAGAAAAGGACCCAAACTTTTTATAAACAGTTGCTTTTAATATATTTTCATGTTGTAAATATTTTTTTAATAACAAACCAGATTAATTTTTAATGGGGTTTTTTTTCCTAATGAAAGCACATAATTTGTTTGGGTACATTTCGGTTAGCCGGGCGCCAGTGATATATATACATGTATTATATATACACATATCTATGTATATACACATATGTCTGCATATACATATATATACATACATATATTTATATACATATATGTATGTATATACATATATAGGTATATACATTATGTATTTATATATGTTGATATATATCACTGGCGCCCGGCTAACCGAAATGTACCTTTTTTTGTTTCAAAGTATTGCATCGTCCCTTACCCCTCATGCAAAAACAAATTTGTCTTTAAGGACGTCTTCCTTTTTAAAACTTGTTTTAAGCCTTTGTAAGTATTTTTTTTTTAACCTCATCTCCCCCGAGTCTGAAATTTTCTTTCTGTGTTTGTGACAACATACTCTCAAAGCATGCAATTTCTTTCTTGGAATCCAAAATAGTTGCACACTGTTATACTATACTGTTACATTTTTTTTTTTTTTTTTTTTTTTTACACCCATCCAAAATATTAAGAGGAGAGAGCCTGTCTGATATTACACTTTTAATTTTATGTTAAATAAAACATTGGGTACTTTTCGGTTAGCCAGGTGCCAATGATGTGTACAAGTACATACATGTATATATATTACTGGTGTCCAGCTAACCGAAAAGTACCAAACATTGTATCAATTATCTTCCTTAATTACTTTCCTGGAACTATAATTTATCTCAATCTTTTATATTATGTTCTGCAGTGTTTTTCTTTTTCAGTACCATAATTTCAGTAAAAAGCGCTATAGTGCATATGCGTGTAAGTGCACAGCACTTCTGCTGGTCTGGCTGATTCAGTAATTTTTTTTTTCTTTTCCTCCCCATAGCAATATTTAGATAAGATGCCATTTTATTTAATGCAAATTATCTGTGTGTGCATGTTGAAATAAGTTTTGATTTAAAAGAAGAAGAAAATGATTCACTGACATCAGTTATATACATTAATCAGTTGTACTTTTTCTTTTTAATTTTCTAGTTGAATATGATAAATGCTTAATATTGCAACCTATTACAATTTATTTTCATATTTTTCAGGAGACTGTGGTGGCGCAGTTCAGAGATGGCAGCAGAAATAGATGGTGTAGAAAAGATAAGATGACTGTGCAGCATAAACTCGTTTGGCATTCAAGCAAAGGTAAGTTGTCAATTTACTCAGTTTGTAACGCAGGGCTTTTATCTTAGGGCCCATTTTGAAAAAAGTAAAAGTTATTTGTGTGAAATTTATTCTTTTTTTTTTTTTTTTTTTTTGTGAAAGATAACATTTTGTAATGAATATGAAATTTAGTTACTCAAATTTGAACCAAACGTTTATTGATAACTTCTTTAAGTCCTTCTGTTAAAGTTTTCCTTTCAATTTGTTTGCAAATTACACAGTTTGAAACATAACAAAATAAAAATTAACAATGAAGAGTATGTTTTTATGGATTGTTTATAAAATAGGCAATTCAGAAAATTCCAGATTTTAAAAGTATTGCTACACCACATGCAAAAACAAATTTGTCTTTAAAGACTTCTTCCTTTTTAAAACTCAATTTTTTTTAAGTTGCCTGTGTTATTTAAAAAAAAAAATGGGAAGAGATCCTGTTTATTAAAAGGTATATTGTGAAGGGACCTGCTTTACTAAGAAGAATTTTGGGATGGTCCCCTAAATAGGCTCCAAATTTTGTCTGTATTGATCAATTTACATTAGTAAATTTAATTTCACACATTCATAAAATAGAAGTGTACTCTTGTATTTTAGCTGCATACAGTTGGTAAACGTTAAAGCTCTTTACAAAGCTTTCCAACCTTTGCACTTTAAGTGTAAAATTTACACTTTTTAACCTTTTTTTACAGCTAGAATGTACTTATTTTTTACTCTTAAAAGTTATAGAAAAAAAAAAAAAAGCTATTAAAATATTTTTCGGCAGAATCCTCGAATAAGCAAGGGTCCCGATTTGGCGATATTTTTGACGCACGCCAAGGAACGACGCGCGCCAACCGAGAAATCGGCAACCTCCGAATTCTACCCAATCAGAACACGAGCTTTTCGGCAGACGACTTATTACTTACACACATCGTCAAGCAAATTCTTTCACAAAGTACACCGTGAACGTAGCATTGATTTTATTTCGTTTTAAGAATATTTACAAAGTTTTAGTAAATTTTACCGCCACATTTTTCGATTTTTACATACTTTTACCAATATTTTCCTTCAGATATTTCAATTTTTACAAACTTTTACCGATATTTTCATTCAGATATTTCAATTTTATAAACTTTTATCGATTTTTTCGTTCCAATTTTTTCCATTTTTACAAATTTTTAGCTATTTTTCCCGCCGGATGTTTCTGTTTAAAAAACTATTTAGCTATTTTTCCCTCCGTATTGTTTCATTTTTAGCAATTTTTCTATTCGAATTTTTCAATTTTTACAAATTTTGAACTATTTATTCCTCCGGATATTTTTATTCTTACAAATTTTTTCCTCCGGATTTTTCCATAAAAAAAAGTTCTACCCTATTTTTTCATCCGGATTTTTCAATTTTTACCTACTTTTTTCATTTGGATTTTTCGTTTTTACAAGTTTTTAGCTATTTTTCATCTATTTTTCATTTTTACAAATTTTTAGATAATTTTTCTCTGGATTTTTCCATTTTTACAAATTTTTAGCTATTTTTTCCTCTACATTTTTACAAATTTTAGCTACGTTTTTATTTTATTTTATTTTATTTTTTTTTTTTCATTTTTATAAATATTTAGCTATGTTTTTACTTTTTTTTTTTTCATTTTTATAAATATTTATCTATGTTTTTACTTTTTTTTTCATTTTTATAAATTTTTAGCTATGTTTTTCCTTTGTTTTTTTTGCATTTTTTGAAATTTTTAGGTATTTTTTCCTCCGGATTTTTCCATTTTTAAAAATTTTTAGCTACTTTTTCCTCTGGATTTTTCCGCTTTTAAAAATTTTTTAGCTACTTTTTCTACCGAATTTTTCAATTTTTAAAAATTTTTAGCTACTTTTTCCTCCGAATTTTTCAATTTAAACAATTTTTAGCTACTTTTTCCTCCGGATTTTTCAATTAAAAAAAAATTTTAGCTACTTTTTCCTCCGGATTTTTCAATTAAAAAAAATTTTTAGCAATTTTTTCTCCAAATTTCTCAATTTTTTTTAAAAAAAATCTATTTTTTTCATTTGGATTTTTTATTTTTACAAATTTTTAGCTATTTTTTCTTCCGGATTTTACCATTTTTACAAATTTTTAGCCATTTTTTTCCTCCAGATTTTTCCATATTTTTAATTTTCTTTCTTCTGTATTTTTCATTTGTATAATTTTTTAACTATTCTTTCCTCATCATATTTCCATTTTTACAAATTGTTAGCTACTTTTCCTCCAGATTTTACAATTTTCACACATTTTTAGCTATTTTTGCCACCATATTTTCCCACATTTTTAGCTATTTTTGCCATCATATTTTCCGAATTTCCAATTTTTTTGCTATGTTTTCCTCCAATTTTTCCATTTTAAACTATTTTTCCCACCGGATTTTTCCTTTTTTTTTTATGAATTTTTAACTATTTTCCCTCCAGATTTCTCCATTTAAAAAAATTTTTAGTTATCTATTCCCTCTAGCTTTTTCAATTTACAAATTTTTAGCTATTTTTTCCTCCGGATACTTCATTTTTACAAATTTTCGGCTATTTTTTTCCTCCGGATATTTCCATTTTTATATACTTTTATCAAATTTTTTCTATTTTTACATATTTATAGCTTTTTTCTTCCATCTGTATCCATTTTTACAAATTTTATCTTTTATTTTCTATGAATTTTTTTGAAATATTTATCAAGTTTAATAATTTATTACCTTTAACAATTAAAAAATTTCTAGTAAAATAAGGCTTAAACTTGAAAATTGTCACAAAACGGAATAAAATCAACGTTTACTTCATGAAAGAAATTCTCATAAAAACTCTGTAAATAGTCAATTCTCTGCATCACACCACACACGTTATAATTGAGGAAAATTTCGATATTCTTCATTTTTCTAATACATGTAAGACGTGGTTGACTATGCTTCGCGTACATTAACCAAAAAAAAAACATCCCTGGACGCATGAAACTCGCTGTACAGCATTCTCTAGAATGCACGAAATTCATTCAAGCCGAGGTCAGTAACTTGTGTATATACGCTTCGCGTACATTAACCGAAAAAAAACATCACTGGACGCATGAAACTCGCCGTACAGCAATCTCTAGAATGCACGAAATTCATTCAAGCCGCGGTCAGTAACTTGTGTATGTACGCTTCGCGTACATTAACCGAAAAAAACCATCACTGGACGCATGAAACTCGCCGTACAGCAATCTGTAGAATGCACGAAATTCATTCAAGCCGCGGTCAGTAACTTGTGTGTGTACGCTTTGCGTACATTAACCGAAAAAAAAACATCACGTTACGCATGAAACTCGCTGTACAGCATTCTCTAGAATGCACGAAATTCATTCAAGCCGCGGTCAGTAACTTGTGTATGTACGCTTGGTGTACATTAACCGAAAAAAAACATCACTGGACGCATGAAACTCGCTGTACAGCAATCTGTAGAATGCACGAAATTCATTCCTGCCGCAGTCAGTAACTTGTGTATGTACGCTTTGCGTACATTAACCAAAAAAAACATCACTGGACGCATGAAACTCGCTGTACAGCAATCTGTAGAATGCACGAAATTCATTCAAGCCGCAGTCAGTAACTTGTGTATGTACGCTTCGCGTACATTAACCGAAAAAAACATCACTGGACGCATGAAACTCGCTGTACAGCAATCTGTAGAATGCACGAAATTCATTCCAGCCGCGGTCAGTAACTTGTGTATGTACGCTTCGCGTACATTAACCGGAATTTTTTTTTTCCCCCAACAATCCATTGACTAATTTTAAGATTTTTTACCACGATTGGCTGATAAATTTGGCGATATCTGTTAAATGGCCAAAAAATCATTTTGTAAACTTTTTCATATTAAAATTTAGTTAAATTGTAATATTTTAACAAAACTGTATTCAAAAAGTTATAAAAAAATCTTCGTCTATTACATATTGCATAGGAATTGTTCATTTTTATTAAAATTATTTTATTCAAAATTGTTATTTTACAGTTTGTTAAAACAGTTTAGCAGAGTTTCATGAAATGTAAACATCTTGTACAATGGGTCCTTCAAATTACTCAAAATTTTGATGCTTCAGCTCATGTGCTTAGAAAATGTTTGCTTTAAATGTTTTAATATTTGTTTCAAGAGTGATGATTCAGTTTTGTGATTATTGTGACACCTCTGGAAATATAGTGCATCTAATCTGGACTTACATTTAATAAAAATTAAATTAATTTAAATTTTTGAAATGTAAAATTTAATAGAAAAAGATTGAAAAGTTTTGCAGAAATGTGTCAAATAATTTTTGTTAACAGGGTTTTTGACTTTCATGAACTTTGACAATACTTAAGATTACACAGATTTATGCTAAATAATTTTTTTTTAATTTATGCTATGTATGTAGAAGAGGAAGGGAGAAGGTGATAAAATTATTTAATCTTCTGACCTCTAAATTAAGGATTTTTTTTTTTAATATGTTGTCATATAAATTAATTTGGATTTTGATTATATGTATAATTTTTAACAAATTAAAAATAAAGCATTCTTTGGAGAAAGGAACCTTCTTTAATACTTTCTTTGACCCTTTTTTCTTAAGAAACTTTAAAAAATGATATTTAAATTCAAGGTATTTTTAAAACATTCTTATGTTTTGCCCAAAATATTTTGCAAATGTAAGATTCTGGAGAGGAGCTGAAGGCTCAAATCCATGTTTTTAAATTTTCCTTTAAATCAAATATCAAGTAATAAAAATGGTGATTTTTTTTTCATTGCTAACTAAGCGTAAAACTGACAGTGTGAAATATGTTCGAGCCTGGAAGCTTGGTTACGCTTAGTTAGCAATGTAAAAATTCACATGTTTGTTATTCAATAATTTCGAGTTAATTTCACTGCTGAAAATTAATTAAAATTACTCAAATATCAAGTTTTTAGAATAAAATAACTGTGGCAATATTTGTATTGGAGTAATTAGTGTTTCCCCTAGACGTTTTCGAGAGGGCGCAGCACCCTGCCCATTTTTTTATAGTTGTAAATGCACCCTGCCCGTTTTTATATAGCTGGAAATGTGCCCTGATTATTGTGGATTCGCAAGAATTTGCTTTCGCGAATTTCACCAAAATTTAGCGGGAAAATATCACAAAAATCATCTAACGGTCATGAGAAAATATCGCAAGATTCGTCTATCGGTCACAGTAAAATATCACAAAATTTGTCACTTGGTCGCAAGAAAAATTACAAAATTCAAAAATCTCAAAATTCGGCAGTTTGTTGTAGGAAAAAAATTGGGAAATTTGCTTATTTGTCGCAAAACCTCCCTCCCTGCACAATTCGGCAATTGGTAGCAGGAAAATATTCTGAAATTCATCAGTCAGCTGCGGGAAAAATCACGAAACTATTCAGTCAGTCATGGGAAAAAACAGCGAAATTCTTCTATTGATCGCATGAGAAAAATTGCTAAATTTGTCAATCGATTGCGGCCAAAAATAGAGAAATTTATATATCTGTCATGGGCAGGGCATTCGGGGCACGGGCACAGGGTCCCCGATTTTCAGGAGTCCCCAAATGCTACTAAAAATTTTTGAATTATTGGCCAAAACAGTTTTAACTGTTAAAAAAACAAAATTAAAATGGAAAAATCTGTTTGTCAGAGATTGTCTATGATGTGTCAAAGCAGGGTTGGCAAGTTTCTTCCAAAGTGGAAAAAACCGGCCTGAAGAAATAGGTTTCTTCCAAGTGGAAAAAATGGAAGAAACTGTTTTTCTTTAAGAATTTACCATATAAGTTACAACTTTGTAAAATACAATAAAAATAAATGTATTTTCTAATAGATAACCTTACATAAATTTAATTAGACTTATAAAAATTTAATTATGTATGATAAATTGATAATTACACCAGTTTTTTAGCCAAGATCACACACCTGTCTAAAGCTTTCCAATCATTGTGTACCTGAATAAAATAAATGGGACTTTTCTAACACCATGCCAAAATGTATGCTAATGTGCTATTTATTTCAACCCTGAACGTGTAAATATTTTTATTGCAAACCGTGCCAAACATTGTGATTTGCTATTTATTGAACATGACACTTTTTAATTATTATTATTACTTAATTTACTCTGTAACCTCGCAAAACATCTTAATTTGCTATTTTTCAAATAGAAAATATTTAATATTAAGTAGTAACTTATATTTATTGTTGACACTAATGTGGATTTTACCATTAGGCATTTACCAGATGATGAGGACGCTGCAATAAAATTGTTTCAGGACTTTGGATACAAAAAAAAGTATGAACGTCTTCATTCAAAAAGTGAAATGCTTACTGCAATGCTAAGAGACATTTACAATGCTATGCCTGTAGTTTAAATTGAGTTAATTTTATTAATTTATCATATAATATTTATTTGTTCTTTTATTTTAAGTCTATATTCGTGTCGATTTAATAAAATAGTTCGTGAAAGTCTGTAATTTTCAAATGTTATATTTTTAAATGTTCAATTTTGTGCCAACATTTTTTTTTTTTCCAATTGAATCCTTTCACATGAATTTCATTTTGTGCCAATTATTGCACTTGGTGACGACAATGGTGTTGGTATAATGGAAATGTACCAAATAAGTTTATCCAAAATACACAAAATCAATTAAATGTAATTCAATTCAAAAGAGGCACATTTTTTTTTTATATATATAATTTAAACTTCTGTAACCAGTAGTAAATAGTATGTGGATCCTTTACCTATTGTAGAATGAAACTCTTTTAAATAAAAGACAGTGCTTTGAATTTACGCCCATTTTATTAAGGAAACTAATATACAGTAATTACTGTATTGAAGGATTTCATTAAAATCTCCATTTTCCTTACTACAGTGCAACATTGTATAACAAAACAGAAGTAATTTAGCTTTAAGATGCTGCAATCAATTTCTCAACTTAGAATGGATGAATGCAAAAGATGAAAAAAATTCTTATCCCTGTAGAGTTTATTTTTAGAACATTTATCTTTTAAATCAGCATGCTAGTATACATAATTACAAATTTGTTTGTTTTAAGTTTTGCACAATAGTTTTTAAAATATTGCATTTTTATGTGATAAATAAGGAATTGGTAGGGGTTTTTTTTACAGAAATTATATAAACAATAAAAAAATATCCCCTACCTCTAAAGTTGTAAAAAACATAACCTGTAAATACCTGCTGAACCTGAAGTTTGTTATTAAAAAATAACTTATTTTTCCATAAATAATATTTTTAATATTAATTTAAATTTCCAATTTAAATTTCATATAATTAGGTTTTGAATTTAATTCTTTTATATAGTTAATATATTTTAATTTTGAGCATCTGTTTTGTTTTCTGTTGGTTTCTTCCAGTTTTTTCCATTTCTTCCAGTTTCTTCCGGAAGAAACCCAACCCTGTGTCAAAGTAACTTCATTTTTTCTTTATTGTCTTTTAACCCTTTGAGGCGTGGTGGGATATATTATATCCCACCTAATTTTAATATGATTCGAACCAGAAACTTTGAATTAAATTTTACTTTTTTAACTTTGACGGGGAAAAGTTGAAAAATTGCTTTTCCTTATTTTGAACTAAATTACGGTGAGAATTGAAATGCTATTGTTTTATGAGTGATAATATCAGATTTATAGCTTGGAGGTACACAATGTATTTTCCTACTTTACAAAGCCATTTTGAAGGAAATGTTATGTGAAAAAATAAGGTACACATTGTATTTTCCTACTTTACAAAGCCATTTTGAAGGAAATGTTATGTGAAAAAATAAAGTGAAGAAAATAAAGACCTGCTGGTTTCTAGCAATACAAATTCTAGAAACATTTACAAAGTGAGCAATTCAACTTTTATGAAATGAACAGAAAGAGCACCCATACATCATATGTAAAGAATATGAATTTATATGTTTGAAGTTATTCAAAAGAATTTATAGAAAGCCTGTTTTTATTTTGTTTTAGTGATTAACACAGAGATAAAGTATTTAATATATACAGCCCCCCCCCCCCCTGCTCTTAACACATAAAAATAGAAACAATATTATTGTTAACATGGTTGCAAAAAGAAATGAGAGAATATGATATAACATAAAATTGCCACCATGAACTGCAGTTTCGCACCTAGAAAAAAAAAAAAGGAATTAGGCGTCATTTGACAACGCTGCCCTTTCATAAGTTTTTGTTAAAAGCAAATATAGGTATACTGCAATAAAATAGTTTCATTTTGTACAAATAACTTGAACTACAAAGCTTTTTGTAAATAGTTTTTTTAAATTATAATTTCTGTTCCGATTATATTTATAAATGGCTAATTAATAAGTGGTGTTTTTAAAGTAAGGCATTTTAATTTTGTTTTGTAAAATTTATTTTTTGTTTTTCAGAAGAAGAAGAATAAAAATCTGGAAAGAAAAAAGTTCTCTGTGAAGATGACTGTAGATTTTCAGCTCTTGTTTATCAACTTAAATTAAGAAACATCAGAAATTTAATTGTAACAGGATTAAATTTTCTTGTAAAATATTTCTGATAAATTTTGAGCATCTTGTAAATACAGTAATCCCTCAACATTGGCGGTTTTAACATTCGCGAGTTTCGATTATTCGCGAATATGAAAATGCGGAAAAACTTAACATTGGCGAGAATCTGACTTGATTATTCGCGATTTTTTTTAAATTATTATAATCGCTTTCTTTTTCAGAAGTTATAGTTTTTAAAGATTATTTCCCCTGTTTTTTGAGTATATATTTACAAATCAATTTTCAATTGTCAATTGAAAAAGGAGCGAGTGTTGTAGGAAAGCAAAATAATAACAACAGCAGAATACTCATTGCAAAGGTGGTATAATAAAAATTTGTAAAGGGGGTCAACGGCATCTTCAATCTATTAATTTAAAATGTGCAAGTTCTCGTAGAGATGGAGCTAAAGCTGCACTTAAGGAAATAAAAGAATTTCTGAATCATTTAGCTGTATTTAAATATCGTATTTTAATATTGTATCGCATACTGACTCACTAATACATTATCATCTCTTTGCGATTTGCGAATAGAGAGAGTCGAAATTACTTTACATAAAAACCTAGGCTTTTTAGCTGTAAGTATTCTCCAGTCAGTTAATTTGAATTATCTTCAATCAATAAATTTCATGTTTATGAACATGTGTGAACATTCACCTTCTACAAACATGCTATGCAGAATGTATTGTTAATACATATTATCCTTTAGTTCTTTGAAATGCTGTGCCACTCCAATTAAAATTTTATAGAACGTAACTCATATTTTAGTGCAGATAGATAGACTCAACATTCGTGGATTTGACATTCGCGAGGTTTTCCTGGAACGTAACCCTCGCGAATGTTAAGGGATTACTGTACATAAATAAATGTATTTTGCTTGGTTTGTTTTACATTTGTTGTGAAAAATAAAATTTATATGAAAAAAAAAAGCATTCAGTTCTAGTGTTTTTAAATATATATATTTATTTATGCAAGTGATGTTGTTAAAAAGGATGTACTATATATTTTCCCCTTCTTTCTCATTCTGAGAACATTCCCCTTCTTTTTACAGGTTAAGATATAATTGAATAAAAGTGTTTTATGTAGCCTATATTTTAAAAACTGATAAACTGTTTTTGTTGGTTGATTATAAATTAGCATTGCTTGGAGATCAGGTATTAAAAATAATTTGCTGTATAAAAACTTTTGAAAATTTTAATAAAAATTTCATCATAATCTCATTAGAAGTTGAGATTAAAATTTTAATGTACATAATATTGTATGAATCAGTTTGAAATTTTGTTAGTCAAAAAGTCACATACCTCCTGCTGGAAGGAAAAATATTTTAAAGATTTCTTTATTGGTAATATATTAAAAAAAAAAAAAAAAAATATTCAGTACTCATTACTTGCTAATCTTTAAAAAGTAAAAACAATGATATATTATTATTTATGAGTAATGTTTAGTCCATTTAAAAAAAAAAAAAAAAAAGATTTAGTGTATGAATGGTGAACCTGCCGTGTTCTAGAAGATCAACTGCCACTACTATTTTGAAAAAATATTAAACTTATTTAATAAGAGAAATTTTAAGATTACATAAGAAGGAAAATAGTGACAATTGGCTTTCTGTCAATTAGTAATATTTTGTAAATATATATACATTGAAATTTTGTTCTATGATGTGTATAAAGGGGGGAAAAGTCCTTAACAGACTAAAACATTACTTTATAGGAATACTGCTATATTTTTCTGATATTATATGCCAAAGAGATGAAGATAGTGAAATGACATTTTTTGAACGGACCTAATTTACATATATATATAGTTACATCATTAAAAAAAATTCTTAAATTTCAATGATCAGTAATGTCAACATTTTACCAATTTTATAAAATAGAGTTCCTGCGTTTTTGTTTTATTTTCAAGCTGGATAATTGGAAGAAACATCCAGGTAAGAAATTGTATTATAAAAGCACCAGTGGACCCATGCGAAGATTTCACACTGCAGTCTAATACTTTTTAGCAATATCTAATACTCTTTAGATGCAGGTTTAAACTTGTAAAGGAAAATTAAGGACTGAAACTATCTTCAAACAACATTAGTCGAGCCAGAATATCATCTTGTTTATTCCATCACAGTTACAGTAAAAACTGATCGAGCATAGCAAAGACAAAAAAAAATATATATCTATAGTTAATTAACTGCTTTAGAGATGACATCATCTGTTTCGGAAAAAACATGGGACAAAGAAAAATAAATTGAGCATTTCAATTTTGCTTTTTAGTCATAAATATAAAATAAACCCGTGCAGCAACTATGTCCCACTTTATCTTTTTTGTAGTATTTATTTTTTATAATCATTTTAAGCATTATATAATGTGGTATTTTATTTTTGTGGCCACACTAATTTGAGGAAAGCCTTTCATTTCTTTTATGAAAACAATGCAGATTTAATTTTTAATTTACAGCAATTTTTAATCAAAAAATATGTTTTATCGAGATGTGAGTGCACTATGTCAGAAGCTGGTTCAAAATCCTTTCTTATGGCATCTCGTTCATTGTTGTGCATTTCATATTTTCTGAGAAAAGGGGATGTTGATAACAGAAATAATATATACTAGTGGGCCTGTGTGAAGATTTCACACTGCAGCCTAATATTTTTTAGCAATATCTAATATTTTTTAGATGCATGTTTAAACTTCTAAAAAAAAATAAAGCCAGAATATAATCCAATTTATTCTTTCATACTTTACAGTAAAAACTGACTGAAAATATCAAGAGCTATATATATATATTGTGGTAGCGTGAACACATGTATATATAATTAATGAAATCCATTTATCGTTTGAAACGAAAAAAACTTTATTTTAAATTAACATTTAAAAAATTATAAGTAAAAAAATCCGATGAACATATCCACGTTGTATAAGCATCATTTCAGAAACCAGCCTTTCTGACCTCCGCTCAAAGCGAACCTCTCTCTAACCCCTTCAACATCCAACTGCCGTCTGCAATTTCACTTCCTAGGGGCTTTCCTTGCATTCCAGGAATTTCTGCAGAAAGCATTCTTTCACTCCCACACCTGCACCAGTCTCTTATCTCCCGTGGACAATGAAAGACCCCAATCTCTAGTTCTATTTTTCATTCTTAGGAGATTATCCCATTTCTCCAAGTAAGTGTTTATCCGATTCACGTCCACCTGTCAACCTTCTGTATAGTACTCTTACTTGAATAGTGACAATTCACAAAAGGCCTTTCATTCGTAAGGGATTATCTTTATCTTCCAAGCATGTGAGCATGTGAAATCTTCAACATGTCACAACTCCTCCCCCCTAAGGAAAAATTTCTGCAGGAAATTTGGCATATACATGAATACAATAAGCTCCTTCAATCAACTTCTAAAGAGGTCAAAGTATAAAGGAATTTAAAATAATACACGAAATCCCTATAGAATACAAACACATTCCTATACTCAGTATTTGATAGACCACACTGTCAATAGGATTTACTATACTCCCTCACCTACAATACCTAAGTATAATTCCAGGAATAATTTATACAATTGATGACCTAAGAAACAATTTTGAAATACTTCACATACATATAATACCAAATACAGATTACACTTTACATGACTCTAACAAAAAAAAGTAATAATAAAAAAAAATCTATATACAACACAATGCCTAAAACAATTCTCTTAAAAACTTGCTTAAAAGCCTAAATTTAGACACTTCTACAAACAAAAAGAAAGCATACTAAATTATACAATTATTAAATTAATGAAGTTTTACTATTACGAAAATAATATTAAGCATTAAATGATAAATAAACACAATACAGATATTACAATAATGAGTACTCCCAAATTTAGAATAAACTTAATTTAGATAATTCTCCCGAAAACCAATATCTATATTACTTCTATCAGAAAATCTTTTTGACAATAATTTTCGCCTCACAACTTCATAATCATGATTTTTCCTTTCAAAATCTTGTTTGATTTCAATAAATCTTTCTTTGTGATCCGTTTTAAAAGAAGAATGCTCCATTCTTTTTAACTTTGATTTCTTATTCACATCTTCTTGACATTTAGCCCCCCAATTTACTCTATTATTTTCCTTCATCCTAGAGTTAAATTTACTGGCCACAGTCATAGATGAACTCAATTTCTTTCTAATTCTATTTCTAACATGTATAAATCCCATACTACCGACAAAATACCTGGGTATATTTACATCATGCTCAGAATTCTTTTCCCGAAATTGACCTCCAATACCTGACCTTTTATCACCATCCTTTTTAGACGCACCCTCTTTTGTATCGATCAATTTAGACCCTTTTTCCAAATACCTATCAGTCACGTCTTCCAGTGAATTTACCTCTATCTCATTAACAGACTTATTATCCCTTTCACAGATTTCATTCACAACCATTTTTCTAACAACCCTTTGCTCATGATCGCTAGATAATCTGAGGGTTCCCTGCCCATTTAATTCTCTTTGATTCCCCACTTGTTTATACACCGAATTTTGCTTTTCCATATTTCCTAACTTTAATAAGTCATAAACAGCTGGTGTTATAAGGGGCGGAGAATTTAGTTTTCTCACAACTGCAACCACCACATTTTTTTCAACATACTCTTTTTCATCTTCTATCAAAGCAATCGGCACGGTCACCAAATCCGCTTTTTGTCTATTTCCGAGGGCCGGTATAAGAAAAACATTTCCCACTTTCTTAGCACTCCACGGAATGTCTTTAGCATCAAAAACCGCAATTTGCGCACCTGTGTCCTTAATCGCTTTTACTTTCTTACCATTCACGCATAAATCAACCATAGGTAATTCGGTTTCCACACCTTCCTTATTATTTACACTTTTCCCATCACTAGTAACAATCCAAGCTATGCTTTTATCCTCATAATTAGATTTACTTTTTAACAATTCAGGACAATTTGGTCTGATGTGGCCCACGGCCAAACAATTATAACATTGGACTTGTCTTTGCTTTTCAAAAGCATTGTCCTTCTTAAATTGATCAAATTTCCCACACTCTTTCGTATTCTCAAATTCCAATTTTGGTTTAATTTCCTTTCTACTTTTAGAATTAAAGCTGTCTTTTTGCTTATCCTGAAAAGATTTATTTTCCCACGGTTTTCTATCCGACCTGTTAAATTCTCTTCTTATACTCTCAAATTTATCCGATTTTTCCGCAAGTTTAGAAGCAATCTTTATTTCCTCCCACTCATCCATAAATTTTTCTTTTATTTCAAAAGGGACACGTTTTTTCAACTGTTCCGTGAGCATTAGTTCTTTTAAGGATTCAAAATCCCTCACTTCTAATGACTCTAACCAATTATCTAGATAACCTCTTAACTCATAAATCAGATCCACCCATAATTCACCAGATTTTCTTTGATGAGTTTCAAATTTTTGTTTTAAGGCGCCTGTACTTAGCCTAAACCTATCTAACAAAACTTTCTTTACATGTTGAAAATCATCACATTTATCTGCTGGTTGTTTTACAATAATTTCGGCAATATCAGAAGGTAACAAAGGAATTAATTGACTGACCAAATCTTCCTGAGAAATTTTAGCTTTCTCGGCTTGCCTTTCAAAAATCATAAAGAAAAGAGTTATATCAATTAATTTAGAATCAAAGCGCGGAACTAAATCCTTTAAATTTACCTTAGGAGTTCTATGAAAATCTACATTTGATTCATTAGATGAAACACTAACAATATCCGCAGAATTTTGAATACGCAATTTTTCTAATTCAAATTGCTGTTCTTTTTCAAGCTTTTGTAATTCAAGTTGTTGCTGTTTTTCGAGTTTATCTGCCTCAAGTTGTTTTTCAAGTTTTTGTAATTCAAGTTGTTGCTGTTTTTCGAGTTTATCTGCCTCAAGTTGTTTTTCAAGTTTATCTAACTCAAATTTCCTAAGTTTATCTTTTTCCTCTTGCTCAATCCTATCCAATTCAATTTGCCTCTCTCTTTCTTTACGATCTTTTTCGATTTGTTTTTCCTGCTCTTTCCGCTCCGCCTCCTGTTCACTAAAATATTGCAATCGAATTTTAGCGAAACTTTCATCATAATCCTCTGCATCTACGATAGCCTGAATTATAGCTTTATTTCTACACGTTTTTGACACACTGGTCTCAAATTCCTCTGCTAATAACAGCAAGACACTTTTATTATATTTTCCTAAATATTCTGCCATATTTTCCTCCAAAATATAATAAATTTCAAAATATCAGATATATTCAATTTACAATAATACAATAAACACAGAAATAGAATTTTCTTCACTATACGTATAATAATGTATTCAAAAACGACACAATTTTAATATAGCAAATTCTCATGCAACAGTGACGTCTTTCAAACTGAGTATATCCCCCAAAATAAATTTTATACCCAACAGTACAGTATAACATGAATTTATTTTGTAACATTAATCATAATCATCCACAGTATACCCATAAAATTAAGCTATAACTTTATTACTGTAAGAAATAAAATGTATATAAACAAAACTCTTATTTCCAAAAGTTTTATACAAAACTATGATTAAAATACCCTGATTAATAATCTCAATTAATCAATAACAATTTACTATACCCCAAGTAAATTTTAACATATACATAAGTATATAATTTTCTTAACCCAATATTATACCAAACAGATACCAGAAAATCAACAAACATAAAAATTCTAACTAAAATTTAAATACCAAATTAATAACTTCCCTAGAATTCTTAAATTTCACATAGAGTTTTGTTCCCCAAAATTAAAATTTATACACAAAATTCAATTTAAAACAGACCTCTATAGAAGATTTCATAAAAGAGCTTACCTTCAGATGCAGATATTTCCTCCACACTGATACCAGGCTTCCAAGCACTTTTAAAGATGGCACACACAGATGTTTGAAGATTTGAAGACACTAAATTTTGCTGATGAGGCACTAATTGCACCTTAGATCCGTATGTAGACAACTTAGACGGTACGCCGCATATCTTCATTCCACTGGATATATTAAGAAGCACAAACACGTATCACCAAATCTATAGTTGACTGTCCATACACTACACAGCTTTTGTCGATAAAGTTTTTTTTTTTTTTTTTTTACTCGTTCTCTGCTTGCTAGAACTCCGAGAAAAAACCACGACTCCAATTATACTTCAAAACTCCACAATTCTGCTTATCCGTTTTCCACTGGCTCATCATCTGTTTAATCAGGTTAACGCATAGATCCGTAATCTAATTTACTTTAGATCACATATCCCATTTGCTGCCACCAATTATTTATATATACTATACTATAGCTGTGGTAGCGTGAACACATGTATATATAATTAATGAAATCCATTTATCGTTTGAAACGAAAAAAACTTTATTTTAAATTAACATTTAAAAAATTATAAGTAAAAAAATCCGATGAACATATCCACGTTGTATAAGCATCATTTCAGAAACCAGCCTTTCTGACCTCCGCTCAAAGCGAACCTCTCTCTAACCCCTTCAACATCCAACTGCCGTCTGCAATTTCACTTCCTAGGGGCTTTCCTTGCATTCCAGGAATTTCTGCAGAAAGCATTCTTTCACTCCCACACCTGCACCAGTCTCTTATCTCCCGTGGACAATGAAAGACCCCAATCTCTAGTTCTATTTTTCATTCTTAGGAGATTATCCCATTTCTCCAAGTAAGTGTTTATCCGATTCACGTCCACCTGTCAACCTTCTGTATAGTACTCTTACTTGAATAGTGACAATTCACAAAAGGCCTTTCATTCGTAAGGGATTATCTTTATCTTCCAAGCATGTGAGCATGTGAAATCTTCAACATGTCACAATATATATATATATATATATATATATATATATATATATATAAATTGTATTTTAACTACATTAGAGGGTGACATAATGTTTTGAAAAAAAAAAAGGATAAAAAAAAATAAATTGAGCGTTTGAATTTAAATTTTGCTTTTTTATCATAAATATAAAATAAACCCATGCAGCAACCATGTCCACTTTATCTTTATTGAACATTTTTTTTTATAATCATTGTTGTGGAATTTAATTTTTGTGGCAACAGTAATTTGAGGAAAAATTTTCATTTTATTTCTGAAAACAATGCCTATTTAATTTATTACTTGCAATTTTAACCAAAATACATGTTTTAAAGAAATGTGAGTGTACTATGTCAGAAGTCGCTTGAAAATCCTTTCATATGGTATCTCATTTAACATTATACATTTTTTATTTGCTTCGAAAAAGGGATGTTGAATATAATCATTAGATAACAATTTTCAATGGAAATTCTGGCTGGACAATCCACCTGGTGAATTAGCTTGAAGAAACGTAAATTGAAACTACTTAAAAATTTACTCCTTTGAATAGAATGTTTAAACCTATAATTTAATTAAAAATTGAAGAAAATTAGTTTTTTTTCGTATTCTCACCATCATTGGTAATTTAACGCTCAATATATATTTTACACCTTATTTTACAACTTTTTTTTTATTAATTACAATTATGGCTTTTGCAACTTTTTCAGAATAACATTAAAAAATAAATCATAACCATATGGCCTTTTATTCCGATCTAATGAGATGAGTGGATACGGCCAATTTTTGCCTCCATTGGGACACTTTTAAAAAAAAAAAATTATTATTATTGCTTCCAGATTGAAAGTATTCTATACAAGATCTGAAGCACTTTCGATTTTATTGTATTTTGACCTTTTTAATATGGGGTGCTTATAACACCATTGCAGTTTTTAACTGAAAAATATTATAATAAAGTGAAACATGTATGCATAAAAGTCAGGTTGGTGTTAAGAGCTCTTGTTAAGAAAAATATTCCAATAGATTAATTTTTTTTTTTTCAAATTTTGAATAAAATATTTAGAGTTTTCAGACAAAAATTATGGACCAGTAAATTTAGATTCTAAAGTTTAAAATAACTTAAAAAAAGAAAAAAAATTGTCCCTGCCAAAGGAGTAAAAATGGAGATTTGCTCAACTTTACTTTTTTGAGGACCATAAAAAGTATAATTCTGGCCAGCTTCCATTCATGATATCTAATAGTGGCATGAATATGGCTAGCTTTGGGCTATCATTCATTAATGATGCCCATTGATGGCGACAAAGTGGCTAGCTTTCGGCATGCATTCATTAATGATTACCATTGATGGCAACAAAGTGGCTAGATTTCGGCTTGCATTCATTAATGATGGCAACGAAGTGGTTAGCTTTCGGCTTGCATACATTAATGATGCCCATTCATGGCAACAAAGTGGCTAGCTTTCGGCATGCATTCATTAATGATTACCATTGATGGCAACAAAGTGGCTAGCTTACGGCTTGCATTCATTAATGATAGCAACGAAGTGGTTAGCTTTCGGCTTGCATACATTAATGATGCCCATTCATGGCAACAAAGTGGCTAGCTTTCGGCATGCATTCATTAATGATTACCATTGATGGCAACAAAGTGGCTAGCTTTCGGCTTGCATTCATTAATGATGGCAACGAAGTGGCTAGCTTTCGGCTTGCATACATTAATGATACCCATTCATGGCAACAAAGTGGCTAGCCTTCGGCATGCATTCATTAATGAATAGCATTGATGGTATGTGGATGGCTGGCTTAAGGCTAGTTTACATTTATGATGACCAATAAATTAACATTTATGGCCAGCTTTGGGGTAGCTTTTATTCTTAACAAACGCAGGTGGCATGGCTGTGGCGATCTTCTGGCTAGATTTTATTCACGATGATCGTTAATGGCCAAACTGTGGCTAGTTTTCATTAATAATTGCCACTTAAAGTATAACTGTGGCCAGTTTTAGGCTATCCGCCAATTATGATTAACCACTTGTGGCACAATTATGGGCATCTTAATGTAGTTATGGCCAATTCTGTTGCGGCCACATTGTGGCCGGCGTGACAGTTTTTTTAAGTTGCCGTTACGGCAAACGATTGCGGCCCCTCATCTACTAGTTTGGGCCAAGGCTAACGTAGCCATCAGTGGCCCGCAAGTTCTGTGTTAGTTCGGATAATACCAATTTTCTGGTTTACTCACTAATCTAATTTCTCGCACTCTGTTATACACAAATGGTGTCCAGTTTTCGCTACCCTTTATCCAATATAATGCGTTACTGGAGTCAGTCCAAAAGAAGGTGGGAATATCTCCTAATTTTAAATCTGCTATAACTCTTTGCCACAGTCGGGTACCAATAGTGCACGCTAACAACTCTAACCGAGGAATTGTAATAGACTTCAGCGGAGCTACTTTAGATCGTGCTTGAATAAGTTGACATGAAGTTAAGTTCTTACTTTCACTCCTTAAATACAGGCTCGGACTGGCCCGCCGGCCCACCGGCCCGCGGGCCGGTGCGCCCTCGGCCATTAAATCTGCGCCCTCGTCCAGATGATGTTAAAAAAAACCCAGATGATGTTAAAAAAAAACGCAGATGAAGTTAAAAAAAATTACGGCAAATACTAGAGTAACTAACTTAACAACATTAATAAAAATACTATTCTGTATATATTTTTTAAATAACATTCATTTTTTGAAAAAAAAAATATATATACTGAACTATTTTTCCCTTTGCAAGCACTGTTTGTTTTTGAACATTTCTTTGTTTCAGGAGAGCATCCAATCCAAATCTTTTAAAACCTGAAGTAATCTGTTACCAATGGCGGCAGTCTCCCTGCAATAAATTTCAGACTGTCTGGCACCAAAGAGTGCCACTTCTATTTAATTTTTTATTATCACTATTGAGTTTGCTGTAAAAGCATTTATTATATATATGTCGTATACTTATCTGAAAAGTGTAGTGTTCCTGTATTTGTAAAAATTCAAATGTATCTTATAATTTCTAGTAAATGTTTATAAAAATAAGTTTAAGAGAATTTTATCCCGGCAATTGGAAGGTAATTCAAACTTTGTTTTTTTGTTAACAATTACATTTAATATGAAAAAAATAACTGTTTCAGAATTGTCTATAAATGTAATAATAACAAGTTGAAAATTGTACGTCAAACATGATATGAATGAGGTGCGTTCGTACTATAACTAATTTAAGTGAAATTAATTATATTGTCTGTTATTATGATATGATTAATTGAGGGTGTCGGGGCATTTTTTTAAATTTTGTACAGCGTAGAGATCTTTATAAATAACTAGCAGCCCGTCCCGGCTTTGCACGAGTAGACAATGTGTTGACTACAATGTCGGGTAGAGAAGTGTAAGTACTTTTAAAAAGTTGTTCTAAATTGGATAAAAGTGGGAGCGAGACAAAATTGCAGTACTTAGAAATTTTGAACTTTAATTAAAAGCTTGTAAAAATGTGATAAATATATTTTCTATTTATGTACATATTGAAACCAATAAGTAATACACGGCCCATGGAAGGACATAGCAACTATATGTGTTCATGTAGAATGTGTTTTCTGAATTTCACGCTCCTACCTAAATCTGCTGCAGAGATATAGCGAAATGACCGAAAACTTTTGAATACCCCTCCACCTTCTAGGGGAAATTTCCAAAATCGCCGAAATACATGTTTAACCATTTTTTTAGTAGATTTGTTTTAATTAATTTCACCCTCCTACATAAAAGCTGAGATATGGCGAAATGACCTAAAAATTTCGACCCCCCCCCCCCCCTCCATTTAACCAACTTCTGGGGGGATTTTCCAAAATTGCTGAAATACGTGTTTTATTCATTTTTTAGCAGATTTGTTTTCCTGATTTTCGCGCTCTTAACTAAATCTGCCGCTGAGATATGACGAAATTATTTAAAACATTCGACCCCCTTTGGGAGGAAATTTCTAAAATGGCGGAAATACGTGCTCAACCAATTTTTTAGTAGATTTGTTTTCCTTAATTTCGCTTTCTTACATAAAACTGTTCCTGAGATATGACGAAATAATCTAAAACATTCGACCACCTCCTTTAACCACCTTCAGGGAGGAATTTCTAAAATTGTTGAGATATGTGTTTAATCATTTTTTTAGTAGACTTGTTTTCCTGATTTTCGCGCTCTTACCGATAACTGCTGCTGAGATATGGCGAAATGACCTAAAACACTCGACCACCCCCCTTTAATCCCTCGGGGGGGGGGATTTCCAAAATCACTGAAATAGGGGTTTAATAATTTTTTTAGTAGATTTGTTTTCTTGATTTTTGCGCTCTTAACTAAAATTGCTGCTGAGATATTTCAAAATAACCTAAAACATTCGACCCTCCTTTAATCGTCCTCCGGGAGGGGAATTTCTAAAATCGCTGAAATACATGTTTAATCATTTATTTAGTAGATTTGTTTTCTCGATTTTTGCGCTCCTACCTATAACTGCTGCTGAGATATTGCGAAATGACCTAAAACATTCAATCTCCCCTTTTTAACCACTCGGGGGGGGGGGGGGATTTCTAAAATCGTTGAAATACGCGTTTAATCACTTTTTAGTAGATTTGTTTTCCTGATTTTCGCGCTCCTACCTATACTGCTGCTGAGATATGACGAAATGACCTAAAACATTCGACCAACCCCTTTTTTTCCCCTGGGGGGTAATTTCCAAAATCACTGAAATAGGTGTTTAATCATTTTTTTAGTAGATTTGTTTTCTTGACTTTTGCGTTCTTAACTAAAATTGCTGCTGAGATACTGCGAAATGACCTAAAACCTTCGATCACACCCCTTTAACCCCCTTCTGAGGGGAATTTCTAAAATCGCTGAAATAGGTGGTTTAATCATTTTTTTAGTAGATTTGTTTTCCCGATTTTCGCGCTCCTACCTATAACTGATGCTGAGATATAATGCAATGAAATAGAACATTCGACCACGCCCCTTTAAACCCCTTCTGGGGGGAATATCTAAAATCGCTGAACTAGGTGTTTAATCCTTTTTTTAGTATAATTGTTTTCCTGATTTTTGCGCTCCTACCTATAACTGCTGCTAAGATATGGCGAAATGAACTAAAACATTCGACCACCCCCCTTTAACCCCTTCTGGGAGGAATTTCTAAAATCGCTGAAATAGGTGTTTAATCATTTTTTTAGTAGATTTGTTTTCCCAATTATGGCGCTCCTACCTAGAATTGATGCTGAGATATGGCGAAATGACCTAAAATATTCGACCACCCCCCCTTTAAGCCCCTTCTGGTGGGAATTTCTAAAATCGCTGCGATAGATGTTTAATCATTTTTTTAGTAGATTTGTTTTCCTGATTTTTGCGCTCCTAACTGTAACTGCTGCTGAGATAAGGCGAAATGACCTAAAACATTCGACCACCCCCCCTTTAACCCCCTTGTGGGGGGAATTTCTAAAATCGCTGAAATAGGTGTTTAATCCTTTTTTTAGTAGATTTGTTTTCCTGATTTTCGCGCTCCTACCTATAACTGCTGTTAATATATGGCGAAATGACCTAAAACATTCGACCACCCCCCTTTAACCCCCTTCTGGGGGAAATTTCTAAAATCGCTGAAATAGGTGTTTAATCATTTTTTAGTAGATTTGTTTTCCTGATTTTCGTGCTCCTACCTATAACTGCTTCTGAGATATGGCGAAATGACCTAACACATTCGAACCCCCCTTTAACTCCTTGCGGTAGGGGGATTTTCAAAAATCCCTTCTTATTGCTTGCCTAGGTCATAACAGCAATCTACATGTCAAATTTCGTGACTCTGACTTTAGTTAGTTTCGGCTGGGCGTTGATGAGTCAGTCAGTCAGTCACCGTTTTATCTTTATATAATAGTATAGATTGGAAATTTCCAAAATTTAACACAGAAATCAAATTTTCAAAATATTGATATTTCGGATTATATTTTTACAGTCTATTAATTATTAATAGATATTATTGGCTTTCTATAAAGGTGGTAAAATAATGAGTTTCTTTAGAAAAGTTGCGCCCTTCGAAAATCCAAGGTCTGCGCCCTTTACAAGGACCCAGTCCGACCCTGCTTAAATATATGCAGGTAGCATAAGCTACTTTGCTCGCATCACAAAAGACGTGTAAACTTAAATTGCAGGTATCATCAGGGTCTTTTATTAAGCATCTAGGTATAGTAACTTCTTTTAGTAGATCCAGCTGTTTTCTCCACTTTTTGAATTTTTTAGAAATTGCTGATAGCAGCTCTGCATCCCAAGTTGTTTTCATTTCCCACAGTTCTTGTAACATTAATTTCGGATATAAGGTCACTGGACAAGTATAACCAATAGGGTCAAAAATTTTGTGGACTTCTGACAATATTTTTCTTTTAGTAACAGGTCCATTATCTTCACAAACTTCTTTTAAATTTACAGAAAGAATATCTGAGTTCAAGAACCACTGCAGGCCTAATACTGGGACAACTTTATTTTTTGTACAAGAAGCCTCTTTTGTTGAGGAATGGGGATAATTGTGCTCCCACCCTCTAAGGTCAAACTTCCTTTCTGACATAATATCTGTAGCTACTTTAATGAATTCATGCAATTCTGTCTCCGTTTTTACACTAGTTAGACAATTGTCTACATAAAAGCTGTTCTTAAGTTTCTGGACAATATCCACAGGGTATTTTGAGTTTCCAAGTTGTGCTTCCTCCAAAATCATTTCCAGATGATACTGAATCACAGAATTAAGTAAGAAAGGACTACTTGAAATTCCAAAGACGACACGACAATGTCTATAATATTTCAGTTCATTATTTTCGTCATACCAAAGAAATCTTAAATAATCTTTATCGCTTTCTTGTAGGCGAATTTGTAAAAATGCTTTACGGATGTCCGCCGTAACTCCAAACTTGTTCATCCGAAAACGTGTTAATATTGTAGGAATTAACTCAACAAGGTTTATCCCTTTCTCCAGGCAGTCATTTAAGCTTGGGAAAGCTCTCAGCTTTGCTGAAGCATCAAAAACAGGTCTGATTCTAGTTGTGCTATTTTCTTTCACGATATGTCTGTGTGGTAAATAATGAGACGGTAATTGAATCTCGTGCTTAGGAATTTTTTCAATTATTCCTTCTTTTTCCCATTCTTCAAATATTTTATTATAATCATCATATAAATTTTCTTCTTTCAACTTCCGTGCAGTACCTTCCAGTCTCTTGAAAGCCAAGTTATAATTATCAGGTAGTGGAGGGTGATCGGCAAGCCAAGGTAAATGTACCACAAAACGATTGTCTTTGTCGATTTGAACTGTGTTAAGACAATGCTCTCTGGCGGATTCATGAAGGTCTTCTTTAGTTTTCTTCTCAGAAGGATCTGTAATACCGAGAGTGTCAAGAGTCCACAATTCTGTTATTGTTCGAGTAGTAGAAAGCATAGAATTAGCTACTGAGATTTCATTTACCTCTGAAGAAATCTGGGGTATACGTCCCATTGTGGTCCACCCTAAACGTGTTTCCATTGCTGTTAAACCACATGATAAGGATTTGTAACCACCAGTAATGATTTTTCCGGCTACATCGGCTCCTATTAAGATTTCAATAGGACCTATATAATCATCGTTGACACAAATATTATAGTCAGTAAGCTCTTTTAAATGAATCGCAGGTATTGTCGGTGGAACGCTCCCACAGATAACAGGTTGTCTCAGTACTTTAAAATGACAGTTATAAGATCCATCGCAACTTGTCAAATATAAAGTAAACACATCATGCTTGCACACTCCTGTATTTTCTCCTCCGAACAGAGAATGCTGAAGATATTCATAGTCTTCCCTTTTATATTTCATCTCTTTGGCAGTGTTTTTTTAAATGTAAGAGCGCTGCGAAGCAGAATCTATGATGGCTCTTGCCTTCCGTTTTCTCCCATTACCTCTGATTAAAACCGTTAATGTTAATAACATAACACTAGGGCTTTTGGATATATTCGCAAGTGCTTGATCCTCTTTTGAAACATTATCTAACTCTGTAGTTTCTTTTCCGGTTGGTGAGAATGCTGGTTGCTTTATGTTACGACAGAGTAATATATGATGTCTTTTTCCACAACCCAAACAAGTTATCTTTGAATAACACTTACGAACTTGATGACCCGGTTTTAAGCACAGAAAACAGCACCCTGATTTCTCTACGAGATTTTCTCTATCTTTCATCGTCATTTTCCGTACCTTCAAACAGTCAGTGGAATTATGGAAATTGCGGCAAAATATGCACTGCTTTTGTTCATTCGAAGAGGTCAAAAGCTCAGCTGCACTAGCTATTTGACGAGTGTCTCCGTATTTGTGTCTATCATTTCCAGCCCTCTTCTCTTTGAACAATTTAAAATTACTCTTGGTCTCAATCCCAAAGTTTTGAGAGGCTAGGATTATGCGCTCCTCTGCCTGCACTTCATCTTGAAGAAAATCAAGAATTGAATCGAGATCAGTCTTTTCAGTAATTTTAGATGTATTTTGATCCTCCTCCTCATGTGATCTATGACTTACAGATCTATATCGTTCCCAAGCTAGAAGTGTTTCCTCAGGTAAAGCAGATTCGACAAGTGGTAAAAGCATCGACGCATACTTATCTCTCGTTACCCCTAGTATTTCAAGCGCACGAAGCTTTGTTTCTAATAAATCATAAAGATTTCTCAAAGATTTTTTCGACATATTCTGCTTTTGGATAACCAATGACAGAAGATCCCTAACATACACCTGTATAAGTAGCTCTTCTCTCCCAAAACGTAATTTCAATTGTTCTATTGCTTTCTCATAACTATTTCCCCCGGGTGGAAAACTTTTAATTAACTCTTCGGCAGCACTTCCCTTCTCCATACATTGGGATAGATATGCAAACTTATCATGCAGATCTAAATTAGGGTCTTTATTAATTTTCTCAAACTGCCCCCAAAAACTAACCCAGTTCCTTAGATTTCCATTAAATGTAGGCAATTTTATTTTTTGGGTAACGTAATAACGTATTTTTCTGAGAATCACTACAATTCGAAGAAACGTCTTCTCTTTCTGAAAGCAAAAGCTGACTCAACTTAATCTGTAATAACCGCCAACGGTCTATATAACATTCGGATTCATCGATCTCTTTTCCAATTAAATCATCTGTAATGTTTTCAGAATAAAGAAACTGTTTAACATTTTCTTCAGAATTTAGCATTAGCGTAGCTTTCTCCTCAATAAGTTTCAGTTTAATTATTTTGTCAGAATTTGTTAAGTTTGTTTCTTCAGTATCGAACTCGTTACAAGCTTTGCTAAACAATCTCCTATGCTGAGTTCTAATTTTCTTTGCTGCTTCCATATCAACTCAAAAATAAGACAAACAAAACAAAACTTACTCGATAATCAGCAGCCGAGTCCTGTCGGCGGACGCCAGATGTTCAGTTTTTATGAACTTCAGAATCAGAAGTTTTTAAATGTAGGGTAAAAACATTCCATAACTTTATCACAAAGTAAAGTTTATTTACAGTTCTAATTTGTACACTCGTACACTCGTTTGTTTTAACTCACAAAACTATACACAGCAATACTTATGGCGTAATAATATATTAAATTTCTCAAAATAAAAGAAATAGAATCTCAAAGCCATTTTAACTGCCTATTAACAAAAAAAGGAAAACATGAACACAAGACTGTTGCCATCGGCAACGTAACTTACAAAATATTAAAAACAAAGATAATAATCATGTAGAGTTTTAACCCAACAGCTACCGCGTTTACTATGATAAATTAGACCTTGTGTTGGTTAAGGATTTTGGATAATTATTGTGAGTAAAATATTTTATCTATTCTTTACAAGTTTTTTATTTCCAATTTTATTATTTCCAACTATTATCTGGTAAAAATATTTTATCCATTCTTTACAAGTTTTTTTATTTCCATTTTTATTATTTCCAATTGTCTTCTGGTAATAATTCAGTATACCTGGATGATTGTACTGATCTTAGCATATATGCCAGTATAATTATGAAATACTGAATTATTTTTTAAAACACGTGTGGGTACATCCAGGTTGAAAATTATATCTACACGTGTTTTTTCATATCCAATTCTAATTTAAATCTCTTGTTATCCAATTTTCCATTATATATTGTTCATATTTCATTTCTTAATCCATTTGTATTCACTTGATATCAACTCCAAATTATTAACATTTTATGGTTTATTATATATATATATATATATATTATAAAAAAAAAGTATCTTTCTCTCCCCTTTTAAATATTCTTCATATTTTTAGTATTTTGGCCAATTACCATTGAAGCAAAAGCTATGGTAAAATTATGATTGCACTTGTTAATTTATTAACTATGTGGTATTCTGTCTACACATTATTACTAATTATCTCTCTGGAGATTTAATTAGATTGTTACAAGAACTTGATATGTTTTTTGAAATTCAAAGATATTATAATTATATATATATATATATATATCACTGGCGCCCGGCTAACCGAAAAGTACCTTTTTTTTATTCAAATGCAAACTATATTATATAATACTTCTATTTACTTCTACATATATGAAATTTCGTTCCGGCTGCTGATAACTCGAGTTCTGCTGAATGGATTTTTGTAGAACTTAAACTGCAAGATAATTTTTCAGGGAAGGTTTTATTGCATAACATATTGTTCTACGTAGCTTAGTTATAAAATTATTCTGGGAAGTTCTATAATCAGATCAATCCGATTATGAAATATTAGCCTTTTTTAAAAGATTTTGCCGAATGGATTTCGATGGAACCTACACTGTTAGATAATTTTCTAGGGAAAGTTTTATTATATAACATATCATTCTACATTGCTTAGTTCTAGAATTGTAGGGGGGAATTCGAAAATCGGGTGACCATTTTTTTTTATCAAATATTAGCCTTTTCAATATTTGATTCCGATTATGAAATATTAGCCTTCTGAAAAAGTTCTACTGGACGTATTTTGATGAGAATTGTATTGTTAATTAGCTTCTATTTCAGGAATGGTTTCAATGTATTACATATTGTTCTACGTTGCTTAGTCAAACAGTTATGTGTGAAGGTTATATAGTCAGGTGAACCCGATTCCGAAAGATTAGCCTTTTAGAAAGTTTTTACTGGGCGTATTTTTTGCGACTTGCATTGTTAAGTAGATAATTTATAAGGATAGTTTTAGTATATTTTATATCGTTCTGTTAGTTTTAGAATTATGTGGAAAAGTTCTATAATCAGATGAACCCGATTACCAATGATTAGCCTTTATAAAAAACTTCTAATGAATGGATTTGGTTAGTTAATTTGTTTGCATTGTTAGTTCGACGATTTTTAGTGATGGTTTTAGTATATTGCATATAGTTTTATCATTCTGTAGCAAACCTTAACTGTAAATGACCAAATAAAAGAGTTGGTCCTTACGTATGGAACCATTCAAGGAAAAGGGATAAAATCTTGGATACAGATATTCCAGAATGAGGTGGAGATCAACAAGCCAACTCCAGGAATTTCAGCTACAGTGACAAAATTCCGATAATTTCACCGCTCATTTTTTATCATCGCATAAATGATCGCCACGTTGGATATATAAACAAGAACGCAGAATCATGAGTCAAGCATAGATTATGAAACACTTTCCAACACATTCAGAATACTGCAACGATACTTCACTGTTTAATAACGTGAAAGATGATGTCTAAGCAAACAATTTGTAAAACGCATAAAACAGTTGAAAACCTAATTTCAGCAATTGACATCAACAGTCAAAAAATACACCCGAATTCTATAGTGCAGCCCTGTAAAGATCTATAGATTTGTATATATACTACATAGCATGCTAATATTTACTTTAGTCAGGTTCCATCAATAAACGGAAATGTACTGGAGATCTTTTGTGCAGCTCTGTATATGATCTATAGACTTTATACACACCAAGTAATAAACAAAAGAATTTGTTAAATTTAAAAACACGTACCACAACTGAAAACGCTTCAGTTATTGTCCAAAGACATTTTGCACTTCACCTCAGTGATATATATCAATATCAATATGTTTGAAATAATGTAACATCATTAAAATACACCGCAAACGAATTTTCGAAATAGACCCCATAATGTAAATGACTTCTTTTGAGTTTCCCTGTAAATGAACGATAAATGCGCACCCTATTCTATAGTTTGTGAATAAGTCTATAAGTCTATGAATAAGTTTATGAATATTATCAGACAGATTCACATTAAACAAAGATTTTTTTTTCTTTTTGTATACATTTACATATTACATTTTTTAGAGTGCATTTTAAATAAAACAAAATAAAAAACACACAAAGTTAGTTTTAATGCCTTATGCATAAATTAATATCTAATAAAAACATTTTTTCCCCTTATGTTAAAAAATGACTGCAAATGAATTATTTTATTGATTACTAATAAAAAGGAAATAACGAAGCATTCGGTAATTTTTTTTCAATAAACGGTATCTATTGATTCATGAAACATAATTTTCGTTACTAAAGCTAGGCCACGTATATATTTTTAGTCGTTCTTAATTAATTATTGGATATCAATCCTAATTCATCAGAATCCCGCTATTAAAATAAAGTTACATATCCCGTAACGGCATCATTAATTAACAGATGAAAGACGAAAAGGGTCAAGGTACATTTTTTATCAGCATGTTGTGTATCAAATTAGAACCCGTGTGGATTCTAAAATTAAACACGATAATTTAAGTATTGGGCGTGTTTCGGAGTAGAATGCTTATGTCATTTAAAAATTAAAGAATGTCTAATGTAGTGTTGTACATTCGCATCAGAAAACGAGAATTCTCGCCTTTGAAAAAAAACAAGCTTTGTCATCGGGAAACGAGAATTCTCGTTTTTATTCAAAACACATCATTGACCAATCCGACGTTGCTTCCACCTTAAGGAATATGCATTTATATCGTGTTGTACATATTTTTTTTAAATAGTAAGACATTTTACAATAAATACGTATACTGAATAATATTTACTGATGCATGAACTTGAGAAAACTATCTAGGAAACAATTTACAAAAGCCTTTCAGAAGAGCTGAGGAGCTAACATTGTTTTAATATCCTTAAAATACCCCGTTCTACGCTGCAAAAAAACATTGCTGATTTTACGGTTTAATACTGGTATCCCAGCTGCCAGTATTATACCGTACTGTTAATTTTACGGTATAATACTGGCAGCTGGGATGCCAGTATTAAACTGCAAAATCAACATTTTTTCTTTTTTTTTTTTTTTTGCACTGTACAGGAAAATTAAAAGAAAAATTACCCGATGAGAATGCGTTAATTTACGAGGTTTTATGTGAAATATATAGAAAAAAAAACTTATTTTAGCATGAGACAGTAAACCATAAATCTTCTGTTTGGTGTGCATAGGTTACTTTAGTTTAATTTAGATTTTCTCATTCTATCTATATATGCTTCTATTGCTATAATGCATTTTCTTTAGTTCTTATCCCTGTTCTTATTTTCTTTTAATTCATTTTTCTCCATCTTCATTTTTTCTTTCTGTTTCTATTTATTCTTTTTATGTTTTTTTTTTTTTTTTTTTTTTTTTTTTTTTTGTGCTTGTTTTCTTCGGTCTTTTGTTTCTTCTTCTTTTTAAGCAACGGGATTGCTTACTTTCGAACGCCGAAAAGAGAAGCACTCCGATCCTGCAATAAAACCCTTCTTGTACCATACCAATGTACTTTTGTATTTTACGGAGAATCTATTACAAATTCATATCTGTATGCTATTTGTTTCAAAGAAAAATTAAAAGTCCTAGCATATTTATTTTTAGTTGTATTATGATTACGAAACATTTCTTATCAATAACTGTTATTTTCATTGTTGAAATAAAAAAGTTTAGTATCGCACGTATTGATAGTAAGATTGCAAGTATGTATGCCAGTTATAAGATGGATGTAAGAATGCATGTTGGATGTAACTATACATGTTCAATGTAAATAGTAAATAGGATATTTAAATCCAGTGTACGCATGTAAGAGGGATGTCAGGAAACGATGGATATAAGCATTAAGATAATATATTAAAATTAAATAGTCAGCATGTAGGTTATTTAAAAGTATTTATTAATTTTTTAACCACTCTGGTGCACACAAAATCTCCCTATAAAGGTAACGGGGGGGAGGGGGGGATTTCTTCTTGTTTTTCGTCTTTTATTTATTTATTATATATGTATATGTGTGTGTGTGTGTATAAGTGTATATATATTGTAATTAGTTGGCCTTATGTACTTATAACGTAAACGCACTTTTGCATTTCTATCAAGTATTTTTCTGCAGTTTTGATCGGATTACAGAGAAGGCATGCGGAGGAAGAGAAACAGAGAAATGTTTTTATAAAATACTTTTCTGTAAAATAGAATACTTATTTACATATTTCTTTGTTTTTCTTCTTCCGCATTCTTTCTCTATAATCATCCTCCTAATCATCATCATCAACAACAACAAAATGTCTGCTTTCTATACTTATGCTTATCGCGCTCTTTACATTTGCTCTGATTCGGATAATCTAATCTCTGAATTTAACTCCTTTTATCTTTAATCCTGGATACAACCTTTCTACTATTGATGAAGATGCTAATAAATTTAATTACTTTTAAAACGCCCTCTATCCCTCTCAAAAGTTTCTTCTGAACGCAATTCTGTTATTCTACCTTTCTATTATCGCGCTTCTTCAAAATCTCTTACATCCTTTCACGCTTTGGTTTCAAAGTTATATCGTTAAACATATCAACAAAATTTAATTCTCTTCCCTTAAATATCTCATTCCAATCAAGAACCGTTGCGATGTCTAGTTTATCCCTTGTTCTCAATCTCGGTTATATTGGCCAAACTAGGAGAACTCTGAAACATAAATTAAAAGGCTACATCATTGACGCGAAAACACTCGCTCGCTAATGTTAATCCTATAGGAAAAATATTTTAAGATATCTCGTTCGCATTTCAATATTTTTAATTTTTTTTTTCATTTGATAGCTGAGGTCGACCTCTATGCAAACCCTTTTTCTACTTTTTCGATTTTGGTTGCAGTTTTATTATTATTATTATTATTATTATTATTATTATTATTGAGGATACTTTCACTTCCGAAACCAGTTCCAAAAGTGAAAGTATCTTCATAAAAAAAAAAAAAAAAACTTGTAATCAAAATCAAAAAAGTACAAAAGGGCCTGCATAGAGATTGAGATTGACCTCAGCTATCCAATGCAAAAAAAAAAAAAAAAAAAAAAAATCATTTAAAAATATTGAAATACGACGAGATATCTTAAACTATTTTTCCCATAGGATTAACATTAGCGAGAGGGTGTTTTCGCGTGAGATATTTCGAATCAATAAATTTGAAAATCTTCGATTACTTCCCACTGATGGACATTTGGTCATTTTTTAAGGCTAATATTATCTCTTCTCCTATTTCCTCTCATCACTAGGATTTTCATGAAACATTTTGTTTGTTTTTAAAAATTCAAAAAATCTTGATAATAATCTGTCATTATCTCCAACGCATGAAAATTGATCTCATAATTCTCCACCCTCAACCCCCCGCTCTCCATTTTATTCTCTCCTCTAATTTTGTTTTAATTATTAATTATTTTAAAATCATTCTTTTTTTTTTTTTTTTTTTTTTTTTAACTTCTTTACCACTTCTCGACCTTATTTTGTCCTTTTTATCTTGTACTACCTCCGTTCCGCAGCTCTTTGTCATTCTCAACTATCCTTTCAATGGATTCTTCCACATACCTCCAAGACTTTTCAATTTTTACCTGTTTCTCAGCATTGTGCATTTGTCTTCAAGCCAATTACGGCTTTTCACCAGAAGAAGGATCTGTTTTATGTAATTCGAAACGGGTCCGTAGTGTTTATTTTTATTATTTTTATGGGTTCTTTAACCAAGTAATGTAATGTATTTTAAGAATGATCATGTATGTTTATCTTTAGAACTTTGAGAAAAATAGCTTATTTTTTTCTGCTATTAAATGTTCCAACTATCTCTCTACTAGAAAAAAAAAAATTGAAGGTGCATTTGTACACGAATTTCAGATTAAAAATTTATAATTAAGTCTAAATCAACATCTATATATCAGCATCCATTTAATATGAGCAGTTTATGAGAAAATTGGTAAATTTATTTTCTGTTGATTTAAAGGAACTGACTATACAGTAAATGGTAGTTTAAATATACCTTAACAAATCTTTTAAAAATGTTTTAATGGGCTTGTTTAATTTCTAGCGTCTGAGAAAAGTTCTAAATTATGATTTTAGTGAGACCCTATCAACGCAAAGCTACAGAGCAATTGTATAACAGTAACCTATTTTGTACCTATTTTAACTGTTTTCGGTACCCTTGGGTCCTCTCCTCTCGCACGAAAACACGCGCTCGCTAATGTTAATCCTATGGGGCAGTAATTTTCTAATATTTCGTTAGCATTTCAATATTTTTAAACGATTTTTTTTTGTAGAGGAGGGGGGGGGGGGGGTCCGAAAGTGAAAGTATCTTTGTAAAAAAAAAAAATCTGCAAAGAAAATCGAAAAAGTAATCAACGCCGAATGTAGAGATCGATCTCAGCTATATCCAATTAAAAAAAATCGTTTAAAATATTGAAATTCAAACGAGATACTAGAAAATTACTGCCCAGCTGATTAACATTACCGAGCGGGTGCTTTCGCGTGAGAGGAAACATTAAAGAAAACATTGTTAGTGACAATTTATAAACATATTTTTTTTTTTTTTAAGCCACCATGTCTTTATTTTATTTCACATATCTAAAAAAACTTCTAAGCTTTGTTCTTTTTTTTTTTTTTTTCGATGCTCATATTTGGGTTAATTGTTTATGGCGAAAAAAGATTTGTAAAAATGGTATTTCTTCTGGCGACAGCGAGCAACCTGAAATTTAAGTGAATAAAAAATTTCTGTGAATCCTCAGGAGAAATTTCCTTCATCGCTGCCCAAAATAACATTTACGATAGTGAACAGACTGGTTGACAAGAACGATAAAATTTCTTTGACAGTTGAAAATAGGAATTTCAAGTTTTCTGTTGGATAAATAAAATGCTTTGAAAACTTGGAAGAGAATGTTTTTCGTAGTTATTGTCGAAATACATTGCTCTTTTAAAGCTATTTTTAAAATCCAAACTCGCTGTTTTCTGTTGTAATTCGTGAAACCAATTTCATTCGTAAATGCTCAAAATTTGCAAATATTTTTTCATTCATGTTACATAGAATCGGACTTTATTTTATGCGAGAAAGTTGCTTTTGTGGCGTTCAATAACAGAAAAAATGTCGAATCATTTATGAGAAAAACACCAACATCATGAACAGAAACCGTTGTTGTAGTAAATGTTGTGTTGTGGATTAGGTTTATTGAACATTTTTCTTTTTTTTCTTTTTCATATTCCCCTTTTCTCTCCTCCTTCATCATTTACATTATTTTTTTTTTTTTAAGTCCCTGTTATATACAAATGTCTTGCGGCTGACATCACGTACTTATAGATTCCTGCCTTCAGATCACAGATTTGCCTCCTTTTTTTAATGTTTTGTTGCTGAACGGCTATGTGCTTGATGGTTGAATGGTTAGAGCGGATTTGAGTCTATGTAGCACGAGTTCGAATCCGACGTCCTCTTTTTATTCCCAACTTTTCTTCTAGGTCTTTATTTAAAAATCTTTTATTGTTTAAAATATTCTATTTCGGGTTTTTTACTTTTTTATTTATAAATGTTTTATCTGTGAAATATTCTATTTTAGGTTTATTTTCACCTTTTTTATTTAAAAATATTTTATCGGTTGATTTATACTTTTCATGATAAATGGAATATTTTTTAAAAAGGTAAATTTTTATGTTAATAACAATTAAAGATTTAGTTTTAGTTTTAAAACGAAATACTTACTTACATATTCTATTTCAGAATTGTTTTTCAACTTTTTGATTTTAAAATGTTATGCATGGAATATTTTAATAAAAGTTAATTTTGATAATTTATAACAATTAGATTTATTTATATTTATAAAATAAAATCCTTATTTAAATACGATAAAGTGTGCTTAAAATTTTACATTTCAGTTTTTCATTAAGTTTCATTTCAGTGCAAAATTATCAAATATTTTTTTTCCTTAAGCAAAGCATATTTAAAGATGTAAAAGGGCAGGTATCTAAGTATGGTCACGTGATCTCTGCCGCGAGACACTTGTCTTATATACAGTGTGTCCAAAAAATGACTGATGGATTTTAAATGTCAATTTTAAAAAAAAAACGGAACGTGATAGAAATGCATCGTTTGCGGCCTTATGTTTGGGAAACCAGGGAATTTTATCCCACCAATTTTCAAATTTAGTTACCATTTTTGCCAAAAGATTGCACTGCTTGTATGCGAGAGCTGCAGAGAAATTGAATCCGTCACACCTTCATTCGGTATTTTGCTACGCAATATGTTAGTGAGTGCTTTTGAAAGAGTATGCACTGTTGAAAATGGTTTATTCGTTGGTACAGTGGATATTTCTCGTTTTGGAGTATCTCCGCTATTTTGGACACACTGTATAAGGTACGTACGGAAAATTCTCCTATGTTAGTCTCAAGAAGCATAGTTTGTAGCCTCATCGTTATTGTTGGCAATTTGTCGAAATCGTTGGGAAATGGTAGCATTGGGAGTGGTATGGTTGGCAAAGGGTTGGCAAATGGCAGGTGAAAACATCCCTGCCTCTAATATGGAGCGTATCTGAGCACGATTCTGAGAAACGAACGTTGGACCGCTGTTGGGCACTGTTGTTCGTTGGCTTTTATTTTTTTTGAGACCGGCGACCAGGCCCCTACCTGCCAGGTTTCCCTAGCTTAAACGGGTTTAGTGCCTAGTACCGGGGCGCGTAGCGCCACTGAAGAGATGCCGCGTAGCGGCTGGCCGTTGCTGACAGGACGGCCATGTGGAGGACTTAGTTTTGTTTCCATTTTGTTTTGCTGCTAATTGATGTTATTCTTTTTATATGGACCTGTCATCGTTATGCGAGTTGGTCTCGTAATTTAGAGCCTTGATCAGGTGACGAGACCTTCACCTGATTAGGCACCCCCAGAGGTATTATTCACAGGGAACTTGGAGGACTTTACACCCACGACGGATTTTACATGCACCAGGCGCCATTAGCGTACATGATAAAAAAAAAAAAAAAAAAAAAAAAAAAAAAAAAAAAAAAAACCTGTAAGGGAAGGGGGTTAATACATGTTTATTTAACTTTACATAAAAAATAGACGGCAAAGCTGGCATTTCTTACTGGGGGCCATCGTGGAACGGCAATTTCCCAACAATTAGTCAATGTTGGCACAACCAATTTGTGCTACTTGGGATAGCTATAAATATGTAGAATGTATGTGAACATAAGGAAGGCATAAGAGCATAAAAAACTTCGTAATAGCACCATAAAATAAGGAATGTGCAAAGCCTTTTGAAAGAACTGACGAATAAAGTTAAAGTTCTTTCGAAAGGTCTTGCGCATTCCTTATTTTATCGTGTTATTAAGAAGTTTTTTACGCTTTTATGTATCACACCAGTTTGTTTAACACTTTAATAAGGAAGTTTATAAATGGGGTACTTCTTGCGCGCATCGAACTTCAAATTTAAGCCGGTTCTCAAAAATATATTCTTTCCTGTTCAGCAACGTGATATTTTCTGACACATTTTCTCACTCACTTTTAAACGTAAAAGCATGACAGTTGCAGAAATGATTATTAAAGTTATTTGAAATCGAATATTTTTTTCATTTTTCGATAAAGGAATTAGATATCGAGTTATAAACTAATCTTGTCTCAGGACTTCAGTTTTTTCTTTTTCCCGCGCTTTCGCGTTCGGAAATTTGGTTTCAACTTTGATAGCATTTTCTGAACAATATGTTGCCTTTATTAAAAAAATGGGGGGAGGGCGAATAACTGACCAATTACATAGTTTTTTAATAAAAGCACCTGCCATTTCATGCGTTTGCTAACATAAAAGAATTCAGAAATGTGTCAGAATGTAGCCAGTGAGGATTTAAGTACAGCCTTAAGAGTATAAAGTGTTCTAACCAACTCCAAAAAACATTGTGGTCGTCACTTTTTAAAACAGCATTTATGATAGTCAACAACAGACTGGTTGACAAGAACGATAAAATTTCTTTGACAGCTAAAAATAGGAATCTTAAGTTTATCGTTGAATGAACAAATATGTGATGTTTTTCGTAGTTATTTTCTAAATAAATTGTTCCTTTAAAACTGTTTTCAAATCCAAACTCCTTATTTTCTACTGTAATTCATGAAATCAACTTCATCCGTAAATAAGCAAAAATTGTAGATATTTTTATTCATATTTTACGGCACTGAACTTTTTTTTACTGAAGAAAAGCATCTTTCAGAAAATAGCGTCTGATTTTTTCGAACAAAATAATAGCGAAAGAAGTGGCCGTTGGGTGGTGTTAAATTTAGACAGTTTTACTCTGGTTGGGACTTCTACGGTTCTCGACCATTAAAGAGTTCTTTATAGAGGAACATTATAGAGCTCCGGAGGGGATGAGTTATTTACATTTCTGATCATTAACCCCTTGGGGACGAGCGACACGTATACGTGACGCATAAGATGCTCAGAATCCTCGATTATTCCCACCAGTTATTTTTTATTGTAAGCTTTGCCTTATGTAATCCTAGCATTTCCGCGATTCAAGTCGGCGAAAATTTCTGTTTTGAAAAACCGGTGGTAAAAGATTAAATATTCTGTAAAAGACGATCGTCGCGAAGGGGTTAATAGGCATAAAATCTAAAATCTTTCGAAGGGGGTGGGAGTGGCTTTACGATGCTCCGGACGAAAATATCCCTTATCGGCCACACATTGAATTCAGCAATTATCAATCGACTATAATCATTATATATTATTTCTGTTGTCAACATCCCGTTTTCTATGAATTTGCGAAACACACAATGAGATATCTTTCGAAAGGTTATTGAAGCGTCTTCTGACATATAGTACACTCACATTTCGTTAAAACACGTTTTTTGGTTAAAAATTGCTGTTAATTAAAAATTTAATCCGCATTGTTTTCAGAAATGAAATGAAAGGTTTTCCTCAAATTAGTGTTGCCACAAAAATAAAACACCGTATTACATGATGTTCGACTATGATTAGATTTAAAAAAAGAAATAATTAGTACAAATAGATAAAATATGGTATGGTAAAGTTGTTGGTGCGGGCCTCAAATGATCGAGAAAAATGAGAAAATGTGCGCTGTACGACGTTAAAAATAAGTTGTGAACCACTTATAAAAAACATAAGCACAGATAACCCAAAGGATCTATCTCCTGAGAAACTAACTAATATAATTCATTGAAAACATCGCTAGAAATTAACTTAGAAATGTTTTATTAGACAAAGTCGTTGATTAAAAGCAGTTAAAGGTATGGGTGTTCCCCCTTATTTGGTCTCCCTTAAATGCATGCTAAGCCTTGCAACATGTTACTTTTAAGCATAATTTAATTTACTTGCTTGATCCTTTACCAAATCGGACAATTCTGATAGAGAAATCAAGAAGTCTTTGCGATCATGGTAACATTTCGTATATTTTTTGTTGCTATGTATCATTTTTCTTAACAAAAACAGCATTAGGCATTTATGCTTCATGTCCGTTTGTTTATCAGTTGTAATACGTTCGCTAATGCGGAGATTTTTAAACCTATTAAGTAATCTTCCGTAATTGAATCCACTGTCAATTGGCGTATTTTAGCTAATACGATTTGGTGCAATGGAATGTTTTTTTAGAAAAGACTTTAATAATATCTATATTTATATTAAACCATATTGTTGCCCATATATTTTTTCTTTCACGCTAACCTTAGCTGCAAGCTCGATTACGGAAGATTAGAAAATCTAACATTATTTTCATCTAATAGTACTGGTGTATTGGATAATGTGTCATAATCAGACTGCATATTGATTGACGTATTTTAGCAAGCATGGTTTGGTGAAACATAGAATGTTTGGAAGCCACTTATGATAATCATATTGAATTTAAACTATATTTGTTATCAGAATCGTCCACTTGGCCCTTGGCGTGCAATCTGATTAAAACTCACCGACTTTCTTCTAGATACCGATCTCTGATATGGAGATAAACTAGCATCGAAAGAATACCTTAGCTAAAAGCCGTCAATATAATGTTATTCGTTTAATAAATATACACTAAATTATTGTTTTGTAGTATTTTAGTTTGCTTCTACATTATTTATTATTTTTTATGATGTTATGTAGTTAATAAGTGTATATTAAAATACTGTTATTAACGCGATTGGCCATTGACAATGGTAAATGTGATTGATAATTAACAATCATTCTCGGTGATCTATTTTCTGTACCATGGCTAATACGTCAGTAACAAATTATTTGACGATTCGATTTGAAATTTTATTCATTAAATTTTATTACGTTAGTTGGTTTGTTTGCATTTAACTGCGACAGCAAAACATCGTGAATGAAGTTGAGTTGTACAGCACTTCACCTAACCGAATTATGCTAAACTTTGATTGGTCTACAGGCGCAAATTGTTATTATTATCATTTTTAATAACAGACAGCGCTGCAAAATTCATCGAGGGAAAACTTGCTTTGTGAATGATTACCTTCATGGTTTAATATTTTTAACTCTCACGATGAACGAATCTCTTGTGTTTGTTAACTTTGATGGGATGAGATATTGGGCTGTCAACATAATTTCAACTAAAGTTATCTCAGAATATATACATATTTGAATGTAACTCATCTTTCAAACTTTTTTTTTAACGATCTTTCTAAATATATAACTTTTATGCAGTTTCATTAGAAAAAATAATTTTTAGTAAAAATGGTCGCCTGGCATATGAAAAGCGATGTCCGTAACTGTTCACGACAGTCACATGACTTGCGTTATTAAATTATAGTTTAAAGCCGTTTTTCCTGTAAGCATATTTTTTTTTAAAAAAGGATTAAGGTACATTTTCCTATAAATTTGCAGCAAAAAGGGCTAAAACCCAAATTACAAACCAACTTTTAAATTTTTATGCTGAAGAAACATTCGCATTAAAAAGAAGAAAACGTGAAAAATAGAACGCCTCGTTAATTGAACTGTTTCATACTCTAGTAAATAAAATGGAGCAGACACGATTTCAAAAAACATTTTCAATTATCTTAAAAAATATTTCTGTTTAATCATTTATAAGAAAGATGATCACACAAATTTTATTTTTAATAAAACCAGTAAGTAATATGATTATAACCGAAGGAAATATTTCAATCAAATATATATTGTTGTGAAAAATTTTAGTCAAATATGTTTTTTTCAACTATCACAAAATAGCAATAAATTGTCACATATCATTTGTTAAATTGAAAAATATTTCAACATCATGCCTTTTAATTTGACATATAAATACACTTCAGAGAGTACATATAAATGCACTTCAGTGGGCTCAGAACAAACGCCGTTTGTGATTCATATTCACCCTCCATAAATATCGCCCGCTACTTTCATAGCATAATGCCATCATCTTGAAAAACAACTATACATTTTAACCCCAGATCCTCAAACAGCAATAAATAATAATGCTGCGGATATAATATCAATTGCCTCCTATAAATCATTACACTGTGTCGTTAGGAATCTCAGAGAAGAACGTAATACTTCTTTGAAGATTTGATAGAGTGCAAAAAATAGCTGGACTCGTGGAGAAATAGGAAAAGAAGCAGCTATGGTATATTCGTTTATTTTACGAGAATTTATAGTGTAGTTTAAGGACATTGATGATATAAAAATACAGTGAAGGAAAGAAAAATTGGAGCTTTAAAACTAAAATGAATACATGTAGAAAAATAGTTCCTATTTTTTTTTCCTTGCTTTTAAGAGAAAATGGATTTTTTAAGCAACAGAGTTGCTTATTGCTTCATTAATTAAACGTTATCAACTGTTAAGCTTATCTAATAGATTTATTTACTTGAATCGGGATTATGTAAGATTTTTAACACTTTCCATGGTAGTTGAAAATTGTTTATGAATTCGGTTTGTCTGTCAGTCTGTCTGTCTGTCCGTGCTCTAACTCGCGTAAATATGCTCGGATCGTCATGCAACTGATATATGTTATTGAAGCTTACTGTGGCATGTTCGCTATTGAAAATGAAGTGTGTAGCACTTATAGTTTTTTTACAGGGACACTCAAAAGAATTCCGTTACATTGCGGTCTATGAGGGAAAATCATTAGCGGTTTATTTTAATAATGTTACACAATTTCAAACGTATTGAAATTGATATATATCACTGGGAAGGGGGAGGGCACTACAAGAGACTAATTATAGAATGTGGTGTGCAGAGCACTTATAGTTCCTTTACAGGGATACTCAAAAGAATTCCGTTACATTACGGTCTATGAAACAAAATTGTTTGCAGTTTATTTTAATAATGTTTCACTATTTCAAACATATTGAAATTGATATATATTACTAACGTGGATTACAAGAGGCTTACTATAGAATATTGTGTATATAGCTTTCATCGTTCATTTACAGAGAGAGACACACAAAAGAATTCGGTTAAAGTACTGCTTATTAATAATAATTTCTGGGAATGCCTTTTCAGTTGCTGAACGCGTTTTTAAATTTAACTCATTTTTTGTCTATTACTTGATGTGTAAAAATGATATAGATTGTATACAGGGCAGCACAAAAGTTCTGGAGTATATTTCCGTTTATTGTCGGAAATTGCAGAAGGAAAATTTTTAAACTCTGCTACGCGTTTCCTAACTGAACTAAAATTTAGCATTCTATTTAGTATATATACAAATCTATAGATCCTATACAGGGCTGCACAAAAGAGCTCGGATGTTTTTCGGAATATTGTTGGTAATTCCTGAAATTGGATTTTTAAATATGTTATACGTTTTCAAAATTGTTTAGTTAGATATCATCTTACACCTTACGGTAAAGATTTGCAAAATTATTTTGGAAGTGTTGGAAAGTGTTACATAATCTATGCTTGACGCATGATTTTTCGTTCTTGTTATTTAGCTACTATTACTTTCACTTGACGAAAAAAGTGTTATTATATGTATTGGATAGTTTGAAATTTGTTGTAATATGTAAGTGTGTATGTACGTTATAAATTTATGAAAGCAGTATGAGGTGATGTAATAATGAGAGATGAGTGTAAATATATGAGTGTGATTAAGGAAACTATATGTACGCAAATAAAGAGATAACTTATTAAATATAGAGTATTTAGCATAAAAATAATTTTAAAAATCTTTAATTTTCTATTGAGACAAATGCTTTTATAACGCGTAAATAAAATCAGTCAATAATGCGGATTTATTCGTGTTTTTTTTTTTATTACATTGTTAAAAAAATAGAAATGCTTCTTGATCCAGCAAGAATGTTTACGAAAATATAACATAACCTCTTCCGAGTTACCCACGATTCCAAAAACAATTCCTATGTTCTCAGAAACCTCAGAAAGCAATAGATTTCCGAGATTTATCGAAGCATTTTTGAAAGAAAAGTCCTTTTTGCTGCCTGTAATTTTCGGAAACGTTACGAAATAAATTTGCTGTGTATGAATCAGTTTTTTCAACCATGTATCAACACGAAATATGGGTTTTCGGATGCTATCCATTTACAAGTAAACATTTTCAGTTGCGTAACTGAATTTATATATGCAAGCGTAACAAAATAATAGTCATTTTACACTATTAATTTAACATGTTTGTTGAACATGAAAATGCTTACTTGAGAATTGATAGCATCCAAAAACTCATGTTTCGGTTGATACCGGGTTAAGAGGTTACTTCACTCACGCGAAAACACCCGCTGCCTAATGTTAATCCAATGGGAGATTTTTTTTTTAATTTCAATACTTTTAAATGACTTTTTTAAATTGGATAGCTGAACATAGCTGATTATATATCTCTACTAAGGCCGTTTTTTACTTTTTCGATTTTGTTTAGAAGTTTTTGTTTTATTAAGATACTTTCGGAACCGGCTCCGAAAGTGAAAGTATCCTCATCAAAAAATTCTCCAAACAAAATCGAAAAAGTAAAAAACAACTTTTGCAGAGATCGACATCAACTATACAATGCAAAAAAAAAAAATAATAAATAAAAAAATAAAATCATGTATTGAAATGCGAACAAGATATTTAAAATAATTACCATTATAATTTTTGGTAACCATTAATATTTGGTAATTACCAAATAATTACCAAATGCGTTACCATTAGCGAGCAGGTGTTTTCGCGCGAGTGAAGTAGCCTCTTAAAAAAACTGATTAATACAATGTAAAAACAACTTCTTAACGTATTCGAAAATCACAGGCAACGAAAACAACTTTTGTTTCGGAAATTCTTTTTTGAATCTCGAAAATTTATTGTTTTCTAAGGTTTCTGGAGATAAAAAAAATAAATTCGGAATCGTTGGTAACTCGGAAGAGATTATATGTATTTTCGTAAACCTTCTAGCTACATCAAGGAACATTTCTCCTTTTTTTTCTTTCAGTGAATTTTTAATTTTTAAAATTATGAGTTATATTTGTGTAACATGCATACATTTCAGTCTACTATATATATCGTTATGAAATGTTTAATGAAAAATATTTTTCACGAATGTACCAAACATAGCATTATATAGTAATTATAAAAGCAAAAATAAAAAATACTGCAACATCATCTTTGGACATTTTCATATAAACGCATTTTGGAAAGTTTAAGAGAGTCGCTTCAGTAATCATGTCAATAAAATAAAGATGTTTATCTGTGTGAGTATCTGTTTGTTTGTTGGCGGTGGATAAGGAAATTTATCGTTCATAGAGGTCTGCTGATTTGGATAAGGATAGATGTAGAGAGATCTGTAAGCACTTCAGACTCATATTTTTCCTGTTTTTATATAAATAGTCGGGAAAATAATTAAAAAAACCTAATGAAAGACATTCATTTTTTGGCAGTTCGCCTACGTTAAGATGACTTCCGCGCCTGTGCCGGGAATCATCATTTTTTTAAGCAGACGAAGGGGAAAAGTTCCGTTTATTCTGCATTTAGAAACTGTCATCCTTGTTTCCCGGATGGAAACACACAAACACATACAAAAAAAAAAAAAAAAAAAGAAAGAAAGAAAAAAAAATCCTCATTTTTTTTTTTTTCCAGTTGTAACGGTATCGTTTGTTTAAAAAAATATTGATATTTACTATCTCAAAAAAATTAGCGATCAATTTGATGTTAGTTTTTATGTTTCCGAATTTTCTGCATTTTGAAACTACCAGTTTCCGAATTATATATAAATATCAACTTATTCAAGGTACCTTCCAAGTTGCAAAGGTATCTTCTGTTAAAAAATATTTATAATTACTATTTTTTTAAAAAATACTTTCAGAAAATCGGTTTTCGTTTCCATAAAAAACCCTCATTGAAGGCAAATGATCTCGCTTGCTATTGTGCCGACCATCGCTTCTGCGCATGTCCGAGGAATCCTATCTATTTGCAACAATTGGATATATCATTTCGCGTTTTAAAAGTGGGCAGGAGATAAACAGGGTACATTTTCTTTAAGAATGTCGCAATTTAATAACTTCATGGCTAATTGACCAATTTCAATCTTTGTTAGTTTTTTACCAATTTTCTTTATTTAAAAAGGGTAAAAGAATAGATAGGCTGCATTGTTTTCTTATTATTTAGGTTTTTCTCAAGAACTTTTTGTTAGAATTGAAAGTTTTGTCAGAAATTAGATAGGCAATCACTATAACGGGAACCCCTTAGTTCGTTTAGAAAAATTTTCGTTAATAACTATAAAATTATACAAATTCGAGGTTGGTATGTTAAAACGGACCGACACACAGCTGTGGAGCCCCCAACACTAGGGTTGTTTCGAAAGAATTTCGTTTAAAAATCTAAAATCATACAAATACGGAGTTCGTTGGCAAATATACCGGATATTATGTAAATCCTCGTATGTGCGCTGCCGAAGGCAGTAGGGCCATCTCTTTAAGTTTGTTTGGATAGATTTTTGTTTAAAAATACAAAATCATATTAATTCGATTATGGACGCTGCCGAAGGTAGTGAGGCCCCAACACTAAACGACGTCCCAAAGAAAAATAAGTTGAACAAGGGTTATAGGTATATTTCAGGTTATTCTCGCGGACCTATCAACGTCGGGTGGGTCAGCTAGTCTATATCAATAAAAGAAAGATGTTTATCTGTTTGTCTGTTGGCGATTGGTAAGTTAATCTATCGTATGTAGAGGTCTACAAATTTGGATAAGGATACTCGAAGGCTGGTCCCAATGTACCTGAGACTCAGATTCTCAATTTGTTGATAATTAGCTGAGATGTTAATTAAAAATCCTCATCAAACGCCAATGAATGAGCTTCAGTTGCTCTCAGTTCGCCGGCGTTGTGATCCCTTCCACGTAAACGTTATTTTTCAAGCACATAGCTCTCAAGCAGGAGGAAAACTTTCCTTTTTTCATATCGGAATCGCTCGATGGCCAAAGAAAAAATTTAAAAATAATAATAAGGATACCTGCAAATAGCCGATACCTTATCCATATAGATGAAAAAATATATAAATATTTACTATTAAAAAAAAAAAAATCTGAGAGTATTTTTCATATAATCACAATCGTCGGGGTCCAGATGGAGTTGGAAAAAAAATACCCACGTTTAGATGGTGAAACGACTGAATAAACGCATTAAACGACTGATTAAAACTAATATATGTTAAATAAGGGGTTTGTAGAAAGCTGGTAGTAATGTAATTTTAGCATGTTGTTATAATCAGCTACAGCATGTTTTTTTCCTGAAGAGGGTGTTTATAATTATTCCACAGGTCCAAACAAAAGAATACGAATATATGAAATAAATATGTAAAACTCGGGGTTTGGAAAACACGGATGGTAATGTAATTTTACTAGGTTGTTACAATCACCTATAACAGGTTTTTTTTTTTTTTTAAGAGGGTACATATAGCATTTATAGTTATTCTACAGGGCAGCACAAAAGAATTCAATTACACTTCCGTCTCAAACTGCATTTTAGCATCATTATGTTATTTGAAAGTCTGTGTAATTTGTATATGTTACTAAGACTTACTGTGACATCATCTCCATTGAAAATATGGAATGTAGCATTTATTGTTATTTTACTGGGTAATGCAAAACAATATAGATGCATTACATTTTATCGCCAATTACTATTGTAAGAGCTAGTTTCTATCACGTTTATTTAATTGAAGATGCTTCATGTATCTGTATATGTATAACTGTGTCTTTGACTAAGTTTTTGAACGCAATTTATGCTCACTTACCACGAACGAATTTCGCACAAATCTTCAGAGAAAGCTTCCCTTTGTTTTAGTGTACTGGAGTCCTGTGTTGGTCGATCATATCTAATTGCGTTAAAATGTTCATGCGCCGCACAACAGCAACAGTACGACATATAATTATAAAACATCAGGATACATTTTTCTTCTAATAAAAATTTGTAGAACCGAAGGTTGAAAGTCCAGAACAGAAAGGGGGGGGGCATAAAAAAATGGAGAGCTTGGAGATAGCGATCCGGAAATCCAGAAGAAAAAATCAGCAAAATCCTGAGCAATCCGGAACAGTACCGCTTGAAAAAATCTAGCAGATCGTCTAGAGACCATACGAGACCATTGGAGATGACTGAATGATGAATAAAAGATGACTGGAGATCACCGGAGATGTCTAAAGACGAACTGTATAGCATCCGGAGACGAACAGGGAGATGACAGGAGATCACAGGAGACCAGACGACAGGAGATAAGAGACAGGAGACAGGAGACAGGAGAAAGGAGACCGGAGACAGTAGACCAGAGACCAGAGACCACCCCCGAATACTATATAATCAATTACTGACTTCCGTGATCGCACCAACTATGTGTCGTGAAAATCTTGGACTGAAGTATTTTTATGCTTAAAGATGAATTCGAATAATTAATGCGCCGTAACTTCGTACATATGCGTTGCAAACAATGACCGCAGAATTCGAAATCCATGAGGAATGCAGACATAAAATATTAAATGAAGACGAGGTCATCTCAGCTGAAATTTTATTTATTGATATATAGAATACGTAAGATGATAAGAAAATGCGGGTGGTCTCGGTTATTAGAGAATTGAAACAGTAGTTGACATTGAAAGCTAGTAGTGATCTGACTCTTGGGTAATAGATTGTCTCGCCAAGTTTCGATCGACATTGAGCCAACAGACCGCAGACGCGTAGAAGAATTTATTTGTACGTTACGGGTAATTAAGGTAAATGTTTGGGCGGATGGAATGAAACGGCTACCACATTTGGCGAAATCGTAATTTTAGTGAATTTTAGCGAACACATGCGGGCAACCCGGTGGGAATGGAATTTAGACAAAGCAAACAATTTAACTTGTATCTAGGAAATTACATTATTTTGCACAATTTGTTTATGGACAGAAAAAGGTTGGCCGCTCCATGCAGCTGTAATGAATATCTGGAAACCATTACATTACATTTGTTATAACCGCAGTTGGAATCAAAAATAGATATTTAACGTGCATGCTGCATTTAATAAAGATAGCATTTTATATGAGAAAAGGAAATAACATTTGAGGTTTTAGAATAAAGATATATTTTAGCGAAGATAATATTAATTAATATATTAAAAATTAAGTTAGGAAGATAATAATTTAGAATAAAATATTTGTATAAATGATTCTATATCATAATAAGGCTATGCAATGTCATAGCGAAACGTCTACTTTATATGATTTTTTAAATGTTTTTACGTATTTATTTTAATTTGTTTTAAATGTAATAAAGTTTGCCTAATGTATCATAGTTAATTTTATACATAGATTTAATTCAGACGTTAAAATGTATGTGTTTATTCTTTTTTTTTTTCAATAAAATCTTTAAGTTATATTAGTATAAAAGAAAGTGATATTTCAATTTCCTAAATATTATTATTACGTGTTTAATCAACAATATTTTTGGCGAATGGCGCAAATACATTGTTACATTTTAACATATCGTTTTCTAAAATAAAGAGTGCTGCAACCTCATCATCGATCATTTGCGAATATAAATTCGCACTTACGAATGTTTAAGAAAGCATCCGCTTCACCAGTTTAGAATGAAAGCGTTTTGTGAATCATATTCACACTCCACAAATATCGTCCAAACTACTTTCATAGCATAATGGCACCATCCTGATAAGCAACTATTACAACTTAACCCCAGATCCTCGAATAGCAATAAATCATAATGCTGGGGATATAATATCAAATGACTCCTATAAATCATTGCACTGCTTTTAAAAGAATCTCAGCGAAGAATGTAATATTTCTTCGAAGGTTTGATAGAGTGCAAAAAATAGCTGTACTCATGAAGAAATAGCTAAAGAAGCAGCTACGGTATATTAGTTTACTTTGCGAGAATTTATAGTGTAGTTTAAGGGCTTTGATGATATAAAAACACAGTGATGGCAAGAGAAATTGGAACTTTAAAACAAGAAGCAATATTTCATAATAATATAGTTCTTTCTTTCCATCGATTTTTTTCTTTTTCAAAATTTAACATCACAGATGCCTATTGTTGTTATTCAAAGGAAAATCGTCGCGTTTTTCATGATAAAAACTATCTAATCATAACAGGAACGCATTGCTGAGTTGCGTAGAAGAGTTTGTTATTGACTCTTTTTTGCAATAAATAAGTATGCATCTACCTAAGAGATTAATTAGGTTTCAGTAGAATCGGGATTGCTGAAGATTCCACATTAGCTACTATAACCTTCATTTCAAGAAAAAAAATGTTGTAATATGTATTGTTATACACTGAAAGTTGTAGTATATAAGTATGTATGTAGGATATACGATTATGTAAGCACATAACATGAAGTAATAATGTAATACAGATGTAAATACATGTACGTAAGTATGGAGATAATGAATTAAGTATAAAAGTGAATTGAAAATTATTTAATCTTTACAAATCTAGTGCGTAAGTAAAATCTGTCAGTAAGGCAGCTTTTTTTTTTGTCTTGTTTTTTATTATTTTCAGTAAAACCTGTAAATAAGATACATTAGTATAAGAGACAGAAATATTTCAATCTACACTGTCAAAAAAAAAAAAAAAAAAAAAAAAAAATGGGGGGGTTAGAATGGCAGTGGAGTAAGTCAATATTTAGTAATTTGAGAACTGAAGGGTTTTGTGAAACTTGAAGTATTGCCGTTGCATTGAGTGGTTCTACTTGTTTTCCCCTCCAGCGACTCCCTAAGTGAACTATGACTTATTTGACTGTCACACTGAACAGAAATTAATATACAGGGTGGTTTTTTTTTAACTGACACTATTCAGAGCCGTCTGTAGCTCGTTCTCATAACTGGATTGACACAAAATTTTGTGAATGGACTAAGAAAACCATGGGAAAAAAGATTCCAACCAAAAAAAAATTAATTCCAATCACCGCCGATAGGGGGAAATGTGGCGCTGTACATTGAAAAAAACCCATCAGAAACAGACAAAATTAATAATTTGGATAAAATGCCACGTTTTATTCATCATTTACACTTTCCCTTTCGTTGATCGCAGTTGAAACATCCATTATCACTTTTTCTGCCTCCGGTTTACGTCCTCTGCCTGACCGAACTGCTAGCGAGCCTGTTTCTTCGAATTTCAGAATCATTGCTTTCAATACATTAACGGATAAAGGTCCTTTGCGCAGTTTATGGCGTGTTCTAAGTAAACGAAGAGCGGCTTGTGCATTGTACTGGTTACAATATAAGAACTTCACAAGTAACGCGCGCTGCGGTAACGTGAGATTCATTTTCAACCTGAGCTGAAATTGTTTCTCGGTGTTTTTCGCATGCATTTATAACTTAAACTATTGGCGCTATTGTCGCTTGCGTAGGTAAAAATTTGCATTTTCATTTTTTGCCCGTATTTTATGCTAATTCCCAGTTGCATAAATGACCACAGCGCCACATTTCCCCCTATCGGTGGAGATTGGAACTAATTTTTTTTTTGTTGGAATCTTTTTTCCCATGGTTTTCTTAGTCCATTCACAAAATTTTGTGTCAATCCAGTTATTAGAACGAGCTACAGACGGCTCTGAACAGTGTCAGTTTAAAAAAAAACACCCTGTACGTTCCGTGAAAATATGGTTATCTAGATTTTTCAAATTTTTGACATACTCTACTGTCATTCTAACCCCCTCAAATATTTCTTAATCTACGAAAATATGGTACAATCACGAACGAAAATATATAGAATAACTTCTTCCGAGTTACCCACGATTTCGAAAAGCGTTCTTTATTATTTGAAACCTCAGAAACCAATATATTTTCGAAATTTACAGAAGCATTTATAAATATAAAGCTTCTTTTGCTGCCACTGAGTAGGTTTTTTTTTTTTTTTTTGGCTATTAATCAGTTTTATCAAACCGGAATATCCGTTTCTAGGATGTTTATCCATTCTCAATTGAGGTTGGTCGGGGCAAGAGAGTGCCAAGTGCCAAGCCACATTTTTGAACGTCTGAGATATTTCAATTTGAAAATTTGATCAAATACTCAAGTCAAGATATATAACATGAAGTTTTTTCGCCAATGTCTTAGTAACATGTGAGATATTCTGAGTAACAATATGGCATTTTAATTTTAATTTTAATGCCTGAGGAAGACCACTCGGCTGAGGGCGAACCCAGCCGTTGAGCGTTTAATGTCTTCCCCGGCTAGCTCCCCGGCACGCAGGGATTAAACGTGGCAGTACAGACTTCGCCATGGCGGGTCCTGCCGGGCAAAGCCCCACGCGACAGGTGGCAGGAACTAAAGACACACAAAAAAAAAAAAATTACAGCGTCTGTCGCTGGAACCAGCGTCCCTACGCGACAAGGAGCGACAGACAGGGTGGACGAGGTCTACATGTGCGCCTGCACCAGTTGTACAGTCCGCTTATTTAGTAGAAGGGTGCAGTTCTTAGGTAAGACTGTACCAATTGTACAGTTCGTAAATGACGGCACTTGAGATGTGGAGGTGCCAGTGTGAGATTCCCACGCGACAAGGAGCGCCACACAATTGCGCTGAAACCCTCACACTGGATGGAGGCTGGATGCACTTTGTGTTAGAGGTGACGATACGTTGCTTGCTGACCAGACTTGCGGTTCCCGTGCTTTAATGATATTTACTATTACGTTCTTTGTAAATTAGCTATCTTCATTGGGGGCATAAACGTCTGAGGCAGAAACGAAACCTGGCCCATATACTGCCACCAAGTGACATTAGAAACAAATTATATGTTGGATATTATAATTTATTCAGATTATCAACAGATGACAGTGTTAGATTTATTTCACCAAAAATGTGGCTTGGCACTTTCTTGCCCCGACCGCCTCAATTAAACATTTTCATCTGCATAACTGCATTTATACATGCAAGAATAACAAAATAACATTAATTTTAATGATCATTTTAATGCTTTTAATTTATGATGTTTGTCTGTAAAACGTGTTTGTTGAACATGAAAATGCTTACTTAAGAATGAACTGCATCCAAAAAAATCTATATTTCAGGTTCAGAAAACTGATTACTATACTTATAAAAACCACTCAGAAAGGTTTCCGAAAATCAGTGGCAGCAAAAGAAACTTTTATTTTTTATAAATGCTTCTTTAAATCTCGAGAATATATTGTTTTCAAAAGTTAAGGAGGTTTCGAAGAATAAAGAAAGCTTTTTAGAATCGTGGGTAACTCGCAAGTATTGCATTCGTGGTTATATTACATTTTCCTAAGATTAAGAAACATTTGTCTTTTTACTTTCTTCTATCTTTACAAGAAGAAAGTATTGGATTCGTGAAAATTTTCGACTTCCGGTTTTCGACGGATTGATACGTTTTAGAAGGTCCTGAACGCGATTTGACTGTTTTTAGAAACAGTCTGTCTGTCTGTGTGTCTGTCTGTATGTGACAAAAATTTTGTGGGAGCTCTATCTCAAGAACTAATGCAGGAAATTTAATAAAACTTTAGATTCAGTTAGATCTTGATATAATTTGGTGCGAATTAGTTTTTGGTGTAAATCGCCCAACAGGAAGCACTGCTATGCTACATTTTTCACAATTTTTACTACAGCTAAATCTCAAGAACTAATGCATATAATTTCATAAAACTTTGGATTCTGTTAGACCATGGCATAAAACGACGCTGATTACGTTTTGGTGCAAATAGCACAACAGGTAGCTCTGCTATGATATTTATTTCATGATTTTCACGATAGCTATATTTCAAGAACTAATGCACAGAATTTCATCAAACTTTGGATTCTGTTAGACCATGGCATAAAACGACGCTGATTACGTTTTGGTGCAAATAGCACAACAGGTAGCTCTGCTATGATATTTATTTCATGATTTTCACGATAGCTATATTTCAAGAACTAATGCACAGAATTTCATCAAACTTTGGATTCTGTTAGACCATGGCATAAAACGACGCTGATTACGTTTTGGTGCAAATAGCACAACAGGTAGCTCTGCTATGATATTTATTTCATGATTTTCACGATAGCTATATTTCAAGAACTAATGCACAGAATTTCATCAAACTTCAAATTTAATTAGACTTTGACATAAGTTGTTGTTTATTAGGTTTTAGCGTAAATCTCTTAACAGGTGGCGCTGTTATGCTGCATTTTTCATGATTTACACGATTTTAGCGATAGTCATATTTCAAGAACTAATGCACGGAATTTAACAAAACTTTAGATTCAGTTAGACCGTGATATAAATTGGTGCTGGTTAGTTTTTGGTGCTTGTGAAACCTATATGAGATAGAAGAAAGTTTTGGGATTGGCACATCCGACTAGTTTTACAACGTACTTAATATTGTTGTGAAATGATTAATCGACGCTAATGTAACACTGCAATAGTCACATATCATTTGCTAATATAAAGCGTCTAGCGTCATCTAACGTCATATTCGGTCATTTTAATATAAATGCACTTGCAAAAGTTTAAGAAAAAATTCGCTTCAGCAGTTTCAAATAAAAGCCATTTATGAACTACATTCACCCTCCACAAATATCGTCCCCTAATTTCGTAGCATAATGGCACCATCTTGAAGAACAACTATACTTCTTAACCCCAGATCTTGGAATAGCAATAAATAATAATGTTGGGGATATAATATCAAATGCCTCCTATAAATCATTACGATGTGTCGTTAGAATTTTCTACGAAGAACATAATACTTTCACAAAGATTTGATAAAGTGGGAAAAAATATCTGTACTCGTGAAGAAATAGCTAAAGAAGCAGCTACGGTATATTAATTTACTTTGCGAGAATTTATAGTGTAATTTAAGGTGTTTGATGATGTAAAAACACAGCGAAGGAAAGAGAAATTGGAACTTGAAAACTTAACTGAACACTTCAGAGGAATATAGTTCCTTTTTCCGCGATTTTATAAGATAATTTCTTTTTTAGCGACAGAGTTGCTTATTGCTTTGAATCAAAGGAAAATCATCGCGTTATTTACGAAAAAAATAATCGTTCATTGCGAAAAAAAAAATACATTCTTCAGTTGTGATTCTATAATTGTTTCCCTCTTTTACCCTGTTACTTTCAAATAAAAAGTAATTAAATGCTAATAATTTTTGCATGTAATAAATTTATTAAGTTTTAGTTCGATCGGGATTACGGAAGGTTACTTCTTATCCACACTTACTTTCATTTGTGGAAAAATTATTGCTATATATATTGTATACTTTTAAAGTTGTTGTATATAACGGTATGTATCTTATAAGATGTATGTAAGTATATAAGAACATAAGATGCATGCATGTAAGCAGAGTTTGGCGAAATACATTAAAAAACCGTTTTTGATACAAAATACAAAATACATTGGTTTTAGAACCTAAAATACAAAATACATTCGTTGTAGAACCTAAAATACAAAATACAAAATACTTTTCAAATTGTAAAATTGTAAAATTTCCAAATACAAAATACATATATTTAAAAATACATTTAAAATACAAAATATATTTTAAAAATTATTTCATTAAAGGTTGCACCTACACAAATCCAAAGTGCTTTTGTAAAATTTATTAAACTCTTTGAAATTAAAAAAAAAAATAAAGAAACAAAGCTGATAAAGAAAATAACATTATTATAGAACACAAATAATAAAATAAACAAAACTTGCAGATGATTTTTTAAAATAAGTTCGGAAATATAAAAAAATTCACCATCAATTAAAGGAATATCACAGGTATGGTAAATCATACCGGAACTTAGATACCATGAACACAAAGGGTATAGAAAAAATATTGTATGATGTAGGATGGTATAAATCTAAAAACCTTACCTTTAAATAAGTTAAGTTTGTTGTGGCTTCAAAAGTTCCAATTATAACGGAACATCTTATTTAAACAATTAGAATTCTAGCTTAACTTTTCCACTATCATCAACAGATATTATTTTGAAATATTTTCTGTCTAATACTTAAAAAATAATACTTTACTTATGCCTAATACTTTAAAAATGTAATACACTTTAAAAATACTTCCGTCTTATACTTTTAAAATGTTTTACGTAGCAAACATTTTTATGACCCTTCCTGTTCATGACACTACAATACTTTGTAATTTCCATACCAATGGATTATCAAGAACTATAAAAACTCTTGATAATCGCTCAACAAAAATGCTTCTGCAGAAGCTGAACAAATTCTATTAATTGACAAAATTCTATTAATTAAAATTCTTACCATACTAATAATTCTAAAAGTATGTTTATATTAACAAACAGAAATGAATTAAAAGATTAGACAAAACAGACAGGTATGTGTTTCCCTGTTGTGAATCCTTGAAACGCAGTTTGAAAAATGGAGAAATGTATTTTGAGTGTTTTGAAAATGCAAAATATAATTGGAAAGAGCATTACAAAATACAGTACCAAAATACTTTAGTTTTACTAGTTAAAAATACAAAATGCAAAATACAAATGATTTTGAAAATGTATTTCAAATACATGTATTTTCAATACTGCCCAACTCTGCATATAAGCATAGAATCATTCATTAGCTACTATTATTTTCATTGTTAAAAAGAGTATAACTAGAGTCTATCATGGCTTTGCTTATAAAACTTCAGATACAGAGTCTCAATATACGTATAACTCTAGAATCTGCATTTTGTAAATTTTTATCAGGTAGGCCGTGATAAAATAACAAGCATTTAACAGTAAATATTTATGTTTGAAACAGTATTGCAACTGTAAGTGCATGTGGGGGTTTTGTCTGGTGGAGCTTTTGTCCGGTGCTTTGGTCCGGTAAGAGATTTTGTCCTTTGGAGTGAGGTTTTTGTCCGTGTCCTAAGAAAATCAGTGTCAGAAGAGAAAAACTTTGATTTTATAAATGCTTCTTTAAATTTATAAAATATATTGGTTTCTAAGCTTTCTAAAGATAAAGCCCGCTTTTCGGAATCATGGAGAACTCGTAAAAGGTATTTTATATTTTCTTACGCGGTTATACATTATATTTTCGTTGATTTAGAAACATTGGTCTTTTTATACAGTGAGCTTAGGGTAGATGTAAGTATTTAAGGCATGTGCTTATAAGAATATATAAGTAATGTATGTAAGTATGCAGCTAATTAATTAAGCATTGGATGGGATATTCAACGTTAAGGTAATTACAAAGTATTTAATTTTAAAAGGTCTAGGGCGTAAATAAAATCTGCCTATAATGCAGGTTTTTTGTTATTACTATTTTCAAAATTACCCATGAGTGATATTAGTGTAACATAAAGATATTTTTTATTCTACTAAATATATTGTTATGAACTATTTAAAAGAAAATATTTGTTTACGAATAGTGCATGCGTAAGCATTACATAGTCCCATATCATTTGTTTATATAAAGAAAATTACAACGTCATCTTTGCGTCTTTGAAATTTAAGAACGAAAACCGAATCAATAGTTTAGTATAAAAACCATTTATGAATCAGATTCATCTCTCATATATATCGCCTAATATTACTATCTTAAAAAACAAATATATATCTTAACATCAGATCCTCAAATAGTCATAAGTAATAATGTTGTGGATATAATATCGATTATCTCCTATAAATCATTATACTGTGTCGCAATGAATTTCTGCGAAGAACGTACAACTTCCACAATGTTTGATAGAGTTGGGAAAAAATGAACTTGTGAAGAAATAGCTAAAGAAGAAACTATGGTATATTAATATATGTTGCGAGAATTTATGATGTAGTTTACGGAGTTTGATGATATAAAACACAGTGAAGGAAAGTAAAATTGGGGCTTTAAAACAAAAAATGAATACTCATAGGTATTTTTGATCCGTATAGAAAAATAGTTCTTCTTTACCTTAATTGTTTGAGAAAATGCAATTTTTGATCGACAGATTTGCTCACTACCTCCAATCAGCTGAAAAACTATAAAAACACATGGTAATGGTAAATACGCATTGTTCAGTTAAGTAAGAGAATCTTTTATTTATTCTTTTCCACACACTATCTGATGATATAAAAACACAGTGAAGGAAAAAAAAAATGGGCCTTTAAAACATAAATCAATACCCATAGGTATTTTTGATCAGTATAGAAAAATAGTTCCTCTTTTCCTTAATTTTTTTGAGAAAATGCAATTTTTGATCGACAGATTTGCTCACTACCTCCAATCAGCTGAAAAACTATAAAAACACATGGTAATGGTAAATATGCATTGTTCAGTTAAGTAAGAGAATCTATTTATTCTTTTCCACACACCATCTGATGATATAAAAACACAGTGAAGGAAAGAAAAATTGGGCCTTTAAAACATAAATCAATACCCATAGGTATTTTTGACCAGTATAGAAAAATAGTTCCTCTTTTCCTTAATTTTTTTGAGAAAATGCAATTTTTGATCGACAGATTTTTTCACTACCTCAAATGAGCTGAAAAACTATAAAAACACATGGTAATGGTAAATATGCATTGTTCAGTTAAGTAAGAGAATCTTTTATTTATTCTTTTCCACACACCATCTGATGATATAAAAACACAGTGAAGGAAAGAAAAATTGGGCCTTTAAAACATAAATGAATACTCATAGGTATTTTTGACCCGTATAGAAAAATAGTTCCTATCTCAATCTATCTCATGTAATAATCAAACGCTATAGACTTTTTAATCTAATTAGATTTAAAGGTTAGACTTAGATTTCTCTATAGAAATGATTTATTGAATTTTAAGAATATTGAAGATTATTAATTAACCACTTACACTTTCATTTGGGAAAGAATGTAAATATACATGTACGTTATAAGATTATTTAAGTATATTAGACGTTGCAATAATGTAAGGTGGGTGTATGTTTTGGTGAAGTTTAAGGACATTGATAATAGAAAAACACGGTGAAGTAAAAAGAAATTGGAGCTTTAAATCCAGAACGAATATTTCATAAGACAGTATAGTGACAGTAGTCCTTTTTATCATCAATTTAAAGAGGAAATGTATTCCTTTAGCGGCTGATTTGTCTTTTGTTTTCAATAAAAAGAAGAACGGCTAATCATTTATGGTAAAAAATATATAGCCAATCATTAAAAAAAAAATCTTTAAATTGCATAGGAGATATTATTACTGATGCTGTCTACATACTATCCATCTGAATTACAAATGAAATGCTATAAACTTTTGCATGCACATAATAAATTTTATTAAGCTTTAGTTAATTCGGTATTATGGAAGTTTCTTCATTAGCCACTATTATTAGTATTATTTATGTATGTTAAAAGGATATGTAAGTATGTAAGATGATATAATAATGTAATATGGTTGTAAATATGTAAGATATGTGGATGTAAATGCATAAAAAATGAAGGGATGGGCTTAAGTTTGCAGAAATAGATGTATTAATGGCGCTATCACACGTACTCTCATATCATAGTCAATATCAGATATTTCATCCGAAACACGTTTTTCAAGAGGAAAAAAGCTCGAATTCGTCCCGTTTGATAGATTGCCTCTTGTAATTTCTTAAAGATCTAACTTACAGTAGTTTGTATCCTCTACGAGAGATATTAGCTCGAAATCTACCAATCAGAGCTCTCTAAAATTCCAAGATGGCCACCGTCAGTAAGCCAACATCTTACGTTTAGGTCGTCGCAAATAGTGAAACCAAAAATACAGAAGAATTAAGAAAAAAGCAAATCTTTAGTAACACTGGGAACAATTATACACGAAAAGAACTTTAAAAATGTGCAGTTATTTTGTAATTAAGGAATTACATATGCGTCGATTGCCTCTTCGGAGTTCGTCGTTATTTACACTCCCGATAAGAACTTTATTTACTAATTTAAAGTTATTTATTGCGATTATTTTATTTCAATTCCTGATATTATTTGCTATATGTTATAATTGTACTGTCGTAGTCACTTATTTACTTCTCAAACTGTACTAGTTTAACTATTTTCAGCAGCTATATTTGGCGTTATTTCGTACTTGTTGCCAAATTATGTCGCCAAAGATAAAAATGCAAGCAAACATGCATCAAGGTATTTTATAGCAATACAAATTATTGCCTCCTTTTAGCATGAATCAGAATCCAAAAGTATCCAAATTTTGTACTGTGGGGGGGGGATAGAAAATTTTCTTATACTTTTAGAAAAATAAAATTTAATAAATGAAAATTTAATCTAGCAGCTATTTATAGTTAATTATATTTTACCTTTTAATAATTTTCTTTTAAAACAATCTTGATAATCTTTTTTTAAAGATATACAACTATTATACAGACACACATATTTATTTGTAAATCGGTGGAATAGTAAAAATATATTCACAATTGTTCGATCATCCAAGGCTGTCTGCTAGATGGTTGGCGACTTTCTCTCCTACATGGTTTATTAGTAAAAAATTGCAAATTCACTATCAGCCGGAGTAGCTCAGTGGTCAGAGCGATAACCTGGAACGCTGTGGACCCACGTTCGATTCCTGGCTCTGGCTAATTTTTCTCTTCATGTTGGATTATTGTATTTAATGTATGTGGGTGATAATGTCCTTTTCAGTCTATTTTTCCTTTTTAATTATTGAATTTCAACCACCCTAAAGTTTTGTTTCCCCCCTCCTAGCGGTGTATAAATTTTAAACCTTTATATGTGTTTCAATTTGTTAAGTAAAATGTGCCCTTTTTTTATTTTGTATTAATAATAAATAACGCATATAAACCCACCCACCCCCCCAAAAAAAAACCCTCCAGTTAAAATATTAAAATATTTTGCTTTCCTTAAAAACAAAAAAAGAATTAAAATTTATATATTTTCGAAAACAAAAATGAATTGTAACGTAAAACTTTCCTAACAGAAATAGATTTCTAGAATTTTCAAATATGCAAACCCAAAATTAAAACTCATACCGCCAAATAATTTTTAAGTTTTGCTTAAAAAACACTTGTCTTGTAATCTGTTTTGCGACGATCGAACATTTATTTAACATTAGGAGGTACAAGCATAAAATCTGCGTAATTTCTAAACTACTTTAACGAGTGACTTTCAGTTTGATACACGAAGGTAAAATTTACCGAAAAATATGATGTCAAATGAGGGTTTAGTACTAAAAGTTTTAGAATATGTTCAGGGCCATCGCTAACACTTTTTATTGAGGGGGGAGAGGACCTTAAATTGCCAAGTCAAATTTCAGTATTTGCCAACTCATTGAGAAGCAAAAATAAATAGTTTTCGCCAATTCAATAAGCTTGCCAACTAGTTTTATAATTTTGCCAAGTTGCCACAATTAGAAAATGTAATATAGTTCTTATTTGTAAAAAGTTTAATAATATTACCATTTAGATTTATAACTTTTGCCAAGTCTATCAGAAATAGAAAGTATATCATAGTTTTTATTAAAGTTTTAAACAAATGTGCCAACTAAAAGTTTTTAAATTTGCCAAGTGTAACAGCATTCGGGGACGTTTGGTGGGGGACGCTCCCCCCGTCCCCCCCCCCCTTAGCGAGGGCCCTGAATATGTTACAATTGCTATACGTAACTTCATCCACCCCTCCCCCCCCCCTGCAGCAAAATTTATGTACAGCATTATTATTAGATGTTATTACTAATCTATTGTTACTTGTGACATTTTTGTGATGATTTGCGGCAGAGTTAGTAGAGGGTATAACTCCCCCCCCCCCCCCCAGGACTGTAGACAATATATATGAAAAAAAGGATTGTGTTTTTGAAATGAAAAATATCAAAAATTTATTTAAACTTTCGAAAAATGATTAAAATTATCAAAACCAAGGAAGAGAAAACTGCAAAAGAGTGGGAACTATATCTAAATTCTATTACGTATTTCATTTTTATATTACATTCAATATGTAACATGTATTACATTTAAAATATGTAAAATATATTAACTAAAAATGTCATAATAGCGATTTTGGCCAAATAACTAAAACTTAATTTAACATCTTTCTTTGCGTTACAGATTTCGGTTTAGCGATAAAATGCGGTTCCAATACACGTGACAAAAAACTAGTTTTAATATACTATTTTTTTCTAAATCACTTAATACTAATAGTTCAGAATTCTTAACATTTACAGGTAATGAAAGACGTAAAGTGAAGATATGGACTCTATAATTTAGACTTTTATTGTTATATTAGTGAGAGTATTGTTTTTATAATCTTGGAATTTTAAGTAAAATGATCACAATATTATATATATAGAACAGACACGAAAAGAAACTGCAATATACAAAATGTGAGTGCGCGATAATGCTTCCTGTGTATCAATCGAACTCTACACTAAATATTAAAACACCTGCCGCAATTACTCGCCAAATGTTACGCCCTCTCCTTACATTAGCAGATAACTTTCAGTAGGGAAAACAACCCTAGTTGCAGCGTGAAAGTGTAGCTCGAGAGGCAATAGCATATACTTCATATCGTATAGTCGTCCGTGTGATAACAGCTTAAGTAGTATAAGAAATTCAGCATGAAAATAATTTCAAAAGTATTTAATCTTAACCATTCTCGCGCGTAAAAAAAATCCACCTATAATGCAGTTTTGTATTCTTTTTTAGGTACGTTCGTAGTTATATAAATACATAGCACCTATACTTGTCTGGTCCGCATATAACAGTGCAAAAACTACCCAACCGAAGGATTTGAAATTGAATATATATAATTGTTACAGAATTTTGTCGGTCATTTCAAATTTTATGCAAATCGAGTCAAAACTTAAAAAGATATTAATAAAAGTTTACTTCATTCTATTAAATCCCATCATACGTAATTAATTCAATGATATCCCATGATAGGTAATGATTCTAGGTTGTCATGATGATTAAGTCCTATTTAAGATGGAGTCATATTATTTCCGTCTTAGTGAATATAAAAACCGAATTTGTATACTAAAATTTTTTAATAATAGCAATCCTATAATCTACCGAGATAGTTTTTTGGATAGATGTTTCCGAAGAAATAGATATTCAAGTGAAAAAGAGTCTAAATATGGATTTTAAGTTCTGAAATGTTCAAAGCTAGGCTTATGTTTCCCATTGGAATTTTCAGTAAATGTCAACAAAAGATAAAATGTTGCCAACTTAAAATGTACTTATTTTATTACGGATATTAATCATATCATAATAACAGACGATATAACTCATTTCACTGAAATAATAACGATGATTTTTTAACATTGCCTTGTATTGGATATTTGCGCATAGTATAATTTCAATGTAGCAGAATTGAAATTAATTATTTGTAAAAGTGTATTAAAACTTAATTTTATAAAATAAAATTAATATCTATAATATGAAAATCTGCACATAAAATAAATTTTGCATTCATGCATTTTTGTATAAGAGTGCAACAGCTATTGCACCAAGTTCTGAATATTTATAAAACTAGTTATAGTACGAACGCACCTAATTTGTCACGTTTGACGTACAATTTCCAACTTGTTTATTATTATTTTAAATAAAATCTAAAAGGTAAATTAGAACAATTGAATGAAATATTGAAATTACCTAAATAATCTTATGAAATGTTAAATCAAAAACATTTTTTTTTTACGAATGACAAAAATATTTCATTACATAATTAAAAATCATTAGCTAAATATGGAATGATGTAACATCATTTTTGGTCATTTTAATATAAATGCACTTACAAAAAGTGAAGAAAGTAACCGTTTGAGCAGTTTAGGATGAATGCCAATTTGTGATTCATATTCACCCTCCACAAATATCGCCCACTATTTTCATAGCATAATGGCACCATCTTGAAAAACAACTTATGATCTTAAACCTAGATCTTGAATAGCAATAAATAATAATGCTGGGGATATAATATCAAATGCCTCCTATAAATCATTGCATTGTGTTGTTAGGGATTTCTGCGAAGGACGTAATACTTCCAAAGAGAGTTGATAGAGTGGAAAAATTAGCTGGGCTCGTGAAGAAAGAGCTAAAAAAACAGCTACGGCATATTAGTTTACCTAGCGATATAATTTATAGTGTACCTTAAGTATTTTGATGATATAAAAACACAGTGATGGAAAGAGAAATTGGAGTTTTGAAACTAAAAAGAATACTTTATAGAAAACTAATTCTTTTTTCCTCTATTTTATGAGGAAATGGATTTTAAAGCGACAGGGTTGCTTTTGATTGCCAGAAAAACGTGGATATAAACTTTTCCTGCAGTGATTGTTGTGTTGTGGATTAAGATTGAGCTGGATTCAATACTTTACAAATTTCATAAAATCTGGTAAACAGGAAAAAAATTTTAATCGCCAGTAAAAAAATATTTACTCCCCCCCTTCCAACCCGCCATTGATTTTCTAAATGCACAAATGTCTTTTATGAATTAATTGGAAAAAAATAATGATAGGCACCGTTTAGAATTAGTAGTTACATAGTTTAGAGTAGTGAATAGTTTGATTTTATAGATTAACATCAAACGAATTGCTTATAATCACTTATTTTATTATTCGTTAAAATGAATGTGGTATGTCAATCAATTTTAATTGTGAACATAAAAATTTGATTTAAAAATTACAAAAGAACTTGAGCATTTCTTAGCATTATATTTAATTTTAAATGCCACAAATGCTGGTTTTACGCTTTTTCTTACTGTTTTATTGAACTCAAACCCCACATTCTAATCACGTGGCATGCTAGCTGGATAGAGCGGCAAAGAATAGCATTTTCTGTACATGATCTGGAAAATGTATTTTACACTTTGTTCTCCCATTAAAAGTAGGAGAGAAGAGGAAGATCGGTGCTTCCCGCGTGCGAGTAGGTGTGGGGAGATAAAAAATGCTGTTTGTGCTCATATCTTACGTCAATATTTGTGCCAAAAAAAAAAAAAAATATATATATATATATATATATATATATATATATATATATATATATTAAATAATTTGGTTGCCTGATAAAAAAAAAACTTGGTCGCCAGTGGCGACGTGGCGACCGCATTTGTCAAGCCCTGGGTGGATTCATCGGTAAACCCTTCTATATTCATTTTTTGAATAAAAGGCTTTGAATTTTTTTCTTTTTCTAACATATTTTGGGTAACAGGAATTACAAACTCATTTTCATTCCTACATATATAATATTTTCAAATATTCTCGTTCAAGCACCGCATAAAACAACAGCTTTTACAATTTTCCTTTAATTAGAAAACACAATGAATTATACAGTCTATTGCTCTTTATACCATTACCTTGTAATTTTTGTTCCCAGAAAATTAGCTTAAAACAAAAAATTTGACGTTGTTACCTGTACGATGATTAAATTTTATATAAAAAAAAAGTGGAAGACAGTCATTCGATTGCCGAGAAACTCAATAAAATAATTTGAAATTTTTTTATATGTACGCATAAAAATAATTTAAATATCAACGTTAGAAATTATCAAATTTGAATACCAGATTTAAATATATATTCATGAAAGTATTTTATACTTAAGTTATATAACAGATTATTAGCATGGCAAAAATTGATATTTAGGGGTTAAAATTTTCCAAGAGCACTTCAAATTTTCTAAGATGCCCACTGCAAAAAAAAAAAAAAAAAAAAAAAAAAAAAAAATTGATTTTACAGTATAATACTGGCATCCCAGCTGCATGTATTATACCGTAAAATTAACAGCAATAAATAGTAAAAAAGCAATAATACTCTACCGCGCATGCGCGGCAATGTATTACTGCTTATTATAATGTTTATTACTGTTAATTTTACGGTATAATATGACAGCTGGGATGCCAGTATGTTATACTGTAAAATCAACAGTTTTTTTTATTTGCAGTGTACAAAATCACTTGGTTTACAATTAATGCATGATAAACAGCGTAAAAAAAAAGATAATTTATGTAAATAAAATAAACCAGCATAGAGAAAAGCATAACCTACATAGCGATATAAGCCAAAAGAAAAAGAAAACCATAAACAGATAAAACTTATTTTTTAGCATACAACTCTTTCAAAGATTCATACTGGGAACCTTCTGTGAAAATGACTGACAGAGTGAGTGCGGTACCATAACATCAAAATATATAAGTAGAGGGAGAATGACAGTTCTACCTCAGCAGCAGGCGGCGGCGGTGGAATTTTTTTGTCTCCCCCTACCTACCCCCCTACCCCCTACCTCCCCATCACCCCCCTACCCATGTACCCCCCCCATTTTTTTGTAATTTAAAAATTTAAAAATTTAAAAAATTGTCTTATAGTATGAGGTATCGGTGATGGTAGAGTACGACCACTATCCCCCTACCGCCCCCCCCTACCTCATGCCCCCCACCCCATTTTTTTTTGTTTTTTTTTAATTTAAAAATTTTTAAAATTGTCTTATAGTACGAGCTATCGGTGGTGGTAGAGTATGACCACTATCCCCCCCTACCCCTTGCCCCCCTACCCCATGCGCTCCCCCCCCCCACAATTTTTTTTTCTTAAGGAGAGATAAAGTTTAAAGTGGTGTCGCCCTCTATCGGTAAGTATGAAAATTATGGAATTTAAAATGACTGCTTCTGAATTTTAAGTTATAGCATAGTATAAAATAAAATATTCTAAAGTATCTCATCATACTGCTTATAATGGAAATTTAAGTTATAGCATGGTGTAAAATAAAGTAACTTACCACTGCTTACAATGGAAATATATAGTTATAGAATAGCCCTTAATAAATAATTTTAAAATGTGTTACCATAGTGCTCGCAAAGGAATATGAAATAGAAATTTAAGTTCTAACATAACGCTAAATAAATAATTTTAAAGTTTCTTACCAAACTGCTTACAATGGAAATATTTAGTTATAGCGTAGCACTTAACAAAAATTTTAAAGTGACACATGTAAATAATTATAGTTATAAACCGACATATAGGCAGATAGACAGGCACACAGACAAGCAGGCAGACAGGTAGGCACACAGACAGACACACAGTGAACTATTTGTTACGTACACAAGCATGCATATACGAAGTGAACTAATTGTAATAAAATACAAGACGTGTATACGTTTTAAAACATTTTTTTTTCTTCACAGAAATTAAGAAAATATTAAATTTCGACTACAACTTTCACTTTGAAATAGCGTACTCCCTTGTTAAAAATTATCAGCTTTTAACAAACATGTAAATGAAGCGGGGTTCGAACCTCGAACTTGACAAAATGATCTCATGATGTGTTGATTTGCAGTAGGTTTAAACGAACACACATGAGACCATGTTTATTAGACGCGATTTAAGATATATAAGAAAAGGTGTCACGTGACTGAACATATTGGATTATTACTATACAGTACTAATGATATTATAAATTTTGTAAAATAATTTAAGCTTTACGATAAACTTTAATGTTTAAACTTACAAACACATTGGAATGTATTTATAACATATAAAATAACCTTATAAAAGGTTGGTTGGTTTGTTGGTTTTATAAACTTGCAAAGCAAAGCGTATCTTACCAATTTGCATACAAGAGATTTTGTAACATAAATTATATAATACAGCAAATTTTAACTTACCAAGTGAGGTTTAAGGATACTGTAATAGAATTTTTAATTGTATACTTTAAAAAAGAAAGTTTAACTTACCATTATGTTTATGCTCGGATTCGAACTGTCAACCTTTTGGCTAGCTTTCCAATGCGCTCCCAATTACGCTATGATGGCTCCGTACAATTAATATAAATAATGAAACCTAACACAATGTTACTTTTTTTTCCTAAGATTTTCAAGTTAATAAAACAGGATATGACGACATTTATAGAATAACATCCTGTTTTACAACGATAAGAATAGCAATATAAGAAGCTTGTACACCATAATGAATTTACTGTTTAAAGTTTTGACTTAAACGATTATTCTTCTAATTACTTAAAACCCAACTAACACAGAACTTGCGGGCCACTGATGGCTACGTTAGCCTTGGCCCAAACTAGTAGATGAGGGGCCGCAATCGTTTGCCGTAACGGCAACTTAAAAAAACTGTCACGCCGGCCACAATGTGGCCGCAACAGAATTGGCCATAACTACATTAAGATGCCCATAATTGTGCCACAAGTGGTTAATCATAATTGACGGATAGCCTAAAACTGGCCACAGTTATACTTTAAGTGGCAATTATTAATGAAAACTAGCCACAGTTTGGCCATTAACGATCATCGTGAATAAAATCTAGCCAGAAGATCGCCACAGCCATGCCACCTGCGTTTGTTAAGAATAAAAGCTACCCCAAAGCTGGCCATAAATGTTAATTTATTGGTCATCATAAATGTAAACTAGCCTTAAGCCAGCCATCCACATACCATCAATGCTATTCATTAATGAATGCATGCCAAAAGATAGCCACTTTGTTGCCATGAATGGGCATCATTAATGTATGCAAGCCGAAAGCTAGCCACTTCGTTGCCATCATTAATGAATGCAAGCCGAAATCTAGCCACATTGTTGCCATCAATGGTAATCATTAATGAATGCATGCCGAAAGCTAGCCACTTTGTCGCCATCAATGGGCATCATTAATGAATGATAGCCCAAAGCTAGCCATATTCATGCCACTATTAGATATCATGAATGGAAGCTGGGCAGAATTATACTTTTTATGGTCCTCAAAAAGTAAAGTTGAGCAAGAAAGGCCCATTTTTACTCCTTTGGCAGGGACAATTTTTTTTCTTTTTTTAAGTTATTTTAAACTTTAGAATCTAAATTTACTGGTCCATAATTTTTGTCTGAAAACTCTAAATATTTTATTCAAAATTTGAAAAAAAAAAAATAATAATAATCTATTGGAATATTTTTCTTAACAAGAGCTCATAACACCAACCTGACTTTTATGCATACATGTTTCACTTTATTATAATATTTTTCAGTTAAAAACTGCAATGGTGTTATAAGCACCCCATATTAAAAAGGTCAATACAATAAAATCGAAAGTGTTTCAGATCTTGTATAGAATACTTTCAATCTGGAAGCAATAATAATTTTAAAAAAAAAGTGTCCCAATGGAGGCAAAAATTGGCCGTATCCACTCATCTCATTAGATCGGAATAAAAGGCCATATGGTTATGATTTACTTTTTAATGTTATTCTGAAAAAGTTGCAAAAGCCATAATTGTAATTAATAAAAAAAAAGTTGATAACACAAGGTGTAAAATATATATTGAGCGTTAAATTACCATTGATGGTGAGAATACGAAAAAAAAACTAATTTTCTTCAATGTTTAATTAAATTATAGGTTTAAACATTCTATTCAAAGGAGTAAATTTTTAAGTAGTTTCAATTTATGTTTCTTCAAGCTAATTCACCAGGTGGATTGTCCAGCCAGAATTTCCATTGAAAATTGTTATCTAATGATTATATTCAACATCCCTTTTTCGAAGCAAATAAAAAATGCATAATGTTAAATGAGATTCGAGTGCTTTATGAAACGTCTTTTGCATTTCTATAAAAGATGAAATTGCACTCCTATATATACATATATACAAGGACATCTCCCTGTTTTTTTTTTTGTTTTTTTAAATTCCCACAGAACATTTTTGATCAGCTGAAGATTCGTTGCAGAACATTGTAAAATATTCTGCTTTGGGGCGCAACATATTTTGAGTGATTATTATTGCAGACCCATAAAAAAAGCAATTTTAATATTGTTTTCGGCTGTTCACTCAACAAAATTAAATGACTGGGTTTTTTTTTCAAGGGAAAAAAAATAATAAACACGAATGCTTCATATACACTGTACTGGTAGATATGATAAGCTATGGTTGCTGAAGGCAGTCGTACTTCACCGCCAATTCCAGGCTCTCGTGAGCCTATTTAGCGAGGTCACTACCAAAAAGGGCCGGTTTACCCAGACACCTCTAAGGCGGTGCTCTTCGGCCGGGGATGAAGCAGGGACTTAAGCCTCTTGCGCTTCATCACCATTTCCCAAATGAATGACGACAGAGGTCGCTGTGATGATACGGTGGAGCCTAGAGCTCCTATACTACAGGCTGAATCATACTGCCATTTAATAACCCAACAGACCAAAAACCAAGCTAAAACCGGTTAACTTACCATACTAGTGAACAGCGAGTGACAGTAACATGGACGGCAAACACTTGCTCAGGTGGTATCCTAATGCTGAGCTGGGTTGCAATATGGCGGTTATTTTGGGAAACAGAATTGGATATGCGTCAGCTCCCCTTATAGGAGCCCGAACTCAGAGGACACCACCCCCAACACACTTGGATGGAACGTGGAAGTGAACAACGGCTCCCTAGCCGGGATCCCATAAGGGAAAGAGTCCTCAGCCAATGTTGAACACTCCCATGGCCCATTAATGTAACCACATCTTCCGATTATCAAATGCCGCACTGGTAGATATAGGTAAAATTTTATTTTTAAACATGTACAAGCCCAAAATTGTGGTATTTGTTAAATATTTTTTCACATATACAATTTTTTTAATGAATGAAAATTACACAGTTATACTTTGGATACTAAATACAAATACTAGGAAAAGTTCTTTTCAGCATAAAAAATTATAATATGCCACAGTTATTTTATTGTAAAAACTTGATATTTGAGTAATTTTAATTATTTTTCAATTAGTTTTCAGCAGTGAAATTCACATGAAATTACTGAATAATAAACATGCGAATTTTTACATTGCTAACTAAGCGTAACCAAGCTTCCAGGCTTGGGCATTTTTCACTCTGTCGGTTTTATGCTTAGTTAGCAATGTAAAAATCCCCATGTTTATGATTTGATATTTGATTTAAATCAAAAATTTATAAAACATGGATTTGAGCTTTCAACCCCTCTCCAGAATCTTACATTTGCAAAATAATTTTGGGCAAAACATAAGAATATTTTCAAAATACCTTAAGTTTAAAAAATGATTTTTTGGTCATATAAAAGATATCATTTAACAGCTTTTTTATTATAGTTTTAATGATGTATTGAGTATTCTTCAATTCTATAAATTACATGAATTAAATAACTTCTTTATGAAACATGTAATTTGCACTCATTTTATATATTCCTTTGTGATTAATTTTAAATCAAGGTGACAAGAATATTTTTGTCTTAAAAGTTTTAAATCAAAGTTAACAATGACTTAATTATAGTTTCCCATATATAAAACACAGTAAAAACTTTATGAAACTCACACAAGAGATAGAAATGAGGATCTCCTTTTAAACAACATTAATAAATCATTTTGAAAAACTTGCTTTCTAAAATTATGTTAAGTATGTAAGTTTAAACTTGCCAGAAAAATTTAAGTATGTGATGTGCATAATACAAAATTTTATTAAAATAAAACAAAAAACCTTTTATTTACTATTTTTCCTGTCAGTTTTCTTTCTTTTGTAATATATAATGAATTTTGAATTCAAACACACCTTACCTTGCACATGTAAAAATATTTTAATAGCTTTTTTTTTCCTATAACTTTTAAGAGTAAAAAATAAGTACATTCTAGCTGTAAAAAATGGTTAAAAAGTGTAAATTTTACACTTAAAGTGCAAAGGTTGGCAAGCTTTGTAAAGAGCTTTAACGTTTACCAACAGTATGCAGCTAAAATACAAGAGTGCACTTCTATTTTATGAATGTGTGAAATTAAATTTACTAATGTAAATTGATCAATACAGACAAAATTTGGAGCCTAGTTAGGAGACCATCCCAAAATTCTTCCTAGTAAAGCAGGTCCCTTCACAATATATACCTTTTAATAAACAGGATCTCTTCCCAATTTTTTTTTAAATAACACAGGCACCTTAAAAAAAATTGAGTTTTAAAAAGGAAGAAGTTTTTAAAAACAAATTTGTTTTTGCATGTGGGGTAGCAATACTTTAAACAACTCTGGAACTTTCTGAATTGCCTATTTTATAAACAATCTATAAAAACATACTCTTCATTGTTAATTTTTATTTTGTTATGTTTCAAAATGTGTAATTTGCAAACAAATTGAAACGAAAACTTTAACAGAAGGACTTAAAGAAGTTATCAATAAATGTTTGGTTCAAATTCGAGTAACTAAATTTCATATTCATTACAAAATGTTATCTTTCACCAAAAAAAAAAAAAAAAAAAAAAAGAGAATAAATTTCACACAAATAACTTTTACTTTTCTCAAAATGGGCCCCAAGATAAAAGCCCTGCATTATAAACTGCGTAAATTGACAACTTACCTTTGCTTGAATGCCAAACGAGTTTATGCAGCACAACCATCTTTTTTATACCATCTATCTCTGCTGCCATCTCTTAACTGCGCCACAAAATCTCCTGAAAAATATTAAAATAAACTATAATAGGTTGCAATATTAAGCATTAGGGTGGGTCGAAAAAACCAAAATTTATATAATCGAAACATAATAGTGCGGGAAAGTTGCCATTGGTAATAAGGAATAAATTCGCAAATTATTACACCAGATGGTTAATATATTTTCCTGCCGCAAGGGGGCCAAAATTTCAAAAAATCACAAAAAAATTATTTTTTTGAAAAAATAAATTACCCAACCATAACAATACAATTTTTAATAGAATGAAACAGTTACTTCAAGATGTTAATAATATTCCAATAACATTTTATTATGGGGAAGTCATTGGAACAGATGACTTAAACGCCCTCAGGTCCGCCATTTTGTTTTGTTGGCGGAACCAGTTTTTCGCCAACAAGAATTTGTCGCCAAGTGGTCATTTTCGGCTATTTTAGGTTTTATTTCTTATTTAATTTTGGAATATATACAGATTAAACATAAAAAAGGAAAATTCAAGAAATTTTCACTGAATACTGAGCAAATGGCAGAAAAGTAAATACATTGATACTTAAAAAAAACGCAAAGATTCATTATTAAACCAACATATCTCTAAAAATACAGACATTAAAACGTATATCCTATAGTTTAAAAAACAAACCTCGAAACAAAATTTGAGAAAACAAACATCAACAAACAGAAAAATCAAAAATCCGTACATAAATTTCTAAAATACATCTTAATAACAAACCTCCATTAAAAAAAAAAAAAAAAAAAAAAAAAAAAAAAAAAAAAAAAACACCAGAAATTGAAAAATCCAGTCTCCGTACATAAATTGCAAAAATACATCTTTAAAAAAACATAAAAAAACAAACAAAAAAAAACACCTGCAGAATTAATTTGAAAAATTAAACATGGATACATCCATTGAAAAATCAAATCACCGTGCATAAATTGCAAAAAATACTTCACGTTTCAACGAAAATTTCTTGAATTTACCTTTTTTATGTTTAATCTGTATATATTCCAAAATTAAATAAAAAATAAAATTGAAAACAACGCAAAATGCAATTGCACTCCAGAAATAGGCCTAACTCGCGAAACCTTGAAACTGCCTTTGGCTCTCAAAATTTGCTGATATTTCAGAACAAAATCACCAACTACTGGTAAACTACCAACATAAGCCATTATCAATCCAAAAAAATAATCAAATATTAATAATAATAATAAAAAGTTGGAATTATAATACAATCTGATCAAAGATACCACGTGGAAAAAAACAGTCCAGAAAAAATGAGCACAACTTCTCACTTGTACGCTCACAGAAGAAATGAGGAGAAAAAAAAAATCGGCTGGGAGATTAATGAAGGGTTGCCAGAATGCAAAAGTCCGCCCGGTGGTCAGATCGGCAAATGCATCACCAAAAAAATGGCCGCGATCTGAGGGCTTATACGCAATTTGTTCCAAGTCATTTCTATTACCGCCGCAAGGGCGGTCAAAATTTTGAAAAAAAAAACGGCAAAAATTTCAATTTTTAGTTTTTTCTAATTTTCTCAATTTTTATTATATATCTACAATTAAATAAATTTACATCATATCTAGTAAAAACTTATGTCTAGTAATTTTTATCATGGGCATAACCAATGAAGGGCGAGAGGGGTCCCCCCCCCCTCCCTAAATTTGCAAAAAAGTCTTTTTGAAGGAATTTTAAGGAATTTCTGGGAAATTTTGGTAATTTTTGTTGTAGGGTGCCCCTATACATAAATTCCACATAATTTTCCACTTTTCGGGACACCATACAAAAAAATCCATAAAAATTCACGGAAAATCCCTAGAATCCTTTAAAAAGCCCCCTTCTCTCAAATTTAGGGGGGGGGGTGGGCACTTCTCGCCCTTATTTGGCTACACCATGATCAAAATTATTAGACATTTATAAGTTATTACTAGATATGATGTAAATTTCTTTAATTGTAGAAATATAAAAGGGCTTGAATTTCAGGGCGGGATTTGCGCCTAAAATTTTGAAATCCCTCCCAAAAAATTTCAGCATTTTCGCAGAAATTTGCGTTATTTAATTTACCTGCAACCGAACGATAAATTTCGTGATTTTTTTTCCCCGCAACCAATTGACGAACTTTGCGTTTTTTTTCGCGACTGATCGACGAACTTTACGGTTTTTTCCGTGACAGATCAACGAACTTTGTGTTTCTTCCACGACTGATCAACGAACTTTATGTTTCTTCCGCGACTGATCAACGAACTTTGTGTTTCTTCCGCGACTGATCGATGAACGTTGCATTTTTTAAGCGACAGATCGACGAACTTTGCGTTTTTTCAACCACAGATCGACGAACTTGGTTTTTTAAGCGACTGATTGACGAACTGTTCGTTTTTTAAGCGACTGGTCGACGAACTTTGTGTTTTTTAAGCGACTGGTCGACGAACTTTGCGTTTTTTAAACGACTGATCAACGAACTTTGCGTTTTTTCTGCGACAGATAGACGAACATTGCGTTTTTTAAGCGACTGATCAACGAACCTTGTGTTTTTTGGGGACAGATCGACGAACTTTGAGTTTATTCCGCAATCGATCGACGAAATTTTCTTTTTTTCCACGACTGATCGACGAACTTTGCGTTTTTGGACGACAGATCGATGAACTTTGCGTTTTTTCCGCGACAGATCAATGAACTTTGTGTTTTTTCCGCGATCGATCGACGAACTTTGCGTCTTTTCCGCGATCGATCGGTGAATCTCAATCAAATAAAATCTAAATTCAGAAATTTATTTAACAACCTAATTGTTAAGGGTCCCTAACACATTTAATGGAACTTGAAAAATACACTGCATATATAAAACTTAACTTTCTTCCCTTTTTTATAATAAAAATAAACATTTTACATAATCATTCTCAGTTGACTTAATTTTTTCAATGGTATTTTGTCATGTCTGCATTAATGTAATTCTTTAAATAGCATGTAAAATAATAGTGGGGTTTAAAGATTTATTTTTCTCCCTCCCAAACATTACAACTCCCCTTCATTTAAAAATGTTGTTAGGGAGACTCCCCTCCTTGGAAAAAATTAATTTCAAGCCCTGTATAATAAAAATGGGGAAAATTGAAAAAAAAAACTGAAAATTGAAATTTTGGCCTTTTTTTCCAAAATTTTGACCGCATGAAATGATTTCACCGTAATACAATTTTATTGGAATATTACTAACATCTTGAAGTAACTGTTGCAATCTATTAGAAATTGTATTGTTATGGTTGGATAGTTTAATTTTTTTGTTCAAAAAAATCAGTTTTTTTTTTTTTTTTGCGATTTTTCAAAATTTTGGCCCACTTGCGGCAGTAAAAGATATTAACCATTTGGTGTAATATTTTGCGAATTTATTCCTTATTACCAATGGCAACTTTCCCACACTATTATGTTTCCATTATATAAATTTTGGTTTTTTTCGACCCACCCTATTAAGCATTTATCATATTCAACTAGAAAATTAAAAAGAAAAAGTATAACTGATTAATGTATATAACTGATGCCAGTGAATCATTTTCTTCTTTTAAATTAAAACTTATTTCAACATGCACACACACATAATAATTTGTATTAAATAAAATGGCATCTTTTCTAAATATTGCTATGGGGAGGAAAAGAAGAAAAAAAAATTTCTGAATCAGCCACACCAGCAGAAGTGCTGTGCACTTAGACTGTTTTAAATTTTTACACGCATGTGCACTATAGCGCTTTTTACTGAAATTATGGTACTGAAAAAGAAAAACACTGCAGAACATAATATAAAAGATGGAGATAAATTATAATTCCAGGAAAGTAATTAAGGAAGATAATTGGTACAATGTGTGGTACTTTTCGGTTAGCCAGACACCAGTGATATATATGCATGTATGTACTTGTACCTTGTACGCATCATTGGCACCCGGCTAACCGAAAAGTACCCAATGTTTTATTTACATAAAATTAAAAGTGTAATATCAGACAGGCCCCCTCCTCCTAATATTTTGGATGGGTGTAAAAAAAAAAATGTAACAGTATAGTATAACAATGTGCAACTATTTTGAATTCCAAGAAAGAAATTGCATGCTTTGAGAGTATGTTGTCACAAACACAGAAAGAAAATTTCAGACTCGGGGGAGATGAGGTTAAAAAAAAAATACTTACAAAGGCTTAAAACAAGTTTTAAAAAGGAAGACGTCCTTAAAGACAAATTTGTTTTTGCATGAGGGGTGAGGGACGATGCAATACTTTGAAACAAAAAAAGGTACTTTTCGGTTAGCCAGGCGCCAGTGATATATCTACATATATAAATACATATGTATATACCTATATATGTATATACATACATATATGTACATAAATATATGTATATATATATGTATGTATATCCAGACATATGTATATATACATGTATGTATATCACTGGCACCCGGCTAACCGAAAAGTACCCAAAAAAATTATGTATGCTTTCATTAGGAAAAAAAAAAACCATTAAAAATTAATCTGGTTTGTTATTAAAAAAATATTTACAACATGAAAATATATTAAAAGCAACTGTTTATAAAAAGTTTGGGTCCTTTTCTGTTATACCAACACCATTGTCGCCAAGCATAATAATCGGCACAAAAGGAAATTCACATGAAACGAAAATAACATTGTTGGCACAAATTTAAGCACTTAAAAATAAAACGTTTGAAAATTGCAATATATATGCACTTAAAATAAAAGAACAAATAAATATTACATAAGGTAATAAAATAAAACTATTTAAACTGCAGGCTTGAAATTGTAAATGTCTCTTAGGATTGCTGTAAACATTTCATTTTTTGAATGAAGATGTTTATGAGTTTTTTGATAAAAACTTTTTTTTTATGTATCTAAAGTCCTAAAACAATTTTATTGTCGCTTCTACATCATCAAGTAACAGTTTATGGTAAAATTCCTTTCAGTGTCAATAATAAATGCAAGTTATAATTTAATAAATATTTTCTATTTGAAAAGTAGCAAGTTAAGATGTTTTGTGAGGTTACGATTAAATAATAATAATAATAAAAGATTCACGTTCAATAAATAGTCCAATCAGAATGTTTGGTACAGTTTGCAATAAAAAATTCTTTACACGGTTAGGGTAGAAATAAATGGCAGATTAGCGTATATTTTGGCATGTGTTGGTATAACAGAAAGTTGTGTTCCTATTACACTCTGATAAGTGGAATTTAAAAATTAAATCAGATTACTTAGCTTTTCGGCTAAACCAAAACATTTTGGGCACTATTGCCATGACTAATTAAAAATCACATTAATGAATTAAAAAGAAATTACCTACTTTATTAAAATCTTAAAAATAAGTGAAATTTTGCAAATGGTCATTAATTAGTACATAAATTTCGAAGTTTTCTATTACTATCAAAACAAAAATATGCCAGTATCATCAGAAAATACAGAATATACATATATAGTATATTAGTTAATTAAAACCAGATCTTAACATATGAAGTAAAATTTCACTGAAAGACACTGGAGCTGTAAAATATTATTTTCCGCTTCCTGACTGGTTTAAGATTGTCAGCAATAAAGATTATAAAACAGGCAACGGAGAATTATGAAAAAAATAAAAGCTGAATTTTTATTGGTAATTTTTTTCATAAACCAAAAACGTCCGAGATTGTTCATTACCGACACATTTTACTCCGATATGTATATATAATTACAATCAACTTATTAATAGCATATTCAGGGCAGATGTAAGATCAGTAAAGAACTTTTTTTTTTATACACTTCTGTAGAATTAAGTCGCATAATAAGCAAAGCAGACTTTAAGAATTTAAGGGAATAAGCAAGCAGAGAAAATGCAGTTAATTTTACAAAATTGCTGATGCTTCTTCTCAGCTTTCTTTATCTTGAACTTAAATCTGTTCCTAAGAATGATGAAAATTAATTTTTAACTAACTCTTGGAATAATATAGAAAAATTATCTTACCTAATTTGTAAATCAAAATATCCAAAAACAATGACGAGACATAGACGACGCCATGATAATACCAGGCAAAATCAAGCAAGGAAAAACGTAAACATCCTACGATGACGCTGCCAAAAAGACATAAAAATCCCTACGAACCCGCAGAAAAAAAGCTATATTTCAATAGATTTTTTTTTCAAGGTTTTTTTTTATCTTCAAAATTTCTCATACAATATTAAATAATTTTAAAAGTGGGAATTTTTCAATGCTGATTATTACAAAGCGGAAAACATTTAAAAATATATTTACAAAAATCCCCACTGGGAAAAAAAATGTGTCGGAAAAGGGAAATCTGAGTTTCATCTTTCCCTGGCTTGCCGTGTAAAAGGAGAGGGGGGGGGGGGATCGGTATTTGCTATTATTGCTTATTTAAGATATTTAAGATATTTTTTCCTTTTAAATCTAAATTTTGAATGTTTCAAAAAATGAAAATAACTTATTTTTTGGAATTGATTTATAGATAATATACAGATAATATAAAATCGCCCCCCCCTCTACCCCCAAAAAAAAAAATTTTTTTTTTCTTTCTCGTTTAACAGTAACTGTTTTTTGGCAAAGTGGCATTTATTTCTTTTGACAAATATTTTTTCATTGAAATTGAAATTGAAATAAATTCCCATTTATCATTATTTTTTTAATATCTTTATATAATATGTATGTCTAAAGATTGCAATATTCATTTTCATTCTAGGTGCTCACAAAAAATATTCATTTAAAAACATTAATGCATACTTTAAAAGCAAAAACATTAACAGTTTTTATGATTTTTTCCCCATAAAAACTCTTTAAATTAAAGAAGGGTACTTTTTGTGTATTTTTTATTGCATAAAATATTTAAATGCAGCATATTTTATCGTTTCACATAAATCTAGGTTTAAAATAACGAAAATCATCTTATAAAATGTGAAGTAAAAATACTTTTTCTTTCTTATAATAAAAATGTCGAGAACATTATACTGGGCCACTGACTTTTAAACGATGATAGATTTGTATATCTTGGCCGCAAACGTACTTTCATTCGCTATTGGGCACTGAAATTGCATTAAGTTTCCCCGCCATTTGCCCGTTAACGATTTGGCGCTAGACATCCGGTGTGCGGGCGCGTCAGTTGAAATACATTAATGGCTGGATACAAATTGCCGCAAACTTTTTTGGCCACAACGTTTACAGCATGTGGCCAAAAATCTCGTGTTTGTTGGGAACCTTGCTGTATATTTGCTTGATCACCTATCTGTTTACCCTGCTTTTTGGATACTTCTAAACCTGAAAATGACTACTTCGCTTAACACATCTTACTATGAAATTTCAGAAATCAGCGAATTTGGTAGAATATTTCAGTATTTTGACGTTTTTACCCCATACCATTGAGACTTAGGGGAGGATACGATTGTCGAAGTGCAAATGAATAAGGACTGTGAGTTAAAAGTTCACATTCAAAAATATAAAGAATTTGAGAATAGTGGTAAAATGTACCCTATACAAATGAAGGAATTACAATATCGTGCGCAACCTTTGGTAAATTTGAAACGAGAATGACAAAATTTAATTTTGACTCTGCAGAAAAAGAAACATTCGTATCTAACAACGACTTACTAACGATTTATGTGGATAAGGAATCATGCATACTGCAAAAACTATTGAAACCTGATTGTTTACTACTTACAAAAGAACAATTTCTCAAACTAGAGAAAAACTGTATTGAAATTAGCGAATGTCTTATTCAAACTTTTTTAACAAAACTTTTACCTGTTTATGTTTTAAAAAACGTAAAAATATGTAAATGTTCTCACTTTACAGAGGAAGAGGCGATGGACTATTTTTTAGAATGCTTCGATCATGAATTAGAGAGATCAGTATATCGCACGTTTGACTGTTATTTATGTTCAATCGGCCAACCAGTAGAAATGGATCATGAATGTATGAGATATAATTTAAGAAAACAGTTTAACTGGTGCGCAGACAGTGCTTTGTTAAATTTCAAAATTAAGGAATTTGTGAAAAACCTGCTAGATAAATGTACATGTAATTATACTTATTTATTTTTTGAATCTATGAATGTAAACTTTTATAATAAGCATTTGAGCAATGTATTTATAAATTAACGTAGAAATGTTTTATATTTAATAAATATTTGTTTAGTTTTTCATCATGTGTCTGTTTTTTATTTATGTATAAGGAATAAATAAGTTTAGTTTTCGGAAAGTTTTACAATTTTTATTCAGAAAATGTAGAAACTTGTTTTGTTTTTCTACAAAAATTAAGGATTTTATACTATTTCATTAAACATGTGTACCATTATTATAATATAACTTGCATATTGTATACAAAATACTACCCTTACTTGATAAATTATTTAAGATTTTAAACCAAAACTGAGCGAATATTATAAAGATTATCGAGTTTGAAAATAGATCTGTTGTCTAAAAGAGCAAAAACAGGAAACTACTTATTTGCGGATAACATCCCTGTTTTCTTACTGATAACGATACTTCTTGTATAGTTTAAAGTATAAAAATTCTTTCACTAAATTGAATATTATGTTTTTTTTCGTGATATGTAACTTAATTAGCAATACCATATAATGAACGAGTATTTTCACACATTTAAATTTGCATTTTAAGCCATGATGAATACATAATAAAACATTACTTGTTTACTTTTACATAAAATATGGAAAATAAATTTGTACTTAACTTATTAAATCACCCACTGTATAATAAAAGATACTTTACCTAATTACTTATGTTAACATACAGACTAATTTCTGTATAAGATATATATCACGTGACGCTATTTTTAATTATTTTAAGCATGCGCGCCCTCTACAATTAAATAAATATTCATGAAAAGTTTTATTTGAAATAATATACATACTGTTTCTGTGCCGTTAAGACGTTCTAATTTTTTCCCCAGTTAAGTGATCTGTGATTTTAATTGATTTAAATTAAATAAGTACAATGCAAGACATGGTGTTAGACGAACCAACCAAGATAAGAAAAGCCTTAACATCGGAGTTTAAGGAGCAAATCGACTCTACTATTTTAATGAAACCTGTTTTGAATAAGGAACCAATGGCCTCTTCATCAGATCAAGTCGATCAAAAGTTTCCTTTTACATGTGATACGTGTAAAAAAGTATTTACTAAAAAATATATGTTATTAAGACATATGAACTTACATTTAGGAAAAAAACCCTCTGAGTGTGATAATCTGTTTACTGCAAAGAGTGCTTTACGGGATGATATGCTAATTCATCCAAAGTCATCTGCCACATATAAGTGTGAGAAATGCAGTAAGACTTTTTCGCGAAAAAATGTATTAGTTAGACACATGAAATTTCATTTAGAAAAGAAACCTTTTAATTGTAAAATGTGTTCGAAATCTATTGTGCAGAAAAGTGACTTACAAAAGCATAACTTAGTACATTCTAAACAAGGAGTTGTGCATAAATGTAATGAATGTGATAAAAAGTTTTTACGGGAAAAAAATTTAATAAATCATACTATGATTCATAACACCCCTAAGCAAAAGCAAAGGAATATTGAACCATTTACCAGACACTATAAATGTGTCGATTGTTCTGAAATATTTAATCACAGATTTGACTTAGTGAAGCATAGAAAAATTCATCTCTCGCCCAAAGAACATATATCTGAACAGCGGACTGAACTTTTAAACCATTTACAGAATTTATTACTACGTATAGACACTTTACAAAATGCTATAAAAAATGAAACTATTCCTTTTTGAAATATTGACCTTACCAATTTATTTGAACTATACATATTCTTGTATATACTAATGTATGTGTTTAAATAATTAAATAAATAATAGATAAGTGAAAGAGTTTTTGTGTTTTATTTTTCAATATGATTATATTATATCACTATTATGTGAATGAATGGACTTGTAAATTTATACACTATGTATAAAAGTAAATTTCTTGAACTTTTACAAGAAGTAAAAATTTAATACAAGTTACTTAAATTATATATTTAATAAATTTTTTTTAATATATTATTGGTTCACATATGATAGTTAAATTAATATGCTATTAAACATATAATTTTGTATAATCTATATTATTAATTTTCTTTAACACATATTACTTTTTTACAATAAATCGATTTAACTAATTATACATTTGTGTAATTAAACAAACTTATTTTTCTAAATATATGTATCGATAATTAATTTTTATTATTTACATACACATGATTATACTTTTTATCGTACGCGATTAACTATTTATACATTTAATAAGCGTTGCCATACCCGCTTTTATAAATAATTAGATATTATAAAGCATACGGATTTCACATAAACAAGCAATATACATTTTCGTTAAATGAACAACTTGAATCTTTAATCTATAACGTCATATTTACTTTTAAACTTGCTTTTAACTGTAACCATCACTCTTTTTTAACCTATGTTAGTAACTGTTTAGATATAATATAATCAGTTTACTGTTGACTTTTGTCGTGACTGAACCTTTTACTGTTTGTTATTTCAAAATGGCTTATGAATTAGATAGGATTAAAGGTCGTGTGAAGAAATGGCTTCTTCAACAAAGTTTCAACGGTTAGATAAACCTATGGAAAATTCTGATTTTTATAAACATGAATTTTTACCCAAATCTAATATACAGGAGAACTATGAAACACTATCACCTACCATGGACTTGTATGCTGCAGAGCCTAAGATTGCCAAGGATTCTACAACCCCAATATTTTCTAACTGTGATAATGACGAAACGTCTTTCCCTGACACCTGCTGTGAGTCTACCCCTGCTACAGGCTTTTTGGATACAATGTTTAAGGATCTAGATTTTAAAAATTTGGAAACATACCTTACCTCACCGACTACAAGCGATTTAATTTCTTCAAATGAACCATCAACTAGCATTACACATAGTAGTGAACAATTATATAACATATCCCCTCCCATCGCATGTGTGAATAACATTTCCAAAACCAAACATGGTAAATCTCGCATTCTTGTCATGTTTCGGATTAAACTTGCTGATTTTATATTTTTAACTTTAAAACGACATTATAAACAGTATTATGTACATATTGAAGAGATCAAACACAATATATTTACAAATGAAGAAATTTCATTAACAAATAGAATTTTTATGGATATTTCAACATGGTATGAATTCCAATATAAAATTTTTGGTTTTAATTTAAAATATAAAAGTTCATCGTTTATAGCTAACAATACAGTATTAGTGTTAAATTATAATAATTCTATTATGCAAATAAAAAATTTAAAGAATTATACACATTGTGTTTTAAACGATTTTCAGTTAGAAAATTTTAAAGAAAAAGCTATTGATTTTAATAGCAAACTTATTAAACACTTGTATACAGTTCATCTACCGCAGTTAATTAAGCAAAAATGCACACTCGTTAATTTACCTTCTGAAATCGAGCGTGTTTTACTAACGAAACTTATCTCTTCTATTGAGGATAATGTACTGGCAATATTAAATCAAATTTATGAATGTGTAAGATGTATATTTAGACACCAATCCCAAAGTCTACATACATGTTTCACCTTTAATAAACGTGAAAGATTTAATCACTTAGGGGATATGATTTTAATGCTTGTAAATTTTGATTATGTTATTTCAATCTTTTTAAACGGAGTTGAATGTATCAGTGAAAACTTTTTACGTAACATTAATGTGGAATTTATTCGAAATGTATTATTTAAATCCTAAAAATAAAATATTTTGCTTTAAATATGTGTGTTTATTTAAATAAAATGTGTGTGTTTATTAATATTGTTTAACTTGCAATTTAAGATTAATAATTTCTGTTATATGTTTATAACAGAAACATGATAACATAGTATGCATACACACACGCTAGTAAAAATAAAACTATTTTAAAAGTTTTTAAAATTTTACAAGATAACAAAATTATTTTTCAGTTAAAAAAGTTTTATAAATTTACAATTTTAAATTTAAAACTTAATAAATGTATTTCATACTTTATCAATGTTGATTCGTCTTGTAAGTTAATAATATATAATGATAACATACTATATAGTTGTTATGTTACTACATGTACTTATAAAAATAATTTAAACATGTTATATTATTGTAAAGTTTTTTAAAAAATTGCAAAGTAACTTAATTAAATTATAAATAAACAAAATAATTAATTTTTAATTAAAATAAATTAACAAAAATGAAAAAATTATTTTATAAATGTTTTAAAATACTTAATTTTAATAAATTGTGTCTATGTATATATATATATGTGTGTATGTACCTATATACATGTGGAACTTTAGTTAAGTAATAGAAATTCTCACACTTTGTCATTAGAAACCCTATATTCTGATAATTAATAACAATTAGCTTTAAATTAAAGAAATAGATTAATTTATACTTACAAATATAGCCCACTTATAATAGCACATCCATCTTACATAGTTACTTCAGACATTATGCTTGTTACTATCCTAGCAACAGGATGTTTTTGTCGTACCACGTGATTTCCTTTAAAGTCACGTGATCATGAAGATAACAGTTAAACACAACGTGTTTGACATTTTCACTTCTGCTATAGAAGAGGCTTGTTTAGTAAGTTATAATGTCCTGTATTCTTTATTTTACACTTTATTTTACAATTTATTAAGAAGATCTAATTCAAATAACGTTTATATTGCAAACGTAAGGTAAAAGCACTAAATTATTGTTTTAAAAGCCTTTTATTTTGTAATTCTATCGACCATAAGATGATATAATACATTTAAAATCTTACTATTGGGTTTTATTTTAGCATAAACATTTTTTATTCAACTGGCTATTGCTTTTAGAAGTAACTTAATTTTCTTACACAAGCGGAAAATAATATTTCTTCATTAATATATCATGTTTACAAAATTTTTAAGTTATATATAATATAACTTGTAAATACATAGTATATTTTTATACTATAAGTATCTATAAGTATATGTATACTTACATGTTATTTAAGTATATAAGTATACTTATAGATTTGGTATAAAAATATACTATGTATTTACAAGTTATATTATATATAACTTAAAAATTTTGTAAACATGATATATTAATGAAGAAATATTATTTTCCGCTTGTGTAAGAAAATTAAGTTACTTCTAAAAGCAATAGCCAGTTGAATAAATAATGTTTATGCTAAAATAAAACCCAATAGTAAGATTTTAAATGTATTACATCATCTTATGGTCGATAGAATTACAAAATAAAAGGCTTTTAAAACAATAATTTAGTGCTTTTACCTTACGTTTGCAATATAAACGTTATTTGAATTAGATCTTCTTAATAAATTGTAAAATAAAGTGTAAAATAAAGAATACAGGACATTATAACTTACTAAACAAGCCTCTTCTATAGCAGAAGTGAAAATGTCAAACACGTTGTGTTTAACTGTTATCTTCATGATCACGTGACTTTAAAGGAAATCACGTGGTACGACAAAAACATCCTGTTGCTAGGATAGTAACAAGCATAATGTCTGAAGTAACTATGTAAGATGGATGTGCTATTATAAGTGGGCTATATTTGTAAGTATAAATTAATCTATTTCTTTAATTTAAAGCTAATTGTTATTAATTATCAGAATATAGGTTTTCTAATGACAAAGTGTGAGAATTTCTATTACTTAACTAAAGTTCCACATGTATATAGGTACATACACACATATATATATATACATAGACACAATTTATTAAAATTAAGTATTTTAAAACATTTATAAAATAATTTTTTCATTTTTGTTAATTTATTTTAATTAAAAATTAATTATTTTGTTTATTTATAATTTAATTAAGTTACTTTGCAATTTTTAAAAAAACTTTACAATAATATAACATGTTTAAATTATTTTTATAAGTACATGTAGTAACATAACAACTATATAGTATGTTATCATTATATATTATTAACATACAAGACGAATCAACATTGATAAAGTATGAAATACTTTTATTAAGTTTTAAATTTAAAATCGTAAATTTATAAAACTTTTTTAACTGAAAAATAATTTTGTTATCTTGTAAAATTTTAAAAACTTTTAAAATAGTTCTATTTTTACTAGCGTGTGTGTATGCATACTATGTTATCATGTTTCTGTTATAAACATATAACAGAAATTATTAATCTTAAATTGCAAGTTAAACAATATTAATAAACACACACATTTTATTTAAATAAACACACATATTTAAAGCAAAATATTTTATTTTTAGGATTTAAATAATACATTTCGAATAAATTCCACATTAATGTTACGTAAAAAGTTTTCACTGATACATTCAACTCCGTTTAAAAAGATTGAAATAACATAATCAAAATTTACAAGCATTAAAATCATATCCCCTAAGTGATTAAATCTTTCACGTTTATTAAAGGTGAAACATGTATGTAGACTTTGGGATTGGTGTCTAAATATACATCCTACACATTCATAAATTTGATTTAATATTGCCAGTACATTATCCTCAATAGAAGAGATAAGTTTCGTTAGTAAAACGCGCTCGATTTCAGAAGGTAAATTAACGAGTGTGTATTTTTGCTTAATTAACTGCGGTAGATGAACTGTATACAAGTGTTTAATAAGTTTGCTATTAAAATCAATAGCTTTTTCTTTTAAATTTTCTAACTGAAAATCGTTTAAAACACAATGTGTATAATTCTTTAAATTTTTTATTTGCATAGTAGAATTATTATAATTTAACACTAATACTGTATTGTTAGCTATAAACGATGAACTTTTATATTTTAAATTAAAACCAAAAATTTTATATTGGAATTCATACCATGTTGAAATATCCATAAAAATTCTATTTGTTAATGAAATTTCTTCATTTGTAAATATATTGTGTTTGATCTCTTCAATATGTACTGTTTATAATGTCGTTAATACTGTTTATTACTGTTTATAATGTCGTTTTAAAGTTAAAAATATAAAATCAGCAAGTTTAATCCGAAACATGACAAGAATGCGAGATTTACCATGTTTGGTTTTGGAAATGTTATTCACACATGCGATGGGAGGGGATATGTTATATAATTGTTCACTACTATGTGTAATGCTAGTTGATGGTTCATTTGAAGAAATTAAATCGCTTGTAGTCGGTGAGGTAAGGTATGTTTCCAAATTTTTAAAATCTAGATCCTTAAACATTGTATCCAAAAAGCCTGTAGCAGGGGTAGACTCACAGCAGGTGTCAGGGAAAGACGTTTCGTCATTATCACAGTTAGTAAATATTGGGGTTGTAGAATCCTTGGCAATCTTAGGCTCTGCAGCATACAAGTCCGTGGTAGGTGATAGTGTTTCATAGTTCTCCTGTATATTAGATTTGGGTAAAAATTCATGTTTATAAAAATCAGAATTTTCCATAGGTTTATCTAAACGTTGAAACTTTGTTGAAGAAGCCATTTCTTCACACGACCGTTTAATCCTATCTAATTCATAAGCCATTTTGAAATAACAAACAGTAAAAGGTTCAGTCACGACAAAAGTCAACAGTAAACTGATTATATTATATCTAAACAGTTACTAACATAGGTTAAAAAAGAGTGATGGTTACAGTTAAAAGCAAGTTTAAAAGTAAATATGACGTTATAGATTAAAGATTCAAGTTGTTCATTTAACGAAAATGTATATTGCTTGTTTATGTGAAATCCGTATGCTTTATAATATCTAATTATTTATAATGGCAACGCCTATTAAATGTATAAATAGTTAATCGCGTACGATAAAAAGTATAATCATGTGTATGTAAATAATAAAAATTAATTATCGATACGTATATTTAGAAAAATAAGTTTGTTTAATTACACAAATGTATAATTAGTTAAATCGATTTATTGTAAAAAAGTAATATGTGTTAAAGAAAATTAATAATATAGATTATACAAAATTATATGTTTAATAGCATATTAATTTATCTATCATATGTGAACCAATAATATATTAAAAATATTTATTAAATATATAATTTAAGTAACTTGTATTAAATTTTTACTTCTTGTAAAAGTTCAAGAAATTTACTTTTATACATAGTGTATAAATTTACAAGTCCATTCATTCACATAATAGTGATATAATATAATCATATTGAAAAATAAAACACAACAACTTTTTCACTTATCTATTATTTGTTTAATTATTTAAACACATACATTAGTATATACAAGAATATGTATAGTTCAAATAAATTGGTAAGGTCAATATTTCAAAAAGGAATAGTTTCATTTTTTATAGCATTTTGTAAAGTGTCTATACGTAGTAATAAATTCTGTAAATGGTTTAAAAGTTCAGTACGCTGTTCAGATATATGTTCTTTGGGCGAGAGATGAATTTTTCTATGCTTCACTAAGTCAAATCTGTGATTAAATGTTTCAGAACAATCGACACATTTATAGTGTCTGGTAAATGGTTCAATATTCCTTTGCTTTTGCTGAGGGGTGTTATGAATCATAGTATGATTTATTAAATTTTTTTCCCGTAAAAACTTTTTATCACATTCATTACATTTATGCACAACTCCTTGTTTAGAATGTACTAAGTTATGCTTTTGTAAGTCACTTTTCTGCACAAAAGATTTCGAACACATTTTACAATTAAAAGGTTTCTTTTCTAAATGAAATTTCATGTGTCTAACTAATACATTTTTTCGCGAAAAAGTCTTACTGCATTTCTCACACTTATATGTGGCAGATGACTTTGGATGAATTAGCATATCATCCCGTAAAGCACTCTTTGTAGTAAACAGATTATCACACTTAGAGGGTTTTTTTCCTAAATGTAAGTTCATATGTCTTAATAACATATATTTTTTAGTAAATACTTTTTACACGTATCACATGTAAAAGGAAACTTTTGATCGACTTGATCTGATGAAGAGGCCATTGGTTCCTTATTCAAAACAGGTTTCATTAAAATAGTAGAGTCGATTTGCTCCTTAAACTCCGATGTTAAGGCTTTTCTTATCTTGGTTGGTTCGTCTAACACCATGTCTTGCATTGTACTTATTTAATTTAAATCAATTAAAATCACAGATCACTTAAACGGGGAAAAAATTAGAACGTCTTAACGGCACAGAAACAGTATGTATATTATTTCAAATAAAACTTTTCATGAATATTTATTTAATTGTAGAGGGCGCGCATGCTTAAAATAATTAAAAATAGCGTCACGTGATATATATCTTATACAGAAATTAGTCTGTATGTTAACATAAGTAATTAGGTAAAGTATCTTTTATTATACAGTGGGTGATTTAATAAGTTAAGTACAAATTTATTTTCCATATTTTATGTAAAAGTAAACAAGTAATATTTTATTATGTATTCATCATGGCTCAAAATACAAATTTAAATGTGTGAAAATACTCGTTCATTATATGGTATTGCTAATTAAGTTACATATCACGAAAAAAAAAACATAATATTCAATTTAGTGAAAGAATTTTTATACTTTAAACTATACAAGAAGTATCGTTATCAGTAAGAAAACAGGGATGTTATCTGCAAATAAGTAGTTTCCTGTTTTTGCTCTGGTAGACAACAGATCTATTTTCAAACTCGATAATCTTTATAATATTCGCTCAGTTTTGGTTTAAAATCTTAAATAATTTATCAAGTAAAGGGTAGTATTTTGTATACAATATGTAAGTTATATTATAATAATGGTACACATGTTTAATGAAATAGTATAAAATCCTTAATTTTTGTAGAAAAATAAAACAAGTTTCTACATTTTCTGAATAAAAATTGTAAAACTTTCCGAAAACTAAACTTATTTATTCCTGATACATAAATAAAAAACAGACACATGATGAAAAACTAAACAAATATTTATTAAATATAAAACATTTCTACGTTAATTTATAAATACATTGCTCAAATGCTTATTATAAAAGTTTACATTCATAGATTCAAAAAATAAATAAGTATAATTACATGTACATTTCTCTAGCAGGTTTTTCACAAATTCCTTAATGTTGAAATTTAACAAAGCACTGTCTGCGCACCAGTTAAACTGTTTTCTTAAATTATATCTCATACATTCATGATCCATTTCTACTGGTTGGCCGATTGAACATAAATAACAGTCAAACGTGCGATATACTGATCTCTCTAATTCATGATCGAAACATTCTAAAAAATAGTCCATCACCTCTTCCTCTGTAAAGTGAGAACATTTACATATTTTTACGTTTTTTAAAACATAAACAGGTAAAAGTTTTGTTAAAAAAGTTTGAATAAGACATTCGCTAATTTCAATACAGTTTTTCTCTAGTTTGAGAAATTGTTCTTTTGTAAGTAGTAAACAATCAGGTTTCAATAGTTTTTGCAGTATGCATGATTCCTTATCCACATAAATCGTTAGTAAGTCGTTGTTAGATACGAATGTTTCTTTTTCTGCAGAGTCAAAAAAATTTTGTCATTCTCGTTTAAAATTTATCAAAGGTTGCGCACGATATTGTAATTCCTTCATTTGTAGGGTACATTTTACCACTATTCTCAAATTCTTTAAATTTTTGAATGTGAACGTTTAACTCACAGTCCTTATTCATTTGCACTTCGACAATCGTATCCTCCCCTAAAAGTCCCAATGGTATGGGGTAAAAACGTCAAAATACTGAAATATTCTACTAAATTCGCTGATTTCTGAAATTTCATAGTAAGATGTGTTAAGCGAAGTAGTCATTTTTAGGTTTAGAAGTATCCAAAAAGCAGGGTAAACAGATAGGTGATCAAGCAAATATACAGCAAGGTTTTAAGTAATTAGAAGAATAATCGTTTAAGTCAAAACTTTAAACAGTAAATTAATTATGGTGTTCAAGCTTCTTATATTGCTATTCTTATCGTTGTAAAACAGGATGTTATTCTATAAATGTCGTCATATCCTGTTTTATTAACTTGAAAATCTTAGGAAAAAAAAGTAACATTGTGTTAGGTTTCATTATTTATATTAATTGTACGGCCATTGTAGCCATCGTAGCGTAATTGGGAGCGCATTGGAAAGCTAGCCAAAAGGTTGACAGTTCGAATCCGAGCATAAACATAATGGTAAGTTAAACTTTCTTTTTTAAAGTATACAATTAAAAATTCTATTACAGTATCCTTAAACCTCAATTGGTAAGTTAAAATTTGCTGTATTATATAATTTATGTTACAAAATCTCTTGTATGCAAATTGGTAAGATACGCTTTGCTTTGCAAGTTTATAAAACCAACAAACCAACCAACCTTTTATAAGGTTATTTTATATGTTATAAATACATTCCAATGTGTTTGTAAGTTTAAACATTAAAGTTTATCGTAAAACTTAAATTATTTTACAAAATTTATAATATCATTAGTACTGTATAGTAATAATCCAATATGTTCAGTCACGTGACAACTTTTCTTATATATCTTAAATCGCGTCTAATAAACATGGTCTCATGGTGTGTTCGTTTAAACCTACTGCAAATCAACACATCATGAGATCATTTTGTCAAGTTCGAGGTTCGAACCCCGCTTCATTTACATGTTTGTTAAAAGATAATAATTTTTAACAAGGGAGTACGCTATTTCAAAGTAAAAGTTGTAGTCGAAATTTAATATTTTCTTAATTTCTGTGAAGAAAAAAGAATGTTTTAAAACGTATGCACGTCTTGTATTTTATTACAATTAGTTCACTTCGTATATGCATGCTTGTGTACGTAACAAATAGTTCACTGTGTGTCTGTCTGTCTGCCTACCTGCCTGCCTGCTTGTCTGTGTGCCTGCCTATCTGCCTATATGTCGGTTTAAAACTATAATTATTTACATGTGTCACTTTAAAATTTTTGTTAAGTGCTACGCTATAACTAAATATTTCCATTGTAAGCAGTTTGGTAAGAAACTTTAAAATATTTTATTAAGTGCTATGCTTTAACTAAATATTTTCATTGTAAGCAGTTTGCTAAGAAACTTTAAAATTATTTATTTAGCGTTATGTTAGAACTTAAATTTCTATTTCATATTCCTTTGCGAGCACTATGGTAACACATTTTAAAATTATTTATTAAGTGCTATTCTATAACTATATATTTCCATTGTAAGCAGTGGTAAGTTACTTTATTTTACACCATGCTATAACTTAAATTTCCATTATAAGCAGTATGATGAGATACTTTAGAATATTTTATTCTATACTATGCTATAACTTAAAATTCAGAAGCAGTCATTTTAAATTCCATAATTTTCATACTTACCGATAGAGGGCGACACCACTTTAAACTTTATCTCTCCTAAAATTTAAAAAAATAAATAAATAAATAAAATAAAAATAAAAAATTGGGGGGGGGGGCGCATGGGGTAGGGGGGCAAGGGTAGGGGGGGGGGATAGTGGTCATACTCTACCATCACCGATAGCTCGTACTATAAGACAATTTTAAAAACTTTAAATTAAAAAAAAAATGGGGGGGGGCATGAGGTAGGGGGATAGTAGTCGTACTCTACCATCACCGATACCTCATACTATAAGACAATTTTTTAAAATTTTTAAATTTTTAAATTAAAAAAAATTGGGGGGGTTGGGGGGGGACATGGGTAGGGGGTTGATGGGGAGGTAGGGGGAGACAAAAAATTTCCACCGCCGCCGCCTGCTGCTGAGGTAGAACTGTCATCCTCCCTCTACTTATATATGTTTTTGCTACTGGTGGTTCTTACTATTTATCTTTTATTTTTCTGTGACTGAAAGAGACTGAAGAAGGTACTCCTTTTATGTAACCTTGAAACACCTGTATGAAAAATTTATTTTGGATGCTTGTGCTTTTCATTATATATGTTTTTACACACTTATAATGTGTTTACTAAAAGCTACTTTAAGAACGTGTAAAACAATAAAACTGTTTATTTTATAACTATTAATGAGTCAAAAAACTTCTCATTTGACCCCTCTGTAACAGAAAAATATTAATTCTTTTATACCCCTCTTAATCCATTTACATCATTGTCGCACATATGTGTGATAGGAATTTAATTTTTATTCAAAAAGTCCGAATGCATAGGGAAATTTCGAAAGAAGAATTTTTACTTCATGTAAACGCGAAGTGTCTATCATTAAATAAAGCAAAAATTACTGTGATTTGAAATCACATTATATAGTTTTAAATTAGCTGCTTTTACTTTAATAAATATCCCTTTCTATAATTCATTTATTACAGTTTTGCTAAATTTTATTTAAACTCTTTGCGTTCCTATCACTGCAAATCCCTGAAACACATTTTACTCAAAATACAACGCTTTATAAACGCTTGAGGTGTCAAGATGTGTTTCCAATCTGTTTAAGGCATTCTCAGGTGTTTGAAAATGTGTGGTAAAATGCGTTTACCGAAACTCGGCTGTCACTTTGGTAAAGATTTAATGGAAAGCGAAACACATGCGTATAACAGAACACATTCAAAACACATTTCAGTTAACGCCATGTTCAATGCAATATTCAGACATTTTTCTTCGGCTAGGATTCGTGAAGATCCGTGGAAGAAATTGTACTTTCAAAAAATCTGAAATGTTTGCTGTATATTTGTTTTAAATGTTTCTACGTGGAGAAAAAGTGCGTAATAACTTTATTTCTTACAGCCAAAGATGACGTCATTGTCGGGGAATGTATACATTTGATAATCCTAAAAATAAAAGTTAATTAAAAAAATAAATATTTAAAATATTGGAAAAAATAGAAGATTTTGGGAAATTATAATTTTTCACATTAAATGTGAAAAAATATTTTTTTCCACATTGTTATCTATATTTTATGTACTATGATATATAAAATTTAAAAATAAATGTTATTAGTGCAGTGTTGCAGTGAGAAACGTTGGCTCTCGCTAAGTATAGCTAAAAGTGCTTTGCCAGGGCTACGCGCTATGTTGCGCAGGCCGCACAGTCAACCTCCCCGAAATAAAAGTTCTGAAAGCACTGATCGTGATAGGTCGCTATTTTTTTACGGTCGCCAAAATGTTGTTGCATAAAAAAATGATAGTATAAGAATTTTGAATATCGTTTAAGGAGGGGACCAATATTTTCGTGCTGATACCCATCACCAGTGTTGAATTCAAGGGGTACCCAGGCGGGGACATTCATCCCCCCCCCGGGAGCACTGAAATCAGTGTTGAATTCAGGAGGTGGCCCGGGGGAGGACATTCCCCCCGGAGCTTTGAAATGTTCCTCGGAAGATTTGAGATTTTATTATTTCAATGGTAAAAAAGTTGACCCCCCCCCACCCCCCGGAGAAAACTGTCTGAATTCAACTCTGATTGAAATACCCCCCCTCCCCCGAAAGATTTGAGATTGTATGCTTTTAATGCTTAAAAGTGCAATTTTTCCCCCGGAGCCATAGAAATCCCTCCCAGAGAAAAGGGTCTGAATTCAACTGTCCAGCACCTTTAAAAAAGAAAAAAAAAGAAAAGCTCCTACAAAAATCCCCAACGACTCCAGTTCACCGAGCTCTCAGTGCTCCAGTTAGCCAAGTTCAGACGCATGCGCACAGGTACTGTTATGGTTTTCAAGCTATTGCATCCTTCCGCTTCCGGTCCGCCATTGATCTGCAATCGTCACGTGTTTCTGTGTTTTTGTGTATACGTTAAATGCGACCCTAAACCGTATCCAGCCATGTTAATTTTATTTATTTAATTTTGTTCGAAGTGTTTCTCAGAAAAGTACAGATTTTCCTGGACAAAATTTGTTGAAACTATCCACAGGGAGGATTTCTTGGTGTGATCAACCGTCGCGCCATTAAGTTTTGATTATTTTCCCGGCAAAACATTTGCAGTGTAAGTTTTTCTATATTATTTAAATTTTTTGTCGTAGGAATTATATATGCATGGATATTAAAGTTCTAGATTATTGTTTTTTGGTAAACCGATGTATTTATGTGTATGATTTTTATAAAATAGTGTTATTTTTTGCACCTTGTGACTTATGTTTTGATGTTGACTGAAATGTAACAATCGTCAAAATGCATGCTGAAGTTAATTACGTTTTTTTTTTTAAATTTAATTATTTATTGACGTTTTTAATATTTACATAAGGGTATAAATACACATAATATGCATGGTTATTTATTTTTAATTTCTTGCAAACTTTAAACAATTATTAATTAATATTAGATTTTTAATTATGTTTATCAAAACATTATATACTAGGACCTATTTCTTTTTCTCTTTAGCTTACGTATTTTATCCAACTAGAATGCCGTTCTGACTCGTTTTAATTTCTAAAAAAATCTGTTTACAATTTATCTAATAATTAGATTGTCCTTCAAACACTTTATTTGCGTGAATAATATTTAAATGCATTATCTCTTTGATTAATTAACTAATTAATTTTTTATTACTAGTATTAGTTCTTTTATAATAGAAATTCGTTTAAAAATTACTATTAATTTTTGTCCCTTTATTTTTTTTTAATTAAATGAAAAATAACGAGTGTAATTAAATATTTTTTGCATAATATTAATTTTTTTTCTGTTAATTAAGAAATAGAAATTAATGAACTGAATCTGAAAATGCACTTGCACCCTTAGTAATGTTTATTAGGACTCGATAACAATAAATTATTTTTTGTTCAAACCTCCTTTTACATTTCCTTGACAAAATTTTGCAGATTTTTATTTTAGCATGAAGTGAAATCTAGCTTAACATTAGAGCTAAAAAAATCTTATAATTTATTTAAGGAAGGTTACTATTTAATTTATACAATACGTTTCTGTATACTGAATTTATTTTTATATAATAAACTTGTCTGCATTTCATCATTTAAAAATAACTTATTTTTAATATTTTACTTATAGTCTTTGCACATAAGAAAATGATAATTTAAATCTAACACACATTTATTATATTAAGTTTGTAAACGTTATTTATTATCAGATTCTTTGTATTTTTTACCACTTTGGGTTTTCTCGGAATATAATTACTAATATGCATAATACTCATATCCATAGAATAAACAATAGTAATATAAAAAAATGTACTATTGTAATTTAATTATAAATTTACAACAGTGTTTGCAGATCTAAAATAATATGTGACATAACTTTGATTTTTGAAGTAGTTTTCAATTCTTTATTTATTTGCTTACATAGTATGAACGAAGAGATAACAATGTTAGTGCCAGAAATTGTCATTTTTGAATGATTTAGTAAATAAAATGACCTGCTGTATTTTTTTCAATAATTATTTTCAAAATAGTTACAACAAGCTGGGAATACTTTTATTTCAGCTAAATATAATGCATGTGTCTTCCAAAACATTATTATTAAAATACTAATGTTAGTTCATCATGCAGATATGGTTGTATCGCAAAATTTTAAGCTTTACAAGTAGACATTTTATTTCCTTTCACACGGAGTGTGCTTCAAGTTAGAGATATTAATGTAGTAAAAATGCACTGATACCTAATAAAGTAGGAAACTGTTGAGATCACTATAATAGATTATATATTTTTAATGGTGATATATCCCAACAATATTTTTTACTTTGTTTATATTGTTTAAAGGGCATAAATGGAATATACAATACAATTAAAATTTGCTTTTCAACCATAATAGAGAACCATTTGGTAAAGCTAGGCAAGCTTTCATAATTTTTTCAAAATTAATGTTTGGCAATTGAAAATGAAAAATACAATTGAAATGATTATGAAATTGAATGATATGTTGGGAACTATAATGTTAAATTTAGGAAAAGCTAGTGAGGAAATTATAATACTGAAAGGTTAAATTTTTAATAGAAAAAATTATGGTACTTTTGTGTTATAGTGGCTCCGAGGATGAATCGTCAAGCGACCAAGATTTATGTCCAAATTATAAATCATATATGACATTATATAATATATTATTTAATATAATTTGTGAATCATATGACACAGTTATAGTCAAATATGATGTAGGGTAGATGTGCCAGTAATGGACACCCTTAAGGAATTTCTTTAAAAATTATTTTTTAATTAATAGTTATAATTATTATTGTCCAATTTTTTTAATATTATATTAATCTATCAACAATATTTAATCATGCTCATAGTCACATTTCCCAATGTGGATCCAAATTTAATTATAAATAACAGAAATAAATCAAAACACCCTAAATTCCAGTAATGGACACCCTCTCTTCCAGTAATGGGCCACCTCTGTTCCAGTAATGGACACCCCACCAAAAAATAATAGGTAATTGATTTTATGATTGTATTTAAAACCCGAATTTAATGAAAGCATAAATGAAATAAAATAGTTGTTTTCAAATAAATTTAACAATTAGGATATCAATAATTAATAAAATATTTATGAGAATAATTCACTGTTTAAATTAATTATTGTTATTATCACAAGATCAATATTTTAATTATTTTAGATAGAAGGTTTAAAATACTAACTTTCAAAGAATGATATTTCTCAAATTATTAAGTCATTGAGGGGGGGGGGAGGGGGTTTAGAAGGGTTGGTTTAACAAAAGAAAAAGATTTTTTTAAAAGTGCCTTGGAGTACCAGTGCATGGAATCATATTTATTTTTATTCTTAACAGTTAAACTTCCTAAAACTGCTTTATATAGTACTTTTAGCAATTTGTAAAAAATATATCAAATAAATGAAAGTGTAGGTTGAATGTTTTTTTAAATACTAAATAAAATTTTTTGAAAATAAAATATCAGAACTGACATTTGAGCCCCCTGATCCTGATTTACTACTTTCATTGCTACTATAAATTTAATATTATAGGGATTTTTTTATGTATGTAGTTCTTTTGTCAGAGCTGAATAATGAAACATTTAAGACAGAAAATAGATTAAGAACTTCGGTGACTTAAAAAATTGTCTTTTTTAAAAAGGGGAGAGTGTGAGCACCCTCATTTTCCCATGCCCTTAAAGATTATTCTCTGCTTCCTGATGGGTGTTGTTAAACACATTATAAAATATGCAAGGTACGGTTTACAAAATAATAATTTGATAGCAATCTTAGAAAAAATTATTAATTACATGAAATTAACAAAAACAGCTATTTATATAAAAATAATATATTATTACATTCTGGTAAGTAAAATTTAAAAATTAAATTTGACTATTTAGCTTTTCAGTTAAATAAAAAAAATATATATGCACTATGAACATTACTGAAATTGCTTTTTCAGTAATGTCCACATGGGGTGTCCATTACTGGAAATTGACTAATTAAGCATTCCAGTAATGGACCATGGTCCTAAAACCTGAAAAATAAATGAAATTTTGTAAATTGCCATTAGTATGTAAAATTCAAAGTTTTCTATTATTGTCTAAACAAAAACATGCAATTTTTTCAAGAAAATAAAAAATATATGAATTGCTTAAGTGAAGCCAGCTCTTAGCATGTTCATTAAGATTTTCACAGAAAATCTGTGGAACTGTGAAACATTATTTTCTGCTTCCTGATTGGTTTGATTAAGAGTGTCAACAATAACCCAGATTATAAAACAAACAAGGAGGAATTATGAAAAAAATATATAAAAGGCTAAATTATTATTGGTTATTTTTTTATAAATAAAAAACTTTGAATGTGGCCCATTACTGGCACATCTACCCTATATGGCGTAAATAATACAGAGGCGGATCTACTCCTTCATTTAGGGGAGGGGGGGGTCATATCTTCTTTCTTATCTTTCTGGGGCATGTGTGTGTGGGGGGGGGGGGGTCATATGTCTTCATTAGCAGTTTTTATATCTTAGATTCAAATTGACTATTTTCTGACATATAGGGTAGATGTGCCAGTAATGGACACCCTTAAGGAATTTCTTTAAAAATTATTTTTTAATTAATAGTTATAATTGTTATATTCCATATTTTTTAATATTATATTAATCTACCAACAATATTTAACCATGCTCATAGTCATATTTCCTAATGTGAACCGAAATTTAATTGTAAATAACAGAAATAAATCAAAACACCCTAAATTCCAGTAATGGACACCCCACAAAAAGTAATATAGATAATTGATATTATGATTGTATTTAAAACTAGAATTTAAAGAATGCATATTAATGAAATAAAAAGCTGAATTTGTATTGGTTATTTTTTTATAAATCAAAAATGTTGAAGGTGGCCCATTACTGGAAGGGGGTCCATCCATTACTCACACATCTACCCTACCCGAATTTATTTTCTTTCATAAGTGCATGAAATTTGCAGGTATATTTGTAAATATATAAAATTTGCATGTTTTATCCACAAACCAAAAAATCAGCTTCCCATTTTCTTTCAAGTACCGTAAATTGTATATATAAAAAAAAAAAACATTTATAAATATATATATTTATATATGTATAAAATATTTAATATATATGTACATAAACATATATAAACAAGCATAAAAGTTAATCAAGTTTGTTTTTATATTATTTGGCAACAAATCCCACTTTCTGTTATGCAATTTGTGCCAAGCTTAAAAAAAAAAAAAAAAAAAAAAAAAAACCTAAGGCCCCTGTACTGGAAATTAAATATCCATCAATTCAAAGTATAAATCCAAGCAAATTGAAAATGCTGTTCTCAGTCTTGTTATTTTATATTTAATAATTTTAATCTTTGTGCATTATGTAAAGCCTTTTATTTTTATTATTTATTTATCTGTCAGATCACTTTGAAAAAGTTATGAGCTAGTTTCAAAAGGACTGTTGGAAGCAATTTAAACAGACAGGTATGCCAACTTTGCATTCTCCAGGGGCTTGGAAAATTAAACAAAGTCTGAAGAGAATAAAGGGCATTGGCTGATCTAAGCTAACATCTTTCGTCTAAATACTGTCCACTCGGTAATTGTTTTTCATGTCATTAAATAACATATACTTATATGTACTATTTTGTACATTTTTATATTTATACATGTATTCCTTCAATATGTCATGTCTGTTAGAATATTATTTATCAGGGGTCGATCCAGTAAAAATTTGGGGCCTATTTAATTAGGGACCCTTCACAAAAATCTATTTAATAAAATGGGCACAAAAATCAATTTGATAAAATGGGCTCCTTCCCAAAATTCTATTACATAAAAACTTACTATTTATTATTTTGTGATGGTTTAAAATCTGTAATTTGTAAACAAGCAAGTTCACCAGAGAGGAAAACTTCAGCAAAAGGATTTTAAAAAGTTTGTTTATAAATGCTTGGTTTGAATTTGATTAACTGAATATCACCTTCCATTACAAAATGTTATTTTTCGCAAAAATATAATAAATTTCACAAAAATAACCTTTACTTTTCACAAAATGCCCCCCCCCCCCCCAAAAAAAAAAAAAAAACATGCATCGACCCCTGTTTATGGAGGAGCAAAAAAGTAAACATATATGCGTGAGAGCTTCTTCAAAAGGTTGAAATTCATCTTTTTAAAACCATTTTGTGTATTTTCTTAATTAATGCAAAATTGTAAAAAAATATCTGTTATAATATGATTAAATTATAAGAATATTTTATTAATGTATTGCTTGAAATAATTTCTGTATTTTTTCATTCCTGACGTACCTGATTAATGCAAATCTTGTTTGTTACTTGTATTATTGGTGGTACCTAAATATTATCCTGGCCAGGTCAGTTACAACTGCTATTATAAATAATATTTTTTTGTTATTAATTTATTATTGCTCATTTATTATTTATTTATTTTATATTTATCATTTTTAGCAATGTTATGTATCTAATAATAAATTACTGTTTTGTACATGATTGGTAACAATAAATAAGGTTGGCAATATATCTCCTGGCCCGGATAATACGCAAGTACTCTATTATTTCTTGGTAACAATATTAAATTTAAAAATGATTAAGGATGTTTGAGTTAGTGTTTTGAATTGAATTTTGGATACTACAATATAGGAGAGAAAAAACTTTTCAGGGGTCTGTCCAGACTTTTTTCCCAGGGTCCTGTTTTTGTGAAATTGTGAATAATTTTGTGAATTAGAAATGATCATTATATTCAGGTTCTTGTTTATACATTTTTAAGAAGATATGTGGATATAAAATACATACATTTTCTTTATATATATAAAAGTGACGTCAGATTTTATTTTTAAATGATTAATTTGTCAAATGTTCGATTTAAAGATGGAAAAATTTTGTGAAAAACCTATTTCTAAGACAAATAATTTTGTGAAGGGTCCTGTTTTCGGGAAAATAATTTTGTGAAAGGTCCTGTTTTGAAATGAGAAATTTTGTGAAGAGTCCCTTAAAGGACCCAATTTTTTCCTAAACAGATCCCTGACATTTGTCAAAAAACAACAATCGTTTAGAACTTGAGTTGTAAATTTAATGAAATATATATAAAAAAAGAAAAAACTGTTCAATTACAAATCATTTCAATAATGCTGGGAAGCCTCATGCTTTTTCATTTAAAAACTTGTCAACTAGTGTGGTATTATTCAATGGAATTTTTTTTTTTTCTTTGGTCGCAACAGCTTAGTCTGTTTCGCAGCCTAAGTAGAGTTAAACCTCAGAATAGTGCACATCTTGGGAAAGTAGAAATTCACTATTCAGAGTTAAAGTCATATGAATGGAATGTTGTCATATAAATTTTCATTCCTAGTAAATGTTGTGAAATGAAAATGTGTTTGCTGAGACGTCTGCTTTTCAAGAGTGTAAGTGTATAAGAGGGTGTGTGTGGAGAAAGAGATTTAATCCTTAGACATTTTGCCTACTCAAAACCTTGCAGTTTGCTTCTGAGCTGCTTTTAATCAAAGAAGAGCTATAAAATTGAAGGCTTATATTATGAGCATCTGAAAATTATATAAACAAAGTTGTTTAAAGTGTGTTTTCTTTCCAGAGGGATATTTTCTTTAGAATTTAAAAGGGAAAGGAAGTTTGCTTAAAGTTCTTTTTGGAAAATAATATATTTTGTCCCATTTATACAGCACTTTTAGATAATTTTAATTATGTATTTCTGGAGCAAAAATTACTTTGACGTGCATAGATTTAACAATGAGAATTGTTTTTTTCCTTAGAAAAAAAAAAAAAAAAGGTGGGGAATCTTACCAGTCAAGCTATCCAGAATATTTGTTTTTAAAAATTAATCACTGTATTTCAGTCAACTGGCTTTTTCGGAGGAGAGGGACAGGCCAAATTCTGGTAACCCGGTATTTGTATGGCCTCTTTTTTTCAGCTAAGTGTATTTTGTAAAGTAAATTTCTAAGAAATGTCTGTCACGTAATATGAATGTTTTATGTCTGGTGACTGATGTGTAGGACCTAACCAGTTTATTATAAAAATGCCAAATGTATTGTATGATCATGCAGCAATAATGGCTTGGTAGTAATCAAATCTGTAATGAACATTAGGTACTTCTTTGTTATAGGTGTCTTGGCAATTTTGCAGCAAATATAAACAATCATGAAAATGAAACAGCGACCAATGAAACAAATTTTCTAATCTGCACTTAGCTTGCTCTTCTCCAGCACACAAAAATTTTCTCTGATAAATTAAAAAATTGACGTTTCTAAAATTTCAAACATGTTTACTATTTTTAATTTACCAGCAAAAGAAACTTTTTCCCCAAAAAAAATTAATTTTACTATTTGAAAGAATTTGTGAAACTCATCATAATATGCAACTTATATATTAGAGCAAAAATAACTGGAAATACAGTACACAGTAGACTCTCTTAAATTTACATAGAGATTGTGCAGATTTTAGAATTTTGCAGATTTCTGGTCAGTTTTGTTTACATTTTTTAAACAGTAATTTGAATTTAATAATGCACTCGAAATTATAATGAATGCTTACAATAAAGTAAAATAATAAAAATTAAGAAAATTATTTTTTTTAATATTAAAAGTAAAGGTCAAGTAAATAATTCATAATACATAACTAAATATTCATAGTGATGAGATATTATTTCCTTGAATCATTCAGTGAAATTCTCCTTATAAATTTACACTTATAATTAATATCAAAATCTTTAAATAACAAAGTTTTCTTTCATGTTTAGTCATACTTAATAACCAAAAAGCTTGATAAATGTATTTGTTAAAACTATATTGCCACTGATATCAGGACTATCTTGAAATTCTTCAGAAATAAATTTATGCTTCCTTCATGAAAAAACAATTATATTAACTAGAATTCCATATTAAAATGTGTACAGATTGGTATAAAAAATTAAAAAAAACTTCATTGTTTACATCTGAAATGATGTGCAGATTTGAGGAATGAGACTAATGAGTTAACAATTAGAATTGTTTTTTCCTTAGAAAAAAAAGATGTGGGGAATCTTACCAGTCAAGCTATCAGAATATTTGTTTTTAAAAATTAATCACTGTATTTCAGTCAACTGGCTTTTCGGAGGAGGGGGACTGGCTAAACTCTGGTAACCCTGTATTTGTATGGCCTCTTTTTTTCAGCTAAGTGTATTTTGTAAAGTAAATTTCTAAGAAATGTCTGTCACGTAATATAAATGTTTTATGTCGGGTTTACTTTACTACTGTACTATGTTGCAAAAAGAAGAAATGTGTTCACAAGGCTAACTAGTTCAATGGATTTTAAATACCTTTTTCTTTTGGAATTGTGATTTATGTATTACTAGAGTAAGGAACTGACTTCAGTCTGATTGTGCAAAAAAACTCTTAAATCTATACTTATAAAGATCTAACAATGTAAATAAAGATTGTCAGAAAGTGACTGAAAAAAAAAAATCCTGCCAAATTTAACCTTGCCTTTTTTTGTAACACACCCAAGACATTTAAATTTTTTTCAAAAGTAAAAGAATATTCTCGATTTTATCCTCCCCTCTAATTTTAATTATCATGTGGTCCGTACCTAAATCCAATCTTGTTTATATGAAATAGAGTTAAGTGGCAGTACATTACATATATAATGTTTTTGACTGTATGATATAAAGATATGATAGCTTTATAACATTATACATGCACATCCCCTAATACATAAAAATATCTAAAATTAAATATAAACTGGCAGTCTTGTATTATAATTTACACATTGAATGTGTCAGGAGATATATTAAGTATACAATTTAATAACTAAAAATTAAATGTAGTAAGATTTTTTTTTTTTTTAAGTAAATTTGTTTTTTGTTTAATTAATGTTAAAAAAAAAAAAAAAAAAAAAAAAAACATTTTTTAGGATGTAAAGTATTTGCATGTTTTCCATCATGTAGAGAGTTTTCAACTTAATTGATTACTTATGGTTTTAATTTCAGATAGCAATGACTATTTGCAGAATATAATGAAGTATCCTACAAATTGGCTTTTGAAGTACCTTAAGATTTGTTTGTATCACTATTATTTTAAATATTTTGTTATATAATTCATTCTTATTGTAGAATTTTGGATTTAATAAAATGTTTTGTTTCAGTAATCTATGAAATTTATCTGATTTATTGAATAAAGTCTGTTTTTGCACTTATTAATTCAATTTACATTCATTTTATATAATACAGGGTTCACACAATTATACCACAATTTTTTAACTGTAGAAAAATATTGTAAATTCTGTGAATAAACAAGGCAGTTATGATTTGATATATTTAAAACTTTTATTTGGATATATATTATTATTTTTTTTTTTTTTTTTTTTTTAAATGGAGTTTGCGAACCTTGTATATGTAAATATTGCATTTAAACTTTATATATCTATTATTTTAAGTGATTAGCATTTTATTGTGTAATGCATATCATTTTTTTTTGCTTTTAATATACCTTTTTGAATTTATTAATAAGTTTTAAAATATTGTGTAAATCTATTTAAATATTGAGTAATAGTAATAACCATTCTTAGAGACATTTTTTTGTACTATTGAAGGAAACAAAAAAATAAATATTGAAATGGCCAATATCTTGAATAAGTTTCCTAATAAACTACAGGTTTTTATTTTCCTCTTCCTCTCTTCTAAAAAACTAATATTATCATAAAATGTTACAAATTTCTTTTTGTCATTAATTTGTACTTAAGCAATATATTTTTATTCTTTTTAACTATATTTGAAACTTATATTTGGATATATATTTTTTTTTTCTTTTCTTTTGTGAGTGCAAACTGTAAAAATATTGGAAATTTAATTTAATCTCCATTTTCACTCTAAAAAAGTGGTTCCTAATTTGGGGTGTTGTACCCCCCCCCCCCCCCCCACACACACACAGGGGGGTAATTTGAATTTTTAGGGTGGCAATTCCATATTTGTTATACTCCCATTTCCTTATTAGTTATATTGTAAAAGTAATGTTGTAGACTAAAAATAAATGTTACACCTTCAAATTTCAAAAATAAAATGAAAAAAAAAAAGTTTTTTATCTAATTTTTGGAAAGTATTCCTTCAAAAGTTCAAAATACAATAACTACCAGAATAATGATATGAAAACATTTAGATACTTGTATATTTAAAATTACTCTGTAATTTTAATGATTTTAGATAACTTTTTTGAGTTTGCATTTAACGAGTTTTGTATGTCTTTTCATTCTGCAATATGTTAGATAAAGAAACTGTTACAAATGAAACTATTCAAGTGCATATTTAACATCTTTGCAACAAGCGTCCTTTACAGAATTTTGAATTTTTTATTACCAGTAATTTTGGTAAGAAAATTTTGCCTAATGTAATTGCTAAGTCTAATTTATTCACTATTCTGTGATTAAATAAATAAAGTTTTCAGTTCAAAATTACCGATAGGAACAATCAAGGATTCTGAGTGCTGTGCAGGTTATTAAAACTGACTGTTTTAACCCTTTATGCTCAGAGTTCTTTTAAAGGGGAAAATATATTAAATAAAAAATATTTGATTCATCCATTACCTACAGTATGTTTCAGGATCAATTTTAAATACTTTACTCTATCATCGACAGATACAATAATAGTCCTGTGAATCAAAAAATGAGATTTGCTCACCTATGTATCTCATTCTAGTTTCCATTTTCCTTCGTGATATGCAATGCTAAGTTTCTGTTGTGAAACATCTCAACACTTTTTAATTTTTTTACTTACATTTTAAGGTCTGGGAAATAATATTATTTGTCTAATTATGTTTTTTTTTTTTTTACTTTACTTTAAAAATGTTGACCTTTTGCTGCATATAGGAAACAATTGCAAACAGTGCACAAGACAAAAAGGAGGAGGTAGACAATAGACATATTTCTTCGAAATGAAGAAAATGCATTATAATAGCAGGGATCATTCTAGAACATAAAAAAGGGCAGGGCGCACATTACATAATAAGGGCAATTTTGCTGAAAAGGGCACATCATTTCATAAAAAGGGCATTTTTGTAATAAGCGCATATACGAATATAGTGGTAGAGAGGGAAGTCTAGCAACAGCTTAAAGTGCTCTTTAGTTTAAAAAATCCAATAACATTTCTAAATTTCCATAACTTTACCATTTGAAAAGTATTAAAAATGCAAAATGAAACTTATATTCTCGATTTTAATTGTTAAAATTGTTTACTATATTCACAGTCATTTCCCTCTTTTCCTACAACATTCAAAAACTTCTCTCTCTAAAACTTTTATTCACCAGATAACTTTTTCCCGGTTTTGGCAAAACTGGTTTTGAAAAAGCTACAAAATAAAAGTTCTAAAGCTACTTCTCAATTTTTTTATAAAACTTATTTAAGTTATCATGTGATCAAAGGCCAGAATGCCTGATCCAACCAGTATATTTTACTAGAGAAGGTGAAATTAATCAATGACCCTTAGTTACCCTTTATGTTCAATGGAAATAATGATAAATGGAAAGATGAATCGCTCAAAGTCAGAGATTAGATATACCAGGGCATTTCACAGAGAAATAAAAAGGAAAAGAGGAGTACTCCTGATGTACCTTACTAGCATTCTAAAAATAAAAGATAGGAAAAGAATTTTTGAAAGTACAATGCAAACAAGGCAGGATTCTCTGCAGGAATAAAAAGAGGATAGAATTCTACCTGGAAAAAGGGCTAGGAGGGTAGAATTCCACCGGGAATAAGGGCAGGGAGGGTAGAATTCCACCTGGAATAAGGGCAGGGAGGGTAGAATTCCACCTGGAATAAGGGCAGGGAGGGTGGGATTTTATCTAAAAAGGGCATGAGGGCTGGCCGCCCTTCTGAAACTCTCTAGAATGATCCCTGTAATAATATTTAAAATACTGCTTAAAATTAATAAAGTTATCCAGAAATGATTCTTGTTTATTGTGTTCATAGCTGCCAACTGTTCTGATTCTTTGGCACTAATAATTAAGGACAGAATTTTCTCCCCTTTCATATCGTAGAATTCTGTGATACAATAAGATGAAGAATTTTTTAAATAAAATAGTGATGCTAAAAAATCGTAGCAGTTGACAGCTATGATTGTATTTTGCAAATAGAGATATTAGCACCCAAAAACTTTTCACATGTATGAAAGAGGTGCTAAAATTAATCACAAAATATATCATTGCTATCATATTTAATGCCAAATGAGAGTCTCTTCAAGAAATTTTGTCAAGATAAAAGTACAGACCATGAAATACTACTTTTGTTTTACACCAAAGTAAATATAAGAAACAAACAAAAAAAAGACTTTTAGATATAAATGCGAAAATAAAGTTTATTTCATTTATAAGGTTATATTAAAAATGTATTACTGGTAACATTATTACTTGTTTCATAAGATTAAAACTATGTGATGTTACTTGTCATATGTATTACTTTTTAGGCTTTCACCATGTGAATTTACCATGATGAAAGATCTTTTTGATAAGAATTATATGTTACAGAGGGTAAAAATTATTTTTATCAAAATATAGTGAAAATACATTTTTACTAATAAAAGCTTTGAAAAATGCATTTATTGGCAGCAAATGTAAATATTTTCTAACTCTTCATTTTTGCATGAAAAATTTAGAAATACACCTTGCGTGGAAAAAATCAGCAAAGTTTGCGAAGTTAATACAAAGATGTAGATTGTCTATTTGAAGAAAATTTTTATTTAAAACTTCTATGCTTTTACAATCTGGTTTTGCATTTTGTACACCAAAAATTTACCATACAAAAACACACCATTTGTGTTGGTGTTCAATGTTTTTGTACTTTCAATAAAATTTTATGTAATCAAGTTGAATTGAAAGAATACTAGTTATTTTGATTTGCGTTTTTTAAGACAAAAAGCCCTTAAACATTGTTTAGTGCAAGGGTTTTTTTTTTATTATTATTTAAATCAGCTTGATCTTAATCATGATTTAAATCAACCACATATTAAAAAAAAACATTGCTTTCACTCAACTTTTTAAAAATTTAGATCAAGGTATTTTGTAATAAATGTTATGTTTTGCATAAAATGCATTGGAAAATTTAGGTATGTGAGAGACTGAAGACCCAAAGTCGATGCTTTTGTAATTTAAATTAAAATCTTAATAGATTACCATAAGTATTTACCTATTAGAAAATATTTGTCTTTTGTGAATTTTAGAATTAATACAAAAAAATGGAGACTTTCTGCAAAGTAAAGTTCTTAAAAAAGTATAGACCTTTCCAAAGTATTTTTATCTAAAATTTTCATTACAATATCTTTAGTTATTATTAACATGTAAATAACAAATTGTTCAATTTCCAATGCAGTTTATTTATAGAAAGATTTGGAAAATAAACTGTTGATAACTTTAAACATGTGCTATATCAATGTTTTAATGAAAGGTAACAATTAAACGTTTGATCCCTGACCTTTTTTCACTAATTTTGCATATCTATTGGTTCCACACTATGCAGGAAAATATTCAAATTCTTACACAGCATCAGCGTTTATAAAAGAGAAATGTTCCTCTGTAGTATACTACTTATAATTAAAGAGTAGGTTATTAGAATGCACAATAGGTCTGAAAGGATTAATTGTAAAAACTATTGTGAATGGAGAAATTTCCAATCAAAGTTGTTACTTAAAAAATAAAAAATGAGCGATATATATTGGATTAAATCGAATAAAAGTTAGATTTCTGAGTGTTTCTGTCATTTTTATTTTGATAATATATGTAACAGAAGGTAAAAATTTGTGGCATAGCAAAAATTTCCAATAATATTCATAGGTTCTATAAAAGTATACATGGAAAATTAAATAAGGTAGATTTTTAAAATCTTGATAAGACAAGCACATTTTTGTAAATTTAATGGGATTTTGTATATTAAGTGTTAGTAGTAATAATTGAGCTTTATTAATAAAATATATTTTTATAAAAATTTTAAAACATACATAATAAAATCTTTGAAAAAATGCCTCTGTTGGCAGTAAGTGTGAATATTTTAAAACATTTCATATATTTATAATTAATTTAGTGGCACACATAAATATTGTAAGTACCAAATTTGGCATTTCATTTAGTTTCTATAAAACATTACTGGTTTTTGCCATTTTGAGGATTTTTTTTACAGCTAGAATTATTTTCTTTAAACCTAAAATGCTGAAAGTTTATAAGGTAAGTACTAAAAAGCTATGTGAAAGCATAGATAATTGATGACATTGTACAGCCTATTTTATAAATATGTTTGCAACACAGATGATGCACTTTAGTGTTGGGCGATGACAAGATGCATCAATTCTCTCAATTGTATGGACATCTCGAGTGTGTTAGTTGTTTCTCAATGCTGTCAGTCTATAAACTGTTATTTCTATCTGATTCTCTCTCTGATTTTAAGTCATAATATCTCAGTGAAATGGCTTTCCCATCTTTTTTGTTATTAATTAAAATATGAGGAAGCAGAGTGTTTACGATTCAGGCTATAGGGGCTTTCGAGATACAGTTCTAGCTTTGGGTTTTTCCCCTTTAATCTCTAACTTTTTCTGGTTTTATCAACCTGAATTGACTGCCCGCAATGTATTTATCCTATAGTTGTAGGCATATGCATTTTCTATAGATACCTTTTTTATCAGCATTTGCCCAGTTTCTTCCAGCAGTTCTCCAGTTTATCCTCCCGTTCCTGTTTATATACACCTTAACACATAATGTTATACATTTTGGATTGCATTTAGAGCAGATAATCTGAATCTGATGCATATGCACCGGGAGGCATAGTTTCTGGATACAGTATAGCTTTGGGGGGTTTATTTTCTTTCTTTTCTCCCTAATTTCTTCTGGTTTTATGACCTTGGGTTGCTACCCACAGTGAATTTATCCTACAATTGACAATGTTGTAGGCTTATGCATTTCTTATAGGTACCCTGTTTTTTTAGCGTTTGCATCATTTCTTCCAGCAGCCCTCCTCCTTACTTCTATAGATTTTATTTTTCATCTCACTCCTCTTTCCTTTTCTCTGTTATCAAGATGCTGACAGCTTAGCTCCTCCTTACCCTTATATATATTTTTAATATTATCTTTACCCTTTACTCCACTCTGTTTCTGGGGTATTCGAAACAAGTACCATTAGGTTGTCCTCCTTAAATGTACCTTTACTTTTGCGGTAGGAGTCTTAGCTTCTCAGATATGAAGGGCTTTTGCCCCTTATATTCAAATTTACTCCTTTCCCTCCTTTATATTTTTTCTATGCTGGGTTTTTACCTTTTGAGGCTCATAGTCCTATGCCCTATCTTTCCCTAATTTTCTGTTTTATTTGGACAACATTTGTAAGCTTTAGCAGATTTTTGTCCCCACCACCATGTGGTACTTTTGTTATTTGTATGTTGTTTGTACACATAATATTTCTTGGTTTTCTTGTCATCTAATTATTCAATTTTTATGCAACTTTCATCATTGTACCTGTAGTCATTACTTCCCACCTTCTACAGTAGAGGACACTCAGTATTCCCTTTTTATTATCTTACCAGTATCTGTCCTCCTGCTAGTTCTACTTGCATCTGGCTTTATTGACTTTGCATTTGCCCCCCCCCACCTTTATTTTAGTTCTCATTCTCCCCGCTAGAGGGCCATCTCTTTCTTGCGCTTAAAAGAAAACATAAGATCACAGTTGGTTCTTAGAACATACAGTAATAAACATTATCATCAAAATAAGTAAGAAACAAATGTGATCTTAAATGTTTTTTTAAAAATGCGCAGAGGGTACCCTCTGTCCGGGAATATGCAAGGTCAATAATGCAAGATGCTAATAGAACTAGCAAAATAAAGGCCAGATGCTGGAAAGATAATAAAAAGGAAAGAATGAGTTTCCGCTACTGCAGAAGATGTAAAGTGATGTATAGGAGGAAAAGATTACAGGTACAAAGATGAAAGTTGCATAAATAGAAAACAAGAAATACTATGTGTACAAACATACAAATAACAAAAGTGCCACATGGTGGTGGGGGCAGAAATCTACTAAAGCTTACAAACGCCGTCCAAATGAAACAGAAATTTAGGGAAATATAGAGCATAGGCCCATGAGCCTAAAAAGGTAAAAACCCAGCATAGAAAAAATATAAAAGAGTCAAGGGGGTAAATTTGAAAATAAGGGGCAAAAGCCCTTACTACCTCAGAAACTAAGACCCCTATCAAAAAAATAAAGGCATATTTAAGGAGTACAACCAAACGGTACTTGTTTGGGATACCCCAGAAATACAATGGAATGAAGGTTAAAGATAATGTTAAAAATATATATATGGGTAAGGAGGGGATAAGCTCTCAGGGTTGTGATAGCGGGGAAAAAAAAGAAACGGAAGAAAAGAGGAGTGAGATAAAAAGAAAATCTATAGAAGGAGGAAGGGGGGGGGGGGCTGCTGGAAGAAACTAGGCAAACACTGAAAAAAGGGGTACCTAGAAAATGCATATGCCTACAATTGTCAATTGTAGGATAAATTCACTGTGGGCAGCGACCCAAGGTAATAAAACCAGAAGAAATTAGGGAGAAAAGAAAGAAAATAAATCTCCCAAATATAGAACTGTATCCCGAAAATATGCCTCCCGATGCATACGCATCACGTTATCTGCTTCAAATGCATTTCAAAATGCATAACATTGTGTTTTAAAGTGTTTAAAAACATGTGTTGTGAATGCGTTTAAAAAAGCGATGCGTGTAAAAAGTGTTTAAAACTACACCTCACGAACACATTATTTAGCACCAGGAGTAAAACATGTTTTACCACACGAGAACACTTGGAAACACATTATGAACGCATTTTATGCGTGCAAAAGTCGGCCCGTTTTTGTGTTAGTTTTGCGTTCTGTATTGTGTTGCCGGGATTTGCAGTGATTCCAAACAAATGAAAGGAATAAGTCAGCTTTTCTGCTGCTTAATGCTCCCACGCAAATTCCCACCTTTAGTCCTCATGCGCGATCAAACGCTTAAATCAGATTTTTTTTTAAATTAAAAGAAATATCCCGGCTCAAATTAACTCTGTGCTCCTTTTCATGTTCGTTATATATGTTTTACTTTCTTCTATCTTTACAAGAAGAAAGTATTGGATTCATGAAAATTTTCGACTTCCGGTTTTCGACGGATTTATATGTCTTAGAAGGTCCTGAACACGATTTGACCATTTTTAGAAAATGTCTGTCTGTGACTATGTCTGTCTGTCTGTCTGTATGTGACAAAGATTTTGTGGGCGCTCTATCTCAAGAACTAATGCTCGGATTTTAATAAAATTTTATATTCAGTTAGTCCCTGATATAAATTGGCGCTGATTAGTCTTTAGTAAAAATCACCCAGCAGGTGGCGCTGCTATGCAGCATTTTTCAGGATTTACACGATTTTAGCGATAGTCATATCTCAAGAAATAATGCACGGAATTTAATAAAACTTGAGTTTCAGTTAGACCTTGATATAAATTGGTGCTGATTCTTTTTAGTGTATGCGAAACCTGTGTGAGATAGAAGAAAGTTTTGGGATTGACATATCCGACTAGTTCATTATGCAGTTGTTTCTCTCTGAATCATAAAAGGATATGCAACAGTCACTACGCCGTATTGTGTCTATCCATGAACTTATCATGGGGTTGTGAAAATTCTTCTGTAACGTAATTATTGGCAATGTTTAATTTTGTTAAATTGCTAGTTTGGCTACAAGTTCAAAAAGTGATCCATTTGTTCTTATTAACGGATATTTTATGATTCAGGTACTCTCGCCAAATTTATGATGCCAGAAAATGTAAACGAAGAAATTACGAGGTATGAATTCCTTCTCTGACTGTCTGCCTGCAAACATGTAGATCAGCCATACTCAACTCTTTTTTTCTCGCCGCAAACATATATTTTGAACGTTAGGCGGGCCGCAACACAATTATATTATAATGTAAAAAGGGTGTAATTTAAATAGTAAGATTTAAAAAAAAAAGTAATATAACAAACCTATATAATAAAGTTAATATAATCAGTAGGATTGAACGTTTGTCGCAAAAGAAATATTACCGAAAAATTCTAACACCACTATTTCCAAACAATAAACTTTGTGGTAGATTTCAATTGCAAATGATGTAGAAATAGTGGTATGAAACATTTTACTGCCAGTTTTTTTCCGCGGTAAACGTTCATCGCTAATAAGCATTATTAGTTAAACATAATAATATAACAATGCAGCATTTCCAAGTTCTAAAGAAACTAGTCGTTGGGGGCCACCGTAATACTTACCCAACATGGATATGCATAATGTAAAATATTAAAACAGAAAATGTGTAAACTACTTATAAAATGCATTGCAATTCAAATAAAATCGAGGCTTGATGACGTCACAAACTTTAAAGGCTCGAATACTGAATTGCTTGAAAAGGGTTTTTCCTTATAACTCCAAAAATAATAATCCTATTAACTAGCGGTTTATTGCATCTGATTAAGCGTCAAATTTCCAATTAAAATATATCTTTGAAGTGAAATTTGGATGAAATACAGGGTCATGAAAAATCGAAGAGTGTGGAAAATAGGATTCCAAATATCTCGGCAACTAATTATCCGATCGACTTCATGCTTTATGCAAAATTTATGTTTTTTATTGTCTTTGATATTCATTTCTTAAAATAACCAATTTCGAAAATTTTTATATACCTTTTATCAGAACGAATATTTCGAGAGTCCGAAAAAAATTGTTACGGTTAATCGAGGTTATTGAAATGAAATAGGCTTCTTCCCATTATTACATACTAAGTACATACCAAATTGCAAGTCTCTATCTCAATTTTTTCGGGAGATAGAGCGTTTACAGACACACACACAGACACACAGACGGACGGCAAATTTTTTTTTCTAAAAATATGTTTTTCGGAATCTCCAGTGTCTGAAACGTGTAAATCCGTCAAAAAAAATTTTTCGATTTTCAAAACGATTACAAGACTTACCCTATACTACGTATGATGGGTAAGTAAAAAATTGAGTGATTTGTTTTAATAAATCAATCTTATCTCAATACAAAAGCTTTTTTTTAAGTGTAGAAATGTATAGTGTAAATATAATGAATTTGGAATAATATTGGTTTAATATTAAGAAATGTATACACCACTATAGAACAAATAGAATAAAACATGTAAAAAGAACTTCTGACTAAGGAAACGGTATTTAAGATAATTTTAAATTAAATAACAGGACATATCTTGTCTTCCCATGAAAATATATAAAAGAACAGTGAAGGTCTTTTGTTAAACTTTTATACACATCTCAATAAATGTAATAAATGGAGGTTATTGACAATGTATCTCGGGCCGCACATAAAAGTTCTCTTATTAACGGCCACATGCGGCCCGCAGGTTGAATATGGCTGATGTAGATTGTCAGCCTTTTTTGTACGAGGATTAAGGCACCACCCACTTGCCTACCTTATTCTGCTTTTCATTTCCTTTGCATTAAAGTTTTTCAAAAATCTTCAAAGACGTATTCGACTCAATTTTATCTTCCAGAAAGGGATTTATCAACATTTTTAAAGAGCCTGCATTAATGTACATTTCCCACTATTTATTTTAAATTACTTTTCACGGCTAACTAAAGTCTTCATTATAATTACTATTCGAAATTTCTGAATAAAAAAAATTCCTGAAATACTCGCATATACGCTCTAATGATGCAGATAGGTTAATAATAAAATAGCTTCGATTCTTTACTTAGCACGCTTTCATTCTCTATTCAAACTTTATCAAAAGCATTGTATCCAATTTTCGTGGAACCGTTTGTCCCTTATTAGTTCCATAACATGACGCTATCGTTTTCTTTTAACCCACAGCTTGTACATCTTTTTTCCTCCCAATTTCTCTATATATTTTCCAGAAGACTCAAGATTGTGACAGATAAAATATACTTTATGTTATTGTATTATTGGATTATAAATAAAATTCAAAAAATGAAGGAGATTGATTCCGCGTTTATTATTTGCTTATTTGCTTCCGCATTTCGTCCTTTTGTATGTGTCATCGATTCCTTTGAACGAATGAAAAGTAGATAGTGTTCGTTAGAAGAACATTTACAAGTAATTTTGAGGTATTCAATTTTCGAAATTTCGGAGGACAATTATTTGGAAAGGCTTAAATTTTATCGCTAACGAGTTTTTTTTTTCTTTTTTTTTATACTGAATACAATATTGACCTCAATCAGAAAAGGTTTCCGTAAAAATGTCTCAAGTTTTTCCTGCAGCTATAAGAATGTTTCCGTTTTAATAATTCCCGTGACGCTCCCTTGAGTAAAAATTAATGTTGTTCTTCTTTTTATTTATTTATTCATTCATTTTTATCGCAACGCATATCTTTCTGAGACAACAACGAAATCAGTTTTATGTATAAACAAGATCGAAAAATCATGCATCAACCATAGATTATGAAACAATTTCCAAATCTATTATTAAGAAATTTTATTTTTTTGCACAATCAGATCGATCATATAGTCTATCCTGTAACCAAATTATTTTGTATATCTCTGTAAATGAACGATAAATGCTACGCACTCCATAATCTATAGAAACAGGTTTTAGTGCACCTCAGTGACCCTTTTTAATTTCGTTACGTTTGAAATATCAAAACATCATTAAAATGCATCGTTAACGATTTTTCCCCATAGATCCTAATGTAATGGAATTCTTTAAATGAACTAAAAATGCTACTTATTCTATACTCCTGAGGAATTATGAGTTCCTTTCAGTTATGCAGGTCAATTTCATTATGTTTGAAGTATAGTAACACCATTAAAAGGCATCGAAAACAATTTTCTACTTAGCCCATAATGTAATGGTATTTTTAAAATTTTTATTGTTTTTAATTTTTAAACGAACTACACTACCGTGCAAAACTTAAGCAACAAACACAAAAGGCTAATTTCTGAACACGTGAGTACTCAAAATGAAATTCTATAAACAGCAAGTGTAGAAAACAGGTACAACCCTAACAGTACAGTCAGTCGATGTGAAGTCTTCTTGGCATCACAAGTGTCACAGTCACCACAAAGAACTGAAATGTGATATCTTTCATTGGTCTCATCTATACTTTCATTTGGTCACTCCACTGAGAAGTCACTATGACTGCTGCTATTTGACGAGTCACCAGGTGACTTTACAATTAAGTCACCTTGTGACTGTCATTTTGACACTCCGCTGTAAAATCATCGTGATAGCTGTTCTGTGATGAGTTCCCAAGTGACACAAAATGAAATCATCTGGTGACTTTTCACAAAGGAGTGCAATGGTGACTTCACAGTAGAATGTCGGTCACCTGAAAGTCACCATGCGACTTCATTGCGACATTATTTATGACGCATCACAATGCAATGCTCACAATGACTTCAAAGTTGAGTTTTCAAATGACAGTCACGTGAGAATCACAAAGTGACGTCATTGCAGTGTCACTTGATGACCCGTCACAAAGCAACAGTCACAGTGACTTTTCAGTAATAACAATAATTTGAGAGTAATTATGAGACAAGTGAAACATCCCATATTTTGATTCACCGTTAGTGACTGTGACACTTGTAACCATGTGTGACGGCAAGGAGAAGTCACATCGACTGGCTGTATTGTTGGGGTAGTACCTATTTTCTATACTTGTTCTTTATAGAATTTCCTTTTGAGTACTCGCGTGTTCAGAAATTAGCATTTTGTGTTTGCTGCTTAAATTTTGCACACTAGTGTATAAATGCTACTCGTGTCATTTTCAATATAGAAAATTATATAGTAAATGTCAATAACAAATAAAAATTACATGATAATCCGAGTATATTTACGAGAGTTAGAGTACGGACAGACAGTCAGACGAGCAGACAGACTAACTGAATTCATAAACACTTTTCAACTATCTTAAAAGTTCTAAAAACAGACACTACTGTTTTAAAGTGCCAAAGCATAAGACAACGTTTTTTTATTTTTCTGTAAGTATAGTACATTTTGAATTAAGTATATTCGTTTGCTCTCTGATAACAACCTTTCTCAGACTGTCGTGTACCGAAAATAATTTCTTAGTAAACAAAAGCACGAATTGTAAGGTTGTTTAAATATTTCTTTTAAAATTGTGTTCCAGTGAAAAAAGTAATTTTTAAAGTAACAAACTTCATTTTTTTTTTCTTTTTGACATTTCAAAGATAGTTGATGCCGTAAGGGGTTAAGTGTAGTCAATTTTTTCAAAAAATCGATTTTTTTCAATTTCTTAAAGTTTAACATTTTGAGAATATTCTGTGAAATTTTCAAGTTTATCCAATGGGCAGTTTTAGAGAAACCCTATAATTACCATATAGGAGCCTCTTACTATTGACGGCAGGTAGCTGACGGCAGCTGTTACTAATCGGATTTTACCTGCATATTGAATAGAACGAAATGCATTGTTATGTATTGTACTAGAATCTGTTTTACTATAACCATGAACGTAGAATAGTACGACTTCAATCATAATAGTGTGAAACTTAAAATGCATTTTTCTCAAAACTATGTTTTCAAAGAAGGTGACATCTATACTTTTAAAACTACCCGACGGATTTAAATGAAATTTATACAGCATATTCCAGGCATAAAAACTATAGTGCTTAATCCAAGGATTTTCTTTTTGAGCAATACTTTTTCCTTTTTTATATATAAACATTAAAGAAACGCTTTTTTCCTTAAAATTCATAAGTAAATTTTCAGAAGCCGCCATTTTGCTTAATTAAAAAATAATAATAATGAATAATAATCCAATAATCACTAGATAAAGTATTCAACTAATATTTGGTTGTTGTTGTTGTTGTATTGATAATAAGGTAAACCATTATTAAATACTCATGATCAAAGCAAGGCACTATTTGAAGAGAGCTTTCAACAATTAAGGAGATAACTTGCTCTAGAATTAATATTTTGATTTGAAAGTTTCGTGAAGTTTACTGAAAATATAATTTTAAAACTTGGTATCATATGTAAAATTAAAAAAAAAAAAAAAACATTACACAGCAGTTAATTCTTTTAAAGCCTATTTTTTCACGCCTCTGACTACCCTAACTCTTTAAATATATTTTTCAAAAAATATTTTGGGAATTGTGAATAAGTTCTGTAGCAAAAAAAAAAGATAATTTTTGTACAACTTTAACAACGAAATATCTTCAATTACTTTATTCGACAAGTTTTCATTCTCTATTGAAATTTTATCAAAAGCTTGTATCCAATTTTCGTTGAACCCTTTGTCCCCTATTTGTTTAGCAAAATCGTTTTCTTTTACCCCACAGCTAGTATCTTTTTTTTTTCTCTATCTCTCTCATTCCTCTACATATTTTTCAGAAGGCTCGAGATGGTGAAAGATAAAGTGCACTCTGTGTTATTGTATGATTGGATCATAAATAAAATTCTGAAAATGAAGGAGATAGTCTTTGCTTACGCATTTTGTTCCTTTGTATGTGTTATCGATTCCTTTGAACAAATGAAAAATAGACAGCGTTCGTAAGAAGAACAATATACAAGTAATTCTGAGGTATTCAATTTAAGAAATTTCTGGGTGAAAAATATGTGGAAAGCCTCATATTTTGTCAGTCGCTGACCGGTATTTTTCCTTGAATCAATTCTGGCTTAAATCTGTAAAATATTACCTAGAACATTCTCAAACATGGTTTCTAATGTACCTCAGATCCAACAATTTTTCAAACAACCAACTTTTGAGCCGATTTTAACTCCCATTTTTCCTTGTACAAACCGAAAGAAGGGTTGTAATTGGCATTTCAAAAGTTGCATCAAAAATCGGTTATTAACTACTACTTATCGCTCTTTTGTTGGTGAAAGTTGCTAAATTACTAATGTGTTCATTAATGCCCACTATTATTTGATAGCAACTACTTTTGGAGATCCTACTGAAACATAAATTATTCCATCGATGCATTCTTTCTCATACTGAGTGGAATAATAGTCGTTCTTGCTTACTGTTTCACTTCATCATTTTCAAACCGTATTTCATTGTGTCGGTTATCTTGGAGAATAGCGTTGCAAAACGTCTATTTTTAATTAAGTTTAAATGTATCGTAAGAACAACATTTGGAGAACAGAGGGTAAAAAGCTGCGCGTATTCCTGATCGCTGTCACACTCGGTTCTGAAACAATTTCTTCTAGCTCAAATAAAAAGTTGCATTAAAAATTCCCCGATAAGTTGTTCAATATGATTGCAACTTTATTTGATTTACATTAATGTACCCGTTTCAATTTTTCTCTTGACACTAAAAATTGATTTTGTTTTAAATTTTTTTTTTTTTCTCTCAACAGTGCGAATATTTCTAATACATTTACAAAATCATTTTTACACATAAAAACATGAAATTTTCAGACATTACCATTGAATTACCAAACCAACGAACAATGGTTTTCATTTTTCTAGAAAAGTAATACTTCTTGAACTACAGACGTTTGTTCTCTGATAAGGATCTTTCCCAGACTCGCATGTCCATAAAGTAATTTCTTACAAAGCAGAACTCGAAAGAGTAGAATTAATATTTCTGTTTAAGTTTTGTACAATATTGAGTCTCGAGAAGCGGTGAGTAGCACATTTCGATCCTCAAGCAGAGACTGCTCCCCCACCCCTCAAAATTTACCGGTGAGTGAGACTAATATTATTTTAGATAACAAGTTTTAAAATTTTGTCTTATTTACATCTCAAAAGCACCGGACGACTTAAATATTTTTTTTTTCAGAAACAATTCCATACGTAACTTGAAAACAGAACAATATTAATTCGGTATTTCTCTGTTATAGGGGCTTTGTAGCTTTTTAAAAAAGCTTGGCACGATTCGGGCTTAAAAAAGTGAGATTTGTTGCCTAATGACATAAAAAGTTATGAAACAAAACTGACGAACTATGTTTATGTATGTATAAAAATAATTGATTGTGATATCATGTATTAAATACATTTCTTCTGTTTGTAAATAATAACAGACAAATAGATTCCGTATGCGAAATAAATTGTATGAATATTCAACTAAAAAGTTTTTGTGTATGAAACCTTGTATAGATTGCTAGAAAAAAAAAATATAAAAAATTTAATTTCTCCTGCCAAGGCCATTTTCTCTATCTCGCAAGACCATAACATAGAAGTACCATTAATTCTTTTATATCTCTTAATAATAAAATACATTCGACTCTTTATTTGGAAGACGTTCATTCTCTATTCAAATTTTATCAAAAGCTTGTATCCAATTTTCGTGGAACCCTTTGTCCCTTATTCGTTCCACAAAATGATGCTATCGCTTACTTTTACCCCACAGCTAGTACCTCTTTTTTTTTTTCTATCTCTGTATCCTCTATATATTTTCCAGAAGGCTCAAGATGGTGACAAACGAGCAAAATGGGTGGGCAGATAAGGGAACAAGATGAAATAAAATGCACTCTGTGTTATTGTATGATTGGATCATAAATAAAATTCTGAAAATGAAAGAGATAGAGACTTTCCTTCCGCATTTTGTTCTTTTGTATGTGTTATCGATCCTTTTGAACAGGTGGAAAGTAGATAGAATTCGTTAGAAGAACATTATGAGAGTAAATTTAAGGCATTAAGTTTTCGGAATTTCTGGAAAATATTTGGAAAACCCTTATTTTTTTATTAGTTTCGATTATTTTTTGTTGGGAGTTACACACAAGTTGGGAGTTAGCCACAATCAGAAAAGATTTCCTTATAATCCCCCCACCCCCCGCCCCCTTTTTTTTTTTTTTTTTTTTTTTTTTTTTAGGCTTTACCCAGTTTTGTTATACTTTTTTTATTTTAAATTTAAGAAATATATTTGGAATTCTGAGAATTTCAGGGACTGTTTTGTCTCTGTATTTTCCAGAATAACAACCATTTTACCATTGTTTAGAGGACCACTTTGTGAATAATTTTGAGGTATTCAGTTTTCGAAATATCTGAAAAAATATTTGGAAACCCTTATTTTTTATTAGTTTAGATTATTTTTTGTTGAAAGTTACACACAAGTTGAGAATTAGCCACAATCAGAAAAAATTTCCTTAAAATTCCCTCCTTTTTTTTTTTTTTTTTTTTTTTTTTTTTTTTAAGGCTATACCCAGTTTCGTTATACTTTTTTAATTTTAAAATTTAAGAAACATATTTAGAAATTAGAGAATTTCAGGGACTATTTTCTTTCTGTATTTTCCAGAATAACAACCATTTTACCATCGTTCAGAAGACCACTTTATGAATAATTTTGAGATATTCAGTTTTCGAAATTTCTGGTAACAATTATTTGGAAAGTCTTAAATTTTAGCAGTATAGACTATTTTTTTCATCTTGGTGGCAATATTGGTATCAATAAGAAATGAATTCCTTAAAGGTTTTTCAAAATTGTACTTAGGCTATATCCAGAATTAGCCTCACGTGCAGGCCAGCGAAACACAAGCTATAATCTCCGACTGTATCTAGAGTTTCGGATTAATAGAATCTAGATTATATATATTTATTTATTTAAAATTTTAAAAATCTATTTCGAAATCAGAAAATTTAAGGGGCTCTTATCAGCCACTCACTTTCTCTCTTTATCCCTCTCTATTTTTCAGAATAATGTCTATTTGACCATTGTTAACCTATTAACGACAAGCATCTTTTACTCTTCTTTTAATTCCTCGACACCAGCTGACTCCGGTTTTTCTATAGTGCATTTTTGACTTATTTAATCGCACAAACTTTGAGATTATGTGCAAAGAAAATTTACATACAAAAATACTGGTTTTCAAATTTAAAGGTTTCGTGTCAAGTAAACGGGTCGCTCGTCGTGAATGAATGAAGAACATCATTCTGATAACAAGTTTCAAATATTCAGATTTTAAAAGCAAATATTTGAAAAGTCTTATTTTTATCGCTGCTGAGTGTCTTTTTTTTTAAAGCAATCTTGACCTGAATCAGAAAAAATTCCCATCGTAACCTGAAAATTTTGCTTTGGTTACATCACGCAGTCCCAATACCTCATTCGATGGAACATTTACGTCAATAGTCAAAGTCATTCCCAATTTTTTTTATATGTTCATTATAATACACTGAAAAAAAAACCTGTTGATTTTACATTATAATACTGGCACCCCAGCTGCTAGTATTATACCGTAAAATTAACAGTAATAAACAGTAAAATAAGCAGTAATACGCTGCCGCGCATGCGGGATAAAAACAGACAATACCGACGGTAAAAACTTATAAGATAACCGAAAAAGTTGTAGTATATTTTATTTTATAAAAAGTTTGTTTTTATTATATTTAGATTTTCTAAAAAAATCACCCAGTTACTTACTCATTGAGTTCAACTCGCGACAGCTCAGTTTCATTTACGATCGGTACGAGGCGATCTTAGTCGATGATCAAGTGCATTTTTACTGCTCATTAAAATCGTTCAAAAAAAGGAACGAACAAACTTTGTATAGCATAACACGAAATCTGTTTAGAAAACAATATTAAATATTTCATTTTTAAGTAGAATAAAATATTTCTGAATTACAAAATAATTTTTTTTTCTCAGATTTCAAAATGCATGCAATTCAGTTTAAGCCATCATACAAAATTCATTATACATAACATCTTGTTGTCTAGAAGGGCACGGTGTTGTCCCTATATTTCAAAATTCAACTTTTTTTTGTAAGCGTATATAATATAAAATATCGAACAAACTTTCTTCTGCTATGCTACAATGAGTTCTTTTTGACAATACATTTTATTCTTAGAAAATGCCGTTTTTATATCTGTTTTAAAAGCATAGACCATTGTGAAAAAGATATCATGTATCGGTCTTAGTTCTAAAAAGCAACTCTCAGCGAATTTAAAACAATATTTATACGACATGAAAATATAGTATCTCCATATAAGATATTTCAAATGAAAAAGTGTAGGAATAATATATGGCTTTGCTGGCTTTGTTAAGTTAGAAAAAATAGTATGGTATAAATTGTTTAAAAGGATTTAATATTCCTATGTTGTGTTTCACTTGTGCTCTGTTTTAAATCCACTTTAACAAGAAAGAAAAATTATGCATCATCAAGCAGAGATTGTAAAAAGAAAAATTATGCATCAAGCATAGATTATGAAACATTTTCGAACACTTCAGAATACTTTAGCAAAATTTCGCTGTTTAATAAGGTAAATAAGATAATTAAGTAAACATTTTAGAAAACGCATAACATATGTGAAAACCAGATTTCAGCAATTATCGTCAATAGCCAGAAAAGTACTCCAATTCTTTTGTGCAACCTGTAGATCTAATATGATTTATAGATTTTATATATTTTACGTAGTTATGTTAAAATTAATTTAGTAAGAAAACGCATAACGCAGTTGAAAATTCACCTTCAGCAATTTCTACCAAAGGATGAAAACATATTTGAATTCTTTTGTACAGCCCTGTATATTACCTACAGATTTTTATGCAAGCTATTTATATTCTACAAAAACACTTCTTAATATACTAAATATATTTCAGCTTGAAAATGCATAATTCAAATAAAAACTACCTTTAAGCAATTCACGGTCAACCAAGCGCATAGTTTGTAATATTTAAGAAATATTTTGTGTATCCCTCTATATAATCTATAGTATTTATAGACACCACATAGTATGCAAAAATTTATACAACTTAAAAAGCATACCTATGATGTCGCATCATATATTATTCAATTTTTGCAATTTTAGTAATTATTCCCCTCTCAATTAATTCCCTTTTTCAAATTTGTTCCCCTTTTTCATTATTTTAACGCTCACTGTTCTACAAAAATACTTTTTCATTTTCCTTTCCCACCCTTTTGTTAAATTCAATGTAACAAATTTCATTCCGTTTATTCTAATATCCTTTTAATTCAGCTACACTAAAAATATTTCTATTCTGTGCTATGTAAAGGAAAACCGCTACATTTACCCTTTCAAATAGCTAGCATAAGATTTACCATCTGCCATCTCCTTATTTGGTCACACAGTTCTGTTGCTAACTGATTTCTTCATACACACCCTTTTTAATTACAATGATTCCCAAGCGCATAACTCCGGTCCAAAAATATCTAACGTACTTATCAAAGTCATAACAAATTCTAAGGTTCGCGGGTTCAAGAATGCGAAAACTCTTTCGAGCCCCATTTGTGTGGTTTTGCATTCCCATGCATGTTGGCTACCGCCAATATATTCCTTAGGATAATTTATGCCAAAAATGGCTCTGTTCTCTAAATTTTTAATTGTCTTTATGCTCTGTTTGGAGAAATGATCGCCATATTGTAACCTTTTGGCGAAATGTAATTTTCATTCGACTTCATGTCATGATACAAGAAACAATCACTTCTCTCGTTAATCATCTTGCTTTCAACATGTAACTTTTTTAACGAATTGTGTTGCGGGCCCGGGTGCCCTGCGCTGCCGTGGGCAGCCAACGTTTTCCTGTACATGTGCATTATCTATAGAACCTGGGATTTATTAAAATACCTTCATCTACCCATGTCTGCTGTTCGTCTAAATGTGCCTATTCTTATTTCTTCCGAATTTCCAGATTAATTAGAAGGTAATATTGTTTTTTGCCATCGAAATACTCATCGTATCAAATCCACATTACCACGACCAAGAACTTCATATTACAATACCACTAATGAAAAAGCACTTCCGGCAATTACTACTTCAGCAGTCAGTATTTCAGATACAGTATTGTATGCGAAATATTTTGTGTGTCCCTGTAAATGAACGATAAATGCTATTCACATCATATACTAACTGAAAGATTTTTAGGTAAGTTTTCAAAGTATGATAGAAGGTTTTCCTTTTTTAATATAGAAGGACAATTAAAATTGCGATTAATTCACAAGTCTTCTAATTTGTATAGCACATATTCACACATATGCATGTGTATGTATGTATATATACCTATAGAGATTCAATTATTTTATTATTGGATAATAACAAAAAGTTAAATTATATATATGGATTCATATATAAGTTCTTCTCAAATGCTGTGAATACAATCCATTATTTTTTCTTATTATTATTGGATTTTCTTTTAATTTTTTCAAATGTTTTTATATGATTTGCTTCATGTTTTACTTAAATTTAATGCATTATAACGGCAGTGATAGACTTCTTGGTTATTCACCAGTCTATGATATGAAATAATACATTTTTTGCGACATGTGGATGTTCTTGCCTATTGATGATTAGACACTCATGTGTCGCTTTGTTTTTCATTTCCATCATCATATTTCTATATTCCATTTCTATTCCTATTTATGATGACCTCCTTTTAACTTCCTTTTTTCTGTGTGGCATCATTTATCTTTAATGTTTAATATATTGAGATTTCCTATTAGGTTTTATTTATTAAGATGTTTTCTATATATATATCATATATATAGAGAGAGATATATATTACTATAACAATTAATGTAAAATATTATTACATGCCATATTTAAATAAGAGATTAGGTCATTTTTGTAAGCTATTGTTTTTATTTCCAAGGTCTTATATATATATATATATATAATGTATGTGTAGGTATTCATATATACACATATAAATATGTATTTATAGACATCTAATAATATATATATATATAAGAGCTTTATGTCCGTATAAACAGCAGTAGCCTATGTTACAACATACTTATATATTTAGATTTCTTTATTATATGATAAAATATCTTGAATTATATAATTCATGTTTAATAAAATGTACATCAAACAGAGATTTTTAAACACTGTAATCCAGAAAAGCAAATCAAGAAAGTACATATTTTTCAAAATATTCCTTCTACTTTAAGTAAGATGTCTGCGATTTTTTTTACAAAACTAAACAAACAAACAGACAAACAAATAAAAGCTATTTACAAAGCTTTTCAAAAATATCAATGATTTGGCGATATTTAGCGACAGACACTCAAGCCCTATAAATATATTTTTCTCCTTGGTGATATTTTTCCTCCCTATTTATAACGATTTTTGTTTCTTTTTATTTCACTTCAGTTCTCAATCTTAGTATTTTATGTTTGAGATTTCCTTTTACCCCCCCCCCCCCTTCACCATACTTATTTTTTTGTCCATTTTTTCGTTACTATCTCCTCAGACCTTTTTTTTTTTCCTCTACACTTTCACCTACCCTATCAGCTGGACTCGGAACAAACAAGTCGGTGTCATTTTTTTCTTCACTTTTCGTTGACATTTTTTTTTTTTTCTTGGAATGTCTCAGGTCTTTGTTGATGTTTTTTCATCTGTGTTTGTTTGGAAGACGCCTTGTGTTTTCGTGATGGTTATTTTATACTCAGAGAAATACTAAGGGTTGTCAATGCTGTTTTCAAGATAGGGGAGAGAAATAATAGATTAGTTCAAAATTATTCTGGATTATGTTTCGCAGAAATACAGTGGCGTAACAACTCCAAAATTATGAGAGGGTCTACAGTAGCCATTTTCAAATAAATTGTGCTGTTTAGATTACAATAATAATAAAAAAAAATATTTACGAGAATAAGAAATCGTTCAAACTTATTGCTAATGTTATAATCACTAATTTAATTTTATGCAGATACGATTATCAAAGTCATGAGACAAAGGGAAGTTTGATAAAATAAAAAGAATATGATAAATATTAAGAAGAAAAAAAAATGTAATCAATATGTAATAAAATGTTTTCACCGAAAATAGATGTCATAATAATGGTCTGTACGAACCGGACTCAGGCGTTTGCTATTTTTCCGCAGACACGGGGCGGGCGCGCCAAGCTCTGATCTCATTTTTCCGGGACGGGCTACGCCAGGACTTTATCTTAATCTACATATTACGATCGGGTTGTGCCTATACTTCAGTTTTCCGGGCCGACCTAGATATGGGCGTTATTCTTTCCTGACTCAGCCCGAGTCAACTGAAACGAAAATTGCTTGAGCGCGTATTGAACAGGCATTATTTCAAACTTAGCAGTCCTTAGAGAAAGCGAGGCCGGATGCAAGTTTCGCGCGGCCCTTCCCTTCCAAACTAGTATCCTTCTTATTCCCAAAATACCAATTTAGCTGATATTTTTTAATTATTTACCAGAAAATTTGAAAAATAATTTTGGCTTTAGTAAATGACAGCCATTCCGTTATTAAATAAAATGAAGGTAACTATTTGGAAATTCTGGCAGATATTTTGAATAAAAAAGTCCGCTAAATTGACTACACTACTTCCCACAACGCTTTTAACAGGATTACTTTTTTTTTTTTTTTTTTTTGGTTGGGGGGGGGAGGGGGGTAGTAGTATGTTTTAATAGAGGATTATACCGACTCCGGTAAATTTTTTTTTTTTTCCACAGTACTCGTACTAGTACAAATTTTGAAATTAAAGTCATCTACAAATTAAAAAATTTACCGACTTTGAATTTTCCAATGAAGCACCCACTTTTGACACCCTTTTTTAGTTTCTTGAATCAACTTAGCCCCCCAAAAAATGCATTAATTGCATGCATTTTCTTAAATCTTCATAGAGTTAGAGGAATTCAAAGTTTAAAATGTCAACGTTAATTCACGTGACAAGTTTTTATTTATATCTTCCTAAAAAATCATCCACTTGAAATTTTTTTTTTTTTTTTTTTTTTTTATGAGATACAATGCAAAGACCCAAAGATATTAAGGCATTTTTTCCCATTCAAAAGCATTATGAATTATGAAAAATGACCGAGATTTTATGCCCCTTGATTTTATGTATCAGTTTGGAAGAGATTTGTGCAAAATTTTTCCAGTTATCGTGTCCATAAAAAAGTGACATCGATAGATAGATAGATAGATAGATAGATAGATAGATAAAGTTTTGAACTGGGGGTGGTTTTGGGTTCTGGGGTTCTGGGAGTCATGATGGACGTAGATCTGCAAATTTTTTTCAAAATTTCCAACTTAGGTGAGAATGTAGTAGGTAGTATTTCTTACGAAATCTACCTAAAATATGGGTATGTAAGTGCACAGCTCATTTCAACTATTTGTTTTGAAATATAGATAGATATTATTTTTTGACGGTCTCCTAAAAGAAAGGTCTTCTATTATCCAAGCATACACAGAAAAGAAAATATTACACATTAACCGGAAAATAATTATTGTATTTTTTTTTTTTTATATATATAAAGCGATTTTATTTTACGCTATAAAATTCTACTTAAATTTTAGGTAACTATTTGAACGCTCCCGTTTCAGTAATCCCGATACATCTCCCTGAATAATATATTATTTTAATTTTTCATAATTTATGTTTAAACTCCTAACACAGTTTCTTTTTTTAAAACTATATGACTATTTAAGAAAGGTAAACAGTACTTTTTTCCTAGCTGCCTTGATTCAAGGAACTCACATATAGTAACAAAAGTGAGTGCTACTATTGTAAAATTTAAATGTAGACGACATTTACGTCAGAATTTATATTCATATTTGGAAAGTAAACAAAATTCCGAGACGAAAGGCACCTCTCTCATCTCTCTGCGATAATTTGGCGATTAAAATGTATGAGGTGTTTTCTCTTTCTCTTTTTCCCTTTTAGACGACTGTACATTTGCTAACGAAATCTTTAAAAATTTATTTTGACTTAACAAATTATAGATAAATATTTTTTTTAAATCTATTTTTTTTACTTACCCATCATGCGTAGTATAGGGTAAGTCTTGTAATCGTTTTGAAAATCGAAAAAAAAAATTGACGATTTACACGTTTCAGGCACTGGAGATTCCGAAAAACATTTTTAGGGAAAAAAATTTGCAGTCCGTCTGTCTGTCTGTGTGTCTGTAAACGCTCTATCTCCCGAACAAATCGAGATAGATACTTAAAATTTGGTGTGTACTTAGTATGTAACAATGGGAAGAAGATTCTTGAAATTTCAGTAACCTCGATTATCCGGAACTATTTTTTTCGGACTCTCGAAATATTCGTTCTGATAAAAGGTATATAAAAATTTTCGAAATTGTTTATTTTAAGGAAGGAATATAAAATACAATAAAAAAACATAAATTTTGCATGAAGAATGAAGTCGATCGGATAATGAGTTGCCGAGATATTTGTAATTCTATTTTCCACACTCTTCGATTTTTCCTGACCCTGTATTTCATTAAAATTACAATTCAATGATATATTCTAATTGGAAATGAGACGCTTAATCCGACGCAGTAAACCGTTAGTTAATATGATTATAAATTTTGGAGTAAAAGAGCATTTAAAGTTTATGGCGTCATCAAGCCACGATTTTATTCGAATTGCAATGCATTTTATAAATAGTTTACACAAGTTTCATTTTCATATTTTATAGTATGCATATCCATGATGGGTAAGTACTACGGTGGCCCCCAACTACTAGTTTTCTTTGTAGAGAAAAAAATTATGATTTTTTAATCATCCTCTTCGTTTCTTCTAAACTATTTTATTTTAATAAAAATTCATTTGAATGCAATTGTCTTATGTGATGTTACCATATTGTAATTTAGTATACCATGGCTTACGGACACATAATATCGGAAAAATGCTGTAATTTAAAATGCTTGTATGTATAATATGAGTACGGGTATAATCTGTCCGGCCACATACCTCTTTTTGTGTGTGTCTCATTGGTTGTTCCGATTGACCATACATGACTCCAAATTTTCATACACAGGCATTAACACTTTTTATCCTTTTTTATGTCTGAAAATATTCATATTGATTTATATTTAGACCTTCATAAAATTTAATTTGATTGAGAATGTTGGTTAGGAAAAAAATAAATAGTAGAAAAATCAACATGACATCATCCTACCGACAGAGAATGACGAAAAGAAAAAAAAAACTGAAAACATGCCGACCTGTCACGCGTTATTACACCCCAAGATTAAGACACGGCCATTACGTACCAATTATACTGTCAGCTACTTCGCACAAATGTTGAGCATTCACGTGAGCTTTGATGTCACGAAAAAATAAGTTATGTTTGTAATATCAATTGATGGTAAGTTTTTCCTCCTACTTATCCTTTATCTCTTACAACTGTCATCGAAATATCAAAGAGGAAGAATGAGTTAGAGATAATTTGGATGGTCAACAGTTAAGTGATTTTTTTTTTCTGTTCCGCTAGCATGTAATATGATAGATTAATATATGGAATTAAGTGAAATGAAAATGTTACTTTCAAAATAGATTTTTCTGTTTAATTGCAGAAAAAAAAATTGTACAATAGAATCAGGGTGCGCATAGTTTTATCACAATTTTTGGTACTTACGTATTATCCGGGACATGTCAAATATAACTGAGCCAAACATGGCGCCAATTATACTAATTACAGTAACACTTATTTTTTGACAAGTATACAGTTTATTTATTTATTATAGTTTATAATTTTTTAGTATAATTTATAGTTTATTTTTTTATTATAGTTACTGTTTTTTGTTATTTATTTGTTATTGCTTATTTATGTTATATTATTTACCATTTTAAACAATTTTATGTATTTAACAATATTAAGTTACTATTTTGCACTTTATTGGCAACAATAAACAAGATTGACAACCATTTTTGACGATATATCTCCTGGGCCGGATAATACGTAAGTAACCAAATTTTTAATAGAATTTTTCACCTTATTTAATCAAATAATAATATTACTAATTGTGTAAATAAACAAGGTGATTACGAATGCTGCAATTTAAATATTAAAAAGAAAATTTCTTATCTTAAATAACGGTAGCACATTCTTTGGAAATTTATAATATGTAAATCGTGGTAATAATATATTATATTTATCTGCAAGATTATTGTTTAAAATGTAAGTTAGGCATGTACTTTATATTTGGGCATCTCATACACTCGTTTATGAAACAATCTATATTATTACTATTTATATTAATCTATATTATAAAGCAAACACAAGTCCGCTGACGTCATAGCAACGGTGGCAACACCTGACCAATAAATTTCGCTTTTACTTAATTTTTTTTTTTTTTAACTTAGAAACATCGCACAGTTTCAATTTTTACGTCGTCGAATTGGAAAAGAAAAATTCTTGCAAATGCATTTTTTTGAAAATTGTATCTTAATTTACTGATTTTTTTAAGGTTTTAAATGTAATTTTCAAGCACGATTTTTTTTTTTTTTTTTTTTTTTTTTTTTTTTTTTTTTTTTGTATCCATTACGAAAAATTAACCCATTTGCCCTTAAAACAATATAAAAAATTCAGCATTTGATTCCGACTAATATTTCATAATGAAATAAAAAATTTATCAATCAATAAATAAAATAAAAAATTAATATAAATAAAACACATATTTAACAGCAATGTAATTGAACTACGCTCTTAAACCACGGAAATTATCAGAGCAAAAATGTCTGCTGTAAGTGATCTTTGAGTATTTCTTCCGCTTTTAACTCCTGACATGTGGCTATCACTGTAAAAAATGACCAATGTTTCTTATTTTATGAAAATATGCTATAACCACGAACGAAAATATAATATAATCTTCTGAGTTATCCGAAATTCCGAATAGCGTGTTACATTGTGTGTTGAATCCCCAGAAACGAATATATTTTCAAAATTTACAGAATAATTTATAAAAACAAATTATTTTTAGCTGCCCGAATTTTTCAGAAACGTTTCCGAAGGGTTTTTATAGTGTATTAATTAGTTCCTCAGGCTGGAATACCTGTTTTTCGAATGTTATCTATTCTCAAGTACACGTTTTCAGCCTCATAAGTTAATTTATACATGAAAGAGTAAAGAAATAATCTTAATTTTAATGTTATTGTTAACGCTGTTAATTTTGCATGTTTGTCTGTTAAACATTTTTTTTTTAACATGAAAATGTTTACTTCAGAATGGATAGCATTCGAAAAACAGGTATTCTAGGCTGAGGACACTAATTAATAGACTATAAAATCCCTTCGGAAACGTTCCTGAAAAATTCGGGCAGCTAAAAATAATTTGTTTTTATAAATTATTCCTTAAATTTTGAAGATGTAATCGTTTCTGGGGATTCAAAAGACAATGTAACATCCTATTTGAAATTTCGGATAACTCAGAAGATTATATTATATTTTCGTTCGTGGTTATAGCATATTTTCATAAAATAAGAAACATTGGTCATTTTTTACAGTGTAGCGACTTTACTTGAATACATTATTAAGTTTTGTTATATAAAAATGCTTTTCAGTATTATAAATGGGCATGTTAAAAAAATAAATTAAATGTAAAAAATCTATTGAACTTTTTAATTTTTAATTTTTATTTTTATTTTATTATTTTTTTTTAATGGTTATTACATATATTCTGCAATCCAGGAAGCCCGGGTTAAATCCCCTACACAGAAAAAAAAAAAATTGATTTTACGGTGTAATACTGGCAGCACTAAATTCAGCAGAGCAGCCGATTTGCACCAAAACGTAATCAGCACAAATTTATGTCAACGTCTAATTGAATCTGGAGTTTTATTAAATTCTGTACATTAGTTCTTGAGATAGAGCACCCACAAAATCTGTGTCACATACAGACAGACAGACAGACGGGCTCATGGTCAAACATTTAATAAAAACAGTCAAATCGTGTTCAGGACTTGCTAAAACGTATAAATCCGTCGAAAACCGGAAGTCGAAAGTTTTCATTGAAGCCAATACTTTTTTCTTGTAAATATAGAAGAAAGTAAAAAAAAAACTGGAAAATCGTTGTAATATCAAATGATAGTGGGTTTTTCCTTCTATTTATTCTTTATATCTTTACAACTGCCATCAAAATATTTAAAAGGAAAAGTGAGTTAGAGATAATTTGGATTGGCAACATTTCCTTTTTTTTATTTTCTATCTTGAAGTATGACAGATGTCAATATGAAATTGGGAAATATGAAAATGTTACTTTCAAAATGGATTTTCTTGAGTTTTCTTGATTGAGAAACAAAATGTATCATTGGATATAAACCATGTAGGCTGTTTTCTGGTTTGTTTCTCCGTCTGTCAATTCCTCTCTTACCTATTTATGCAGTCTAATATTCATTATAAAATAATAATAATAATAATAATAATAATAATAATGAAGAAGGAAAGAAAAATAACTAAATACATTAAAAAAAAATTCTAATGTTGGAACACTAAATTCACCTTCATATATAAATAAAAAACATGAAAACATTTAAAATGAATCACAATTTATTACTCATTGCTAAAAGAGGTGTAAAATGAAAACACTAAAACCCTTCTATAGATGTTAAAATTTTCGTCGGAATTGACAGATTTTATTTACTTGCGGAATGGTTAATATGAGAACTCTTCCACAATAAAGCAATCGCTAATATAACAATGTGTTTTTACCATGTTCGGAGTGCTTTTATCTTAAACAATATGATTTTTTTTTCTGATGATCGAAAGTAATAAGCAACATTGTTGTTTAATAAAAGTAAATAGTTGTATGTGTGATACACATTCTATTATACATTTTCTTTTATCTAGGTTTCAGAACACTAATATCAAAGTGTTGATAAAAAGAAATTAAATTTCATGGAGATTGTTGGTTAGTTCAATATATGTATTGACCGTGTACGTTTTATAAGAATTAGACGAGTTATATTAATAAGAAATCAGTAAAAATAGGCAATGGGATGATGAGTTATATACTTTTTCTTAAAGTTTATATAATTTTGTTTAATTTTTCTTTCTGTTATTTTCTTAAAAATGTTACTCAAGCTAATGTTTTATCACTTGGTTAGTTCGAATGTATAAGTTTATACATCGTGTGAAGTACTTAAGCATTGTAATCATTCTTTATTTGATCTTACTAATATTTTACAACAAAATACACAATGCGTAAGTATTTTCTACATGTGATAGAAACATCATTGCATTGAGTAACAGTCTAAAAATTAAGTTATGAAGTACTACACTGAAGTTAAACTTGTTTGTTAATAATTTAAAATTTTATTGTATCGATTCTTTTTGCTTATTTTTAAACACACCTTTTTAACAGTTTTATCTGGAATCTCATACTGTAATTTCTTGAAACCAAATCCATATATTGCGAATGTTAAATCAAAATTAACAATAAATAAAAACTTCTTCTATAATCATCATAAAAGATATCAAAGAAATCAATATAGGAAATCAATATATGAATCAATATATGAAATCAATAAACAGCTAAATACAAAACGAAACTTTGATCAATGCAAAAATTATTCAAATAAATAGAATTAAAATTTTAAATTTTAAAGTTACTTCACAAATTAAAGGGTGAAAGAGAGAGAGGCTTCTTTTCAGAATAGAATTTTTTTTTTCTGTTGTTATTAACTTTTGTGGAACAAAAATTCAGTTAAATGAGGCAGACACCTGAAAAGAAAAATACCGTAATAAACTGAAAATGGCGAAATTCAATTCACATTTTAATTTGTTTTGCAACAAAGAATCGGAAATCTGTCAACGGTAGGAAAATTCAAAGATTTATTAATTGTACTTTTCTGGAAGTAATTTCTGGTCAGTGTTGAATTGAAGATCTGATATTTATTAGTTTTGATATATTAAAAAGAAATCCAAAACAGCGCGCAATGAATTAAAATATTTCATGTTAATTCATTTAAGATAAGATTCTAAAAAGGGGAGTAGGGGGCACAGTGGACCATTTTTGAAGTTTTTATTTTTTTCTTCTGAAATTTACTGATTATACTATATAGAAAAATTCCTGAATATACCTTAATTCCTTATTTTCATTTATTAATCTTCTCAAATTGTGAGTCTTAATAGCTTTTTAAGAAAAAAAAATACATTTTAAGATTTAAACAAGAACGAAAAATCATGCGTCAAGCATAGATTATGTAACACTTTCCAACGCTTCCAAAATAATTTTACAAATCATTACCATTTAATAAGCTGAAAGACAACATCTAAAGTAAAAATTTGGAAAACGCATTACATATTTAAAAACGTAATTTCAGGAATTTCCAACATATACAATATTCGGAAAAATATCCGAATACTTTTATTCAGCCCTGTATATGATCTATAGATTTGTATATATACTACATAGGATGCTAAATTTTAGTTTAGTTAGGAAACGCGTAGCACAGTTTAAAATTCTCCTTCTGGAGTTTCTGTCAATAAACGGACATGTGTTCGCGAACGTTTGTGCTGCCCTGTATATGAAATACAGAACTTATACACACCAAGTAATAGACAAAAAGTGAGTTCAATTTAAAATCGCGTTCAGTAACTTAAAAAGCACTTCCAGGAATTATTGTTAACAGACAGTAGAGAATTATTTTGTATGTCCCTGTAAATGAACGATGACTGCTATACATACAATATTCTGTAGTAAGTCTCTTGTAATGCACCTTAGTAATATATATAAATTTCAATGCGTTTAACATAGTGAAACATTATTTAATTAAGCCGCAAACGATTTTTCTCCATAGACGTAATGTAACGGAATTTTTTGACTGTCCCTGTAAAGTAACTATAAGTGCTATGCACACCCTATTCCATATTAAGCTTCTTGTAATGCACCTTAGTGATGTTTATCAATTACAATGTATTTGAAATTGTGTAACATCATTAAAATAAACCGCAAATGATTTTTCCCCATGGACCGTAATGTAACGGAATTCTTTTGAGTGTCCCTGTAAAAAAACCATAAGTGCTACACACTTCAGTTGAAATAGGGAACATGCTATAGATAACGACAGTAACATATAAAAATTGCAGCGCAATCCGAGCATATTTACGGGAGTTAGAGCACGGACAGACGGCCAGACAAACCGAAGGCATAAACACTTTTCAACTATGTTGGAAAGTGTTAACAACTAGGTTGGAAAGTGTAAAAAAGTGACCCACTGTACATGGAGGTACAGTGGGACACGACATAGGACATAGAGAACAATGCATGTTGAAATGTCAATTACAATATTAATACACATTTAAAGGACAAAGTACTTTATTAGAAATCTTTAGAATTTTTTTTTAATGTACAGAACAAAACAATTGATTGACTTTACATGCATGAAAACATTCAAGAGAATGTTTGCGCAGAATGACATTATATGCATAAATATATCTATTAAAGTTTTTCTTAGCTATTTAATTTTTAATGAAAATTATTTAGCACCTGTTAAGAATATATAAATAAGACAAAATTCGGAACAAATGTCATAGATGCACAAGGGGTGGCGCCATTTATTTTTTGGCATGAAAACCCCGTTTTCGAATAACTGTTAGGCCAAACACATGAGCAAACAGAAAGTTAGTTTTATTTTATTATGAAAATATATTATAATTTTATTATAAAACTATATAGTACCCGTCAAGATGTGACGGTAAACAACTTGAAAATTCCATTAGTAATATGTTTTAATTTTTAATTCGTTGCATTTAACTTAATTAAGTATCGAAATTTTGATGAATTGTTAGACTGTGTAAGCGATTCCTATACATATAAAGCGATAGGTAGCGCTGTCAGTCCAACCTACTCAACTAATGAAGTAACAGGATTTTAAGTTTGTTAATTTATTAAACGAATTTAACTAAAAATATTAATTGAATGAGCTGTCATTGTGGACATTTATTTTTATTTACTATAGTCTCTCTCTCTTTTTTTTTCTAATTTTTAAATTATTATTAAGATTTTAAAAAAAATTTAAATGAAATACAGAGCATTGATTTTTTAATCTGAATCAGTTTGTAGAGTAAGATCAGCTGTGTTCACACTGTTAAAAATTTGCAGCAAACTGTCCAGTCATTTTTGACCGTTTTCAGAAAAAACGGTTACATAACAATAATTAAACTCTATTCTGACCATATTATTGCCCATATTATGGTCAAAATAGAGTTAAATAACGGTTATGTAACCGTTTTCCCTAAAAACGGTCAAATGACTGGACAATTTGCTGCAAATTTTTAACAGTGTACTTGTACAAAAATTAGTAACATACTCGTAATTGTTTTTGAGATAATGCCACTTAAAGAAACGGGTAGAATTTTTTTGTACACCTAATATTTAGATTTCTTAGGCCGCAGTGTTTTATCATGGACGCATTCGTAAAATCTAAATCATAGGATAGCAAAGTTACATAAAAGAAAAATATACATTAAAAAATTAGATTCTTATTACTTTTTTAAAAACTGAGATTTACATACTGAGTCGAGATTTTAAGTTAAAAGTCGAGAAAATACTCAAAAATAAGTTACAAAATGCTTATTTTTTAAGATCTATTTACAATTTCTCCAGAATCTTATACTGGCGAATTTATTTCTCAAATCTGAATCAATATTTATGAACTGTTTGCTCAAAATGTACAAGAAACAAAAAAAAAATTCTGCGATCATCACAAAAGAAATCAAACAAATAAATATTTGAACTCATAAGGCAAGTAAATAACAAAATGAAACTTTAATCAGTGCAAGTAAAATCAAAGGAAGAAAATGGTAAGAAAAGATTTAATGTTACTTTATAATATTTAAAAAAAAAAAAAAAAAAAAAAAAAAAAAGGTCTTATTTCAGAAGAAACATTTTTTTTCCACTGTTATTGTCTTTCATAAAAAAAAAATGCAGTTAAATCAAGAACGCACCTGAAAAATAATGTTTGTAAACAGCTGAAAATAATGAATACAATTGACTTTTTAATTTGATTCGCAAAAAGAATCGGAAATCTGTCAACTGTAGGTAAATTCGAAGATTTATTAATGTTATTTTATGTAAGTTATTCAAGACAATATGTGATGACACGTGTGAGACCCGTATGTGAATTCAGCATCTGATATTTATTACACTGTTAAAAATAGCCGTTGCTTTACGGTGCTTTACTGCATAATTTACTGTACATTACCGTATTACTGTAAATATTGCCCTTACCCGTTAAAAATCAGTTATTGGCTGTAAAATTCTGTCATTGACCGTAACTGATCATTTTTACAGGATTATCCCTGGTCCAACAGTCATTTACGGCCAAGAGAGAAAGAAATACAGGTTGTTACAGTCTTTTACGGCAGATCACGGGCAATTTTAGTAAATCACCGTTATTCGCTACCGCAAACCGTAAAGGAACAGTGGATTACAGCCATCTCATCTGAGTTTTGATTTTGGAAAATGGCAACGAACGCGTCGCGCCATCCATATACTTAAAGCTAACCTGCTTTTTAGTTTTTCGTGCAAAAATGCTATTTATACGCATGCGCGAGCATTCAGCTAATCAGCTAGAGGCTTTTACTATCTTCAGACGCGATGTTCCAGCCAATGAGGTGAAGGCTTTTTCCTCTCTCTAGAAGCGTATGTGTTCCATTTGGTTGTTCGGTTGTTGAAACTTTATAGATTTCTTTTATTAAGGTATTTTTTCATTTTACCGTATTTATTTTCTTTTTAAGTCGTATGTATTTTACTACTTTGAATTTTTTATAACTAACCCTTTTTTTGAGAGAGAGAGAGATTTCGTGGCACGAAATTCCGCGAATCGTTTTCGATGTAAACAAACTAATTTTAAACTTTTAATATGTGATTCTGTGTGATATGATTAAATTCAGGTTTTCTCAGCGACGATCACAGTATTTTTACCAAATAATTTTTGTATTAATCAAGCTTTTTTGGTTATTAAGCATAGCTAAACACGAAAGAAAACTTTGTTATTTTAAGATTCTGATGTGAATTATTTGCGTACATTTATAAGACGAGTTTCACTGAATAATTCAAGAAAAAAAAACTCATCATTATACATATTTAGTTATGCATTATTAATTATTTACTTGGCCTTTACTTTTAATATTTCAAACTTACAGCTGAATGTAACTATTAAAACATTTGAAATACTGTATTCGTAAAATGAAATTAGTTTAAACACTCGACAATTACTTTTAGTTATGCATTATTAATTATTTACTTGGCCTTTACTTTTAATATTTCAAACTTACAGTTGAATGTAACTATTAAAACATTTGAAATACTGTATTCGTAAAATGAAATTTCAGCTTAAACACTCGACAATTACTTTTAGTTATGCATTATTAATTATTTACTTGGCCTTTACTTTTAATATTTCAAACTTACAGCTAAATGTAATTATTAAAACATTTGAAATACTGTATTCGTAAAATGAAATTTCAGCTTAAACACTCGACAATTACTTTTAGGTTAAATTCAGGTTTTCTCAGTGACGATCACAGTATTTTTACCAAATAATTAAAAGTACTACATGCATGCATCTATCTATCTATATTAGAAATTGTGCAGGTTTCTGGTCACTGTTTTGTTTACATATTTTAAACAAAAATTTCAATTTAATAATGTACTGAAAATTATAATGAATGCTTACAATTAAACACAACAACACAAAACAAAAAATTTCACAAAAACACATTATTTCCCCGATATTTTCCCACAACTAATCAATAAATTTCATGATATTTTATTGCGATTTTAAACCATGAACTTTAGTACTTTTCTGTTATACGGACACTATGCCAAAATGTATGTATGTATGTAAATGTATGTATGTATGTTTGGCGACAATGGTGTACGTATAACGGAAAAGTGCCTGAATTATTATTTATGTATATATATATAAAATATAAACATAATTGGCGACACAGCAAGTTTTCTGGATTTCTCCCTGTCTCTCTAACCACATTGTTAACAAAACAAAAAATTCACGAAAAACACATTATTTCCCCAATATTTTCCCACAACTAATCAATAAATTTCATGATATTTTATTGTGATTTTAAACCATGAACTTTAGTACTTTTCTGTTATACGGATACTATGCCAAAATGTATGTATGTATGTATGTTTGGCGACAATGGTGTCCGTATAACGGAAAAGTGCCTGAATTATTATTTTTATATATATATATAAAATATAAACATAATTGGCGACACAGCAAGTTTTCTGGATGTGAAAGGCGGAGATGAATTTCATTCATTCAATGACCGTTTTAAAAGTTTCAAGTTTGGATTGAGGGCACCTGAACATAAAAACCGATACCTATTTCTTATGTTCATGATTGAGTTATTTGGATATCTTTTTGTATAGCACAGAAAATCATTTCTCCCGCTTTCGTAATACAGATAAATTCTGGTGTATTTTTTTTTTCTTCTTTTTATATCATAAGTACTTTTCTACTTTAAATTTTTTAATTGTCGAGTTTCTAAGCTGAAATTTCATTTTTCGAATGCAGTATTTCAAATGTTTTAATAATTACATTCAGCTGTAAGTTTGAAATATTTAAAATATTAAAAGTAAAGGTCAAGTAAATAATTAATAATGCATAACTAAATATGTATAATGATCAGAATGACATATTAAAATGTGTACAGAATGACATGAAAATTTTAAAAAACTGAAATTTTGCACTTGCAACTTAATTGTAAATTTCATTGTTTACATTGGAAACGATTTGTGGATTTTAAGAATTTGCTGAACTTCGTGTCACCAAATTACTAAATCTCTCTCTCTCACTCTCCAAAAAAAAAAAAAAAAAAGGGTTAGTTTAAAAAAATTCAAAGTAGCAAAATACATACAACACAAAAAGAAAATAAATACGGTAAAATGAAAAAATTACTTTAATAATAGAAATCTATAAATTTTCAACAACGACATCAAACGAACGTATCTCATCTTTCGTTTGTGATAAGGAACGCTCCTTTGGCCCCCTCCACTCATTGGCTGAATTGTAAAGGGCAAAATTGGGGGACAAAATGACTACAGCATTTCTGAGAAAAGAAAAAATCAGAAAATTCACAGAAAATAATTATTTTTGTTGCAAGTTGGGTTAACTGTCTTTATGGTTCGAGTCGATTTCAGACTGAGTGTAGATTTCTGCAAGTTGGATTTGGGTTAACCTGATTTTTCAAAAGTAAGTTCAAGTTCAGTATATTATTTCAGATTAAAACTATACCTATCAGGGCTTGAATTTCAGGGCGGGATTCGCGCGGAAAATTTTGAAATCCCGCCCAAAAAAGATCATGAGCGGGAGCCTCCCGCTCAAAAAATTTCAGCATTTTTGGAGAAATTTGCATTATTTAATTTACCTGCAACCGAACGATAAATTTCGTGATTTTTTTTCCCCGCAACCGATTGACGGACTTTGTGTTTTGCCCGCGACTGATCGACGAACTTTGAGTTTTTTCTGCGACAGATCGACGAACATTGCGTTTTTTAAGCGACTGATCGACGAACCTTGCGTTTTTTGGGGACATATCGACGAACTTTGCGTTTATTCCGCAATCAATCGACGAAATTTTTCTTTCTTCCCTGACTGATCGACGAACTTTGCATTTATTCCGCAATCGATCGACGAAATTTGCTTTTTTCCGCAACTGATCGACGAACTTTCCGTTTTTTCCGCAACAGATCAACGAATGTTGCATTTTTTTCTGCGACTGATCAACGAACTTTGCGTTTTTTCTGCGACAGATAGACGAACATTGCGTTTTTTAAGCGACTGATCGACGAACATTGCGTTTTTTAAGCGACTGATCGACGAACCTTGCGTTTTTTGGGGACAGATCGACGAACTTTGTGTTTATTCTGCAATCGATCGACGAAATTTGCTTTTTTCCCACGACTGATCAACGAACTTTGCGTTTTTTGGTGACAGATCGACGAACTTAGCGTTTTTTCCGCGACAGATTGATGAACTTTGCGTCTTTTCCACGATCGATCGGTGAATCTCAATCAAGTAAAATCTAAAGTCAGAAATTTATTTAACAACCTAATTGTTAAGGGTCCCTAACACATTTAATGGAACTTGAAAAATACACTGCATATATAAAACTTAACTTTCTTCCCTTTTTTTATAATAAAAATAAACATTTTACATAATCATTCTCAGTTGACTTAATTTTTTCAATGGTATTTTGTCATGTCTGCATTAATGTAATTCTTTAAATAGCACGTAAAATAATAGTGGGGTTTAAAGATTTTTTTTTTCCTCCCAAACATTACAACTCCCCTCCATTTAAAAATGTTGGTAGGGAGACTCCCCTCCTTGGAAAAATTGAAATTCAAGCCCTGCCTATAATATGTTTGTGTGTATTGAGGTTTGTATAGATGTTTGTGTGTGTGTTGTTTTTAATAAAGACAGTTTCATTTTTCACACGAACCTTTCAAAAAATTCACATTCTTTGCGCAATCCTTTAACAGAATTCGCATTTTTTTTCGTGATTCTTTAATGAAATTCGCATTTTTTTCTGTATCTTTTTTTTGTCGAGATTCATAATTTTTTCAGCTATCCTATGACGTAATTCGTGTTTTTTTTTCAGCGATAATTTGACGAAATTTGTGTTTTTTCTGCGATTTTTTTTTTCACGAAATTTGCGTTATTTTCCACGATTCTTTTATGAAATTTGCGTTTTTCTGTGATCCTTAGACGAAATTTTCTTTTTTCGCAATGCTTTGATAATAATCACATTTTCTCTGCTGCCTTTTGATAAGATTCATGAATTTTCAGCAATCCTTCGATGAAATTCGCGTTTTTTCAGCAATCTTTGAAGAAATTCGCATTTTTCTCGCGATACTTTAACGAAATGTGCGTTTTCCAGCGATTTTTTGATAAAATACATTTTATTCCGCAATTTTTAGACGAAGTTTGGCAAGAAAGCGCTATCTTTGGGTGAAATTTCCTGTTTTGCGATTCTTTGACAAAATTTGCTCATCTTTTGTGTAAATCACGTTTTTCTGTGGCCTTTTAACAAAATTCACGTTTTACATGATCCTTTGATGAAATTAGTGTTTTTCCCGTGATCATTTGACGAAATCTAGGATTTTTTTCCCGCGAAGATTGATTATATGTTTTTAGTCTGCAGGTGCCCTAAAAAGTTTGTGACGCCTGTCGCTGCATTGCACGCATTCTGCCACGGTGTATCAAACAAACAAAATTCATCCTAAAGAATTATTGTTTCGTTTCTGGCAATGAACAACCGTCAACTCATTGGCTGAATTATAAAGGGTGAAATGTGTAGGCACTGAGTATCATCTATACTATTAATGTCGGTAAACGTCTGTCTGTGTGTGTGTTGTTGTGTCTGGCGTCTGTAAGCACAAAACTCTGCATGCAGACGACGGACATAAGTGCTTTTGGTATAAAAAAATTCGTAAGTGGAGTTTTTAAAATTCACAACATTTTGCGGGAGAAGAGGGGTGCGAACGAATTTAAAAAATGAGTCCGCACCAATAATTATGGCGCCGGGGGGAGTATGTTTTGCCTACACGGGGCGGAGACTTTTCTTTGTTGACACCACTCATATCGTTCGAAAGGCCTGTGACTGCCTTTTCATGTTATGCATCTGTGTGGTCCACCCCCCCCCCCCCCGCCAATTGGGGCACTTTTCTAAATTTTGCACATACCACTCATGTTATATATCGTTAAAAAGGTCTGTGACCGCTTAATCATATTATGCATCTCCGGTGTCCATCCCCCCACTTTCCCCCCCCCCCAAGGGGGTACTTTTGTAAATTTTGCACAATCCCTTCATGTTACGTATTGTTGGAAAGGTCTTTGACTGCTTATTCATGTTATGCATTTCCAATGTCCATCTCCCCACTTTGCCCCCCCCCTCCCCCAAGGGGGTACTTTTCTAAATTTTGCAGACAACCCTCATGTCATATATCGTTGGAAAGGTCTGTGACTACTTAATCATATGCATATCTCCAATGTCCATTTCCCCACTTTGCCCCCCCCCCCTCCCCCAAGGGGGTACTTTTCTAAATTTTGCAGACAACCCTCATGTCATATATCGTTGGAAAGGTCTGTGACTGCTTAATCATATGCATATCTCTGATGTCCATCTCCCCGCTTTGCCCCCCCCCAAAGAGGTACTTTTCTAAATTTTGCACACAACCCTCATGTTATATATCGTTGGAAAGGTCTGTGACCACTTAATCATATTATGCATGTTCCGTGTCCATCCCCTACTTTACCCCCCCCCCCCCCCAAGGAGGTACTTTTTAAAATTTTGCACACACCCCTCATGTTACATATCGTTTGAAAGGTCTTTGACTGCTTATTCATGTTATGCATCTCCTTGGTCCATCCCGCCATTTCCCCCTCCCTAAGAGGGCACTTACCATTTACTTGCACAACAGCGCTAAATGTGTCAGATGAAAGAAATTCCGCGAGTACATGTGCCAGTGAAACTTGGCCAATTGCTGTTCTTCAACCTAGCTTTAATTCAAAGTGGGTTTTTTATTTATTTGAATTATTCTGCGAAAGTTTCAAACATTTTAAAGCAGCTATGAATTTTATTTTTATGGTACTATCAAGTTTTTTGCCGTCAAATTTTGACGGGTTCCATCTAGTGTTTGTTTATTTTCGCACGAGGAAAGAGGAAAAAGCTCGGTAAAGAAGCACGCCTGGCCTGGCTGTACCAATACCGGATTTATTCAGGTATTTATTTATCTGGTTATCTAACCTTATTAATTTAAAAATGAATTTTAATATCAAAGTTTATGTAGAGTAGACAGTGTTCGAAATTTGCAGTCGTTAGTCGTCAAATGCAACTAATTACATTATAGCATTTGACAACTACAAAATTATTCCTGGATGTGAAATTTGACGCCTAGGCCTAGCTTTTTTAACACTTAGTTTTTGCCAATCACCCGCTTTTGAAAATTTGGTCTCACACCAAACATAAATTCTAATGTGAGACAGTTAGACCGTGAATTTTAGCAGAGTGTAAAAATCCAAATGAATTTATTAATTTATGCAAACTTCTAAACTTTATAGTGAACCTGCCATTTAGCACTGCTGAATGTGAAAAGGGAATTAGTCTGTTTAATTTAATAAAAAAACTAGCTGACCCCCGCCCGGCGTTTCCTGGGCCCGTGATAATAAATAAATAAATAATAATAATAATAATCAAGTTTTTATTATTTTACATCTTTAACCCGATTTTGTATGAAATTATATTTTAAGAAGAAAAATTCGCGAAAAAATATTGATATTTAGTGATTAGCACCCATTTTCTTGTTTTTTTTTTTTTTACGCAGTATCGTTTCATAGTTTTAAAATAAAGTTATTTTTGTCCTAACTCTTTAAAATCTTTATGGGTGATAAATAAAACGGTTTTACAGCCCGTGTACAAATTTCGGGAAAAAATATTGTTATCCAGTTGTAAAAGAGATGATTTCTTCTCGCTTTTTTGTTTGTTTGTTTTCTCGTCGGCTCCTTTAACATAGCAATAAAAAATAGTCCTCATCTTGCGAACTCTTTGACATTTCAATCAGTTATAAATACAACCATCTCCAAGCTCTCTTTAAAATTTTGTGAAAAATATACATATTTAGTAGTGAAAACATGAGTTCTTAAAAAAAAAAAAAAAAAAAGCTTTAGCTTTTAACCTCAGAGCAAAAATATATTTCCATCCATTTTTAATCAACCCTTTTACACCCCCCTAGGCTAAACAGGTTAATCAATCAGTCTTATCGTTTTTGAGGGGAGAATCCTTCAAAAAAAGTTGACGCATGCGTAAAGAGACGATATTCGTGTGAAATTTTGGCAAAATGCCCTTTCTGTTTTAAATATATAGATGATACACGTAACCATTTATCCACTGATACTGTTAATGATTTATTAATGGCAAAATTATACGTACCCAATTTAATAGATTTTTATCCAGATAAAGCTATAAATCCCTGTGAAATGATGCAGCTGAAGGACGGTTAGACGTCCTGATTTTAGTATCTAACTTATTAAAATTAGTGGGTATTGTTTGAGATTCGGCCAAACAATACCATGATGTAGAAAAATTATTCTCCAGTCAGACAACACACGAAGTTACGAATCATAAGTAAAGGCGAATTCGTGTCAAAAACCAATAAAGCGAACGATCTAGAAAATGAAAATCGTTGGTTTAAAAATTCTCTAAAATGTCGCAGGAACGATAAAATGTTGTCACAATATATGGCTCTTCATTTTTATCGCCGCCTCAAGCTAGATCATTTAGAAACGAGGGCCAGAAAATGCAAGTCCTCATAAATGATATTATTCAAGTCTACCCAGGGTACGGAAATGAGGGACTAAAGCTTTTGGATTTTCAAAGACCAACGGCAGAGTCTGAAAACATCGAGGGTGCATTACCAAAAGTCTCTCAAAATTTAAATTATTTTCAGTTAGAAGGTGAAGTGCCTTACATTGACGATGTTTCAGACCCTGACTGGGATCCCTTTTGGTAAACATTAAATTATTTTTAATTAATTAATTTTTTTTTTTGTAAATATTAACTTTTTTTATGTGTAATTATTTATATATTTTTTGTATGCAATTTCCCTTTTTTCTGAATCGCCGTCTCATTTATTGGCTGTTATTATAGTTATCCTTTTACTTTTACTTAAAAAAAAAAAAAAAAAAAAAAAAAATTGGGGGCAGTTGTGAGCGAGATTATAAGTTAACATTGTTTTGAATTTAGTGTAATCAAGATTGACAAAAGATTTCTGGTCAGTTTTTTTTCTCTTTTTTATTGTCCAAAATGTTTTTAAAACGGGGGTTCAGGGGGGCAGAGCCCCCCTGACAATAACAAATATTCATCTGAAAAATCACATTTCTTTAGCTTTTGAATCGTTAGTTTATTTAGAATGTTGTTAAAATTTGCGTAATTGGATCGTGATAAATTTTTCAAGATGGCGGAAAAACTTAGTTTTTAAATCTTTGTTATTTATAAATCGATGTTTTTGCATCATTTTCAACTTTTAAAAATGTTGCAAAATCATTGATTTATAAATAACATACAGATTTAAAAATGATGTTTTCTGCAATCTTTGAAATTTTTTTCATGTCGCCAAAACGGCATTTTGGCGCAATTTTTCTGCCAAGCAGCACAGGATACAGATCTCTTCCCACAAAATTCACTATCGCAGAAAAATAAAAATGTCATTTAATGTAACACCGCACTTCATTCACATGCAGAAACTCTTAAGAATGATTTTTGTTCAGTATTATACCTTTACTATAAATAATATTTGCAATGTCAACAAACTTAGATACTTTTGAGGTAAATATATATTCAATGTTTGATACTGTAATTTTGAGTAAAAAAAATTACACTAAGTAAGTAAAAAAAGGATTAATTTTCATCTAAGTCATGTGTGAAACTTTTATTTTACAATATTGTTATGTCTGTGCATTTTTTAAGCACTCTTTTTTAAAATACTCAAAAAAATACCAAATGACAAAATACATAATCGCAGAAAAATGAAAATTTACTTAATGTAACATCTGTGCTTCATTTATCCTTCAGAAACTCTAAAAATGATTTTTGTTCAGTATTAATAGCTTTAGTACTATAAATAATTGTTATGTACAGCAATGTTAGGCCCTTTTGAGGTAAATATTTAATGTTTGATACTTTAATTGTGAGTAAAAAAAAAGTTGTAAATAATTTCTTGTTAAGCAAATATATATTTTTTTAATCATACCAAATATTAGAAAACAAGAAGTGTAATAATTTAAAATGAATTTTTTCGAACTTATATATAAATATAAAACTATTTAAATCTACAAAACACGGTAATATGTGGCCGTTAACTTAACAGAAGTGGATACTAAACATACAGTGTCTACCGACCAGCCACTGCATACTAATGCAAATATTGAAATTTAACCTTTAATTGACATTATTCAAATAAATATTTCCTGGTATATATATAGATATATTGTATCATTTTAGGTAGAAGCACTCTTTCCATGAACATCGTAGCATCGCTGTACATTTTGATCATCAATTGAAGACTAATATCCGGATTGGGGTAAGCTGGAAACCTGTTCTACATGTCTATCTCTTCCTTATTAAATTTTGTTTAATTTGACTACTCATACCAGGGGTTAATACAGACAAAATTTGGGCCTATTTAGGGCCTATTTGAAACCTATTTGATTAAATGGGTCCCTTCACAAAATTCTTTTTACTAAAATAGGCCTTTTCACAAAATTTTATTCCATAAAAACTTACTATTTATTATTTAATTATTATTTTGTGATGTTCTAAAATGTGTAATTTGTAAACAACTTCACCAGAGAGAAAAACTTCAGCAAAAGGATTTTAAAAAGTTTTTGTTATTAAATGCTTGACTCGAATTTGAGTAACTGGATTTCAACTTTCATTAGAAAATGTTATTTTTCACAAAAATATAATAAATTTCACAAAAATAACCTTTATTTTTCACAAAATGGGCCCCAAGGGAAAAAACCCTGCATCGACCCCTGCATACATCTCATTCGGTTCAGTAGTTATGACTCAAAAACCATCCTCTACTTTAGATTCTCATATCTCTAACGAATTAGACTTTTGTCAACTGAACCAGCCCCTCCCATGTAGAAATCTACAATTTTTTGTGCATTCTTGCCTTAATATAAATAGCTTGTACTTTAATGAACAATTTAAGACCTTTTTTATGTAATTATGTCAATTACTTAATGAGTTATTCACATTTTAGCATATGCTGTTTTAGTTTCTGTTTTAAACCATTTTCTAAATTTTGAAAAATTCCATGTTCTTTGCATATATTTTTAATACTTTTAACTTATTGAAAACTATGTAAAACATAAAAAAATTAATGAGGATTAATTTAGTATCATTGTTTTTAAGTTTTGTACATGTATTGATTATAGGTGCAGATTCACGGCTGCCAGTCGCCACGTGGTGACTAAATTTTTTGCTGTGGCCACTAACTTTCGGTGTTTAAGTCGCCATGTGATTTAAAAGTAATCCATTTCTGGTATTCCCAGTCCCCATCGTGAAATGTTGATATTTTTTTTAAGATTAAGACCAAAACACACACATTATTGTTATATTTTAATAACATTTCAGAATGATCTGTTTAACACAGCAAACTATTAAATATATTCGAATAGCAATGTTATTCGTAACATCTGATAATTTTATTTTACATAGACTGTGATTTAAATTATATATATATATATATATATAAACAAATGTTTGAAGTGTGTTTTTATTTTTATAGTGCAAAATATTCTCACAAATTCAGATTTTCTTTCATATGTACTTTTGTCTGGCAAAATCAAAATAAGAAATATTGTTTTTCTGATATTCCCCGCTATCATGATTGCTTAGATTATCTGCATATTGTTTTTTAAACCGTATCTTGCCCAACTTTATCTTCTGACTGTACATGATTTAAGATTTAATTAATATTCAAATTTTGTTGTACACGTGTTTATATTAAATAAATTACTTTACACTTTGAATTAATTATTATTATTATTATTTTTTAGTTTTTTACCCTATATAAACACTATTGTTTTTATGCATTTGTTTTACAATTGTGGCCACTGGATTTTTTGGGTTTAGGAGCCAGTGACTCCTTCCAAATGTTGGGAATCTGCACCTATAGTATAGATGCAATTTTCAAAACTTCATTTTTTCCTCATGTTTTTCCAGTGGTGTTTTCATTTAACATCCTCCTTTTGTGCACCCACTTTTTAATATGTTTTCATACTTTTAACAACTTTAAACATTAATGGCATCTTAGCTTATAATACGTAATGGTTTTAGTATTCATTATTTTTAGTTTTGATGGGTTTTAATATGTATAAGTTAGATTTTTGTTTTTATTCTAAATTGCAAATGTCACCCCATAGACTTAACATTATATTGTTTACGTTAAATTTTCATTGTTTTTATAATCTTTAATATAATCTTTTTTAGTATATATATTTCTTAATTTAGTTAGCGTAACCTTTTACTCATCTTACTTGTCTAAAATTTTAATTAATGGAACCATTTTAATGTTTTAAATAAATTATTTTTTGAGTATCGCTTTGTAAAGTTGTTTACATTCACTTAACATTTATTTCGATGTTTTTTAATAAATTAATTAAAAATACAAATTTTTAATTTTTTGATTATTTTAGGAATTTAAATCATGCTTGAATTAAACTTTTATTTTCCTTTGGATTTTTAAAAAAAAATTAATATTTTCTATTTTTAATTGTTAATTAAAATTTATTTTGATAATTCAAAAAGGGCAACTTAGTTCATTTCTGCAATAACCAGGAGTCGAGGCAGGTTTTTTTTTTCTTGGGGCCCATTTTGTGAAAAGTAAAGGTTATTTTTGTGAAATTTATTATATTTTTCTGAAAAATAACATTTTGTAACGAAATTTGAAATCCAGTTATACTCAAATTTGAACCAAGCATTTGTAAACAAAAACTTTTTAAAATCCTTTTACTGAAGTTTTCTTCTCTGGGGGAACTTGTTTGTTTACAAATTACACATTTTAAAACATCACAAAATAATAAATAAATATTAAATGGTAAGTTTTTATGGAACTGAATTTTGTGAAAGGACCTATTTTAGTAAAAGGAATTTTGTGAAGAGGTCCATTTTATCAGATTGATTTTTGTGAAGGGGCCCATTTTATTAAATTGATTTTTGTGACGGGGCCTTAAAAAGGCCCCAAATTTTGCCTGGATCGACCCCTGATAACATATATCTCCAGTCAGATAGTTTAGTTGTTTTTTGCAGCAAATATTAATAAATATTCTATTTAAAAGAACCCGATATGTATCCAAGCACTTTTGACAGATAGAGGAAAACTTTTAAGAATCTTTCCTGACCAATGGTATTCCATCTTTTCATTATTTGGGTTTTAAAGCTGATTTTTAATTGGCCATTGATAGTAATGATTTATAATGTGAGTTTTAGTACAATTAGCGCTTGGACAATGGAAAATTGGGATGTATATGGTAGACATGGTAAAAAAGAGAATGTTATTTATGAGTCACAAGTAAAGTTACAGTTTAAATAGATCTTAATTTCTTTTGTTTGTTTATCCTGTATTAAATGTCAATTTTATGTAAAGTTATGGGCACATAATTTAATTATCTTTTATACTGGTTTGTAAGCATTCATATAGAGTATTAATATCCTTGATATAATTTACAGAGTTATAATACCTTTAAATTCAATTTAATTTTAATTTGCTTTTAATTAAACTCATTGTATAATTATTGCTTTCCTCCCAGCATATAAACAAACATTTTACAGGGCTTGAAATTCAATTTTAACAAGGAGGGGAGCCTCCCTACCAACATTTTTAAATGGAGGGGAGTTGTAATGTTTGGAGGGGAGAAAAAAAATCTTTAAACCCCACTGTTATTTTACGTTCTATTTAAAGAATTACATTAATGCAGACATGACAAAATACCATTGAAAAAATTAAGTCAACTGAGAATGATTATGTAAAATATTTATTTTTATTATAAAAAAGGGAAGAAAGTTAAGTTTTATATATGCAGTGTATTTTTCAAGTTCCATTAAATGTGTTAAGGACCCTTAACAATTAGGTTGTTAAATAAATTTCTGAATTTAGATTTTATTTGATTGAGATTCACCTATCGATCGCGGAAAAGAAGCAAAGTTTGTCGATCTGTCACCAAAAAATGCAAAGTTCCTCGATCAGTCGTGGAAAAAAAAGCAAATTTTGTCGATCGATTGTGGAATAAACGCAAAGTTCGTCGATCTGTCCCCAAAAAACGCAATGTTCGTCGATCTGTCGCAGAAAAAACACAAGGTTCGTTGATCAGTCATTTAAAAAACGCAAAGTTTGTTGATCAGTCATTTAAAAAACGCAAAGTTTGTTGATCAGTCATTTAAAAAACGCAAAGTTTGTTGATCAGTCATTTAAAAAACGCAAAGTTCGTTGATCAGTCATTTAAAAAACGCAAAGTTTGTTGATCAGTCATTTAAAAAACGCAAGGTTCGTCGATCAGTCGCTTAAAAAATGCAATGTTCGTCGATCTGTCGCAGAAAAAACGCAATGTTCGTCGATCTGTCGCAGAAGAAACGCAAAGTTCGTTGATCAGTCATTTAAAAAATGAAAAGTTCGTTGATCAGTCGTTTAAAAACCAAAAAGTTCGTCGATAAGTTGCTTAAAAAACTTTAAGTTCGTCGATCGGTCGTGAAAAAAAATGCAAAGTTCGTCGATCTGTGGTTGAAAAAACGAAAGTTTGTGGATCTGTCGCAGAAAAAATGCAAAGTTTGTCGATCTGTCGCGGAAAAACCCCACAAAGTTCGTCGATCTGTCGCGGAAAAAATGCAAAATTCGTTGATCTGTCACCAAAAAATGCAAAGTTCGTCGATCTGTCACCAAAAAATGCAAAGTTCGTTGATCTGTCACCAAAAGATGCAAACTTTGTCGATCAGTTGCGGGGGAAAAAAGCAAATTTCGTCGATCGATTGTGGAATAAACGCAAAGTTCGTCGATCTGTCTCCAAAAAACGCAAGGTTCGCCGATCAGTCGCTTAAAAAACACAATGTTCGTCGATCTGTCGCAGAAAAAACGCAAAGTTCGTTGATCAGTCGTTTAAAAAACGAAAAGTTCATCGATCTGTCCCCAAAAAGTGCAAGGTTCGTCGATCAGTCATTTAAAAAATGCAATGTTCGTCAATCTGACGCAGCAAAAACGCAAAGTTCGTTGATCAGTCATTTAAAAAATGCAAAGTTCGTTGATCAGTCGTTTAAATAACGAAAAGTTCGTCGACCAGTCGCTTAAGAAACGAAAAGTTCGTCGATCAGTCGCTTAAAAAACCTTAAGTTCGTGAATCAGTCGCTTAAAAAACCTTAAGTTCGTCGATCAGTCGTGGAAAAAAAAATGCAAAGTTCGTCGATCTGTGGTTGAAAAAACGAAAGTTTGTGGATCTGTCGCAGAAAAAATGCAAAGTTTGTCGATCTGTCGCGGAAAAACCCCACAAAGTTCGTCGATCTGTCGTGGAAAAAATGCAAAGTTCGTTGATCTGTCACCAAAAAATGCAAAATTCGTCGATCTGTCACCAAAAAATGCAAAGTTCGTCAATCTGTCACCAAAAAATGCAAAGTTCGTCGATCTGTCACCAAAAAATGCAAAGTTCGTTGATCTGTCACCAAAAAATGCAAACTTTGTCGATCAGTTGCGGGGAAAAAAAGCAAATTTAGTCGATCGATTGTGGAATAAACGCAAAGTTCGTCGATCTGTCTCCAAAAAGTGCAAGGTTCGTCGATCAGTCACTTAAAAAATGCAATGTTCGTCAATCTGTCACAGCAAAAACGCAAAGTTCGTTGATCAGTCATTTAAAAAATGCAAAGTTCGTTGATCAGTCGTTTAAATAACGAAAAGTTCGTTGATCAGTCGTTTAAATAATTAAAAGTTTGTCGACCAGTCGCTTAAGAAACGAAAAGTTCGTCGATCAGTCGCTTAAAAAACCTTAAGTTCGTGAATCAGTCGCAGAAAAAACGCAAAGTTCGTTGATCAGTCATTTAAAAAATGAAAAGTTCGTTGATCAGTTGTTTAAAAACCAAAAAGTTCTTCGATAAGTTGCTTAAAAAACTTTAAGTTCGTCGATCAGTCGTGAAAAAAAATGCAAAGTTCGTCGATCTGTGGTTGAAAAAACGAAAGTTTCTGGATCTGTCGCAGAAAAACCCCACAAAGTTCGTCGATCTGTCGCGGAAAAAATGCAAAGTTCGTTGATCTGTCACCAAAAAATGCAAAGTTCGTGAATCTGTCACCAAAAAATGCAAATTTCGTCGATCTGTCACCAAAAAATGCAAAGTTCGTCGATCTGTCACCAAAAAATGCAAAGTTCGTTGATCTGTCACCAAAAAATGCAAACTTTGTTGATCATTTGCTGGGAAAAAAGCAAATTTAGTCGATCGATTGTGGAATAAACACAAAGTTAGTCGATCTGTCTCCAAAAAACGCAAGGTTCGTCGATCAGTCGCTTAAAAAACACAATGTTCGTCGATCTGTCGCAGAAAAAACGCAAAGTTCATTGATCAGTCATTTAAAAAACGAAAAGTTCATCGATCTGTCCCCAAAAAGTGCAAGGTTCGTCGATCAGTCGCTTAAAAAATGCAATGTTCGTCAATCTGTCGCAGCAAAAACGCAAAGTTCGTTGATCAGTCATTTAAAAAATGCAAAGTTCGTCGATCAGTCGCTTAAAAAACCTTAAGTTCGTGAATCAGTCGCTTAAAAAACCTTAAGTTCGTCGATCGTCGTGAAAAAAAAATGCAAAGTTCGTCGATCTGTGGTTGAAAAAACGAAAGTTTGTGGATCTGTCGCAGAAAAAATGCAAAGTTTGTCGATCTGTCGCGGAAAAAACCCAGAAAGTTCATCGATCTGTCGCGGAAAAAATGCAAAGTTCGTTGATCTGTCACCAAAAAATGCAAAGTTCGTCGATCTGTCACCAAAAAATGCAAAGTTTGTCAATCAGTTGCGGGGAAAAAATGCAAATTTCGTCGATCGATTGTGGAATAAACGCAAAGTTGGTCGATCTGTCTCCAAAAAACGCAAGGTTCGTCGATCAGTCGCTTTAAAAACACAATGTTCGTCGATCTGTCGCAGAAAAAATGCAAAGTGAGTTGATCAGTCGTTTAAAAAACGAAAAGTTCATCGATCTGTCTCCAAAAAGTGCAAGGTTCGTCGACCAGTCGCTTAAGAAACGAAAAGTTCGTCGATCAGTCGCTTAAAAAACCTTAAGTTCGTGAATCAGTCGCTTAAAAAACCTTAAGTTCGTCGATCAGTCGTGGAAAAAAAAATGCAAAGTTCGTCAATCTGTGGTTGAAAAAACGAAAGTTCATAGATCTGTCGCAGAAAAAATGTAAAGTTTGTCGATCTGTCGCGGAAAAAACCCCACAAAGTTCGTCGATCTGTCGCGGAAAAAACGCAAAGTTCGTTGATCTGTCACCAAAAAATGCAAAGTTCATCGATCAGTCGTGGAAAAAAAGCAAATTTCGTCGATCGTTTGCGGAATAAACGCAAAGTTTGTCGATCTGTCCCCAAAAAACGCAAGGTTCGTCGATCAGTCGCTTAAAAAACACAATGTTCGTCGATCTGTCGCAGAAAAACACAAAGTTCGTTGATCAGTCGTTTAAAAAGCGAAAAGTTCGTCGACCAGTCGTTTAAAAAGCGAAAAGTTCGTCGACCAGTCGCTTAAAAAGCGAAAAGTTCGTCGACCAGTCGCTTAAAAAGCGAAAAGTTCGTCGACCAGTCGCTTAAAAAGCGAAAAGTTCGTCGACGAGTCGCTTAAAAAGCAAAATGTTCGTCGATCTGTCACCAAAAAAAAGCAAAGTTCGTCGATCAGTTGCGGAAAAAAAGCAAATTTCGTCGATCGATTGCGGAATAAACGCAAAGTTCGTCGATCTGTCCCCAAAAAACGCAAGGTTCATCGATCAGTCGCTTAAAAAACACAATGTTCGTTGATCTGTCGTTTAAAAAATGCAAAGTTCGTCGACCAGTCGCTTAAAAAGCGAAAAGTTCGTCGACCAGTCGCTTAAAAAGCGAAAAGTTCGTCGACCAGTCGCTTAAAAAGCAAAATGTTCGTCGATCTGTCACCAAAAAAAAGCAAAGTTCGTCGATCAGTTGCGGAAAAAAAGCAAATTTCGTCGATCGATTGCGGAATAAACGCAAAGTTCGTCGATCTGTCCCCAAAAAACGCAAGGTTCATCGATCAGTCGCTTAAAAAACACAATGTTCGTTGATCTGTCGTTTAAAAAATGCAAAGTTCGTCGACCAGTCGCTTAAAAAGCGAAAAGTTCGTCGACCAGTCGCTTAAAAAGCGAAAAGTTCGTCGACCAGTCGCTTAAAAAGCGAAAAGTTCGTCGACCAGTCGCTTAAAAAGCGAAAAGTTCGTCGACCAGTCGCTTAAAAAGCTAAAAGTTCGTCGACCAGTCGCTTAAAAAGCAAAAAGTTCGTCGATCTGTCACCAAAAAAAAGCAAAGTTCGTCGATCAGTTGCGGAAAAAAAGCAAATTTCGTCGATCGATTGCGGAATAAACGCAAAGTTCGTCGATCTGGCCCCAAAAAACGCAAGGTTCATCGATCAGTCGCTTAAAAAACACAATGTTCGTTGATCTGTCGTTTAAAAAATGCAAAGTTCGTCGACCAGTCGCTTAAAAAGCGAAAAGGTCGTCGACCAGTCGCTTAAAAAGCGAAAAGGTCGTCGACCAGTCGCTTAAAAAGCGAAAAGGTCGTCGACCAGTCGCTTAAAAAGCGAAAAGTTCGTCGACCAGTCGCTTAAAAAGCAAAAAGTTCGTCGATCTGTCACCAAAAAAAAGCAAAGTTCGTCGATCAGTTGCGGAAAAAAAGCAAATTTCGTCGATCGATTGCGGAATAAACGCAAAGTTCGTCGATCTGGCCCCAAAAAACGCAAGGTTCATCGATCAGTCGCTTAAAAAACACAATGTTCGTTGATCTGTCGTTTAAAAAATGCAAAGTTCGTCGACCAGTCGCTTAAAAAGCGAAAAGTTCGTCGACCAGTCGCTTAAAAAGCGAAAAGTTCGTCGACCAGTCGCTTAAAAAGCGAAAAGTTCGTCGACCAGTCGCTTAAAAAGCAAAAAGTTCGTCGATCAGTCGCTTCAAAAACCTTAAGTTCTCTCAAAAATCTCACGATCAGTCGTGAAAAAAAATGCAAAGTTCGTCGATCTGTGGTTGAAAAAACACAAAGTTCATGGATCTGTCGCGGAAAAAATGCAAAGTTTGTCAATCTGTCACGCAAAAAAACATAAAGTTCGTCGATCTGTCGTGAAATTCGTTAATCGATAGTCGATAAATCACGAAATTCAACAATTAATAGCAGAAAACTCGCAAAATTTATCAAATTGTCTCTGGGGGGGGGGGGTGTGCGAATATCGTCGAATGGCTTCGAGAAAAAAGAATCTCAATTTGTCAAATGGTTTCAGGGGAAAAATCGTGAAATTCGCCAAATGGTTTCGATATTCGACGAGCGACAGCAGGAAAAAAAATCTGTTTCCATTCAATCATCACAGTTGGTGAGTGTGGCTATTAAGTTTGGCCAGTGGTAATAATAAAGTCAGTCGCCAAATTTTCAGTATTACTCGCCAGATGGCGAGTGCTAATTTTGTCCTATATTACTTTACAGCTCTATATACTTTATATTTGGCATAATAGTGTTTAAGATACTAAGACAAATAAAAACTTTGGAAAATTCCAACAAATCAAAAACTTTAATTTTTCTTTTTTTTTTTATGACCAGATCAGTTGATGGAAAATATCTCAAAATTTGCCAATCAGTTAAGGGTAAAAAGGCATGATTATGGCGGAAAAAATTTCGAAATTCCTCGATTGGTACGACAAATTATCGGAAAAATTGCTAGTTAATTTAGGAGAAAATCTAAAAAATGTTGCAAAATTCGTCAATTGAATGCAAGGAAAAATCACGAAATTTTTAAATCAGTCGCATTGAAAAAATATAAAAATTGTCGATTTATCGTGAGAGAAAATCACGAAATTTGTCAGTTGATTGTGGGGAAAAATCATGAAATCCTTTAGCCAGGTGCAAAAAAAAAATGCAAAATTTGTTGATCAGTTGCAGTTAAAAATGCAAAATTTGTCGATCAGTTAAAGAAAAAAATGCAAAATTTGTCGATCAGTTAAAAGAACTTTTGGTCTAGTGTCAACACTATTTTCTTCACATACTTTGCAGATCTTGGTAGTCAAATCAAAAATTTTAAATTCATGGTGCAGTGTAGTTGCCTACAACAAATGTTACTTATAACCTGTTAGATAACATGTATTCAGTAATGAATGAGCTCAAATGAAATTTCTTACCACTCATTGACACTAGTGGGCTATTGAGTTCTGTCATATATGCTAATTAATCCATTTTGTTCTGGCTTTAAAGATAAGAAAAACAATAAAGGGTTTATAAAGCACAAAAAGTTTTTCTTCATGAATGTTATTTTGTAGACATTCTATGCACGTGTTATTGAGGAGTTTAATATCTGTTATAATTTGATAATTACGAGATTAGTTGTTCATTCGATTATAGCTTGATGTATTTACAGTAATGTTATTTTTTAAAAGATGTGATACTATTAATATTTTTTTCTTTATTTTCAGAGATTTTTTGGACATCAATCCTGAAAAAAGTTCAAAAGCAAAGAAAAATCCAAAATCATGTAATATAAATAAAGTCAGGAAGTTGATGACAAATTTAGCAGCATTTAGATGTCGTATTGTTTCAAACCTGTCATATCTTATGTAAAATATGTACAGAATAAATAATTTCAGAGTTCCTGAATTAAAATTTTTATTTTTGTCTGTGAATTTTTTTAAATTATTTAAAAAAATGCTTGTTTTTAATATGTGTGATGACATATTTTAAAGATTTTTCTTAAACAGTTCTTAGAAGATCATTCCTTGTTATATTAAAATTTTTCCTGAAATTAGGATTTAGTTTTTTTAGTTTTTGAAAATTGATGAAATTGTTCATTATTTCAGGGTGTTCTGGACATTTATAAATTAGTCATAGAACAAAAGGCAGGATGTTACTGAAATTGATGACTCAGCATTCTATCCTGTCCTTCCCAAAACACGAAAATCTGTATAGTACTTCCCAGTATGTAAACATTCATTATTTAACCACAGTAGCTGACCCGAGTTAAATCGGGGGGTAATAACACTGTTTCCCTATCTAAACAGCCGTTGAAGTGGTTAAGTTATTTGCATTTTTACAAATAGTTTATTTTGGCTGTAGTATTTTCAACCAAGAATTTTTTTTTCTCCGATGATCCTGAACAATTTCCCATTTTTACAGATAAATCCGTGTTTTATACTATCTCCAAGTAAAATGTTTAACACAAAACTGAAGTGTTTTTGTGATTTTTTAAAAAGGCAAATATTATACTCTATTCCTGCATTATTAGCTAAAACGACATTAATCTCACTTGGGTTTGGGTAGAAACCAAAAGAACCCAGACATCAAAATGCAAAAGAATGTGCAAGTAGATAAATACCAAAATGATTCTCAAAAAATTTAAACGAAATTTATATTGAAAGAAATAGAAATAAGTTTAACATTTTGATATTCATTAAATTATGTCTTTGATACATTATTATGCAAAAGTTTATTATAATTACCTTCCTCATTACATTAAAAAAAAATCATGAATAAGTTCATTTGTTGTTACGAATACATAATCGTAAATATTCAGAGTATGATATTAAATAAGAGAAAAGTACTAAAAAAATTTCTGTTTTTTTCTATATTTTTCAAAGGTGTGCATTGTTCAGCTAAAAGTTATACTTGATATTGTGTTAGGGTTTGGACAAATTTAGCCTGTGATTTGTAACAAATTTGATAAGTGTTTGTTACTCTGCCTGGTTAATAATGCTTAAGTGTCTGTTAATTTTTATTTTACTTAGATGTTGGCAAAAATTACTACACTTGTATATGAAGTTTTACATAATTTTTTTTTTCGGAAATATGAAACAATCACGTTTAATGAAACTTATACACATATCATTTTTCAATGCTAAATATAATTTTATTTTGTAAGCTGTATAGTGTTGTAAATAGAAAAAGTATGTAATATTGAGAAAGTCGCTAATTGTTTAAAAAAATTATATGCAAACCACCATATATATGTAGTGGTAGAATAATCTTAGAAATATTATCAAGTTTTAAATATACAGGCTGTCTAAAAAAAGCTATGCAGTTATTTTTGTATCTATATGAGATGGATAAATAATGTAATCTGCAAAAATGTGGATTGGTTTTAATCATCTCCAAACATTATGAAGTTGCAGAGAGTCAAAAATTGTGACTTGCTTCACTTTACATGCAATTTGAAAAGTGAAATCTGTTCAAGCTTGGCGAATGTTTACAAACTAAGATTTAATGTGCCATCAATTACATCAACACATTATTATTAATTAATACATTTAAATATCAGATTTGTAGACATTATTCTCCAATAATGATTAGATTCCATGTTTCGAATTGCATGGCAAAGTGAGATAATTCCTGATTTTTGGAGGTACTGAAGCCACCTTTTTGGTTACAAAGAATGTATAAAAACTAATTTTGGAAATATCTCCATGGAGATGAAAAGTATAGAATTGAAATTTTGTACCTTATGGACATTTTTGCAATTTATACTATTTATCTCTTATACAGAAATAAAATGTTGCATTTCTTGACATCCTATGTATAAATATACAATTACTGTTGGAAGTAATCATGCGAATTCTTGAAATAACTATTTCATGGTCATTTACAGTTCTGATAACTACTGCAATTTACAGCGATATATGTAAATGAGTAGAAAATGATGGGCATTTATGCTTATTTACAATCTTGATATTACAGTCATATACGATAATTTATAATCTACAGGGTGTCCCAAAAGTCTCCGTACAACTTCAGAAATTTATTTTTAAAAAAAGTAATAGGCCTACAGCAAAAATAATTACAACAGTGCATAGAGTAACTTAAAAAGTTTTTTTTTACAGCCTTAGTAAACTTCAAAATGAGATACTTGCGTAGCACGAAGAATATCAAGACGCTATTTCAATTCAATCCACAAACGTTTTTCATGCTAACATCAACAGTAGCTACTGCTGTTTGGATCTTTTGTTTCAACATTTTATTTCATCAAACAGTTGTAACTACTGTTGATGTTAGCATGCTGAAACGCACGTGAAGGGAATTGGAATATCGACTTGATATTCTTCATGCAACGAAAGGATCTCATGTACAAGTATACTAAGGTAGTAGAAAAAGACTTTTTAAGTTACTCTGTGTACTGTTGTAAATATTTTTGCGGTAGGCCTATTATTTTTTTAATCAATTTTTGAAGTTGTACGGAGGCTTTTGGGACACCCTGTATATTACTGTGATTTACAGTTAGACACATTCTTGAAAGTAACGGTTATTTACGGTCAGATACATTCTTGAAAGTGACGGTTATTTACGGTCAGATACATTCTTGAAAGTAACGGTTATTTACGGTCAGATACGTTCTTGAAAGTAACGGTTATTTACGGTCAGATACGTTTTTGAAAGTTACTGTGGTTTACGGTCAGATACGTTCTTGAAATTTACTGCCATTTACGGTCTAATACAGTCTAAATAGATTACGGTACAAACTGTAATATTACAGGAAAATCTTGGAGTCTGTGCTGCCAAGCTTTTCCCGTAATCCAACGGTGAAATTTTTATCAGTGTAGTTATTATCGATTTCAGTAAAAGAATACAAAATCCTCAGCACGTGTTGTATATATTGCTTTGCTTTCCTAATACATAGTGTATAAAGATTGGCGAAAACTATTGGCGATAATTATAACTATTTTTAAAATTACTTTGCATAAAATTTATGAGCTACTTCATAAATATGTCCCTTCTTCCATCTTTATGCTTATTAGTTCATGAATTTTTGAATTTTTAAATTAAGGCTGTTTGTCAGTGAACTCTGAACTGCCCCGATTCCCCTCGCTAATGTTAAACCTTTGGGCATGGGATGCATTCGTATATTTAAACTATCTCCTCAGGAAATTAATATTTTTAACGTGTGTTTTCTTTGTACTGTTTTTAAAGGATGTCTCTTTATTTTTTTAACTGTTAAAATATTTCTAAAATATGTGCTTAATTTATAATTTTATATGTTAAAATCTTAGTGAAAATGAATAAGATTTTAACACTTCACATAAAATTAAGCACATATTTAAAAAAAAAATTGACAACTAAGACAAAAAGAGACCATCCTTTAAACAGTGTACACAGAAAGCAGAAGTTAAAAATATTAATTTCCTGAAGAGATATTTTAAATGTACGAATGCGTCCTACACCCGTAGATTTAACATTAGCGAATGGAATCGGGAAGTTGACGGGCAACCTTAAGCAGTCTTTTATGACACGAACGGTACATACTTATACATACGGCAAAATAGAATAGATATAATAAGTATAACAACACATCTGTCAATGAACGAAAGTAATAGTGACTAATGATGAATCTTCCATAATCCTAATTCAACTTAGATTTAATAAATCTATTATATTGATGCAAAAGTTGGTATGGTTTAATTTCTGTTTGAGATGAATAGCATACAGAAATGAATCAATAATGCGTTCTCCTTCAGAATACAATAATAGTAACAACTAAGGTTTCTTAATATGATTGAGGTACTTTTATTAGAAATTACCCCTTTTCGTGCTAGAAAGACGCAATGTAAAAAATTGTTATTGTGTTATCAGAAACGAAATCATAAAAGTACATAAAAATCTGGAGTGACTTTCCAAACACTTTACACTAAAGGAACTTGCCGAGAGTATTTTAGTGGCCCGCCGTGTTATATCGAATATTAACCCTTTAGCGGGAGGTGTCCACAAAAAAGGACACCTAATTTTAATTCCAAAACTGACAAACGGCACCAAGAATATCTAATAATTTTTTTCCTTTTATAAAGTACGGAAAAATAAGCAAGTTTTTATTTTCTAATGAATTCTTTTGTAAATCCTGGTGTCAGTTCATAATTTCATCATTTTAAAAACAGACTTACTCCGCGCTGGAAAGGGTTAAGAGCGAAAAATTTTCAACGACATCAAAGCGGCTTTGTAGTATTTTTATTTATTTATTTATTTATTTACATCCGGAAATTCAGTTCAAAACGCCAAGTTTGACAAAATTTTCTGAAAGATTTTCTGCTTTTACCGCAAAATGCCAAAAACTATTTGTATAGTTTTGAATAATAGTACCGGCCAATTTGAGGCATTTGCGAATAAAAATGAACTCAGAAATGCATGAGAAAATAGCCAGTTTGGATTTCAGAATAGCCTTAATGCTAATCCAAGAGCTTGCCATGAACTTCGTGTATGTTTTAAAACTGTGTCCAATCTAAAAGGCTTGAAAAGTTACATAGCAGAAAGCGCCATTATTTTTTACACAGCCTAATATTTTAACTGTATCTAGCATACAGAGATGAATCAGTAATAAATCCTCATTCAGAGTACAACAACAGTGCAACTAAAGTTTCTTAACATTGTCGAGATGCTTTTATCAGAAGTGACACGACTTTTTCTAGTGATTGGAAGCAATAGACAACTCCGTTATTTAAAAATAATTTTTTACATCATCAACAATCAAATCAAATAACTGAATGTAAATAAAATAAAAATGAAAAAAGAAAAAGGACTTTAATTATATACGTAAAATCAAATTAATAAAAAAAAAATTATTAAAAAAAATAACATCACTTAACAACAATTAAAAAGAAAAAAGAACGAGAGTCATATTTCACATTTTTTTTTCTATTGTGTAATTGACTTTCATTTAAAAAAATGCATTTAAATCAGGCCCAGAGCAGAAATGTATGTTAACAACAAGAGATAAATAATTTAACAATTTTTTTTTATTAGATTTGCAACAAAGAATAGGAAGAAATTTTTAAAAAAAGAAAAAGCAGAAAATTTTAAAAAAAGAAAAAGCAGAAAATTTAAAAGAAAATAAAACTAGAAAATCAGTCGTATTTTTAATACGCATAGACATGTCATCTTTCTGTAGCAGGGGTTCCCAAAAATTCCAGTTAGGCATACCATTAAATCGAAATGTATGTCTTTGTCGTAACAACAGCTATTGAGGGTAATGGTAATATACACTATTTTCCAGCAGAGAAATTGATGCACGTGCCCTGTGTTCCTGCCCCCTAAGGAGCCCAGAACATTAAAATAGGCCTAATAAATGTCGTTCTTCTAAGACCAATATTTATCGAGTTATGATACTTTGAATTTTATGAATTTTCAGCGTTTTCTGGCACTAAAAAAGATTTTTCCCGTTCAACATTACAACTGTTTTACAAATATGTTATATTCCGTTTAATAACTATAAATATTAAATATCAAGTCAATAAATAAGTTTATACAAAATGATACTTTAATCAGTACAAATAAAATCAAACAAATAAAAATAAATGTAAGAAAATCTAACATTACTTAACAATATTGTTTTTTAAATTAAAAGCAAATTATATTGCAAAATCGAAATTGCTTTTTTTTTTTTCTTTTTATACGTTATTGGCTTTTATAAGAAAAGAAAAAAAAATCACTTAAATCATGAATGCATCTGGAAAAAAATATATGCAAACAACTGAAAATATCGAATACAACTGACTTTTTAATTTGATTCGCAAAAAAGTATTGGAAATTTGTCAATTGTAGGTAAATTCAAAAATTTATTAATTGTATTTTTCTGAAAGCAACGTCAGGTCAGTCTTATATGAATTCGACATCTGATATTTATTAACTTCGATCTTAGTGAAAAAAAGATCAAAACCTCCAAGCACGCGATACATATATCCTTTTTCGCAATTCATTTAAAGTAAGATCCTGAGAAATGCTCCATTATTTATTTATTTTATTTATTTTTTATGTTAAATATCGATTTATTGATGTATGTAAACAAACTAATTTAAATATATACAGAAAAAAAAGAGTTGCGTTAAGCAATGAATTCAGTACAAGATAGATAAAATTTGCCTTATTGTCATATTTTATTTATGCGCGCCATATCGATTAAGATTAAAGTTTATTTAACTTTTTAATTTTTAAATTACTTTTGCGCTAAATACTTCATAATTACATGCATTATCTCCATACATACATATATTACTTCCCAAACGCGCATAATAACATTGATATAGATAAATTTTTTACGTGCATTTGACGCATAAAAAATCAAAAATACGACTTAAAAATTTAATCATGCATACTATACATATATAATTATTATATTTAATCATTATATTATAATCATTATGTATTTAATTTATGAAACTATTTCAAAAATAGCACAAAGAATTTCTAAAGAATCACAAAAGAACAATTACACGAAAGAAGATAACAATGAAACCGGAAATATTATTAGATATAACAGTGTACATGAATTACGAAACATAAATATGCAATATTCAAATATCTGAACATTATAAAACATAATAGAAACATGTATTGATAATATAGGAATAGGATACCAGTGCAATTAAAAAGGCTATGAAATTTTCCTAATCTTATCAGGTATTAGAACCAAATTTCACGGAACGTAGATTAAGGTCATTGTGACTAAATAAGATGCGATTTTTTATACGTTTGTCACATTTATGATATAATTGGCATTTTATTAAACATAAAATGACAAATGATCTTAGTACATTCTGAAAGCCTCGCCGCGTTTGCAGGACCAAATTACTGGCAATAGGTCTATTAAAAGATCAAACACCACACTGTAAAAAAAAAAGTGTTGATTTTACAGTATAATACTGTCATCCCAGCTGCCAGTATTATACCGTAAAATTAACAGTAATAAACAGTAAAATAAGCAGTACTACGCTGCCGCGCATGCGCATCAATGACAATCTAAAAATTTTATCTTTTCCCGTAAAGATTTTTTTTATTATTTTAGATGTAATTTCTTTCTTCTTTTCTTTCTTCTTCATGTATAACATAAACCCATCTTGATCATCTAATTCATTTATTAACGGTCAGAGCGAAGTTTCAAAAGTCAAAAGGGAAAATTAATTAAAATAATAATGAATCAATAAATGTTTTTAACTGAATTTTAATCATATTAGCAAATGATGGCCAACCAATTTGAACAGAATGAGTAGTAAATAGTAAGGAGCAGTTATACTGATTCCTGAGCTGAGAGGGGCCCCATCAGGAGCTTTTAAGGAGAAATCTTTAACATTATTTGTTTTGAGAACATGTATGGTACCGATCAGTATATTCAGTAAAAGGTTCTCAATTTCTGAAAATGGTTCTGCCTAAAACTCGTTTGTTGTTAATTTATTTCAATCATATTTTTGAAGTAGTAAAAAAAAATACTTCCTAATTGAAGTATATAGTTATTCTATATGCACTCTAAAAACGACATTTTCAAAACTGAGCAAATACTACTCAAATCTGAGTATGTCGCATAGTCAAAATGGTTCCGAATCAAAATGACTCAAGTTTGAAACATGTATATACTCATTTCTGAAAAGATGCACACACTCAAGAATAAAACATCATGTGCTCATATTTGAGTATGTTCATGTTTCAAAAATGAGTATGAACTGACTTCTATATGTGCTCATTTTTGAGTATTTCCATGTTTCAAAAATGAGTTTGAACTGATTCTAATCATTTTTCAGTATGTCCATGTTTCAAAAATAAGTATGAACTGACCTCTATGTGCTCAGTTTTGAGTATGTCCATGTTTCAATATTCTGAGTATTTCTTGTATTTCAGAATTGAAATCATTGGGTCGTCCTATTTGAAACAAAAAGTTTCATAACAAAATGAAAACATCGATTTACTCAGATTTGAAAGTGTCATTTTTCTCAGTGTGAATTTAAAATTACTCGCACAGTAATTTTTTTCTGATATAATATAAATCGTTGTGGGCCATAAAAATGCACCATTAATAAAAAGAAAAAAAAAGAAAAAAGAAAAAAAAAGAAAAAAAAAAGAAAGAAAAAAAATTATTGTCTTTAAGACATTTCACAAAATGATATTCAAGAATCTTAAAATAATAATCTAGGATATACGGGGGGAAACAATTGAGTTATGCATTTTCAATCTATGCACTTGTGTCCCTTTAGCCGTATTTTTCTGAACCAGCTATACAAGTAAATAAGCGTTTCAAAATTATATTGAACAATAACGGACTATGTAACCCAAAAGGATGCCTAAGAATAAATCAAGTCTCTTTTATATAAAAACTATCTTTTTTATAATTTTGAATTATTTTTTTGCATTTTATTATTTTAATTGCATTTTCTATTTCTTATTCCCCTTCTATTTTCTTCAGGTGCTATGGAAAGGTAGGTTCATTACTCCATCTGTCAACAATGGGCTCATGAGAAATATAGTAAAACAAATGTAGTAGTCAACTGTGAGAAATGACTAAAAAAAAAATGTAGTAGTCAAAAGACGGAAGGTTAAGATTTAGGATTTCTGAAATGTCATAAAGACAAAATTTGGGTAAAACTTGTAAAAAGTACTTACTATATCTAAACCTCTTAACTTTAACCCCTTAATCGTCGCGTAATTTTCGGAAAATTCATTCTAAAATTTCGATTATTTTTATTTCTCCATTTTATTATTCATAAAATCCTGTGTTAATTAGTAAAAGAAACAATATATTTTATTTTCAAATTAAAAGTATTCAGGATTGATAAAAAATTTTAAATTCACAATTTTACTTATCTTATATTTGGCCTTTTTTTTTTTTTTTTTTTTTTTTTTTTTTTTTTTTTTTTTTTGTACACTAGCTACTTTTTTAAAATTCAGATTGCATGATTGCCACCACTGTTTTGAAGTAGAAATATTCGCCTTATTTAATGACAGATTAAATAATGAGAGAGAATAAGGTCAGTTACACTATTTTAAAAAACTGTGATGGAAATCAAACAATCTGAATTTTTAACAAGTTGGAAGTTGTAACGTTAAACGTGACAAATGAGGTGCGTTCGTACTATAACTAGTTTTACAATGTAAAAAAATCATCGTTATTATTTCAGTGAAATGAATTAATTATTTATATCGTCTGTTAGGAGCAAATTGAGCATGCCTTTCCTCTTATTGTGTATGCCACGTTTACAGATGCGATTTTTTTTCGACAGCAGACAGCGCTGCAAAAACCACCATGGAGATCTTGCTTTGCGAATGATTACCTCCATGGTTTCATATTTTAATGACTCATGATGAACGAATCTCTTGTGTTTACTTACTTTAATGGATTGAGATATTGCTGTCAACCTACTTTCAACTGAAGTTATCTCAGAATCTATACATATTTGAATGTAACTCATCTCGCAAACAAACAATTTTTTTGTACGATCTTTCTAAATATTTAACTTTTATGCAATTTTATTCGAAAAAAATTATTGCCCCTCCCATAGCCTCCTGCCATATGAAAAAAGAAATGGTCAGCCCGTATTTGTTTTCCTCGGTGACATGACTTGCATTTTTATTATATACATTTACGTAATGATAGGATTTAATTGAATGGAAAAAAAAACTTTTATTAATACCTTTTTAAGTTTTGATTCGATTTTCACAAAAATTGAAATGACTCGACAAAATTCTGCAACGATTATATAATTAAATTTCAAACCATTGGTTTGGGTAATTTTTGCGCTTTTATAAACCCGATTATCGATGTTAACGCGACTCGGGGGCATCATGTATTAATCGGGTTTCTATTCATTTCACATTACAACGGAGTGTGCGATGTTGATATGGCAACAATCCCATTGGTCCACCGGATGACTAGCAGTTTCGTTATCTGCACAATCTCATCTATCATTCATATATCCCAAAATCACCGAAGCTGAAATTGGTTGCAAAAATGTGACGCTGCATTCCAGATTATGACTGAATATACTGTTGACCCAATGACTGAATATATTGTTGATACTCGAACCATGTAGAGGACCCATAAGTATACTGAGTAACGGTCCCTTACAATTTCTGGTAATAGTTCTTCTGATTTGTTGCTAATAATAACTCAGTTGCATTTTTGAAATAGTAAAATAATATCTTACCAATAAAAACTTTATATATCCTTTATAAACTTGGGATATTCCCACAATTTTTGTTTATTTTTTTCGCTATTATAATATAAACTTTACTCGGTCATAAAAAAAATACCTCTTTATTCAACGCTTTCGCTTCTGAAATATTTTTCAAAATATTATTCAAGAATCTTAAAATAAGAATTTGGAAGATGCGGGGAAAAAAAAATTCAATATGCATTTTCAATCTAGGTACCCCACCCCTGGGGCCGCATTTTGCTGAACCAGCTTCAAGCAAAAAAAGCGTTTCGGAATTATATTGGACAATAACGGACTGTGGGACAAAAAAGGATGCCTAGGGACAAAGCACGCCTTTTTTGCATAACTTACAATCTGATTTCCTTTATGACTGTCACGTTCTTTCTTTATTAAAATTGCACGCAGTTGATCGGATAGAGAAGCTTTAAGCTCTTTTGCTAGTGACTTTGTGGAAAAAGTTATGCATAGATGAGATAGAATTGGATTATAAGCGGCGAATTTTAATTCTAAAGATTTTATAAAGATAAGGAAATGATAAGTGGCTCACTTGAATCCAATCAAGTGGAAACTCTCTTGCTGGATGAAAAGTTTGGAAGAAAAAAATTATGGGGAATCGAGGATTTATTGTTTCGTTTATTCTATGTCCGTTCTATTTCTTTTCCTGGGAAAATTGAAAGTCTGGATTCAAACTCGATATTTAAATTTATTTAAAGAAATTAATAAATGTTTCTTTTGCTGCGCATGGTATGTTAATCGACATGAAATTATAAGCAGCTCTTTGAAAGAAAGGGTTAACAAACTCTAAAATCAGGTCATCAACAAAGAACAGGCGTGATATTGTCAAATTTTTCTCTATTTTATTTCGTATGAAGAAATGTTGAATGGAAGTTTAGGAGAATTAAATAAACTTAATTAACATAAATGGACATTAAAAAACCATTGATCACGTATGCGTATTCATCAGCAATGTAATTAAAGATATTATAAAAGTAGTAAATTACAGAGGCGAGTCTAGAGGGAGTTTATAGGTCATATGAGATCCGAACCTCCCACCCAGATTCCTGTCCTTTGGAGAGAAATTAATTTAAGATTTTGTGTTGATTACCACTTCAAAAGTAAATATATAAAAAAAAACTTGCAAAGAAAATCTAAATACCGTGACAAATGACAAATATTTTTCTTTGCTATCTAGAATAGTGTTTTAAGCCAGCAATGCTCTGGAAAGGCTACACGACCAAAAAATCTAAGAAAACAAGTAAATTAAAAAAAAAAGAAAGAAAAGAATAAACAATATCCTAAATATATTTTTAAGGCTAAGGCACGATATATTCCTGTAAATAATTGGTTTGATAACAGAAAAAGAAAATGTCGAATCCGTCATGTTTGATACTCCGTTTTACAAGTTTAAATCTTAAGAAATTTAATTGACTTTAGATAATTTTAAATCTTGTATGTGTACTTATATTCAGAGTATCTCGATCATAGCCGTAAGGTCGTTGAAAAAGTTTTATAATCCGAAAATACCACCAAGAAACGTTTTGAAAGTATATAAAGATTGAGTGGATACACTACTCTGTTGAATCTTAAATTGAGCGGATTTTTTACAGAATCAAACATTGCCGCATTCCCGATGAAGAAGTAACGATTTATCAGAATCCTTAATAAATAAACATTTATTTTAATATAAGTAAATACAATTTATGTGAAATTATAGGTAGCTTCGTCAGGATTCATTCCATTGACCAATAAAATAGTTTAGTAAGACCACAGCAACAAGGAGTCATTATTCGCTCTAACTCTTTTATAGGTAGCTTTCAATACAAAAAGCTTACCTATTGCAGCCGTTCGGAGGAAAGCAATTCCAAAACATTTTGGTATATTTTCACCGATCATGACCCCTAGACCCCCAAACCACCCTCCATTCAAATGTTGATTTATATATATCCATATATATATATATATATATATATGTGTGTGTGTGTGTGTGTGACATATGTGATGCGGTAACTCTCTTATTTATGAATCGATTTGGATGTATATGAATAAGACATACTAAGGTCTCGACCGAGTTCGTTGGCCAGCTTCATTCTCCATCTTGTTTCAAAATGGCGGCCAGTTAAAATTTAAAAAAAATTTAAAAATTCAGAAAATATGTGCAAAAAATTCTAAATTGAAAAGAAATGTTTCTTTTAAGTGTATATAAGGATTCTGGAACATTTTTTTGTTTTTGCTATATCTTACAAAATGTCCGAGATATGGCAGTTTGAAATTCTATGGTGGCTGAGATATTGAAACAATCTGATATTTGTAATGCTGTACCGATTTGGATGTGACTGAGTACGTGTATAGGACATACCAAGTTCTCAACCGAGTTCGTTGGCCAGCTTCATACGCCATCTTGATTCAAAATGGCGGCAAGTTAATTTTTTTAATTTTTTAAAAAATTCAAAATTGTGCATAAAAAATTATTTAATTGAAAAAGTTGTTTCCGTTAAGTGTTAGATCGTGATACAAGGATTATGGAACATTTTTTTGTTTTGGCTGTATCTTAAAAAATGGCAGAGATATGGCAGTTTGAAATTCTAGGTTGGCTGACCTTTTGTAACAATCTGACTTTTGTTATGCTGTAACTCTCCTGCAGAAATGCGTATTCAAATTCTGTATTAACGAAAACCGGGATTGAATCTTCTACAATCGGGTTCCAAAAATTTAGCTTCGGGTGTTTGAGTAAAATAAGTTGAATTTTTAAAAACATGGACTGTGAAAGCTACCTTTTCCTCCTACAGGCCGGAAGGACTTTTTCTTTTCTATTTGCTTCCTTGCTTGCCATTTCAATAATTTCGAGGTCTGCTTTTTGTTTTTGCTGTTGTTATTATTTCGTTGACGATTTTTTTTTTCGTATACGTTTTTCATTCAATTAAATACTGAAATATTTCTTTCAACTAAATACGATGCTTTTATTTCAAATATATACAAAAACTATGTAAATTCGAGTTACATTATTAATATTATAATTTAGAATAATAAATATAGAACACAATTATACTATATTCGTAATTGTATATCTCTTTTTTTATTAAGTAAAAAAATCTACGTATTGGATATCATTCTCTGTTTTCTTCCTACTAATGCTTTACATGACGAAGCCCAACGTGACAGCTTACAGTCCACTATAAAACTCGGATTCTGTATAAAAAACGGCGAGTAAAAAACAAAAAAAAAAAAATGAAAAATTTTACAACTTCAATCTCCATATCAGTCCCTCTGAAATCCCTTGGACACGCTCGACGACAGTTTAGAATCCGAAGAACATATATCCTCACTACATGACTAAATCCTTCACATCAGTTTCGATTGCATAAAATAACACATCCCTTCGCTATAAACCTCTCACTGTATACTAAAAAAAATAATAAAAAATAAATAAAACGAAAAAAAAGTTATATATATATATATATATCAACTTGCAGAAAAGAGGGGGTTGCTGGAATGTGGGGAATGGGGTGAGTTTTCAACCGCTTCGACAAACTTGGGTGAGCCGCAAACGCCTTTTTATGTATGAATGATATCGAATAATCAGTTTTCATATAAAAAAAAGGGGGGGAGAGAATATCTGGTATCTAGTTACTATATCTGCATCATAATCCCCCCCCCAACCATCATTTTTACTATGAATGGGGAGGGGGGGGTGTCATGCATGACGTATCACCCTCCGGGGATCCATAAGTCGTTCATCATGATACATCCATCATCAAGGCAGTTATACGGAAATTGACGGGGTCTAAGAAAGGGGTAAGAGGACATTATATGTGGGGGGAGGGGGTATAGTTCAAGTTACATCTTAAAGATATCTTTTATTTCGCAAATTGCAGCTGCATTTTTGATACTTGGTTGTTCGGGCGTATCTGAGAGCAAAGGTATCTAAAAGCTTTTAACTTTATGAGAAACGTCAATTTTGATTCTATATTTTAAAAGGGTGCTATTATTATTATTTTTTTTTTTTACTTGATATTTGATCTATTATTATATTCTGGAAGAAATAACATTTTTTTTCCTGTGCTTCCTTTCCTACTGTTTTTAAAATTTTAAAATTCAATAAATTCAGACAGAGCTATAAAAATGCTTTAAATATTTTCTGTGTTGACTTGAAAATATTTCTGAGAATTTTTTTCTGTCAAAAAGAAATGATAAATATCAGAACATGTTGCAGATATGAAAATGAAAAAGGTTTATTTGTGTATTGGTTTCTTGAATTTCTCAGCATTTGCTTTTGCATTTTGTTAAATCAAGCATTCTTTAAAGGCAAATTTTTTATGAAAAAGAAAAGAAAAGAAAGAAAGAAAGAAAAAGAAAAGGACGACAGAGCTTTTTGAGAAAAATTATTACTATTCTCTCTCTAACATCTCTCTATGTGTGTGTGTATGCGTGGTCAAAATTTAAATTTCCAAGTTGGATTTAGATTTATAAGATCAAATAATTGGATTATAAAAGAATTTCACAGGACTGCATGCATCGAATAAAAAATCATATTCCACCTTTTTAGCTTTTAAAATGAAAGCTTTTAAAATAAAATGACGCAAGCCGCATTGTAGTAAGATAATTAAATCAAAAGATATGACGCTTTTTATGTGACACTCTCTGGGGTTGCTGTGTCATTTTTTAGGATTCCAATACATTATAACGGAATGTAATTTGTGTTTTTAAGTAGTGTCATATTGAAACTGATGTATGTAAATTTCTACAGAGGATAAAATTACAATATTTTGTACAATGTTTTTCAGTTATATAGTGTTTAATTTGTCATTAAAAATTTTAGTTTTGAGAAAAAATTTAAAAATTGTACTCTAGTAAAAAAAATAATAAAATAAATAACTAAATAATAAAAAACATATATATCCCTCTAAAATATTTTTTTAGTATTAACTTTTTAAAAATAAATATTTCTTTAAATCCCGGAAACAAATTACTGTTTATTTCTTACTGCATTTAAAATATATATATATATAAAATATTTAATCTTTCAGAAGATATATCAAACTTTAAACATGGCTTAAACTTAAAACTTTTAATTTTAAAATCTTAAATTGAATTGTTTTTAACTATTTGCATTTTACAAGAAATATATAAATTAATATTACAAAATTTAAATTTTTACGCAATCTGCTAAATTATTCTATAAAATTTTTCCATTTAGTAATGTTCCGTATGTAACCCCGGCTTATTAAAAAAAATTCTTATTCTTAAAATAGTCCTTCACTATCCATATGTAAAGCCATTTTATCCTAATCCACTTAATAGTATTTATTCTATTTTACTCTATTCTGAAAATGGCGCTTCCCGCTTATATTTCTTATTTTAAAACCCTTTTTTATTAAAATCCTTATTAAATAATCCATATCATTTCCAATATCTAAAATCACTCTAAATTTTTTAAATAAGATAGAAAATCTCATGTTTCCAAAATTATTCCATCTTAAAAAACCCTATTTCCGTAAACACTTTCTTATATTAAAAGTCTCATATTATGTTTCAATGTTTAAATATTTCTCACCTTTAATCTGTGTCAATTATTAAATATCTTCCCTCGTACTCTAAAAATCGTCTGCAGTCAAAGAATATATTTTATACCTATTCTCGAAGCTAAAATATTACTTCATTTTACCGCGTTTTTAAGGCATCTCGAAAATTCCGGTTCTAACCATAAAAATCATTTGGCGTCACTAATATCCGGAAGTCTAATCACTACGATATCTCTACGTCAGAAATTGGATTAATTACTTCAAATTCAGACTATGATTGGCAAAAACAGATCACATGTCGCGTTTGTATCATAGCCTGGCTCCTTTAAAATCGCTTGCACTGCTCGGAGACACAGAAAATTTTACGGATTCTCTCGCCTTCGAAGTTGTTGACAAATAATTCTGGAGTCGTAGTGAGAAGAATGGAAGTCCCTGTAGTATTCTCGTAACCTTTAATATCATAGAAACTCAATAGCGACTAATTTTAAAGAGCATTTCCCTCATATGCTTAATATGCTGGATTGAATAAAATAACTGAAGCGAAGCCACTGTCTGCTTATTTCCTCTATTTTTAATTTCACGTCTACGAATATGATTTCCGAATGTAAACGACTGCAATTACCTATGCCATTAATAAGAGAACACTGCCTTAATCACTCCAAAACCTTCCAAAAGTCACATATATGTGAGTAAATAAATATTTATAAATCAAAAAAGTATAATTTTGTGATCCGGATTATCTGAAATCTTTTAATAAAATTCTTCAACATTCAGCATTAAACTTTCAATTTATCTAAAAGAAAATTAAATATTTTTTTAAATCATTGTAAAACTTTAAGACTTTAATAAAATTCCTACCAAGTTCGGCAATTAATATTTAAATAAATATATTTTTTAAACCGTTGTAAAGTTTTAAATCAGATTCTTCAAATTTCAATATTAAAATTCAAATTTATCTGATAAAACTATTTCTTTTCAGCATTCTAAAATTTGAAGTCTTTTCATAAAATTCTCCAATTTCAATTCATCTATTAAAAAAATTAAATTCATTTTTTTAACCTTTGATAAAAATTTTAAATATATTAATAAAATTCTCCAAAGACAATATTAAAATTAATCGTTGTAATATTTTTAATATTTTAAATCTTCACCAAATTTCAATGTTAAAATTTCAATTCATATTTTAAAAATTATACAATTTTTTTAAATCGTTGTAAAAGTTTTAATCCACTCGAAATTTTAATGTTAAAATTTCAACTCATCTTTTAGATAGATAATAAACAAATTGCTTGATTAATGTCTGTACTATAATTATATCTTTTGAAAACATACCAATTCACCATCAGACATTATCACGTAGAGAAGAGAGAATAAATCACACATTACTGATTCTGTTTACATTCCCTTAAGTATAAAAAAGTTATTTTACTTTTCTGTAAAATCTTTAATTCTATATTAAAAAATAGATTTTTCATTACTCATTACTTTCTAGTAAAGGATATAATTTCGACTCAAAATAAATATATAAATATACAAATGTTAATTTATTTACTGAAAATGTAAGTAAAAGGGTTCAAATTTTATAGAGACAATTAGAGTCAATTTTTCGAGTCAATCTCTGTGACTCGAAAGTTTGACTATTATCAAAACTTCAAAGTTTAAAATTTGATTGGCTTTTATCAAATTATTTATTATCATTATTATTATTATTATTATTATTATTATTATTATTATTATTATTATTATTATTTTACTATTTTACTATTATTATCATTATTATTATTATTATTATTATTATTTTAAAATTATCAAAATTTCAAAGCTTAAAATCTCATTGACTCAAATTATTTATTATTTATTATTATTATTATTATTATTTATTTTTATTATTTTATTATTATTTATTTTCTTACTATTATGTTATTATAGTTTTTTTACTATTATTTTAGTATCTTAGTTTTATCAAAATTTCATTGACTCAAATTATTTTTTATTATTATTTATTTTCTTACTATTATGTTATTATAGTTTTTTTCTATTATTTTAGTATCTTAGTATTATCAAAAATCCATTTATCCAAATTATTTATTATTATTATTATTATTATTATTATTATTATTATTATTATTATTATTATTATTTATTATTGTTGTTATTCATTTCTATTATTTTATTATTATTTATAGTTATTATTATTGTTATTCATTACTATTATTTTATAATTATAGTTATTATTACTACTGTTACGTTACTATTATCAAAGCTTAAGTTTCTTATGATGAAAATTATAATTAATCATAAAATTTCATTGACTCAAATTATTATTATTATTATTATTATTATTATTATTATTATTATTATTATTATTATTATTATTATTTATTTATTTATTTTCTTACTATTATGTTATTATAGTGGGTTTTTTTTTACTATTATTTTAGTATCTTAGTATTATCAAAATTTCGTTGACTCAAATTATTTATTATTAGTTTTGTTATTATTATTATTATTATTATTATTCATTACTATTACTGTATTATTATTTTTAGTTACTATTACTTACTACTATGTCACTATTGTCAAAACTTCGCAGCTTCTTATGATGAAGGCAAGGGAAGGACAACGGAAATACATTTAAAAAGTTCTGTTTTTGCATGACAGATGCATTCTGGAAAATCCCGAGTTAAAAAAAAAAAAAAGTGTCTATGGAAAAGTAGAAGATTGATTACTGGCCTAAAAATCAATAAAATGATGACCATGTAAAAATTCATGTTATAAACTTACCCATATTTTGGTACTGTATATTTATCTTATAAAAACTGTACATGTAACAAAAACATGTTTAAAAAATTCATTCGTAAGAAAATGTCGCTAATTCATGAACACAAAAATTATGCAAAATAATTAGAATTAAGCATAACAGGGTCTTATTGGTAAGTTTTTCCTTGATGTTGAATTTACTATTCCTTGAAGACAGCTGTTATTATCTAGTTTTAGATTCGTATACTAATAAAATTAAAATAAATATATAATAAATATAAAATCTAAAACATGTATTTATTTCATTCTGTAAAAATATAGACGATAACTGAGGTGTGCAAGTTTCTAATTTGATCTCCGCGTTAACTTATAGAATTTAAATTATAGAAGTATGATATGAAATAAAAATTCATACAATTTTGGTCGACATTGTTCAATCGAAACATATCGTATAGAAACAGAATGAATTTCTATTTTAAAAAAAAGAAAAGAAAAACATGCTAAAACCGTGTAAAAAGAATTAGTATAAAATCAGAATTGAGCAGATAAAGAAATCTGAAACCAACTTTCATTAGGTAGTATATAAAACATAAATTATAACAATTCATTTTTACTTATTGCTTCATAATTTACATAGCTTATAATAATTTGAATAGCTTATAATAACCATTTGATATTATTCTAGGATCAAACAAACATCAATATTCATTGTTGAATTAACAGTTAATTCGGTGAATTTCATTAAAGTAGGAAAAATTCCTCTACACAATCTTCTCCTTTTGAAACAAAATATTTTTCCCTGAGCGGTTAATTATTCTTCCTCTGGATTCTCTTTTAATGAGAAATTATTTGATTCAGCTTGAATTCACGTCATTAAAAATACTTAGCGCTCCATCAATTTGGAAAAGATAATCTATATACTAATATTATAAAGTAGTAAAGATTGTTTTTTTGTTGTTGTTGTTTTTTGTAGGGGGTAATCTCTGGAACTACTGAAGCGATTTCAAAAGTGATGGTGGCAAATTGATGGTGACAATCCCTGCTCCAACATAGGCTATATTTTATGTCGGTTCCACTACCCCCAGGGGGGTTCAGGAGCGAAAAACGTTCTAAAATTTCGATTTTTTTTTATACTGAAGGAGCTAGAAACATGAAATTGGACATGGTAGTTACTTATAAGATGTAAATGCTCTCTAAGAACAAATCCAAAAAAAAAAAATCGAAATTTAAAAGGGTGAAATGAGCTATATACGTTCTAAAAACATTCTAAATTACAATTTCTAAGGAATGTCTGGAACTACAGAACCGTTTTCAAAAGTGTTGGTGGCAAATGGAGGGTGACAGTCCCTGCTCCAACATAGGCTATATTTTATGTCGGTGCCACTACCCCTAGGGGAGTGCAGGAGCGAAAAACATTCTAAATATTCATTGAAATTTTATGAATAATTTCTTGGTGTAATAATTTACATAAACCATACAGTTAACAATGATCACTTATTTTTTTCTTTTGCAAACAAATATTTGAAAAAGAAAACAACAATTAGAGTCAAAATCGCGTAGAAATTTTTTTTTTTTTCAAAACTTGTAGTATAATAAAGTGCTCACGTTTTCGTCTACATTCGTTTGAGTGAATGCGTTCTCAAATCAACATTTTTTCAACACATTTTTTATTCATTTTTGTTTACAATCGTATCACATTGACAAGCGGTGTTGTTAAGAAACTTATGTAATCGAATTATTTTTCTATTTTCCATTAAAGTCAGAGGATTTTATAGAAAATGATATCAAAGTTGGCGTTTTCAACTAAATTTCTGGACTCGACAGTGGAGGAAAGAAAAAAACTGCAATTCTGAGACAACAATCGTTAATAATTTAAGATGTTATTTATTTACAGGCAAATGAAAAAAACTTGTTGGATTAAAAATAACTTCTATAATCATTCCTGCAAGTATCATGCTTGTATGTTTAAAAATGATTCAGGATGTTTCGCATTGTTGAGCGAAGGGAAATATTTTTTTAAGAACTGCCTTAACCAAGAAAGAACTTTTTTTTTTTTTTTTTTTTTTTTCCACAAACAAAATAAAAACTTTTAATTTTATGAATTCGCAACATTTTAAAGATAATAAAAATAATTTATACTTTAATATACTTAAAGATAATAAAAAATAAATCCTAAAAAAATATTTTTCACTTTGTGTTTTTTATGCAGATTTCAGTAATTATAAAAAAAAAACATATATATTATTTATGTTGTCAACATCCATTTTTCTATGAATTTATGAAACGCACAACAACGAATGGCGTATCATTCGAAAGGTTTTTGAAGCAGCTTCTGACATAGTACACTCACATGTCGTTGAAACATGTTTTTTTGATTTAAAATTAAAGTTAATTAAAAATTAAATAGGCATTGCTTTCATAAATGAAATGAAAGGTTTTCCTTAAATTAGTGTTGCCACAAAAATAAAATACCGCATTATAGGATGCTCAGCAATGATTATAAAAAAAATAAATAGTACAAAAGAGATAAAGTATGATTTCTCCACACGGGTTTAATTTACATTTATGGTTACAAAACAAAATTGAAATTGAAATGTTTAGAAGAAAAAGACACCATTGAACGATCGAAGCAATGGTATTTCACATGTAGAATAATCGGTAGGCTTTGTTATATTACATTAAATTATATTTTAAATGAATTCAATTTATTTTTCTTTGTTTCGTGTTTCTCAAGAAGCGAGTGGCGTCATTTTCTAATTCAGTTAAAATACGATTGTTATTTTTTTTTTCCTCGCGCGTGTCTTTTGCTATCTTCAATCAACTTTTACTGTAACTGTGATGGAATTAATGAGACGATATTCTGGCTTAAATAATGTTGTTTGCAGGTATTTTATGCTTAATTTTCTTTAGAAGTTTAAACCTTCATTTAAAACTTATTAGATTTTGTTAAAAATTATTAGAATGGGTGCGAAATTCTTGTACGAGTCCACTGGTATATATAGTAATGACGCATAGAGCCAACTTGGGTCATGGAAATAAAGATTCCTAGGTATCGCAATTAATCCTTGGATTTTTTTCTATAATCAAACAAGCATCAAACTTGCATGTTACATCAACAGTTCGTCTGATACAAGATACAAGTGGCAAATTTTGATAAAGGAAGAAGAGAAAACTTACTTTACGTGCGTCTCTGAATGCACACACATAAGAAAGAATTTTTCCCTTTTGAAAACAAAGTACTCTTCCCCGCGCGATTAATTATTCTTTCTCTTGATTCTCTTTTAATGAGAAATTATTTGATTCAGCTTGCATTCACTCTCGTTAAATATTACTTTGTGCTCCATCAATTTTCGAAAGATAATGGTTTAATGCAATGCTCACATTTGTCTAAATTCGTTAAATTGAATGCATCCTAAAGCATAAAATTTCTCCCGTATTACAAACAACATAAAAGCTTTTTAATGTTATGAATTCGTTGCATTTCAAGGACTTAGATATCTAAAGGGCAGAAGTTTTAATGTATAATAGAGAAGTTTCATAGAAAAAAAATATATACTACAAATGTTTCATTGGTCGAATAAAAGGTAAAACTTAAAATACAAATGACAGGTTTTCAATATATACATCGTTTGTGGCGTTTTAAAAAGAAAAGGGGGTCTTTTTCTTGCTTCAATAGTTTCTATTGATTGCTGAATTAGAAGTGCTTTGGATTTAACAATTTTTTGAAAAGGCTGTTAGCTATTGATTTGCTGTTATGATTAAATGAAAGGAGAAAAAATCCTTTTCCTTTAGCCTTGGTATTTTGTTATGATGTCCAAATAAATTCATCGAGAGCAATACGAAACTAATAGAACGAGTATGTGTTGAGTATGTGTTCAAATAAATTCACTTCACTTCTTCAAACAATTGTAACTGTTTTAAAGAGTGGTGATTTTTTTTTTATAACCCTCTCATGTAGGAATTATTTTTAGATAAATTAAACAAATGTTTTGCATTTAAAAAAGATTTAAAATTGCTTTATAAAGACAAATGACGTAATTTCCCATAAGCTTGAATTTATTACAAAATTACAAAACCGGAGACGCAGACAGCCAACTTGAGCTTTGAGTATAGTGTCTAGGAGTATAGTATATTGGGTACAGTGTGGCAACGAAAAAATGCTAAAAAAAATATATCTCATATAAATGTTGAAAGATGCTCTACCTTAAATGTCGATCGCGGTGACATCTGGTAGTTCAAACGTAAACATCGTATAAGGATTCAATTGAGAAGGTGTTTCGGCCAGTAAAGAGCTAGCAGATGTCGCTGCAATCGACATTTGTCATTCAGCGTCATTTATGGGATTTGTAAAGAATCCATGATGTTGTGTGTTTTTGAAATGGGGTAGCGTGGAACCGTTTCACAATGGATCACCTACATTAAATATTTCAGAACAAATTTTATTAAAAAGCGTTCTTGAAATTTCTAGAGGTAAAAATTAATTACAACACTTTGTTTTAGCTGAGTTCGCTCGACTTGTAATTTATAGTAAATCACCAAATAGTCCAGTCTTTTACAGTAGTTTAAAAATCTTAAAGTCTTAACTAGAGCGACTTTTCACTCTCCCCGAAAGATCAAATCCAAGGCTTTTGCGTTGACTTCAGAGAGATCGCACTCTCTCATTCAAAAATCTGTCAGCAAACCTTTCCTTCCCTACTAGATGGGAATTCGTCCTGAGCTGAGTGTTTTCCACCAACACTCGTTCTCCTGCCGAAACTCTAACTCTTCCCCTCGATTCTCTTCTCCGGTCCGCTTCTCGAACAAAAGATTCTCCGATCACCAATCAAAAAAGTTTTAGTTTACGTCATTGGATAAAGCCTTTTTTAGGGAGGTCTTACTGAACTTTTAAATGTTCTCGCAGGAAATTTTCCCACGATCTGAGACCCCACATATAGACGGTCAGATCAGAGAAATATTTGCTGTCTAGCAATTTCAGTTTCACAAGATTGATCGAAGCTCATCTTTTCCTATTGTCGTAAACGACATTCTTGTCACACCACAGCTAAGCGTGAGAAAGGTTTTCCAACTCTTGGGAACTTCTATCTTTGATTACTCTGCCTAATTAGCAGACTGTGAGAGATTTAATGAAATTGTCACAACACCCCCACCATCAAAACATTTTCCGGGTTAAAACACGGAAAATCTGCAAAAAAAAGAGTTCGCTCAACACATTTGAGTGGCTCAAATAACATTACAATTTAACCTCACTATATACATCAGTGACCTAATTTCTTATATACTGTTTACCATTGCTTGAACATCTAGCTTTAGAGACTTTTTTTTTTTTTTTTTTTTTTTTTTTTTTTTGAAAGAGACTTTTTTTTTTTTTCACTACACATGTCAAAATAACAAATAAAACTAAAAATAATCAAATATGTACAACAGATTGGATTTTACTCAAAAACTTACTACTGAATTGCTCTACTTAAGTAGTCAACGTGGGGTATATCTTTACCCGGTTTGTGTCGGATGGCATATTGAAAGGGTTGCAGGGCTAGCGCCCATCGAAGTAATCTAGGATTGTTACCTGCATTATTTTTCAGAAACACCAAAGGGTTGTGGTCTGTTTCTATACGAAATTCTTGACCGTCAATGTAATGTCTTAGTTTCTTGATCGCAAAAATTATAGCCGCGCATTCCCTTTCCGTTGCGCTAAAACTTTTTTCTGGGTCAGTAAACTTCCGGCTGAGGTATATTATGGGATGTTCTTCTGAACCCTGCCTCTGTGCCCACACTACTCCGATCCCTTTTTCAGACGCATCTGTTTGCACAACGAATTCCAAATCATAATTTGGGGCGTATAGAATCGGTTCTCTGGTGAGTTTATCTTTTAGTAGATCGAACGCCTTACTCATTTCGTCACTCCATGCTATTTTTTCTTTTTTGTGTTTTCCTTTCAGCGCTCGCGTGAGAGGTTCAACTATAGTGGCGTAATTTTCTATGTAACGCGAGTAATACCCTGCCATACCTAGGCATCTCCTAATTTCTGCTTTGGTTTTTGGCGCTGGCAATTCCATGATGGCGTGGATTTTAGCTTCGGCGGGTTTTCGTTGTCCTTCCCCCACTATGTGGCCTAGATATTTAACCGTCTTCTGTGCGAATTTGCACTTCGCTATTTTAACTTTTAATTTAGCGTCCCTTATTCTGACTAATACCTTTTCAAGATGTTTGATATGTTCCTCCCAATCGTCTGAAAATATGGCCATATCGTCTAGGTAGGGTAAGCAAAATTCTTCTAGACCATATAACAATTTTGCCATGAATTTAGAGAACCTATACGACGCGTTGAGGAGCCCAAAAGGCATTGACAGAGGTAAAAAACTTCCAAAGTTAGTCACAAATGCGGCCAATTTCTGCGCCCTGGGTGTCATGGGTATCTGCCAATATCCTTCTGTCAAATCAAGCACCGTAATATACTTCGCGGCTGCCACTTTTTCAACCCTTTCCTCTATATTCGGGAGTGGGAAAAACTCTGCCTTCGTAATTGTGTTCAGTTTTCTATAATCAATGCAGGGGCGCGGATCTTTTCCCGGGGCTTCCACCAATATCATCGGAGAATTAAAATTAGACTCCCCTTCCTTAATTATGTTGAGTTCTAACATGCGCTTAATCTCCTTTTTTAAAATTTCATTTTGTCTGGGCGATGTACGGTATGGCCTTATTCTCACCGGTTTTTCTTCTATAAGTTCTATATCGTGTTCCGTGAGATCCGTTAATCCTGGATCGTTCGAGAACACTTCGCTGTATTCGTCCAATAAATTTTCCAACATATGCAATTGTTCGTTACTGCACCGATCCCTTAACCCACTATCCTCCACTACTTCGCTAAACTTGTAACTGCTGGAGTCTGCTAAGGGGTACACAATCTCTAAGTCTTGGGATGCATCTGGCTCGTGAAATTCGCGGGTTAAAATATTTATTTTTCCCACCCTTTTTACATACGGTTTTAAGAGATTTACATGATAGATCTGTGATTTTTCCCGTCTGCCCGGAACACTCACTATATAATTTGTCGCGGAAATTTTGGATTCGATCTTTCCGGGACCTATCCACCCTACCGACATTTTATTCTTTTTTTTCGTTGCTAAGACTAACACTTCTTCCCCTGGCTCAAAGTGCCTTTCGACGGCATTTTTATCGTACCAGATTTTTCTTTTGTCTCTAGCGACCGTCATATTCTGGACTGCTAATTCCTGACAGCGCTTTAACCTATTCATAAGATTAAAAACATATTCAGTGACCAACTCTGGCTCTTGACTTTCCCCTGTCCATTGTTCGAACAATAAGGTTTCCGGGGTCCGTAGATTTCTCCCATGTACTAACTCGGCCGGGCTGAAACCGGTCGACTCATGCGTTACCGTCCTCAAGGCTAACAGTGCATGCGGTAGATTTTTCTCCCAGTCACTACCGTTTCCACACTCAATACCTTTAATAAACGTTTGACAGAGCGGTGCCATCGTTCTATCAAATTGGACGAAGGTCTGCATACACTCGAATGATTTAGTTGCACTCCAAATTTCTCCAGAAAAATGGTGGTTAAACTTGAAGTAAAAGATTTTCCAAGGTCTGTCTGTACTTCAAAGGGGTAGCCTAAACGACTAAAAATTAAGGTTAGGGCCTCGACTACCGTTTCAGAAAGCATGTTTGGTATGGGTATAGCCTCAGGGTATCGCGAATAACAACAAATTGCAGTTAATAAATACCTATTTCCCTTGTTAGACACTGGTAAGGGGCCTACAAGATCCACCGAAAGTTTTGAAAATACCTCTGAAATTATAGGTACTAGCTTCAGCGGGGCCCTTTTCTGCTCCCCCGCCTTTCCCACTTTTTGACATGAGTCACAAGATTTTACGAAATTTTCCGTTTCTTTTATTATGTTCGGCCAAAAGAAATATCTTAAAATTTTGTCTTTTGTTTTCAATTCGCCCATGTGAGCCGCGATTCCCTCATGACATGCATTCAGAAGGCCTATCCTATATTTTGCCGGAACCACTAGTTGAATTCGTTCAAACCCCCGATGGTCTTTAGTTTTTCGTATTATCAACGAGTCTTTTATTTCATAATGCGATTTTTTTTCCATTGCCTTTTTCCTGATAATGTCTAAAGAAGGGTCACTGCTTTGTTCCATTCCAAACTCACCCCTACCTACTTTAGCCAGATCTAAGCATTGATCATTTAGAACTTCGGGGATTAAATCTTTTTCCCAGGTCTCAACTGTCACCTCATCATCCGCCTCTTTTTCGTTTTCCCCGGCTAGGGGAGAAAGAGTAACTTCCTTGTTCGGTTCGTTTTCTTTTTCTTTCGGATTCGTTTTAGTCTGACTACGCGTTATTACCGCATGTAGGGTTTTAATTGTTCCGTTTTTAATCTCGTCTATCAACTTCTGCGTTTCGTTACCCAAAATATAATAAGACATATCTGCTTCGCTGTCGGCCACAATTGCTTTAGTCCTCACATTTCCAACGTCTTTAATTTCGAGAATTACATCGGCCGTAGGCAGATAATGCAAATCATTTATCAATGGTTGTCTTACCCAAACGGTTCCCCCGTCTAATTGATCCGAATTAATGAATTTCCTAGACACCACGTCCGAACAGGAACCCGTGTCTCTCAACACGGTAATTTCTTTTCCATTAATTAGCGCATGACTTAAATAGGGTCTAAAACCTTCTTCCAATTCAGGGCTGTTTCGGATGTGAATAATTTTAGAGATGGGTCTTTCGTTTTTTTTGTATTCTGGGCAATTAGCTTTCAAATGCTGGGAGGATCCACACACGAAACATTTGTTCCACCTCTTTTGTTCAAATATGCGCTCTTTGTCTTTGTTAATATCTTTGTCTCGCCAATTTGTTTTGGTTTCGGAAATTCTCTCACTTCGCGTTTTTTCTTCGAACCTTGGTTTTTCGGTTCTTTTATCGGGAGGGGGCCTTACATTCCAAAGTTTTTTCGAAGGGCTTTTAATCGCTTCATATTCGTCGAGACAATTTGCCAAAACTAACGGGTCTTTGTAGTTTGCCCACGAATCAATGAAATGCTCTTTCAATTCGCTAGAAGTACGGCGCTTGATCTGGTCAGTTATCGATAAATTTTTCAGACTATTGAAATCTGTAACATCTAACCCATTTAACCAACCCTCTAAATAACTATTGAGTTCGAAAATAATATCCTTCCACGGAGCACCTGGATTGCGTGGATGTTTCATTAATTTTTGACGATACGCTTCTGGACTCATACGGAATCGTTCAAGCAAAAACTTTTTGACGTATTCAAAGTTATCCGTCTGATCTTGCGGTTCCCTTAAAATTAACTCTGCAATTTCGACCGGCACTAAAGCTAATAAATGCGTCACTAAGTCACCTGTCTCTATTTCCGCTTTGGTCGCCTGTCGTTCGAACAAATTTAAAAACAAAGTTATATCAGAGCGTTCCGGAACAAATCGATGCATTATTGTTCGGAGCGGCAGTTTAGGTGGGCGTTCCGACCCGGTACTGTTAGTTGAACTACGTCTATTTGCATCTTGCGTCAATCTAAGTTGTTCTAACGTAAATTCGCGTTCTTTTTGTTTTTCCTCTCTTTCTCTTTCTTCTTTCTCGCTCTCATATTGCCTTTGTTTTTCCTCATATTCCCTTTGTATTTCAGCCTTTCCCTTTCTTTATTCTCTTTTTCCCTTTCTTTATCCGCGGCTATCTTCTCTTCTCGATCTTTTATGATATACGCAGCTTGCGTGAATGCAAAATCTTTATCGTAATCATCGGCAGCTTCGATTTTTTGGATAATTACCGGTATCCTGTCATTTTTCCCTATTTCCACTCCCAATTCTTCCGCTAAATTCTGCAAATCAATTTTCCTGCACTTTTTCAGATCAGTTACTTCTTGCATTTTAAAATTTTATGTAAATACAATATAAAGATGAAAATGATAGTTTCGCTCGCTAACTTATGCAACAGGGATTCTAACACTTTATGGAAAATTTTCTGCTACTACCCACATAATACTAACAATTTTAAATACAATTCAATTTGAGGAATAATAAAAATAGTATACATATAAAAATAAATTTTCAATATTGTAAAATTTTCAATACACTGACACGTTTTGGTGTAGGTCATCCAAATTTAAAACAAATTTAGAAATTTGAAATTCTGTGCTCATAATTCAACCAATACTTGATATTTCTGACCCCGCAGGTAACAAAATGACCACTTTTTGCAACTGCTAAAAAATTTTCCTAACATCACATATTCAAAATATTTGATTATCAACAACATCTATTGTTTCACTAATAATATAAAAAAGTACACCTTTGAAATCTTTCAATCATGAATAGACAATCGACTTATTTGAAAAATCAAAATTTTTATCTCTTTTTTTTTTCGAGAAAAAAAAATTATATATATACACATTTAGCCTGACAATCCTTATATTATTTTACTGCCAAAAGAAAATTCACACTATCAAATTTTATGCTGATAACAAATATACATATATTTTTCCAAATATGTTAAAAGTTATTAGATTTAAAAATTTATCATAATTTATCATATATCAATATTCACATAAAAAATTTCTCAGAAATGAATTTTCCTCACTAAAGAATATATAAACAAAATGAGAGCCACTCAAAAATGAATTGAGCTTACCTTTTCTACAGTCTTTGTCTGCATTATCTGTCGCCGGTTTCGGGTCTGGCCTAGACGTCGTCGATTTCACAGGTTATCTCGGTTTGTCGACTCCTGATGTTTCCTAGAAAGGGCTTGCTTCGGACTTGTTCTCTGTAAACACGGGCTTGCTTCCAGGACGGAACTGCGGTCTGTCGTGCCAATGCAAGGGCTTGCTTCGGGCTTGTTCTCTGTAAACACGGGCTTGCTTCCAGGACGGAACTGCTGTCTGTCGTGACACTGCAAGGCTTGCTTCGGTCTCTGCTTTCCTCTCCTGAACTGGCGTCAGATCTTGCGCGCTTAGATGCGGGCGGGCGTCACTGCTACTGTCTGGACTCTCTTCACTAATGCTAATAAATTTTTGTCGAAATATCCGACTCGCTTGCCACCAGCTGTAAAGAATCCATGATGTTGTGTGTTTTTGAAATGGGGTAGCGTGGAAGCGTTTCACAATGGATCACCTTCATTAAATATTTCAGAACAAATTTTATTAAAAAGCGTTCTTGAAATTTCTAGAGGTAAAAATTAATTACAACACTTTGTTTTAGCTGAGTTCGCTCGACTTGTAATTTATAGTAAATCACCAAATAGTCCAGTCTTTTACAGTAGTTTAAAAATCTTAAAGTCTTAACTAGAGCGACTTTTCACTCTCCCCGAAAGATCAAATCCAAGGCTTTTGCGTTGACTTCAGAGAGATCGCACTCTCTCATTCAAAAATCTGTCAGCAAACCTTTCCTTCCCTACTAGATGGGAATTCGTCCTGAGCTGAGTGTTTTCCACCAACACTCGTTCTCCTACCGAAACTCTAACTCTTCCCCTCGATTCTCTTCTCCGGTCCGCTTCTCGAACAAAAGATTCTCCGATCAGCAATCAAAAAAGTTTTAGTTTACGTCATTGGATAAAGCCTTTTTTAGGGAGGTCTTACTGAACTTTTAAATGTTCTCGCAGGAAATTTTCCCACGATCTGAGACCCCACATATAGACGGTCAGATCAGAGAAATATTTGCTGTCTAGCAATTTCAGTTTCACAAGATTGATCGAAGCTCATCTTTTCCTATTGTCGTAAACGACATTCTTGTCACACCACAGCTAAGCGTGAGAAAGGTTTTCCAACTCTTGGGAACTTCTATCTTTGATTACTCTGCCTAATTAGCAGACTGTGAGAGATTTAATGAAATTGTCACAGATTCAATTTTTTAGCACTTTTTAAAACAATACTGGAATAGCCGATTGCCAAACTATATCTTTTAGATGCTATATACTTTGAGAATAAAGATTCCTACACTGCAAAAAAAAAAAAAAAAAAAAAAAGTTAATTTTACGATATAATACTGCCATCCCAGCTGCCAGTGTTATACAGTAAAATCAGCATTTTTTTTCAGTGTAGGGGTCCCCATGTTCGGGAATTTTAAAAGATATTAATATTTATTAATTTCGTAATTGTTAATTTATGTGCAGATATCCTGCGATTAGATCGGATACTTAATTCCGCACTAATCGAAACATTGAATATATTTATACATTGAATGTGAAAAACTGCAATAGATCCACAGCCAACTTTCTTAAAAACGCAACATACATGCATAGACAATGGAATAGTGTGTCACGATATTGTTTTTTGTGTATTATGTGTGTGAAAGTACGTATTACAGCTTGATTTGAAACTTTAAGTAAAGTATATATAATTTTCATGAACTTCCATTAACATAAACATGTGAAGGATAATTTAATAAGTAACAATCGAGAAACATTGAAAATTCAATTTTAATTTTAAGGTGATTCTCAAATGGCCTGCTCAACGGCGCAAAACTCTCTGACACATTTTCCGACTCATTTTTAACCGTAAAGGCATAAAATGACAGGCTTGACTATTGAAGTGATTTGGAATCAAAATGAGTTTTTTTTTTAATTATAGTTAAATTACTTATCAAGTTATAAGCGATTCGTGTCACGTGACGACACATTTTCCTCCTTTTTTGTGCTGGTGTGTCAGGACTTCGGTTCAAAACGCCGATTTTGACAGTATTTTCTAAAATATCGTTTGTCTTTACCAAAAAATGGAAAACGTCTTTCGATTACAAAGTTTCTGGATAAGAGCACCTGCCAATATGAACATTTGCGAACAAAAATGAACTCAAAATTGTACACTGAACTAACTGAAAAATTTGTCATAAAGTAGCCAGTTTGGATTTGAGAACAGCCTTAATTCTGAATTACTACAATTCTTTAGGTTAATGTTAGATTGCTTACCATTGAGTTTTTTTTGTTTCTTTTTTTTTCAACTTTCAATAATTCGATTTAAAAATAATTGTAATAAAATTTCATTACTTGTAACTTACATACATTTTAATTTATTTAAACGAAAACTTATTAATTGCCAATTGCACAATTTTTTTCTTCTTTTTGGGATTCATCTTTCGGTAATACAAAATTTGATTTTCTAATCCTCGCTGCACTTGCATACTTCTACTGATTTTTCGGCATTTTCTGCAAATTTCATTTAAAAAAATTTGACACCATCTTGTTGTGTGTGTGGGGGGGGGGGGGGGGGAGTCACTCATTTCGTCATTTCGTGTATCGCACATTAATCAAAAAGTTTTGTCCTCATTAATCGAGTGAGTGTCTAAAAAAAGTTTAGCGCACTAAACCATGGATACCTGTCATGATTAACGTAGTTTTTAATTAAAAATGTTCAAGTAATATTTTTAATTTCATTTTCAAATCAAATTAACCCATTGTGCATTTCAAGAATTTCTGAATAAAAAAATAAATTCAGAATTCATAACAGAAATTCGGAATAATAATTATTACTTTATTTAATGTCAGACGTTTCGTGTTTACATAAAACCAAAATTCTTCTTTTGAAATTTCCAATAGGGATTCACAGTTTCTGAATAAAAAGGAAATTCCTGAAATGGGCGCATATACAGTATTGCCAGTGGGCTACTGTTTTAAAAATGCAGATTTCTTGATTGGCATCACTTTTCTGAAATGGTTTAATTCGTCTTGTTTTCCCCTCATTTAATCTGTCGTTAAATAAGGCGAGTTTTGCTTTCTAAACAAGTGTGAAATTGTTACGTCAAACGTGACAAATGAGGTGCGTTCGTACTATAGCTAGTTATATAAATATTCAGATCTTAATAATTTTTAATTCTGTGAAATGAATTATATCGTCTGTAGATTAATTTCTGTAATAAAATAAATATATCGGTCGCTTGACGATTAAACCTCGGAAGCTCCCATAACAAAAAAGCACCGAATTTTTAAAAAAAAATTCAGATTTCGTAATAAATAATTTTATTAATATCTCATAAAGTTTTGATTCGATTTTCATACAATTTGAAATGTCTCGACAAAATTTTTTAAAGATAATATATCTTAAATTTCAAACCATTCGATTGAATAGTTTTTGCGTTGTTATATGCGGACGGACGGACAGACAGCCGGACGGACGGATCAGATGACGACAATAGGTGCTACGTATTTATATAATTAGGAACGCACCTAAAAACTGGTGGCAATCCAGAAAACTAAATAAAATAAAAGTAGCAAACTTGCAACACTGCGCAAATCTGTGTTATTTCCTGAGTTATAATCATTTATAGACTGCGCGTAATGTTATTTTCAAACTATACAAGCTACAGTTTTAAAAATTTAACCACATGTATGTTTCTTCATAGTCGGCATGCTAGAACCAAAAACATTGCTATATTTTCGTTTTTATTTTATTTTATTTATTTATTTATTTTATTTTATTTTATTTTATTTTATTTTTTTGCACTGGAAAAATGTGATTTTTTTTTTTTTTTTTTACATTTTTTTTTAATTTTAAAATTTTGTGTTAAAATTAAATTTTAACTGTGTTGGAAAGTGTTTCATAATCTATCATTCTGAATGCGTTGGAAAATGTTTCATAGTCTATCATTCTGAATGGGTTGGAAAGTGTTTCATAATCTATCATTCTGAATGCGTTGGGAAGTGTTTCATAATCTATCATTCTGAATGCGTTGGAAAGTGTTTCATAGTCTATCATTCTGAATGCGTTGGAAAGTGTTTCATAATCTATCATTCTGAATGCGTTGGGAAGTGTTTCATAATCTATCATTCTGAATGTGTTGGAAAGTGTTCCATAATCTAATATTCTCAATGTGTTGGAAAGTGTTTCATAGTCTATGCTTGATACATAATTTTTCTCTCTCTTTTGACGACTGTACATAACCTTTCTCTTTTGTAAACAAAATATTCTTCCATATGAGCGGTTAATTGTTCTTTCTCTGGTTTCTCTTTTAATGAGGAAATGTTTGATGTAACTTGCATTCGCCTCGTTAAAAATATTTTACGCTCCATCAATTTTCGGAAGATAATGGTTTAATGCAACGCTCACATTTGTCCAGATTCATTAGACTGAATGCATAACTAAAGAATTGGAGGAAATTTTCTCCCGTTACAAACAACATAAAAGCTTTTAATATTACCAATCCGATACATTTTAAGGATGGGATATTAAACTGGAAGAAATTTTAATGGATCATATAGTAATTTTATATAGATAAAAAAAATATACTACAAATAATTTATTGATCGAATAAAAGGTAAGAACATAAAATACAAATGACAGATTTTCGATACATACATCGTTTGTGATGTTTTAAAGAGAAAATGGATCTTTTTCTGGCTTTAATAATTCTTTATTGATTGCAGAATTAGAAATGGTTTGGATTTAACATTTTTTTTTTTAAAAAGGCTATTTACTATTGATTTGCTGTTACGATTAAATGAAAAAGAGAAAAATCTCGTTTTGCTCCGAGCTAAATATTTTGTTGTAATGTCCAAATAAATATATATAAGAAATAAATCCATCGAAAATAGTACAGCGTTTATATGAAATAAGCTTATTTTTAAATGTAGTCAATCTCTTTCGGTTACAATTCCAATAAAAGCAAGAGCAAAAAATCATGCACCAGGCAAAAATTATGAAAAATTTTCCATCATTAATAGAATATTATTAAGAAATTTCCTTTTTACTTACCCATCATACGTAGTATAGGGTAAGTCTTGTAATCGTTTTGAAAATCGAAAAAAAAATTTTTCGACGGTTTTACACGTTTCAGACACTGGAGATTCTGAAAAACATATTTTTAGAAAAAAAAAATTGCCGTCCGTCTGTGTGTCTGTAAACGCTCTATCCCGAAAAAATTGAGATAGAGACTTGAAATTTGGTATTTATTTAGTATGTAATAATGGGAAGAAGCTTAATGAATTTCAATAACCTCGATTTTCCGGAACTATTTTTTTCGGATTCTCGATATATTCGTTCTGATAAAAGGTATATAAATTTTTTCGAAATTGTTTATTTTAAGGAGTGAATATAAAAGACAATAAAAAAACAAATTTTGCATAAAGTATATGAAGTCGATCGGATAATGAATTGCCAAGATATTTGTAATCCTATTTTCCACTCTCTTTGATTTTTCATGACCCTGTATTTCAACCAAATTTCAATTCAAAGATATATTTTAATTGGAAACGAGACGCTTAATCAGATGCAATAAACTGCTAATTAATATGATTATTGTTTTTGAAGTTATAAGGATGTTTCTTTTAAGCAATTCAGTAATCGAGCCTTTAAAGCGAGGCTAACGAAAAAGACAAGCTACCGCGGTGCATTCCACTTATCTTTTTTTACAGACCGCTAGAGTGACGTGATGCTCTTTTCGTACACCTTCATTGGTGCATTCGAGCATCACGTGACTCCGGCGGTCTGTAAGAAAAGATACGTGTAAAGCACCGCGGTAGCCTTTGTTTTTCGTTAGCTTCGCTTTAAAGTTTATGACGTCATCAAGCCACGATTTTATTCGAATTGCAATGCATTTTATAAGTAGTTTACACATTTTTTATTTAATATTTTATATATGCATACCCATGATGGGTAAGTATTACAGTGGCCCACCAACGTATAGTTTTTATATACAATGAAATGAAATATCTACTTACGATCAGTAAAAATCAATTTCAACCTATTGATGTGCTATGCGATAATTTATGCGAATTCTGTCATGAAGCCCTGTGTGTGATCTACAGAATTTATACACGTAATGCATTAACAATTAGAAATGTTTAAAAATTCATACCTGAGCAGAAAACTACCTTCCAGCAATTATCGATCATAGTTAGTCCTGTAACCGAATTCTTTTGTGCGTCTCTGTAAATTTAAGTATAACTGCTACGCCCTCCATAATCTATAGAAATCAAGTTGTAGTTCACTTTAATTATCCTTTTTAATTTCATTATCTTTTAAGTATCATAACATCATTAAGATGCACCGTAACCGATTTTTCCTCATAATGAAATTTTTTTGTGCGTCCCTGTACATGAACTATAAACACTACTTATTCTGTATTCCTGAGAAAACATGTTGGTGCATACTTTAGTGATGTATAGCATATCGCATTATGTTTGCTATATCGTAACATCAAAAAAATTGCACTGTAAACGGTTTTTCCCCATCGAACAACGGGTACAAACGGGTACAAACGAGGTATAAACGATTGGCACTATCCATTTTGTAAAACATTGAGGTGGGGGGGGGGGGGGGGGGGGTTGGCCGTTTCTCCAGCTCCCCCCCCCACACACACACACACTAAAAACCTTTTATTACTCTAGTACAAATGAGGTGCAAACGAAAAGATTGTTCGTACAAACGAGATATAAACGATTGGCACTATCCATTTTGTAAAACATTGAGTTGGGGGTTGCCGTTTCCCCAGCCCCCCCCCCCCCACACACACACACACACACTAAAAACCTTTTATTATTCTAGTACAAATGAGGTGCAAACGAAAATATTGTTGGTACAAACGGGTACAAACGAGGTATAAACGATTGGCACTATCCATTTTGTAAAACATTGAGGTGGGGGGGGCTGGCCGTTTCTCCCCCCCCCCCACTAAAAACCTTTTATTACTCTAGTACAAATGAGGTGCAAATGAAAAGATTGTTGGTAGAAACGGGTACAAACGAGGTATAAACGATTGGCACTATCCATTTTGTAAAACATTGAGGTGGGGGGGGGGGGGGGGGCTGGCCGTTTCTCCAGCCCCCCCCCCCCCCCCCCCCCACTAAAAACCTTTTATTACTCCAGTACAAATGAGGTGCAAACGAAAAGATTGTTGGTACAAACGGGTACAAACGAGGTATAAACGATTGGTAATATTTTCGAAAAAATGTGAGGTGGGGGGGGGGCCTGGCGAAATACACCTCAATTTTACCTTTGGTATCAAACTTATCGTCTATGTTCAAAATATGTATATATATATATACTAGCAGAACCACCCGGCTTTGCCCGTGTTAACCATGGGGCCTTCTGCTTCCGGGTAAAATAAATAAAAATGCAATATCCTGAAAATACGATCATAGTAACAGAGCTCTGTGCATTCGTGTCCATAAATCGGTAAAACGACAACTACAAAAATAAATAAATAAATAAATAAAAATGACATTACTTTGACACAATTATAGTAATTTTCCCAAGCTTTATAAATGAAAAAAAAAAATCCTTGGAAAAATGTTTTACGCAAAATATTTAATAAAAAAAATCATCAATCGTTGTCTTATTCGTCTAATCTTCCACAATTCGTCTAATCTTCCATCATAGCCGATGTTGGCGACGAAATCACTAAAATAGTTCTAAAATCGCTGAAATACGTGTTTAACTATTTTTAAGTGCGTTCGTAATTATATAAATACATAGCACTTATGGTCGTCGTCTGATCCGTCTGTCTGTCCGCATACAACAGCGCAAAAACTACCCTAGTGAATGATTTGGAATTTAATATATATAATCGTTGCAGAATTTTGTAGAGTCGTTTCAAATTTTATGAAAATCTAATCAAAACTTGAAAAATATACTAATAAAAGTTTTCTTCATTCTATTAAATCCTATCATACATAATTAATTCAGTGATATCCCATAATAGGTAATGATTCTAGGTTGCCATGGTGACGTCATATTTAAGATGGAGTCATATTATTTCCGTATTACTGAATTTAAAAAACAAATTTGTATACTAAAATTGTTTAATTATAGCAATCCTATAATCTACTGACAGTTTTTTGGATAGATGTTTGCGGAGAAATCGATATTAAATTGAAAAAGAGTCTAAATAAGGATTTTAAGTTCAGAAAATTTCAAAGCTAGGCTTTAGTTTCCGATTGGAGTGTTCAGTAAATCTCATCAAAAGATAAAATGTTGCTAACTTAAAGTGTACGTATTTTATTATGGAAATTATATCATAATAATAGATGATATAATTCATTTCATTGAAACTAGTTAAGTAAGAACGCACCTCATTTGTCACGTTTGACGTACAATTTCCAGCTTGTTTTAGTAGATTTGTGAAGCTGTATTTTCGCTCCTAGCTTAAACTGTTGCTGAGATATGACGAAATGACCTAAAACTTCCGACCCTCCTCCAACCTCTATTTAACCTTCTTGGTGGTTGAATTTCTAAAATCGTTGAAATACTCGTTTAACATTTTTTAGTATGTTTGTTATGCTGAATTTCACGCTCCTACTTAAAACTCCTACTTAGTTATGGCAAAATTTCCTAAAACTTTTGACCCCCATTTAACCCTCTTAGTGTGGAATATTTAAAATTGCTGAAATATGTGTTTAACTATTTTTTAGTAGATTTGTTATGCTGAATTTTACGCTCCTACCTAAAACTGCTGTTAAGATTAGCAATCTACTATTCAATTTTCGTGATCCTGACTCAGTCGTTTCTGCTATGTGTTGATGAGTCATTCAGTCGGCGTTCTCTCTTTATTATATTAGTATAGATATATTTTCACTCATATTCAAAAATATACTTTTTTTCTCTAAACACATTCTTTTGAAAAGTCCGAAACTAACCCACAAGCGTCAAAATCCTACTCGAAAGTAATCCTTACCCGACCCGCAACGAAAGAAGTATTAATGCCAGTCGGGTTTGGGTGAAATCATATTATCTAACCCGATTCAGGACTCTAGCATCAAATTAATAGATATTGTAACGATTTCATTAAATCTCTCACAGTCTGCTAATTAGGCAGAGTAATCAAAGATAGAAGTTCCCAAGAGTTGGAAAACTTTTCTCACGCTTCGCTGTGGTGTGACAAGAATGTCGTTTACTACAATAGGAAAAGATGAGCTTCGATCAATCTTGTGAAACTGAAATTGCTAGACAGCAAATATTTCTCTGATCTGACCGTCGATATGTGGGGTCTCGTATCGTGGGAAAATTTCCTGCGAGAACATTTAAAAGTTCAGTAACACCTCCCTAAAGAAAGCTTTAGCCAATGACGTAAACTAAAACTTTTTTGATTGGTGATCGGAGAATCTTTTGTTCGAGCAAGCGGACCGGAGAAGAGAATCGGGGAAAGACAGTTAGATTTTGGAGAGCAGAGGAGTGTTGGTGAAAAGACACTGATCTCTGGATGGATTCCCGACCAAGTGGGGAAGGAAAGGCGATGCTGACAGATTTTTGAATGAGAGAGTGCGATCTCTCTGAAGTCAACGCAAAAGCCTTGGATTTGACCTTTCGGGGAGAGTGAAAAGTAGCACTAGTTAAGACTTTAAGATTCTAAAACTACTGTAAAAAACTGGACTATTTGGTGATTTGCTATAAATTACAAGTCGAGCGAACTCAGCTAAAACAAAGTGTTGTAAATAATTTTTACCTCTAGAAATTTCAAGAACGCTTTTTAATAAAATTTGTTCTGAAATATTTAATGAAGGTGATCCATTGTGAAACGGTTCCACGCTACCCCATTTCAAAAACACACAACATCATGGATTCTTTACAGCTGGTGGCAAGCGAGTCGGATATTTCGACAAAAATTTATTAGCATTAGTGAAGAGAGCCCAGACAGTAGCAGTGATGCCCGCCCGCATCTAAGCGCGCAAGATCTGACGCCAGTTCAGGAGAGGAAAGCAGAGACCGAAGCAAGCCTTGCAGTGTCACGACAGACCGCAGTTCCGTCCTGGAAGCAAGCCCGTGTTTACAGAGAACAAGCCCGAAGCAAGCCCTTGCATTGGCACGACAGACCGCAGTTCCGTCCTGGAAGAAATCCCGTGTTTACAGAGAACAAGTCCGAAGCAAGCCCTTTCTAGGAAACATCAGGAGCCGACAAACCGAGATAACCTGTGAAATCGACGACGTCTAGGCCAGACCCGAAACCGGCGACAGATAATGCAGACAAAGACTGTAGAAAAGGTAAGCTCAATTCATTTTTGAGTGGCTCTCATTTTGTTTATATATTCTTTAGTGAGGAAAATTCATTTCTGAGAAAATTTTTATTTGAATATTGATTTATGATAGATTATGATAAATTTTTAAATCTAATAAATTTTAACACATTTGGAAAAATATATGTGTATTTGTTATCAGCATAAAATTTGATAGTGTGAATTTTTCTTTTGGCAGTAAAATAATATAAGGAGGTACGGTTAGGCTAAATGTGTAATTTTTCTTTTTTTCTTGAAAAAAAAAGAGGTAAAAATTCCGACTTTTCATATAAGTCGATTGTCTAGAAATTCCTGATTGAAAGATTTCAAAGATTTTACTTTCCCATTATTTATGAAAGAATAGATGTTTTTGATACTAAAATATTTTGCATATGTGATGTTAAAAAAAATGTTAGCAGTTGCAAAAAGTGTTCATTTTGTTATAACTCTGAAAATTGTTACCTGCGGTGTCAGAAATATCAAGTATTGGTTGAATTATGAACACAGAATTCCAAATTTCTAAATTTTTTTAAAATTTGTATGATCGACACAAAAACGTGTCAGTGTATTGAAAATTCTACAATATTGAAAATTTATTTTTATATGTATACTATTTTTATTATTCCTCAAAATTGAATTGTATTTAAAATTGTTAATATTATGTGGGTAGTAGCAGAAAATTTTTCATAAAGTGTTAGAATCCCTACTGCATAAGTTAGCGAGCGAAAATATTATTTTCATCTTTATATTGTATTTACATAAAATTTTAAAATGCAAAAAGTAACTGATCTGAAACAGTGCAGGAAAATTGATTGGCAGAATTTAGCGGAAGAATTGGGAGTGGAAATAGGGAAAAATGACAGGATACCGGTAATTATCCAAAAAATCGAAGCTGCCGATGATTACGATAGAGATTTTGCATTTACGCAAGCTGCGTATATCATAAAAGATCGCGAAGACAAGATAGCAGAGGATAAAGAAAGGGAAAAAGCTGAAAAACAAAGGGAATATGAGGAAAAACAAAGGGAATATGAGAGGGAGAAAGAAGAAAGAGAAAGAGAGGAAAAACAAAAAGAACGCGAATTTACGTTGGAACAACTTAGATTGACGCAAGATGCAAATAGACGCAGTTCAACGACCAGTGGAGGGTCGGAACGCCCACCCAAATTGCCGCTCCGAACAATCATGCATCGATTTGATCCGGAACGCTCGGATATAACTTTGTTTTTAAATTTGTTCGAACGACAGGCGACCAAAGCGGAAATAGAGACAGGTGACTTAGTGACGCATTTATTAGCTTTAGTGCCGGTCGAAATTGCAGAGTTAATTTTAAGGGAACCACAAGATCAGACGGATAACTTTGAATACGTCAAAAAGTTTTTGCTTGAACGATTCCGTATGAGTCCCGAAGCGTATCGTCAAAAATTAATGAAACATCCACGCAATCCAGGTGCTCCGTGGAAGGATATTATTTTCGAACTCAATAGTTATTTAGAGGGTTGGTTAAATGGGTTAGATGGTACAGATTTCAATAGTCTGAAAAATTTATTGATAACTGACCAGATCAAGCTCCGTGCTTCTAGTGAAATGAAAGCGCATTTCATTGATTCGTGGGCAAACTACAAAGACCCGTTAGTTTTGGCAAAATGTCTGGACGAATATGAAGCAGTGAAAGGGATTTCAGATAAAAAAGAGAATGCGAGATCTTTTTATGATAGGAAATCTGAAGAAACGAAACTCGAGGGAAATTCTGGAGAAAAAAAAAATTCCGACAAAAAAATAAATTGGCGAGACAAAGAAATTAAAGACAGGGAACATATCTTTGAACGAAAGAGGCGTTGCCATACGTGTGGAAGCGAATTTCACCTAATGGCCCGTTGTCCGAAAAGACAAAGGGATAGTACGGAAGTAAAATCTTTCGAGAGCATAAATCACTTAGGCGATATAAGCGAAGACAAAAGCTTGTTCCGACCTTTTTTGAGTGAAAACAAAATAAATGGGAAGAGGGCGTGTGTACTTAGAGATTCAGGTAGCTCGTATTGTGTTTGCCCATGGAATTTGGTAAATAAAAGAAAATTAGGCAATGAATATGTTTGGCTTAAACAGACATTTGATAAATATCCAAAACGATTTAGAGTGGCACGTATAAAAATGGAAATAAAAGGTCTCGGATATGTAAATACGAAAGCGGCAATCCTGCCTAGACACTCTAAAATTAAACACTATATCTTAGGAAATAAGACGCAGGCTTTAATAAATGAAAAGATAAAGCGAAAGCAAAAATCACAAACTAATTCCAGTTTTGAGAACCCGGGGAATGAGATAAACCCTTTAACAGATCCCCAAGGGCAGGAAGAAATCCTTTTGTCATTTCCCCCCGAAATGAAGAACCACCGTTCTCAGTGTATTGGGGAAAAAGAAACCCTTTAGAAAAGGTCAAGGAAAGTAGATGAGTTGGTTTTCGACCGGCAGGGAAATTCGAAAAATAAACGCGAAAATATGGAAGTGAGTGTTGACAGGAAGGGTTATCATTCGAAAGTTAATCTGGAGGAAGTGAGCGGATTCACAAAGAGTTTTCTAAAATCCTTCGAAATTCTGTTGAAAGAGAGTAGGGACAGTGGAAATTCACGCCTTTGTGACACTCTTGTTAAAGAAATTGAACGGTTGTGTAAAACGTATTGTTCGGCAAACACAAGTAAAGAAATTCAGTAGTAAGTTTTTGAGTAAAATCCAATCTTTTGTACATATTTGATTATTTTTAGTTTTATTGTTATTTTGGCATGTGTAGTAAAAAAGTATCTTTCAAAAAAAAAAAAGTCTCTAAAGCTAGATGTTCAAGCAATGGTAAACAGTATATAAGAAATTGGGTCACTTATGTATATTGTGAGGTTAAATTGTAATGTTATTTGAGCCACTCAGATATGTTGAGCTAACCCTTTTTTTTTTTGCAGATTTTCCGCGTTTTAACCCGGAAAATGTTTTGATGGTGGGGGTGTTGTAACGATTTCATTAAATCTCTCACAGTCTGCTAATTAGGCAGAGTAATCAAAGATAGAAGTTCCCAAGAGTTGGAAAACTTTTCTCACGCTTCGCTGTGGTGTGACAAGAATGTCGTTTACTACAATAGGAAAAGATGAGCTTCGATCAATCTTGTGAAACTGAAATTGCTAGACAGCAAATATTTCTCTGATCTGACCGTCGATATGTGGGGTCTCGTATCGTGGGAAAATTTCCTGCGAGAACATTTAAAAGTTCAGTAACACCTCCCTAAAGAAAGCTTTAGCCAATGACGTAAACTAAAACTTTTTTGATTGGTGATCGGAGAATCTTTTGTTCGAGCAAGCGGACCGGAGAAGAGAATCGGGGAAAGACAGTTAGATTTTGGAGAGCAGAGGAGTGTGGGTGAAAAGACACTGATCTCTGGATGGATTCCCGACCAAGTGGGGAAGGAAAGGCGATGCTGACAGATTTTTGAATGAGAGAGTGCGATCTCTCTGAAGTCAACGCAAAAGCCTTGGATTTGACCTTTCGGGGAGAGTGAAAAGTAGCACTAGTTAAGACTTTAAGATTCTAAAACTACTGTAAAAAACTGGACTATTTGGTGATTTGCTATAAATTACAAGTCGAGCGAACTCAGCTAAAACAAAGTGTTGTAAATAATTTTTACCTCTAGAAATTTCAAGAACGCTTTTTAATAAAATTTGTTCTGAAATATTTAATGAAGGTGATCCATTGTGAAACGGTTCCACGCTACCCCATTTCAAAAACACACAACATCATGGATTCTTTACAGCTGGTGGCAAGCGAGTCGGATATTTCGACAAAAAATTATTAGCATTAGTGAAGAGAGCCCAGACAGTAGCAGTGATGCCCGCCCGCATCTAAGCGCGCAAGATCTGACGCCAGTTCAGGAGAGGAAAGCAGAGACCGAAGCAAGCCTTGCAGTGTCACGACAGACCGCAGTTCCGTCCTGGAAGCAAGCCCGTGTTTACAGAGAACAAGCCCGAAGCAAGCCCTTGCATTGGCACGACAGACCGCAGTTCCGTCCTGGAAGAAATCCCGTGTTTACAGAGAACAAGTCCGAAGCAAGCCCTTTCTAGGAAACATCAGGAGCCGACAAACCGAGATAACCTGTGAAATCGACGACGTCTAGGCCAGACCCGAAACCGGCGACAGATAATGCAGACACAAAGACTGTAGAGAAGGTAAGCTCAATTCATTTTTGAATGGCTCTCATTTTGTTTATATATTCTTTAGTGAGGAAAATTCATTTCTGAGAAAATTTTTATTTGAATATTGATTTATGATAGATTATGATAAACTTTTAAATCTAATAAATTTTAACACATTTGGAAAAATATATGTGTATTTGTTATCAGCATAAAATTTGATAGTGTGAATTTTTCTTTTGGCAGTAAAATAATATAAGGAGGTACGGTTAGGCTAAATGTGTAATTTTTCTTTTTTTTCTTGAAAAAAAAAGAGGTAAAAATTCCGACTTTTCATATAAGTCGATTGTCTAGAAATTCCTGATTGAAAGATTTCAAAGATTTTACTTTCCCATTATTTATGAAAGAATAGATGTTTTTGATACTAAAATATTTTGCATATGTGATGTTAAGAAAAATTTTAGCAGTTGCAAAAAGTGTTCATTTTGTTATAACTCTGAAAATTGTTACCTGCGGTGTCAGAAATATCAAGTATTGGTTGAATTATGAACACAGAATTCCAAATTTCTAAATTTTTTTAAAATTTGTATGATCGACACAAAAACGTGTCAGTGTATTGAAAATTCTACAATATTGAAAATTTATTTTTATATGTATACTATTTTTATTATTCCTCAAAATTGAATTGTATTTAAAATTGTTAATATTATGTGGGTAGTAGCAGAAAATTTTTCATAAAGTGTTAGAATCCCTACTGCATAAGTTAGCGAGCGAAAATATTATTTTCATCTTTATATTGTATTTACATAAAATTTTAAAATGCAAAAAGTAACTGATCTGAAACAGTGCAGGAAAATTGATTGGCAGAATTTAGCGGAAGAATTGGGAGTGGAAATAGGGAAAATGACAGGATACCGGTAATTATCCAAAAAATCGAAGCTGCCGATGATTACGATAGAGATTTTGCATTTACGCAAGCTGCGTATATCATAAAAGATCGCGAAGACAAGATAGCAGAGGATAAAGAAAGGGAAAAAGCTGAAAAACAAAGGGAATATGAGGAAAAACAAAGGGAATATGAGAGGGAGAAAGAAGAAAGAGAAAGAGAGGAAAAACAAAAAGAACGCGAATTTACGTTGGAACAACTTAGATTGACGCAAGATGCAAATAGACGCAGTTCAACGACCAGTGGAGGGTCGGAACGCCCACCCAAATTGCCGCTCCGAACAATCATGCATCGATTTGATCCGGAACGCTCGGATATAACTTTGTTTTTAAATTTGTTCGAACGACAGGCGACCAAAGCGGAAATAGAGACAGGTGACTTAGTGACGCATTTATTAGCTTTAGTGCCGGTCGAAATTGCAGAGTTAATTTTAAGGGAACCACAAGATCAGACGGATAACTTTGAATACGTCAAAAAGTTTTTGCTTGAACGATTCCGTATGAGTCCCGAAGCGTATCGTCAAAAATTAATGAAACATCCACGCAATCCAGGTGCTCCGTGGAAGGATATTATTTTCGAACTCAATAGTTATTTAGAGGGTTGGTTAAATGGGTTAGATGTTACAGATTTCAATAGTCTGAAAAATTTATTGATAACTGACCAGATCAAGCTCCGTGCTTCTAGTGAAATGAAAGCGCATTTCATTGATTCGTGGGCAAACTACAAAGACCCGTTAGTTTTGGCAAAATGTCTGGACGAATATGAAGCAGTGAAAGGGATTTCAGATAAAAAAGAGAATGCGAGATCTTTTTATGATAGGAAATCTGAAGAAACGAAACTCGAGGGAAATTCTGGAGAAAAAAAAAATTCCGACAAAAAAATAAATTGGCGAGACAAAGAAATTAAAGACAGGGAACATATCTTTGAACGAAAGAGGCGTTGCCATACGTGTGGAAGCGAATTTCACCTAATGGCCCGTTGTCCGAAAAGACAAAGGGATAGTACGGAAGTAAAATCTTTCGAGAGCATAAATCACTTAGGCGATATAAGCGAAGACAAAAGCTTGTTCCGACCTTTTTTGAGTGAAAACAAAATAAATGGGAAGAGGGCGTGTGTACTTAGAGATTCAGGTAGCTCGTATTGTGTTTGCCCATGGAATTTGGTAAATAAAAGAAAATTAGGCAATGAATATGTTTGGCTTAAACAGACATTTGATAAATATCCAAAACGATTTAGAGTGGCACGTATAAAAATGGAAATAAAAGGTCTCGGATATGTAAATACGAAAGCGGCAATCCTGCCTAGACACTCTAAAATTAAACACTATATCTTAGGAAATAAGACGCAGGCTTTAATAAATGAAAAGATAAAGCGAAAGCAAAAATCACAAACTAATTCCAGTTTTGAGAACCCGGGGAATGAGATAAACCCTTTAACAGATCCCCAAGGGCAGGAAGAAATCCTTTTGTCATTTCCCCCCGAAATGAAGAACCACCGTTCTCAGTGTATTGGGGAAAAAGAAACCCTTTAGAAAAGGTCAAGGAAAGTAGATGAGTTGGTTTTCGACCGGCAGGGAAATTCGAAAAATAAACGCGAAAATATGGAAGTGAGTGTTGACAGGAAGGGTTATCATTCGAAAGTTAATCTGGAGGAAGTGAGCGGATTCACAAAGAGTTTTCTAAAATCCTTCGAAATTCTGTTGAAAGAGAGTAGGGACAGTGGAAATTCACGCCTTTGTGACACTCTTGTTAAAGAAATTGAACGGTTGTGTAAAACGTATTGTTCGGCAAACACAAGTAAAGAAATTCAGTAGTAAGTTTTTGAGTAAAATCCAATCTTTTGTACATATTTGATTATTTTTAGTTTTATTGTTATTTTGGCATGTGTAGTAAAAAAGTATCTTTCAAAAAAAAAAAAAAGTCTCTAAAGCTAGATGTTCAAGCAATGGTAAACAGTATATAAGAAATTGGGTCACTTATGTATATTGTGAGGTTAAATTGTAATGTTATTTGAGCCACTCAGATATGTTGAGCTAACCCTTTTTTTTTTGCAGATTTTCCGCGTTTTAACCCGGAAAATGCTTTGATGGTGGGGGTGTTGTAACGATTTCATTAAATCTCTCACAGTCTGCTAATTAGGCAGAGTAATCAAAGATAGAAGTTCCCAAGAGTTGGAAAACTTTTCTCACGCTTCGCTGTGGTGTGACAAGAATGTCGTTTACTACAATAGGAAAAGATGAGCTTCGATCAATCTTGTGAAACTGAAATTGCTAGACAGCAAATATTTCTCTGATCTGACCGTCGATATGTGGGGTCTCGTATCGTGGGAAAATTTCCTGCGAGAACATTTAAAAGTTCAGTAAGACCTCCCTAAAGAAATCTTTAGCCAATGACGTAAACTAAAACTTTTTTGATTGGTGATCGGAGAATCTTTTGTTCGAGCAAGCGGACCGGAGAAGAGAATCGGGGAAAGACAGTTAGATTTTGGAGAGCAGAGGAGTGTGGGTGAAAAGACACTGATCTCTGGATGGATTCCCGACCAAGTGGGGAAGGAAAAGCGATGCTGACAGATTTTTGAATGAGAGAGTGCGATCTCTCTGAAGTCAACACAAAAGCCTTGGATTTGACCTTTCGGGGAGAGTGAAAAGTAGCACTAGTTAAGACTTTAAGATTCTAAAACTACTGTAAAAAACTGGACTATTTGGTGATTTGCTATAAATTACAAGTCGAGCGAACTCAGCTAAAACAAAGTGTTGTAAATAATTTTTACCTCTAGAAATTTCAAGAACGCTTTTTAATAAAATTTGTTCTGAAATATTTAATGAAGGTGATCCATTGTGAAACGGTTCCACGCTACCCCATTTCAAAAACACACAACATCATGGATTCTTTACAATATATTAAATGTTAATTGAATCAGGATTACGGAATATTCCTCATAAGTTATTATTATCATTATTTGTTGACAATAAGGTTTTTATATCGATTGAAAGTTATTGTATATGTAAGAATGTAAGATGCATGAATGTAAATAAATGGTTAAGGAAAGGCTGCGTATAAGTATGGAGATATTATATAAGTATGATGTATTCAAAGTAAATTTACAAATTAAAATGTTATATTATTAATCTTAACTGTTTTGCTGAGTAAATAAATTCTGCAAATAAGGCTCCTTTTAAAATATTATTTATATTTTTATTTTTAGAAGTAAGATACTTTTTAGAATAAGACAGCGTGTTACATAAAAAAAAGATTACTGAAAGTAATTTTTATTATAATAGTTATGTTATTAGTTTAATTTCTGCGTCATTTTCATGACCAAATGAGTATATAAACACCATGCATTTTATTAATTTGTGAATAATTAGAATAATAATTTTAAAAAAATTTCCCCCCCCCCAAAAAAAAAAACAACTCAACAACATCAACATACATATATATATAGGTAGGCTTACCTAATTTAAATACATTTACTATTATTTTTAATACTTTCAGCATAGTTGGATATTGTGTATGAATTCGGTTTGCCTGTGTGTCTGGCCTTCTGGCCAATCTCTATAGAACTCTCTGAAATATGCTCGAATTGCCATGTATTGTTTCTGTATTATTATGGTTTAGTATAGAATGTTGCGTGTTGAAAATGATGTTGGTTCCTTTTTGACGGCCGATTATTTACATGAGGGATATAGGCTCTAGGGGGGGGGGCACCGTGAGGGTCTTTCTAAGGGATCCTAACCCGTATTTACGGCAAGGTTGGAAGAAAACCACGGAAAACTCCGAACGGTTAAGTCGACGAGCGCGACAGGGGTTTGAACACAGCACCTCTCGTCTACCAGATTAGAGAGCAAAACCTCTCAGCCACTGGGGGGCTTGAAAATGAAGTATGTAGCATTTATAGGTCGTTTACAGGGTCAAAAGCATTGGGGGTACCCGTTTCTCCACACCCCTCCCCACTAAAAACCTTTTATTACTCTAGCACAAATGAGGTGCAAACGAAAAGATTGTTGGTACAAACGGGTACAAACGAGGTATAAACGATTGGCACTATCCATTTTGTAAAACATTGAGGTGGGGGGGGGGGGGGGCTGGCCGTATCTCCAGCCCCCCCCCCCCCCCCCACTAAAAACCTTTTATTACTGTATGTGCAATTTTTCCGCAATTATGTTAAAAAAAGATTAGTTTTATTCCCTTTCGTGTCGGGTTTCGAGTCAACGAAAAAAAAAGGAAGGGGTTGGTTCGAGTTCCACGTTGACTTCAAATACAGTTTTTGGACTAAGTTTGGGTTATGCCCATTCCGTACAGGACTAAAAGTTAAGAGGCTACTTCACTCAGGCGAAAACAACTGCTCGCTAATGTTAATCCTATGGAGGAAATAATTTACGATATCTCGTTCGCATTTCAATATTTTTAAATGATTTCTTTTACATTGGATAGCTGAGCTCAATCTCTATGCACGCTTCTTTATACTTTTTCTATTTTTGTTGTAGTTTTTTTTATTATTATAATTATTGAGGATACTTTTACTTTCGAAATCGGTTCGAAAGTGAAAATATCTTAATTTTAAAAAAAATGTAATCAAAATCGAAAAAGTATAATGAAGCGTGCATAGAGATTGACCTCAGCTATCCATTGGATAGCTGAAGTCAATCTCTATGCACGCTTCTTTATACTTTTTCTATTTTTGTTGCAGGTTTTTTTTTTTTTTTTTTTTTTTTTTTTTTTTGAGGATACTTTCACTTTCGAAACCGGTTCCGAAAGTAAAAATATCTTAATTTTAAAAAAAATGTAATCAAAATCGAAAAAGTACAAAGAAGCGTGTGCATAGAGATTGACCTCAGCTATCCAATGCAAAAAAAAAATCATTTAAAAATATTGAAATACGAACGAGATATCGTAAATTATTTCCCCCATAGGATTAACATGAGCAAGTGGCTGTTTTCGCATGAGTGAAGTAACCTCTTAAATCAGACTCCGTTCAGGCCTGACCAGAACATTTCATGTGGTCAGTCGCTCTCTTCCATGTGGTCAGCCTTTAGAAGCTCGCCAAGAGGTCAGACGTCAGCGAAGAAGATCCTGACATGTTTATAATGTGACATGCCCGCCACGTGTATACGTACCGTTTACGGTAGGGGAGATGGGGGATGAATGGGACAAGGGATGGATGGGACGTTCTCAATATTTCAGGCAACAAACTTTTTTTTTTAGTTGCTTCCTATCCTCATAGATTTCACTACCATAGTGTGCTTCAGAACCAAAAGCAAGAGCACATGGCTGTTTTTAGGTTTCTTCAAATTTGCATTTCCAGAAAACTCTGCTTAAAAGTAATTTTTTTTACATTTGAAGTTACTTAAATATCTTATGCAATATAAACAATTAAGATATGTTGTAGTTTTTTATTTAAAGGCTCAATATTGGTAATTAAAATAAATGCATATTAACCATTGTGACAAAATAATTTCTGAGACAAAATAGCTGACAATTGAATATATGCATCATGGGGATGATTGGGACATTTCAAATGGGGATGAATGGGACTGCTTCATTCGTCCCTAGAGGATACTGAAAATTTTTTATTAGCTCAATAATATTATATAGGTCGATAAATTAATACTTTATGGTAATTATTCTTTTAACATTTCATCCTCATTGTATCCATCGTCTTCAGTCCACCGTTTATGGGCCTTTTAAGACAAAGCTGAGATGAGTCCAAGATCATCAACTAACAAATAATCCTGGAGATTATATTACAATTTATAATCTCTCAACTTTTGCCAAGGAGGCATTTTTGTCAGCTTTTAGTCCTTAACATTGAATACGGGGAGGAAAATGTTTGTGTCCCATTCATCCCTGCTGTGGGGATGATTGGGACATAGAAGAACTTTTTTTTAATTTAATTTATATATCTGTATAATAATAATCTTGAACAAGTATTATGCGTAAGATGTAGTCAAACACTTAATGTTTGACATGTGATATATAATATTGATAATAACTTATATAAAATATTTAAAATAAATATTTTTGTAAAAATGTCCCATTCATCCCCTATCTCCCCTACATACATTTCATATTACCCATGCGAGATTCTAGTTCCGTATGGTTAATATGGAACTCTTTTCGAAATTTACAGCAACAAAAATCTAATTTAGTTGAAAATAAAAGCATTCAGAAAATAAGTGTTTATAAAAAAAATTCCATTGAGTAATCAGTATTAGCTCTTTCTTTGAATGCAACCTGTATTGTCAATAATTTCCGATCACTTCATTTTCAGAAATTCCCTTTCTTTTTGTTTCTCCACCACTTTAAATTAATCCTTTAATTGGCACTTAAAATAATAAAAACTATTCATCCTGCTTTTTTTTTTTTCTAATATACGACATTTGAAGAAATGCATGTCTTAAATTATATTCCAACACCCCCTCAGAAAAAAAAAAATTACCCCTTAATTCTTCCTTCCCCACAATATCTATTACCTGTACGTGCTCAAGTAAATTAAAATAGAGATCTCACAAAAATTCACTGTAAAATACAATTTTTAATCAAAATCTTTCACTCCACGGGCAATTATTTTGCAGATTCAGCTTGATGAAAAAATGCGACAGGAGTGAAAAAACAAAAAAAAAAAAAAAAAAAAAATTACACTAAGCAATAAAGAATTCTTGGGGGGGGGGGGGGGAAGAGAAGGAAGAAAAAAAACAACTAGCATTGTGCATCCTTTTTGCATAATCCCCAATCTGATTTTCTTTATCTGTGTCACGTCCTTTTGTTACTGGTCTTGTCTTTCACATAGATTCTGATACTGTCTCCTTTTCTTTGCTTTTTCTTTAATTATTTTTTCTTACTTGACGTTATGCCTCCCCGGGTATTTGCAAAAGATTATATCAGGTGAGGTTTTATACTCTAGAGGACACACCCACCGTCTTTGCCGGAACAGCTAAATGTTTCTCTGCTTGTCAGTAATTAGTTTTTGAAGAAATTTTTTATGTGATATTCATACTGGAAAAAAAAAAAAAAAAACTACAGTAGGATATATTATTTTATTTCCCTTTTTTTTTAATGATGCTAATTTCTTGACTTTTTGATAATTGATAAATTACTGGAACTCAAAGAGATGAGTAAATCAATAATGTAGACAAAAAAAAAAAAAAAATTAAGTGCTACATATGTTGTATATTCAATTCTACTACGAAGTGCCTGCTATGCTATTTATTTTATTATGTCATTAGTTTTTTGGAGTAATGATTTTGTTTTTTATGAGATATTCCCACCGGGAAAACTTCTATAGAAGGAAATACGATTTTACTACCCAATTAGTGATGCTTTTTTATGATGCTAATTTTGGTAATTAATATGTTACCGGAACTCAAAGAAATAAGTAATAAATAAGTAAAAAAAAATAGTAAAATTTCTATCAAACATAGTATTATATGATCTGAAATATATGCTTTTGCCTCTCTTTGGATTCTAACGGTCCTTTCGCTCTGTAAGTTTTTTTTTTTTTTTTCAGTGCTAAACCGAATCCGCAAGTGTAAGCAACACGTGGAATATTTGCCGTGTAATTGCTGCTTAAGTTTCAATCACTTGAACTATCATACTGTCGGAAATATATGCTATTGTCTCTTGCTTCCTTCAAGCTGCTTATTCGCGCTGCTAGTAGGGTTATTTTGAACGCTGAATGGAACGAGTTAATGTAAGAAAGACGTAGAAAATTTGGCGCATGATCGCTTCCAAGTATTTTAAAAAGTTGCGTAAAGTCCAAGTATTTATAACAGCTATTTTTAGAGCGCTAAGATTGGTTGAATACGAGCTGGTATCTACCGTAAGTAATACAATTAGCGATAAGTTCGTCATTGACGAATTTACGAGAGCTAAACTATCATACAGCGTTTTCGATCATTTTCATCATGAAACCTGTTTATCAGGAAATATCTGATACTGTCTGTGATAGGGCAGTACGTGTAATCGCAGCTTAAGTGCGTTTAAAAAGCAGTGTATATCCCGCGAACGGAGAATAACTATTTTTAGAGCACTCTGATTAGTGGAATTCGAGCTGATCGTAAGAGATAAAAATGGATAAGCTCATCACTGAAAAATTTACGAAAGGTAAACTATCACACGATGCGTTTTCGACGGTTTTCCTCTTGAAAAACGGGTTTAGGAGGAAGTATCTGATATTACCTATCAGACGAAAGTACATTAGATTTTCTCAAAAAAAAAAAAATAATAATAATAATACATATAAAAAGGTTGAAAATTGTAGATTAATTACACGATTGTTTTACATTCTTTCTGTTTATAACCGTATTATAATTCATCTAAGGATGTTTTAATAAAAAGAAAATAAATAACATTAATCGTTCCGTATATGCAATGAAAATAGTAATCTGTAAATTTTACGTGAAAAACCTGCTAACTGAAACTACAGTAAAGCGTATGAAAATCGTGAATGTACACGGGTACAGCGGAGAGCCGCGCCTTGCAAAACCTTTGATAACAATAATCTATAAAAAATACTCGAGAGTTATAAGATTTTAAAGTAAATAAATAAATAAATACCAACATTTTTACATTCGTACTATGTATGAAACTGTAAATCTACTGTAAAACATTACTGTACAACAAACTAGTTTGTTAACTAAATTTTACAACTGTCTTATAGTATGAGTGCAAATTAGGTATCGGTTATGGTAGAGTCCGAACACTACCCCTCTACTTCTCTTGCCCCCCCGCCATTTTTTTTTATTTTATGGGAGAGAAAGTTTAATGTGGTGCCTCGAATCTGCGACAAAATGATCTCATGGTGTGTTGATATGCAGTAGGTTTAAACGAACACAAGATGAGATCATGCTTCTTAGACGAGATTTAAGATATTTAAGAAAATGTGTCACGTGATCAAACATACTGGATTACTTCTATACAGTTTTAATCATATTGTAAATTAAGACTTTGTTTTAAATTTTGAAAAATAATTTAAGCTTAACGAGAAACTTTAATGTTTGAACTTTACAAACACATTGGAGTGTATTTTTTAATTTATAACATATAAAATAACCTTGTGAAAGGTTCGTTTGTTTTATGAACTTGTAAAAGCAAAGTAATCTTTCCAATTTGGATACAAGAGATTCTGTAACATAAATTTTAAATTATACTGTATAATAAAGGAAATTTTAATTTACCAAGTGGGGTTTAAGGATATTGTAACAAAATTTTTAATTATATTATATACTTTTAAAAGGAAAGGTAAACTTACAATTGTGCTACTTTTTGAATTCTTTTAACCTTCCTTTATCTCTTGTGTCGGATTCAAACTGACAACCTTATGGTTAACATCCAAATGCACTCCCAGTTACGCTACGAAAGCTTCATACAATTAATATAAATAATAAAACATACCAGAATATTACTTCTTTTACAGATTTTTGAAAAATTTGTAAGCTTTTTTTTAAAGTTTAAAAAGGGTTTCAGAATTTTACAACTTAATAAAACAGGATGTGACAACATTTGTAGAATAACAGCCAGTTTTCCAACGATAAGAATAGAGTAAGCAGCTTGCACACAGTATTGAATTCATTGTTTATAGTTCTTTAGCCTGCTTCCCTGACTTACAAGGAGAGGATCAAGCTTGGTAATCACAGATTTTGATTATTTTTATATATGTTGTAGGGTAGAAGCCCCTTAGTCTCGGGTTCAACAGATTTTATACAACGCTCCTTAGTTCTCGAGAAATAGGGGGTCTAATATTTTAACACAACTTAAATACTTACTTTGTACTGAATTTACTTCGTTGGCCGTAGCTTAGTTGTTATGGCGTCTACTCGTTGATCCGAGGGCCTGGGTTCGAAGCCGGGTGCTACGTTTGTTTTTTTTTCATTTTTTTTTGTTTTATAAATATACTTGTAATTATTATTTAATAATCCTAATTAAAAATTATAATATTGTGAATTAATTATAATGTTAACCTATTTATTTTTTATTTGTAACTAAATCGTTGCATAAAACATCATTAAACAGTTATTTTTTTTCATCATTTTTAAAATGTATTTCATATATGCTTTCAATGGTGTTGAACAAGTGTATCAATGCGTGATTTTAAAGAAACATAATTTATGTATTGCCTTAACAAGGAAAGTCAATGCGATGATAATACTACTCTGTTTTTAAAGTAAGAAGTATAATTATATTAAAATTTAGCATAAAAATTAAATTAAAACATTTTTTTTTTCATATTGGAGATTTTTAAATATGCAATACGTATGATTGCGCTTTGAATTAATTTATAATTAATAAAATAAGGTATGATTTTGTAACGATTTTGTAATTTTTACCAGTCAATAATGGATCCATATAAAAAAAACTGTTGATGAGCAATATTTAATATCTCAAAATCAGGCTTAAAAAACAAATAAATTAAGTTAAAATTTAAATATGTTAACATTATAATTAATGTACGATATTAAAATTTTTAATTGAGATTATTAAATTATAATTACAAGTATATTTATAAAACAAAAAAATGAGAAAAACAAACGTAGCTCGTCCCGGTTTCGAACCCGTGTCCTCGGATCAGCGAGCAGACGCCATAACAACTGAGCTACGATCAACGAAGTAAACGCGTTACAAAGTAAGTATTTAAGTTGTGTTAAAATATTAGACCCTCTCACTTCTCGAGAACTAAGGAGCGTTCTATATAAAATCCGTTGAACCTGAGATTAAGGGGCTTCTACCCTACAACATATGTAAAAATAATCAAAATCTGTGATTACCAAGCTTGGTCCTCTCCTTGTTATACGATTGTTTACTAATTACCTAATACCTTGCTGCATATTTGATTGATCACCTGCCTTCCTATGCGTTTGACTTTTCTCCCTTCTACCCTGAAACCTTACTATCCTGCGACTCTGCTGTCTACCTGTTTCTGATTACCCTGCTTCTAGGATACTTGTAAACCTGAAAATGGCTATACTTCGCTTAACCCATCTTATTATGAAATTTCAGAAATCAGTGAGTTTAGTAGAATATTCCAGTTTTTTCACGTTTTTACTCCCTACCATTGGGACTTAGGCGAGGATACGATCGTTGAAGTACAAATAAATAAGGACTGTGAGTTAAACGTTCACATTCAAAAATCAGAAATATAAAGAATTTGAGAATAGTGGTAAACTCTTCCCCACAAATGAAGGAATTACAATATCGTGCGCAACCTTCGATAAATTTGAAACGAGAATGGGTAAATTTAATTTCTTCTCTGAAAAAGACACATCCGTAAGTAGTAACGACTTACTAACGATTTATGTGAATAAGGAATCATGCATACTGCAAAAACTATTGAAATCGGTACAGTCTGGGTTTTGTTAGAAATCTGATTATTTACTTCTTACAAAAGAACAATTTCTCAAACTATAGAAAAAATGCATTAAAATTAGCGAATGTCTTATTCAGACTCCTTAAACAAAGCTTATACCTGCTTCTGTTTTTAAAACTTTTAAAATTGTAAATGTTCTCACTTCACTGAGGAAGATGCGGTGGACTATTTCTTAGCATGTTTCGATCATGAATTAGAGAGATCGGTATACCGCACATTTGACTGTTATTTATGTTCAATCGGACAACCAGTTCAAATGAATCACGAGTGTATGAGATATAATTTGAGTAAACAATATAACTGGTGTAGTGATAGTGCACTGTTAAATTTTAACGTTAACGAATTTGTGAAAAACCTGTTAGAGAAATGTCCATGTCATTATACTCATTCATTTTTTAATCTATATGATAGACTTTTATGCTAAACATTTGAACAATGTATTCATAAATTAACGTATAAATGTTCTTATTTAATAAATATTTGTTTAGTTTTTATATAACACTTGTCTGTTTTTATTTATATGTGGAATGAATCTTTAAAATTTCTAGAAAAAAGTTATCATCTATGCATGGGAAATAAATAATTATAGTCCTTATGGCTAACGTTTATGGGGAAAAGAAAGTTATATATCTTATAAATATTTATATCACAATGTGTACATTACTAAGAAAGTCGAATAATTTTCTTTTGCTTAAAATTTTTCGTACGTAAGTAATTGGTTGCTGTATAATTCTTTTTTAATGAATTAATCATACTTAAAATGAATTATAAAAATAAAAACTTTTTTCAGAGCCGAAGACATAGGGTAAAATGTGACGTCATTAGAAAAGAAAGACGTGCTCTGGTCAGCGCAAAAGTTGTTTTCTCTTTTCTTCTTAGTCTACCTAGCGACTACGATTTTTTTGCTACAGGTACCGTTCCAACGCTTTTTATTGTTTTTCCCCCCATGAAGATCACATTCCAATAAAATAAAATGGGTGTTGCCATTTGAAATTTTCGAAATTGTATCACTGTAACCGTATTTTTTAGAGTTTTACTGTTGTTTTTCATATGATTGTTGAGCGCATACCTCAAAATATTTTAAATCAAAATTTCATTCAGTTTCTGTGAACGGTATGATAGCTGGCTCATATCGGGATAGTTTTTGTTATAATCACTCTGTATATATTGCATGTAAAGACGTAAATAATGTGTGTATAAGGACGTATATGGCACATACATGAGCATTAGAAGTATATATATGCATATATATGAGGCATATGAAGCTTTGCTATGATCTTGGCGAAATAGTAATTGCAATCTTGGCATAATCGTAATTGTGTGTGCCTCTCTATAATACGGAAGTACCAAAAAGTGCAATAAAAACTATTGTAATTGCTAAAACAGCTGATCTGTCTGATAGATTTTATTTTATTGGAATTATTGAATTTTAATAAGAAAAACTCTTTGCACATACGGTGAAACCTACAGTTATTGACACCTAACCAGTAACTGACACTTCAGCAGATATCTAACTCAAATAAGCATTTTGTTGTAAAATTCTGCAAAGTAATATCATCTAGTGGTAACTTATTTGTCTTAACTGTTATAACTTATTTTTCAGCTAATGGTTTTTCAAAAAAGGGATGGTGTCTGGAGATACTGACCATATTTATGGCAAAAATTAATTTTTAATAATAAAAATTATAATTTTTTCAAAATTTTGTCAACAGTAATTTTTTAAGGCATTTTTACTATACTTACAAAAACAAAGATAAGTATAAAATAGATTTAAAACTTTGTAATAGTGATTTGAAGAAAAAATATCCTTAAAGTATCAGTTACTGGGGGTTTCACACTACCTAAATTTTATTTTGATTGCAATGGCATCTATCGTGTAATAAATAAACATTGTACATTTTAAGAAGGATATCAGGATACAGTTCAGGAGGTTCTCAAGAAAATATTTGCAACGCCGAACAACGGTAAACTTTCTCACACATTTGCATTCTCATTTCTGAACGGAAACGCTTGACACTTGCAGGTATGACTGTTCATGTGATTCGTGAATGAACAGTTCTTTTTTTTTTTAATTTTTCAGTAAATAAATTACATTTTGAGTTAAAAACGATTGTTGTCTCATAATGGTGTTTTTTTTACCTTTCCCGCGTTTTTCGTTCGAGAAATTCGTTCCAAAACATCAACTTTGACAGTATTTTCTGAAAGATCTTCTGCCTTTACGGAAAAATGGGAAAAACCATTCGATTATATAATTTCTGAATAAGAATACATGCCGATTTCGTGTATTTGTTACCAAAAATGAATTCAGAAATATGTCAGAAGTTTCTAGTTTGGATTTGAGAAGCCTTAAATAATTTTACATGAAAATCAGACAAAAATAAAAAAACGTCAGTTACCATGTTTTAGATCCACGTCAATCAATTTTCAAAAAGTTACGCTTTTTACATTTTTATACGACCCCTCAAGACACAATTGATAAATTAGAACCTCTTTCTTCTTTTGATGCAAGAAGTTTATTATAAAAAGCTGCATGTCTGTACCTTTAAAATTGATTGTTTTCGGGGACCATATCTACAATGAGAAATATAAATACGTGTAACATGTGATATTGCAGGAAAAGGAAGCATGGACGATAATACATAGGTTGACCTTAAACAAATAATAATCTATGCTTCCAACTTTAAATTATATTTCGTATTTAAAGCTAATTTTTTTTTTAATTTATTTTTTGTGTTGCCTTTGCAATTCTTTATTTATATACATTTGTTGCGCGATTTTTTCACACTTGTCAACATATTTAACCTAAAGTACACCAGCATGTAAATCTCCACCGGGTAAAACATTAAAGTGAGTTTCAACTTTTCTGGTATTTCATGTATGGTCAAAGCTGACATTTTAAACAAATCTTTGGTACATAACAGCAGAGACGGATTAAGGACTTCTAGGCTTGAGTGTTTTACGCCTCTCTTTTTTAAAATTATGTATGCTATTCACTGCTGTTTTTAATCATGCATATATATTTAACAAAATTTTGAGAAACTGATTAATTATTTCGCGTAAAATTTCTTTAAGAAAGAGATTACAGTAAATTTACAGTTTAATGTATTTTTTATGCTTTATGCTAGACTGTACAGTATTTAGTCACTTACATTTGAGCATAAGTACAATGTCGATTCTTTTTCGAGGTAAAGAAAGTATACTTCCTGAAGAAATACTAATCATTAATGAAGAAAAAAAATTTAAAACATATATAGATTATACAAAAAATCAAAAGGATTACTCAGTGCCGGGGCATTTTCCTCCAAGGCCCCTAAGCTTCAGCCTATTTGATAACCCTCCTCTGAATGGCAGTCAGAGAAAAATTACCATCAGGGAGCACACAATATAATTGGAGATATACCACACACAATTGCAGGGAAATGTTGTTCTATTATTTTGCACTTGAAATTAATGTCTGCCAACTTCATGCATTTATGTATGAAAATGCCTTCTTAAATGAGTAAAAAAAAAAAAAAAATTAAATACATTACTGAACGGTAAAAAAGAAATGTTATTTTATTCATATCACCGAATCATGTTACGCTTAAACAGTTTGTATAGCAAACTACAAATACATTGAATTACATTTCTAACAATAATTAAGTAAATAATCAAATTAGCTGTCTCTTTACCGACTATGAGACCCTTGGTAAACAGTCTATTCATGCGTAGCACTTTTTTGTAAAAGTCAATAAAAGCTAATAATCTACACAATCCTATCACAATTAATTATATTGAACACGCTACAATAAAGCCAAAAAAAGGGGGGATTTTTCTTTAGTAAATGTTTTTTATACCATGTTCTTTGATCTTTGTCGATAACTGATTTTATCTGACATATTTGATGCATCAAGTGCTTTCAAAACTTTCATCTAAAAGAAAAAGCCGAATTAAGGTTGTAGCCCGCGGGATCATTCAATCTTTAGATGGGTAATTCGGAAGCTAAAGAAGAATTCTGGACTAAATATATTGTTTAATCATATTAGTATTGGTAATATTTTTACGCTGTATTTCTTTTAATAAAAAAATATAGACAAAAAGTTACTTTTACTTTTGGTGTATTATTATTTTTTTTTTTTAGTTTATTCTTATCGTGTCAAATGTTTTGTTCTCTGAGAGTTTTAATATTCTCTGTAAATCTAATAGCAAATAGTTTATATAGGAAACATTTTTGAATATCGAAAATAAGTATGTGTAAGTAACTAAATATGCGTCTATTTCTTTTAGAAATATGTTTTTTTTTCTAAGAAAATTGCTAATTGAATAAAAACGTTCTATTTATTCAGAAAGACTTTCTTCTCCGAATCAATATTCTTTTATTTCATTGAATGACTTCTTTGTTTACGGCTGCTCTGAACTCCAAGCTCATATCATTACGATATTTTTGCTATATCATGATATAATCATGATATATTATGATATATTAGGATATAATCATGATATATTGTGATATATTATGATATAATCATTTTCATTGGAAAATTCATAAAACTCGTAGATGTTCTTATTCACACATAAAGAAATCAAATGATATTTTTTCTATATACGAAAACAATTTTGTAAATGCACTAGTATTTTATGAATTTGTCATTTTAAGCAGATATTCGGAGCACCGCAGTCTGTTAAAGACCGTTGTCACGTTGTGATTGACCGCTCCCAGGTTTTGATACTTCGAAGACCGGGTGATGGTGGCATGCACGGATATTCTTGTGAGCATTATTTCACGACAACAAAGGTAGTCTTGTCAATGAGCAGTGGTGCAATAGGAGGTGAAATCGCTAGTCAACTGTAGTGGCTTGATTCCATATTATTAGGCAGTCTTGTGAAACCGTCAATGGGAGATTGACAGAAGACTGACAAAGCTGGCCAATATAGACAAAAGGATACATTCCCCACCACCCCTGGTGATGGAATATAAGGAGTAGGATATATTTTGGAGAGATAATGTGAGAAATATCACATTATGATCTAAGATGATCCGAGTAGGATTTAAGAACAATTTCTTGAGAGCGTAGTTTAGCAAGCGTAATTCGTCAGATATTTTGTTGTTGCCCTGAGCAGTGTCTCCGTCATAGTTTTGTAAATTTAAAATAAGTTTTTTCATTAAATATTTGTTTGTTCTAACAGAGAACATTAATTGTTAATTATGGCTATGTCTCTCTGAAACAAGGTAAAAAATTCCTTATAATTTTCAACACAAGCTGTGGATCGTTACACCACACCGTCATCAGAGACAAATGATTATAATTCAGGATGTACCAGACTTACAAAAATTTAAAACGTTTAGCAATGAGAAATGCTTCGACGTTAGAGATATTTTGTCGGTACCTGAGCAATGTCTCTTCATAGTTTTGTAAATTTTCAATTTTCATTTTTCCAATTTCTGTAAAGTTTTTTTATTAAATATTTGTTTGTTCTAACAAAGAACGCTAAATGTTAATTATGGCTATGTCTTTCTGAAACAAGGTTACAAATTCCTTATAATTTTCAACACAAGCTGTGGATCGTTACACCACACCGTCATCAGAGACAAATGATTATAAATCAGGATATACCAGACTTACAAAAAATTTAAAACGTTTACCATGCTAGCAATGAGAAATTCTTTGGAGTTAGAGATATTTTGTCGGTACCCTGAGCAGTGTATCTTCATTGTTTTCTGAATTTTCTATTTACGTTTTTCCAATTTTTGTTAAGTTTTTTATTAAATATTCGTTTGTTCTAACAAAGAACGTTAATTGTTATGGCTATGTCTCTCTCTAAAACAATGTTACAAACACCTTGTTATTTTCAACACAAGCTGTGGATCGCTACACTGCACCGTCATCAAGGACAAATGATTATACTTCAGGATGCACCGCACTTACAGAAAATTTTTAAATGTTTTTCAATCCATTGACACATTTATTTCAATCCTTAACCCTTAATTGCATAGTGATGTAAATTTCCATCACTGTTTATTTAACTTTTAATAAATAAATCAACTTCTTCGCCACCACTATATTTATATAGAAATATTAATCCAGTAAATTTCCCGTGAACTATGTTGCTGAACAAAGTTAAAAATCTATCTTAAAATTTCTGGTGTCTAATATTTAATATATGTCTAAAAAAACACAATTGTAAAAGAAAAACTCATGCAAAGAAGGGTTAAATCCGGAATTTCCTTGCATTTACGTAAGAAAATGACAGTCAATATAAAGAAGATTTGAATAGCTAAACCAGAGAGGGAAAAAATGAAAACAACTTCAAATAAATGTTAATTTATGCATAACACCAAATCACTTTATGCTTAGAAAGCTTTTATATCAAACTACCGATACATTGAGTTATATTTCTAATGTAAAATTAAAGACATACTTAACCGGATTATCTAATACTTTATCGACAATGAGCTCTTTCGTAAACAGTTCGTTGAAGCACTGTATTATCTTGTAAAAGCGAATAAAAGCTAATAATCTAATAACACAATTAATTATTGAATACGCTACATTAAAGATAGAAAAAAAAAGGATTTTTTAATCAAGTATTTTTTATATCATGTTCTTTGATCTTTGTCGATAACTGATTTTATCTGACATATTTGAAGCATCAATAGCTTTCAAAAACTTTCATCTAAAAGAAAAGCCGAATTAAGGTTTGTAGCCCGCGGCAGCATTCAGTCTTTAGATGGGCATTTCGGATGCTAAGAAAAAGAAATCTTGATTTAATAGACTGATTAATTTTGTTTGTATTAGTATTATTTTTGCATTACATTTCTTTTAATAGAAAAATCAGACAAAATATTATTTTCAGACATCTTTTTTTTTCATTTTATTCTTACCATGTGATATTTTTTTTTCTATTCCTTGACGTTCTGTAAACCTAAATAGCAACTAGTTTATGTAGGAAACATGTTTTATTTTTGACAAAAACTATCTATAACTAATTAAATATATATGTATCTATTTCCCTTAAAATATGTTTCAAAAAATAAAGTAAAAAATAATTAAATCGATTTATAGAAACAATATTAAACCAAATATATTTGTTCATCAGTTTGGATAGCAGACAATAATCGTGGCATTGCATATATTTAAATCGATTATTTTTCTTCTCAATTTTGATAGAAATATGGCAACAAAAAGGCATAATATTCTCAATTATTTTACTCCTTTTACCTCCTTTTACATAGCAATGGAATAATTTAGCTGATATCATTACAGAAATTTCACAAAGATTTACAAAAAAAAAAAATAATAATAATAATAATTTGGAAACTAATTTATGTCTTAAAATTCCCAGATGATATTATCGGTTCAATGCGAATAACTGAAGTTATTTTCATCGTGCATCGATCCATATTCCAGTAGGAGAGTTATGAAATAGCAACACACTATCAAATTAATATAACAGATTTCGAACAGCGCGGTCTATTTTCATTCAGTGAAGGTATCCCAGATGATCATTTCCTTGGTTATCATTGACGATAACTTTGGCTTTGAAAGAAAATATTAGATTTCTATATTATTATTTCAGTTTTAAAATTAAACTGAATAAGTTGTAAGATTAAAAGTCGGATCGATATGAAATTATTATCAATCATAGATCTTCCATAATCATGTCGACTTACTAATTGCCATATTTTAGCGAGAATGATTCAGCGCAAAATTATATACCTTGTTAAAAAAAAAAAAAAAAAAAAAAAAAAAAAAAAAAGTTTTTTTTTTTTTATGAGGCAAACATATCATGGAATCCTGGGTGATTATTTCCTTGCTTATCATTTGATGCCAACTTGGGTTGTGGACACGATGTTTATGCTTACTAATCCAATTTTAAATTAAGATGAAAATGTTGTAAGCCAAAAATAGGACTGACTTAAAATTCTTATAATTTATGAATCTTGCGTTAATCAAACCCATAGCCAATTGGCATATTTTATATAACGTGGTGTGGCACAAAATTAAATAGATTGTTGTAGGCAGGTTTTTTTTCTTATTTTTTTAAATAAGGCAAAACTATAATGGTATCATAAGGTAATAATTTCTTTGCTTATCAATGATTATTCTTGGATTTGGATCCGATTATGGGATATTGGTTTCCTATACTTACCAATCCTTACCATTTTAAACTAAAGCTAGTATATAACCCCCGTCAAAAATTTCGGATTGTTGATCTGCGTTCCATTTTCATAAAACTTCATACAAACAAACAGCATGAAGATTTTATAATTGAAAGGTTTGTATTGTAGAAAAGTACATTTTAAAGACGGTAGATGGCGCCAAAACAATATTGTTCGCAACAGTGTTCGTTTGTTTACATCTGGGATTCTGATGTTTAATCTGGATTTTAAATGAAGAACTTCAAACATTATAATAGGATATGATACACATGTTTTATGGGAAAAATATGCTGAACAGACATGGTTTCAAGTAGAAGATATTATCATTTAGCTGTCATATGTTAGCATAGGTTTTTCATTAAGCCAAACATGGCATTTAACTACGGTCGATTAGCAGACCACAGTGGTCCCGCCTGGAATGGTCACATACACTTTCTTGCCTTCGGATTTTATTATAAGTAGATGTTATAAGTCATCAGCGAAAAATGTAATTATTATCATTTATAAATCTTAATCAAATCTTTCAATCGCCGAACGATTCCTTCAAATTTACCAATTAGTTCTCGAGTTTTTGAGTATTAAAGATTGGTTGATTGATTGATTATCCTAGTTGTCAGGTTCTTCTTTGACAGCTGCAATAGTTGAAAGCTATTCTTAAGGGATTAGCATATTGTATGTATTGTATATGTATCTTGTGTACCGTTAAAGGCGTCCTTTAGAAAATCTTAATCCGAAGGGTGGCGAGTGGAACAGAATGAAGGAAGTATTTCCATTGCAATGTGGTCTTTCAGAGATAAGAAAGCGATTGCACTCTTTTGTTCAGGAAAACAGATCCGTCAAGAGGGAGGAAGGGTTGTCCAAGGACCCTTGGAAACAGAGGAGAAACCCCGTAGAAAGGAGGGTGTTCTACAATTTACGAGAGAGAGAAAGTTAGTTCTAACGTAGGAAGCGAAGGTGTAAGGTCGTTCAGAGTAGGAGCGCTGAGACCGGAGTGAGTTCGAACGCAGGATTGGAGTGTGTGAGATTAATAGAAATCTCGGTTCTGAATAAATGAACGTAGTCTAGCGGTACACGTAGAGCGTTTTCTGTAATTGTTTTGATTTAGTGTTAAACCGGATAATTTACATCCGAGTTTAAATGTAAATAGTGTTAATAAATTGTTACTTTAACTTTAATTGAAAGAGTTAGGTTTTTCTTGAATATACATCAAGTATCGTGCCCGATATCACGTTTTCATATCGGTGGTGGCAGCATATCAAAAGACCGGATTTATTTCGAAGTTGTGTGGACGGAGAAGTGGAATCCGACACTAGTATTTCTCGTTATTCTGAAAAACTACTTCAGATATCGGAATGTGACAAACTTCAGATTGTAGCTAGAAGCATTCTGTATCTGCTCCTGTTAAATTTAGCGTTTGCTATGCAACCGATTCTGAGTCTATTCCGGACAAACAGACAGCCAGACAAAAACTTTTTTAATGTTATATTTGACTATATGTCGTCTAAAAAGTTGAATAAACGTGAAAATAAGTGTTTTTTTTTTTTTTTTAGAAAGTCGCAGACAACTGCTCCAATTATATTTACTATGTGTGTAGTTGAAATTTACTTATTTCCTTAAATTGTGTTACATCAGCCTTTTAAATGAAGGAAAAAAGCGGTTCAAACGCTTGAGGGTTTTAAATAATAATTTTGTGAAGGAATTTTCTTAAACCGCCCGTCTTGCGTGGGGCGGGTGATACCCGGCTCCAAACCGAAAAATCTATTTAAAGTCAACCCAAACCCGAAACACTTCAATTCGAACACCACAATTTTAATCCGAATCGGAAATACTGAAATGGAATAAAATTAATTCTTATTTTTATATAATTACGAAAAATATTCTACAATTATATCTCTATTATCAATTTTATCTTTTCTGTAGAAAAATGAATATATACGTACTCATTAATATTCAAATAAATAGTTTTTTTTTTTCATCAAAAATTTACTTTAGACCTTTTTGGAGAAATCGGATCAACCCGAACCCGAAACAATTAAAGTCAACCTGAGTTGATCCAGAGCCCGACCAGCAATGAAAAAAATAGCGTAAATCCGACCCGACCCCAATTGTGGGTCACGTCGGGTTCGGGTAAAATCGGGTTACACGACTTCATGCAAGATTCTATCTCGAATCCACCCTCGCAAATTTCTAAGATAATTACAAAGTAATTTTCATTTGTAAATACACAACATGTGCTGATTGACACCTAAAGAAATCGATCAGCGTTTTACATTTTGCCTTATCAAAGTCAAAGGGTTTATCAGAAAATTAGTCAAATTTGGCATTGTAAGCACATTTTCGGCACGCCATAGTTCGCGAAATATCGTCAACAAGGATAAACTATTATAATTCAAGATGTACCACACTTTCAGGAAAATTAAAAAACGTTTTGCAATTTTTTTTACATCTACTCTATTAAAATCCGTGCGCGTATGTAACCTCAAAAACTCGGAAACCACAGGGCGCGGGCTGCGAAATTTGGCACACGGGTTGCTGGTAGGGGCCCATGAACGATTGGGACAAAAGATTCGACATTTTTCAATATTTTTTTTTATTATTATTATTTTATGTTTTTTACGAATTTTTGCCTTTTTTTTATGTTCAACCCTTAATCGCGCGAGTTCTAACCAGTTCTAAATGCTTACTGCAAGGTGAGATACATATATTACGCATGCCACGCTGAAAGAATGAGAAGCTGTAGCGGGTATTATGATAATTCTTTTACCTCGCATGCAAATAATTAGAGATTATTTAATTGATCTTAATTATTACCTTTTTTAAAAATTAAAGAAAAACATTTATAACAAACATTAACAAAACTTTTAATTATATTTATTCCCTTATTCCAAAGATATCGTTTTATCGTCTGCTTCCATAGCAACATGATAAATTTAATTTAATTTTAAAAAATGCACAGTAGTAGAAAAATATTTTTTCTAAATTGAATAGTTATTAAACAACTTGCTGGACTACTGGGTTGCATACCTTTAAATTACTTGAAGTTCTCTTCTATACTATTATTGTAATCCAAACTAATCTCTATTTTGGATAAATTATATTTAACGATAATAAATTCCGTTCACAAACCCCTTTGATTTATTTTCCATTTCCCGTGTCGTTAGTGAATATAACCCAGGCAATTCCCTGTAGTCCAAACTTTAGAAGTAAACAACAAGATTTACTCAATTAAAACTCTTAAATAAGTTTAAATATATTTAATAAAGTAATAGATGAAATTACAAATATCATTTTACTTAAATACAATTTATTATATTTTAGAATTACACAACTCAGTTTGAATTTAAATGTGTATCAATTTTAAACACTTCGTTACAAAGATGCCTTTAATTATTAGCTCAAAGATTATGGTAAAGATTTGCTTACCCCATATAACAGTCATAGGACACTCCATGCTAAAAGGTTAAAGTCTTTTTTTTCAAGCACTCTCACTATCCAAACTCTTGGCTTTCCGCAATCACTTCACTCTCCAAAGTATTGTTACTCCATCATAGCTAAAATTATCCATCTGTATCTCTTGAACTTTTTTCGCACCGTATTTTTTTTTTGCCTTACTACTTAATATTCGTAACCCCCATTTTCATTCAAAATTCTTTCTTAGCCAACGCGAGGACACCGATTCTCCTTCTTTTCATATCATAAACTTTTCTGACTGGATACCCAGTTTCCTATTATCTTCCTACCAATTTCGTTGGATGTCCAACCCTTCTATACAAATTACGTTTATTTCTCTCCCCTCTCAAGGGGGTCTTATTTTTCTCCCTTCTCAAGGAGTCTTACTTTTCCCCCTCTAACATATTATGATCCAACACTTCTATAGAAAATACCTCGACTTCACCTTCAAAGGATCTTACCGCTTGATCCCACCTGTACCTTGTTGCTGTACACATTCTTACACCACCTTTGTAAACCTTACATTCATATTTGTGAATAAAGCCGCTTTTATGAAACCCTGGACTCTCTATGCCTTTCTAAACCTATTTCTTACCCTTGTCCAGTAACTATACGTTTTATTCCCTTCAGGTGCGAACCATCTCTGAATGTATTCATATCTTAAAGTTTACGACTTTGTTTTCGTATTTTCTGTTGTAAATCTCACCCCAAAATTCCTATATTTTGAATAACAAAATTCTTGCCTCTCCCGTATCCTAACTTTGCATACAGAATCTTTTTAAAAGAAAAATCATTCTTTGATCTTTTCCCTTACCGCTTTAGTTTAGAAGAAAATTCCCTTGATATATTTTTTCTCTTTCCACCTAAGTTAAATTGCATCTCCAGTTACCTGACAATATACAAACAGGTTGAAAAGAAAAAAAAAGGGGGAAAAAAAAAGAAAATTGCTTAACTTACGCTAAAAAAAAATGAAAAGGCATCTCTGTAGAAACAGTATCACATAATACATAAAAATCATTGAAATAAATATAAATATACATGTTGAACACAAACCTAAAATTGAATAAAGAAATACTGAATAATATATAATAAGCACGTACCATGAAAATAAATAAGTAGAATCACCAATCAGGAAATATTTAATCATAATGTTTTTTTTTTTTTTTTTTTTTTTTTTTTTTTTTTTTTTTTAGAGAGGAAAATAAAATTAAAATCATAAGGCCTTACAACCTGGAAATTCCATAAGAAGTCTAAAAGATACCGAAATCCCCTTATTTTATAAATATAGTCGGAGAATTTAATATAAAACTATACTCTTCCTTCTATCTGCACATATATTTTGTGACATGTTGAAAATTTCACATGCTCACATGCTTGGAAGATAAAGATAATCCCTTACGAATGAAAGGCCTTTTGTGAATTGTCACTATTCAAGTAAGAGTACTATACAGAAGGTTGACAGGTGGACGTGAATCGGATAAACACTTACTTGGAGAAATGGGATAATCTCCTAAGAATGAAAAATAGAACTAGAGATTGGGGTCTTTCATTGTCCACGGGAGATAAGAGACTGGTGCAGGTGTGGGAGTGAAAGAATGCTTTCTGCAGAAATTCCTGGAATGCAAGGAAAGCCCCTAGGAAGGGAGATTGCAGACGGCAGTTGGATGTTGAAGGGGTTAGAGAGAGGTTCGCTTTGAGCGGAGGTCAGAAAGTTTTGTTTCTGAAATGATGCTTATACAACGTGGATATGTTCATCGGATTTTTTTACTGATATTTTTTTAAATGTTAATTTAAAATAAAGTTTTTTTCGTTTCAACGATAAATGGATTTCATTAATTATATATACATGTGTTCACGCTACCACAGCTATAGTATAGTATATATAAATAATTGGTGGCAGCAAATGGGATATGTGATCTAAAGTAAATTAGATTACGGATCTATGCGTTAACCTGATTAAACAGATGAAGAGCCAGTGGAAAACGGACAAGCAGAGTTTTGGAGTCTTGGAGCCTAATTGGAGTCGTGGATTTTTCTTGGAGTTCTAGCAAGCAGAGAACTGGTAAAAGAACTTTATCGACAAAAGCTGTGTAGTGTATGGACAGTCAACTATAGACTTGGTGCTATTTGTGTGTGCTTCAAAATATATCAGTGAAATGAAGATATGCGGCGTACCATCTGAGTTGTCTACATACGAATCTAAGGTGCAATTAGTGCCTCATCAGTGTCTTCAAATCTTCAAAAATCTGTGTGTGTCATCTTTAAAAGTGCTTGGAAGCCTGATATCAGTGTGGAGGAAATATCTGCATCTGGAGGTAAGCTCTTTTATGATATCTTCTATAGAGGTCTGTTTTAAATTGAATTTTGTGTATAAATTTTAATTTTGGGGGACAAAACTCTATGTGAAATTTAAGAATTCTAGGGAAGCTATTAATTTGGTACTTAAATTTTTAGTTAGAATTTTTATGTTTATTGATTTTCTGGTATCTGTTTGGTATAATATTGGGTTAAGAAAATTATATACTTATGTATATGTTAAAATTTACTTGGGGTATAGTAAATTGTTATTGATTAATTGAGATTATTAATCAGGGTATTTTAATCATAATTTTGTATAAAGCTTTTGAAAATAAGAGTTTTGTTTACATACATTTTATTTATTACAGTAATAAAGTTATAGCTTAATTTTATGGGTATACTGTGGATGATTATGATTAATGTTACAAAATAAATTGATGTTATACTGTACTGTTGGGTATAAAATTTATTTTGGGGGATATACTCAGTTTGAAAGACGTCACTGTTGCATGAGAATTTGCTATATTAAAATTGTGTCGTTTTTGAATACATTATTATACGTATAGTGAAGAAAATTCTATTTCTGTGTTTATTGTATTATTGTAAATTGAATATATCTGATATTTTGAAATTATTATATTTTTGGGGAAAATATGGCAGAATATTTAGTAAAATATAATAAAAGCGTCTTGCTATTATTAGCAGAGGAATTTGAGACCAGTGTGTCAAAAACATGTAAAAATCAAGCTATAATTCAGGCTATAGTTAATGCTGAGGATTATAAAGAAAGTTACGCAAAACTTCGCTTGCAATATATTCTTGAACAGGAGGCAGAGCGGAAAGAGCAGGAAAAACAAATTGAAAAAGATCGTAAAGAAAGAGAGAGGCAAATTGAATTAGATAGGATTGCACAAGAGGAAAAAGATAAACTTAGGAAATTTGAGTTAGATAAACTTGAAAAACAACTTGAGGTAGATAAACTTGAGAAACAACAGCAATTTGAATTAGAAAAATTGCGTATTCAAAATTCTGCGGATGTTGTTAGTGTTTCATCTAATGAATCAAATGTAGATTTTCATAGAAATCCTAAGGTAAATTTAAAGGATTTGGTTCCGCGTTTTGATTCTAAATTAATTGATATAACTCTTTTCTTTATGATTTTTGAAAGGCAAGCCGAGAAAGCTAAAGTTTCTCAGGAAGATTTGGTTAGTCAATTAATTCCTTTATTACCTTCTGATATTGCCGAAATTGTAGTAAAACAACCAGCAGACAAATGTGATGATTTTATGCATATAAAGAAAGTTTTGTTAGATAGGTTTAGGCTAAGTACAGGTGCCTTAAAACAAAAATTTGAAACTCATCAAAGAAAATCTGGTGAATTATGGGTGGATCTGATTTATGAGTTAAGGGGTTATCTGGATAATTGGTTAGAGTCATTAGAAGTGAGAGATTTTGAATCCTTAAAAGAACTAATGCTCACGGAACAATTGAAAAAACGTGTCCCTTTTGAGATAAAAGAAAAATTTATGGATGATTGGGAAGAAATAAAGATTGCTTCTAAACTCGCGGAAAAATCGGATAAGTTTGAGAGTATAAGAAGGGAATTTAAGAGGTCGGATAGAAAACCTTGGGAAAATAAATCTTTTCAGGATAAGCAAAAAGACAGCTTTAATTCTAAAAGTAGAAAGGAAATTAAACCAAAATCGGAATTTGAGAATAGAAAAGATGCAGGGAAAACTGACCAATTTAAGAAAGATCATGCTTTTGAGAAAAAAAGGCAAATTCACTGTTATTTTTGTTTCAAACCTGGGCATATCAAACCGGAATGTCCAGAATGGTTAAAAAAGAAAAATCAGGGTGATGTAATAAGCCATTTAAGAGATGATATAAATTTAAGTGAGTGTTTTAAGCCCTATCTAAAGAAGGCTGTTATAAATGGTGTTGAAAGAAATTATTTGAGAGACACGGGAGCAGGAATTGATTTATGTGATAAAAACTGGATAAAAAACGAAGATTTAGTCGGGGAAGCTATATGGGTTAGACAACCGCTAGACAATGAGTGTAAATGTTTACCATTAGCTTGGGTAACCATAGAAGGGGATTTTGGGATTATTACCACCAAGGCAGCTGTTAAACCTGCGGATTTAGAACAGGGTTATTATCTGTTAGGTAATAAGACGGCTGAGTTAATCGAAAAGAATTGTAAGAATAAAATTCCTTTAAATATGGTAATGACTAGGAGTAAAAATGAGTCATTAAAAAGGTTGATAGAAAAACAAAGTAGAGAAAAAGAGATTTTGAATTCTGAGGAGGTAGGTGTGGGAGAACAAGATGAGCAAACTGAAGAATTCGCGGAAAACGAGGTTATAAATGAAGATCTGGTTGTTTTGCCTGAATGGGAGGATAAATCAGATGTTGGGTTAGATAAAATTACAGCAAAAGATTTCATATTAGCGCAGAAAAATTGTTCAACCTTAAAAACACTTTGGGAAAAAGCTAATCAGGTAGGAGAAAATGAGTTTAAAGTGATGCATGATAAACTGGTTAGAATTTCAAAATCTAACAGTGGGGATGAGAAATTGCAATTAGTTTTACCGTTGGAATTTCGTAATCGAATTTTGAAAATGTGTCACGAGGAAGTTTCTGGGCATTTGGGGGCAACAAAAACGAAGGACAGGATAATAAGGTGTTATTTTTGGCCAAATTGTTACAAAGAGATAGAGGAATTTGTGAGGACTTGTGATCCTTGTCAGAAAGTTGGGAAAAATAAGGATAAGAAAAAGGCGCCGATGAAACTTGTGCCAATAATTTCAGAAGTTTTCTCGAGAATTAATATTGATGCTGTGGGGCCCTTAAGTCTTAGTGAAAGAAGTAACAGATATTTGATCACTTCAATTTGTTACGCTTCAAAGTATCCAGATGCTATACCCGTCGAAAATTTGAGTTCTGCTTCCGTGATTGATGCGTTTTTGCAAATATTTTCGAGAACAGGGTATCCAAGGGAGGTACAAAGTGATTTAGGAAAATATTTCACTAGTGAATTAACATCTGAATTTTTTGATAAATTTGGAATAAAGGTTGTGCATAGTTCCGTGTGTCATCCAGAGTCAAACAGTGTAGAGAGAATGCATGGTAGTCTGAAGAGGGTATTAAAAACTTTGTGTTTGGAGTCGGGAAAAGATTGGGAATCTGTTTTGCCTATGGCCTTATTTGCGTTACGCACAGTGACTCATGAGAGTACTGGTTTTAGTCCTGCTGAATTAGTACATGGAAAAAATTTGAGGATGCCGCATACGCTGGTTTATGAAAATTGGATGGAGAGTGAAAATATAGATCAAAATATAGTGGATTATATTTTGAATCTGAGTAACAGATTAAAACGTTGTCAGGATTTGGCATGTGAAAGGATGGCAGAATGTCAAGTGAAACGCAAACAGTGGTATGACAAAAATGCTGTATATAGAAAATTTAATGTGGGGGATAAAGTGTTGGTGTTGGCCACATCTAAACCAAACAAGATGGCGGTAAATTGGATTGGGCCAGGTACGATCACAGGGGTTATCTCCCAAACAAACTATACCATTGACATTCCAGAGAAGAGAAATAAAGCGACCATTTATCATGTCAACTTGATAAAACCATACCATAGTAGACCAGAGTTTGTTAATTTGTTAATTGATGAAGTGGGCCAGTCTATTGAAGATGAGGCAGTAATACCTTACCCAATGGCGGATCCCACTCAATTTGATTTCAGGGAGCTGGTAAAAGGGAGTGAATTAGAAAAAAGGATGTCAACAGAGCAAATCGGGGATTTTCAGTCGATGATAGAACGCCATAAGAAGGTATTTTCTACTGATCCGGGTAGTTCTGCTCTTGTTGAGATGGATATAGTCTTGACCGATGATATGCCGGTAAGATCTAAACCATATCGCATGTCACCAAGACAAACGGATATTCTAAGGGAAGAAATTCGAAGACTTTTAGACCTGGGGGTGATAGAAGTGGGGCAATCGGATTATGCGTCACCGATGATATTGGTTGAATGTGCGGGCAAAGATCCTCGGCCCTGTGTTGATTATAGGAATCTAAATAAAAAGACTAGAACAGAATTTTTTCCTCTTCCTAATATAGAGGAAGTCGTTGAAAAGGTTAGTGCGGCACCTTACATAACTATTATGGATTTAACAAAGGGCTATTTTCAGATCCCATTAACAAAGAGGGCACAAAGATATGCTGCTTTTGTTACGCCCTTTGGTATGTTTATCCCTAAAGTTATGATGTTTGGGCTCCTAAATTCGGCATATTATTTTTGCAGGTTAATTGCTATAGTTTTGAATGGGTTAGAGTATTTTGCGGTACCATACATCGATGATATAGCTATATTTTCTTCTTCATGGGAACAGCATTTGAAGGATATAGAAATAGTACTGAAGCGTTTGAAGGAAGCTAATTTAACTGTGAAGCCATCTAAGTGCAAATTCGCACAGGATCATGTAAAATTTTTGGGTCATGAAGTTGGGTCAGGAAAAAGATCTCCTGGGGAGGCTAAGTTACAAGCGATTAAGGATTTCCCTATACCAACAAATAAAACGCAATTAAGGGCATATCTGGGTATGGTCGGTTATTACGCTAGATATATTAAGAATTATGCTACGATAGCTGTGCCATTAACGGATGCACTGAAAGGGAAAATAAAGAAAGAAAAAATACAATGGGATGTGAAATGTAACGAGTCATTTAATGAATTGAAGAATAAATTAATGGAGAGTCCAGTTTTATATGCGCCTGATTTTACACAAAAATTTATTGTGCAAACTGATGCGAGTTTGTATGGGGCTGGAATCGTTTTATCTCAAATAATCCAAGATGAGGAGCACCCTATTTTGTATCTGAGCAAGAAGTTTTCGCGAGCTGAGCAAAATTACAGTACAATTGAAAGAGAATTGGCAGCTGTAGTTTATGGTTTAAAAAAATTAAACTATTACTTGGATGGGTTGAGATTCGAATTACAAACTGATCATAATCCTTTAGTGTATTTGAAAAAAATGGTTGGAACTAACTCTCGTTTGACACGCTGGGCCTTATTTCTTCAATCATTAAATTTTGAAGTAAAACATAAACCTGGAAAGTTACATGGTAATGCCGATGGGTTGAGTAGACAGGCGTGAGTTTATTTTTAGTTTGCGGTATGTCGGAATGTAAAAAAAAATAAGGTTTTCCAGTAGCAAGTTTTGAAGAGAATTGTTTTAGGCATTGTGTTGTATATAGATTTTTTTTTTATTATTACTTTTTTTTTGTTAGAATCATGTAAAGTGTAATCTGTATTTGGTATTATATGTATGTGAAGTATTTCAAAATTGTTTCTTAGGGCATCAATTGTATAAATTATTCCTGGAATCATACTTAGGTATTTTAGGTAAGGGATTATAGTAAATCCTATTGACAGTGTAGTCTATCAAATACTGAGTATAGGGATGTGTTTGTATTCTATAGGGATTTCGTGTATTATTTTAAATTCCTTTATACTTTGACCTCTTTAGAAGTTGATTGAAGGAGCTTATTGTATTCATGTATATGCCAAATTTCCTGCAGAAATTTTTCCTTAGGGGGGAGGAGTTGTGACATGTTGAAAATTTCACATGCTCACATGCTTGGAAGATAAAGATAATCCCTTACGAATGAAAGGCCTTTTGTGAATTGTCACTATTCAAGTAAGAGTACTATACAGAAGGTTGACAGGTGGACGTGAATCGGATAAACACTTACTTGGAGAAATGGGATAATCTCCTAAGAATGAAAAATAGAACTAGAGATTGGGGTCTTTCATTGTCCACGGGAGATAAGAGACTGGTGCAGGTGTGGGAGTGAAAGAATGCTTTCTGCAGAAATTCCTGGAATGCAAGGAAAGCCCCTAGGAAGGGAGATTGCAGACGGCAGTTGGATGTTGAAGGGGTTAGAGAGAGGTTCGCTTTGAGCGGAGGTCAGAAAGTTTTGTTTCTGAAATGATGCTTATACAACGTGGATATGTTCATCGGATTTTTTTACTGATATTTTTTTAAATGTTAATTTAAAATAAAGTTTTTTTCGTTTCAACGATAAATGGATTTCATTAATTATATATACATGTGTTCACGCTACCACAATTTCTAGATTGAAGAGTATATGAATAAAGAGAATATCTCCTCATTAGTGAACTAAATGGGAAAAAAAATTATTTATATAAAACAAAACAAAAACTAACGAGCTCTACAACAACATGTTATAAGAGTGGCAAAAGTTGTAATTAATAAACATACAATAAATAATGCTGACCCAATTAGTTTCAGAAAAATTAATGATGACCCCATATTAGGGAGTTGCAACCAGTCCCAAAAAGTGCTGGACGTTGTCAAACTCACACTACGTGTATAGTTAGTATTAAGAGCTAGAAGTTCCACTGATGGCTCCTCCAAGCAATACTTAAATGTATTACATTGCTTCAACGTTGCCGATTTAAGGCACAATTTTTCAGTGGCACATTTACGTTCAGCTTGAAATTTTATAATATGTTCGCTAGATTCTAAACTCAGAAATATAGCTTTAGTATGTACCGAGATTTCTTGTAATTGTACAGTAACTAATCCTGGTTGACACGAACTATGTGCCTGAAAACTGAGTCGAGATAAGAGGGCACAATTATAGCAACCTGTTACTGTAATACTTTTTTCATCAAATTGAGGGCAGACTGTGGATGTTTGGAGAGCGATCTTATAATTACGAAAATGAAGTTGCACTCTCACTGCTGAAGATAATAATTGCGTAGATTTTAATTTCTCGTCCTCGATATATTGTCAGGTAACTGGAGATGCAATTTAACTTAGGTGGAAAGAGAAAAAATATATCAAGGGAATTTTCTTCTAAACTAAAGCGGTAAGGGAAAAGATCAAAGAATGATTTTTCTTTTAAAAAGATTCTGTATGCAAAGTTAGGATACGGGAGAGGCAAGAATTTTGTTATTCAAAATATAGGAATTTTGGGGTGAGATTTACAACAGAAAATACGAAAACAAAGTCGTAAACTTTAAGATATGAATACATTCAGAGATGGTTCGCACCTGAAGGGAATAAAACGTATAGTTACTGGACAAGGGTAAGAAATAGGTTTAGAAAGGCATAGAGAGTCCAGGGTTTCATAAAAGCGGCTTTATTCACAAATATGAATGTAAGGTTTACAAAGGTGGTGTAAGAATGTGTACAGCAACAAGGTACAGGTGGGATCAAGCGGTAAGATCCTTTGAAGGTGAAGTCGAGGTATTTTCTATAGAAGTGTTGGATCATAATATGTTAGAGGGGGAAAAGTAAGACTCCTTGAGAAGGGAGAAAAATAAGACCCCCTTGAGAGGGGAGAGAAATAAACGTAATTTGTATAGAAGGGTTGGACATCCAACGAAATTGGTAGGAAGATAATAGGAAACTGGGTATCCAGTCAGAAAAGTTTATGATATGAAAAGAAGGAGAATCGGTGTCCTCGCGTTGGCTAAGAAAGAATTTTGAATGAAAATGGGGGTTACGAATATTAAGTAGTAAGGCAAAAAAAAAATACGGTGCGAAAAAAGTTCAAGAGATACAGATGGATAATTTTAGCTATGATGGAGTAACAATACTTTGGAGAGTGAAGTGATTGCGGAAAGCCAAGAGTTTGGATAGTGAGAGTGCTTGAAAAAAAAGACTTTAACCTTTTAGCATGGAGTGTCCTATGACTGTTATATGGGGTAAGCAAATCTTTACCATAATCTTTGAGCTAATAATTAAAGGCATCTTTGTAACGAAGTGTTTAAAATTGATACACATTTAAATTCAAACTGAGTTGTGTAATTCTAAAATATAATAAATTGTATTTAAGTAAAATGATATTTGTAATTTCATCTATTACTTTATTAAATATATTTAAACTTATTTAAGAGTTTTAATTGAGTAAATCTTGTTGTTTACTTCTAAAGTTTGGACTACAGGGAATTGCCTGGGTTATATTCACTAACGACACGGGAAATGGAAAATAAATCAAAGGGGTTTGTGAACGGAATTTATTATCGTTAAATATAATTTATCCAAAATAGAGATTAGTTTGGATTACAATAATAGTATAGAAGAGAACTTCAAGTAATTTAAAGGTATGCAACCCAGTAGTCCAGCAAACTGAACACTTTAACTGGGGAAGTTGTTTGTTGCCATTGACTCATACTGAATACTGACTAATAAATATTGATTTTTAATAGACATAACAAATTTTTATATTCATAAACTTTAGTTTGGTTGTACTGATTTTTATTTTTAGAATTAAATTCATGAACTCCCGTGCGTAGAACGGGTTAAACAGCTAGTTTTAGTTCCCACCAGTGGCTGAGAGGTTCTGCTCTCGAAGCTGGTAACCGGGAAGTGCTGTGTTCAAACCCCTGTCGCGCTCGTCGACCTAACCGTTCGGAGTTTTCCGTGGTTTTCTTCGAACTTTGCGTTAATACGGGTTAGGATCCCTTTAAAAAAAAAAAACACGGAGGGCACTCCCCCCTAGGGCCTATATCCCTCGTGTAGATAATTGGCCGTCATAAAATCAACCAACCAACCAGCTAGTTTTAGTATTAATATCCATAAATTTCTTGCATTTACGTATGAAAATGATACAGTCAATATCACAAAAATTTGGATGGTTGAACCAGGGGAGAAAAAAATGGAAACAACCTCAAATAAATGCTATTTTATGCATAACACTGAATAACTTTCTGCTGAGAAAGCTTTTATAATACCAAACTACAGATACATCAACTCACATTTCTAATAATAAATTAAATTTCTTTACCGATAATGAGCATTTTGCAAGCAATTAATTTTAAGAACAACTAAAAATTTCAGTCGTTGTACTATCACGTAAAAGTGAATAAACGCTAATATTCTAATATCACAATTAGTTATTGAACACAATACATTAAAGTTAGAAAAAAGCTTTTTTTATTAAATATTTTTTTTTATATAATGTTCTTTGATCTTTGTCGAGAACTGATTTTATCTGACATATTTGATGCATCAAGAGCTTTCAAAAACTTTCATCTAAAAGAAAAGCCGAATTAAGGTTCGTTACCCTGCGGCATCATTCAATCTTTTGATATGGTTAATTCGGAAGTCAAGAAGAAGAATTCTTTACTTAATAGATTGATTAATTTCGTTAGTATTGGTAATACTTTTATCCTTGCTTCATTTCTTTCAAACAAAATTTGGTAAAAAATTACATTCACCTTTGGCGTAATATTTATATAAAAAATTAACAGTTTATTTTTATAAAATATTTTATTCCCTGTCTGTTTTCATATGATCCGTGAATCTACACTGAAAAAAAAAAAAAAAAAAAAAAAAAAAAAAAGTTGGAAATTGTACGTTAAACGTAACAAATGAGGTGCGTCCGTTTCGTGCTATAACTAGCTTTACAAAAAAAAAAAAAAAACATCGTTATTATTTCAGTGAAAGGAGTTATATCGTCTGCTATGAGCGAAATGAGGATACCTTTTTTTATTATTATTACGTATGCCATGTTTACAGATGCGATTTTTTTTTCGACGCCAGACAGCGCTGTAAAATTTACCATGGAGATCTTGCTTTGCGAATGATTACCTGCATGGTTTAATACTTCTATGACTCACGATGAATGAATATTTTGTTTATTTACTTTAATGGATTGAGATATTCGGCTGTTAACCTAATTTTCACAGAAGTTATCTCAGAATCTATATATATTTGTATGCAACTCATCTCTCAAGCAAACAATTTTTTTCAACGATCTTTCTAAAAATGCAACTTTTAGGCAATTTTATTCGAAAAAATAATTTTTAATAAAAATGGCTGTTTGGCATATGGAAAAAGATGTTGTTTGCCCGTATTTGTTTTCCGCAGTCACATGACTTGCCCTTTTACTATACAGATTACGTAAAATAGGATTTAATAAAATAAAGAAAACTTTTATTAATATCTTATTATGTTTTTATTCGCCTTTCATAAAATTTGAAATGACTCTACAACATTCTGCAAAGATAATATATCTTAAATTTCAAACCATTCGGTTGGGTAGTTTTTGCGCTGTTATATGCGGACGGACGGACGAACCAGACGACGACTATAGGGGCTACGTATTTATATAATTACGAACGCACCTCAAAAGTGTTGATTTCACAGTATAATCAACGCTTTTTTTTACAGTGTATTTGGAAATTAGTTTATCGTACTTTCGATTATCAGAAAGATAATTATGAGTTAATAAATTAATATGTGTTTCTTTTAGAAATATGACGTTTCTTTCCCTAATCTATATTTCCGCAATCGAATCACATTTCTAATATTTTCTAATATTAAAATCTGCTTGTCTGTTTGTATTTCACAACTTATTCCTTCTAGAATATCAAAAGTTAAGCGATGAAATTAACACCAGTTATCCGCATGGATCCGAGAATGTCATATAAGGTTTCAGAATTTTAAAATTTGATTTAGTTTATTATTATTATTATTATGTACATTATTATTATTTACATTATTATTATGTTCATTATTATTATGTACATTATATGTATGTTATTATTATTATTATTATGTACATTTTAATGACATAATCTGTAATAATGGCAACTAAATTATTCTATTTTTGGGAATAACATGGTCTTTCTTTTATTGAAGGGTATGTTTCTTTTAGTGAATAACATTTACTTGTTTCATTAAGTTCCTTACGTAAGCGTATTGTTTCCGATAATTACTCAATGGAGCATCTGCAATTTTTAATCTATTGTTGCTATTAAAGATAAATTTTTACTAATTCAATTGTTACGTTTTTTAACTGAAAGAACATTTAATTTTGACACAACATGACAAAAATGGCTTCGTAGCACGCATATATTGTTATTGTAAAAGTAGTTTTATAGTCATAATGTGATTGGCAACAAACTAGGCGAGATTTTAGAATGTTGACGATATTTGTGACAGAATTTGGCGCCAATAATTAATTGCAAATTTTCAGAAATCCAACTTCTGCGATCTGTTGGAGCCGAATTATCGAGAATAGTCCAGATTATCTGAAACTGAAGTCACAAAATTTTCTTGACAAAGCAAAAATATAAATGAGTTTGATAATACAATTAATAAAATAAATGCAGCTATAGTGGGCCATGATGTACCGGTAGTGAGCCACTAATTTTTAAAGTTTAAAAATTAAACCCCAACGCATATCTATAAAAAACAACTAAAAAGAAATTTGATTGACTAAAATCTTTAACAGTTAACTCTCTATAAAATGTTTGGAATATATATTTTTTTTCTGTTGATGAAGTAGTATGTATATTTCAAAAACGTGTCTTCAAAAACGGATTATTTGGCAAATCATCAAGAGTTAAGTTTTTATTTAAAATATTGTTTGTTTAATATTATCTTTTGTTTTACATTAAACTGTCGTTAATACTATATTCTATTACACTCTAAGTAATTTTTTTAGATGACCCGAAAATTTAAAAATTGAGTATATTTTATTAATTTTGAGCAGTGGCACGCTTCTGGCTCACTATTTCGTAATCTGACCCAATAGTGGGAATAAGGTCGCACATCTGCAGCATATGGCAATTTTCATTTTTATGTTTTGTGTGAATTAAGTACAGGGTATTCCAAAAGTCCTTGACACATTTTAAAATTCAATAAAAGATCAAGCAACTGGCATACGAGATTGCAGTTTGGACGAAAATGCTTCTTATGATTTGAAATTTTGTTTAAACAAAGAAAAAAATTAGTTCGAAAAATTGTTCGTAGATGGCGCTATAGCCTGACCTCGTAGGTAATTATCCATGGTCGGAAGGGCCATGATCGACCAAAGGAAAAACAGATTTTTTTTTTCTTACAATGCTGAGGATTTAAAAAAATATTCTCGCACAACAAAGTTATTTGATAATTATAAATGGGGCATCTTATTCCTCATCACAAGTGAGGCATATATACCAAATGCATTTGGGGCATGTATTCTTTTAATCTGAGATAAATGCCCCCAGCCAGTAGCTTTGAAAAGAGGAACAAATATGGCTGGAACCTATATCTAATACATTACTGTGTGCGAGTGCGGCGATAATGGTACCCCCATGCATTATTACTTCTCCTGCCCACTGACTGTTGCTTGGCATCTTAGGCCTGCTCCTTCTAACCCACGTCCTTCTTGGCTGCTGAGCATAATTACGCGTCCCATCTTAACTCATAAACTTTCAGAAATTTACAAATTACTAACACACCTATCTAACATAACTTAATCATTCAAAGCAATTTTCTTTCTCCATAAATTAATAATAATAACTCGCTTATTTTAGTCATCAACATAATCATTCCATCATTTTTTATCTGCTTAGCTTTCTCCATTTAGCTATTCTGCAGCTTAATTGTTTCTCTCATCCGCAAGTAATGTTCTCTTTCTAGCAGGGGCTGAGTCCCCATTAATTAATTTATTCTTATCGGGAACCGCAAGTTTGGTCAGCAAGCAAAGTATCGTCACCTCTAACACGAAGTGCATCCAGCCTCCATCCAGTGTGAGGGTTCCAGCGCAATTGTGTGGCGCTCCTTGTCGCGTGGGAATCTCACACTGGCACCTCCACATCTCAAGTGCCGTCATTTACGAACTGTACAATTGGTACAGTCTTACCTAAGAACTGCACCCTTCTACTACATTAGCGGACTGTACAACTGTTGCAGGCGCACCTGTGGACCTCGTCCACCCTGTCTGTCGCTCCTTGTCGCGTAGGAACACTGGTTCCAGCGACAGACCCTGTATTAAGTTTTTTTTTTAATGTCTTTAGTTCCTGCCACCTGTCGCGTGGGGCTTTGCCCGGCAGGACCAGCCATTGGCGAAGCTTGTACTGCCACGTTTAATCCCTGCGTGCCGGGGAGCTAGCCGGGGAAGACATTAAACGCTCAACGGCTGGGTTCGCCCTCAGCCGAATGGTCTTCCTCAGGCATTAAAATTAAAATTAAAATTACTCAATACCTGTTTCAACAACATTCACTAAATATTTCATAAAAAATCTCCAGTAAGTACATTACTTTTCATCTTCTACTTGTCTCTATCTTACAAGAAACTTAAAACAAAGCCAAACTTACCTTCTTTAATGAATATAACTTTTATTTGAAGAACTAAATCGCTGTAACTTCGTCTACTACGTTTTTTTTTTATAGCAATTGAGAGTATTGCAGAACGTCGCTAGCTCTGCCACACATCCAATAGCTGAAATACAGTAACCAAGGCAACTAACCCGATGGGTCATCTAACCTGGATTTAACCCTACTGTATCTTATTTTAAGAGTGTATTAGTCATGCCATATATTTAAAAGATATTTATCGGGAACTTAATTTGATTATTTTTAAGATATAATGTATGTTCCTTTTTTCTGTAATTTATTTTACAACTTTTTGATTTTTTCTGTACCTAATTCCTTTTAACTTGAGTCTGAAATTACATTACATTATTGATTAGTATGTGCTTGCTTTAATATTATAAGCACATAAAGGAAATATTTAGAATAAAAACTATATTGAGGCAAGGTTACATTCCTCCTTTTTTTATCAAAACAAATCTGTTAAATCAAAACTATGCAATTGCAATGTTAAAAATGATGTGCTGGATGGAACCAACTTTTGCTGCTGCAGTAGCTGGATCCATTAACCATAAGATGGTGAAATATCATTCCAACATTTGGAGTTATGGTTCAACCGGAATCCCAAATCATGGAACGAGATTTTACTATCTTATGGTTGCGAATACTTCAGAACTAGAAGTTCGTTCAACCCAACACAATATTTTTAACAGTGTATTACTGAATACATGAGGCTCATGCCTGTTGAATTTTGTGAATAACGTTTCACAAACATCTTTAATACTTTTTCTAAAAAAAGTCAAAGAATGTCAATATTTCTAAATCGCAATTAAATATTTGCATACACTCTTAAATATAATTCAATAAAATAATCCATACATAAATTAAATCTATTTTCATTCGGATTATACTGATGAATTCATAAATATGTGAACGAGATTTAAATAATTCTTGCATTCTGACAGTGGCTCATCATTCGTATACAATCACTAAATTTTGTGAATTATTTTGCCAAATACAAGTTTCTTGTTTTTGAAAACCCAAAAGAATTTCCACGTTTCTTAGACACAACTAAATCCTTGTAAACGTTCTTGAGTATCATACAGCGAAATAATCCAGGTATGAATTACATCGCATTCCTATTCTGATTATACTGATGAGTTCATACATGCGTGAAATTTAAATAATTCTACCATTCTTACAGACCTGTGTTCAGCATTCGCATACAATCACTAAACGAATGTCATTTGAAAATGCAGAATCTTCAATGAATTCCTTCGCCGAGGCATAAAAGTGCAGCCCCAACAAAAGCATCTGCAAATTTTGTGCGACAAGAGCTTCTGCTGTGAGTAGGTTCAGAACAATTCCTTTCACTTCCAAATATTATTTGATAATGCATGTTTGAATGGGGAGAATCATGTCAAAACAAAAGTTTTAAACATAAAAGGGAATCCTCAACAAAAGGATTTTTCCAGCTGGTAGATTCAGAATTTGGTTGCCTAAGCAGTAATTAATAAAACAATTACATGGAAGTTTAATAGAAAAACTAAAGCTCAATATTTTACTTTTTAATACCAAGTAGGTAAGTTGGAAAATAAAGACTTTTTAACGTCATCTGTACTTAGTTTCAAAAGAAGCTTTATGTAATTGAAAAAATATTAAACTGATACTCTAAAATAGCAATTTTTTTAAGAATGTGACAAATTATTCCTTTTGTGTGCGAATTTATTTCTAGGACATCAGTCATTGTTTTAGCCATTTTTATTCATAGACTTAAGAAATGGTATTAACTTTATTCTCTCAAATGTTCAGCATTCGCATACCATCATCACTAAACAAATGCCATTCCAAATTCCAAAATGCAGAATCTTCAATGAATTCCTTCGCCGAGGCATAAAAGTGCAGCCCTAACAAAATTATCTGCAAATTTTGTGTGACAAGATCTTCTGCTGCGAGTAGGTTCGGATCAATTCATTTCATTTCCAAATATTACTTGATAAAGGTTGTTCGAATGCGGATAAATCATTTCAAAACAAAACATTTAAACACAAAAGGGACTCGAATCTTCAGCAATAAGGATGTTCCCAGGTGGTAAATCAGAAATTGGTTACCTAAAGAGTGGTAATTAATAAAACAATTCCCTGGTAATTTCATAAAAGAGGTGAACGTTAATTATTTTATTTTTCAATACCTAGTGGACAATAAATATATTTTAATATCTTCTATAATTAGTTTTAAAAAAATCATACATAATTTTAATTCCTTCACTTCTTTGTCACACTGCGTACGTCATGTGTTTTGATAATATCAAAAATCTGGATGTAAAGAGGTTAAAAAGGTGAAGTTACTTGCCTAAAGTTACATTTATTTTAAGATCATGAAAAATTTCTCTGTTTGGCAAAGAAATTTTAAAAGAACATCAGTCACTTTTTGGTCATTTTGATTCACAAATTTACGTAAGGTAATTTATGTAAATTTATTCTCTCAAAAGTTTGCATATTACATAGTTTATCTCTCTCTTTGTGTGTGTGCGTTATAAACAAAAAAGAAAAAAAAAGAATTATTTTTAAAAAAACTATGTAATTTAAAGTAATCTTCCTATTTTGGTCAAATCAAATCGATAATTACCAAAAACTATGCAATCAATATTGAATACAGAAATGTCTTGTTAGCTGAATTTTGCGAATTATTTTGAAGATAATTTTCTTTTATGCGTTTCTTTTTTGTAAAATCTGAAGGAAATTTCCACGTTTTGAGATACAACTACATACTTGCAAACATTCGTAAATATCATTCAGCGGAATAATTCAGGCATTACTTAAATCCCATTTTAATTATAAAGGTGGGTTCATACATACGTAAAATTTAAATAGCTCTTGCATTCTTACAAGCCTATGTTTAGCATTTTCACACAATCATTGAAGAAATGTTATTACAAAATGCACTAATTTTCAATGATTTCTTACACAGAGGCATAAATTTCAGCTGCAGCGAAAGCATCTGTGCGACAGGAGCTTTTGCCATGCCTATAGGTTCAGAACAATTCCTTTCACTTCCAAATATTATTTGATAATGATGATTCAAATGGGGAGAATCGTCGCCAAACAAAAGATTTAAACACAAAAGGAATCCCCAACAAAGGGATTTTTCAAAGTAGTGGGTAAAAATTTGGTTGTATGAACAGTAATTAATGAAACATTCCTTTGGACGTTTATAAGAAATTATTTTACCGCAGTTTCTTGTTTTATTTTTTAATATCCAATAATTTAAGCCGAAAATAAAAATATTTTAACATCTTCTGTACTTTTATTTAAGTCTTAAATATAATTAAAAAAATATTGAGTTATTTGCCTTAAAACTTACATTTATTTTCAGAACGTAAACAATTACTCAATTTGAGTACGAATTTGTTAAAAATACATCAATCTCTGTTTAACCTATGTAAAAGCAAATTTATTTTCTTGTTTATGTTAAATGAAACACATAACCAAAACTGGGCAATTAATATATATGAGAATCTTAACTAGCTAAATTTTCTAAATTATTTTGAAAATACTTTTCTTTTAGGGATTTCTTCTTCTGAAATACTCTAAAGACTACAACTCTATAGCTTTAAAAACGTTCTTAAATATCATTGAACAGAAAGATCTAGACATGAATTAAATCTTTTTCAGATTCCGATTTGATGGATCCATATAAGCGTGAAATTTAAACAATTTTTCATCCTTACAGGACTATGCTCAGCATTCATATACAACCATGGAACGAATGTCAATCCAAAACGCATCCTTATGAATGAATTTTGTAATTTTTTACTTTTATAAACTTCTTTTAAATTCTTTCTATACACATGACAGGAAACAAAACGAAATGTATTTAGAAAAAACTGTGTTGAGGCAAAAGAACTTCCTTGTTTTTGGTCAAACCAAACTGTTCTTAACCACAAATTATGAAATAAGTATAAAATACATGAAAATCTTACCCACTAAATTTTTTGAATTATTTTGTTAAATACACGTTTCTTGATTCTAAAAAACTCTAAATAACTTCTACATTTCTGAAACGCATCTAAATATTTGTAAACAGTCTTGAGTAACATTCAATAAATTAATCCAAACATGAAATGAATCTCATTCTGATTATACTGGTGGGATCATACGTGTGCGAAATTTAAATAATTATTACATTCTTACAAGGCTATGTTCTACATTCACATAGAATCAGAGAACGATTATCATTCCAAAATGCTGAATTTTCAATGAATTACTTCATCAGGGGATAAAAGTACAACCCCAACAAAAGCATCTGCAAAATTTCTTGCGACAGGGGCGTCTGCTGTGTGCAGACGCCCAGACGGTTCAGAACAATTCCTGTCACTTCCAAATATTATTTGATAATGCTCGTTTGAATGGAGAGAATCGTTTCAAAACAAAAGTTTTAAACACAAAGGGGAATCCTCAACAAAAAGATTTTTCCAGCTGGTAGATCAGAATTTGGTTGTCTGAGCAGTAATTAATAAAACAATTAATTGGAAGTTTAATAGAAAAACTGAAGCTCAATATTTTACTTTTTAATATCTAATAGGTAAGTTTTGGAAAATAAACACTTTATAACATCCTCTATACTTAGTTTCAAAAAGGAGCTTTATACTTTTGAAAAAAATATTAAACTGATACCTTAAAATAGCAATGTACTTGAGAACGTGAAAAATTGAGAGGGTCGGGGCAAGAAAGTGCCAATCCACATTTTTGGTGATATAAATCTAACACTGTAATCTGTTGCTTAATATTGTAAATTATAATATCCAACGTATAATTTGTTTCTAATCTCACTTGGTGGCAGCATATGTGACAGATTTTGTTTCTGCCCCATATGTTTATGCCCCCAATGAAGATAGCTAATTTACAAAAAAAGTCATAGTAATATCATTAAAGTTATGCCATATTGTTACTCAGAATATCTCAAATGTTACTAAGACATTGAAGAAAAAACTTTAGGTTATATATCTTGATTTGAGTATTGGATCAAATTTTCAAATTGAAATATCTCAGAAGTTCAAAAATGTGGCTTGGCACTTGAATATCCCAACTTTACGGGGCTATTAATAGAAGAACAAAAAAGTACAACCTTGTTGTTCATCGGAAATCAAAAATAACAGTTGGAAGTTTAAATTCAACACAGTTAGTCATAAGTGTTCAATGTAAGTTCCTCCAGAAACATGAACTATATCGAGGCGGTTACGATAACTAATCCCACGCTTTTTCCAGCATGTCCAGTGTGAGTTTTTGAATGGCTGCAGATATGTGTACCCTAAGTTCGTCTACATCAGTTGTAAGCAGTGGAACAAACACCTCATCTTTGATGAGGCCCCACAGAAAAAAATCACATGGACTGATGTCAGGGCGGAGAGGAGGCCATTGATGAACAGCAATGGCATCTCGTCGCGGCATCTATCGCCATCTTCGTAAACTTTCTACTGTTATTTTTTATTTCCGATGAATAACAAGATTGTACTTTTTTGTTTTCTTTTAATAGCCCTGTAAAGTAGGGATACTCATTTATGTACATCCTGAATTATAAACACTAATGTTAAGGCAAGGTAACTTTCCTGTGTTTTTCTTTGTTTGTTTGTTTTATTTCAAATCAAACCGATTAATACCAAAAATCATGCAGCCACTATTGAATACATGAGGATCTTACTTACTTTTGTGAAGTATTTTGAAAATAATTTTCTTTAATAATCTCTAATTCTTCTTCTGATATACTCAAAAGAATTTCCATATTGTTTGAGTTACAACTAAATCTTTGTAAACATTCTTAGGTATGGTTCAACAGATTAACCCAGGCATGAATTATGTTCCACTTCGATATCAGATTATATTGAATTTTTCATACATGCGTAAACTTTTAAAAACTCTTGTATTCTTACAGGGCTATGTTCAGCGTTCTCAATAGAATCATTGAATGACTGTCGTTTCAAAATGCAGAATTTTCAATGAATTACTTCGCTGAGGCTTAAAATAGAGCCCCAACAAAAGCATTTGGAAAATTTGTAGTTTATTGTGCGTAGATTCAGAACAATTCTTTTCGCTTTTAAATATTATTTGATAATGGTGGTTCGAATACGGTGAATCATTGAAAATCAAAAGATTTATATACAAAAGAGAATCTTCAACAAAAGTATTTTTCATACTTGTATATAAAAATTTGGTTTCATGAACAGTAATTATAAAACAATTCTTTTGAAGTTTATAATTAAAATTATTTTGACTCAGTTACTTTATTTTTTAATACTTAACTGTTTAATTTGAAAATATACGTAATATTTTAACACCCTCTATGCCTAGTTTTAAAAAAGTTTTTTATAATTGAAGATATACAAAATTGTTTGTCTGAAATTGCATATTTTTTAAAAACTTAAAAAATTACTCCATTTGACTGAGAATTTGGTAAAAAGACATCAGCTACTATTTTAGCCATTTTGGTTCACAGATTTAAGTAATGCTAATAAATTTCTTTTCTTAAAAATTTGCATATTCTATATATTCGCATCTCTCTCGCACGCACACTATGAGTATGTCTATGTATTAATAAACGATTTAAAATAAATATTTACAAATACAGTTAAAATAAAGAAACTTTTCTGTTTTAATGAAATCAAACAGATCATTACAAAAACTAATCAAACAATCTTAAATAAATGAAAATATTACCCACTAAATTTTGTGAATTAATTCAACAACAACAACAAAATCTTTTATTTGTTTCCTTTTTATGAAAACCTAAAGAGAATTTCTACGTTCCTGAACCACAACTATATATTTGTAAACATTGTCAAATATCATTCAGCGGAATAATCTAAGCATGAATTAAATCTCATTCTGATTCTGATTATACTGATGTGTTCATATATGCGTGAAATTTAAATAATTCCTGCATTCTTACAGGGCTATGTTAAGCATTCACATACAATCATTGAACGGTTGCAAAATGCACCCGTTTTCAATGAATTTCTTCGCTGAGGCATAAAAGTACAGCCCCAACAAAAGCATCTGCAAAAGCATCTGTGCGACAGGAGCCTCTGCTGTACGTATAGGTTCAGAACAATTCCTTTCACTTCCAAATATTATTTGATAATGATGGTTCGAATGGGGGAGAATCATTTCAAAACAAAAGATTTAAACACAAAAGAGAATCTTCAACAAAAAGGATTTTTCCAGCTGGTAGATCAGAATTTGGTTGCCTGAGCAGTAATTAGTAAAACAATTACCTGGAAGTTTAATAGAAAAGGTAAAAGTCAGTTATTTTGTTTTCTAATCGCCAACAGTTTATTAGTAAAAATGAATTTTAACCAAATTCTGTTTTTACATGATATATACGTTCTTGAAGAATTTGGGTAGAAATGCATTATATATATGGAAATATAGAAGATTGATTCGAAAACTTAAATTATCAGCAAAAATAATACAATAAACGATGTGAACATTCTTTTTATAATTTTATCTTTTTCTGTACAACACATTTATCTTGATTGTATGTGTGACTAACAAGTAATAAACAAAATTCTATAAGAACAATTTCATTCGAGAAATAAATTATTAAATATACGCACAAGTTATGATTGATTTAAGTACAACAAAAACAATAGTACTATTTCATCAATTCTTGCTACTGTATTTCCTGTTCCTAAGAGACATGTTATTATACGCTTTTAGGTTCATATGAAGAACAAATTTATTTCATTCCGTACATGTGTAGATAGCGACTGCGTTATAAATGAGTTAATGCATAAGCTGTGCATTTGATTTTCTTTTTGAATAAAGCTGCTTTTAATTTATAAGAAAGTTCAAATTAATCTTATACAAATTCAATTTATTTTTAAAGGCGGGGGGAGGGGGGGGGGAGGTCGATCATGTTGAATGGAAACAAAAATGTAAAACACAAGACTTTTTTTTTTCTTTTTTTTTTTTTACATTGCGCAAAACAACAGAATTATATTGTATTAGTAGGAGTATTGTATTACCCTCTTCATATGCTTTTAAAAAGTCTTTCTGAAAGTTGTACGTAATTGACAAATATTGAATTATTTCCCAATTACATCTATTTTGAGAACGTGAAATATTATTCCTTTTGAGTTCCAACTTGTTAAAGGGACATTATCAGTCACTATTTTTGTCATCGCATGAATATCAAATGCATAATATCATTCAAAAAGTGAAAAATGAACCCCTGTCTATTAAGTGAGTGAAACCAAGATTATCTCTCCCATATTGAATCAAGTATTGAAAATGGGAATAACAAACGAAAACTACTTGCTACGTATGAATTATTGCACACTTTAAATTACTGAGCTGCCAATTCCCCAGATTTTTTAATACCAGTATTTTCATATACATGGTGGCCGCCGAAAAGGGAATTTTTCAGGGAAAATATCAGTATTTTCTTATAGAAAAATTTCATATTATAATAGAAATATTTAATCGTGCGTTTAAATAGGGCAATTTTTTCTATAAGGAAATACTGGTATTTTCCCTGAAAAAAATTCCCTGATCTGTGCCCCCCCTCCCCCCCCCCCCCCCCCTGCGTATAGAAAATTTTGATTTATTTAATTGGAGAATTCTGAGATTAAATAAAGCAAAAGTTTATATAAAAATACTGGTATTCGAAAATCCGGAGAGTTAACAGCTCTGCAATTACATACATAAAATATTTATTTGATACATAAAAATGTTTAGATAAACATATTTTTTTATTTTTTAATGTAATGCTTAAAAATAAACGTAATAAATATAATAAGAAAATGAAATTTTACAGCTTTTTTTTTTTTCACCAAAATTATAAAAGCAAAATTTTGTTCAAAAATTCTGGTACAAATCGTGACTAAAATTAAGTGGTATGAAAAACCGCTCTTCAAGAGGTTAATAAAAATATTAATGTGTTTATTTTTATTTCTTATTTTATTTATTTATTTAGTGTTTGGGATTCAGTTTTGAAAATGAATTAAAAGTGATTTAAAAATAATCAGTCATAGACGGTGATACATTTAAAAATATTTCTATTCATGCTTATTGCAAATTAGGGAACATTTATTAATTACGTCACATTTCGAGAGAGCGAACGAATCTACAAAATGTGCCACGGTGTGATTGGACGAAGGAGTTAGTTTAACACGTTGTGACGTCCCATCTAAATTAAATATTCAAACAATAAGTTATATTTGCAAGTAGCATAATAAATTTCATTAAAAATATGCATTTTTACACATAAAAATTTCAGACTTTTTCAAAAGTTTACTTTAATTTGTTACATATTGTTGAAAATAAATCCGAAAGTAATCTCTGCAATTGATCATCAAAAGTGAAAGAATGAGACTTTGAACTCTTAATTAGCTTTATGAATGAACAGACCCCAGATCCGGGAAGTGACCGGGGAGTGAAATCACGTGCAATCGATAGGTTTTTACTATCACGTCAGACAAGTGAAGGAGTGAACTTTATGATTTCCAGTGATACAAAAAAAAAAAAAAAAAAAATGACATAAGATTTCTCCAATCAAAGGCCTTAGTGGTGTCATTTAAAGAACTCTAAAAAAGTCTTTTTCATTTCATTCATTCGGATTTTTGTTTCTTACGCGTTACAGATGCAAAAATGTATTTTGCTCTTTCCTAAATGTTTAAAAGTAAATGCTTAATATTAATTATAACTGCAATTGTAACTTTCATATACATAATTAACTTTTAAAATCGACAAATTTAGTGATTAATTATTTAAATTACTAACACCATTTTTTTACCACTTAGAAAAAAATAATACAGAAACCTACAATGATAATAAAAAGCATTACAAATCAACCTTATGGATACACTTTTGGAATAATTCATAAATAAGGATAAAAATGTCTCTTGCCAACATCTCTCGAATAACCTGAAAAAAATGAGGCCTGGACCGAATGCTGAAAATGAAGGTAAGCAAATTTATCTTACCTATTTATTATTTGAAAATATAGACCCTTAACTATAAAAGCTGCGCAATCAAACTCACTTCCTTACTATCAGATATTCTTACAGAAATCAAGAAATAAAACGCGTACAAGCTTTGGGAATTTCAAGGAATTTGACACCACTATTTCTTAATAGAAAATTTCTATTTAATATTCAAACAGCAGACTTTTTAATCGTCTCGTTTAATTGTGGCATTTGTAATATATTTCTGCGATTAAATAGGACGAAAAAAATCTATAAAAAAATTGTGATAAAACTGCGTGCTCACTGTAAACAGTGTAATGATTCTAATGTTGTTTTAATCAAAATTTATACTAAATTACCAGGTGTAGAAGATGGGACGTCAATACAGGGGTGGGGGATGTCACTCGAACATGTCAACGTGTTAAGTAGAGGATGGAAGGGATTAAAAACCATAAAATTTGCCTGACTTAGTTAATGAATGAGTTTGAGTTCTTACTTTGATTAAAATTTTTAAAATGGATTTTTGTAAGCCTGAATTTCACAGTAAAAGTTCTTTCAGTTGATTTTTTAATAGAGTGCAACTGATGTACGCTAATGGCGCCCGGTGCATGTAAAATCCGTCGTGGGTGTAAAGTCTTCCAAGTTACCTGTGAATTATACCTCTGGGGGTGCCTGTACTCAGGTGAAGGTCTCGTCGCCAGATCAAGGTTCTAAATTACGAGACCAACTCGAGTCAACTCATATTATGTTATTAGATATCTAAATTAATGCTTAAATTTTCTTCTGTTGATGACGTTCAAATAAAGAGTAAAATAAGGATTATAATTTAACGCAAAATATCAGAAAAGTTCAATAAAAAAAATAATAAACACAGACGTAACCACAAAACGTGTGAAAAATATATATTATTTATAAATAATAATGTACTTCAGACTCTTTGGATAGCCTTTTTTTTATATATATATATAAACCAGTTTTGCAATATGTACAATATCATTATAGCTTTTTTTTTTTTTCTGTTTTTAAAAAAAATCAGTGTTTTGTTGTTGTTGTGATGGTTCTTGTTCTTTTTTTCTCGTATTTCAAGTATCTTCCCTCTTCCTTTCAAATACGGAACATTTTAAATCTGACCTGAAAAGCATTTTAAAATTGAGTTTTAAAGCGCAGATGGATAGACAGACAAACCAGCTGTTAAACTTTTTTCAACAGTTTGGATGCAATTTAGAAGAAAGAAGACTGTAGATGTCTCCACTATGTGTGATTACGTCACAATTACTTCACTTGTAAAAATATACTCTATAGATAACATAACCGAATACTCTATTTCATACTAGCACAAGCCCGATCAAACGAAAGTATGGCCTAAGGCCCTGGAATAGTTTGGGAGGGACACCTATAAATTCGCTATAAAAATTCATATATTTACAAATTGGTTGCTGTTTTCGTAGGAATGACAGTCCAACATGGATAATTACACAGCGTCCTAACGTAGTACTCAAGTTACATTATTGAAGTTACTCTTGCAGGTAAATAATGTGTGAAGTCAGGAATTTCTTCACTACGCTTCATTTTTTTAGTTCCAAATATCGCAGAAAGATGGCGCTGCGCTTTCGCAAACTGTTAAAACACTCAAATAAACATATAAAATTGGTTAAAAATCCACTCTATTTTTAACCTTCATTATGTTTAGCTTTTAAACCCCTCAGAACCCCCAAAAAATTCATTATTTTTGCAAGATTATTTTGAGCAGTATTACAGACTGAGACATTGCAGTGACATACAGATACAGTGCATATTGACCGAAATGAAGAACAGCCCACAGATGATAATTCCCTCCAAAGTGCAACAAGGATGAGCTCAAAGGAAAAGAAGTTTTGAAGAGAAAGAGATCGAGAGAGTTTTAAAAGTCCATTCATGCATTTAAAATTATTAATGCATTTCTATAGAGTAGATATTTCAAGTACCCCTTTCCCACCCCCTTTCCTACTTTACAAGTATAGATCATATTATATCTTACCTGAAAGCTATTCTCAAAGGTTTTTTTTTATTATTATTTTAAATTTCCTGCTTTCTTGGAATTTTACAACTCAGCTGTACAGTCAGACAAAACGACTTTATAAGCTCTTAAAAGACTATGGATGTCTCTCTGCTCTATGTAAAAGTGACGTCAGGTGTATAACACACTCTAACCCAATACTCTCTTTCACACAAGCAGTATCATAGCGACAAAAAAAAAAAAAAAAAAATCCCTTCAGCACACTATAAAAGGGAGCTTCAACTCTTCTACCCATCGAATAGTCAAGTAGCTATTCTCTTCTTTCGTAACTTTAACTGAAAAGCATACATGCGTTCGTTCACTTTCTTTCTTCCAATCTCTCTTGTGCATCAAACGCACATCCCTAGACACGACCGAGTGTCTTTTCCTTCGTCAAAAGCCGCAGCTGTGTTGACAAACCCGCTTTCTTGCCGTTCAGCGTAAATATTTAAACAGCGCAGCTCCAGCCTGTGCGATAGATATCGCACTATATGATATAAAGGGACATGTCAATTTCATTCAAGAAACTCGGTTACGGGAATCTATTTTTCCAGATCTGCAGTTGCTACTTTTTTTTTTGTCTTTAATGGCTGATATATCAAGATGGATGAGAAAATTGTGATTGGAGAGATAACAAGGAAGAATAATGATTCGATGCACATAACCTGTGCCACATTTTTCAGATTGGCGTGTGCATCAGAATGTTTACTTTAGTTACCATTTAATTTTAAGCTGAAGTATGATGCGTATAATAATAATAAAAAAAGCTACTATGAAAAAGACATTTTTAAGTAAAATGATTTTACTTATTTAATAGTCATAACCACGGGCGCCAAACCGGCAAGGCAGACTACCACGTCAAGGATTTTCGAATTAAATTATCTAAATCTTCATCTTCTCTGGTGATTTTGAAATTAATAATAATAATAATAATAAAACATATTATTCTGAAACGACTTAAAATAATTAAAAAGTATTTTTTTTCTTTTTATTTTAATCACAAAAATGTTCTGCCCGTCCAAAAACCCTTATGAAAGATAATATTTAGTTCTGTTTTCTTCTTACATATGTTTAATGCGAATAATAAGAATTTATAATGAAGGTGTTCGAACAAGTTTATATATCCTTCTATATTAAAAAAAAGTAATCTGGAACTGAGACAAAAACGATTTAGAAATGGACCAATCAAATTTTGCGTAGATATTCCGGGTTATTCTCATCGCTTTTTTACTAGGGACTTTTTTGAGGAGCTATTACTTTTTTTTTCTAGCCATGCGAAATATAACAAGCTTTCAGAAAATAAAAAAATTATCACGGTCGGACAATAAAAACTCAAAAAATTCTTAAAAAACGAGTAAAAAATCTTTTATTGAAAAAGTCATTTTTTTATATTGTTGCTAATTTCTAAATAAACGCAAAGGATTATGTTTTATCTCAAATAAAAAATGTATTTGCGCGAGACTATTAAAAACAAGAATGAAAGTTTAAAGTAATAATTAAATGATCACGTGTTGAAAGCAGGAAATAAAGAAAATTGCGTCATAAAAATTGTGTTTACACATGAATATTAAAAATAAAAAGATGAATTAAATGAAAAAGCATTATAACCAGTTAAATGAAAAAGCATTATAACCTGATTACAGAAGATAGTCGCCGTTCGTGATATCATCATCATCATCCTTTTAAAACAGGATACACTACCAGGTTTTAAGAGGCTATGAAATCAGAACGGGGGTTGGTGAGCGTAGCGAGCAGGGCCCCCTAGTATTTTTAAAAAGTAATTATATTAATTCTGCTGAGATATACCCAGCAAGTTTAGCAGTTCTGTGCTGCCCCCGGGTTCATGGGAAAAGGAATTTCTTTTGTTACAAATTTTACTATTTCTCGCAAGAATATAAGGAATAGCATGGTAGTTCCATTTGACTAAAGATCAAACGAGTTCCGCTCAAGGTGTTTGGGGCGACAGCTGGCTGAGTGTATCCTATTGACCAAGAAAGGTATAAGAATAAAGGAATGAAAAGACGCTGGGAGATATGCAACTGCTGCGCACGGTGGTCATTTAGGGTTTTAAAAGGTAGGGTATTTTCTGTAAAGAAAAGGAATTCGAATGCACGACTTCACGTAAATTGAATAAGTACGTCCAGTAAGTTTTGTGTTCTATTGACCAGAAAAGGTATAGAGAATAAAAGAGACGAAAGGCGTTCAGAGACTTGCAGCTGGATGAAATAGTGATGCAAAAGGGGATGCCGCCTCTAGAAATAAGCTTTTCTATAAGATCAAAGAAACCGTCAAAGTTATGGCTTTAACACCTGATATCTTGGCCAGAGAGGGGGAAGTATTTAATGTATCCAAAATTATGGTAATGTAAAGCGAAATATGTTTATAGGAAAATCCAGTAAAATGCTGTCTTTAAATGGGGATCAGGATGAGAAAAAAGGATTGGACGACGAGATTTAGGGGAGAAAAAAGGGCGTAAGAATTACTAAATAGTTAAGTAAGAAAAAGGAGATGACCAGGGGCAAAAAGGGAATTTGGTGAGAGAGAAAAAAAGTTCTCAGAAAGATGATCTTGGAGTAGTGTCCTCAGGGTATTTGTAACCCGTGATTGTTAGGTGAAAATTATAAGTTTTTTTTTGTTGTGTGAAACCGCCAACCGCCAATATCAGGAATTGGATTTTGGACCCCCTAGATGATGATGATGTCTACCAGATGTATAAGGGGTAAGCAGGCTTTTAATTCCGAGCAAATTTCTGTATTATATTTAATTATTTAAACTGATATTAATTACGCGATGAGGCATTCTCGGTGGTAAATATATTATTAAAACATACGGTCGAGTTTACTGTTAAGTACGTTAAACTATGCATAATGATTTACACTTATGTATTTAAATATGTTAATCTTTTAAAATAAATTCAATTTAATCAATTTCAGTTTGCTTTTATTTAAATGTTTCTTTCTTGTATATTAGATCTCGAGTATGCTCCTGAATCTGGGATCACTTTACGTGAAACATACGGCCTAATTAGTTTCAATGTAATTTAAATATATGAATTCAATATAAGATGAGGAAAACAGAAGGAGCGTACCCGAGCAATGGTTCCCGTGACAGTGTGCTTTAAGCACTATTTATTTAATAATTTGCAAACTGAAATTTTCTTTAAACTTAGCAAATTAAATAAAGTAAAATAAAATTTAAATACGTAACTCCCTTTTCACAAACTAATGGAAATTGTAAAAATAAAAGGGTTCAATGAATAATGAAAATAAATAGATAAAATAAAATAAATAAATTAAGGATTTGTAATTTTAAGAGAATTTAAAAAAAAAAAAAAAAAAAAAAAATTGAAGAATGCCATCTGTACTTGATGCTGTACGTTATTTTACTTCATTCAAGCAATGATTCTACACGCTTTATAAGTAATTTAATAAGGGAGTAATAATAGTGATATACATACTCTAAGAGTTCATGCATACAATTTCAAGCAATGGTTCAAATACATTATAATGATGTATGTTACTTATAAAGAATTGACGTATATTTTATTCCTGAAGTATTCTTTAAAATACGCAAAATACATATATGTCATGAAAAGAACATAAGATGTTTACAGGAAAAGAACTGATTGTTAAGAATTATTTCATACTTAATAACATTTAAGATCATTTATTATTAATTCTTACCAAATTTTTATTCGGAAATAACTATATTTTGAAATATTTTCTTCTATATTTAAACATATTACAAATTTCTTTTTTTTCTTCCGAAAATTATTATTTACTATTAAGAAAAGAAAGAAAAGTTATTGAGATATAACTATATTATGAAATACTTTTCCTTTTATAAATTTTCTTTCTTTTCTACACTTTGAAAAGTTGGGAAATTATTTATTACCTAATAACATTTGAAACATTTATTATTTCCTATTAAGAAAACGTGAACATTTGATTGAAACATAACTATATTGTAAAATATTTTCTTTTTATATAAATTTTCTTTCTTTTCTGCACTTTGAAAATTTGGAGAAATTATTTATTGCATAATAACATTTGAAACATTTATTATTTACTATTAAGGAAGCGTAAAAATTTATTGAGACATAACTGTATTGTAAAATATTTTCCTTTTGATAAATTTCTTTATTTCTGCACTTTGAAAATTTGGGAAAATTATTTATTACTTAATGATATTTGAAACATTTATTATTACTTATTAAGAAAATCTGAAAAATTTATTGTGAAATAACTATATTTTGAAATATTTTATTTTATATTTAAAATATATCAATATAAATTTCTTTCTTTACTGAATTTTAAGAATTTAAAAAAATATTTATATTTTAATAATATTTAAAAACATTTATATTTTATTACTAAGAAAATTTGAAAATCTTACTGAGAAATAACTGCCTTTTAAATTAACTTTTTTTTTGCATTTAAATATGTCATTATAAATTTTCTTTTCCTTTTCTGAATTTTGGAATTCGGAAAATATTTCTTACAATGAAAACGTGAAAATTTTCTTGAAAAATAATTATATTTTACAATATCTTCTTTTTATATTTAAATATATTGCATTATAATATTCCTTTTTCTTCAATTTATACCTTTGAACGTTGGAAGTTAGAAAAACATTTATTATCTAATGACATTTGTAAACATTCTTATTTATCTTCAAGAAAACGTGAAAATTTTGTGATAATAATAACAAATAAATTAAATTAAAAATAAATTATATAAAATAAATTTTTTATAAAATATAACTTTGTGAATAATGTACATTTAAATACGTCTTTATTTTATTATCAATTTATTTGACCTTGTACTTTTCTAAGCGTCATAGAGTTTGTTTTGTTTTATAATTTTCTTATAATATGAATCAGAAAGTATAATCTATTATGATACGTAAGTGAGAAAATAATCAATATTAATTTTAATTAATTTTAGAAATTACTGTCTTATTACAACTTTCTTATTACATTATATGAATTTTAAAGATGATTTCACGATGAATTAATTTATAAACTTTTACTTATACGAAAGATGGAAATTTTTTTTAAATAATCAGTATCTGGTTCCATATTTGTGTATTTGATTAATCATTTACTAGTTCGATGACTACTAATGAGATATATTTTTTTAAATTATGATATTTTCCTGATTACAATACCATGATAATTATTTTATTTTCTCCACGTTTTATCTCTACTCTTAGTCTTTTATTTATATTCTGAGATATTAATACTGATATTACTTGATATTATTACTATTATTAGATTATTATTTTACGATTATTGCAGATCAAGTAAAATTTTCCTGCGTTATTAATGCTATATTCTAATTGCAACGAATTTTAAGATATACTACTATCGTATTTTCTGGAATTTTAAGTAATTATAAAAATGTGTCTCACCGACAAAAATAAAGAAGACTCGGAGGCCCTTATTCGAAAAATTGCAGGATTTCAAAACGTAATTCCACAATTCGATAACCTTTCATCGATAACGCCGAAATTTTTCGTAGAAAATTTAGAAAATATTACTGAATTGGCTAAATGTACAAAACCCGAGAAATTACTTATAATGAGGTCGCGAATTCGTGGAGACGCACTAACTAATATAATCCATTCACCTGATTTGAATAGCGAGAAAGATTATGACGAATTTAAAAAGAAATTCTTGTCATATTTTGACACTCAATATAGTCTAAGTGCTAGACAAAAACAGTTTTCGAACTGTAAGATGCTTCCGAATGAGCAAGTTAAGACTTATGCAGCCAAAGTCAGTCTTGCAACGGAAAATTTTTTCAATTCTCCGGATTTAACAAATGATGCTATTAAAACAATTTTTGAACAAACGAAATTAGCAAAATTTATCGACGGTTTGCACGGAACATTCAAACAATCGGTAATATTAAAAGACCCTAAAACGTTCCAAAACGCAGTGGATTTTGCACAATTGTTGCAATCTAATGAAATAAATGCTGTTGATTCACCCGTCGAACAAATTGTAAATAATATGTCTACGACTACGAATAACAGTGAGATTAAAAACATTCTTGAAGCCCACGCCTTGAACACTCAGGAAATGATAAATGCTTTGAGTAAAGAAGTTGAAAGCTTAAAATTACAAACAAGGCAAGACCCGCCTCGAGCATATACCAATTATTCCGCTCGTCCTTCTTTTCAACGCGGTTCAGCATATCCACGCTATACACAAAATAGAAATTTCACTCAAAGAAATGTCCCCACCTGCAGAATATGTCACAAGTCACACTTTACTTCCGACTGTTTTTACAATCCGGCTAACAGGGACAATTTTAGAGGCAGAAATAATGGGTATAGAAGGAATGACCGAGCCTCTTATTCCTCACACAATAACAATAGAGGACGGCGTCCAAATCAACACCGTGAATATCGTGATAGTAAAACCTCGGGAAACTATTAAAGGGAACCCTCCCTCTCAATAGCCCTGGGCGAGTAGGTTCCCTGACCCACAAGAATCTTTTTAAAGGGCAGAAGAAAGCTTTTATTGAAAAGGTAAATACGCAAATGATACAGTATAATTCTTTAAAGAATGAACGAAAAAATACTTTGCCGGTAGTTAATTTAAAATTAGCGGGAATTTTAGTCAAGTCTTTGATCGACACGGGTGCATCGGCCACTCTTTTAGATAATAGAATTTTTCAACAAATAAAAAATGACGACAGAGTTAAAAAATTAAAAATCGACGCTCAAATTACATCGGTGACAGGAGGAAACTTAGAGATCACAAACTGCGTTTCATTACCCATCAATATTGGTAATAAACATTATCAGCATAAGATTTATATCGTTAACAATCCCTTATCCGATTATTACGATGCAATAATTGGTTACGATTTTTTAAAATCAAAAAAATTTACCATCTGTTTTAACACAGACACAATTAAATCAGAAAGTGCTGTTATTAACATACACGACGCACTAACAAACGGAGAAGTTAATCAGACAACTTATGCATATCTTCCGAAGAATGTTATTTTAAAAGCTGGTGAATCTAGAAATATTGAATTATCATTAAACAAAACTATAAAGAAGGGAGATTCAATTAAAATTTTTTCAAACTTAAAAAATCAAAACATTAAATTTGTTAATAATGTATGCCCGGTTACTACTGAAAGACAGATAACAGTAAATATATCTAATCTTTACGATTCTCCCATTCCCATTAATAAAAATCGGGACAATTAGCAGTAATTTCGATACAAGAAATATAGAAGTAATTCGGCAACTCAGGAAAAATGAATTAAAACCCTCTGATTTTAATTTAGAACATTTAGACGAAGTAACGAAAAATAAATTACTAGATTTACTTATGGAATTTGCTGATATATTTAGTAAGCGCTTGTATACTATAGGTAGAACTGAAGCAATACAGCCCAACCTACATGTTGACGATGATAAATTACCATCAATTAAGCCCTACCGTATACCAGAAGCGCTGCAAAACGAAGTGAATCGCCAGTTATCGGAATTAGAAGCTGCAAATATTCTCGAACGTTCCAACTCACATATTAGTTCTCCACTTATTTTAATAAAAAAGAAAAATCCAACGGGTGACCCTCTAAAACAAAAATGGCGACTTGTAGTGGATTATCGCAAATTAAACGCGCACGTAAAATACCCCAGGCATAGACTACCAATAATACAACATTTGTTAGACAGGTTAAAAAGAAAAATAATGTTTACAACCCTTGATTTAAGTAGTTCGTTCTGGCAAATACCGTTAAAAGTTAAAGATCGTGACTATACAACATTTAGCAGCCCTAAAGGGAATTTTCGTTATGTAACTACCCCTCAGGGCTTAAATGCTTCAGCAGAGGTATTCGCAGATTTAGCGGATCAAATACTGGCCCCATTATCAGATCTTGAAATTTCTAATTACATTGATGATTTTGCCATGGGATCGAACGGAGTAGACGAAATGCTCCACAAATTGAGATTACTCTTTGAAAGATTCCGGCTATTTGGAATTACAATCAACCCGGAAAAATGTTCTTTTATGTTACCCGAAATTAACTTCCTGGGACATAAATTAAACGCAGAAGGCATAAGACCGATAGAAGAAAATATAATCAAAATACGAGATTTTCCGCCACCGAATACGGTTAAAAAAATACGACGTTTTGTTGGTCTTGTTTCTTATTACAGAAAATTCATTAAAAATTTTTCGCAGTTATCCGCCCCACTCACTGACCTCACAAAAAAAAACGCACGTTTCCGCTGGACGAAAGAAGCACAAACCTCATTTGATATACTCAAAGAATGTCTTTCACGACCGCCTATACTAATTCACCCTGATTATGAGAAACAATTCGTTTTATCAGCGGACGCGTCTGACAATGTTTTGGGAGGAATGCTAGGGCAAACGGACAAAAACGGAATAATCCGCCCAATTGCCTACTTTTCAAAGAAACTTAACTCAACACAAAAGAGATATACTATCTTAGAAAAAGAACTTATGTCTATTGTTTGTTGTGTTTCTACTTTTAAACATTACCTGTACGGAAGACATTTTCTTATACGTTGCGATAACAAAAGTTTAACCGAAATGTCTAAATTAGAATGTCCGGGGAATCGCGTCGCCAGATGGTTCACGTTCCTCGCTGATTATAATTACACCTTCGAACATATATCTTCATCAGAAAATATTGTCGCTGATATACTCTCGCGTGATTATTTTGATAATTCAGTAATAGAAACAAAAACTGTTACCCTACCTAAGTACGCTAATGCCAATACACACGAAACAAAACCGAAAGAAAACATAAAAACTTTAGCAAGTACAAGCACCGATAATGTTAAACACGTAAATACAATGAATTGCGGCGGCGAAACTCAAACCAACACAGATCAGTTTATTGAAAATGGCACAGGCTTAGAGAACCTAGGAAATTCGTGTTTTATGAATGTTGTACTGCAATGTCTTATGTATTTGTCTCCATTGACAGATTATTTATCACATGACATTATAAATTGTGAAAATACAAAATTTTGTATGATATGTTCATTAAAGAGACATCTAACTTCAGTTGTTAAAAACATAGGGAAGGTTATTCAACCACTAGAATTATACGAGAATTTAACCAAAATCTGTACACAGTTTCGAATGAATAAACAATCGGATGCACAGGAATTTCTTCTTCAGGTTATCTGTATGTTAGAAAATGTTGCTAAAAATCATACGAATGAAACTTTGAACATTACCAGCATTAATAATCCAATTACATCTTTATTTGGAGGTAATTTTCAGAGTGAGATAAAATGTTTATATTGTAATAAGAAAAGCATTACTTTTGAATTATTTAAGAATATTTCTTTAGCTATTACACAAGAAATTGATTCACTTGAAAATTCGTTACAACGTTTTACGAACGTAGAATATTTATCAGATAATTATCGCTGTGTTAATTGTAAACTAACTGGTAAAGCAAATAAAGTTACGTCTATTTCAAAAAATCCCAAAATATTAACGATTCATTTCAATAGATTCAAATTTTCGAATTCGCAAACAAATAAAATAACAACATTTGTACCTTATCCTGAGAAATTAAATATTCGACCTTACATGACTAGTAAGAAGAGTGATAAGCCACTATGGTATTCTCTCAATGCAGTTATTGTTCACGACAGTGAAATAACGGAAAACGGACATTACTATTGTTATAATAAGGATAAATACGGCGATTGGTATATATTGGATGATGAAAAAGTCGAAAAAGTAACGATAGAAGACGTTCTTAATAAGCAAGCGTACATTCTTTTTTATGTAGACATGGAAAATAATACAAAAACTTATAAATCGGAACTATTCAACGTAAATGCCATTCAAATCGACCTTCCCACGATTGAAGATATTAAATTAGCCCAGGGCGAAGATAAAAAACTTTCATTAATTATTTCAACGTTGAGAAATCCATCTAAAGGTGATTCTCAAAATTTTACCGATTATTTCATACGTGATGGCTTACTGTTACATAAAGCTTCAATACCACGAATTCGGAAATCCACAAAAGTAGAACAAATAGTTGTTCCAGATAAATTTAAACCACATATTCTAACTGCAAACCATTTGGCGCATTTCGGAGTTCTAAAAACTTATCATGCTATACGTGAAAAATACTTTTGGCAACATATGTATTCCGATACAAAACACTTTGTTAATTCTTGTAAACAGTGTGCCGCATTTAGGTCACCAAATAAGTTATTTCCTGTTCCATTAGAACGACACTATCTCCCATCAAGAGTTAACGAATTCATTAGCGGTGATTACATTGGGCCTTTCCACAAAACTGATAAAGGAAACCAATATATCCTAACATTCATAGATCATTTTTCTAAATTTATTAAACTTTATGCTGTACCGAACACTACAACACGTTACACCGCTGACTGCGTCTTAGCATACATTTGTACTTATGGAATTCCCGCGAGATATCTCACTGATAACGCCTCGTGCTTTACATCCGAAGTATTTAAGTACTTATGTGAGAAATTTAGCGTAACTAAATTAACTACATCACCTCAACATCCATCTGGAAATGGATCAGCGGAGGCAATAAACAAAAATATAAAAAAATCACTCGCAATTTTTGCTGAAGAGACATCACAATGGGACGATTTTATCGACTACTACGCCTTAATATATAACAATACGGTACATTCCGCAACTAACGAAAAACCGGCGTTTATACAATTGGGATTCGAACCGATTTTACCGACAGATATACTTAATGAAAGACGCCCAGTTGAACATGTATCACATGCAGATTTCGTAGCTAAAAAAGCATCTCAATTAAATTACGTAAATCGAAAAGTTAAAGAAAATATCTTGAGGGCAACCACTAAACAGGAAAATTACCAACATCAATTTTCTAGGTACCGTAAATTTTCTCCTGGTGATTTAGTATTTTTAAATAATAGAAGCACGGACAGGAATAAATTAACGACTAAACGGCGTTTAAACGTTGGTCCCTATGAAGTAAAAAAGGCTCACAATAAAGTCGATTTCACAATCATAGACCCATCGAATCCTTCGGCTCGAAGTACAAAGGTCCATGCACAAAGACTTATTCCTTTCACTGCGAGAAAACCAGAACTGGACTTATTCCATTCTTTAGTGCAAAAACAGCATTGTGAAATACCCCCACAAAATAAAAAGACACATGCTATCTTCGACGACACCCCAGACATAGAAATCTTATGGCCTGCCCCAAGCACAATTAATGCTGAACCACAACACAACGCAGGTGAAGAAATCGTATCATATTCACCCTCAGGTGAAACACTTACAGAAGACAACAATGATGACAGTATGAATAGCATTTCCCAGGTACCAGATACCACTCTCGCTTCAGGCGATGATAGCAATGAAACTATTATATACGATCCAGTAAGGGATGCCACGCACACTTCCCAAACATATCCTTATGACTTGAGACAAATACAGCCCCGCTATGACCCTCAGCGTTTTCTTCAATGGGCCTTAGACATCACGAAATAGTGACTAACTTTCCATCCTTATTGTTAAGCATTTGTTACTATACGTGTTAAGAAAGAGAAAAAGAGAGAGAGAGAGAGAATGAGGCCTACAATTTTCCTTTTACTTTTCTGAGTTAAGAAATGTTAAGATAGTATTTTATTCGAACGTAGGGGACAAACATTAAAATGTACATATTCGAGCGTTTATCACTACTATGTGATTTGAAATTTGGTTTTATTTTAATGTAATTTTTTTAGCTAACTATAATCGAGGAGTTATATTTATCATGTAATTCATCATATGATTCTGGATCTTTATTTAATACTTTTTCGTTATTTATCTATAATTTAGCAAAATTATTTTATTTATGAACTATGCCACGATACTCCTTAAGGCATTATATTTCTTACATTTGTACATATTCTAGTGTATCATTTTAGAGTTTGAATCTAAATTTCATTATTTACTGCATTAATCACTTTGCTATCAATTTTGGAATTATACTTTATTTACAGTTAAGGTATAATACTCATTTAGCGCATAGTACTTATCATGTATAAACGGTCAATGTACTTACTTATTTATATTAATTTACAATCCAAATGTACGTTTTATATTACTGAGGAAATTAGCTAATTGACTAATTTTTTTTATTCATGTCTTGAATTTAGTTACTGTACGTCAAAATAAATTCATTATGTTATCTCGTATAGACATATGTACATATTTTAGTATTATTTTAGACTTATTGTATTTTATTCAAGTGATTTAATTAAGTAATTCATTATAGTTTTGAGAATTGCATTTGAATATTAGGAAACATATGATACTTATCTTATACATTATATTATTCCATACCGACATTGTGTGTATGAATTTTACTATAGTATGTTACAAGTTCAATTTTAAGATTCTAATGTATTAATTAGCTAATTAACTACTAATTTTTTTTTTTTTTTTTTAGGGCGTTGCAGCAGAAAAGAAAAAAAGTCCTTCCGGCCTGTACTGGGAGGAAAAGGTAGCTTTCCCATATCTTCGTTTTAAAATTTTAGCTAATGTTACACGAAAACAGCAAGTTAAAATGCAAAGAAAACGTTTACAAAAGATTCGTTAATACTGAATTTGAATAAGAAATTCGCCAAATTATTGAGCAATAGCCAAATTGGCTTCATTTATGAAGACTTATTTTAGTCGCCAAATTTGGCTATATTTCGCCAAATGTCGCCAATTTCGGCGAGAATTTGGCGCTAACGGATATGAATATATAGTTTCATGCGTATGATTGGGAAAATTATTACAACAATGAAAGAAAATAATTTGGGAGTAATCGCGTTAATGTGCTGTTTTGTTTCAAAATGTCAGCCACCCTAGAATTTCAAACTGCTCTATCTCAGCCATTTTTTAAGATAGAGGTAAAACAAAAAATGCTCTGGAATCCTTATATCAAGGCCTAACACTTAATTAAAAAATAAATTTGAATTTTTAACTTTTTTGTACGTTTATTTTAGTTTTAAATTTTTAAATGGCCGCCATCTTGAAACAAAATGGCGGACCAAGCTGGCCAACGAACTCGGTCGAGACATTGGTGAGCTTAATACACACAATTAGTTTCATCAAAATTGATTTATAAATACGAGCGTTATCGTATGACATAGGTCAGATATATATATATATATATATATATATATATATATATATATATATATATATATATATATATATATATATATATATATATATATATATATAATCAACATTTGAACGGAGGGTGGTTTTGGGGTCTGGGGGTCATGATCGGTGAAAATATATCGAAATTTTCCGGAACTGCTTTCCTCCGAACGGCTGCAATAGGTAGCTTTATACTTTTTTGTATTGAAAGCTACCTAAAATTCTACTATTAGAAATTTTTAAAAAAGTATAGATTTATTGAAAGATAAACTACCTCATGTGATTTTAAAAAGGAGTAAAGAGTGTTCTGGGAAAATTTTGAAGAAGACAAAAATTTTACTCGGGCTCTAACATGTATGTATCTGAAGTTTTGCCCAAATCAGTCAAAAGCTGGAGCAACATATCCACACACACAATTTACATAGAGATAGATATTTTATAATTTATAGCAGAATGCTTGATTCAGATGCGCTCAATTCTTCGTTAACTTCTTACACTTTAAAACATTACGAAAAAATTCCCGATACAACAGAAGTGTTTATGACAATTGAGTGTAACGTAGAGCTGCCCACGATTTTAATTTAAAGAAAAAAAATTATCTTTAGAAATAATTTGGGGAAAGGCCAATGAGAGATCGTAAACACAAAGGGACTCTAAAGTTATCAAAAACGTTTCTGAAAAAGACCCCTTTTCTGCGAGTAAATTTCGCAAAAATCATTTCTGTTACTTTTGGTAATCTATTTCTTTTTTTTTTCTGGAAGGGGAGACGTAGAGGGAAGGGGGAGGCAGATTGAATTTTTCCCAGGGTTTTCTGGCGATAAGGAAAAGGTTTCCCGAATCGTGAGTGAATACAAGGATACACAAAATTTTCGTTAATGGTTTTTTCTATTACCGATCATTTTCAGCAATTGAATGGTTTGCTGCAAAAAGGAAGCAGCTCTATTTTGCACTTTTGGGAAATTGAAAAAAAAAAAACCTTTAAATATTTAAATTTTAGAGTTTCGTGAAAAGCAGTTTTTCTACTTTATTCATTAGTCTATACATCTATGAATAGGTTGCCACCAATAATATCTAAAAATGCCTTTTCTAAGCTACTTTTTTAAACAAGAAAGTGGACATCTCAAAAATATCAAAAATGGCGCTACTTACGTGTTTCAGCAAGCCCTTCAATTGTTAAAGTATATGTACGCAGAATGAAAATTCCTCTCTCGTTATGTACGTTTGAAAAATTCACAATATTTCAAAATTATTTTTGTTAACAATACTAACATTATTATTACTAATGTTGCTGTTGTTATTATTATTATTATTATTATTATTATTATTATTATTATTATTATTATTATCATCACCATCATCAGCATCATCTGTTTCTTACAAATCGTGAGGATATTCCATGCATTCATTTTACACGACGCATCATTGTCATTATTACAGTCCCTTTTACTTACAGCAATTATGAACAGAAATTCTACTAATTTGTGAATTGAAACTCTCACTAACTATATTATAGATATTTTATTATCAAATTACAAAAGAAAAGAGTTAAATTTCACTAAATCAAAAATAAAATGCTCGACAATATCCTTAAAATTAAAGTTCTTCATTTTTGATATTCTCAATAACTTTGAACATAATTTGGAATTTAATCGGAAATAAGTTCCTTTTATCTCTAATTTTTCGTTTCATACGTAACACGGGATAATTGAACTGTATCATAAAATCTACTACAATACTTTCTTCCTGGGGTATCTTGGTTTCAAAATCTATGGGCGTACTGAAACCTACTGAAATCCCAGGAGACACCTTTAAGAGAGTTGCACAAGCTTTTACAACAAAAATACCTTTCCAATTCATTATCATAAGCGAACGGCTCAGAAATCGGTTCAGCTATGATTAACAAAAGCTCCCTTAACAAAGGGATGCTAATATACTACTAATAATAAGAATCTATAATGAAGGAACAGAGGGGGGAACTGGAAATATATTAATTCGAAGCTAATAACTCCAATGTCGGCGAGTGTTTTCTGCGAATTAATTTCGGATAAACAGCTCCGCCGGGGGGAATTATAAGTCTGAAAAGCGAATAAAAATATGCAATCCCTATTTTTCCAAATTAACTGGCCTTCGAAATGACATGATATTTTTAATTTTTGAGAAGGAGAGAGATTAACAAAAGAAGACTTATTTAAATTTGAAGCCTACGAGAGATGTAGCTATAACTATTCTTTCTCATTACATTTATTTAGTCTTATTAAGTAACAGAGTTGCTTATTGTTTTCATTTACCGGGAAAATGACATGTAATTCATGATAATAGTACCCGTACCATGGAAATAAATCGCTGTTGTAACGGTTGTTGTGTTGGGCAGAAGGATGTACAAGGAGACAATTGGTGCAGTTATACCGGGACACGAAAAGACCACTTAAGACTGTTCTCACATCAAAACTGGCAATTTTCTGACACGTTTTTTTAATTCAATTTTGTTCGCAGACGCAGATGCTCGTATTCAGAAAATATGTAATCGAACTATCTTTTTCGTTTTTCGGTAAGATCAGAAGACTTTTCAGAAAATGCTGTCAGAATGGGCATTTTGAATGGAATTTCCGGACACGACAGCGCAGGAAAGATAAAAACTGCCGTCCTGAAATAATAATGGCTTATAACTCAAGATATAATTCATTTATAAAAAAAAACAGTACAATTACAAATTACTTCAATAATCATACCTGCAACTATCATGCTTGTTGTGTTTAAAAATTCGTCAGAAAATGTCTCAAAAAGTTACGGGTTGTTCAGCGAGGAAAAAAATTTTTTTTTCTAAGAATTGCTTTAAAGGATAGATTTCGTATGAAGTATTTCCATATATATAGAACATGCAGAGGGCCCATCACCGCCATCTAAAAAGACCCATATCTGTTCCGCGCCTCACAATTTTTGTGCACGACCCTGGAGTTGAGGATTAGGATTATGGAAGATTCATTATTCAGTATTATTTACATTTTTGATTTGTTGAATACCTCTGATATATTAAATGTATAGGATGATTCAAAATAGGGGTTATGGCGATTATCTCTTAAATCGTTGCTGTTATATAAATATACTTCCAATTAGAAAAAAGGTATAGAAACCATGTTCAACTTTTAGGTATGGCATTTCTTACGCAAAGGGAAGTATAAATGTACATATTTAAATGCGAAATTTAATTTTTTATACGGTCACTGGGCCTTATAATATGTAGCGTGAAACCCCCAATTATTGACACCTAACCAGAGTAACTGACACTTGAGCAAAAATCTAACTCAAATACGCATTTTGTTGTAAAATTCTGAAAAATAATGTCATCTAGTAGTAAATCAGACACATATTTTTATTTTGGAGTCAATTTATTCACCATTAGAGGGCCAAGAATATATTCAATGAGGAAGAAACTTTTGAGAACACAAAAAGTGCCATTTTGAAACAACTACCTTATTTCTAAAATTAAGGAAGTGTTTTTCTAATCTATTTGTAATGCGATCATCCTAAACATTTTTCTTAAATTTATACTAGTAGAAATTAGTTTAAAAATGCATATGATATATTAGGGCCATGATTTAAGGTTTATAGTTATTTAATTTAGCTTAATGGGGGGGGGGGGGCAGTTATTGGTTCCAAGAATTTCATTTCACCAGTCTCTCACACAGGTGTTAGTTATTGGTTATATTAAAGAAAGTTGAAATCTATTACTTGAACTGTTTAAAATTGCATAATAAAAAAATTAATTTATCTTGTAGTAAACACCGTTAAAATATAAGTTGTTTTACCACCAGATGTCAGTTCCTGGTTCATAAATGTCAGTTATTGGATATCTGCATTACTAATAATGCAGTACTAAATATTACTGCTATATACTCTTACTATATACTCTGCATTAATGATAATGCAGAGTATATAGTAATGCATGATAATGTAAAAAGTTATAGCAATAATTCAAAAATTGAGGAGGAAATCCCGTATAATCCTATGGGATGTTCTTCTCATTTTTTGAATTATTCCTGTAACTTTTTGAGTTTTCACGATATTTCACTGGTATTTTAATATGAGTTGCCCTATCGTATTGACTATCAAATCATGACAAAAAATCTTTGCTGTAGTTCGCGCATGCGCAGTTAAAATTTATTTCATAAAAAATACCTCTATCTCATCTTTCATCCAGTATTCAATATATTAATATTTTAATCACAATATACTATTTCTATGATTTTTTCTCAAGGTTCTTGGAAAGCGGTGTTAAATTCGACTGAAAACTCTGCATGCTATAAAAAAAAAAATTTGAATTTTTCACAGAAACGTTAACATTTTTACGAATATACGTGCTATGCTTACACAACTGAACACAAACGTTGAACAGGACCTACATAGTCATTTGCTACAGTGACAGATCATTTTTAGCATTTTCTGTTGCTTGGGTGATCGAAAATGTTATTTATTATTAAAATTATTATTGCCCCCCACCCCCTCCCCCCTTAATTGTCCTCGCGACAAAATCTTTGCTGAAAAACAAAAAGTCACATATGTTCTTTACATCCTAAAAGTTCAAGGGCATTCCGGGCATTTCCTCACGGGTTTCAGTAAGATATTCGACGAAACGTCTGAAATTAGTCATTGCTCCTTAATTTCTGGACACCAGTATATATAATCAAAATTTGTTTAAAATTAATTTATAATTAAGGAAAAGTTTTAAATTAATAATAATTTAATAATTTATAATTAATAAAAATTAATGAAAACATGAAGTCAAATATGTTCTTTACATCCTAAAAGTTCAAGGGCATTCCGGACATTTCCTCACGGGTAAGATATTCCATGAAACGTCTGAAATTGGTCACTGCTCCTTAATTTCTGGATACAAGTATATATAATCAAAATTTATTTAAAATTAATTTATAATTAAGTTCTAAAAATTTGAAAATATTGTATTGTCATCTGGGACACGCAATTGTCCATAATTTCCAAAATTCTAGCACAACAGGAAGTGAATGAAAATACAATATTCCAACTTTACTTACGTCAGCCAAGCTAAGTTAATAAATATAGTCAGATGTGCCAATCCCAAAACTTTCTTCTATCTCAAATACTTCAAAATTCGCTATCACAGTGCCAATAAAATCAATATTTTTCGTCATTCTGTTGTATGTCAGCTGCTTGCAAAGCGCCGGGTTACCTTCTCTGCACGAGCAGCCGATTTACAACACAACTACGAAAAATCTAGAAAATCGCACAAAAATCGCTATCTCAGCGCTCCCTTCCGTTGGAATAGTCCCAAATTCAAGTCGGACCTGCAAGCAATAATCAAAATCATTCACATAAAATTGGTTCAATTCTATGCAAACTTTATGCACTTTTCGATGATAAAATGTCACAAAAATCACTATTACAGGTCACTACAAACCTTAAAAAAAAAAAAAAAAAAAAAAAAAAAAAAAAAGGTTCAGTTCTATGCATAACGTTATACACTTTTCGATGATACAAGGAAGACAGACGACAGACATTTTGTATAAGCATTTTTTTCGGGATATCTAACCCCTAAAACGTGTACATCCGTCGAAAACCGGAAATCGAAAAAAAAATTTATTACAATACTTTCTTCTATTATAGATAGAAGAAAGTAAAAAACGTGTAATAAAATACTAAAGCTTTAGAAAATGCGTCTTTTTTTTTTTCTTCTTCTTCTTCTCTTGTCGTTGTTTAATGTTAAAAGAAAGAATAGAAGACATTTTTGTATAAAGCCTTCAATAATTTTTACTTATTTACTTACTTATCTATGATCTGATAGTTATGGAAAAGTAGATTTTTTTTAATACTTTTATGAAGCGAGTATAATATTTATTTTATAAAAATCAACGCAATTAAAAAGCTTTTTCTTGGAATTCAGCATATGTTAAAACACATTAGCGTCTATTTTATGACTGTTATAAACATATAAATCGCAAAGCGTTTTTTCTTTTTTCCCCTTACAGTATAAAAACTATATTTCAAGAAAAAAAAATTATTTTTATGCTTATTACTACCATTATAAAATCACTACTATGTCTGTCCGTCTGTCAGGGCCCTTTTTCTCGTAAACATGGGACGTGGAATTTTCAAACTTGGGAAAGTTATAAATTCTTTTTACCCACATATTTTTAGATTATTAGCCGTTCACAAATATATGCAGGAAAAATTTAGGGGGCTAATTAAGTTACTTGGGGGGGGGGGGGAAATAATGTTAACGTTTTTTTTTTTTTTTTTTTTTTTTTTTTTTTTGTATACCGTGTGAAAGATCTCGTAATACCGAACTCAAAAAAAAAAATTGTTTTAATTTTAGGTATTATATTTTCAAAAATATCGTGGAAAATGCACTGCAAAAATATGTCTCCCCTCCCCCTCCCCCTCCCCTTCCCAACCCCAACCCATCTATTCCCGAATCTACTGAAATTAAAATTATGAAAAAGTTAGGAGTAGTTGAATTTTATTTAAACCTTGCAGGAAAACTATAGAGATTTTCCTAGGTAACATAGTTTTTGAGAAAAACGCATTTTTCTGTTACACACAAACTTTACTTTTCGGGCGGTGAGCGGGGGTGTTGACGAGCGCTCGAGGTATCTATTGACGCAGAATCATCCAAGGATATTTAATAATGATTTTCGAAAAAAAGATTGTCGGTAATTAGCCGAGATATTAATTATAAGTTAATCGAAAAAAATATTTTTATCTATCGTGTAGGGTTTTGTTCAAAAGATCTCGTAACATCAAACTCAAAAATATATTTGTTTTAATTTTAGGTAGTATATTTTCAGAGATACAGTTGAAAGTACTGGAAAAATGGAAACTGGACCCCCCCCCCCCTCTCTACTATTTCCGAATCTACTGAAACTAAAATTGTGAAAAAATTAAGGGTACTAGGAGTTTATTAATTAATAAATTCAATGTACGGAACCCTTTGAGCAGGAGTGATACTCGCACTTGACCGATTTATTTCTTAATGCATTAGCAATAATCATTCCTTTATTTTATTTTATTTTTCGCAATTATTCAGTCACTTATTTATTTAGCTTTTTTTTACTTTTCTGGTACGGGTCTCCCTTTAAGGTTTCTTAATCCAGAATTATTGGCATTAAGTTATAATCTAGAGTCACGTGCTTAATTACGTTCAAATGACTGCTAATCTCAAACATCATAATGCAGTGATGTAATTGTAAAATCCCTGATTCACAAGTTTTACTTCCGGTGTTGAAGTAAACATTTTTTTTTTTTTTTTTTTTTTTTAGATAAAAATCAAAGGGTTCTGGGATTATCAACTTGTTGCGCAACGTACAGTCTTGATAAAATTAATTAATTAAAATAAACGCTCCCTAACTACTTTCGCTACAAATAACATAAGAAAATAAAGTCGATACAATTCGACTGAGAATACAGTCTATTTTTATGTCATAAATTATTTTATTATTATTATTATTATTATTATTATTATTATTATTATTATTATTTAGATGCTATCGTCACATTAAATAGAACTTTTTTTTTTTCAACAATAGTCTCAAAATTTCATACAGTAAAATTATTCTACACATTTCCATCAGTCTAAATAAAAATTCCATCAATTTTTTTAATTCCGATTCCATGGGTTTTTCCTCTAAATTAAAATTTGATCCTTATATCGAGGATTCATAACAATAAAATTTCCAACACACGGGACAGCATAAAAATACTAGTTATACATTTTTAAAATGTATTAACTAATAATTAGATAAAATCTGTCACTTTTTCATTCTCTATCCCGTATTATGTTTATGGCGTTTTTAAGGATAATTAACTAATCAAACACAAGAACATTTTTTTTTTTTCTTTAACATGCTTAAAAATAAATAAATAAAAGTTTTCGATTCGAACGAAGTGAAAATTTTCATGGATTCATATTTTTTTCAAATATTATGAGTTCTTATTTCATATCATATCATTATGGGAATTATTAATTATGGGAAAGATTATGGGAAGACTAAATCACGCGGGTTTCTTAACCCCTTGAGGGGCACCGGTATATAATATATACCACTTTTTAATATATAACTATGCCACCAGTATTATTAAATAAAAATATTTGTTATTGTTTTTTGCAGATTGAGAAGGTAAAAATTCATTATTTAAATTTACTGGTGTCAAAACATCGCAAAATTTAGCATTTTTAGACCACGTGCTTGCCCTCCAAGGGGTTAAATACGTTCATACAAAAAATCAAAAATATGTGTTTCACTCTTTAAATTGGAAAAAAAGGGCTACTTCTCCGAACCAAACATTTATGATAAAAAGAAAAAAATACTGGAAAGTTATTATGTCTGTTTAATAATGTTGTAATACAACATTTTCCAACCATCTTCGAAAATTCTCCCACAGCTCTTATGTCATATTATTAGTACGTAAAATAATTAATTATATATATTCGTTAAATTTAAGTAAATCTTATTTTTGCCATTTGGATAGCTACTTTTAATTTTAAAAAATTAAACAGTAATTTTTTCCCCAAAATTAAAATAATCGGACTCGACAGGGTTCGAATAATTAACTTTTTATGTCGATTAACATCTATATTGTAGCTCTTTTGAATGGTAAATGGAAAAACATACAATTTATGTTTATTTTAACCACATTGCATTAAAATCAACATACTTCTGAATTTTAAAAAAAAGAAAAAAATCCTTATCATTTGACTGACCAAAGTCAGTTCTCTATAATTTTGCTATTTATTCTATAAAGTCTACCCTACCATACAATCAACGACACTATAGCTACAGAATATGAAAATTATTATAGTAATTCTGAGTGCCAAGAGATGGCTCTGTTAGTCAACTAAAAGATTTCTTTCCAAGTATATATTGTAATGTAATCATGATTTGTGTGAGTGTGTGTGTCAGGGCAGTAAATAGAGAGGGGGGAGGGGGTGGAGGGGTGACCCCCTACCTAATGCAGTGATGTAATTGTAAGAAAGGGGAGGGAGCTCAACTTCTTGAGCCCCCTCTAGACTTCACTATCTTTCAATACTAGTTTCATCTATATTACATTCTTTTTTTTTTTTTTTTTCTTGTAATCAAAAGTTTTATGACAGTGTAGGGGGGGGGGGGGAGAATTACTTTCTAATTCTGTTTATTATTGTAGCGTGATAAAGACAAGCTGTGAATTTGCCAAACCAAAAAATTTCATAACCCACTCTGATTTAGCTAACTGGTTACGGCCCTTGATGTGAGTGAATGAATTACTGAACATGTGAGTGAATTACTTTCTACTTGTGTTTATTATTGTAGAATGATAAAGACAAGCTGTGAATGAATTACTGAACATGTGAGTGAATTACTTTCTACTTGTGTTTATTATTGTAGAGTGATAAAGACAGGCTGTGAATGAATTACTGAACATGTGAGTGAATTACTTTCTTACTTATGTTTATTATTGCAGAGTGATAAAGACAAGCTGTGAATTAGCCAAACCAAAAAATTTCATAAGCCACTCTGATTTGGCCAACTGGTTACGGCCTTTGATGTGAGTGAATGAATTACTGAACATGTGAGTGAATTACTTTCTACTTGTGTTTATTATTGTAGAATGATAAAGACAAGCTGTGAATGAATTACTGAACATGTTAGTGAATTACTTTCTACTCGTGTTTATTATTGTAGAGTGATAAAGACAAGCTGTGAATGAATTACTGAACATGTGAGTGAATTACTTTCTTACTTATGTTTATTATTGCAGAGTGATTAAGACAAGCTGTGAATTAGCCAAACCAAAAAATTTCATAAGCCACTCTGATTTGGCCAACTGGTTACGGCCCTTGATGTGAGTGAACACAATATCTCTCTCCCAAATGGTACTTCCGATTGAGCTCCCGTTTGGCGAATATGTTCTAAACCACTGTCGCAATAACTGTATAAATTTTCGTACTAATCTGCCCTCGGATTAGGTATTTAATCCCTTTTTAAACCATTTTTGAAACATGTTCCGACCGATTCCATAGTGAAAATCACCAAGGAAATGTGACACAGTAGAAGGGATAAATATTGAGACGATGTCTCCATTTCCAGCATTCGAATCCGGATACATTTGCCTCAAATTTTTTTTTTTTTTTTTCTGCACGCGTACAGGTTTGAAAAGAATATTCAGAATATTCACACTTGCATATTCATTAACGTCTGCAAATTTCACTAGGAATACAAAATCCTCACAATAAAATTTACTTTACTAAAGGTTATTTCAGGAAATATTTCACTATGAATTATCAGAGAGAATAAGTATTATCATTGATTTTAAATGTAAGAAAGGATAAAAGCAACATTGGATAGTAAAAGTGAAGTACATTCTTGATATTTTAATGGAAATAACTTACCATCCTGACTTGCAGAAAATCCAATTTGATATATGAACGAAGAAAAGGATAAAACGCAATTTCTTAATTTTTTTTTAAAGTAAATTTAACAGGAGTGCTGACTAATGAGATTCTAATTTAGATAAGATGTTTATAAATTGCTTTCCTGTAGATAAAATTATGCTATAATAATTTAGATGTACTAAAAGTTGCTTTATTATTAGCATCAAGGTGTTTGAAATATTACAAGAAATACATAAAGCTGTTAAATTTTTAAACACTAAATAATAAAACATCAATTTGTGTTTAATTATTTTTTCATTTTAAAATTTTAAATATATATAATAAAAAATTATTTTCTTTTTTGGGGAAATAAAAAGTTGATATTCGTCTTTCAGTTATTCGGACAAATCACTATTCTTCACAAGCACTTTGGCTTACATTGGGGGGGGGGGGGAGGGGGAGTCATTACATGGTATTATGGTGTAGCCCAAATTACTTTGTGTATTTTACCAAGTGCCTTGTTGTCTCCTTATTAGTTATTTTTATTATTATTATTCGTGTTTTGTGTTAATGTTGGAAGCAAGGTTTTTTTTTTTTTGTTTGTTTTTTTTTTAAACCAGCCAAACATTTTTAATTTTATTATAATTTATAATAGTTTTTCCAACATTATAACAGACTTATCTGATCAAGCATAAATCACATACGTTTTCTCTCCTCCTGGCCAATTGAAGCAATTATATATATATATATATATATATATATATATATATATCTGTGTGTGTGTGTGTGTGTGTGTGTGTGTGTGTGTGTGTGTGTGTGTGTGTGTGTGTGGTGTGTGATATGTGTATGTGTGTGCATTGCAGATATCACAGGTTATAATCGTTTTAATAATTTATTTTTTTAGCATCAGTTTTAAAACATTACTACAGAAAGATTGGGCTACAAATATAATCGACAAGCAAATAGATTTAATTAAATCGAATCGCATTTAAACAGTAGGGGTACATGTTCGTTTCTTCTTAAATCTCGACCCTCCCACTTCTCTAATTCTATTCGGAAAGATATAAAGAGCTCCCCTACTGAGCCATCAAGCAACCTCCCTCCCTAATATGAAATGAAAACATCCGTCTGCAATATAACTCCCTTATAATGGTGACTGACCGAATCGGGTTAGGAAGGGAGGTTGAGAGACGGTCAAAATTCTCTTACGAAACTTTCTCTCAGATATTTGATGGATTTTACACGAAAACATCATTTCTGAAATTCAGTCGTGACTCAGATGACTTCCTCATTAATCATTTTTGATTATTATGTTTCTAACTAAAAACTTTTCTTAGAAATATAGAGGCTTGCATATATATTTTGAACGATCATGATGAATTATATATCAATGTTTACGTAAAAATTCTGAGTTTTAAACGTTTTCCTTGACTCTTTATTATCATTTAATATACCTTAATTTTTATGAAAATGATAATATTTTATTGTATTGAAAAGGGTATTTCGTCTTATTCCTGTTCTTCTGGTTTCCACAGTCCACGAATAGTTTTTGCTCAAAGTAGGGGCAAAGGTCTTTTCCAAATAGCAAAACTCGTGTAACTGGCACTTTTGGAAATACCGTCATTAGTCGGTGTTTTGCAGCTCTGAATCTCTTTCGAAAAAAAAAAAAAAATATCTGCAGCACCCAAAATTTTAGAATTTGCAACTCTGCAGGAAAGAGGGGAGGGGAGGGATGACCGACCAATGGATTTACATTTCCACAGGGGTGAACCAGAAGTATGTGTGAGAGGGGGGGGGGGGGGGTAGGATTGACTTAAAATTGACAAACTATATACTGCTCGTACTGTTTTTTTTTTTTTTTTTAAGGCACGGATTGATTGCTAAAATATGCATTCAGATGTAAATTTATGCATAAAGGCGTAAAACCTTTAAGAATCAAGACGTAGAAGAGATAGGGAAGATTGGGAAAATGTATCCCTCCACACATTCTGTGGTAGCAAAATGACGTATGGGCCCAAATCTTATGTATAATTTCTCAGTCCCCAGAATATCTCTCGCCATTCCTTTGTAATGTAAATTCTCATTTAATGTTAAAATGTTCCTCTGTGATTGTTCTAGAATATTATATTATTTCTAACTGTGAAAATCTGTTTCTTTTTTGTTTGTTTTTTAATCTTTGACATGGAATTTAAGTATCTCAAAAGTCACTAGTGTGTCTCCTGTTTTTAACCCATAACTTTATCATTAAAATCATCAACAAACAATAATTATTAAAAATTTTTGAAAGACCAATGCATTTATTATAATTATGAATCTCATGGAGTATAGTAATATAATTTTTATATCAGTGAAATGTGTAATAATTGTTTTTGTTGAGTTAAAAGTCGTGTCCCTCACTTTTTTTTATCACTACTGTCCCGGTGTATGAATTTTCTCCTGTGAAAATCTTACACCAATTTTGCAGTGCCTATCTTCATAACATTATGTATTTCTTTGTACTGTTTTCATGTATTTCCTTGTATATAGGCTTTATAAACTGTAAATACTGATTATAAAATCTTTTTTTTTCTTCTCTGCCTGTGCATGTCGCACTTTTTCTGTGCATTTCCACCAGATGGCAATATGCAGTCATTTCCAGTATTGTTTCCAGTTAGGGGAGCACATGTTGTTCTTAAAACGGCACCATTGCTTGTTGTTTGTTCATAAATTAGATTTTCTGCGTTGAAAAGAATGCGGAAAAGGTAAGCGTACCTTTATTAACCGTCACTACTATCCCCATTGTTAATTTGAATATTAATATTTATAGATTAACCAATATCGAGCCATTTAATCGTAGGTTTCATATGTCTTTGAAAATAGTGTATACAACATCCTAAAAATGTTATTTTTTAAGTAAAGTGACAAATATGCAAAAAATGTCACTACTGTCCCTTATAATCTGTGTTTTGTCTGATAAAAACTGCCATATCATATTTATTTTTCAATAAAGTTTGTGCTAATTATTATTCTACTAATTATTAATCTACTAATTATTATTCTACAATATATCAGTAGTTGTTAAAAATTCAAGTTGAGCATAATATGAGACATTTACTAATCAGATATGAGCAGAAAATCAGCAACCCAAAATCACACTTGTGAGATTTTTGGCCCATATTACATAATCTAGAGGTTTTCCGGATAACTACACTTATGACGTTTTACGTAGCTTACGTTTTACGTTTACTACACTTATTGCGTTTACTGTTAAGCAAGACGCAAACTCAGACTTAGTGCAATACTACACAAAATGAATGTTTTGGAGTTGATTCACTTTTATTGCGGATGAGCGATATGCACAGGCAGAGAAGGGAAAAAAATGTTTTTATAATCAGGATTTACAGTTTATAAAACTTATATACAAGGAAATACATGAAAACAGTACAAGGAAACATGATATTGTACTATGAAGATAGGCACTGCAAAATTGTTTTCAGAGGTCAATATCTTGGCCCTTTTCTGAGAAAATATTGGCCCGATCCATAATCCCCATTTTGAATAAGAGCCAGAATTTAGAAACAGAAATAGGTTTACATTCATTAAAGAGGAAAGCATCCGAAGATTTATTAAAAAGAGTTAAAAAGATATTTCTATGTATATGTAGCCCAATTATATTATAAATTCTTTAATTCATTATTATTCATATAATGTAAATGCAATTCAATGTATTGCTAAAATAAGTAAAAATTAGACAATATATATGTTCTAATGTTAGACTTGTTGAGCCAATCTCTTCGCGGTATATCTCCTAGGTAACGCTAATAAACTTATGCTATTAAAAAGATTTCCGAAGATTTATATAATTAAAGATTGATTTTATTTTCACGATTTGCTAATGTCTTTACATTATTAATTTTTTTTTTAATTTTCAAGAAAAATATTCTGCTTACTGAAATGAGAAAATTAAATAAGAGATTAAGCTAGTATTAAGAAAACTCCGTTTAAAAATGACCATAATATCAAAAAACTTTCGATGGATATTTAAAAAATAATGCAAATTATTCTGATAAAAATGTACTTTTTTAAAATTCCGTTCATATTTATATATAATATGCAGAAAGTAATACAATTCAATGTAATTACAGTGAAAAGTTTGGACAAATGTAGTTCCTAAAAACAATGTTCAACTTAGAGAGCTGTCAATTTTTTTTTAAGTATGGAATTAGTCGTATCAACTTTTGAAAATATTTAGTGGCCTAAACAAATTTTAGATACTAACTTATCAAACAGATGAAAAAATTTTGAAATGATTATTAGTCATTTTATTATTTCAATAACCACATATTCTTAATTTCGTTAGTTAGAGCAGCTCTGTTATAAAGTAAAAAGTACCATAGTTTTCTTTCTAATCGAATTCTATCGACAAATATTCCTTTATTGACTGCAATAAAGTACATTGTTTTTTCGTAAAATTATCCACTTAATTAAGTGCAAATACTATCTTGCAGATCGTTGAACCTATATAACTACACCATATGAAGAAAATTGCTATTTATTCTTTTGCAGCATTAATCATTTTCACAAAAACAAGTAATATAAAAAAAAAAATTTAAGTCAATTTCTACTTTTTAATCATAAATATATAAAATAAACCCGTACAGCATTAATGTCCCACGTTATCTTTATTGAACATTATTTTATAATCATCGTTGCGGTATTTTATTTTTTGTTGGCATCACTAATTTGAGATAAATCTTTCATTTCATTTATGAAAACAATGGGAGAATTTTTTTCTCCCATATAAAAATTAAAATTAATTAATTAAATTCAATTAATGAATTAATATTTGAAAAAACTGTATTAACATCAATTGTCATCCAGTACAAGTTTTAAAAAATTATTTGAACTTGAATGGATGAATAGAAAATATTTTATTAACGATTGAAAATTCCAACAAGATATATACATAGAGAGTGTGAGCTAATAGTAGGAATTTAAAAATATCACTATAACTGTCAATTAAGTTTTCTATTATTTCCATTTTATTTTCAGCCAATACTCATTTTAAATTTAGAATTTGTGGTATAATAATTCACAGGTAAACGCCCTCTTAAAGTTCAACAAGTTTTAAATTATCCGAGGAAAATAAATAGCAAATAAGAAAAACTAAATCAGACACGAAACCCATTAGATGGAAATAACACAAGAAAATGGATATGTTTCAGTTTTACTAGTCCTTAAAAATGAATCCTAATAGCCTTTTAGATTTCTTAGGTTGATAATTTATCGATAATTTCATTTTTAGAGGATAAAAGATTAACCCTTACCGCAGTATCACTATCATTTTTCCAAAAATTATCTTTAAAACTTAAAATGAGTTCCCAATACATAGGCTGCAATTTTATTTCAATTATATTTTAAGGATGAAAAAATATATCTAATCATGGTCATATAAAATGCTGAGATTTATTTCACACAAAAAGTTTTTTTTTTTTTTTAAGTTTGAAATAATAACTTTTATAATGTACAAAGTCCTAATGCAAGGTGTGTACATTCTTGGAATTTCCAAAGAATCTGACACCGGCATATACTTCTTATTAGAAAATTTATATTCAATATTTAAATTGCAGACTTTGCGATATTTTTCTGCGATTAAACAAGGCGAAATATTCTTTTAAAAATCTGCGGTGACGCACTCTGTAATAGTACTTACATACCTCAAGATATTTATCAAAAATATTATGTTACTTAATAAATTGCTTCTGAGTCTATCTAATAATCGTGATTGTATTAAATTATAATATTTATAATTTCAAAGGGAAATTAATATCTTTTGAAACATCTCTGAATTCATTTTCTGAAAGAATTCAACTGATTAGTTTTATAAGGAAAGCTGCAATTCTACAAAGAAATCTTCCAAATTTTAATTTCAATCGGTTCTTTATTAGATATAATTTTGTATTGTATGATCTAAATTCTTTTTTCACTGTGATCTTTTAAGTTTGAAGTTTCAGAAAATTGTATAACGATTCAAAGTAGTAAGTTTCCAGCGAAATACTTAAAGAAGAGTTTATTTTACTTTATGTTATTTTATAAAATGTATTAACTATTATCATAACTATAAGAGTTTCAGAGAAAACTTTACATATATATTTCACAAATAAATTTATTAATAAGTTTAACTAATAAATTCATTAAATTAAAATTATTCATCATTCTTTAATAAACAACTTGATAATAAACGTGATTTAAAGTGATTTAGTTATTTTCTTATTTCCCCTCTATTAAGAGAACTCGTTTAAAACGACTGTCTCTGTCGATCCTTTTATAATCGAATTCTACAGCAACATATTTTTCTGTTGACTGCCATGAAATGCATTATTATTTTTTTTACTTACCCATCATACGTAGTATAGGATAAGTCTTGTAATCGTTTTGAAAATCGAAAAAAAAAATTTTGACGGATTTACACGTTTCAGACACTGGAGATTCCGAAAAATATATTTGTCGTCCGTCTGTCTGTGTGTCTCTGTGTGTGTCTGTAAACGCTCTATCTCCGGAACAAATTGAGATAGAGACTTGAAATTTGGTATGTACTTAGTATGTAATAATGGAAAGAATCTTATTGAATTTCAGTAACCTCGATTATCCGGAACTATTTTTTTTCGGACTCTCGAGATATTCGTTCTGATAAAAGGTATATAAAAATTTTCGAAATTGTTTATTGTAAGGAATGAATACTCTTCGATTTTTCTTTACCCTGTATTTCATTCAAATTTCAATTCAAAGATATATTTTAATTGGAAATGAGACGCTTAATCCGACGCAGTAAACCGTTAGTTAATAGGATGATCAGTTTTAGAGTTATAAGGATGTTTCTTTTACGCAATTCAGTAATAGAACATTTAATGACGTCATCAAGCCACGATGTTATTCGAATTGCAATGCACTTTATAAATAGTTTACACATGTTTTATTTTCATATTTTATATTATGCATATCCATGATGGGTAAGTACTACGGTGGTCACCAACGACTAGTTTTAATTTTCCACTAAATTAGGTGCGAATGCTATCTTGCTGATTGTTAAACCTTTAAATACACCCTATGAAGAAAAATTGCTATTTATTATTTTCAACATTTATCATTTTTTCAAAGATTTTTAGTATAAATTTCAATTAAAATTATCAATTTTCATTTTATTTTCATACATTAGTAAATTTAAATTTAAAGTATTAAGACCCTTACTGCGTGATAATACAAAGGTAAACGCTCTCTTGGAGTTCAACAAATTTTAAATTATTCTACTTAAAGGAACAGCAAAAAATAAAAAACACATAAATAAAATTTCAGACAGTAAACCTTATTAGATGAAAATAACACATGAAAACGAATGCATTTCAACTAGTCATTAAATATGCATTCATATAGACTTATTACATTTCTTATTTTGATAATTTACCGATAATTTGATTTTTACTGGATAAAAGATTATCCTTACATCAGTTTCACATATCATTTTTTGATATTTAAGAGAAGAAATAAAATGCTTCCGTAAACGAAAGATGCAATTTTATTTCAATTATATTTAATGATGAGAATATATAATATCTAATGATGGTCATATAAAATACTGAAACTACAAGAAAAGCAGTTTTTTTTTTAATTTGAAATAATAATTTTTATAAGATATGAAGTCCCAATAGAACTACGCACTTCAAGATATTTATCAGAAATGCTATGTTACTTCTTAAATTGCTTCTGTGACTATTCTAATAATAAGTGACTGTATTAAATTATATATTTAGAATTTCAAAGGAAAAATTAATATATTTCAAAGAATATGTAAATTATATCTCCGAAACAATTGAACTGATTAGTTTTGAAAAGGAAGCTACAGTTCGTCATAGAAATTTTCTAAATTTTAATTTTCATCCGTTCTTTTGTTATTGTATGATTCAGTCGTATTGCATCAATTCTTTTGCATTGTGATCTTTTTAATTTAAACTTATGAGAAGCGTTATAGTAAGATGCAAAGCAAAGGCAATAAGTTTTAAATGAAGTTAAAGAAAAGCTTATTTTATTCTCTGATATTTTATAACATTTGTTAATTATTATCATAACTATTCATATTTTAAGAGAAAATGTTACATATCTATTTGGCAAATAATTAATTACCATTGGTTCTTTTGTTACTGTATGATTGAGTCGTATTGCATGCATGCATTCTCTTTTGCATTGTAAGCTTTTAAATTTGAACTGTTAGGAAAGAGTATAATAGATGCAAAGCAAAACGTTTTCAATGAATTAGTTAAAGAAAAGATTATTTTATTCTCGGTTACTTTATAAAATTTGTTAAATGCTATCGTAACTATTCAGAGTTTTAGAGAAAAACTACATATATGTTGGATAAATAAAGGGCTATTATCGATAAGCATTTAAAAGTGGTCTCATTGACATTCATTAAAACTTTAAAGTACATCATAGAACAAATATTAACTAACAATACGCAATCAAAAATTAATTAAAAAAACGCGAATTAAATAATAAATAATGAGTATTAAAATTATTTAATGTAAATTGATACTAACCTGAAATAATTTATTTATTGGCACTGCAGAAATATAATTTATTTATGCCTATTACAGAAATACAGTTTTATATATCTATCCTATATTTATGAAATCCTAATTTAACGATTTTATAAAAGGAAGTTGTGCAACGGTTTTATGTAACTGTTTTATGAAACGATTTTATGAAACGATTTTATGAAACGATTTTATGAAAGGTCTTTTAATGAAACGCTTAAATGTGAGGTTTGTATTACGCTGACGGCAGTTTAATAATTTTAATATTAGTCACCTACAGCTATTAGTCACCTACAGCAAGTTTTTTTTTTCTTGAACAGGGTGTGTCGGATTCCCTCTAAGTCCACCCAACTTTGAAAAATAATCCGGTAATTTTAGTATGCTGCCACCACCGATATGACTACGTGATATCGGTCACGTTATGAGAGGTATATTGAGAAAAAAACGAACTACTGAAACTTAAACGAACAATTTATTTACCCAATCTTTACAAGTAACAAGACAATATTTACACTTACAAACTCGGATATAGCTGATCCGGTTCAACATTAAATAAAATACATAAAATACGTTCTGTGTACTGCTAAGCTACTCTATACCTCTCTCATGCTACGTTAATTAACTCAGAGTTACCAGAGATACTATTAATCTCACAAACACCTTATCTCTCCACTCCAAGAGATCTACCTCCACACGTGTACCCTGGACAACCTACACGTCCCGCTCACAGCGTTCAAACTAATCTCTCTCTCCGGTCACCACGAGAGCACCATTCGTAAACGGGGCTGATTCCCCGGTCCGCACGGGTTTCGTCCACTTGAAAGAACGTAATCCCCTTATGATGTATCTGTCTTCTTAGATAATGGGTGAAGTCTGTCTTATCTATGAACTTGGAATGACAATAGAAAAACTCCCTCCACTATACTAAACATTCTTTCCACTCATCTCAGGTCACTCCCCTACTCGGATTAAGATTCCAGATAGGAAAGGAACGTTAGTTTAAAGCTTACAGTACACAGTAGATAAGCACACAAAAAGATAATATCACATAACAATAGTACTAAACCGCAGCTGTCAGTGAAAGCCTGACAAGGTGTGTACAGCATTTTTATGTGTACAGGACCACACAAAAGAATTTGATTACACTACCGCCTATGGGCGGTAATTACTTAAAATGTATTTTACTACAATTATGTTATTTGAAACTCAACAAATTTTGTAAGGCTCACTGTGGGATGTTCACAAATGAAAATAATGGGGTGTAACATTTATTGTTATTTTACAGGATGACACAAAAGAATCCATATGCATTACTGTTGGGAGAGCTATTATCTATTACCATTCTTTAACATGATGCTTCGTGAATCTCTATGTGTATAACAATGCCTTCAACTAACTTTTCGAACGCATTTTAAACTCACTTCCCAATTTCGCGCAAATCTTCAAAAAAAGCTTCCGCAATTACCAAATTAATGTATTGATAAATTTATTTTTCTCATTAGTTTTTGTTTTTGTTTTTTACGTTGATCGCGCCTTTGGGGAAAAAATAAATAACTAAAAATTTATTATTTATTTATTTATTTTTTACTTATTTTGTATGTAACCATCATCCAAGTTAAAATTAGAAAAGGCAATTTAAACTCAATTTCCTTTCCCTAACGAGAAATATAGTAGCCAAATTTAACTAAAACTGATTTTTTTATGTTTCACTGTATCAGCTTTACTAAAGTTAAAAACGGGTGGTACAGATTCACACACAATTTTCTTTTGTGTTTTTAGCCTTCCCTGTCGGGAAATAGGGTAACTAAATTTAAATAAAATTAATATTCTATTTTTTTTTAAATAAATTTTCATAATAAACTTCTGGAACAGTCAAATTTATGTTTTGATAAAAAATTGCGCATGATAGAGTATTTTTAACGCTAGTGTACGCCCTATTGGTGCGAAACAGCATAACTAAAACTTTAGATTATTTACGTTTTCTCGTATTTCAACCATACTCCAAGTTAAAATTAGGGAATACTGATTCAACAAAATTTTCTTTTGTGTTTATAGCGTCCCCTGGCGGGAGATAGAGTAACTAAGTTTAAATAACAGCTATTTTTATGGGGGTTTTTTTAAATAAATCTTCAGAATAAGCTTCTGCCACGGACAAATTTATATTTTAATAAATCTCACATAATAGGTTTATTTACGCTGGTAGAGTCCCCTGGTGGTAAGTTGCAGAACTAAAATTTATAAATGGATATTTATGTTTTCTCATCTGGAAACCATACTCCAAGTTAAAATTATCGAGGACAGATTCAACTCAACTTTATTTTATGCTGATTGTAAAGCCTGTGGTGGGAAAATAAATAACTACAATTTTAAAATGAATTTTTCTTTTTATGTTTTCTCATATAGCAACCATATTCCAAGTTAAAATTAGATAGAGTAATTTAAACTCATTTTTTTGCGCCGATAACGCCCACTAGCGAGAAATAGATTAACCAAATTTAAATAAAATTCATTTTTTTTTTGTATGTATCACTGGTTGACAGCATTCAGATAAAAATAGACAGTACTGATTTAAGACAATTATCTTTTACGTTTATATCGACACCTGGTGAGATATAAGCTATATATATATATATATATATATATATATATATAATTTATTTTTAATTTTTTACTGTATGAACTCTATACGATGATTACACTTTGAACTTAAACTCGTTTCATAATGCAAACAAAATGTTAAATCATGAATATGGAAATAACAAAAAATTAGCAATATTTTACTGAAACCAAACTAAGAACTAAATTGTTAGATAAAACAGTCAAACGCGAGGTATATTTAATTAATTTATCAATTCAATTTTGAACGCATTAAAATTTAAAAGAAATCGTTCGAGCGGTTCTCGAAAAATTCCAAACTTTGGTTTAGCGGCATGTAGTTACAGCAACCTATTTGTCGCTGTAGCTTTTGCACTAATTCGAGTTTCAAAAAACCATTTTTAGCTATATTCTAGACACTATAAGTTATCAGAAAATGCAAATATATGTATCGATTCTTTGAAAGTTTTGTACTGGAATCCTCCCTTAATTGCCTTATATGTTTTGAAAAAAAAATGCAATTTATTCTTTTATAAACATTAAAAGTTTTCATAAAGCTTTAGGCAATTAGGTTTTTTTCTTTTTTTCTCTCAGATATTGGTCAATTTTAATATCTTCAAGTATTAACCACGAGATAATTCAAAGGTCACGTTACATATCTCTTAAAAATCAGAAATTTTAAAATTATTCAAGAAAATTATGTAGCAAATTAAAAAAAAAAAAAAAAAAAAAAAAAAGACTGTCAATCCATTAAATGAAAATAGAAACAAGAATTCGAATGCATTACATTTCTGCTAATCTCTTAAAAATACATTGTAAACAGACTATTAAATTTCTTATTTTAATAATTTATCCCTAAATTAATTTTGAACGAATACAAGTTTACCCTTAGAACAGCATCATTACCATATTGAAAAAAAAAAAAAAATTATAATAATCGTGAAAATGTTGCAGTGTATCCATATCATTTGTTTGAATTTTTATTTCAATTATATCTTAATAATGAAAAAAATATACATAATTTAAATTTAGCAATGATTATATAAAATACTGATGTCTATTCCACGAAAAAAAAAAAAACCTTTCCGTTTCGTCTTTCAATTAAAACCATAACTTTTAAAGATTTTCAATAATACTGCATACATACCTCAAGATATTTATCAAAAATTTAACTTCATAAAGTTACTTCAAAAATTCCTTCTCTGAATAGCCTAATAATACATAATTGTATTACAGCAAATGTTTAGAATTTCAAAGGAAAATTTATATCTTTAGATATATTTCTGAATCATATATCCAAAACAATTCAATTGATTAATTTTAAAAAGAAAACTATAGTTCTTTAAAGAAATCTTCAAAATTTTAACTTCCATCAGTTCATTTGGTATAATATGATTCTATCGTATTGCATGAATTCTTTTGCATTGTGTGTGAGCTTGAACTTTTGATAATTGTTGTCACTGATGCAAAGGAAAGGCAATAAGTTTTAAAGGGAAAAAATTAAAGAGAAACTTAATCTTATTCTGTAATATTTTACAAAATTTATTAACTATTGTCATAACTATTCAGAGATTTAGAGAAGAAGTTGCATATCTATTTGATAAATAAATTTATTTTAAATTATATTTATGTACTTAAATTTTATATATATATATATATATTAATTGAATATTTAATTATATTTAAAAGAAAACTTGAATTTTTAATTTCAAAAATTAAAATATCGCAAAGCGTTTTTTTTTTTCTTTTCTCTTTTTTTAAGGGTAGTAATTGCATGAGTTGTAATCTCCCAACTGGGCAAAAAACGTCCGAGCCAGGATTTGAACCAGGGATCTCTTGGCTGAAACTGCCAATTCTCTGCCAACTGGTTGGTTGATTTTATGACGGCCGATTATCTACACGAGGGATATAGGCTCTAGGGGGAGGGTGGGGAGGGCCCTCCATGGGTGTCTTTTAAGGTATCCTAACCCGTATTTACGACAAGGTTCAAAGAAAACCACGGAAAACTCCGAACGGTTAGGTGGACGAGCGCGACAGGGGTTTGAACACAGCACCTCAAGTCTACCAGCTTTGAGAGAAGAAGCTCTGCCAACTGAACCATCCCCAACGCAGCTTGAGGACGTAATTCACCAAATTAACCTTATTGATTTATCATATGATTTCTTTACCAATTCGAAGAATTGTGTTAAAATTAATCTAGGGTAGTAATACAGTCTGTTTTACAAGTTTTTATACTCTTCTGTTGGTGTCTATTGCGAAAAGTGGCAAAAATCAGTATGTTTTGAAAAATAATCTAAATTCTGCATTTACACGATGCATCCAATGAGGCTGGTTATTAATGAAAATAGAATACTTAAAAAAAAAAAAAAAAAAAAAAAAAAACATTAGGAGACATTTCTGAAACACAAAGCATTTAATTTACAGGAGCTATAGAAGCATTGTGTTATGTTACCTATAAAACAGTTTTGGCATAAGTATGTTCATATTCTAAAAATATAACACAACAACAAACAATTTTACACTGACCGATTTACTAGTTTAATTTCACTACCTAACAATAACCTTGGATCTTTACGAACAATTGATGTTCATTTGAGCTCGCGTTCCGGCATATTCTTGTAGGATGAAACATGATATATATATATATACAGTCAAATTTTAGTAAATGAATTATGCTATAATGTATTAATTCTTCGCCATGCAAAGTTTCGGTTATGCGATTTTTACAAACTATCCCCTGAAAAAAGCATTCACGGTGTTTCACTAAGATATATCACTTTTACTTTCCGAAGACATTATAGTGTAAAGGAAAGTCCAGAAATTATGATAAAAACCCGATTATGGAAATTTTATTACAGCCATTGAGCCTGATTAAAGTTGTCGGGGGCCAAAGGTACCTTTTCGGGGCACCTATAATCAAAAAGTAGCAGTTCTTTTTTAGAGGTGCGGGGATGGAGGGGGTATTCGGATTTTAACATTATAGATGTAATGAGATTGTTTCAAAGTTAACAAAAAACTTTTTTGTTTGTTGAGAAAATCATTGCAGAAAACTGAATTTTTATGAATTTGTTTCAAAATGATTTTACGCATTTTAGGGCCCCAACAGCAGTGGGCCAAACGCCGCGGCCTAGTGGCCTGCGCAGTGATTAGGCTCTGGTTAAATCTTTACATTTTGAGGTTCCCAGAATCCGTTTTCACTAATTTAAAAACGATTTTGTATGTGTATATGTATGCGTGTTTATTAGGAATTTTCTCATGTTTTTAGGCCTCCTCCCTTCCCAGCTTATTTTTGATGTTTTTACGGTAGTGTGTCTGTGGGTGAACACGACAGATCTAAATGGTATTTGGGATAGAGCTTCCTTTTGGCGAATATGTTGCAGGCCGCTTTTCGCAAGAACTGTATTCCTTTTCGTACAAATCGGACTGCGGATTTTGTATTTAAAGCATTTTTAAACTATTTTGTGACCAGAGAGAAAAAATAAGCATTTTCTTTTTTAACTCAATTATTCGATTAAATATTTTTATTCTTTATGCTGATCTGATGTTGATACAACAATCATGTTTCATCAGAACCTGACAATTTAATAAAACTTTTCTTTTAAAAACAGTCAAAAATAATTGCATCAGTGAGTTTATAAATCTGATAAATGCGTAGGAAAATTGAGGTACTGCATTTTGTTGAGGAAAGTTGGTGAAATATCCACATTTTAAACGACTTAAAACTCCCATTAGCTTGACTAAGTAAATTCAATTACAATATCGATTTTAATTTACAGGCAACTTGGGCTCAGAGCGGGAGGAATGAGAATTCGTTGAAAATTAAGTCATATTTATAGTAAAGCGTTTCAACTTTATAAATGAAAGTGCATGCTTTTTTTTTTGTTAGAAAATGAGGTTATTTTTGCCAGTGGAAACATTTTACCTTTATAAAATTGTAATTTAAATTTTTATTTATTTTTATATTACTGAACACATATAGATATGCAACTTCTATAAAGTGTTCGGAAAGTCGAATGGCGTCACTCCAGCTTTCTTCCCCAAAAATAATTTCTTCAAGTGTGTTCAAATAGCTGAAATATGCGGGAAAGAAATTCGAACCTAATGAACGCAATCTATTTTTAAAAATACCTATTTCAAGATCTAGCTGATTTTTGATGGATAAGATACAAGATGTAATTAGATAATTTTCATGGTTCTTGTTCCAACGATAAAAAGACCTAACGAGATCGTAGAGGTTAAATTGATCGATCGAGCAATACAGATCTAATGATTAATTTGCAGAGATCTTGTATTCGATCTGTATCATAATAATAGAGATTGATCACTTGAGAATTTCGTTTGTGATTCTCACATAATTGATAAAACTATTGCATCACATGTAATATCATATATCAGAAATGTATGCGATGGATATGAAAGCAAAAAAATGTCAATGCCGTGATAATTTACTGCTACAAAGAAAAAAAAAACATTCATATGCTAATTTAAAGCAGCTATATAAAACAAATAAATAAAAATAAAGCAAACATTTTTGACACACCCACAAAATCATTTTAGAAATAAAGGCATGGCTTTATAGAAAACAATAAAATGGTATTCCATTTATTAGTAACCCGATAAGAATGACTGTAAATGCTCTGCATTTAATAATGTAAATGAATTCGTAAATATATCAAATAATGGCAAGTTTGGGTTTGAGAATTAGCCCTAAAATTCATTGAAGGGTTTAGTTTGGATACATTTTCAACTTATATTTATAGCGACCAGACGTCCCAGTTTTTGACCCAATGTCCCGAAACTTTACTTAAACGTCCAAGTTTTTAACGAAATCCCAAAAATGTACCGATTTCTACATATACCACTTAAAAAAATAATAATAATAATAAGCTACAAATTTTTCAAAGAAAACATATGAAAGAAACAAATATCGCTTCTTCATCGACAAACTCTTGAAAAATTTCATTATGTGTAATACATGGGCTGATAAGTTCCCGGTCTAGCACACAGATGGCGTTGCAATCGCCAAACCGATGTTTTTTTTTAGTAAATACTAACCTTTAAAAGCTAGTAGAAAAAATGCCATGACGATTCGCCGTGTGGATAAAACGTTAGAGTGGTTTTAGTTGAACGACTTTGTTGATAAACAAAAAAATGGATATCAAGAATTTCAAGAATTGTTATTTATGGTTATTTATGTTATTTATGGGGAAAATACCGTTCAAACAAAAGCTTGGCTAGATAAGCGTTATCCGGACACTGCACCAGGTAAATCAACCATTATTGACTGGTTTGCTGAATTTAAACGTGGTCGTACGGACACCAGTGATGCACCACGCAAAAGAGGTGGTTACTCCGGAAAACATAAAAAAAGTCCACAAAATCGTTTTGGGGAACCGTAAAGTGAAGTTGCAGGAGATAGCTCAGACTCTGAAGATATCCAAGGTATGTGTAGGTTTTATTTTGAATGAACATTCGTCTATGAAAAAGCTGTTGTCAAAGTGGCTGCCGCGCGTGTTGACTTTTGACCAAAAACAACAACGAGTTTTGAGCGCTGTTTGGAGCTTTTCCGTTATAAAATTATGTTATTTATTATTAAATTATTATTATTGATCATTTATTAAATTATTATTATAAAATTATTATTATTAAATTATTTTTAAAATTATTATTATTAAATTATTATTATAAAATTATTATTTTTAAATTATTACTATTATTATTAAATTATTATTATTTATTATTAAAGTTATGTTATTTATTAAAGTTATAAAGTCATAAAGTTATAAAGCTTTGTTAAAAAGTTGTGTTTTCTTTATTAGACCGGGAACTTATCAGCCCATGTGTTATGTATAAATATATATTTTAAAAAATATATGTATATTTTTTTTTTTTTAGAAAAGTACAAATAAATGAAAGAGTGAAATTTTTAAACTGAATCTTTATCTATATATTTGTATTTCTTAAGAAGGAATAAGCTGAATTTTGAAAGGAAATTATTTTTGGAAATCAATTTATTTCAATATTCGAAATCATTAAGGAATATTTCAAATTTGTTTCACCATTCCAAAACTTTGTATTTATAAAAGAAAAAGGAGGAAAAAGAAGATGAAAAAAGTCTTTTTGGTGGGATTTTTTGGTGGAAGTTGGTGAGTATGATTCTATATTCTGATGTCCGGGGTATATGTTGGGGGATGGCGGCAACATTTACACATTGTGTCCCCTTTTTCCCCCATAATATTGTGCCACTTTAATTAAAGCGGAAAGTGTTATGTATAGAAGAAAAAAATTACGAATATAAAGTTCACGAATGCAGATAAACGTGTACTTGTTTCTTTTTCTATTTATTTCTCTCTCTCTCTTCCTTTTTTTTTTTCCTCCAGAGAAACTTTTAAGTTGTATTTTTTCTAACTTATCAAAAGTATATTTTTTTTATATGAGTGAATAAACATTTTTTAACCGAAATCACGACATTTTTTAAGAGTTATTTGACGTCCTTTTTTTTAAATCGCAGTAAAATGGAAATTTCCCGTCGTTTTTCCTCTGCTTTTCAATACCCAGGAGGCGTTTGACTTCCATGACTTATAACCAATTCCTCTCTGGTATCCAGGGTAGTGGGAATCTCACCCCCTCTGTAACGACCACTCGGTAAACATGGGAGCCTTTCATCTCTCCCTTCTTTCGACGCGCATCGCTAGAAGTTCCTCTTCACCACCAGCGTTTTCGCGTGGAGTGATTTATTTCTAAGTTTACCGTTCTTTCCGAGCGTAAATGCCGTTTAAGTAACACGTGACGTACATCAAAGAGTGACGAGAGCGGGCTTAGAATGAATTTTGATGAGATGTATTGGTATTCGAATCCAAGCGCTGAAAACTTTCGAGTTTTGTATCTCGCTGAAAAGCATTGCTACAGATCATTACACAATCGATTCGCTGTAAAACAGGACTGAATTTTCCCGAAGGAATAGCGAAATCAAAATCTTGTAGTATTTAAGTGACTAAGATTAGTTCAACAAAGCGCTCATTAGGTTTCAAAATTTTGAATATGACAATTCATCGAGTACTAGTATTTTTAATAAGTATAAAAGAAAAAAAAATAGTGTTTTTTTTTTTTAAACACTCTTTTATAAACATCTTTATCTTTAAAATCACGCCAATTTCATGAGTGCAATTCATGTACCCATCATGTTCTCATCACCGAGTACTAATATTTTTAATAAGTATAAAAGAAAAAAATAGTGTTTAAAAAAAATAAAATAAATAAAATAAAAAACACTCTTTTATAAACATTCAATGTTTATCTTAAAAATCACGCCAATTTCATGAGTGCAATTCATGAATCCAAAATGATTTCGTTACAATACGTTAATTTGGCGTAGGTCCCCATTATGAAAAATTCGCCGCTTTGATTTACGCTTGACAGAAAGAGCGAACTAATGAATTTTTTTTTTTTTTTTTAATTGTAAATTTTGCTTTGTTTCTTTTGTAACATATGACAACAGGAAAGAAAAACAAAAAACATTATTTAAACTAGCTAATCAGAATTCCTAGATTTTTTTTAAACGAATATTCATAATTTAATATTAAACTACTACTAGTAGAAAAAGGACAGTTCTGCTCCAGTATGAGGTACGAGGTGCGGAGCAAAGAGCAAATAAACAGCTCCTGCTGCTCCTCCGCCTGCCGAGAACGTGTTCGATAAGACGAGGGGTAGATAAGAAAGGTTGTTACATAAGAAGAGGGGTAGATAAAGATGGTTAGAAGAGAAGGAATTTTAGATAACTATAAGATAAACTGGAATTTTTAAGAGATTGATTATAAATATTAATTAAAAAAGAATTTTAAAGTACGTAATTATGTTAACGATGAAACTTGAGGAAATTTTGATGGGGGATTTTTTTTTTTTCGACAAAGGATTGAATGTAATAAAGGAAGATTGTAAAAATTTTGTGTTTGAATAATTTTGAAAAATAGTCAAAAATTGAATTTTGCAGAAAGGTTTAAAATTTTGAATTTTGCCAAAAGGTATGATCATCAGGTAGAAGTGACCTAAGGTCAAAACTTCCATTGCCCAGAAAACACCACGTGGAGGTAGATCTCTTAAATACTATCACGCACACATTCACACACACACTTTATTTTCGGAAAATTTTGAAATCTACATTTAAAAAAAAATTACATTTTTCTTTTTTACATTTTTTTTCAATCTTCCATTTTTTTTTTAATGATTTTTTGATGCCATCTATGTTTTGGGTATTTGATAGTGCCCATGGGCCAAGCTACTCACGCCGTCTTCTAGCAAGTACCTTTTATCACCGAAAGGACTGAGGCATTTCTTAATTTGCTCGATGGTAAAAAGTCGATGTGACAGCTGCCGAATTCTTTTCTGCAGCTCATACGTTGTCCGTTGATTCTATAAACAATCCATATAATCTTGGTGTTTGAGCTTTTTTCAAGCAACATGGGTTCATATTCCCTTGGCTCTTTTTTTCTCCTTCTTCGAAGATTTGATGGGATACATCTTCGATTTCAGACCCACGAACTGATATGCAGCTTCGCCGTTCAACTCGTTTTTTGAACTTTACCAAAACTTTTTCATTCGCGGCAGAATAAAGTGGATAACTTTTAGGATATTCTGAAAAGTCTAACTTCGAGCTGTGGGTTTTCATATCAGTTCGTAGGTCTGAGGTTTTCATCAAATTTTTTGAAGGACTTGAAATTTGGTAAGGATACTAGGTTGGTGGCTCTTTTGATGTCGTTACATAGTTCAATGTTTCTGCGTTTTCTCAGATTCTCTATACATTTGCCATAGGTTTAATTGTCCAGAAAATTAAAGAAGTCACGCTCAAATCCTGTTTTGATCTTTTATCCGTGTTGAAATCGATATACTTTTTGAGCCAAGGGAACTGGTCAAATTGGAGAACTCTGTGGATTTTTTCAAATTGCAATATACAGTTGCTGATATACAGTTTAAGATTCCGATAATGGCACACATAGTTCTTTTTGTTCTGGAGATTAGGAATTAATTTCGGCAGGAAATAACCCCTGCATTTTCGCATTGGACGACAACATCTCTTCGGTCACCGTCATCCTTTCTGGACCAAGTGGATAGTCGTTGTGAAGGTCATGAAGAGATTTGGAGTACACCAAATCAAATATATAGCCTATGTCGGCTTCTTTATAGATGGCTGTAATTCTCTCGATGCTAAATTCTTTGGGATCAGCCTACCGGAACCCTCCGTGAGGCATGTACTGGGACAATGCCCAGCCGTAAAGATTATTAGCATCCCAGTACATGATACGGGTTTTATCTTGGTTTTCTTAAAAGTTAGGGACTGCATTGTTGCAAATCTGTGGTAAATCTGCGAGTCGCCGCTTTTTACCCTTGTACGATGAACAGGGGCATGTTCGGGTCAGTGAACAGCTTCTATTCTATCTTAGTCATTTTCAGACTGGCCTGCCAAGACAAACCTGGTGAGGTTACGAACTGTGCAGCATCTATATTGTAATAGCGCAGACATTGACCACGGAAGCTTTGGAATATGCGAGTAGTAGCACATTGGCCATTGCATACAAATTATGACAGTCACCTAGCGTTTGTAGGTGAAAACTGTTCCAAACATTTGGGCTTGTTCATAGTCACTCTCTGAGATGCCTTCCTCTGTGAGCTGGCTGTAAAATGTTGATTTCTGTGGCAATTGGTGTTGGCGGTTGCAAATCTGTGGTAAATCTGCGGGTCGCCGCTTTTTACCCTTGTACGATGAACAGGGGCATGTTCATCGATGCATGTTCATCATGCAAGTTAAGTAATTAAATTTTTCAAAATTATCGAAATATTCATAACTGCAAACGTCCTTACGTTTTAAGAGATCTTTGTGGCAGGGTAGCAGTCTTTTGGGAGCTTGAATTGATCTTCTTCCAGGTTATTTGTTAATTTATCCAGAGACGTTGGTAAAAACTGTAACAAGTCAATAAACACTAATTGTACATTACTGTTCTGTTTCTTGAGTCGAAAGGTTATATGCTGTTCTAGTGTGGCAGCGATCACACCGATTTTGTAGTCTTTGAACTTGTCCCATCGGATCATTATATGATGGACATCATAATGCTTCAGGTTGTGAGAGACTACTGGAATAGTTTTTGCCTGTTTAAAATTGAAATCGCAATAGTCGTGAGCAGCCCCACGATATTTTGATGGTATATGGTCGTGGTCTCTAACCCGTATCTTTCTTAAGGACTCGTGGCAGATGGAGCAATGCGTGGCTTCTTGGAAACGTATTTCTTCATCTGGACTGAGAGCCATGGGTGCCATACATCATAGTTCAGTTTATTGGAGAATTCTTTTCTGACTTTGAGTAATTCGGTGATGAAATGGTCAACAGCATATTTCCCGCAATTCACAAAAATGGGCCTGTATTTTCATCCATCAGATCCCACAATGATGAACGAGTACCCACACGGTATATGTTGAACAGTACTTATTTGATATGAAAGCTTATTGGAAGGTCCGATGGTGTCTATGGGTACGATCAGGGCTTCAGATTCAGCATAGGCAGTATAGGATAGTATAGGTAGTGAGTAGCCCCTTAACAGATTTACAAACAGGAAGACACAAAGACAGCTTGACAAATTTTATCGAACTTTCTGTTTCTCAATATACATTATGTGTTTCCTGTAGATTTTAGGACGCCCAAAGGGAAAATATTGCTACTTCTAAAATTTTTCTATCGCCTTCCATTTTTCAGAAAGTTTACTTTCAATTTTTGGACTCTATGGATTTTTGTATAGCAATTATGATAGCATTACATCATCAATTTAATTGCGTTTAATCCACAAGCGCATGTTATTTTAACATGTTCTACCTCGATAGAATATATGAAACAAGAGAGAAAAAATTAATTTTATTTTGGTAATTTTGTTTATAAGACCTTCCTGAAATTTCATACAAAATTTCATTTATGTTTATTAAATTTCTCTAATTTTTCTGTAGACTAATTAACACCGTTACTTTTCAATATTGTAATCTTTCTTTACAGCTATGTAAGTATTCATTTAATCATTTATTTTATTACTAAATTCACATGACAAAATTCCTATGTTACATTGCCCAATGCAGAAATGTATTATAATTAGCCATTGTTTTTATTTTTTTTTTTATCTGTGTGTGATGAAAACTTTTCAATGTCATAATCTTTTTCAGCATCTGCTAAAATACAAAAATTACTACTTATATCATGAGAAACGGAGTACGGTTGCTGGACAGATCTGTGGAAATATTAATTTAGCTGGTTATTTAAAAAAAATCTGTCCATCATTCGCCATTCGCCAAAACCAACTATAGTAACTAGGTTGTACACTTATTAAACTCTAAATAAATATTCATTAGTGATCGTAAAATTACCAATACTTTAGTACAAGGTAACGCGAGCTCAAAAATTAGAACACAGACACTCACGTTAAAAGTTGAGTGCTTAATTAAGTTAAAATAAAATACTTGCGTTGTGTTATTTCGTAAATCCCAAACACCTATGAGTCTTTCGCCTAAATTAAATATAAATAAAGTTAACACTAACAATTTATTACATTATCTAAAATTAAATTGGCTATAATAAGTAAACTAAGTATACCTATAAAGAAAGGAAATTAATTAACCTAAAGAATTACACTCAATAAAGTTCATGATGATTTAAAAGTAATACCAAAAATAATGAAATTAATTTTTTTTATTTACACATTATAAAACAATATTTTAAACTAAAAGCAACAAACAAAAGGGAAAGAAAGCACATTCGCTTTCTTAAACCTTAATTCAGCAATTAGGCTGATTACACAGTTATTATTATTATTTAGATTATTTAATCGCATTATAGTAAAATGCTATGTTGACATTAGTTTAGTTTAAAAATATACTTTAAGAAATTAATGAATCAAATAATATTTTTTCAATTTGAATTTCTTAAGTACATACCTAATTTTAAATTCATTAAATATAGATAAAAAATAAGACATAAATTTGATGTAAAATATTGATTCGTACCTGGTTTCACATGAGTTAGGTAAGGTAATTCTCAGATCATCATCATCATCATCATTAACAGGAATCATCTTGATGTTTATGCACATATTAAAAAAATAAATAATATTTTAATGGATCTTTCTAGATCGAACTTTTAGCGAATTATATTATTGATAATTTTATATAATGCTTGTTTAAAGCAAACTTGAATAATAAAAAAAAAAAGTTGCATTACAAGCTATGTTATTGCCGACAAGTTGTTTATACAGCATTTTAGATACTGTGCATCTGTAAAACAATTATTAAGAGAGTTCATATCTCCTGCATGAAATTATACATTAACGACTGCGTGTAAGTCGACATGTTGAACGTTAGACTATCTTAGAGAGAAGTCGTGAATGAACAGACATGAATAGACATTATATTATAAAAATATATACACAAGAAATTAGCCCTGTACTTCTTCATGGGCGAGCTTATACAAAAATTAATGTCATTGGCTAAACATTATGCCAATAGTCACATAGCAAACAGCCATTTATTGGGTGCAGAAAGGTTCCACTGATAATCTAATTGACCAGTGACTGCTAATGGCCCCGGTACATGTAAAATCCGTCGTGGGTTTAAAGTCCTCCAAGTTACCTGTGAATTACACCTCTGGGGGTGCCTAGTCTGGGTGAAGGTCTCGTTACCAGATCAAGGTTCTAAATTACGAGAACAACTCGAGTAGCGATGGCATGACGTATGGATGAGCGATGCAGCGAGGAAATAGTAAATATCCCAGCATCTCACATCCGTCCGGCATGACTTCGCTACACTGCGCAGTGCTGAACCGCCTCATCAAAAATCAATTAGCAACCGGCCAACTAAGAAAAGGCAATTAAAGCAACAAGACGCACTGAAGCCACGTCGGACTATAGATTTAACAAACACATCTTCGACAAGCGGAGAGCAGGCGAATCCTCGCCCCGTTGCCAAGTATCAACTCGTTAAGCTAGGCAAAAGCCTGGCAGGTAGGGGCCTGGTCAGCAGTCTGAAAAAAAAATTTGACCAGTGACTGAAAAGATCACATGTATCTTAGATCACATAAATAGTAAGACAGTTTTATGTTTTTATTGCCCCTATTTTATGGGCGGCCGTAAATTGATCACTGTTGCCTTTTGTGATTTTAACTTCATCATCGGCGACCAAGTTTCTGGAACGTTTATGTGTGGTCCTTATTGAGATGCTATTTACTTTATTTGACAAAAAATGTCCGATAATTTATATAAATTATTAATTTTTGCATATTTAATTATAATTCAAACAATATGTTTTAATTTATAGTATGATGGTAACATATTCTAAATGTATAAAATTTTATATTTTTATCACATATTTTATATTAGCATAAACATTATTATTATTGAAAATTACGCAAAACAACTCTTGAATGTTTATTTTAAAAATCACTTCTAATTTTATGACTGCAATCCACGTAGTTCGGTTGTTTCAAACAAATTCCGTTCCAAATAATATGTTATTTATTTTGGCGTGCGCTCCGATTATTGAAAATTCACCGTTTTGGTTTACGCTTGGTAGAAAGTGCAAGATAGTGAATTTATTTAAATATATATATAACTTTTGTTTGGTTTCTTTTTTAATATAGAACAACAGAAAAAAAAGAAAAAAAGAACATTATTTTAAACTAACTATTCTAGATTTTTAAGTTATTTGCATAACTTATAATCGACGTTAATATTAAAGTATTAAATGATAAAAAAGTATTTTTTTTTTTTGTGTTATTAATCTTTATATTTTACTTATATTTTTTTACATTGTAGTGATTAAAATATTTCGTTGTTGCAGTTTCACAGCCAGTTGACTGATTTTGACGAGTGTGTTTTGGCGCATCATTAACTCCATCGTTCTCGTAACTCTTAAACAGTTGCGACCATAAAAACTATTTTGCGATTTATCGCCTGCGACCTGGTAACAAAGAAATGCCTTAAAATGTATTTGTTAATTTATAATTAAGTTCTAAAAATATTAAAATATTATACTGTCTTCAAAAACACCCCTGTCTGTGTACATAATTTTTATAACTATAGCAAAAAATCTAAATGAAAAATCGATTAAAAACTTTACATATAAAACTATCTTTACATATAAAATCCAAGCTAAGTTAAATAAACGAGTGTAATAAACTAGTATTACAGAACAATATATAAAGTAGTAATGAATCACTAATAAACTAAAATGTTGCATAAAAATAAAATGAAGCAACTAATAAAGTTTTCATCAACATTTTATTTCTAAACGTTTTCGTTAGTCACTATCTAACGTAAAATTCCTGCATGTAAATTTTCACTTATTGTCGTCACTTTTAGTACCTTACAACACTTTTACATTTAAAAAAAAAGCTCACCTTCTAACTTTGGAATTCAGTCTCACTAATGATTTAAAAGGAATCCGAACATGTTATCGTAGGAGAAAATTCAGGAGAAAATTCACGATTATAAACTTTACATATATAAAACTATCTTTACATATAAAATCCGCAAGCTAAGTTGAATAAACGAGTGTAATAAACTAGTATGACAGAACAATATATAAACTAGTAATGAATCATTAATAAACTAAAATGTTGCATAAAAATAAAATGAAGCAACTAATAAAGTTTTCATCAACATTTTATTTCTAAACCTTTTCGTTAGTCACTACCTAACGTAAAACTCCTGCATGTAAATTTTCACTTATTGTCGTCACTTTTAGTACCTAACAACACTTTTACATTTAAAAAAAAAGCTCACTTTCTAACTTTGGAATTCAGTCTCACTAATGATTTAAAAGGAATCCGCGCTTGTTATCGTAGGAGAAAATTCAGGGCAAGTCAGCTGATATAAATCAACGAAACGGTATAAAGGCTGAGGAGAACGAGTAGCATAGTCAGCCGAGGCTCTTGTGTTTACCCGGGCATATTTACAGAGTTCCCTGTTCGGCACATAATTCGGAAGGACGGCTTTTACAAGAACATATGCATGATAAGAGAGCAGGAATTCAAAGGATAATAAAGTTGAATGGGAAATCTACTCCACTCTAATTTAGTTGGTATTTGAGAAAATTCAGATAGGGGTTGTGGGGATTGATTTTTGAAATTTTTGCGATGGTTTGTTTTTAACATTTTCATGAAATGTCGAGGTTTGGTTTATCGGTCCATCTTTTATTGTATTTAATGCAGAAATGATAAATCAGCGAGCTTTAAATAAACTTTAAGGTATCCACATATCTTCGGAGATGATTTTTTGAAATTTTTGAAGTTTGCTCTTTATACCAATTTTTTCTAATGACATTTAAGTTAAAACTTTGAAAAATATATAAACATTTTAGAAATTGCACAGAAATGAATTTTTAAAAGGGAAAAATAGTCAAAATTAAGTGAAAAATTGGCATTTGCGCAAAACATGATAACTCAAAATCAAATCAATGCATTCACATTTTGTAAATTGCATAATGAAAAGAATAACTTTCTCTGGGACATAGAGTACCCGCATTATAATACCATCTCTATCGCACATAATCGCACTCTATCGCATTATAATACCATCTCTGTCGTGCTATGGCACTTCAAGTACTAATGAAATAAAAAATTCGTAAAATTTCTTGCAACTTTTTAACGTTTACTAGTGTAAATATAAAACTAATTAATATATTATCATAATTGTAGTCTATTCCCTCAATAAACATTTGTAAAATAAGTTTAAAAAATTTCAAGGCATTTTATGCATAATTGTTTGTTATAGGATGTTTTGCGTACAGCAAAAATCTGAAAAACTTCATTTTGAGAAAAAGCTAAAAATAACTTCCAAACGCAGTTCTTGCTATAAAAATAATAATTATTATTTAAAGGTTTAATTATATACTCCATGTATTTTCTTGGACATATAAATCCAATTTAAATGCTAAATCTCGAAAAAGGAGGATGTAAACATACATTTCAACTTACTTTCGGTTTGCATAATGATATTTCCAATTGTAAAAGTCTTCGGAAAACTGTAGCAGATGTAACTTTAAACGGCTGTAACTCGGATTCTAATTCAGATACAGACACAATTAAAGAAGAATTCGATAGATAAAATATCTAATTTTAATATTATTGAAAAATTGATATTTTTTATCGAAAACGACGTTTTAAAAGGTGTGTGGATATCTTAATCAAATTTAAAACCCATATTGCATATTATGACAGAAAACAGAAAATGTAGCTTTCGTCTGTTTACATAATGATATTTTAGTTCAAAAAAATAACTGAAGAAAACTTGCTAAATAACGATTAGTAATTTAAAAAATAATAAATTAGTTTTCTTTATTTTACTATATTTTATAATTTTGAGGCCAAAGACATTAGATTTCATCGGTTTGTTCATTAATTTTTTATTTATAAAATATGTATGTTGTATGTATTGTAAACTGTCGCGTGTAAGAGGCAGGGGTCGGAAAAACTACTTTTTTATTGTGGCGAACTACAACTACAACTACTTTATCGAAAATGTAGTTAACTACAACTACAACTACTTTATCGAAAATGTAGTTAACTACAACTACAACTACTTTATCGAAAATGTAGTTAACTACAACTACAACTACTTTATCGAAAATGTAGTTAACTACAACTACAACTACTTTATCGAAAATGTAGTTAACTACAACTACAACTACTTTATCGAAAATGTAGTTAACTACAACTACAACTACTTGTTTTAAAAAGTAGCGACTACAAACTACTTTTCAACAGTAGTCACTACTTCGCTACTTTCAGATTTTGTCAAAGGGTTTCATTTACGCTAGAAATTGAAGGCACGAACTAAATAATAAAGCGACCCCTCGTTATATCGCATCTGTCGGGATATAATTAAATAAATGCAACTTAATCGAGGGCATTAAAAGAGATAACATACAAGAAAATGTTTTGTGTTTGTCTCCAAAATGTTAATTTATAACACACATTAAATTTTGTAGCGAAATTATGAGAAAGTTTATAATTTTGAATACAACATAAAAACAACTCTAGATGCAAATATTAAATAAATCTGCAAATCAACAAATTCTGAATATTAAGAAACCGGCGTTAAAACATGAAGACTTAATAATGAGTAAATAGACAAGGGTTGCGAGAAAGAATATTAATTAGTAATTTGGTGGAATAGTACTTGATTTTAGCAGCAAGTTCAGTGGGGAAAATCTATCACTTCGTGCGATACGTTGTTATACGCTATGGCTGAGATTCGTAAATTGTTGAGCAGAACAAATTTTCCATAAAAGAAGCAAATTTCGGCAACGTGATTTGCAGAATGGTACGTTTCCCACCCCTGAAGTAGCGTTAAAAGTAGCGTCGGTTCTCGCTACAAACTACGGATTTTTTGTATCGCGCTACTCGCTACACTACATTATTCAAAATGTAGCACGCTACACTACAGACTACTGTAAAAAGTAGCAGCTGCAGTAGTTTTGCTACTTGTAGTGCACTACTTCCGATCCCTGGTAAGAGGGATGTAATTATGTAAGTAAAGATGTATGTATGTCTGTAAATCATGTATTCAGTGAGATAAAATGCATTATAATAAGGAGGTAATTTAAAATAAAACATATTTATTAATCTTAGCTATTCTTGCATGCAAACACAATATGCCAATGGAGCGTTTTTTGTCAATTATCTGAGATATTGTCACTTTAAAAAAAAAATCCACACCTATACTTGGCCTCACAATTACTGCGCGTGCACACGCCCCTACATAAAACACATTTTTTATTCACACACTTACAAAAACATTTTAATTTCTACTAGCAGAAACGGTCTCATTTAGATACCGAGGAAGAAAACAGCTTTTCATATTTTCCCATCAAAAAGTTAAATATTTTAATATAATCGATTGCTAATTGATTACAATTTATTCGTAATTTCTCTGTCTTGGAAAAGATTAAAAATAACTTTTGAAATTACTTTTTCATGAGTGCTTTTTAATACTTTCCGACATATATAGTTGAAAAGTGTATATGAATTCGGTTTGTCTGTCTGCTCTTTAACACTCGTAAATGTATATACTCGGGTTGCCATGTATTTTTTATATGTTACAGATGCTTACTATGTAATGTTTGGTATTGAAAATTAAGTATGTAGAATTTATAGTTCGTTTACAGGAACACACAAAAGAATTCCGTTACATTATGTTCTATGGGGGAAAACCCGTTTTTAATGTATTTTAATGAAGTTGCAATACTTCAAACATAATGAAATTGATATGAATCACTGGGGTGAGCTAAACCACGCTTTCTTGGGAATAGGGGTATAAAATAAGTATCACTTACAGTTTGTTTACAGGGATGCACAAAATATTTCCATTACATTGTGATATACGAGAGAAAATCGTTATACATTTTAAAGATGTTTTAACACTTCAAACATACACTGCAAAAAAATTGCTGATTTTACAGTATAATGCTGGCATCCCAGCTGTCAGCATATGAGTAGTATTATATGATAAAATGAAATTTATTAATAAAATTCTGTTAGTGTTGGAAAGTGTTTCGTAATCTATCCCTGGTTTTTCGTTCTGTTTTATTATTATCATTTTTACGAATATAAACGAATTTGGTTACAGGACGGACTATGATATATTTCATTATTATGATAAAATGAAATTTATTAATAAAATTCTGTTAGTGTTGGAAAGTGTTTCGTAATCTATCCCTGGTTTTTCGTTCTGTTTTATTATTGTCATTATTAGGAATATAAACGAATTTGGTTACAGGACGGACTATGATATATTTCATTATATGATAAAATGAAATTTATTAATAAAATTCTGTTAGTGTTGGAAAGTGTTTCGTAATCTATCCCTGGTTTTTCGTTCTGTTTTATTATTGTCATTATTACGAATATAAACGAATTTGGTTACAGGACGGACTATGATATATTTCATTATATGATAAAATGAAATTTATTAATAAAATTCTGTTAGTGTTGGAAAGTGTTTCTTAATCTATCCCTGGTTTTTCGTTCTGTTTTATTATTGTCATTATTACGAATATAAACGAATTTGGTTACAGGACGGACTATGATATATTTCATTATATGATAAAATGAAATTTATTAATAAAATTTTGTTAGTGTTGGAAAGTGTTTCGTAATCTATCCCTGGTTTTTCGTTCTGTTTTATTATTGTCATTATTACGAATATAAACGAATTTGGTTACAGGACGGACTATGATATATTTCATTATATGATAAAATGAAATTTATTAATAAAATTCTGTTAGTGTTGGAAAGTGTTTCGTAATCTATCCCTGGTTTTTCATTCTGTTTTATTATTGTCATTATTACGAATATAAACGAATTTGGTTACAGGACGGACTATGATATATTTCATTATATGATTAAATGAAATTTATTAATAAAATTCTGTTAGTGTTGGAAAGTGTTTCGTAATCTATCCCTGGTTTTTCGTTCTGTTTTATTATTGTCATTATTACGAATATAAACGAATTTGGTTACAGGACGGACTATGATATATTTCATTATATGATAAAATGAAATTTATTAATAAAATTCTGTTAGTGTTGGAAAGTGTTTCGTAATCTATCCCTGGTTTTTCGTTCTGTTTTATTATTGTCATTATTATGAAAGAATGATATGGAAAAGCTTTTCAATTCTTCAAAACCAGAGTGAGAATATTTAAAAAATTAAGCTTATAAGAAAAAAAAATTGTATCAGAATTGTATTGTGATTGTATCAGAAAGTAGCGTGTATAGTTCCAAAAAGTTGTAGAATTAAATGGAATTAAAAATATTTTCGGTTATCTACAGTCAAAATCTCCCCTTTTTATTTGTTTACTATCTAGTTCATTACAATGATTCTACTTTCTTGTTATGGTGCCTTTTCCAGAAGTAATGCAAATAATTGCACTATTGTCTGTAAATATTCAACACGTTCGGACATATTAAGGTTCTTCTCAATATATATTTTTATTTCCTTTTCCTCACTGGACAACGGCGCAATTACGATCTTTTTATGCATATATGCAGAACATATTTAGATAGTCTCATTCAAGTTATTAAGGGGGAAAAAAAGCTTTTTTCTATTTACGTATAATAGAGTTAATATTTGGTTATAGTCAAATCTCTTAGAGTGCACTAAAAAAAAAAAAAAAAAATTGTTATGCGGGGCAGTGTATTACTGCTTATTTTACTGTTTATTACTGTTAATTTTACGGTATATTACTGGCAGCTGGGGTAGCAGTATTATACTATAAAACCAACATTTTTTTTTTTTTTTTTTTTTTTTTTTTTTTTTTTGCAGTGTAACGAGAGCATGCCGTGTATATATGACGTATAGGATGTGTATAAATCTAAATTTTTTCCTCTCTGCATTTTCGTTTAGCTTTCATATTCAGCTTATTTAATCAGAGAGCTTATTTAAAGAGAATTTCTGCTGTCCGATTAGCCAAAGATTTCTAATTGGAAATATTGGTGCTAAAAGATTAAAAATTGTTTACAGAATGCTCGTAGCAAATTGTTTAATCCTCCATTTCTCGAAAAATGAATCAAAAAATCAAATTTGACAGTATTTTCTAAACGACTTTCTTAATTTTACAAGGGAATGCGGGGGGAAATGGGGGTAATCAAATGTTTGTAAACTTAACGAGAATATCTGATAATTTTACGCATACATACAAAACTATTTCATGATTGTATCAGAGAGTCACGAATTCGCATGTAAGAACGACTTTAAGAAGCTGGGAGTTTAGAATTAAGTGGAAGCCAAAATATTTTCCGTTATCTACAGTCAGAATCTCCTCTTTTCATCTGTTTACGCACTGGTTCATCTCATTACAACGACTCCACTTTCCCGTTATACTGCCACTTCCAGAAGACATGCAAATAAGTTCACTATAGTTCAGTGAGTCTCTCAGAGTACATACATCCCCCTAGACAGATGTCAGGATGACTTTCTGGTTCAAAAACAAACCATCCCTTTTTATCTTTCCGGCAGCTTCTAATTAACGACATCAGCGAACCACACATACAGAACCGCCGTTAAGTGCATGCATTGCAGGCATCGGATCTTGTTAAACACAATGGCTTGATACAAGCCTTGATAAAATCAATACTTTTAGAGACCATTAACTATGCAATCTTATTGAAACTGGCGTATTGAAATACTGGGGGGATTGGATTGGTAAATCGTAGAGAATCTATCGAGGCATACACTAGAAGTTGAAGAACCGCAAACATTGTTGTAATTCCATCCTTTAAATGGATCAACGATAAAAATCTACCGATTTCAGAAATTTCCAGAGGGACTGTTCCTCTCAGACCCCTTAATCCCTATGGAGGCGGAGGGAAGAATGGAGCTGACAGGGATAAAAAAAAAAGAAAAAAAAATGAAAAAATGGAGGGAATTTTAGATCTATGTACCCGATCTATTGTTGAAAAGATTTTTTTTATTGTGAGTTTGACATTGTAGCAGAGATTTTTGGGGGATCTGTTCCGGGTGTTTGGTATACTCTTCTTCATCCTGGTTTCGAGGCTATGTCGGTGCTTTATCCGGCTTTATTGGCGTTACAAAATTCAATGCTCCGCTCCGCTACGGAGCTAAGTTAAGCTGGTTTCGAAGTCATGCACAATATGCGCGGATAGATGGCATAAACATAATTCTACGTAAATCTCTGTTCTTTTATGTCTTCTTCAAGGGGTATCGCTTCTCCGAATTCAATTTTACAACTAATTTATCTTGAGAAACGCCACTTCTCCTATTTCCCTTTGAGATAAAAGGAAAATCATTCAGAGACTTCTGGTCCATTACGTAATTTACGAAGGAATATGCTACATTTTTGATAGGAAATGGGCCATTTTTTTCTCTGTCTTTATTATTTTTCTTTTTCTTTTTATTATTATTATTTTTTTCTTTTTGTCATTATCACTGGAAAAGAAAGCAAGCCAAAACAATTTTTTTTCGTTTGGATATAACGAAAAATAGAATCTAAAACTTATTAAAAATGCGATGGCATATTGGTTTCTGTAATCTTTAGATATTCAATATTCACAAATAAGCTAAATATGCCATTCTCTAAAAGAGCGGCGGACAAATATGAACGCCTAATTTTGATACATGTCAGATTATGATGATGCACATTAAAATTTAATTCTTATTTTATTTCAAAACATTTTAAAAATGTGATGACATATTGTTTTCAGTACGCTGTAGATAATGTTTACATAAACGTAGGAAGAAACCTTTATATTCAAGAAATAAACAAACTTCCATTCTTTTTAAGCAGTGGACAAATTCTAGGCCTGCCAAATGTTGATGATGTAAATTACTTTTTTTTTCAAAAAAATATGCAAACTGCTGATGTAAATTACTTTTTTTTTAAACTAAAATACTTTTTTTTCCCTTCAAAACTTCTTAAAAATTGGATGACATAGTTCTTTCTGTAATCTTCAGGTATTGTTTATATAAATTGAAGATTCCATATTTTTTGAACGGTGGACAAATATTAAGTATGCCAAATTTTGATGGTGCCCATCAAAATTGTTTCTCTTTATACAAAAATTTATTTAAAAGTGATGACATATAATGGTTTTGTTTCTATAATATTTAGATGCTTTTAAATAATTAAACCTTTCACGATTTCAGAATGGCAGGCATTAGGCATGCCAAACATTGATAGAGTGCACATATTTTTTTTTTTATTATTATTTATTAAAAATTCAATATTTATTAAAAATGCAATTTATTAAAAATGCAAAAACATTTGTTTCCTGTAATCTTTAGATATTGTTTAAATAAACAAAACATATCATTTCTTCAAAATAATAGCGAAACTCGAAAAATACCATTTCTTTAAAATGATAACGAAAATTATGTTTCCTTCCTAACGTGAACGACTATAAAATTTCCAAAGTTTTCAAACTTGCGTACAAAATATGGCGCGTCGATATAAACCTTCAAATGTTGTATGTCATAAAACTTTTTCCCATGAACCAAAACTTCAAAGATAATAATGTTTAAGAACTTCTTGAAACCGACTTCATCAAATACCGTTAAAAGGACATCATAAACCTCCTCTAAAGCTGTACCACCATTTTATAACTTCTGAAAAGTTGGAAAGTGAGATAAAATCGATTGTTGTTTATCCTTTATGACTATTGTCTTAAATCCTGTCATCTCGTTTTAGTTCCTGTTTTTTCGCATATTCTCCTTCAAGAGACACTTAAATATTTGGAGAATGTCAAGAACTTTTTAACTTTCCCATTGCAAAAAAACTTCTATGGGCTTATGATTTTTTTTTTTTTTTTTTTAGCTTATCTTTGAGGCGTGGAGAATCATCAGAAAGGGAAAAAAAATAGAAGAGATTCAAAGATTGTTGAGTCTTTAATATGAGGGTGGGGAACGTGAAAAAAGGGGACTTTAGATATCATTGGTGGAGATATGAGTTTAAAATGAAGATTGGATGTGTTGATAGTTCTGGGAGAGGAGTGTACATACTCCTAAAATGCTATCGCCAACGTCTAAAAATTGCAATTACGCAGGATTTAAAAATTTACAAGGGACGATATGAACTGGAAATCCAGATAGGGTTGAAATGATAGATTTACTCTTTTATAATGACAAAGTACACTCATTATAGAAAGATTAGCATGGTGATGTTATGATGGATGTAGAAAAGATTATATACGTAGATTTAAATATGCAGTAATAAAAGTCTGCAACAATTTCCGAAGCCCATATTCATTACTTTTTGATACAGTCACGAGATATCCGCAACTGCATAAATCTTGGAGATATTCTTAACCTGCAACAGGGGAGGTGAAAAAGTAAAACCTAACAGTATGGACGTGTGGTCTCTGAGGCCATATTTATTTATGTAGCCAATAAAGCCTCCTTTTTTAAATATTTTTATGATAGATAACAGATACATACTTTAAACAATTCACATACGAGAAAAAAAAAAAAAACAACAAAAAGGGAAGAAGAAGAAGAAGAAGAAAATTGCAAAGAGAAGAGATCTTTAAAACAGGGTGTCTGCTTCATCCAACAATGCCATTAGGCTTAGTCGACATAGTGTGGTCTCAGAGAGAGTACCTCCCCTGATGTTACGGGTTAATCAAATTCCACGTACGTTCAAAAGTCTCTCATTTTTCTTTTTAAAATAATAATAATAATAAAAAAGCATCTTTTAAAAATTCTAAAAGAAGAGTGCATGTATTCCTAAAATACTTACGTCAACGCCTAAAACTATACTATTTGGGATTTAAAAATTAAATTAAATTAAATCCCACGTAATTATAGTTAATACAAGAAACGTATGAACTAGAAATCCAAAGAGGGATAAAATGGGGAATTTATCCATGTTTGGTATATTAAAGTACGCTCATTATAGAAATATTAGCATTGTAGTGTAATGATGGGATAGGCATGATAATATATGCAGCTTTAAATATGCAATAATAAAAGTCTGCAGCAATTTCAGAAACCCAAATTCATTCCTTTTTGATACAGTCACGAAATATTCGCAACTGCATAAAACTTCTTAATGAAATTTCATTACATTCAAAAGTTACTCATTTTCCTATTTAAAATAATAATAATAATAACGAATCTTTCAGGAGTTCTGGAAGAGGAGTGTATATATATATATATTCTTAAAATACTAACACCAATGTCTAAGCCTGTAATTACATGGGATTTAAAAATTTATAAGAGGCGATAGGAACTAAGAAATCCAGAGGGTTGAAATGATGGATTTACCCCATGTTTGGTATATTAAAGTACGTTCATTATAGAAAGATTAGCACAAGCAATGTTACGTTGGATTTAAGCATGATAACATATATCGCTCTAAATATTCAGTAATTAAAGTCTGAAATTATTTAAAGATATTCGGACTAGTATAGCAAATTTAACACAAGTACTTTTTTTTTTTTTCATTCCAGATATCTATCATTATTTTCGTATAGTGATCTTCGCTTTATTTAATCACGGAATGACTGTCATTAAAATGTCATTAAATAAATATATTCCGAAGATTACAATTCTCGGAAATAGTGGATTTTGAATTAGAAAAAACGCGCTAAATTGGCAATGATTCAGAATTCAGTCAAAGGAATTTTTTATACATTCGCAAAAACCTTTTATCCAAAATTGAATACAATTTGCAGATATTCTTATTTAAAATCATATGTTTGATAATTTCATGTAACAACAACAAATAAAATTATCAGAATATGTTAAATTTGACGTTTTGAAAGAATTTTTGGAGCATGGGAACATTTTCCTGATTCGCTGGGATTTATGATGTATTTGAAGACACTGGTGATTCAATTAAGTTAATAAAATCAAACCTTATTTGTATCTCGAACAAGACAAAGGTCAGTGAACCAGCATAAAAATTAAATTCTTCACTTCGTAGAGAGATTAAGTAAGTCCTTCTAGAACAGAATCAGCTTTTGCTCTCAAATTTATCACTTTATTCTAAATACTTCACAAGATCACTTTATTTGGATAAAATTCAGTGAACTCTTTATTCAAATCAACACGCTTTGAGTCTTAGCAAGGCAGGAGCTCCGGCTAGCACTCCTTGAACTAATAAGCTAAATTGAAATTCCGTAAATAAAATTAAATAAAAATTGAAACCCGCTGCCATAAATCAGAACTCCAATGTTCCGATCAGCACTATTTCCCGCAGATTCTTCAATTTAAATATTATATTTTGCTCGACCACGTAAAACATTACATTTGCGTATTTAAACTTCTTCTTACGAAGGTTTTCATTGCCGAACTATTTCGATATCGGAAAGTTATATGTCGATCGAAAAGTCGGCATTGTTTTGCAACGTTCATATTAGTTTGGGACAAAATTCGCTCATTAACGCTATATAGATACTCATATCTTCGAACATCAATTCTTTCACATATAGGCACAGTCATTATGTAATAATCTAGGAAAACAGAAAAAAAAAAATAAAAAAATAGATTTCAAGAAAATAAAAAAACGTTGTTAGACATACTTGGTACCTTTATTAGAAAACCTGGATATTTTAGAAATATACGAATTCAAATGTGTTTATAAATAAATGTGCTATATTGATTGATTCGGTTTGTCTTGAAAAATTCTAGAATGCTCCTTAGGACAAAGCTGGCTTTAAAAAACACTAAAAAAAAAAACAATTAAAATCAAAAGATAACCAAAAAATATTTTATATTTCATATAAGCACCACATAATTTTTTTTTTTTCTGTTATCCAATTTAGTGCAATTTATAAAACGTAATAACTGAAGGGCAGAAAATTTCTTGCGTGATCAAGCTATATTCCATTGATTCAGATCGAACATACGATCGCTGTCGATTAATAAAAGATCTGTTTCGATGGATCAGTCACTTTAGCCCCTGCAATACTGTTAGATGTACAAAAAAGAGATTTTTTTAAAATGATGTAATAATACCATTGAAAGAATTTTCGACGCTTCGCCGTTCTTCCTCAAACGCATAATCCCCCGTTAACATAAGGGGAAATTAAATTAGGCGATTATTCATTATCTAATATATTTGTCGAAATACGGTTTTCACCATCAGAAAATAGACGTTCGATACCAACGTAGTGCGTTTCTAAAAAATATCTCTTTAAATTTTAAGTATTTTTTAAAAAAAATGATAAAATTGGAAAATTTTCTACAAGTAGACATTCCAAAGTATACAAGCCTTTTTAAAATACTTAAAGTTTAAGGTGGGTATATTTTAGAAACGCGCGACGTCGACATTAGGAGTCTACTATATCTGATTGTGAAAACCTGTGTCGAAAATTATATTAGATAACGTTTAATCACCTGGTTAATTTTCTCTTAGGTTAATTTTGGATTTCGTAATGGCGAGAGGAAAATTTGTACCGGTTCCCTTAAAATTTGTATTCTTCATTCGAAAAGTTGGAATGAACCAAATAAATTTTCGTTGGGTGTACTTTGATATATTATTATTATATATATGTGATTCACCAAAATTTTACTAAGCTCAACAACATTTCCTGGACAACGAGAATTTTTTTTGGATCAACAATAGTTTTTTTGTGTGTGTGTTTGTTTGTTTGTGTGTTTGCTTTTTTTTTTTTTTTTTTTTTTTTTTTTTTGTCTGGATAGGTGTGTAAGTATGGAGATAACGTATTAAGTGTAGAACATTCAGCTTGAAAGTAATTTAAAAATTAAAAAATATTTTTTTAATTTTAACCACTCTGAAGTAAATAAAATCTGTCAATAAAGCCAGCTTTTTCTTCTTTTTTCCTTTTTATATACTATTTTCTCTTATTTACACCTGTGATACATATTTCAGGTAATATAACAAAAGCAGTGACGCCATTTCAAAATTTTCTTTTCGGCGGAGGGGGGGGGGGAGGTGAAGTTTTTTTGAGGGGGAGCAAAAATTTATTTTCATTTTGTTGTTCAAGCTTATTTACACAGTTTTATTCCATATATATTTTCAAAATTAGCCAAATTGCTCATTAATGATAAAAGTGTCTCACTTTGAGAATGTTGTAATAGTAAGGCTTTATAAAATGTTAATGATAATTATCAATTTATGTGCTTAAAGTGTTTATTTAATGCTAATGTTTCTATTTTAGCTAAATTCGACAAGTTATTACAGCTTCTGAATTTATTTATTTTTTTTTTTTTTTAAGTTTGAACTGTGATGACTGATCCACTCTGATATATCAAATTCCTTGGGAGGGAGGGGTGGGCAACTGCCGACCCTCTAGTCTCTACCAAATGGCGCCCCTGAACAAAATGTATATTTAAGTTTCGATAGCATGCATATTACTTTGTTGTCATATGCGAAATTCAAATGTTCACTAACACACTCTTATGAAATTCTTCATTTGAAATTTTAAAATAATTTTAATTGAAAGTTTCAATTTATTGATTTCATAGGTAACTTTTTTTTTTTTTTTCCAGATGTAATTTACCATAATAGAGATAAATATTGTAGAGAAAGTAGCAGAAACGTATTTTTCAATTCAACCTTCAATAACCTGAAATTACTTTTTGAAGAAATTCGAGCTTCCCATACATATTTGGATAAAATAATTACTGTTTATTCGAGGTATAACGCACTCCACCGTATAACGCTCACCGAGAATTTGCGAATGTATTTTCTATTTTTAGGTATATTCGCCGTATAACGCGCACCTCATGTATTGCAAAGAAATCTTCATGAAAAATGCACCGTAAAAAATCAATAAAGAACATTGTAAAATATAATAACTAATACGAACATAATCTTTTTGTAAAAAAAAGCATGTTCATTATTGAAGATTTTTTCTCGTTTTAATTTAGCTTTTAACCTTTCATTTTTATGCCTTGCGTGTAACGTAAACTTGCGTCATTGGTTAAGTATAAAGGGGGGAACAGGAGGCTAATCCCCCCCATTCAATTATTGTCGATTTCTTTATTTTTCTAGGGGCATTATTCTTTGAAATAAGAGTATAATATACAATTAGTGTGAATAGCCTGTGAGCTTAATACCATCAGTTTAACTGTGCACTTTTCTTTTTATTTGATTTAACAGTCAATTTTATCGGATATTATTTTCCATAATACTTCATCTTTTTCACTGCTGAAAAATATTGCAGGGGAAATAACAAAAAGATATTTTTCAATAACATGTCTATTACTTTGTTGTCACCTAGGAAACTCAAGTATCCTCTTTTAAACGATCATGTAAAATAATATTCACTGGTAACTTTTATGCAATTATAAATTAATTTTTTTATTCATCATGGTGACTCAAATATGTGTCTTTTGAATTTAGACTTAATTGGAGTTTACTTAATTAGAAACGAATTGTATTTTTATCAGACATTATTTCCCATTATATTTCATATTTTTCTACTTTTATTGATGATATTGCAGAAGTAACAAAAAAGTATATTTTAAAGTTTCAATAATCTATGTGTTACTTTCTCACTATCTAAGAAAAAGAAACTTAAATGTCCCCTTATAAATTCCGATAAATTAATTTATTTAAAACATTTATGCAATTATAAATGAAAATTATCTCATCATTCTGACTGAAATGTATGTATTTTAATTTTAAAATTAGATTTGTCCCAGCTCAACAATTCGAATCTTTCTGACATACTTTCTGATTCGTTTTTAAAAGTAAAAGAATTTCACTGTCAGGCATGATTATTGAAGTAATTTGTAATTGAACTGTTTTTGTTTTTTTTTTCCCCGATAAATGAATTATATCTTGAGTTATAATCGATTGTTGTCTCGTGAGACAAGTTTTTATTTTTCCTCTCCCGCGCTCTCGCGTCCAAAAATTTGGATTTGGCTTAAAACGACGAATTTGACAGCATTTTCTGAAATATTTTCTGCTATTACCAAAAAATTGAAAAAAAAAACTGTTTGATTACATAATTTCTGAATAAGAGCACATACTAATTTCATGCATTTTGCGAACAAAACTGCATTAAAAATTTGTCAGAAAATGTGCCAGTTTGGATTTGAGAACCGCCTTTATTGAAGTTCAGTTTATTGATTTTGCAGCCAATTGCGTTTTTATCAGACAATATTTCATTTCTCATTACATTTCAGTATTTCCCCACTTGCACTGATCATAGATAATGCAGGGAAGTAACAAAAAGGTATTTTCCAATTTAAGTTTCAATAACCTGCATATTACTTTGTTATCACCTAGGAAACTCAAGTGTTCCCCTACACTACACATTCCGATAAAATAATTTAATCTTTCACCCCTACTTTTTTCCCGGAAGAATGGCAACATCTGTTATATCAAATAATTCTTTTTTCCTTGCCCATTCTTTATCGAATATCCTCTCTTCATTGGGCAGCTATTTGGAGGGCATGATGACATGTGACGATGCTGGACATTTCTTCATCCCCACTCCAGGGAGGCTGTTCCCTGGGGGTCCCTAACATCCCGGAACTGATGGCTATCAGGAAAAGAAGCTTTGGTCCGAAAAATCAAAAGAATTCGGCATTTAATGAGTGTGGTGATTACCGACCCATGTATCTGAATCCCTCTTTTGGTGAGGAGCATATAGAGAAGGGGATTTCTGGTACATGGTAAGGGATTTAGGGAGTCAATGACCCCATGGGAATACCAACACCATTATCGAGTAATGGGCAACGGTTGTTCGATTGGAATATCTAACGATTCAGTTATGGAGATGCTATGAGCAATAAGCTTTATTTTGCTACTGTAAAGCTGTTTTCATATAGGAATTACACGTATGCTAGATTCTACAAATAAATCTCACATATCTGAATTTACAGGGTTTTTTTTTTTTTTTTTTTTTTTCGTAAAAATATAGAAAGAAAAGCACTTTTAATCTTATGGAAACAAAGCAGCAAAAACGGTGTGGGGTGAGGAAGGAGCCGAAATTAGTATTATAAAATTTTCATAACTTCGTAATTCCAAAGTTTTCACTACCTAAGATTTCAATATTTAAGTTAATTAAGACGATTATTATCTACGAAAATATGAAGTCAACAACGTGTTTTGTTAAGAGATTATTAATGTCAAAAAACATAACTTAGACTTTTACAAATATTTGTGTATGCGTTCGATCTCAGATCTCTTTCCTTTTCCTTGAAATCATGTTTCGAATAAATTTTCAAACTTCCATTCTTATGGATTCTTATGGATCGAAATTACTTAAGATTGTTCTCAAATCTTAAAGCTCCCGCTTTCTGACATAATTCCAAAATTGTCATCCCCACATGTATCATGCTTTCACATATTTTATTCAGATTTCCAAGAATTGAAAAACATTTCTAACTTTTCCATAAGATCGTCTTTGAACATATCAAATTGAATTAGAATAATTACAAATATTTCAGTTTCCACGGTTTATGTGACTTACGTTAGTCAGTTCTGTACAGCTTTGAAAATATTTAAAACTGAAAAAAAAAAGAACACTTAATATTTTAAAGCAGGAAAAATAATGTCCTTGTATAATAAAAATTATCCACTTATTTGATATTCTGAATTTAAAAGAAGCTGTATATGCAACTAACAAAATAGCCTTTAAATGTTAAAAATTATCAACGAGACATATATAATAAACTTCAAGTGGTTTTAAAGTCACTTTTAACTTCCTATAGCAATTTAATGACATCCTTTATTGCCTAGAAGCTAGACCAATCTGAAGTTATTCTCTTTACTGTAAAACCTCAAGCCATTTTCAGAAATGATACTTTCTTTGATATAGAGAGTAATAGACATATTCCTTCATCTAATTTGCTCCTTTCCACACGAACATATTTTCCACACTAAGAGAAGAAGTAGGAACAAGTTAATGAACCATTTATTTGATCTCTGTGTTTCCATTGAAATATTATTGATTTCTGAAATTTATCCCATATAATAAATGTTCTTGCATTGCAGTTCAGTTTTAAATATACGTAAAACCAATAATGAAATTAAAATAATCTAAATATATATATATATATCTTCCTTATTAATAGATATTATTGGCATGGCATAATGTGTAAGATTCGTAAATTATTTATTTGAAATTACCTAGCTGAATACTCAAGAATTGCATACATTACCTATATACGTATGCAAATTCTTTCTTATATGCTTGTATACATGCATGTTACATCCTTACATCCATTTTATATATACAACAGTTTTTAATATATACAATAGATAATGAAAATTCTTTTTTTTTTTAATAGTTGCAAGTAACAGTGATTAATGAGGAATCTTTTATAATTCTGATTCAACTTAATATATCTATTCCATTTATGCAAAAATTGGTAGATCTTTTTTATTAGTTTATTAGGTAGCTTTCAATACAAAAAAGTATAAAGCTACCTATTGCAGCCATTCGGAGGAAAGCAGTTCCGGAAAATTTCGATATATTTTCACCGATCATGACCCCCAGACCCCAAAACCACCCTCCGTTCAAATGTTGATTTATATATATATATATATCCATATATATATATATATATATATATATATATACATATAATTATAATATCTATGAATTTCAAAAAACATATCAAGTTCTATTCTACTTAAATCTCCAAAGAGATAATCAATGATACTGTGTATACAGAATACCACATAGCTAATAATTAACATGTGCAAACATAATATTACCATAGCTGATGCTTCAATGGTAATTGGCCAAAATTTACTCATACCAAAAGAATATTGAAAAAAGAAATTGAGAAAAGAAAAGAGAGAAAGGGGAAAAAAAATTATAAATTGGAGTTGCAATTAAGTAAACACAAATGGATTAACAAATTAAATATGAACCATACACAATGGAAAATTGGACCACATGAAAATTAAATATGAATTGGACATGGAAAAACACATGCACATGTACTCATCAGCCTGGATGCACCCACATGTGTTTTAAATAATAATTCAGTGTTTCATAATTCTACTGGCATAATGCTAAGATCAGTAGAATCATCCAGGTACACTGAATTATTACCAGAAAACAATTGGAAATATTAAAATTTGGAAATATTTAAATAGGAAATAAAAAACCATTAAGAAAATACAATATATTTCACTCACATCGATTATCCAAAAAACTGTAATTAACACCTCACTAAATTACCACGAGATAACAGTTTTGAAATAATAAAATTGGAAATATGAACGCGTAAAGTGTAGATAAAATATTTTACTCACAATAATTATACAGAATCCTTAAAATGTCACAACGTCTGCATAATATTCACATCCACATGGCAATGCATCATACATGTTGACTAAGTCGAGTTGAGAGAAATGATTTGTAAGACAAGTTGAGAGCACACTATTTTTAAAACACAACCCCATAAATGACACCCAATCACAAAATGATTCAAAAACACTCAAAATAATTCTGGTTTTAATACACTTATAACAAATTTATATCCGTGAATATATATTACTCCATCCAATTTTAATTCCTGAAAGTAAAATTAATATACAATCAATAGCTCCCTCTATAGTTAAATTAAATATAATATTAACAATATTATCTACAACTACCTGAAAGGTAAAGTGTCGCCATCTATTGGTATTATAATAGTTCATAATTAATATTTAGTTAAATATCCACTTTATTAATTACATACTCTCTTCATTAGATTTATTTATATAAATAAACTTTAAAAAACAATACTAACTTGTAGTTTTACTTAAAATTCAAATAAAATATAATACTACTATATGAATAAATCTACACAGAATTAATTCAACTTGCACAGCATTTCAGATATTCTTAACAAGAATATATTATGTAAAAGAGATATTATTTTAATTCAAATTATTTTTGCTGCCTGCTGTGTTAATCCACTGATATTATAGACATTTATTAAATAATTAATCTTTTATTTTTACTACTACTTAAATATATATTAGACTTGTTTTTAAATAATTAATGTTTAATTTATACTACATTGTAAATATATTTTATATTTATAGATTAATTTAAATATCTAATTAAATAATTCATAAACAATTCAAAATATCTCAAAATTTATAATGTTGATAATTAATAGTATTACTACTGTTTTTCAATCAAATTAATGCAATGCAGTAATTAAAATACTTGTTAATTTTAATTATTCATAGACAAAAATAAAAACTATATATATTTATTTTTATATATATTGCAAATAGATATATATATATGAGTTATAATCACCAATGTTATCATTGTATAATTTAATTTGTTATTGTATAAGTTAATTTATAAATGTATGAAAACTGCACATCAATAATACCTTAAACAGAGGTGATCGGCAACGCACAATCACAACTATACAAAGTATAAATAATGTTCAATCATATATTAAATTTCCTAATATGTTATAATTGTAATTATGTATGTTATATTTGTAATTTTCTACATAAAGTGTATATAATGTTCAAACAAATATTAAATATTAAATTTCCTAATATGTTATAATTGTAATAATGTATGTTATAATTATTATTTTCTATATCTTTTGTTATATGTTATCGCACACTAAAACAATAATTTATTACATACCATGTCTATATTTAAATTATATAATAAATGTTATTTAAAAGAGTTGATGATTGAATTTATCATAAAAATAGGATATCCATATATTTTTGCTTGATCTCGAATATATCTAATATTTTTGTTTTTATTTATATCTGAGCATAAGTATTTTATACGATGTAGATAATTGATAATTATATTTTTATAAACAGATTTATGTAAACATGAAGCATAATTGGTAAAAATATTTACTTTAAATGGGAAATCAAATCTCTTATCATAAATATCAAAAATTAATTTATAATTATTAGTAATATTAATTTTTAAGTCAAGAAAGTTTATATTATTATTAATTAAATCATTATCGCTTAATTTAAGCTGAGTAGGATAAAAATTGAGTGGTGATGTGCAATTTTTTTCATTGAAATAAAATATGATAATGTCATCAATATAGCGATAAAATACATAATCATTGTTCGGACTTATATTTCTTTCATAATAATATAAGTAAAGGTCAGAGAGAATACTAGATGCGGTTCCGCCCTGCGGAATTCCCTGGCATTGTTTATAGATAATATTGTCATATATAATGTAATTATTATGCAATGTAAAATTTAGTAAAGTTTTAAAAAAATTTACTGAAATATGTTCTTTTAATTTTAATTGAGATTTAAATTCTTTAAATAATATACACATTGTTTTATGTAAGTCTTTTATATCAATGTTATTAAATAAATCATTAAAATCCAATGTTTTTATGAATTTTACCGGATTGATATTATGTATTTTATTAATGAGTTGAAAACTATTTTTTAGGCAATGTTGGTTATTATGTTTTAGCGTTATATCATATATCTGCTTTAAAATATTAAGTAGTAAATTGCTTGCATTTTTATTATATGTGTTACAACCGATGGTAACAGTGCGAAATTTAATAGGATTTTTATGAAATTTTGGAATTATAACAAGATAAGGATAATTAAAATTATTACATTTGATTATTAGTAATTTGTGATAATTTAATAATTTTCTGTTATTTATTTCAATATTTAATTTAGTTTTATTAAAAATATTACTTGTGTTGATTGCATTGTGAATTAACACTTTATAGTATTCTTTACAAATGATAGCATAATTATTTGGAGATTTATCTACATAAGTAATTATAAATTTGTTTTGTAATTCTGATATATGTTTATTTATGTTTTTAAAAGCTGCATGTGTAATATGATGATAATTTTTTATAATTTCATTTTTTAATTTATCAATTACAGAAAATCTCCATTCACTGAAATATTCGATTGGTTTATTGTAATCTATATATATATATATAATTGTTAATTTTTGCAATAAGTTTTTATATATATATATATATATATATATATATCTGACCTATGTCATACGATAACGCTCGTATTTATAAATCAATTTCGATGAAACCAAATGTGTGTATTAAGCTCACCAATGTCTCGACCGAGTTCGTTGGCCAGCTTGATCCGCCATTTTGTTTCAAGATGGCGGCCATTTAAAAATTTAAAACTAAAATAAATATACAAAAAAATTAAAAATTCAAATTTATTTTTTAATTAAATGTTATGCCTTGATACGAGGATTCCAGAGCATTTTTTGGTTTACCTCTATCTTAAAAAATGGCTGAGATAGAGCAGTTTGAAATTCTAGGGTGGCTGACATTTTGAAACAAAACAGCACATTAACGCGATTATACTTCCAAATTATCTTCTTTCATTGTTGTAATAATTTTCCCCAATCATATTCATAAAACTATATATTCATATCCGTTAGCGCCAAGTTCTCGCCAAAATTGGCGACCAACATAAGTCTTCATAAATGAAGCCAATTTGGCTATTGCTCAATAATTTGGCGAATTTCTTATTCAAATTCAGTATTAACGAATCTTTTGTAAACGTTTCTTTGCATTTTAACTTGCTGTTTTCGTGTAACATTAGCTAAAATTTTAAAACGAAGATATAGGAAAGCAACCTTTTCCTCCCGGTACAGGCCGGAAGGACTTGTTTTATTTGAGATAAACAAACAAAAAAATGATTAGTAACACTTTTACAATACAACAACTGTTTCTTTAATCACGAATAGCATGTTTTTCCGGCAATTAACAGTAAAAGGAAACTCTATCAATATTTTTTTTCATTTATATTTTCTCTTTTAATAAAATGTCACCAATTTATTTTTCAGTGAATTCATTAATTTCGTACAACTTTAGAAAAATAATGCTGAAAAAAACACATATTATATATTAAACACCATAATTACACTTTAAACCAGAAAATGATATTATATAATAAAAATTATCCATTCATTATAAAAGAAAAACTTTTATATTTGATAAAATTCGATTTTTCTTTTTGTTATAACTAACAAATAAAATTTTGTTTAACATGTATATGCAGATTTTTAAAAATAATACAATAATTTTTATAATATATAAAAAAAAAAAAAATTCCTTTTCTACAAAGCTGAGCAGTGTTTTTGCAAGCAATTACTTCGTCTTTCTGTATGAACTTAAATAGCTTTAATTCTCCAAATGAATTTTACAAGAAACACACTGCAATGAAATATTAAGCGAACCCAGTTTTTCTATAGCTAAATTTATCTAATTTTGTATATATTACTAAAATAACAAAATATGAACCAGGTATAAAGCAAACGTACAACAGCAAAAAAAATCATGAATAAAGTTTTAATGCATATTTTTAATGCAACTTGGATTATTATAAGCTAGATGTTGCATGAAGGATAAATTGAAAATTACCAAAATAATAATATATAAAATTTCTTTCCTTATTAAAATGCACGTCACATAAATGAATATTTTCGAATCAAAATTTCTTTAAAATAATGGCCGATTACAATATACAGACAAGAAAGAAAAAATATGCATCAAGCATAGATTATTAAACGCTTTCCAGAACATCAGAATACGTTACCAACATTTCACCTTTTTATAGGGTGAATGATCATATCTATGTAAACAATTTTAAAAACGCATAACACATTTGAAAACTTAACTTCAGCAATCACCATCTATTGTCTGAAAAGTATCCGAATACTTTTGTGCAGTTCTGTGTATGTTCTATAGATTTGCATAGACACTATACACAGTATGCTAAACTGTAATGAAGTTGCCTGGATTCATTGAAAAGTTTTTTTTATGCTTCCTGTATAAAAATACTATAAAGAAAATTTGTGATACATAAGTTATACGTTCAGTTACTCGGCAGTTTGATTTCTAACCACGACATCAGGATGTCATACGATGTTTAACAACCTTGCTTTTGGTAACGTTCAGTTTTTTCAGTCTGATAACAGAAGTTTCCCGAAGTAGTATGTATTGTTTCTTTAATTGCTCAAACTTATTCAAGAAAACTTTAAAAAAGCAACGTAAAAAAGTAAAAATGGGAGATAGTGATAACATTTTTCAGTCATTTTGGGACTCTTCTAAATTTTAGAAGGGAAGCTCGTGCTTCCAGTGCCTTTTTGGTAATCAGGTCCTGACCAAACCAATGGTCCTCTTCTTGACTGGCCTTGATTGTAGCCACGACATTGCAAAGACTGCGAATTCGCAGGCGCTTTTATTTATTTTCAGTCTTTGTTACTTTTGAATAAACTTTTTTATATATATTTATACATCATTTATACATCATTCAATATTTTTTAATTTTTTAAGAAAATATGTGAATTCATTAAAATGATTCTTAAATGTCAAAATGCATTTAATTGAGACAAGTAAAAAAGAAGTTCAACTGCAAGTGGTTTTAAAGACAATGTTAACTTCCGGTTGTAGTTTAATGATTTTGTTTAGTGCCTAGCAGCAAGACATCCTCTGAAGCTTTACTTTTCACTTTACCGCTAAAACTTAAGCTACTTCCAAAAATGATATTTTCTTTGACATAGAAAATAACAAGCATATTCTCTTCATCTAATTTACCATTTTTCACATAAACATATTTTCTACAATACAAGAATAAATAAGAAATAGTTAATGAATAATTTATTCGATTTTTGTGCTTAGATTGAAGCCCATATTTGACTTTACAGGTGTTAAAAATTTTTTGACACATGATATTTCTTTTTATATCAGGTTTTAATTTCAGTTTTAAGTATATCAGAAGTCAAATAATAGTAAAGTGAAATTTAAAAAATAAGTCTACCAGTAAGGCAGATTTTATTGCCCTTTTTCAGAATGTTCTATTCTTAAAACATACATCTTGCATACTTACCTACATCTTTTTCTTTCTTACATGCTGTCATACGTACATCTTGCATACTTACATGCACCTTTTTCTTACTTATATACCGACATTGCGATACATACATCTTGCATACTTAACTACATCTTTTTCTTACTTATATGCTGGCATACATAATATCTTGCATACTTACATTACATTTTTTTCTTACTTATATGCTGACATACATACATCTTCTTACATACATCTATAATATATAGTTAAATATACATCTTACAACAAACACACAGAACGATATGTAAGTAGTAGGTAGGATAGTGGGGGTTGACCGGCCACAGGAGAAATGAGCAGGTGCAGCTGCACATCAGATGTGCAGCAGACACTTGCCTCATAATATCTTTACAAGGTTCATATTTTCTGATTAACAAACTCTCTTCATATCAATAGTTTTTGTTCCATTTTGTTGCTATGTCTAACATTTTCTTAAATAGTTTGGTTCACATGTGTATGTATATATGCATGTATGTCTGTTTGTCTGTTTATAACTATGTTTATATGTATTTGCGTGTGTTTATGCATAAAATTTACAAGTTTCTATAAAAAAATTATAATTAAAAAAAATTGCAACCTAATGTTATTAAAAATTTAAAACTTATAAAAAAAAAGTTTAAACAATTGAAACTTAAAAAAAAAATTTTTTTAATTAAAAATTAAAAATTAAAATGTTTAAAAAAAAAAATTAAAATTTAAGTTACAAATAAAATGAAAAATAAAAAGTTAAAAAATAAAAATCTTTAGAAAAAGTTTTTGAAAAAAAGTTTTACGATATTAAAAAAAAAAAAAAGATAATAAAATGAAATAAAAATGTTTTTAAATCATTCTCGATCTAACTGAAAAGAAAAAAAAACGCTTTAAGAAAGTTACAAGCTAACAAAAATGTTATAAACCTTTTAAAATGATCACTTTAACATATTTCATAACTTATAACAATTTTTTACTAACCTTGGAACGTGGTTAACGCTTTAGATGGATTCAAAAATCATTTTATAATATTTTTAATCATGATAAACCGTTTTGAACCATATAAACCTCATTAGATGGTGTATGTGCGCATGCATGCGTGCGTGCGTGTATGTACATATAGATAATGTTTTATCAGATAGGTATGTATAAAAGTTTTAAATAAGTACACAAAAATATAATTAACGCTTTTATTAAAACAAAATAATTTACAGAAAAGGTTTATATACAGAAAGATATTTACAAATCACCATTTTTAATCTTCATTACAATCTTGTTTAATGTCATAATGTCCATACGCTAAGCTGGATATTCCATTTTCTAAAATGTATCTCTTATCATCAAAAGGACTTAGACTAATTTTATTCTGGGTTAGTGTATATAAATTATGCGAATCCTGGGCGATCCTTATCTGTTTCTCCATGCCTGTTTTTTGTTGTTGGAGACACTCTAAGTAGTCTTCATGCTTGATTTTCTGTCGAACAATCTGCGTAGACACGCCTTTTGCGCGCTTTTTCTCATCTTTAAAGGATTTCAGTGAGTACATTTTTTATTTCAGTCCGACAAACTCAAGAGCTAATTCACCATTAAGTTCATCCTTGAACTTGCCGAGAACTTTCTTATTATCCTCAGAGTATAAATCATGTGATTTCGGATACTCGGAGAAGTCAAACAAATTACGGTATTGTTCCATATCCTTATAAATACTGTTTGTTTGAATATGGTAAGTTAAGGAATCTGTATCAGTGAATAATAGGGTTGCCCGATCTTTATATGTTTTCTTTATGAAGTTATAAAGAAAATCATACATAACTAATTTAGAGAGTTCTAAAATAGCGAACCCAACATAAATAGGCCGATTCATTAAAATACTAGTTTTCAGTCGTTCTATCGCGGTCAAGTCTTCATCAAAGGTTTTAAATGATTTAAAAGTAGGCAAAGCTACTAATTTTTTTGCTCTTTTTTCATCATTACAAAGCACAATGTTTTCCCTTTTTCGAAGATTCTCCATTGTCTTCCCAAAAACAGAATTATTCAATAATTTAAAAAAGTCCCTTTCAAAGGAGGACATAGCCTCTTTACGTTTCTCAGTATTAAAATTAATATATTTCTGAAGCCAGGGTGCCTGTTTAAATCTTAAGGCTTTATGTACAGCTGTAATTTTTAAACCAAGTTCTAAATAAAATTTAAGATTACGATAATGGGTTATATAATTTCGTTTATTATTTAAATTAGGTATAAGTTTAGGGGTACCCACAAATTTTCTATTGTTAAGTAAGTTTCTTGCATTAGAAGACAACATAGATTCTTTTACAGTGATCCTCTCGAGAGCAACAGGATATTCATTGTGCAGAGGGTGTAAATGTTTCGGGTATTCCAAGTCTACCTCGAAAAGGTATCCAATTTCAGAGCTATCAGATAGCGATAGAACCCACTCTTCTGTGATATGACTTGTTTCAGACCATTCAAAACCACCACATGGTAAAAACTGACTCATAGCCCACCCGTATATAGGTTGTTAGCATCCCAGTACATGATGTAGCTGGGTGCCTCATTTTTCCTATAATTGGGTGTATCAGGTATGTTTGCTCGAGCGTATCTTTGACTAATCATACTGATACCGCCTGGTATACCATTTTCAACCATAAGCAGCATATCTATGTCACTGAGTAACTCTAAAGATGTTTCAGACATCTTCAAACAAGCTTGCCACGCGAGTGAAGGTGCAGTGAACAGGTGAGCAGGATCAATTTCATAATACTACTGACATAATTTCCTAAAGTTTTGAAATACGTCAGCAAGTAGTAGAACATCTGTCTTAACATAAAGGTTGTGGTAATCACCGAGAGTCTTGATGTCAAATGTTTCCCATACATTTTGGGCGTGCTGATAGTCTTTTTCATCTATTGGGTTATTGGTCAAACTATTATAAAATACAGAAGGCGGGGGAAGCTGCTTTTCATTAAATTTTTCAAAAGAAGTGAAATAGGGATAAACCCCTTTACGTATGAGTAAAGATAAATTATTATTTTGTGGGAAATTTTCTTCAAGTATGGTGAATTGCTCAGGTTGAAGGTTTTTAACAAGTTTTTCCAATGACGTGGGCAAAAATTGAAAAGAATCGATAAAAACCATCTGAATAGAAGATGTAGGCTTTCTGATTTTAAAGGTGATATAGTTTTTCATAGAAGTAGCAATAACATCGATTTTATGATCTTTAAACTTTCCAAGCTTTGTCATAATATGATGACCATCATAGTTTTTCAAGTTATGGAATATAACAGGAATTGTTTTACACTGCTTATAATTCAAGTTACATTCCACGTGTGCAGCTCCTCTGTACGCACCTGACAGGTGATCATGGTCACGTGTGCGTTTCTCATCTAAAGTTTTCTTGCAGATATGACAAAACTCTGCTTCTTGAAATGCCTTTTCTTCCTCGGTAGAAAGCTTCATAGGTTTAATATTTAATAACTTTTGTCCTAAAATTTCCTTCTCTTGCATCATTCGGTTTAAAAAATGCTCAACACAGTTTCTACCACGATATACCTGTGCTTTCTTCACACATGTGCCATCAGGCCCGATAACCACATAGGCATATCCACAAGGTAAGTGATAGGTTGTTTTTTCAGTATAGGATGCTTTAGAAGAGGGTGGGGCTGATGAAATAGGTATAAGTAAACTCTCAAAGTCCGCATAAATCGTATAGGCAACAGGATGTTGCAGATGAATACCAGAAAACTTTAATATGTTATCATTTTCACTAGGCATCCTTATAGCTTGCGCAACATGTCGATAACAATATTCACTATGCTTATCCAATAGATCTTGTCTTGAGAATCGATGTAAACATCGATAACAATAGTAGCCAGCGGCTTTATGCTTGGTAAGATCACCTAAAAGTCTTGAAAAGCTTTTAATCAAACAATAGTGTTGCTTTTCACCATCACCAACCAATAACAAATTAATCACATCGTGATTCCTCTTTTCAGATATATACAGGGGGAAAACTTCCTCCTCTTCATATCCAAACACATTAACCCATAAATTGTTGAGTTGTTCAATAACAGGTATCTTCTGAAGGGGTACAGGACATTCTACATTACCTAATTTAATATCATACTCATAGGGTCGATAATGTGAAACACGTTCAGGCTTTTTTGTAAAATCCAAATTCAGTTTAAAAGCCAAAAGGCACCACACTAAGCATTTATTGTCTTCGTTTTTTATATTCAACACTGCTTTTTTATCATCCAGTTTTTTACACAAAGGAATGTAGGAACTCGCAGCGAGGGGATGATATTTTGCAATCTTGAGTTCTAAATGATGAATTTTTCTAAGTTTCCATCCAGAGCCTCTTTGTACAAATTCTTCAAAGGATTTAATAAATTTCGAAAATCCTTCTTCTATATGTTGCGAGATAGTATCTTCTACAAGTTCGATCATACACGAACATCGGAAATAAGATTGAATTTCCTCAAACTCCTCATTATCAGTCAAACGTTCAAGTGCTATTTTCTCTACCATATACCATTTAATTGAACCTTTTTCATGAATTTCGCTTGTTAAACGTTCCTGTATTTCTGTTCGTAAATGCCTATGAAATACCTCTAAATCACTTTCCTCACGTTCATCTGGATGCAAAATCACTGTTTTAAACACATTAAGTGCATCAGAATGCTTTATGTTTTTCGACTTCGCATTAGATAAACCCATTTTACGTTTTACACTCACAAGAGGTGTTCGAGAGTGTTGGGTGCGTACATGTTGTCTCAATTCAAATTTTCTCCCAAACACCTTATCACAATCATGACAACAAAATGTTGAATTCTGATGTGACTTTAAATGATATTTCAAATTATCCTTTCGCGTAAAAACTTGATCGCACATATTACATTTTAATGTAGACTGTCCATTGGCATTATGTATTTCTGAATGTCTTAACAAGTTTGATTTCCGTCCAAATACCTTCTGATATATATTGCAAGCATAGAGCTTCTCTTGTGAATGTATCTTCATATGTCGCTTCAAGCTGAAAATGGTTGTTAAGACTTTGCTACAAGTGGGGCAAACATGCTTCTTCTCAGCATTCATGTGGGTTGCAGTCTTTAGAGAAAAATCTTTTTCAGCATGTTGATCAAAATTCAAAGGGATTTGAGATATAGTGTCTTTTTCTATAAGAATTTGAGGGAATCCATCATGCTGTAACAATCCAACACTATCATGTGCCTTTAAATGCCTTTGCAGACTTGATTTCCGTCCAAAACACTTCTGACATTTTGCACAAGTATATAATTTCTCATCAGAATGAGTTTTCATATGTTGACTCAAATTAAAAGGAGTTGAGAATGTCTTATTACAGGTAAAACAGGGAAACATCTTAACAGGTACAGAATCTTCCACAGACATGGCTTCATCAATAGGCATGAAAACATCCATAATATAGAAACAATTAAAAACTTTAACTCTTAAAAGCAAACAACAATCTTCTCAAACGAATCACGCTGATAAAAAGCGGGGAGCACTTTAAAACACGTCTAATCACTAGCGCTATGAATCATCAAATGATGAAAATCATAATTTTCCCCCCTCTATTTATACCAAACCATACACCCCCACGACTCGAAGTGAAAGTTGTAGTATTGTTTGATACGGCTGTTATCAAAACCTAACATATTATGTCACGCTCTACATGCTTTCTTCTAATTTTTGAAATATAACATAATTATTGCTTAATCTCCAATGTATAAAAATTAAAATTATTTAAATTAAAATTATTTAATCTCACATAAACAGAAAAGACTTAATGTATAGTTCTGGGTCTTTTAAGGTCACTCCTTATCAACACTAACTAAACAAATCCACACTTCAGTGACGTCACAAGTCTTGTATAAAATTGAATCAGAATAAGATTAACTGATAAGCATTCGTTCTAATCAGCCATTGCTCTTCAAGACATCGCATGAGACGGTTATGTTCAAGCAGCTGTTGTGTAAGGTAAGAACAGTTTATTATAATATGATTTTAAATTTCTTGGGTAGATGTTAGAATTTGAGTATCTTAAAATGTTCATACTAAACGATGTGATTATGATATAATTATACTCATGAGTAGTAAGATAGTGGGGGTTCAACGGCCACAGGAGCGCTCATTTGAGGAATGAGGATTCCTCAATGAGGAATGAGAATGTCATAATAGGGAATAAGGGGGAGGAGGTACCTTCACAACCGATAATACAATGTTCAGAATCATTCTTCTCTTTACAACAATAATTTCTGGTCCATCTAGTTATGTATCTGATATTTTGTAGAAAGGTTTGTGTATAAGAATATGTTTTAAAAAGCAAGTATATTATATATTTATTATAAATAGTTCTATGCGTGTATGTGTGCGTGTATGTGTGTGTATGTATGTGTGTGACAAATAGTTCTCTTTGTGTGTGTGTGTCTATGTGTGTGTATGTGTGTTTGTGTGTGTTTGTGTGTGTGTGTGTGTGTATGTGTATGTATGTGCACGTGACAAATAGATCTCTTTGTGTGTGTGTGTATGACTATCTGATTATTTATGAAAGTTTTACAAAAAATTTTCATGTTTTTATAAAGAAAAAAAATATGCGGTAGTTAAAAAGTTTCACATATTAAAAAAAAAAAAAATCTTTTAGAAAAAGTTTTGCATTACTTTAAAAAAAATTATTTTATTAAAAATTTTATCTTAACAAAAAAAAAGTTTCACTATAGTTAAAAAAAGTTTTCACTCATTTTCGATTTAACTACAACAAAAGTTTGTGTATAAAGATAACGTTTCACTAGTAAGGTTTAAAAAAAGTACTCAATAATAAAATCAACAATTTTTATTATAACAAAATAATTTACAGAAAGGTATTTACAGATCAAAATATACATCGCGATTTTGCGTTAGCAATACAAATCAACATTTTCTTCTTTATTACAAACGGTATTAATGTCATAATGGCCATATGCTAAACTGCTTATTCCATCACCCAATAAGTAACGCTTGTCGTCAAAGGGACTTAAGCTAATTTTATTTTGAGTTAATGTATATAGGCGATGGTCATCTTGGGCAATTCTTACCTGTTTCTCCATACTTGTTTTTTGTTGTTGGAGGCACTCCAAGTAGTCTTCATGTTTAATTTTCTGCCGAACAATCTGCGTAGATACGCCTTTTGCACGCTTCTTTTCATCTTTAACAGATTTTAGAGAATACATTTTTGATTTCAGTCCGACAAACTCAAGGGCTAATTCACCATTAAGTTCATCCTTAAACTTTCCGAGCGTCTTCTTATTATCCTCAGAGTATAGACGATGAGATTTCGGGTATTCAGAAAAGTCAAACAACTCACGATGCTGCTCCAGATCCTTATAAATATTATTGGTTTGAATATGATACGTTAGGGAATCTGTATCCGTAAAGAGTAAAACTGCACGATCTTTGTATGTTTTCTTTATAAAATTGTAATGGAAATCATACATACAAAGTTTAGATAGTTCGAGTATAGAAAATCCAACATAGATGGGTCGGTTCATATGTATGCTAGTTTTTAATCTCTCCACAGCAGTCAAGTCTTCATCATAAGTTTTAAACGATTTAAAAGTAGGCGATGCTACTAATTTTTTGGCTCTTTTTTCACCGTTACAAAGCACAATATTTCTTCTTTTTCGTAGATTTTCCATGGTTTTACCAAAAACAGAATTGTTCATTAACTTAAAAAAGTCTTTTTCAAAAGAAGATTTTGCTTCTTTCCTTTTTTCGGTGTTGAAATTAATATATTTCTGCAACCATGGTCCCTGTTTAAATTTTAAAGCTTTATGCACAGCTGTAATTTTTAAACCAAGTTCTAAATAAAATTTGAGATTACGATAATGGGTTATATAATTTCGTTTATTATTTAAATTTGGTATAAGTTTAGGAGTTCCGACGAATTTTCTATTGTTGAGTAAGCTTCTTGCATGAGAAGATAGCATCTGATACTCTACAGTTACTCTCTCAGGGTAGACAGGGTATTCATTATGCAAAGGATGTAAATGTTTCGGGTATTCCAAGTCTACCTCGAAAAGATACCCAATTTCGGAACTATCAGATAAAGATAGAACCCACTCTTCTGTCATATGACTTGTTTCACACCATTCAAAACCGCCGTAGGGTAAAAATTGGCTCATAGCCCACCCGTATAAGTTATTGGCATCCCAATACATAATGTAGCTGGGTGCCTCATTTTTCTTATAATCGGGCGTACCAGGGATGTTTGCTCGGGCATATCTTTTACTTATCATGCTAATGCCGCCTCTTATTCCATTTTCAACCATAAGCAACATATATATATCACTGAGTAACTCTAAAGGTGTATCAGACATCTTCAAACAAGCCTGCCATGCTAGCCCAGGTGCTGTAAACAGGTGAGCAGGGTCAATTTCATAATACTGCTGACATAATTTCCTAAAGTTTTGAAACACGTCAGCCAGTAGTAGAACATCTGTCTTCACATAAAGGTTGTGATAATCACCAAGAGTCTTGATATCAAATGTTTTCCATACATTCTGGGCGTGTTGGTATTCCTTTTCACCTATAGGCTCATTGGTTAAACTATTAAAAAAGGCAGAAGGCGGAGGAAGCTGCTTCACAGTAAATTTTTCAAAGCAAGTAAAATAATCATAGGGGTAAACCCCTTTCCGTATAAGTAAAGATAAATTATTATTTCGGGGGAAATTTTCTTCAAGTATAGCGAATTGATCAGGTTGAAGGTTTTTAACAAGTTTTTCCAATGACGTAGGCAAAAATTGGAAAGAGTCTATAAACACCATCTGAATATAAGATGTAGGCTTTCTGATTTTAAAGGTGATATAGTTTTCCATAGAAGTAGCAATAACATCGATTTCATGATCTTTGAATTTTCCAAGCTTTGTCATAATATGATGACCGTCATAGTTTTTCAAGTTATGGAATATAACAGGAATTGTTTTACACTGCTTATAGTTCAAGTTGCATTCCACATGTGCAGCTCCTCTGTATGCACCTGACAGGTGATCATGGTCACGTGTACGTTTCTCATCTAAAGTTTTCTTACAAATGTGACAAATATCTGCTTCTCGAAATGCCTTTTCTTCCTTGGGAGAAAGCTTCATAGGTTTAACATTTAGTAACTTTTGACCTAAAATTTCCTTCTCTTGCATCATTCGGTTTAAAAAATGATCAACACAGTTTCTACCACGATATACCTGTGCTTTCTTCACACACGTTCCATCGGGTCCAATAACCACATAGGCATAACCACATGGCAAGTGATAGGTTGTTTTCTCGGTATAGGATGCTTTAGAAGAGGGAGGGGCTGATGAAATAGGTATAAGCAGACTCTCAAAATCCGCATAAATCGTATAGGCTACAGGATGTTGTAAACGAATACCTGTAAACTTTAATATATTATCATTTTCACTAGGCATCTTTATAGCTTGTGCAACATGTTGAGAACAATATTCATTATGCTTATCCAATAGATCTTGTCTTGAAAATCGATGTAAACATCGATAACAATAATAGCCAGCGGCTCTATGCTTGGTAAGATCACCTAAAAGTCTTGAAAAACTTCTTATCAAACAATAGTGTTGTTTTTCACCGTCACCAACCAATAACAAATTAACCACATCTTGATCTTTCTTTTCAGATATATACAGGGGGCAAACTTCATCCTCTTCATAACCAAACACATTAACCCGTAAATTGTTGAGTTGCTCAATAACAGGTATCTTCTGAAGGGGTACAGGGCATTCTACACTACCTAATTTAATATCATGTTCATAAGATCGATAATGTGAAACACGTTCAGGTTTTTTTGTATAATCCAAGTTCAGTTTAAAAGCCAAAAGACACCATACTAAACATTTGTTATCTTCGTTTTTTATATTCAACACTGCTTTTTTATCATCGAGTTTTTTAGACAAAGGAATATAGGAACTCGCAGCGAGGGGGTGATATTTAGCAATCTTGAGTTCTAAATGAAGAATTTTTCTAAGTTTCCAGCCAGAACCTCTTTGTACAAATTCTTCAAAGGATTTAATAATCTTCGAAAATCCTTCCTCAATATGTTGTGAGATAGTATCTTCTATAAGTTCGGTCATACACGAACATCGAAAATAACATTGAATTTCTTCAAACTCCTCATTATCAGTTAGACGTTCAAGTGATATTTTTTCCACCATATACCATTTAATTGCACCTTTTTCATGAATTTCACTTATTAAACGTTCTTGTATTTCAGTTTGTACATGTCTATGAAATACCTCTAAATCATTTTCCTCACGTTCATCAGGATGCAAAATCACTGTTTTAAACACATTAAGTGCATCAGAATACTTTATGTTTTTCGACTTTGCATTAGATGAGCTCATTTTACGTTTTACACTCACAAGAGGTGTGCGGGGGTGTTGAGTGCGTACATGTTGTCTCAGTTCAAATTTTCTTCCAAACACTTTATCGCAATCACGGCAAGGATATGTTGAATTCCGATGCGACTGTAAATGCTGCTTCAAATTATCCCTCCGGGTGAAAACTTGATCACATTCATCACACTTAAATGTAGACTGTCCATAGGCATTATGGATTTTCAGGTGTCTTAACAAGTTCGATCTCCTTCCAAAACACTTTCCACAGGTTTCACAAGTAAACGACTTAAGATGAATCTTAGCATGTTGTTTTAAATTAAAATATGTTGCAAAGACTTTGTCACAGGTGGGGCAAACATGCTTCTTTTCCACATTCGTAGGGGTCACAGTCTTTAAAGAAACATCCTCTTCAACTTGTTGATTAAAATTTAAAGAACTTTGAGACATAGTATCCTTTTCTGGAAAAACTTCAGAGAATCCCTCATGCTGTATCAATCCAACACTATCATGTGTTTTTAAATGTCTTTGTAGGTTTGATCTTCGATAAAAAGACTTCTGGCAGCTATTACAAGTATATAATTTCTCGCCAGAATGAATTTTCATATGGCGGTTCAGATTAGAAATGCTCGAAAAATCTTTACCGCAGGTAAAACAGCTAAACATCTTCTTAGCAGATACAGAATCTCCCACAATCGGGGTTTCATCAATAGGCATATCAACATCCATAATATAAAATCAATAAAAAAAAAAACTTTAACTCTTAATAGCAAACAACAGCGATTCGCACTGATAAAAAGCGGGAGCAATTTAAAACACGTTTAACCACTAGCGATATGAATCCTCAAATGATAAAAATCCTAATTTCCCCCCGTCTATTTATACCGACCCGAAAGCAAAGTTGAGTTGTAGTATTGCTTGATATGATTGTTATCAAAACGCGTCATACGATTTCGGGGGCCTATAAGTTTCTTTCCCCTCTTTATAATATAGCATAATTAAACAGATAAACCCGAATGTATACAAATTTAAATTCGTAAATTATATTATATCACAAAATATAAAAAATCCTACAAAATAAAAATAGAATTTAGCACTTACCCCAAAAACACATCCACTTTAGTTGTTAGTCTGCACTTAACTAATCTTTCTTCCTTATCTTTAGTAGGGGGCGCTGCCATCGCCGCGAGAGGCACTGCCCGTCTTCCGGTTTGTGACGTCATTTCCGGTTTGAGATAAGAATAAACCTTAAATACACGCGCTTAGTCATTCTTCCTTCCCTCTTTCGCGCTAGTAGTTGTCAGTTTCTTGTTTAGACGTGTTGGGTGACATCATTACGTGTTTGCTATAAGAACAAAATTATCCCCTTATCAACAGGTAAAAAGCTGCGCTTCAGTGACGTCATAAGTGTTATGACATAGCTGATAACGGTAAGATTAGCTGATAAAAATTTGTACTAATCATCTATTTCTCTTCAAGTCATTGCATGAGACGGTTGAGCTCCAACAGCTGTATATAAGGTAAGAGTAATTTATATATTATAATAGGATTTTAAATTAATTTAGTAGATGTTACAATTTGATATTTAAAAAATTTCATGCTAAACGATATGATTATATGTTGTTCATCATACTAAATCCACAAATTTTAATTCGAAAGAAATATTATTAAAATTACAATCTAAAATAAATTAGCGAAAATGCATAACAAATTTCAACAAAAAGAATAATTATAAAAGGAAATGTACAAAGTTTATAAATTTACACATGTGTTAAACGCGTTTACAAACCTTATCATGGGCAAAAGTCTAATTCGACTAGCCTATTTGTTATAAGTTTAACTATAATTCAACATGTAAGATATTTGTAAAAAGGAATCTTATGATTTTTAAATTTCCAAGTTCAGTTTCAATCATATTGTAAAAGGTTAATTCAAACTTTGAGATGATTTATAGTAAAATACTTAAATTAAAATGTATTTTTGATAGTTTAAGAATTATAAACTACAACTTTGACTACTTTTTAAAATGTTTACCCAGTAGGAAACTACAATAACATGTTTATGCTTGAATTTTTCTGATAACATGTCTGTGTTCGAATTTTTCTGATAACATGTCTGTGTTTGAATTTTTCTGATAACATTTCTGTGCTTGAATTTTTCTTATAACATGTCTATGTTTAATTTTTCTTATAACATGTCTATGTTTAATTTTTCTCTCTTTTTGAAATGCATAAACTTTTACTATACATGTCTTACGATTTCATTGAAGAAAAAAGTGATCGATTAACTTTATCAAACCATTTTAATGTTAATATTTTTAAACGAACGCGATTATCAGATAAAAATATATGTAGCTAATTCATATTATTCCACTAAACATTGCAAAACAAAAGAATCTTACAAAAATTTTATACTTCAACATTCAAAAATTGACAATATTCACATCTTAATACTAAAAAACAATCCTTATCTTACAGTATTTCCTGTAACAAAATCTAAAAATTTCATATCAACAAGACCCAAGTCAGAAACTTTACCTAGGAACTTAATACCAATCTTTAATCATAAAGTGATAAAACTGATATATATATATATATATATATATATATATATTTTTTTTTTAAGTTACTTCTAAAACATCTCATAGATGGCGCTGTTGAAAAAAAAATAATTCAAAACTTGTTTAAAAGACTTAAAAAAATTAAATCTAACTTTAAACTAACAAAAACCTGTAGAACAATCACTTTCAGTTAGAAATATTTAAAAAATAATTGTTAATTCTAAAACCGCTCACAGAGGGCGTTGCTGAAAAAAAATAAACTCAAAGTTGTTTAAAATATATTAAAAAATAAATCTAACTTTAAACTATCATCAAACTCCAGAAAAATTACTTTCAATTAGAAATATTTTAAAATAATTAAAACTTCTAAAACCGTTCATAGGGGGCTCTGCTGGGAAAAAATCATTTCAAAACTTGTAAAAAATTAATCCAAAACTTATTTAAAACACTTTTGCAAAAAAATTGGCCAAAATACCGATAAACATCAAGTAGATAATAAATAGCGGTTCTACATCAGCGCAGTTCGCGCAGTTGACTTCAAGGTTGAAGGAAGGTCACCGGAAGAGGCAGGTGTGGACACCGGATGTAGCAGGTGCTGATAACAGACATGTTGGAACAGGAAGTGGGGCATGTTTAGACAGGAAGTGATTCCGGAAGTAAGACCGGAAACGCGATGGAAGTGGAAGCAGGAAGTTCCAGCTTCGACTTCCTGTCGTATTTCCGGTCTTACTTCCGGGATCACTCCTGTCTAAACATGCTCCACTTCCTGTTCCAGCATGTCTGTTATCAGCACCTGCTACATCCGGTGTCCACACCTGCCACTTCCTATAACCTTCATTCCACTTGCGACGCACCTTATTTATTATCTACTTGATGTTTATCGGTATTTTGGCCAATTTTTTTGCAAAAGTGTTTTAAATAAGTTTTGGATTAATTTTTTACAAGTTTCGAAATGATTTTTTCACAGCAGAGCCCCCTATGAACGGTTTTAGAAGTTTTAATTATTTTAAAATATTTCTAATTGAAAGTAATTTTTCTGGAGTTTGATGATAGTTTAAAGTTAGATTTATTTTTTAATATATTTTAAACAACTTTGAGTTTATTTTTTTTCAGCAACGCCCTCTGTGAGCGGTTTTAGAATTAACAATTATTTTTTAAATATTTCTAACTGAAAGTGATTGTTCTACAGGTTTTTGTTAGTTTAAAGTTAGATTTAATTTTTTTAAGTCTTTTAAACAAGTTTTGAATTATTTTTTTTTCAACAGCGCCATCTATGAGATGTTTTAGAAGTAACTTAAAAAAATATATATATATATATATATATATATATATATATATCAGTTTTATCACTTTATGATTAAAGATTGGTATTAAGTTCCTAGGTAAAGTTTCTGACTTGGGTCTTGTTGATATGAAATTTTTAGATTTTGTTACAGGAAATACTGTAAGATAAGGATTGTTTTTTAGTATTAAGATGTGAATATTGTCAATTTTTGAATGTTGAAGTATAAAATTTTTGTAAGATTCTTTTGTTTTGCAATGTTTAGTGGAATAATATGAATTAGCTACATATATTTTTATCTGATAATCGCGTTCGTTTAAAAATATTAACATTAAAATGGTTTGATAAAGTTGATCGATCACTTTTTTCTTCAATGAAATCGTAAGACATGTATAGTAAAAGTTTATGCATTTCAAAAAGAGAGAAAAATTAAACATAGACATGTTATAAGAAAAATTAAACATAGACATGTTATAAGAAAAATTCAAGCACAGAAATGTTATCAGAAAAATTCAAACACAGACATGTTATCAAAAAAATTCGAACACAGACATGTTATCAGAAAAATTCAAGCATAAACATGTTATTGTAGTTTCCTACTGGGTAAACATTTTAAAAAGTAGTCAAAGTTGTAGTTTATAATTCTTAAACTATCAAAAATACATTTTAATTTAAGTATTTTACTATAAATCATCTCAAAGTTTGAATTAACCTTTTACAATATGATTGAAACTGAACTTGGAAATTTAAAAATCATAAGATTCCTTTTTACAAATATCTTACATGTTGAATTATAGTTAAACTTATAACAAATAGGCTAGTCGAATTAGACTTTTGCCCATGATAAGGTTTGTAAACGCGTTTAACACATGTGTAAATTTATAAACTTTGTACATTTCCTTTTATAATTATTCTTTTTGTTGAAATTTGTTATGCATTTTCGCTAATTTATTTTAGATTATAATTTTAATAATATTTCTTTCGAATTAAAATTTGTGGATTTAGTATGATGAACAACATATAATCATATCGTTTAGCATGAAATTTTTTAAATATCAAATTGTAACATCTACTAAATTAATTTAAAATCCTATTATAATATATAAATTACTCTTACCTTATATACAGCTGTTGGAGCTCAACCGTCTCATGCAATGACTTGAAGAGAAATAGATGATTAGTACAAATTTTTATCAGCTAATCTTACCGTTATCAGCTATGTCATAACACTTATGACGTCACTGAAGCGCAGCTTTTTACCTGTTGATAAGGGGATAATTTTGTTCTTATAGCAAACACGTAATGATGTCACCCAACACGTCTAAACAAGAAACTGACAACTACTAGCGCGAAAGAGGGAAGGAAGAATGACTAAGCGCGTGTATTTAAGGTTTATTCTTATCTCAAACCGGAAATGACGTCACAAACCGGAAGACGGGCAGTGCCTCTCGCGGCGATGGCAGCGCCCCCTACTAAAGATAAGGAAGAAAGATTAGTTAAGTGCAGACTAACAACTAAAGTGGATGTGTTTTTGGGGTAAGTGCTAAATTCTATTTTTATTTTGTAGGATTTTTTATATTTTGTGATATAATATAATTTACGAATTTAAATTTGTATACATTCGGGTTTATCTGTTTAATTATGCTATATTATAAAGAGGGGAAAGAAACTTATAGGCCCCCGAAATCGTATGACGCGTTTTGATAACAATCATATCAAGCAATACTACAACTCAACTTTGCTTTCGGGTCGGTATAAATAGACGGGGGGAAATTAGGATTTTTATCATTTGAGGATTCATATCGCTAGTGGTTAAACGTGTTTTAAATTGCTCCCGCTTTTTATCAGTGCGAATCGCTGTTGTTTGCTATTAAGAGTTAAAGTTTTTTTTTTTATTGATTTTATATTATGGATGTTGATATGCCTATTGATGAAACCCCGATTGTGGGAGATTCTGTATCTGCTAAGAAGAAACTTATAGGCCCCCGAAATCGTATGACGCGTTTTGATAACAATCATATCAAGCAATACTACAACTCAACTTTGCTTTCGGGTCGGTATAAATAGACGGGGGGAAATTAGGATTTTTATCATTTGAGGATTCATATCGCTAGTGGTTAAACGTGTTTTAAATTGCTCCCGCTTTTTTTCAGTGCGAATCGCTGTTGTTTGCTATTAAGAGTTAAAGTTTTTTTTTTTATTGATTTTATATTATGGATGTTGATATGCCTATTGATGAAACCCCGATTGTGGGAGATTCTGTATCTGCTAAGAAGATGTTTAGCTGTTTTACCTGCGGTAAAGATTTTTCGAGCATTTCTAATCTGAACCGCCATATGAAAATTCATTCTGGCGAGAAATTATATACTTGTAATAGCTGCCAGAAGTCTTTTTATCGAAGATCAAACCTACAAAGACATTTAAAAACACATGATAGTGTTGGATTGATACAGCATGAGGGATTCTCTGAAGTTTTTCCAGAAAAGGATACTATGTCTCAAAGTTCTTTAAATTTTAATCAACAAGTTGAAGAGGATGTTTCTTTAAAGACTGTGACCCCTACGAATGTGGAAAAGAAGCATGTTTGCCCCACCTGTGACAAAGTCTTTGCAACATATTTTAATTTAAAACAACATGCTAAGATTCATCTTAAGTCGTTTACTTGTGAAACCTGTGGAAAGTGTTTTGGAAGGAGATCGAACTTGTTAAGACACCTGAAAATCCATAATGCCTATGGACAGTCTACATTTAAGTGTGATGAATGTGATCAAGTTTTCACCCGGAGGGATAATTTGAAGCAGCATTTACAGTCGCATCGGAATTCAACATATCCTTGCCGTGATTGCGATAAAGTGTTTGGAAGAAAATTTGAACTGAGACAACATGTACGCACTCAACACCCCCGCACACCTCTTGTGAGTGTAAAACGTAAAATGAGCTCATCTAATGCAAAGTCGAAAAACATAAAGTATTCTGATGCACTTAATGTGTTTAAAACAGTGATTTTGCATCCTGATGAACGTGAGGAAAATGATTTAGAGGTATTTCATAGACATGTACAAACTGAAATACAAGAACGTTTAATAAGTGAAATTCATGAAAAAGGTGCAATTAAATGGTATATGGTGGAAAAAATATCACTTGAACGTCTAACTGATAATGAGGAGTTTGAAGAAATTCAATGTTATTTTCGATGTTCGTGTATGACCGAACTTATAGAAGATACTATCTCACAACATATTGAGGAAGGATTTTCGAAGATTATTAAATCCTTTGAAGAATTTGTACAAAGAGGTTCTGGCTGGAAACTTAGAAAAATTCTTCATTTAGAACTCAAGATTGCTAAATATCACCCCCTCGCTGCGAGTTCCTATATTCCTTTGTCTAAAAAACTCGATGATAAAAAAGCAGTGTTGAATATAAAAAACGAAGATAACAAATGTTTAGTATGGTGTCTTTTGGCTTTTAAACTGAACTTGGATTATACAAAAAAACCTGAACGTGTTTCACATTATCGATCTTATGAACATGATATTAAATTAGGTAGTGTAGAATGCCCTGTACCCCTTCAGAAGATACCTGTTATTGAGCAACTCAACAATTTACGGGTTAATGTGTTTGGTTATGAAGAGGATGAAGTTTGCCCCCTGTATATATCTGAAAAGAAAGATCAAGATGTGGTTAATTTGTTATTGGTTGGTGACGGTGAAAAACAACACTATTGTTTGATAAGAAGTTTTTCAAGACTTTTAGGTGATCTTACCAAGCATAGAGCCGCTGGCTATTATTGTTATCGATGTTTACATCGATTTTCAAGACAAGATCTATTGGATAAGCATAATGAATATTGTTCTCAACATGTTGCACAAGCTATAAAGATGCCTAGTGAAAATGATAATATATTAAAGTTTACAGGTATTCGTTTACAACATCCTGTTGCCTATACGATTTATGCGGATTTTGAGAGTCTGCTTATACCTATTTCATCAGCCCCTCCCTCTTCTAAAGCATCCTATACCGAGAAAACAACCTATCACTTGCCATGTGGTTATGCCTATGTGGTTATTGGACCCGATGGAACGTGTGTGAAGAAAGCACAGGTATATCGTGGTAGAAACTGTGTTGATCATTTTTTAAACCGAATGATGCAAGAGAAGGAAATTTTAGGTCAAAAGTTACTAAATGTTAAACCTATGAAGCTTTCTCCCAAGGAAGAAAAGGCATTTCGAGAAGCAGATATTTGTCACATTTGTAAGAAAACTTTAGATGAGAAACGTACACGTGACCATGATCACCTGTCAGGTGCATACAGAGGAGCTGCACATGTGGAATGCAACTTGAACTATAAGCAGTGTAAAACAATTCCTGTTATATTCCATAACTTGAAAAACTATGACGGTCATCATATTATGACAAAGCTTGGAAAATTCAAAGATCATGAAATCGATGTTATTGCTACTTCTATGGAAAACTATATCACCTTTAAAATCAGAAAGCCTACATCTTATATTCAGATGGTGTTTATAGACTCTTTCCAATTTTTGCCTACGTCATTGGAAAAACTTGTTAAAAACCTTCAACCTGATCAATTCGCTATACTTGAAGAAAATTTCCCCCGAAATAATAATTTATCTTTACTTATACGGAAAGGGGTTTACCCCTATGATTATTTTACTTGCTTTGAAAAATTTACTGAGAAGCAGCTTCCTCCACCTTCTGCCTTTTTTAATAGTTTAACCAATGAGCCTATAGTTGAAAAGGAATACCAACACGCCCAGAATGTATGGAAAACATTTGATATCAAGACTCTTGGTGATTATCACAACCTTTATGTGAAGACAGATGTTCTACTACTGGCTGACGTGTTTCAAAACTTTAGGAAATTATGTCAGCAGTATTATGAAATTGACCCTGCTCACCTGTTTACAGCACCTGGGCTAGCATGGCAGGCTTGTTTGAAGATGTCTGATACACCTTTAGAGTTACTCAGTGATATAGATATGTTGCTTATGGTTGAAAATGGAATAAGAGGCGGCATTAGCATGATAAGTAAAAGATATGCCCGAGCAAACATCCCTGGTACGCCCGATTATAAGAAAAATGAGGCACCCAGCTACATTATGTATTGGGATGCCAATAACTTATACGGGTGGGCTATGAGCCAATTTTTACCCTACGGCGGTTTTGAATGGTGTGAAACAAGTCATATGACAGAAGAGTGGGTTCTATCTTTATCTGATAGTTCCGAAATTGGGTATCTTTTCGAGGTAGACTTGGAATACCCGAAACATTTACATCCTTTGCATAATGAATACCCTGTCTACCCTGAGAGAGTAACTGTAGAGTATCAGATGCTATCTTCTCATGCAAGAAGCTTACTCAACAATAGAAAATTCGTCGGAACTCCTAAACTTATACCAAATTTAAATAATAAACGAAATTATATAACCCATTATCGTAATCTCAAATTTTATTTAGAACTTGGTTTAAAAATTACAGCTGTGCATAAAGCTTTAAAATTTAAACAGGGACCATGGTTGCAGAAATATATTAATTTCAACACCGAAAAAAGGAAAGAAGCAAAATCTTCTTTTGAAAAAGACTTTTTTAAGTTAATGAACAATTCTGTTTTTGGTAAAACCATGGAAAATCTACGAAAAAGAAGAAATATTGTGCTTTGTAACGGTGAAAAAAGAGCCAAAAAATTAGTAGCATCGCCTACTTTTAAATCGTTTAAAACTTATGATGAAGACTTGACTGCTGTGGAGAGATTAAAAACTAGCATACATATGAACCGACCCATCTATGTTGGATTTTCTATACTCGAACTATCTAAACTTTGTATGTATGATTTCCATTACAATTTTATAAAGAAAACATACAAAGATCGTGCAGTTTTACTCTTTACGGATACAGATTCCCTAACGTATCATATTCAAACCAATAATATTTATAAGGATCTGGAGCAGCATCGTGAGTTGTTTGACTTTTCTGAATACCCGAAATCTCATCGTCTATACTCTGAGGATAATAAGAAGACGCTCGGAAAGTTTAAGGATGAACTTAATGGTGAATTAGCCCTTGAGTTTGTCGGACTGAAATCAAAAATGTATTCTCTAAAATCTGTTAAAGATGAAAAGAAGCGTGCAAAAGGCGTATCTACGCAGATTGTTCGGCAGAAAATTAAACATGAAGACTACTTGGAGTGCCTCCAACAACAAAAAACAAGTATGGAGAAACAGGTAAGAATTGCCCAAGATGACCATCGCCTATATACATTAACTCAAAATAAAATTAGCTTAAGTCCCTTTGACGACAAGCGTTACTTATTGGGTGATGGAATAAGCAGTTTAGCATATGGCCATTATGACATTAATACCGTTTGTAATAAAGAAGAAAATGTTGATTTGTATTGCTAACGCAAAATCGCGATGTATATTTTGATCTGTAAATACCTTTCTGTAAATTATTTTGTTATAATAAAAATTGTTGATTTTATTATTGAGTACTTTTTTTAAACCTTACTAGTGAAACGTTATCTTTATACACAAACTTTTGTTGTAGTTAAATCGAAAATGAGTGAAAACTTTTTTTAACTATAGTGAAACTTTTTTTTTGTTAAGATAAAATTTTTAATAAAATAATTTTTTTTAAAGTAATGCAAAACTTTTTCTAAAAGATTTTTTTTTTTTTTTTTAATATGTGAAACCTTTTAACTACCGCATATTTTTTTTCTTTATAAAAACATGAAAATTTTTTGTAAAACTTTCATAAATAATCAGATAGTCATACACACACACACAAAGAGATCTATTTGTCACGTGCACATACATACACATACACACACACACACACAAACACACACAAACACACATACACACACATAGACACACACACAAAGAGAACTATTTGTCACATACATACATACACACACATACACGCACACATACACGCATAGAACTATTTATAATAAATATATAATATACTTGCTTTTTAAAACATATTCTTATACACAAACCTTTCTACAAAATATCAGATACATAACTAGATGGACCAGAAATTATTGTTGTAAAGAGAAGAATGATTCTGAACATTGTATTATCGGTTGTGAAGGTACCTCCTCCCCCTTATTCCCTATTATGACATTCTCATTCCTCATTGAGGAATCCTCATTCCTCAAATGAGCGCTCCTGTGGCCGTTGAACCCCCACTATCTTACTACTCTCATGTTTGTGGTAAATGCAAGTGTGATAACTTGTTTATACTACTAAATCTATAAGAATGGGTAATCCAAAATAGTAATACTGCAACTTACAAAAATCATAATCTAAAATGAATTGACGAGAATTTATATAATTTTAATATTAAACTATAAAAATTTCTAAAGTGATTCAATAAAATACAAGTGAATTATCGAGGAAAAGTGCAAAGTTTATCAATTTACATGGGTGTTAAATACGTTTTCAAGCCTTATCATAAGTGACAGTTTAATTCATGTGGCCTATTTGATTTGTTATATGTTTAGCTGATCAAGATGATTACACAAGATTTAAGATATTTATGAAAGGAATCATGTGATTTTTAATTTTGTCTGCTCAGTTTCAATCATATTGAAAAAGATAATGTTAACTTTTTGTGATTATCGTGTAATAGACAGCTTTCATTAAAAGGGATTATCGATAATTTTAGAATTTTAATCTGTCAGGACACAAAGTCTATGTTGGAATTTTTCTGAGAACATGTCTGTGTCTGAGAACATGTCTGAAATTTTTATGCCATTTTGAACTATACTAGCTTTTGCTAAGTATATGTTTCAATTTCAATGAAGAAATAAGTGATCAATCGACTTTTTTAAGGGTGTGTTAATACAATCATGTGACTTTTTAAGTCAATAAATGTTAATATTTTAAGACGAGTGCCCCCTTATCATTAAATATTCTATTAATACCATACTTCGCTATCGTTGTGAAAGGTTATGTTTTTCGGTTAAGTTAGCTTACATTTAACTAATTATGGAACAGCCATACACTCTCATGCCTTAAGTGTTGGTGATGAAACCAACTTAACGTGTCAAACTATAAAATAAACATATTCTTAATATTATTTTTATTCAAAATTAATATAATCTATCATTCTTATACAAAATATCTTGTATTCTTAATACTATTTTCATTTTAAAAAAATCCATACTTCTATTCAAAAATAATATAATCGATCATTCTTATACAAAATATATTGAATAATATCACTTATTAAAAAGTTAAATGCGCACACGCTTTTGTAAAATATAAACACAATTTTTTATCCCAAGAAATATCTTTATATTTCTTCATTTAGCAATCAGATAAAAAAATATAGCTAATCCACATAATTAAACCAAATATGGTATAACAAAAGAATCTTACAGAAATTCCAGAAAATTCTATATACTTCTACATTAGAAAATCGTCAATATTCAAATCTTAATACTATAAAACATACAAAAATCCTTATCGGAGAGTATTTCCGGTAAAAATATCATATCAGGAAGACTCAAGTTAGAAACTTTATATCTGAGATCATTACCAACTGCCGACCGCAGAATGATGAAACTAAGAATTTTAATTTAAAAAGTTACTTCTAAACATCTCATAGATGGCGCTGATGAAAAAAATTAATTCAAAACTTGTTTAAAACACTTTAAAAATCTTAATCAAACTTCGAACTAACACCAACAAGTAGAACATTCACTTACAAATATTTTAAGATATTGATTACTTCTAAAAAATCTCATAGATGGCGCTGCTAAATAATATTTTAAAACCTTTTTTAAAACACTTTAAAAAATTTAAATCTAACTTTAAATTAAATCCGAGTACTAAAACAATCACCTACAGTTATAAATAATTTAATATATTAGATAGTTCTAAAAAAATCTCATAGATGGCGCTGCTAAATATTACTTAAAAACTTTTTTAAACACTTTTAAAATATTAAATCTAACTTTAAATTAAAACTGAGTACTAAAACAATCACTAACAGTTATAAATAATTTAATATATTGGATACTTCTAAAAAAATCTCATAGATGGCGCTAATGAAAAATTTACTCAAAAATTTTCTAAAACAGTTTATAAAATTTAAATTTAACTTCGAACTGTTACCCAGTACTAAAACAAACACTTACAGTTATAAATAATTTAATACATTTTTTACTTCTAAAACAGCTCACAGATGGCGCTACTGAGAAAAAAATTAATCGAAACTTATAAAAAATTAATTTAAAACTTGTTTAATACACTTGTACAAAAAATTGAGTCAAAATACCAACTAACACGTAGTAGAGGGGAAAGGAGAGTTCACCCACAAGAGAAACAATGAGGTGGTGGTGGTGGTGTTGAATCAAACTATCATACGATGTGAAAATAACACTTTAAAACGAAGGGGTCGTAAGGGTGTACTATAGGAGGAGGGTATAAATGTGAGGGGGCTAATATTTTTAAGGGGGCTTAATTTTTAAGGGGGCTTGTCGGTGAACTCTCCTTTCCCCTCTACTACGTGTTAGTTGGTATTTTGACTCAATTTTTTTGTACAAGTGTTAAGTTTTAAATTAATTTTTTATAAGTTTCGATTAATTTTTTTCTCCGTAGCGCCATCTGTGAGCTGTTTTAGAAGTAAAAATTATATTAAATTATTTATAACTGTAAGTGTTTATTTTAGTACTCGGTAACAGTTCGAAGTTAAATTTAAATTTTATAAACTGTTTTAGAAAATTTTTGAGTAAATTTTTCATTAGCGCCATCTATGAGATTTTTTTAGAAGTATCCAATATATTAAATTATTTATAACTGTTACTGATTGTTTTAGTACTCAGTTTTAATTTAAAGTTAGATTTAATATTTTAAAAGTGTTTTAAAAAGTTTTTAAGTAATATTTAGCAGCGCCATCTATGAGATTTTTTTAGAACTATCTAATATATTAAATTATTTATAACTGTAGGTGATTGTTTTAGTACTCGGATTTAATTTAAAGTTAGATTTAAATTTTTTAAAGTGTTTTAAAAAAGGTTTTAAAATATTATTTAGCAGCGCCATCTATGAGATTTTTTTAGAAGTAATCAATATCTTAAAATATTTGTAAGTGAATGTTCTACTAGTTGGTGTTAGTTCGAAGTTTGATTAAAATTTTTAAAGTGTTTTAAACAAGTTTTGAATTAATTTTTTTCATCAGCGCCATCTATGAGATGTTTAGAAGTAACTTTTTAAATTAAAATTCTTAGTTTCATCATTCTGCGGTCGGCAGTTGGTAATGATCTCAGATGTAAAGTTTCTAACTTGAGTCTTCCTGATATGATATTTTTACCGGAAATACTCTCCGATAAGGATTTTTGTATGTTTTATAGTATTAAGATTTGAATATTGACGATTTTCTAATGTAGAAGTATATAGAATTTTCTGGAATTTCTGTAAGATTCTTTTGTTATACCATATTTGGTTTAATTATGTGGATTAGCTATATTTTTTTATCTGATTGCTAAATGAAGAAATATAAAGATATTTCTTGGGATAAAAAATTGTGTTTATATTTTACAAAAGCGTGTGCGCATTTAACTTTTTAATAAGTGATATTATTCAATATATTTTGTATAAGAATGATCGATTATATTATTTTTGAATAGAAGTATGGATTTTTTAAAAATGAAAATAGTATTAAGAATACAAGATATTTTGTATAAGAATGATAGATTATAATAATTTGAATAAAAATAATATTAAGAATATGTTTATTTTATAGTTTGACACGTTACGCTGGTTTCATCACCAACACTTAAGGCATGAGAGTGTATGGTTTGTTCCATAAGTAGTTAAATGTAAGCTAACTTAACCGAAAAACATAACCTTTCACAACGATAGCGAAGTATGGTATTAATAGAATATTTAATGATAAGGGGGCACTCGTCTTAAAATATTAACATTTATTGACTTAAAAAGTCACATGATTGTATTAACACACCCTTAAAAAAGTCGATTGATCACTTATTTCTTCATTGAATTTGAAACACATACTTAGCAAAAGCTCGTATAGTTCAAAATGTCATAAAAATATAAACACAGACATGTTCTCAGAAAAATTCCAACATAGACTTTGTGTCCTGACAGATTAAAATTCTAAAATTATCGAAAATCCCTTTTAATGAAAGCTGTCTATTACACGATAATCACAAAAAGTTAACATTATCTTTTTCAATATGATTGAAACTGAGCAGACAAAATTAAAAATCACATGATTCCTTTCATAAATATCTTAAATCTTGTGTAATCATCTTGATCAGCTAAACATATAACAAATCAAATAGGCCACATGAATTAAACTGTCACTTATGATAAGGCTTGAAAACGTATTTAACACCCATGTAAATTGATAAACTTTGCACTTTTCCTCGATAATTCACTTGTATTTTATTGAATCACTTTAGAAATTTTTATAGTTTAATATTAAAATTATATAAATTCTCGTCAATTCATTTTAGATTATGATTTTTGTAAGTTGCAGTATTACTATTTTGGATTACCCATTCTTATAGATTTAGTAGTATAAACAAGTTATCACACTTGCATTTACCACAAACATGAGTATAATTATATCATAATCACATCGTTTAGTATGAACATTTTAAGATACTCAAATTCTAACATCTACCCAAGAAATTTAAAATCATATTATAATAAACTGTTCTTACCTTACACAACAGCTGCTTGAACATAACCGTCTCATGCGATGTCTTGAAGAGCAATGGCTGATTAGAACGAATGCTTATCAGTTAATCTTATTCTGATTCAATTTTATACAAGACTTGTGACGTCACTGAAGTGTGGATTTGTTTAGTTAGTGTTGATAAGGAGTGACCTTAAAAGACCAAGAACTATACATTAAGTCTTTTCTGTTTATGTGAGATTAAATAATTTTAATTTAAATAATTTTAATTTTTATACATTGGAGATTATGCAATAATTATGTTATATTTCAAAAATTAGAAGAAAGCATGTAGAGCGTGACATAATATGTTAGGTTTTGATAACAGCCGTATCAAACAATACTACAACTTTCACTTCGAGTCGTGGGGGTGTATGGTTTGGTATAAATAGAGGGGGGAAAATTATGATTTTCATCATTTGATGATTCATAGCGCTAGTGATTAGACGTGTTTTAAAGTGCCCCCCGCTTTTTATCAGCGTGATTCGTTTGAGAAGATTGTTGTTTGCTTTTAAGAGTTAAAGTTTTTAATTGTTTCTACATTATGGATGTTTTCATGCCTATTGATGAAGCCATGTCTGTGGAAGATTCTGTACCTGTTAAGATGTTTCCCTGTTTTACCTGTAATAAGACATTCTCAACTCCTTTTAATTTGAGTCAACATATGAAAACTCATTCTGATGAGAAATTATATACTTGTGCAAAATGTCAGAAGTCTTTTGGACGGAAATCAAGTCTGCAAAGGCATTTAAAGGCACATGATAGTGTTGGATTGTTACAGCATGATGGATTCCCTGAAATTCTTATAGAAAAAGACACTATATCTCAAATCCCTTTGAATTTTGATCAACATGCTGAAAAAGATTTTTCTCTAAAGACTGCAACCCACATGAATGCTGAGAAGAAGCATGTTTGCCCCACTTGTAGCAAAGTCTTAACAACCATTTTCAGCTTGAAGCGACATATGAAGATACATTCACAAGAGAAGCTCTATGCTTGCAATATATGTCAGAAGGTATTTGGACGGAAATCAAACTTGTTAAGACATTCAGAAATACATAATGCCAATGGACAGTCTACATTAAAATGTAATGTGTGCGATCAAGTTTTTACGCGAAAGGATAATTTGAAATATCATTTAAAGTCACATCAGAATTCAACATTTTCTTGTCATGATTGTGATAAGGTGTTTGGGAGAAAATTTGAATTGAGACAACATGTACGCACCCAACACTCTCGAACACCTCTTGTGAGTGTAAAACGTAAAATGGGTTTATCTAATGCGAAGTCGAAAAACATAAAGCATTCTGATGCACTTAATGTGTTTAAAACAGTGATTTTGCATCCAGATGAACGTGAGGAAAGTGATCTAGAGGTATTTCATAGGCATTTACGAACAGAAATACAGGAACGTTTAACAAGCGAAATTCATGAAAAAGGTTCAATTAAATGTTATATGGTAGAGAAAATAGCACTTGAACGTTTGACTGATAATGAGGAGTTTGAGGAAATTCAATCTTATTTCCGATGTTCGTGTATGATCGAACTTGTAGAAGATACTATCTCGCAACATATAGAAGAAGGATTTTTGAAGATTATTAAATCCTTTGAAGAATTTGTACAAAGAGGCTCTGGATGGAAACTTAGAAAAATTCATCATTTAGAACTCAAGATTGCAAAATATCATCCCCTCGCTGCGAGTTCCTACATTCCTTTGTGTAAAAAACTGGATGATAAAAAAGCAGTGTTGAATATAAAAAACGAAGACAATAAATGCTTAGTGTGGTGCCTTTTGGCTTTTAAACTGAATTTGGATTTTACAAAAAAGCCTGAACGTGTTTCACATTATCGACCCTATGAGTATGATATTAAATTAGGTAGTGTAGAATGTCCTGTACCCCTTCAGAAGATACCTGTTATTGAACAACTCAACAATTTACGGGTTAATGTGTTTGGACATGAAGAAGAGGAAGTTTTCCCCCTGTATATATCTGAAAAGAGGGATCACGATGTGATTAATTTGTTATTGGTTGGTGATGGTGAAAAGCAATACTATTGTTTGATTAGAAGCTTTTCAAGACTTTTAGGTGATCTTACCAAGCATAAAGCCGCTGGTTACTATTGTTATCGATGTTTACATCGATTCTCAAGACAAGATCTATTGGATAAGCATAGTGAATATTGTTCTCGACATGTTGCGCAAGCTATAAGGATGCCTAGTGAAAATGATAACATATTAAAGTTTTCTGGTATTTATCTGCAACATCCTGTTGCCTATACGATTTATGCGGACTTTGAGAGTTTACTTATACCTATTTCATCAGCCCCACCCTCTTCTAAAGCATCCTATACTGAAAAAACAACCTATCACTTACCTTGTGGATATGCCTATGTGGTTATCGGGCCTGATGGCACATGTGTGAAGAAAGCACAGGTATATCGTGGTAGAAACTGTGTTGAGCATTTTTTAAACCGAATGATGCAAGAGAAGAAAATTTTAGGACAAAAGTTATTAAATATTAAACCTATGAAGCTTTCTACCGAGGAAGAAAAGGCATTTCAAGAAGCAGAGTTTTGTCATATCTGCAAGAAAACTTTAGATGAGAAACGCACACGTGACCATGATTACCTGTCAGGTGCGTACAGAGGAGCTGCACACGTGGAATGTAACTTGAATTATAAGCAATGTAAAACAATTCCTGTTATATTCCATAACTTGAAAAACTATGATGGTCATCATATTATGACAAAGCTTGGAAAGTAAAAATATCATGAAATCGATGTTATTGCTACTTCTATGGAAAACTATATCACCTTTAAAATCAGAAAGCCTACATCTTCTATTCAGATGGTTTTTATCGATTCTTTTCAATTTTTGCCCACGTCATTGGAAAAACTTGTTAAAAACCTTCAAACTGAGCAATTCACCATACTTGAAGAAAATTTCCCACAAAATAATAATTTATCTTTACTCATACGTAAAGGGGTTTACCCCTATGATTATTTCACTTCTTTTGGAAAATTTAATGAAAAGCAGCTTCCCCCGCCTTCTGTATTTTATAATAGTTTGACCAATAACCCAATAGATGAAAAAGACTATCAGCACGCCCAAAATGTATGGGAAACATTTGTCATCAAGACTCTCGGTGATTACCACAACCTTTATGTTAAGACAGATGTTCTACTACTTGCTGACGTATTTCAAAACTTTAGGAAATTATGTCAGCAGTATTATGAAATTGATCCTGCTCACCTGTTCACTGCACCTTCACTCGCGTGGCAAGCTTGTTTGAAGATGTCTGAAACATCTTTAGAGTTACTCAGTGACATAGATATGCTGCTTATGGTTGAAAATGGTATACGAGGCGGTATCAGTATGATTAGTCAAAGATACGCTCGAGCAAACATACCTGATACACCCAATTATAGGGAAAATGAGGCACCCAGCTACATCATGTACTGGGATGCTAACAACCTATACGGGTGGGCTATGAGTCAGTTTTTACCATGTGGTGGTTTTGAATGGTCTGAAACAAGTCATATCACAGAAGAGTGGGTTCTATCGCTATCTGATAGCTCTGAAATTGGGTACCTTTTCGAAGTAGACTTGGAATACCCGAAACATTTACACCCTCTGCACAATGAATATCCTGTTGCTCCCGAGAGGATCACTGTAAAAGAATCTATGTTGTCTTCTCATGCAAGAAACTTACTTAACAATAGAAAATTTGTGGGTACCCCTAAACTTATACCTAATTTAAATAATAAACGAAATTATATAACCCATTATCGTAATCTTAAATTTTATTTAGAACTTGGTTTAAAAATTACAGCTGTACATAAAGCCTTAAGATTTAAACAGGCACCCTGGCTTCAGAAATATATTAATTTTAATACTGAGAAACGTAAAGAGGCTAAGTCCTCCTTTCAAAGGGACTTTTTTAAATTATTGAATATTTCTGTTTTTGGGAAGACAATGGAGAATCTTCGAAAAAGGAGAAACATTGTGCTTTGTAATGATGAAAAAAAAAAGAGCCAAAAAATTAGTAGCTTTGCCTACTTTTAAATCATTTAAAACCTTTGATGAAGACTTGACCGCGATAGAACGACTGAAAACTAGTATTTTAATGAATCGGCCTATTTATGCTGGGTTCGCTATTTTAGAACTCTCTAAATTAGTTATGTATGATTTTCATTATAACTTCATAAAGAAAACATATAAAGATCGGGCAACCCTATTATTTGCTGATACAGATTCCTTAACTTACCATATTCAAACAAACAATATTTATAAGGATATGGAACAATACCGTAATTTGTTTGACTTCTCCGAGTATCCGAAATCACATGATTTATACTCTGAGGATAATAAGAAAGTTCTCGGCAAGTTCAAGGATGAACTTAATGGTGAATTAGCTCTTGAGTTTGTCGGACTGAAATCAAAAATGTACTCACTGAAATCCTTTAAAGATGAGAAAAAGTGCGCAAAAGGCGTGTCTACGCAGATTGTTCGACAGAAAATCAAGCATGAAGACTACTTAGAGTGTCTCCAACAACAAAAAACAAGCATGGAGAAACAGATAAGGATCGCCCAGGATTCGCATAATTTATATACACTAACCCAGAATAAAATTAGTCTAAGTCCTTTTGATGATAAGAGATACATTTTAGAAAATGGAATATCCAGCTTAGCGTATGGACATTATGACATTAAACAAGATTGTAATGAAGATTAAAAATGCTGATTTGTAAATATCTTTCTGTATATAAACCTTTTCTGTAAATTATTTTGTTTTAATAAAAGCGTTAATTATATTTTTGTGTACTTATTTAAAACTTTTATACATACCTATCTGATAAAACATTATCTATATGTACATACACGCACGCACGCATGCATGCGCACATACACCATCTAATGAGGTTTATATGGTTCAAAGCGGTTTATCATGATTAAAAATATTATAAAATGATTTTTGAATCCATCTAAAGCGTTAACCACGTGCCAAGGTTAGTAAAAAATTGTTATAAGTTATGAAATATGTTAAAGAGATCATTTTAAAGGTTTATAACATTTTTGTTAGCTTGTAATTTACTTAAAGCGTTTTTTTTTTCTTTTCAGTTAGATCGAGAATGATTTAAAAACATTTTTATTTCATTTTATTATCTTTTTTTTTTTTAATATCGTAAAACTTTTTTTCAAAAACTTTTTCTAAAGATTTTTATTTTTTAACTTTTTATTTTTTATTTTATTTGTAACTTAAATTTTAATTTTTTTTTAAACTTTTTAATTTTTAATTTTTAATTTTTTTTTAAATTTTTTTTTAAGTTTCAATTGTTTAAACTTTTTTTTTTTATGTTTTAAATGTTTAATAACATTAGGTTGCAATTTTTTTTAATTATAATTTTTTTATAAAAACTTGTAAATTTTATGCATAAACACACGCAAATACATATAAACATAGTTATAAACAGACAAACAGAGATACATGCATATATACATACACATGTGAACCAAACTATTTAAGAAAATATTAGACATAGCAACAAAATGGAACAAAAACTATTGATATGAAGAGAGTTTGTTAATCAGAAAATATGAACCTTGTAAAGATATTATGAGGCAAGTGTCTGCTGCACATCTGATGTGCAGCTGCACCTGCTCATTGCTCCTGTGGCCGGTCAACCCCCACTATCCTACTACTTATGTACAATACATTCCGATACATACATAAAATATAATAACCAATTTTACAACAAATGAAAGTAATAATGACTAATACAAATTCTACCATAATCTCAATTCAACTGAAATTTAATAAACTTATTAGGATGGTGCAAAAGATATTAGCGTTAAATTTTTATTCAAGATGAATTGCATAAAGGAATGAATTAGTAATTAGTTCGCCTAAGCACTATCTACTTATAATAAAATACGAAGGCAAGAAAGTGTCTGTAACTATTTCGGGCGGGACCACTCTGGTCTGCGAATCGACCGTAGTTAAACGCCATGTTAGGCTTAATGAAAAACCTATGCTAACATATGACAGATAAATGATAATATGTTCTACTTGAAATCATGTCTGTTCAGCCTATTTTTCTATAAAACATGTATATCATATCCTATTATAATGTTTTAATTAAAAATCCAGATTAAACATTGGACTCCCAGATATATACAAACGAACACTGTTGCGAACAATATTGTTTTGGCGCCATCTACCGGCTCTAAAATATGCTTTTCTACAATACAAACTTTTCAATAATAAAATCTTCCTGCTGTTTGTTTGTAGGAAGTCTGGTGAAAATGGAACGCAGATCAACAATCCGTCATTTTTGACGGTGTTTATATACTAGTAATATATAATGTCGGATAATATATATATATATATATTTGTTTCATTTACTTTGCTTTTCTTTTATTAAGGTATATCCACCAGTCTGCTTTCCATAATACGCCATCCAAAAGACCAGTCACTGAATCTTATTCTGCGTACTGAACAACTTCTAATGAGGAATATTTCCTCACAAAATCAGATCGAAATCATGATATTTCCCGATGAAACTCCAAGGAAGTTTAATTTTTACCGGCAAGAGTAATCCGTCGATGAACTAAATTAGCGTTTCATTGTCGATTGTCGATTGAGGTCATCTCGACGAGACAATCCCGAGGAGATTTGGATGATAATCCATCTTATGGAACGATTTTGCAATCACTATCCATTGACTTTTCATTGGTCGCTGATGAAAGGCCTTTCATACGCTTATCAACTTTTGCTAACATGGGTGCAATCTTAAAAAAAATAATTAAACTAAGGAAAAATAATAAGAAGAATATTTAAAAGTTTCAGAGGAAAACTATTTATAAATAAACTTATCCACCCAATACATATACAATATGCTCACTAAAGTCCCTTGCCACCCTCTTAACTTCGGAACGGCTGCTGCTATATTCATAAAAGTGGTGTCTAGGTATAGTAAAGCAGCCATGCGCTACTGGATGAAACCGCCTACGGCGCAACATGGTGGAAAACTGTGGAGTTAGCATTCCTATCTCGAAAACGGAAAGAGATAGGGAAAACAAGTGATTTACAAAGTTGTAGAGAATCATCGATTTAGTACAAAAAACACCTTGTGGACATTAATGCGAAGAATAGAACGGTTAAAACGCGTATTTGTTTTTTTCGTGATTTCCTACACTGTGACGTGACAAAACGATCTTATAAATAAATAAACAACCAGTTATGAAACAGCAGGTGTATGCGACCCTTCCACAAACATTGCAGGACCTTAAACGATGCATTACAGACGCTTGTGCCTGCGTGTCACCATTTATGATCCAACGTGTGCAACGTGAAATTCAAACAAGGATCCAAATATGCATTGCAGCTGACGGTGAGAAGTTTGAACATCTAAAATAAAGGTATATTATTACAACTAGTTTTTTTTTTTTTTTCTAAAATCGTTTTGTCACGTCACAGTGTAGGAAATCACGAAAAAACAAATGCGCGTTCTAACCGTTCTATTCTTTGCACTAATGTCCACAATGTGTCTTTTCGTACTAAATCGATGATGCTCTATAACTTTGTAAATCCCTTTTTTTTCTCTATCTCTTTCCGTTTTCGAGACAGGAATGCTAACTCCGCAGTTTTCCACCAGGTGGCGCCGTAGGCGGATTCATTGAGTAGCGCATTGCTCCTTTACTATACCTAGACACTACTTTTATGAATATAGCAGCAGCCGTTCCGAAGTTAAGAGGGTGGCAAGGGACTTTAGTGGGCATACTGTATATTTTTTAATATAAAAGAAATTAGATTATTAACTAAAATAGCCTTAAAATGTTGAAACATGTGTAATGGAGTTCAACATTCCTATAGTAGTTTAATTAAGTCCCAGTATCACCAAAAGGCTACACGTGCACATACGAAAATAATACTCTTTAACGTAAAATATTAAGCCATTTCCAGAAATGATACTTTCTTTGATATAGAGAGCAATAGACACATTTCCTTCATCAAATTTGCTGCTTTCCACACGAACATATTTTCCACATTAAGAGAATAAGAAAAAGTTAATGAATGATTTATCTGGCCCCTGTGTTTTGATTGAAATAGTATTAACTTATGAGATATTTCAGTTTTCTTGCGAAAGGATATTTATTCTTATGTTAGAGCTCAGTTTCAGTTTTAAGTATATGTCTGAGATCAAAAATAAAAGCAGAAAAATATAAAATAAACTATCATATTAAGTAAAAAGTTTTTATAAAGCACAAGAGGTTAAGATGGAAAAAATCTTTTAATTTTTAAATTACTTTCATTCAGAATAGGCCACATATACATTGTTAAAAATAATCCGTGAAAATGCAGGAAATTTTCTGTAAAATTTTACGGAATATTTTCATATTACTGAAAAACAATACAATTTCCGTCATTGATACTTAGAGAATACAAATCCTTAAAAATGCAGAAAGTTTTCCTTAAATTTAATGGAATTTTTCCGTATTTCTTTCAAAACAGTACAATTCCCGTAAATGCTGTTTAGAGGTTTGCGTGCAGAAATCGCTTTGTTTGAAATGCGAATTAAGATTGTTGTATATACAATCTTAATTCAGTTAGTTAGTTCTTAATAACAGTTACTTAATTCAGTCTTAATTAAGATTGTTGCTCTTGACGGATCCAGGTCTGACTCGGCCCGACCCACGGGCCCATTCTAACCGGAACTGTGTCTGGACGGTAATTTTTGTGAAAATAACATAGTGATATTAATATTTTTTAATGAAATATTTAGAAATTTATTTTATTTAATGAAATCTTTAGAAATGTATTAATTATATATATATATATATATATAAATTACAGAAAAATATTTTTAAAAATCTACCTTTTTTTCTTTTTTATGGTGCTTCAAAATTATGATTTTTTTTACCTAACTTTTTAAAATTTTGTTTTAATTTTTTATAACGTGAGGCAATATTAGGATATTTAAAGTTTCATAAAATAATAGCTCTGCAAATTATCGATATCTAAATTGGTATGAAACTATTGGACAAAACATAGGAGATTTGTTCATTATGAGTCATAAAAATATTAAACCATGGACGTAATCATTCGCAAAGCAAGATCTCCATGTTAAATAATTTTATAGCGCAGTCTGGTGTAAAAAAAAAAAAAAAAAAAAAAAAAAAAAAAGAAATCGCATTTGTAAACGTGGGATACGTAATAATAACAAAAAAAAAAAAAAGGTATGCTCATATTTCGCTCATAACATACGATATAATATAATTCATTTCACTGAAATAATAAGGATGATTTTTTTTACATTGTGAAATTAGTTATAAAACGAACATATGTCAGGTTTAACGTACAATTTACAACTTGTTCCTTTTATTAAAGTATCTGCTAATCTGTTTTCCTTTCAATTCACCATTGTTGCACAAATTCAAAAATAGTTAAAATTGAAAAGAGATTGAAAAGTTTAAAATTCAATGCAGGGGAAAAGTAGATGTAATATTTAAAATTATCCATCCATTATACATTTTAGAATTTAAACAGAAAATACATGAATCAAATAAAATGGCCTTTTAATGTTGAAAAGTATAAATGAGACATGGACAATAATGGAGTTCAACTGCAAGTGGTTTTAAAGCCACTTTTAACTTCCTATACTAGTTTAATGTCTTCCTTTATTACCTAAAAGTTAGGCGTCCTAAAGTATTCTCTTTATTGTAAAACTTTAAGCTATTTCCACAAATGATATTTTCTTTGATATAGAAAGTAATAGACATATTTTCTCCGTCTAATTTTCTCCTTCCCACATTACGAGGAGAAATAAGAAGTTAATGACCAATTTCTTTGATCTCTGTGTTTTGATTGAAATAGTATTGATAGTCTGAGATTTCTCGCCAGATGATATTTCTTCTTATGTGAGAGTTCAGATTCGTTTATAAGTAATATCTGAAAAAAAAAAAAAAAAAAAAAAAAAAAAAAAAAAGTATATATACATAATTAGTGTTTTACAAATTTTATAAAATCTTATAGCCAGCAAAAACTTCTAGTCGTCAGTAAAATACAGGTTATTCTAAATGATGAACCCATTTTCAAAAAATTGTATTTATTGAAGTACAAATCTAAAATGAACAATCTTTATACCAATGAAAAGAGAAAGTTTCAAAGTTTTTTTTAAGACATTATAAATGTTCAATGTGTCAACCGTTTGCTGCGCGGCAAACATCTACGCGATATCCAAACTCGTCCCACACACGAGAAAGCGTATCTGCTGTTACTGAGTGCACAGCTTTCAAAGCGGTGATGGTTCCAGAGGCGGCCGGTAGAGGTCGCGCGGCAATAGGCCACTCCGAGCTTAGGGCACTGCTAATATACTGTAAAATAGTAATGCTGATATACTGCTAATATACTTTAATATACTGTAAAATCAGCAATTTTTTTTCTTGCAGTGTAATTTCCGTAAACATAATCATATTGTACAAAAATAAGGTTATTTATGTACATAAGCCGGCTCGAATAATAAGTATCTGTACCTGCTTATACAATAAATTCCAATTTGAGAAATATCAAAACTAATTATACGTTTGCAAAATAGTTCGGTTATTTTAAAATCAGCTTAACCCTTTCAGGCGCGGAGTAATTCTGTTCGAAAAAAAAGGAAATGATTGATTAACACTAGAATTTGCAAACGAATTTCTTAAAAAATAAATACTTGGTTTTGTCCATGTTCATTATACAAGCAAAATTTTATTAAAATATTCTGGGTGTCGTGTGCCAGTTTAGAATTAAACTTAAGTGGCCACATTTGTGACCACCGCCCTTGAAAGGGTTAAATTACTTAATCGCCAGATAAAAAATCTTTGTAATCAATGGTGACCTGACGACCGCGCATTTATCAAACCCTGTACGCAAATAATGCCTCTCTTTCCAATATGAACAGTGATTTTCCCTGTTAAAAATAGCACTTTAAGCAAATTATATTTGATCTAATAACAAGAAAATAATCCTCTTTTTTTTTTTTTTTTTTTTTTTTTTTTTTTTATCTAAGCTTGTAACTGTTTCGAATATTTAAGTCTCAATTTTAAAAAATACACCACTGTAAAAAAAAAAAAAAAAGAAAAAAAAAGAAAGAAAGAAAAAAAAAAAAAGAAAGAAAAAAAAATCTGTCGACTTTACAGGAAAAACTATCAACTATAAGGACGTAAATACTTAAAATATAATTGAATCTAAACGTTCTAAAAATTGTTTAGGTGGAATCTTTAACGCATTATCTACAAATTTCCTGCACAGAACAAAAGAAAGTAAATAAATTGTCTATTTCACGGTATGCAATGTAAAAATCTGTTAATTTTACAGAGAAAGATGTCCGATCAGCCAGGACGCCAGTAAAAAGAACTGTTCATTTTACGAAAGTAATCGGTTTTTATTACGAACTTTCTTTAACTTTAAAATATTTTGTCCGTAAAATAGATAGTTTACAGATTTCCTCCGAAAGAAAATCTGTATTTATTTACGACTTTTCTGTTATTTTACTAATTTTGCAGTAAAATAAAAGGTTTGCAGCTTTTTTGTAAAATAAACAGATTTTTACTGGCGCCTTGGTTCACATTTTTTTACTGTAAAATCAATAGTTTTATTACAGTGCATATTAGTATTATATATTCATATTTTTAAGCACTACGTGCTTATCTTTTACATAATTCGTTGCTACATCGTTTTCACGAATGCGTTTACATATCTGCCAACCTCCCAGTATTCTTCCGTAAAAATGAGGTTTAATTTGACCCAGCTTAAACATATTTCGAACCAGATTTTTTTTTTATATATATAAATAAATTCAAATACACTGAGAAAAATGACACTTTAAATCTGAGTAAATCGCTGTTTTCTTTTTGTTATGAAGCTTTTTGTTTCAAATAGGACGACCCGCTGCTTTCAATTCTGAAATATCCAGAAATACTCAGAATATTGAAACATGGACATACTCAAAATTGAGCACATAGAGGTCAGTTCATGCTTATTTTTGAAACATGGACTGGACATACTCAAAAATGATAGAATTAGTTCTAACTCGTTTTCTAAACATGGAAATACTCAAAAATGAGCACATAGAAGTCAGTTCATACTCATTTTTGAAACAGGGACATACTCAAATATGAGCACATGATGTTTTATTCTTGAGTGTGTGCATGTTTTCAGAAATGAGTATATACATGTTTCAAACTTGAGTCATTTTGATTCGGAGCCATTTTGACTATGCGACATACTCAGATTTGAGTATTTTTTGCTCAGTTTTGAAAATGTCGTTTTTAGAGTGTAAGTTTCACGTAGAAACATTAAATTAAATAAATAAAGATATGAGCCGTTAATTTTAAAAGTGGGGTAAGACCATTTTGTGAAAAAAAAATTGGTTAAAGATAAATCTTATTAATTAACATAAAATTTATGTTTTTAAATCTATTCACTATAAATGTAATTTACTATCACTAGTACATTATTTGGTCAACGATATTTTAAATGCGTTGATTTTGAAAATGAGGCAAGTCCAATTTTAATAGAATTTTTTATGTAGCATAATATTAATTAAACACAGCCAGAATTTGGAAGATCTACTACAACTGTGGTAAATTGGCAATATTGGTAAAACATTGTTTTATCATAATTTATAATTATATGTTTACAACTTATTGATGAATATTTTTTTCTAATTTTTCCATAAAATTGATTTTTTTTTAATTGTAACTGTTCAACAGAAGAATGAAATATTGAATTAAAATAAAATATTACTTTTTTGTTATTTTAATTACATTTCATTCAAAGAAAATCAGCGTTTTCAACAAATCATTGCTTTTGAAAGTAATCCATTAGCGCGTAACAAAACAATTATTATTGTGGTTTTTTTTTTCATTTAACACGGATAGCTCTCATTGCATATTAAATTTACATAAAATAAGACCAAAAAAAATTTAAAATAAGTCTGGTGAGTTTAAAAATATTCGTAAAATATTTTTACGAATATATTTAAACCCATTCAAATGCAAATCATTCATTATCTAGCAATAACAGATATGGAGTTGTTCCACTTTCAAAATCAACGGTTCATCAAATAGTTTTTCTAGTTCGATACGTATTTAACATGGGTGAAGTTAAACCCAAATTTTACGGAAGAACAGTTAGAGGTATACAGAAGTGCTGTATACCTCCACATCACGCAAAAAGTAGAGCGATGCGGTTTTAGCAAACGAAGCTGGAAACAGAGTTAGCCCTCTGTTTTACATTAGAACTCAGTGAGTATAGCGCGTACTAATTTTCTTTCGTGTAAGACAACACTTTTAGAATTGTACCTTAATTTGTTCATCACAGACTAAAAGGCTGCATAATGTACACGCCTTCTACCATGTATATACAGTGTGATTCTAAATCATTCTGCAAAAAGACAGCAAACGAAAATTACATAGGGTCCTAATTCATTCATTCAGTCAAAAATACCGAATATCTCACTTCAAACCGAAACTGGATATTTATTCATTTTTTTTAACACCAATTAATATATTTTATCAAATTTCTCAACAGACTTGGCTTGTTTTCTGAGAAATACGTTGATATAACCGTAAGTGTGGAAGCCGCCACCATCCGGCCACAAGCAACATGCTCCTTATTTCGAAATATGTCAACGAACCAAATTACTGTATACTTCAAGAATTTCTCATGATATCTTCATATTTCACACGCAAAAAAAAAAAAAAAAAAAAAAAAAAAAAAGAAAAAGAAAGAAATCTTTGAAAATATCATTACAATGTTGTTAAAATTCTAAAGAATAATTTATGTTAAGATTTAAATGGGGATTTAAATTATTTTGATTAAATAAATGATTTGCGACCCATTGTTTCTGTATCAGATGACAGCACCAAACATTTAATTTTTCTTTCATCATGTATTGTAATACAATGAATAAGCGTTTTAAGCCATTTTGTGTTTCTTGGTGAAATGAAGTGTAGCAGTTATTGCAAAGCATTTCTAATCCTGTTCAATCATCTTTACTCCTCTTTTTTTCTTTTTGTGTGAGTTTTGTCCATTGCTTTATGATCTAATTTCTATTGCTGTTGACTAATGGTTTATTTATTTATTTATTTAAGTATTTCATTACTTGTGGAATTTTTTTATTTTATTTTGTTCTTATATATGTTTTAAGGAGCTTAATAATGTCGAATTTATGCATAATGCTGACAATATTTTATGAAATAACATATATTTACTATGAATTATTCTTGTGAAGCTCCTCTAAAGATTCCTTAAGATATTCAGAGTATTTCATTTTTGATTTTCATTTTATTAAGTGTAATTCTTGCAGTATCCTTTCCACTGATTTTTATAATATCTCATCCTTTGTTTTTCAGATGTAATTTCATTTTACATCATTTGAATTTTTTACGTTTTTCATTTTACTATTATTGGACAGTATAAAATTAAAATGAAATGATACTACAATATATATATATATATATATATTCAACGTTAAAATTTAGAATTTTTCTCAAATGATTTGATTTGTTTCATGCAAACAATTAACTAATCCAATCCTCACCAAATGTGTTTTTTTTTCTTTTTACGAATAAAGTAAGACATACGCTTTTTTCTAGTTTCACGAGCTTAATATTATTAACTCGTATAGAAAAGAAATAGAGTAGTTGAACAATTTATTATATATCATCTAATGCGCAAATAGAAAAGATTTCGCCGATGGAAATAATGCAGAACTCTTGCCAAATGACATTTCTTCTTTTCTTCAAGGGCTCAGTGATTTTCGGTGTGCTTTGGGAGATACAGAAAAGAAAAAGAAGTAAATATGATATATAATAGGTTAACAGAATTCAGGAGATGAAAAGGTAACTTAGTTATATTTATTATTAAATGTATGTAAGATAATAGTCAATGAAGAATCATAGTTGTTCTTATAAAAGTCATTTTTGCATTTATTTTCATAATACGGACGTCAGAGAAATATTAACGATTGAAATGTTATGCTAGAAATATAGGACATCCGAAAAAATATTTTACACTATTCTAGTAAATCGGCTGATTTTTCTTACTTATTATTATTATTCAGTCAAAAAAAAATGAAAGTGTGAAAAATTTGTAGGCTTCGTCGCTTGAGCGGGAAGTAAAGGGGAGAAAGAGGTCGATGCAATGGTGCTCAACCTAAAAAAAAAAACTTTTTTTTCTTTGCCTAAAAAATTCTACGTTCTATTCCCTTTCCAAAGCGATTAAATAAAACGGTGCTTTTACAATCTTTTTGTTTGCGTCATCTACCGAGGCGTCAACACCCAAAATCTTTTAAATGCCTTTATCTCAAAATCGTATCTTTTGAACTTGTGGTCATTGTGGGGAAATTAGTAATTAAGCTATCGGCTTCAAATGTGGAATACAGCTGCGTGAGATATACGTTCTTATCTGGTGAACCATTAAATTTGTCTTTATAATTTCTGTTTTTTTGTTTGTTTGTTTGTTTTTTTACAAATGTGGCTTCTAAGAAAATCTTTTGCATTTTTTCCCCAAAATTTCATTTTTAAATTAAAAAGTATAATTTTTTTTCCCCTTGAAATTCATTGGTTTGCTAGATGTCTAGATTCAGTTTCTTGTTCTGAGCTTCCTGATAATCATAATGATTATATTTTTATGAAATATGTTGTTTAAAATATGTCTAATTTAATGACGAATGGTAAATAAATTGTGATTTTCTTTCCCCAAAAAAAACATGGAAAAATTATTTCAATTTAATTTGAATCGACGAAAACCGCCATGTCATTTATAGGCATTTTTGTCGTGTTTCTAAGCCTAACTACGATTTCCAAGCAGAGCCTGAACAAGCCAAAGTGAATCCCAGATCAGGATGCAGTTTCGTGACACCACTTACAAAATCACAACAAAAGTCCCGTAATGCGGATTGTCATAGTTTGGACAAAATATGCTTGCCGCTACTCTCATGAATGAGGTTACTCTAAGGTGGATAATTAGATGTGGAAGCAATAGTTTAACTTTGTGCCTCCAGAAAGAAAGTTCACAGTTAGAGGATTAGCCTAAGCTTTCTGATTTAATACTTCAGTTTTTAAAAGTTTATAAATTTATAAAGTTTAAAAAGATGCAGGGAGCTTAAAAAAGTTATAAATCTGAAAAGATTTTAAAGTTTTGAAGCTGATTTTTTTTTTTTTTTTTTTTTTTTTTTTTTAATGTGGTCACTTTACAGAGCATTATTAAATTATCGAAAATTTGCTATCATGTAATCATGTAAGAAATTTGCAGAAATTTTGGTGCGCTGGTCCTCGGACACTCAGGAACGAGCATTAATCAAGATCTGGCTCCCAGGATTGGTGATAAATAGAAAGTTCATCTGACACTTTTAATAAAATATGAATTGATCTTTTTAATTTAATAAAGCATCATCTTTAACTCGTCTTCTTAAAAAACAAAGTTTTACGAAAGTAAGTCACGTTCTGTTGAAATTTCGGGATTATAAGATGAACGTGAGTCATTGCCGCCATTGATCACGCCGCCGACAAAAATCAGGTTGGCGTCGGCAACTTTCATATGGGAAAGAAAAATAATCCCACAACTCGTAACTGCAGGATGAATCAGAATTTTACTATTAGCCATTGAATTAGATACCGGCTAAAAAAGCAATAGTATAGTTGTCATAAGAGTTTATCAAACTCTTATCTAAATCAAAGATTTTCTCATTTGTAAAGGAACAAAACCGTGTGATATTATAAAATTTTATTTACATTTATCACATTATTAATATAACAAATTCGTAGAGAATAAACTCATCTTAAATAAAACTTTTTTTTTTTACTGAAAAATAAAACAGTTTTACTAAAGTCACGTTCTGTTGAAACTTCGGGATCACCTTAAGATGAACGTGAGATAAAAATATTTAATTAAATAATTGACCTGAATGAAAAAATAAATTCTCAAATCCCTTTTGTCACCCCCTTTTTCTGAAAGGGAATGGAGTGGGCTGATTAAACCTCCCGCAATATTTTTTGTGGGGCGCTGTAACGTGACACTTTTTACAGGAAACGTGTCTACGAAATTCGTTGGAATCGAACCATTAGTTTAAGACGAAATTTCGAACATACATAGAAGCAATGACTCTTAAATTTATAGTATTAATATTGAAACACAAATTAATTTAATCCTTTGTTAATTAAAATTATTTCCGAAAATACAAAAATTATTGCAATGGTTATTTTATTAGTATACAAACACTAGATATTAAAGTAGAAAAAATAAAATCAAAGGATCCGTGATTGTACACATAATTATATGCTTAAGATTGCAATCCAATGGTTAAGCAAGAGTTTCGCCTGGAAGACGTGAAACCATACAGGTTTTTATCAGGGAAAAGCATCAGAGATTATATCGAATTTTGCAAAAATACTTTTGTAAAACAGCTTTCATAAAACAATTATACAAAATTAACTTACTGTAAATAATAGATAGTGTATAAACTCTAAGTATTATAGTATAATGGAAAAAACACGCCATATGACATACTCCATTACTAAAGGGTTAGACTAAAAAGTTTAACAACTGTTACATTCGTCGGGAAAAGTGTCATGTTATTTATTATAAAAATATTCCTATAATAGAAAGAAAGTACTGTAGCAGCGGTTGCTGTGTTGTCGATTAAAACTATGGTAGATTACTTATGGTAGAACTACTTTCATTTGCTGGAAACAGAGTTATCATATACGGGACCTGATTTATCCAAAAGCCACGTGAAGCAGAAGATTCTTCTCTAAAATTTAAATTTAACTCAAAATGACTGCCAAATGGGGCTTCTAATTCCCATTTTTATTTTTATTTTCAACTTACATAGAAGTTTTATTTATTTATTTATATATTTTGTATTGGAAAGTTTATGAAATGCAAGAAAAAAATCCGGACTACTTCACCAAACGAATATAACTGAGAAATCTAAATGTGAAATTCAATAGATTTTTAATCAATCATATGGCATCGTGTATCTGGATATCAATTATACACTGCAAAAAAAAAAAAAATTGTTGATTTTACAGTGTAATACTGGCATCCCAGCTGCCAGTATTATACCTTACTGTTTGTTACTGTTAATTTTACGGTATAATACTAGCAGCTGGGGTGCCAGTATTATACTGTAAAATCAAATTTTTTTTTTCAGTGAAATTTCCGCAATACGCTTGATGGTTAGAAATCAATAAATCTGGTAATTCATCATACAACTATATATACTACAAATATACTGTATCTATAGTAGTATATACAGGGAAAATTTAAAAAAAAATCTGTTTAATGAAATATATGTATGAAATTGGCTAAACCAGTCCCAGGAATAATATTTGTAGAATTAATAAGTTTTTATGTATGTAGAATTTAGAAAACTTTTATCGAATGAAAGGGGACCACAAAACAATACTGTGCTTTCCCTTACTTTATAGGTTAATCGGGCCCTGGTCATATCTGTTGCCTGTATTAAAAACAAATCGTGAGTATGGTAACTCAACCATAGTTTCGAAACATTCCGTCATTCTTCCGGAATCTGGCCCAAATCAAATGAACATATTTTGAACAAAACAATTTACTTAATAAATGGAATCACATACGTATACCAAGCAGAAACAAGACACATTTTATTAAATTAAATTTCTTGTTCGAAACATGTTTATTTGACTTAGGTGAGACACCGAAAGAATGACACACTATTAACAACCATGCTTAACTTATAATTTAACTTCTGATCAATGAATTCCAAGGGCATTTTCACGGCTATAGCTATAAGTAACTCAGCGAGGAAGGCTTTAGTATTTTGAACAGCATTCTGGAATGCTCTGTTATAGAATTATGGGGATAGCTGTGAGGCAAGTTGCAGAAAAGCCATACAACTGACCAATCAACAGCCTAGCAAAAAATATTCAAAATAATATTATTTTAAAAATAACAATTAATAAATTATTACACTATAAATACACTACCGCGCATGCACGGTAATGTATTACTGCTTATTTTACTGTTTATTACTGTTAATTTTACGGTGTAATACTGGCAGCTGGGGTGGCAGTATTATACTGTAAAATCAACACTTTTTTTTGCAGTGTATAAATCTATAAATCATATACAAGGCTGCACAAAAAAATTCGGATAGTTTTACGAATATTGTTGGTAATTCCTGAAATTGTGTTTTTAAATATATTATGCCTTTCACCTTATTAAACGGTAAAGATTTGGTAAAATTATTTTGTATTTGTTGGAAAGTGTTACATAATCTATGCTTGACGCATAATTTTTCGGTCTTTTTTTTTTTTTTTTTTTTTTTTTTAAAGAATAGAAATATCTCTTGTTAAAAGGCTTTATGGGTCGATGCAAAAATGCATCTTCTCAACTGAATAATATATGTCTAAGCTGATTATAGCGAACAAAATAAATATTGGTGCTGAAAGTAAATAGATATCTTCGCTAAAGGAGATTTTGTCATCTTTTAATGCTCGAATAATTTTTCTTAATATTGCCTCAAATATCCTGAAAAGAGACAAAAATTAATTGGGAGTCAGCGGAGCTAAAAGCTGGCAAAAAGGAAATTATGTTTATATTCAGAAATAGTTAAGGAATTATACAAGATCGACATGATTCTATAGTACGCAATGCCAATATATATCAGACTCAAGCAATTTGCCATTTTCAAATATTGTAAAATACTAAAGACTTTTTTTTTTTTTTTTTTTTTTTTTTTTAATCGCCAGAAAACTGAGAAATTATTGTTGTATTATTCTTGTTTTATGGAAGCGAATCTATAACAATATGCTATTATATAAAAATTTAAACACTACCAACTTCTGCATCAACCCAATAGATTTCAGATCATCAATAGATTCAGTTTTAAATAAATCAGGATTACGAAAATTCCTCACTAGTTACTTCATTTGTTGAAAAAAGAGATTTTATATGCAGGGTGTCCCTTCTTATCATTGACCATTAATTAGTTACATCCTAAACGGTTAGTTTAAGAGTTATACCTCCAATTGCAAGAATGCTCAAAAGGTTGTTCTTCATCACGTGACAGCCAATTAAGTAAAAATAGTTAATTAAAAAAATGGTTACCAAATTTAAAGTTATGTCGTCCCTGTGTTTTGTAAGCTGTATTTAGAAAAACTTTTTTCATGCTTTTAAAAGTAAAACAGAAAAATCTCATTGTTTTACGATTAAAATTTCCCGAGCTATGATTTGATTTTTAGGAATTTTTGGCGTTTTCTGGCGCTAAAAAACAAGAAAATGCGTTTTTTACCATACCAGAAAATACTGAAAATGCATAAGGGATCATTCATTAATTACGTCACGCGAATTTTGATTTTTTTTTTTTTTTTTTTTTTTTTTTTTTGTCTTCTCCCTCCGCCTACATCACAAGTTGTCACACTCGAGTGATGCTTCCTCTCCCCCTCCCCAAAGAAGTTTTGTCTAAGCTATAACTTATAAAACACAAGGACCATACAAAAAATTTAAATTCCGTAATTTTTAAAAATAATTATTTTGACGTAAATAGAGTTTCATGTGATGAAGAACATTTTGTATTTGAAACATTTTTGCAACTGGAACATAATAAAAGAGCTAAAATATATTGAAAGATGCATATAAATGTAGTATAAGACGAATGTAACCTGAAATATGTATATGAACGACTGGCAACTGGGGGTGCCAGTATTATACTGTAAAATTAACTTTTTTTTTTTTCAGTGTATCAATAAAGTAGTTTATTTTCAACTTTTAGCCAATTAATTATCTTATCTATATATTTTATGTCATATTTTTCGTTAAAATATTTTATTAGATGATGCAACAGAGTATTTTTTCAATTGAATAATACAAGTAATTGCGACTAAAATCTTCGGTATCTTCCTAATGTACATTTTTGTCATCATCTTTAGATGCTCGAGTAATCTTCCTTGCGTTGCCTCAGATATCCTGAAAAGAAAGAAAAATTAATTGGAAGTCGCTGAAGCTAAAAACTGCTCAAAAAAGAAATCATGTCTATTCATAATATTTAAGAAATTACAAGAGATCTGATTACTTTTCAAAGATTACGAAAGATTGTCAGAAAATAATGCAAACAAACAAATAAGTCAATAAAATTTAAAATAAAATAAAATAAATAGGGTTTTTTTCAACACTCATAAGCATTATTTATAAGCATTCAAAATTTATCTTAAAAATCACTCCAATGTGTTAATTTGGCGTGAGCTCCGATTATTGAAATTCTCCGCTTTGATTTACGCTTGACAGAAAGCGCGATCTAGCGATTTTTTTTAATTATAATTTTTGGTTTATTTCTTTTTAAGATATGGCAACAGAAAAAAAAGAAAAATATATATTATTTAAACTATTTATTCGAGCTATCTAACTTATTTTCTCTCTGTAAAACAATTTTTCGTTGCAAAACCCAAGCCAGAATACGACACACATGCGCATTTTTTTAATTATTATTATTTGGTTTATTTTATTTTAATTTGATTCAAAATTGTTTTAGCTCCAAGCAAACAGCCCATTTATTAAACTTTAGTCAAATATTCAAATTTTATCCATCATCATAATTAAATAATTAAAAAAAAAGTATGAAAGAAAGAAAACAAAAGAAAGAAAGAAAAATAAAAAACTAACCCTGAATTCGAAACCCGTCAAGGCACACGCAGGTCTCATCTCATTTTTTTAATCTTTTGTAATTTAATTTGAAGTATTTTTTCTTTTTCTTTTTTTTTTTTTTTTTCAATATTAAAAAAAATAATAAAATAAAATAAAAATAAAAATACTTGTCAGAATTTAAATAACCGTACAAATTTCATTACACAATCGCCGTCTTCCAGGGATAAAACAAATTAAAACGTTAATGAAACATCGATTTTGCGGTTGATTTTACATTTATGTGCGTAACCAAAATGTCAGCTTTATTATTTTTAAGTCAGTCTTTTTAATTACTTGTGTAAAAATGTGCATTAAAATAACGCGATATGGTTTTTGATGTCACGTGACTTGACAATATCTAGACCAGAGATGGCGAACCTTTTTACGTGCGCGCGCTAAAAATTTACAAACAATATCTATCAACATTATAAAGTGACAAACAAGAATATTGCAGCATACGCTGCTTATACGAAACACTAGTTAATAGAATCAGTCGCTTTTATGCAATAAATAGCTAGAACAATTATCAAAATACGATTTTTAGGGTTTCGTTCATCTTACGAAACCCTATTCGTCTCACTCCTCTGTCTGTCTGTCACAGAGTTCGTTCTCGGAAACTGTATAAGTTTGCTATTTGAAATTTGCAATATACCTATAGCTGAATTCCTCCGATCACGCGACAAATTATAAAATTTTGAAAATAAAGTCTTATAATATTTTAATTAAATATATTTATTTAATCACACCCGACAATTTCTGCGATTTAAAATTTAAAACGGCACTTTAATTTCAGTCTTTTTTGCGTAGGCTAGGTGGCTCAGTGGTAGCGCATTTTCCTGCTATTCCAAAGGTTCCTGATGTGAAGCTGGACATAGTTTGATAATTTTCCCCCGGAATAGATTTTATCATCTAATAGAATCAATTTTACAGATTTTTCGTTTTTTTTTTTTTTTTTTTTTTTTTTTTTTTGCCATTTTAAGGCCAAAAGTTGTTGAAAAAATGTTTCATCATTTTTTTTTTAATTAAAGAAAAAAAATCGAGAAATTTTGAAAATTAAAATCTTGTTTAAACGTCTGCTATTTTTTTGAAATTTCGAAATTTTATATTTTTTTTAAACATCCACTAAATTCTTGAGAAATTTCAGTATTTTAATTTTCGTTTAAACTTTTTTTTTATTTTAGAAATTTTAAACTTTATTTAAACTTCCACTAACTTTCTGAAATTTCGAAATTTTGAATTTTATTGAATAATTGTAGTTATTTTTTATTTTTTTAAACACCTTTCATTTTAAATATTAAGTTTCCTTTTTAAAGCGTTAATTCTCGTTAATAACTAGTGCTGCCACCTCTCTTTTACTTTATTAAACTGCTGCCATCTATGTTCTGATTGATAAAGTGTATTGATAAAGGATAAGGGTTTAATCATTATAAATTAATGATTTAGATTTATTAATTAAAGGATAAAGTGTTTTAAAAGGAATATTAAACGAAACCTTTGTGCGATCTTCGATCACACTTACCCACTTGTTATATATTAGAATGAACGATAGCCTTTATAAAATTTTAATCCGCAATTACGATTTATTAGAAATAGCACATACTGCAATACCGTGAAAATTGTGAATTTTTATTTTACTAATTTTTAACTTTTCATCATTAATGCAACATCTAACTTATAACAATCCCAGTTCCAGAACAAAAGTATCAATAATTTATTAATGAGATTTTTGCTGTTATACATTCAATGGAGAATAATCTATACCTGCTTCATATTTTGTTCTTTTTTGTATAATAGTACAAGGGAGCTTTCCCCCCCAACGAGCTATTCTCACCTAAAACCATGCAAATTTGCTCTTATTTAAAAAGTTTATCACATTACGGAAGATTTAATGATATTATCATGACCAGTGACGATCTTCTGTAATCGGGTTGTCATTCATTTCCATTTGACTGGAGGGATTTTTCGGTTCCCAATGCCGTGTCTACCACCGTCGCGAACACTGACGGCTGTTTTCGAGATTAAGTAACACCTATCACACATTTGAAAATCAGCTTGTATAAAATGGTTAAATAAAAAAAAAGTCGCTACCTCCAGGACTTTAATAATAACGTCTAGAAGGAAAAATTTTCTTTTATACGCTATAAGAAAATTGTTTCGTTGCAATATGAGCTGATATAAAAATCAAAAACTAATACTTTATAATTAAATATCTTAAACGACTATACGCAGTGTCGACAGGATACACGATAATCTGCTGCAAATGACTGCAAAAATGCTTCATGAAAGGCTCACATTATTATTGAGAAAACCCGAAAATACAATTTCAACAGATCCTTCTGGTTTAACAAATCAAATATTGAAGCAAACACACAAAATTTACTTTCTAGAAGGAACACCTCATGAAAGTTTGGGCATTTTTTGTCCATCAGGGTGGGTGACTTTTTTTTTTGTATTTGAGAGAAAATATGTACTTAAGCATAATTTACTCATGATTTTACTTGATCAAATATTATTATTTCTTATTGGGTTATTGAAATGGAAATATATTATGTCGATTTTGTTATTTTGTAAAAGGATTCTGCGGTTTTTTTTTTTTTTCGTTTTTTATGCTTTGTACACATTTGCCTCGAGCATGTTCATAACTTCCTGATGGCAGTTATGAATTTTAATCAATTTTTTAAATGATCATAAATCGTAGAAAATTTTCATAAATATTTAAATAAAAAGTCTCCAAATGGATTTAAAAAAAAAGGAGGGGGAGTATAAATGATAATATCAATCGTCTTTTTCTTGATTAATTTAAGATAAAACTGGAAAACAACCAGAAAATTAAAAAATGTTCAAATATGCCCATTCTCCCCTACTTTTTTTAGGGTTCCCTACTTAATAAAAGCGGAACCATTATAAGATCACTCCTGTGTCTGTCTGTCCGTCAGTCGAAGCCCTTTTAATCGAAAACTATGGAACGTGGAAAGTTCAAACTTGGGAAAGTTATAAAGCATTTTTACCCACATATTTTCTGATTATTAGCCATTCACAAATATGTTTAGGAAAAATTTATGGGGCTAATTAAGCAACTTGAAAAAAAAAATTCTTTTTGTATACCGTGTGGGGTATCGTTTGAAAGATCTCGTAATATCGAACTCAGAAATACATATGCTAATTTTCTTTCGACACCAGACAGCGCTGCAAAATTCACCATGGAGATCTTGTTTTGCGAATGATTATCTCCATGGTTTAACATTTCTATGACTCACGGTGAACGAATCTCTTGTACGAGTGCGGCTTCAGCCAAGCGATCCCAGGTTCGAATCCTGGCCAGGACATTTTTCGTCCAGTTGGAAAATTACTACTCGTATGATTTATTTACCAATTTGAAATAATTGTGTTAAAATTAATCTAGTGAATCTCTTGTGTTTATTTACTTTAATGGATTGAGATATTCGACTGTTAACCTAGTTTCCATTGAAGTTATCTCAGAATCTATACATTTTTTAATGTAACGCATCTCTCAATCAAAAAATTTCTTTGAACGATTTTTTTTAAATGTAACTTATACGCAATTTTATTTGAAAAAATAATTTTTAATAAAAATGGCCTCTTGGTATATGAAAAAATAGCCCGTATTTGTTTCCTTAGTCACATGACTTGCACTTTTATTATATAGATTACGTATGATAAGATTTAATAGAATAAAGGAAACTTTTATTAATATCTTTTTAAGTTTTGATTCGATTTTCATAATATTTGAAATGACTCGACCAAATTCTGCAACGATTATATATATTAAATTTCAAACCATTCGGTTGGGTAGTTTCTGCGCTGTTATAAGAGGACGGACGGACCAGACTATAAATGCTATGCATTAATGTAATTACAAGCGCATCTAAAACGTATATGTTGGAAAGTGTTAAAAAAGAGAAAAATATATTAAAAAGAAAATATGAAACGCAAGATAAAATAAATTTTCATTACAAAACTCACACTCGATACACGCAAAATATATTCTATTTTAGTTTATTTTGATTCAAAATCATTTTAACTCAAAAAAAAAAAAAAAAAAAAAAAAAAAAAAAAACATCCCGTTTATTAAACTTTAATCAAATATTCAAATTTCATTCTATCATTATCATAAAAAAGTGAAAAGAAAAAAGGAGGGAAGAAAGAAACTACGGCAAATTACGGAACAAGCGCAAGACACATGAAGATCGCATCTCCCTTTTTTTTTAATCTGTTGTAATTTAATTTGAAGTTATTTTTATGTCAAAAAAATGACTTGTCAGAATTTAAATAACCGTTCAAATTTCATTACAACATCGCCGGCTGAGAGAGACAAAACAAAGCAAAAACGTTTATGAAACATCGATTTTGCGGTTGATTACATTCACGTGTGCACCAAAATGTCAGCCATTTCATTTTTAATTCAGTCCCTCTAATTACTGCTGGTATAGAAATTTGCATTGAAATAACGCGATATGGAGTTAGTCACTGCTGCCACGTGACTTGACAATATCTGTCTAGATCTACAGAACAAGCAACTGATGCTCTTCTTTTAATTTCGTCGAAAAGAGAATTAAAAAAAAAAATGCTACATCCATTAGATATCCCGCCCCGATGTAATTAAAAGCACCCCTTCCCTTCAAATAATTTCAGAACCAATTAAATCTCTCGCCCATCAACGAGATAGGAATCATCGATTCATGTATCGTAATCGGTGTAAATGAATGATGAGTCAGTGTATTTTAGTTGAACAGGGACCTCTTTCTGAGGAACTTGATTGTGAAGATATGGGGTTAGGGGTGTACCTCCTACCTTTTTTGATTGAATATCAACATTAATCTAATAGACTTGGATCAAATTTATCAAAAGCGAAGAGGCTAGTTAATGTTTTGTGCAAAAACGCGAGTATATAAATGCTTCTCAATAAAATTTGATACACGAGGTATTTGCATACAGAGACTTTGCCTTGTCTAAATTTATCTTTTTAAGCATAAGATTTTTTATCTAAATGTTTGTGTATATATATATATATATATTGCGACAGAGTTGTTTATGCTGCCAGAAACCGTCGTGTCATTTATGATAAAAGTTTCACGGGCATTATGTTGTGGATTACGATAATGGAATATTCCTCCTTTGTCCATATTATATTACTTGTTAAAAAATGGGTTGTTATACAGGGTGTCCTAAAATGAACTGACTGTTTTGAAAAAACAATAAAAGTGACAGCTATTGGAGTTATTTTTATAGGGGAGTAATGTATGAAGTTCAGAATTTATTTTCTACCCTTCCTTGTTTAAGTTCCAAATATCATCAACAGATAGCACTTACATTTTCTCAAACTGTAAAACTGATTTTCAAAAACCACAAAAGTTTTTATGAATTAATTGAAAAAAATTATAACAATAATAGTTTAGAATTATTAGTACACTAGCTGACATGCCCGGCGTTGTCCGGGCCCGTGACAATAACCTTAAAAATACCTAAAATCAATGTTGAATGATTTTATATTTTTAAATGAAAATCTATCCAAACGAGCTAAAGGACCGTCGTTATAGTTATTGCCGAATTAATGTCTATTTAATTTCTGACGTTTTGATATATCAAAAACTTTCAATTCTGACCAAAAGTTCCTGAGAAAACGTAAATAATATAAAATTGTTCACCCACCTTTCCTCTTTTAAACTCAAAATAATATACAGTATTAGCCGAATTATTAGTCCCATTCGAAAAAAATTTCCCAAAAACTTGTTTCTAAGATGATTACATTAAAATTAAATAATGCACTCGTGACATCATAATTCACTTTTATATTTTAACAGAATACTAAGTAAGGCTACTATAATTTGTAACTCCTGCTATAGCCAGGATACACGTCATCAGGATACATTGCCGTTATCTATCTTTTTACGCGTGAAGGTTTCGCTACTCCATTGTGAAATTTGATAATTTTTGAAATTCAATATTTGAAAAACGGCATAATCATTAGATTTGAAATTTATATCAAGAAAAATACATTTTTTTTACCTTTCTAACGAAGTTTGTCTAACAATTTTCAGACAAATACTTTTCGAGCTATTAATTTTTTCAGTAACTTCAAATGTTTCATTTTCCGAGATTAATCTGTGGCAACGATTAGCGAAAAATCCAGTGGTCAGCAACGCGTAGCTTTTTATTAGAGAATGATGATTGTTAAGAATACTACATGCATCAGATTTAATACAAATTAAACAAATTGGTCTCATATCTTCTATGTTCACTATTATGGCGCGAAAGGTAATTTACTGGAAAATTTTAAATTAGGCTTATGTAACTAGGATTTTGAGGCAATTATATTAAAAAATTAAGTACATTTTGTAATTTTTAGATTAAAAATCTCTCGTAGGCAGTAATATAAACCAAATCATTCTATGAATGTCATCAAACACTTTTGTGTGTCCCTGTAAACGAACTATAAGAGCTATATGTTTGATTAACGAATTCATCTAAGATACTTGCAACATCAATACACTGTCCCAATTAGGTTTGAATTAGTTCCGTATTTCGGACATTATCGTGACGACAAGTTTTTCATGTTTTGCTATTGTGTGTTTCTGCAAACGGACTGTAAGAGCTACATATTTAATTAACGAACTCATCCAAGATACTAGTATGACAGAATAATATCTATGCAAAGCATTTACATATAAAGCAAAAACATGTCCCCGAGTAACGCTGGCGTCAGATTGACGGTGGCTTATGGTGGGACGTTTTTAAACTTATTTTTCAAGCATGAGACGTTGTCATATACCTTATTTCAAAAGTAATCATTCAGCTTTAGCTTGAAGAGGACTCTATTAGTTAAAAATGCATTGTGTTTTCTATATTTTAAAAATCCATTTCTGAAATTTTAATTTAAATATTGTAATTAAAGTATGTTTCGTACTAATTCCGTGTACGGAGTGTTTCAAAAATGAATCTTTAATTTAAAAACTCAATAATTCATCAACTATAATATATATAAAAACGAAATAAGTGAAATGTTATCAGGTAGCTTGTAAGTTTTATATACAGTAATTTTAAAAATAGTTCGAAATTTCGTCAGTAGATAGCGCTGCAAAGTTTAAGAATGCTCAAACTAACGTGTAAAAATGTATCAAATGATTAAAAGAGTTTATGTTGTTGATAACAGTGTTTATTTGGGTATTATTTGGAAATGACATTTAGTTATTATTATTTTTTTTAACTGTATTCCTGCGTAAGTTTCTCATTAGTGTTTATGTTGTATTCTAATTAATTACTGCAAAACGAAAAAAGTGTTTGTATATTGAAATTTTGAAGTTAATTTCAGCAGTTTTAACAGTTTTGAAACATAACATCGCCATCTATTGACAAAATTTTAAGCTATTTTTAAATTACACTTTACAAAATTTATGATTAATCTGCTAAATTTAAAAAATCACTTATTTTATCCTTATAGTTACTATAAGTTAATGAATTCCTGAATTTTAAAGTTAGGAAGTTTTTTATAAAATTCCTTGTATTTCGTCGCTTTATACGTATGAAAATTTTACAAAAGCTTATTGCCGAAACGTCAGTTGAGGCTCACGGTGGAGACGCGAAAAGTTTTTGGTGTTCGTCTGTTTGTCTGTTCTGCGATAACTGCTGTAAAAATGATCCGATTAGGTTGATTTTTGGTGGGTATGTTGTATATAACCCGGTTATATATAGGTACCCGGAATGAGCTGTATAGTTTTTGGTTACATTTGGTTCATTCGTTCGAAAAATATAGAACATTTCTTTTTAGGTCATCATGCTTTCCTATGGGAATGCAGACGATTTTAAAATTTCATTTTTAACTGAAATGAAAATTGCATATTTGAATAATGGATTTCAACGTAAAATTACTAATGCTAAATTTTCGATATGGAGGTTTTAAATATATCCATTAGCTTTGAAAATTTGCTGATACATTCATTAGAATTTAGAAATTAATTGTTTAAATTATGGGAAATTTTTTTGCATCTGTTCGGGAAATATAAAACCTTTTATTTTCGTATTTTTTTTACAAATTTTAAAATGCATTTCTTTTTTACTTTGCTCTTTAATTTATTAGTTGCTTAGCAACCCTATTTCAAAGAATATCAAAATGATAAAATTCAAGTAACTCGCACTATTTTGCTGCAATATTTTATTATCAAAATAAGTAATTTTTGTATTCTATTGACATAAATAAAGAATTTGTTTTAATACAAGTTTATTTTTTTATATAAAAAGTTACATGAATAAGAAGTTCATACGAGTTTCAGAATATCATTGCATAAATCGTGTTTAATTCAACGCTTCTAATTTCTGAAACCTCCGAAGTATTTTATATGCCTATAAATATGTATGAAAAAAAAAAAAAAAAATCGGATTGTAAGATGCCAAATAATATGAAAAGTGAGATAACAGTGACTTTTAGAGCTGATGTTGAGGCTCCTGATCTGCAGATTTACTAGTATCTAGCACAGTGCTGTGATATCTGTAGATTCATACTTCCACTCGACATCTAAAATCCTGTCATAAAAATATCTTGGCACTCCATATATCTATCAGCTGGCACAGAGACATAATTATAAGCAATTCCAGTCAGGATATCGGATTGCAGTCTTTCTGGAATATTTATTGTCTAGGGAGATCACCGATTTCCTTCCGTATTGTCATCTAAATCCGCACTCCCCCTCCCGGAATGGGGTCCAAATAATGGCAGAGTCATGTTCTGATAATCGCCACGCTCATTAATTCCAGAATTTGGATGAATAAGAAAGTCTTTTTTTTTTTTTTCCAGATTGTCATCGGTATATTGAGGATAAGGAAAGTTTGGGACCCAAAGCTTTCAAAAAGAGATCTGAGATGGTGTTGAAACGATTGTCACCCGCATGGAGATTACCTCGTGTTGGTCGAAAAGAAATCTGAAAATGCTCAAAAGAAAGAGATAAAAATGTTTATTGGGGTATTATTTGGAAATGGCATTTAATTATTTTTTTTTTCCTATCTGTATCCCTGCCTAAGTTTATCATATTTCAGTTGTAGAGAAAAGTTTTCTTTCACCGAAAACGTTTAATTGAAATCTGAAAATTGTGTAACAGAGGAGAGGGGGAAAAAATCTATGCTAATAAAAGAAAGATGTTTCTCTGTATGTGTGTGTGTGTGTTTACGTGTGCACGATGTCTTGGGAAATCTATCGCACGTTCAGGTCTTAGACGAAGACGATTTTTTTCAGGTCCAAATGCACCTGAGCCTCACATTTTCGATATTTTATTTTTATTTATTTACTTATTTATTTTGTTATATTTATTAAACGGTTGTAGAAAAATTACGTATTTGTCCAATTTTTGAAGTTTGTCGGCAATTTTGAACCACTCATAAAAGCAATCCAAGTTCAATCTTTTAGCCAACCAGAGTAAGTTTTTTCCCCTTTTTAATAAAGGTTATTCGGAATTCGAACAGCTATTTTTGAATTTTTCCCGATTTTTTCCCCCTTTTACCTTCAGTAAATTGTCTTCAAGGGCCATCCTGGTCCGAAGTTCGAAGCCTCAGTGGCCCGCGGGATTGTTTCAGGCCAATATTCTCTCATTAGACTGGCACCGGGCTTAGTTTTTCTCGGGAGATTATGACCAGATCGGCACCAAGTAACGCAAGGTAAATCTGAAAGTAAAAAATAAAAGCATGCATTATTTATTCAATATGGAACATTTAACTGTGACAAGTTGAAAATTAGAAAAATAAAAATACATAAATACGCGCAACAAAAGAACACACACACGTCTTGGTTGAAAAGCAATCTATATATATATATATATATATATAATTATACAATATTTCTATTGTATCTTGGTATCATTTGTTCATCTATTGAATTTTCAAATGCATCTTTATAACATCTTATTCAGGTTCTTTTTGTATTTTGCCAAAATTAATTTTGCATAGACTATTAAACGGTTGTAGAAAAATTACGTATTTGTCCAATTTTTGAAGTTTGTCGGCAATTTTGAACCACTCATAAAAGCAATCCAAGTTCAATCTTTTAGCCAACCAGAGTAAGTTTTTTCCCCTTTTTAATAAAGGTTATTCGGAATTCGAACAGCTATTTTTGAATTAACATAATTACGCTTAGGGATTTTAGATTGTTGTCTTTTGATGTTCGTTTGCTTAGTGAGACTTTATGTATATATGTAAATAGTTTTATTATATTTAATCAAGTATAAAACAATCATTAATCTTATTATTTATTTATTTTTTCCCTTTTATGGTTATTCAAGAGTACTTTATAAAATAAGGATGTCTAAAAAAATTTATTATTTGATGTTATAATTATAATTTTTACTATGTATCTCTTGCAATTTTTATTGCTTTCAAACAATATGGTAGTTATGAGTAAAATGTTAGATACTGGCAATTTAGGCTTTGGTGGATCCAGGACTAATGCTCGGTACAGGAAGATTATTAGGGATCTTCCTGGATCGTTATCAGATAACCTATTCTATTGTCCCAAGCCTGTTCTATGTTTTCGAGAGTGTGAATCTAAGCGTTGCCTTACATGTCCTTTAGCTGATAAGTCCCAGATTTCAAATAATCACAATCTTAATATGGTAAAATTTTGCAAAGCATACAATGTAATCTATTCATTGAAATGCAATTCGTGTAATATGGAATATATTGGACAGTCTTGTCAAAAATTACATAAGCGGCTAAATTTACATCGTTCTCATATCGATAAATTAAAAAAATCTAAATTTCAAACTACTCATAATATTGAATATACTCATTTCAAAAATCATGATTTTAAAAATATTACTATTAAAATACTTAAAATACAAAAAAATTTTACTGAACGACTTTTTCTAGAATCCAAATATATAAGACATTTTAATACTACCTATCCTTACGGATTAAATCAATTAGTATACAAAAAATCACATCCTGTTTTTTCAGATTTAACTAAATATGAAAATTATAAAAATCTTTATTCAGGATGAAATTTTTCAAACATAAAAAAAACTTCAAGATCTGGTAGAGGTATACATAATAACAAAAAATACACTGATAATATTGTTATACAACAAGAGCTTGATGATCTTGAGGCACAATTTTGTAATGATTATAGTTGGTTAGCTATAAGAAAACATATTTTTAGTATTAAAAAGAAATATTTGAACCAATATTTCAAAGTATTTAAAAAGAATCAATATTTTCCACATTTTTGGGATATCTTTTATAATATTCTTCATTATAGAGCAAACCTATTAAATACAAGTCTTTCTAATAAACCTAAATATAAAACTAATAATACCCAACTAATTATAAATTTTTCCAATCATGTATTTAATAATATCAATTTACACAATATCATAAACAACACTACTAATAATTTTCCATTAAAAATTTTTACTATTCACAAGACATATAAATATAATCGCACACTTGGACGTAAAATTTTTAATTACAATTCTTTTGCAAAACAAATGGTCTCTTCAAATAATTACCCTTGTTATTGTAATGACCCAAAATTTCAAAAGTACATAAATACAACACATGGTCATATTATTACTGGTGATCTTTATATTGTAGAAAAACCTATTTTACAAAACTTAATGCATAATGGCACAAAATTTCGCCTTCCATACATGTGTAAAATCAAATCCATAATATTGCAGTTTATTCAAGATATTGATTTATTTATATATAAAATTGCTATTGATTACAATAAACCTATCGAGTATTTTAGTGAATGGAGATTTTCTGCAATAGATAAATTTAAAAATGAAATTATAAAAAATTATCAACATATTACACATGCAGCTTTTAAAAATATAAATAAACATATATCAGAACTACAAAACAAATTTATAATTACTTATGTATAAATCTCCAAATAATTATGCTATTATTTGTAAAGAGTACTATAAAGTGTTAATTCACAATGCAATTAACACAAGTAATATTTTTAATAAAACTAAATTAAATATTGAAATTAATAATAGAAAATTATTAAATTATCACAAATTACTAAAAATCAAATGTAATAATTTAAATTATCCTTATCTTGTTATAATTCCAAAATTTCATAAAAATCCAATTAAATTTCGCACAGTTACCATCGGGTGTAACACATATAATAATAATGCAAGCAATTTACTTCTTAATATTTTAAAGCAGATATATGATATAACAATAAAACATAATAACCAACATTGCCTAAAAAAACAGTTTTCAGCTTATTAATAAAATACATAATATCAATCCGGTAAAATTCATAAAAACATTGGATTTTAATGATTTATTTAATAACATTGATATAAAAGACTTACATAAAACAATGTGTATATTATTTAAAGAATACAAATCTCAATTAAAATTAAAAGATCATATTTCAGTAAATTTTTTAAAAACTTTATTAAACTTTACATTGCATAATAATTGCATCATATATGACAATATTATTTATAAACAATGCCAGGGAATACCGCTGGGTGGGACCGCTTCTAGTATTCTCTCTGACCTTTACTTATATTATTATGAAAGAAATATTGGTCCGAACAATGATTATGTATTTTATCGCTATATTGATGACATTACCATTTTTTTATTTCAATGATAAAAATTGCACATCACCACTCAATTTTTATCCTAATCAGCTTACATTAAGCGAAAATGATTTGATTAATAATAATATAAATTTTCTTGACTTAAAAATTAATATTAATGATAATTATAAATTAATATTTGATAAAATTAATATTTGATATTTATGATAAAAGATTTGACTTTCCATTTAAAGTAAATATTTTTACCAATTTTGCTTCATGTTTACATAAATCAGTTTATAAAAATATAATTATCAATTACCTTCATCGTATAAAATATCTATGCTCAGATATAAATAAAAACAAAAATATTAGATTTATACGAAATCAAGCAAAACTATATGGTTATCCTATTTTTTTGATAAATTCAATTATCAACTCTTTTAAATAACATTTATTACATTATATAAATATAAACATGTTATGTAATAATTTAATTTGTTTTAGTGTGCGATAAAATATAGCAAATGATGTAGCAAATAATACAATTAAAACATATATAAGGACTATTATTAAGCTGGGTGAACATTGTTTACACTTTATATAGTCATAGTGAATGTGCTTTTAGCCGATCACCTTTATATTAAGTGATACTAATGATCAGTTATAAAAAGTCTATAAAATGTCTTGTGATGTTCACGGAATTTTGGATAATTATTGTGAGTAAAATATTTCATATAATCTTTACAAGTTTTTTATTTCCAATTCCGCTATTTCCAATTGTTTTCTGGTAATAATACAGTATACCTGGATGAATATACTGATCTTAGCATAAATGCCAGTATATTTATGAAATACTGTATTATTTTTAAAACACGTGTGGATACATCCAGGCTGATGATTATATCTACACGTGTTTTTTCATATCCAATTATAACTTAAATCTCTTGTTATCCAATTTTCCATTATATTTAGTTCATAATTCATTTCAAAATCCATTTGTATTCACTTGATATCAACTTCACATTATTAACATTTTATGGTTTATTATATAATTTTTTTCTCTCTCTCTCTCTTTTTAAATATTCTTCATATTTTCAGTATTTTTGGCCAATTACCATTGAAGCAAATGCTATGGTAAAATTATGATTGCACTTGTTAATTTATTAACTATGTGGTATTATGTCTACACTTTATTACTAACTATCTCTTAGGAGATTTAATTAGAATGTTACAAGAACTTGATATGTTTTTTGAAATTCAAAGATATTATAATTATATATATATATATATATATATATATAATTAAAATGAAATCGCATGGGTAAAAATAAATGAAAGAGAAAATATAAAAAGATAAACACGGGAAATTGAAAATGCAGAAATAAGAAATCATAAGTATGTTATGGATTCATCAAAGGAGCTTCATAACCGTAATTCATAGAAAAAATACGTTATTTCTTCAAATATTGTCGGTATTAGGCCAAAATATGACAATATTAAGCTCCTTATAACATATCGAATGAAACCCAAAGATAATTGAAATAAACTAAGATATCCAGAAAACGAATTATAGTACATCTGTAATAAATAGAAAACGTAATAAGTAATAGACATAATTCACCAGGAAATAAAATTTGGGTAGCATGAATATATTATCTACCCTATATATATAAAATCCTAATGAAACGAATTTGTGAAACGATTTTATGAAACGAATTTATGAAACGATTTTATGAAACGACTGATTAAACAACTGATTATGTTTCAGGGCTATTTTTAATAAAATATTAAACGCTTGATGGTGAAATTAATACCAATTGTTCATAAAAATCCGCGGATGTCAAAACTGGTAATAGAATTTTGAAATTGGAATTAGTTTTCGAGATATTAATTTTGTTCTAATTTTAATGACATTTCTGTAATGATGGCAACTAATTACTCAGTTTTTTTGTGACAAAAAAGGGAAAAAAAATTGAAAAGGATCCCGATAGGGATTATTGATTTCTTTTTATTCGTCATTTTCAAATTGAAATTGGATTTATCTTTTATTTCAATCGATAATGAAGACAAGATTGTGATTAAATTATGTTTTTCAGTAAAATCTGAAAAAAAAAATCACATTTCTATCGTCAGGATTCAATCGTCTGTCTGCATTTAATTTAATTTATAAACTGAAAATGTTTTGAATAAATTCGTCCAAATGACGTCATTTAGGTAAACGCAAAAGAAAGGGGGGAAAAGGAATTAATAGTAATTATTATTTATTGATATAATTTTGTTATTTTTTGTAAAATTTAATTAAACGACTTTATAAAATCATTAATTTGCATATTTGAAACTAATATATAAAATAATAATTGCCCAACTGAACGGAAGAATAAAATATCCTGCTTGGTTTTCTATCCTGCTTGGTTTTTTCCGCCAAGCTTTTTAAAAAAGCGTCAAGTCCCCTATAATAGAAAAGCACCAAAAGTTTATTGGATTTGTTTTCATAACTTTTGGCAACAAATCTATGTATATTAACGAATCAATCCCTTTTTGAAGCTCGAATTACGCCAAACCTAAAAGCAAAGGATCCTATAATGGAAAAGTACCCGATTTTCTTATGGACAATATTCAAGTGACATAACATGGTGTAAAATTATCGGGGATAGCAAATTTGTTTAAATATCTCATCAATTGATGCCGAATAAATGCAGGAATACATGCACAAAATATTTAATTAATTTTGTATGATAAATAATTATTAGAAAATTCGTATATACATATTAATTAAAAAAATAATTTACATATTTAAAATAACATGAAAATATTCATGATGGTGCACTAAAATAGAGAGAAAATTAAAACCTGTTACTGAAAATGTCTATAACATAGTACTTTTCAATACCGTGGTTCTTAATGTTATTCACAAGCAGATGTAATTTTTCTCATCCTTAAACGCAAAGGAAGAATAGAATACAGATCGTTGTTATAAAAGTCCGAGAGGTAGCCACAGTTTAAACCTAACCATTTCATACAAGTTGGTTTTCACGTTGTAATTGATTTTACTTATCATTCCCGAAAACAGTCGTCAGTTGTCGCAACAGCTGTGTATGAGGCCATGATAATCAAAAAATGCCCCATTAAAACGTTAAAAGCATGGCAACCCAATTACAGATTTACCAATATTTATAAAATAAAGCACGCTGTCATGTTTTTAGAGGCCTCGAAGTCTGAGCGGGGGTTGGTGAGCGTAGCTCGCAGGGGGTAGGCCCCCTAGTATATATATATAATAAAACTTTTGTTAATAATAACCATCTAACCACATAAATAATCGACAATAGATAAACCTATAATTATAATACAATACCTATATATATCTAAAAATTTAAGATTCTCAAAATTAAAATAAGGGAGAAAAAATACTTAAAGAGATGTGGAGAAAAATGCAATGTGCAGAACGTGAAAAATATTACAAGAAGCAAATGAAAACTTACATAGTGGAACACTTTATCTTTATCTAGGGCAATACTCCACCAATATAAGTAAAATATAATTGATTTCTGTTTTAGTAAATAGCCATGAGCCATACTTATTAACTCAAAATTGCCCGATCAATTACAAAGTCAAATTTAAAGAAAATTAAATAAAAATGGACAAATATTGAATAACTGAACATGATATGTGCAAAACTCAATGAATAAGAAACATTATTATATACAAAAACGTATTTAATAAAGAATTCTTAAACAAAAAATAAATATAGCAGTAAAACATATCGAATCAGTGATATTTTAGCTATCAAAAACCAGGTTATCCGTTTACAAATGCACATTGCATTATGAATGGTGCAGATGCAAAAGTCACATTATCCACTATTTTAAGATATTGTGTTATTCATATCACCGTGTTCGTCTTTTTAAGGCGAATCGGACTGTAATAGTGATTTGGACAATAAAAAACATATTAAGGTTGAAAAAAAAAATGCTGAAAATCTCGTTTTGATGCATAACTCTCATTATCCAACTACTGTTTTGCTGCAAAACTCACACTCTCCAAATTCAACCAATCAGGGAGGTACAGAAGTAAGAAGTAGTGTAAAATGTTGCACTATAGTTTAATGCCATTGAAGAAGTTGAGCCATGTCTAATAGTAAAATTTTGCCACAAATTTTTTTTAATAAATGTCTTTCGATTTTTGTTGTTTATTACCCTCCAAAATAACATAATGAAAATTAATGTTCAGATTTTTTTTTCTTTTTTATTCTTGTTATTTTAAATTCATAACTGTTTTGGTTTATAATTAACATTACCCATAAAAGTTTGCTGCAAAACTCACATTTTCCATATTTAAATTTAAATTCTAGTTTTACCACAATTATTATAGGTTTAGGACTATGTGCAACTAGTTGTTATGACCAGGGCTTTACAAATTTGAAAAAATCTGGTAGCCAGGTATAAATTCTAGTCGCCAGTAAAAAATTTTACGTGGCGCGGAAATAGGGCTGGATTTGTAGCTTATCGTTTGGCAACAACCGTAGTTTCCAGAGCTCAGACCAATGAACGAATAGACTAGATTGTGTTACATCAGCTCCGCCTCCAATATGGCCGTCAGTGTGACGGTGTGAGAGCAGTGAAACCAGTGAAACTTAAACTAGCAATTATTAAAAATAAATAACATGTACGTAATCCAAAGAGTCTGAGATGATTCCTCATTTTAATTATGAGTAATATCGTTAATTTCAAATGAATCCTCAACTCTTATTTAGAATTTATTTATGAATTTCACTCACAGAAAAATCGGAGACAATAAAAATATCAACTATCTAGATTGCATTTGCTGCCATCTGTTGCTGTCCTGATGAAGTAAAAAATAATTTCTTTTGTAAACATCTATAATCAATTAGAACAGTAAATTGTCGAATGAAATTTAAACAATGATTGATGATATATATAAACTATCTTCCTACCACGTAGTGTTTTTTTTTTTATTATTAATTTAAGCCGTGCTGTACAATATTATAGGTGCAATAACTTTTAAACTAATTATGTTTCCAAGATCCTTTTTTCATAGTATTTAAATAATTTATATGCCCATTGGTAGAACCACCTAAATGCATTTTTAGTTGTGTTTTCAACGGAGTTTTCAATTATTTTTGTACATTAAAAAATATATCAATTTCATATATTCAAATGATTTATGGTAGTACTTATTTCAGCTAGAATTGCTGCAAAAATAAAAAGGGGCGAGCGAGCGAAGCGACCTGGGACCGCGTAGCGGTCTCAATGTGAATTCAAGGGGGTTTGGCGCTTTGCAATTCAAGGGGGATTGGAGAGCGTTAGCGAGTAGGGGGCTGTTCTCCCTAGTATTATATATATATATATATATACAGTGTGTCCGAAATGACACATTTTATAATTTTGAAACTCTAAGAAGAAAAATTGCATAAACTATATACTTTTTCCTGGATGATTTGAAACAATAACTCAAAGCTGATTATTTCCTTAATTTCGATGAATAAAGAAATCTTTTTTCAGATTGTCACTGGTGAATTGCGGGTAGGGACAGTTTGGGATCCAAAGCTTTCAAGAAGAGATCTGAGATGGTTTTGAAACGATTGTCAACGCCGGTATGAGATTACCTCGTCTTTGTCGAAAAGAAAAATAGAAATGGTTAGGAAAAGCGAGATAAAAAATATTTATTGGCCTAATTGTATTTGTATAAGACAGTCAGTCATTAGTAGATGGAAAAGGGGGGTTTCATGCCATGAGGCGGCGTTGCGGCGGGTCATGAGGCGGTGCTGTGGTGCGGCGGCGGTGCTAAATTGTTGTAAAAGACTACGATGATAAAATTCAAACTTAAAATCGAGGGTGGGGCGAAAGGGTGTGCTATAGGAGAGTGGGTTTTAGGAGGGGGCAGCATGTTATAGTAGGGGGGGGGTATTTTTTTAAGGGGGGGCTTAATTTTAAAAAATTTAAAATTGTCTTATATTACCAGGTATCGGCTATGGTAGAGTACGACTACTATCCCCTGCCCCCCCTACCCCATGCCCCCCCCCCCAATTTTTTTTTTTTTTTTTTTTTTTTTTTTTTTTTTTTATTTTAGGGGAGAGAAAGTTTAAGGTGGTGTAACAACGGCTGCAGGGTGCAGTATTTCTCCAAAAGAACGCTTGTTTCCTTCTGAACGTTAGAAGATGCTCGCAGAAGTGGGGAGGGGGTTGGTCATTTTGGAGCAATGACCGAGAACTTCCGCCTTACCCCCAGTGGACAGTGTACACGTAGACGTAGAGAAGGAGGGAGTCTGTTGTTGGAAAGCGAGCGAAGAGGTTCGCTTGTAAACAGCTCCGGTTTGAGTGAGATGTTTTTTTTAGTGCTTTCCGCTGTGTTCTGCGGTGATTATGAAGATCACGATTAATTGTAAATCACAAAGAACTTGTACAGAATATTTTTTTTAATTAAAAAATTTTTAATTGAATCCAGTGGATTCTTTATTAGTTTAGCTGTGCGTGAATGTTTATGTTTGAAATTAACACTCGCTACACCACAGCTTATGATTAATGGTGGCAGTGCTCGGTTGGATGTTGGAACTAGATTAATTAGTTCCACGAATTCTTAGCCACCTTCGGCAAAAAAAATTATATTTGTTAAAGTCGTGCAGTTATCGTATAAGCACGCATTTTGTGGGAGAACTTTGTCGACGATTTCCACGAGTTTTGGAACGGCCAAGTATCCAGAGTTTTATTTTCTGACATTTGGAGTCTCTGTAAAGAAGAATCAGTGTTCTGTCCGGAAGGTCAAGGATTCATTCTTGTGAAGTGGAGCGAGTGGATACCATCGATAAAGATCCGGTGTGGAGCTTCATTTCTGTTGGACTGTTTATCTGCCGACCCTGGAATTTGCCTGGAATTTGCTATGTGTCCCCCAGCGTAAACATCAAATATGGAATGGTAAGCCCCTATATTTCTCGTGCATGCTGAATTTTGAGAGGTCCCATTGTTATATATACATGTACATAAATTTAGTAGAAATAATGTTGGGCTAAGTAATTTGAAGTAGGGTTTATTATTATTATTATTACTTCAAGGTTCATGCGTACGGGATAGCTATAAGTTATTTTATATTCTCTGGTTATTGTACTAATGTTCTCAGGTAAATATTTATTGCAGAAGTGGCGGGTTATTTATTTTATGTGTGTTTTTGTTCTTTTGTGATAAGTATAAAGATTAAATTATTTTTTATGCACATGTAGAGTGCTACTGCAGCTAAACAATATGTGTTACAGTGTGAAAGCATTTGTTTAGAGGTAGTGATATTCATTAAATTTGAGATTGAATTAATGAAAATTATCACTGTGAATTCATTTTTAAAATAAATTCATATTCCTAGTAGAAAGGAATTTTGTTTAAATTAATCTACTAAGTCTTTTCTTTACTGTGTAGTATTTTTATGAGAGTTTTTTGGGTTTATCTTATCATTTATGGTGTTTTATTTAGGGAGTTACTCAGTTTTGAAAAGAAAAGTAGATCCTTGATTTTCTTTGCTTTTTTATTGCTAATTGTGTTCGGGAAAATTATTGTGCTTTTTTGTATTTTGTGTTGCGATATTTTCTGTGTTTAATTATGGCCAGTTTCTTGAATAAACAAAATAAAAGCGTTCTGCTATTGCTCGCGGCCGATTTTGATACAGAATTACCTGCGGACAGTAAAAAGGTAGCGATAATTCAGGCAATTTTGCGTGCCTCTGATTATGAGGAGCAAATGGCTAAAGATATGTTGGAAGGGATATTAATAGAGAGGGAAAAACTGGCAGAGCAAGAAAGATCAGACAAATTAGCGGAGCAAGAAAGGTTAGATAAATTGGCAGAAAGAGAGAAAGATAGACAGTTGGAGTTAGAGAAGGCGAAGTTACAATACAATGTAGATACTACCTCTGTAGCTTCCACAGTTTCTGTAGTGGCAGAAAGTAAAGATAAAAAAGTAAGTTTAAAAGATTTAGTCCCAAAATTTGACCCTAAATCCATTGACATTACTTTATTTTTTATGATTTTTGAGAGTCAGGCGTTAAAAGAAAATTTAGATGAATCTAATTATGTATCACAGCTTATACCCTTGTTGCCTGTAGATGTTGCGGAAATTATTGTAAAGGAACCGCTAGAGAAAAGGGATGACTACCAGCACATCAAAAGCGTTTTGCTAAAAAGGTTTAGATTAGGAGCTGGGGCCCTTAAAACTAAATTTGAAAACCATCAAAGGAAGTCAGGTGCACTGTGGTCTGAACTTGTGTATGAGCTGAGAGGGTATTTGGATAACTGGTTGGAAACGGTTGAAGTGAATGATTTCGAATCCCTCAAAGAACTTATACTCACAGAGCAGGTGAAACGTAGAGTCCCTTTTGAAATTAAAGAGAAATTCTTAGACGAATGGGATGAGATGAAGACAGCGTCCTATTTAGCAGAAAAATGCGATAAATATGAGAGTGTGAGAGGGAATTTTAAGAAAATGGAAAATAAATTTTGGAATAATAAGTCATTTGGTAGGGACAGGAACGGTCAGGATAACTTCAAGAGTAAGGGGGAACAGGCAGTAAAGTCGGGAGGGGCTGATAAAAAGGATCACGCAAGTAGAAATTCTTGGAATAAAGATAAGTTTGATAGAAGGAAACCTATTGTCTGTTTCCAGTGTAACCGTGCAGGGCATATCAGACCGGATTGCCCAGATTTAAAACGTAAAGACTCTGGAGATGTAGTTAGTCACCTGGGTGTAGATGTTAGTTTAGGAGAGTGTTTTGCACCGTATTTCAAAAAGGCAGAAATTAATGGAATAGAACGGGATTACTTACGGGATACTGGGGCTGGCATTGATCTTTGTGACCGTAGCTGGATTGATAATGAGGATTTGATTGGTGAAGTTACTTGGATTAAACAACCCCTGGATAATGAATGTAAATGTTTGCCATTGGCTAGAGTTACAATTAAAGGAGATTTTGGAACGGTGGTCACTAAGGCAGCTGTGAAACCTATCGAGTTAGAACAAGGTTATTATTTGTTAGGAAACAAAACGGCTGAGCTTATTGAGGAGTCGAGGGGTAATCCTGTACCGGTAAATGCTGTAATGACGCGCAGTCAGAGGCGTGAACATGAGAGAGAAATGTCCGCTGTGCAAGTTGAGAGTGAATTTGGTTCGGAGGATGGAGAACCGGATGAAGGGGAGTCTAGTGACGGTGAGGAAGAAGATGGGATAGTTATTCCGGAAAGGTTAGAGGCAGAGTCGGGTTTGGAGAAGGTATCCGCAGAGAAATTTAAGGAAGAGCAGATAAATTGCGCTTCACTTAAGCAGTTGTGGGAGAAGGCCAATAAACCTAACGAAAAAGAATTTTGTGTTAGAGATGGTAAGCTTGTGCGGGTATCGCAGTCACGGAGAGGTGATGATAAAGTGCAGTTATGTGTGCCGGAAGTTTATCGTAGAAAAGTTCTAGCATTGTGTCATGAGCAGGTGTCAGGGCATTTGGGTACGACTAAGTCCAAGGATAGGGTTCTGAGATGTTACTTTTGGCCAAACTGTTATCACGATATTGAGAATTATGTTAAGACTTGTGATACATGTCAAAAGGTAGGTAGCAATCGAGATAGGCGAAAGGCCCCTTTGAAGTTAGTACCGATAATTTCGGAATGCTTTACCAAAATAAATTTAGACGCGGTTGGTCCCCTGAAAACTAGTAATAAAAACAACAAGTACTTAATTACATCCATTTGCCTCGCTTCTAAATATCCTGATGCTATTCCGGTGGAAAACATCACTTCCACATCCGTTATTGATGCTTTGGTACAGATATTCGCTAAGACAGGTTATCCGAGAGAGGTGCAAAGTGACCTAGGAAAATCTTTCACCAGCGAGTTAACATCAGAATTTTTTAATGTATTTGGTATCAAAGTGTCGCATAGCTCAGTTTGCCATCCGGAGTCGAACAGCGTGGAAAGGATGCATTCTACTTTGAAGAAAGTACTTAAAGCTTTGTGTCTAGAGTCCGGTCGAGACTGGGAAGAGGTTTTGCCTATGGCGTTGTTTGCTCTAAGAACTGTGACGCATGAAAGTACTGGGTTTAGTCCTGCCGAGCTGGTTCATGGAAAAAATTTACGCATGCCGCACACTTTAGTTTATGAGAATTGGATGGGTCAAGGTAACACGGATCAAAATGTGGTCGATTACATTTTGAACTTGACGAATAGGTTGAAAAGGTGTCAGGATTTAGCAACTAGGCGTATGGAGGAATGTCAGGATAAAAGGAAGACATGGTATGATAGGAATGCGGTAACTAGAAAATTCAAAGTTGGGGACCAGGTGTTGGTTTTGGCAACATCAAAGCCTCATAAGATGGCCGTAAATTGGGTCGGGCCGGGAACTGTCACTGGAGTGATTTCGGAAACAAATTACACAGTTGACTTGCCAGAGAGGCGCAATAAGGCAACTATCTACCATGTGAATCTTTTGAAACCTTATTACAAGCGGCCTGAATTTGTTAATCTGCTGATTGACATAGATGCGGAAGAGGTGGAAGAAAATGCTGAGATCCCTTATCCCCTGCCAAACCCCACACAAATTGACTTCTGGGAAGTTGTGTATAACAGCGAGTTAGAGAAAAAAGTGACAGATAGCCAAATAAGTTTATTTAAGGAGGTTATAGAGAGAAATAGAAAAGTTTTTTCTTCAGACCCTGGACGTACCCATCTGGTAGAGATGGATATCGAGTTGACAGATGAATCGCCGGTGAGGGCGAAACCTTATAGAATGTCACCTAGGCAGACCGAAATTTTAAGAGAGGAAATCAGGAGACTATTGGAATTAGGAGTGATAGAAGTAGGGCAGTCTGATTTTACGTCCCCCATGATTTTGGTAGAGGTTCCGGGAAAGGATCCTCGTCCCTGTGTGGACTATCGCAGATTAAATGCGAAGACCCGAACGGAATTTTTTCCACTCCCCAATATAGAGGAGGTCGTAGAAAAAGTGAGTTCGGCGACTTTCATCACGGTAATGGATTTAACCAAAGGTTATTTCCAGATACCACTGACCAAAAGGGCCCAAAGGTACGCTGCGTTTGTGACACCTTTCGGAGTATTTTTACCCAAGGTCATGATGTTTGGTCTCCTGAACGCACCTTTCTACTTTTGCAAATTAATCGCAAGTGTTTTGGGTAGGCTTGAATTGTTTGCCTTGCCATATATCGATGACATTGCGGTGTTCTCTCTTACATGGGAGAGTCACATGAAGGACATCGCTGAGGTTCTGAAGCGATTGTTAGAGGCCGGCCTAACAGTGAAACCCACAAAGTGTAAATTTGCACAGGATAGTGTGAGGTTTTTGGGTCACGAGGTAGGTTCGGGGAAGCGGTCTCCCAGTGACATAAAAGTGAAGGCTATCCAGGAATTTCCAACGCCTTCCACTAAGACGCAAGTGAGGTCATTTCTGGGAATGACGGGTTATTATTCACGGTATATAAAGGATTATGCAGTAATTGCAGTCCCCTTAACAAATGTTTTGAAAGGGAAGATCAAAAAAGAAAAGATAGAGTGGAGTGAGGAGTGCGAAAAGGCTTTCCAGGAATTAAAAGAGAAGTTAACCCAGAGTCCCGTATTGTACGCCCCAGATTATAGTCAGGAGTTTATTGTGCAGACCGACGCAAGTTTATATGGTGCTGGTATAGTCCTGTCACAGGTACGAGATGGGGAGGAACATCCCATTCTGTACTTGAGTAAAAAATTTTCCAGGGCAGAGCAGAATTACAGCACTGTTGAACGGGAATTGGCAGCAATTGTGTACGGTCTGAAAAAACTGAATCACTACCTGGACGGGCAGCGGTTTGTAGTCCAAACAGATCACAATCCTCTGACGTACTTAAAAACTATGATGGGGAACAATGCGAGATTGACTAGGTGGGCATTGTATTTGCAGTCATTCAACTTCAAAATCGAACACAAACCTGGGAAACTTCACGGGAATGCAGATGGGTTAAGTAGGACCGAATAGTGTAATTTCTTTACTTGTTTCGCGAATTAGTATTTGTTTATAATTTTTATTTACGAGTTATTGTTTTTTTTTTTGTTATTTATCACTTGTATATATTTTGTGTGTAATTTAGTATTTTTTTTAGAATTTTCTTTAATGTCAAGGAATCGCACTGTGTCAGTTATTGAACTCAGATAAATATCTCATCTGTTATATTAGATTTGATTACGAAAATGTTTTTATTATTTGAATTGTTATGGAAATTCATAAGTGAAATCTAGGATTATCATGAGTCTTTCAAAACTGAGTACGCGTGCGTCTGTATGAACCTTGTATAGAGAAAAAATAAAGTGTATAAAGTTATTAAGGTATTAGCAAAAGGTAAAAGTATTAAGGTAAAGTTATTAAGGTATTTCCTTAGCACTTCCAACTGGAGTTTAGGTGTTGGGACCTCTCAGATTTAGTGTGTTAAGAATGAGGGGCTCGGTACCTGGTTCAAATTTACATTTTCATAGGTGTATGCACCGTATGAAAATTCTTTAGGGGGAAGGAGCTGTAACAACGGCTGCAGGGTGCAGTATTTCTCCAAAAGAACGCTTGTTTCCTTCTGAACGTTAGAAGATGCTCGCAGAAGTGGGGAGGGGGTTGGTCATTTTGGAGCAATGACCGAGAACTTCCGCCTTACCCCCAGTGGACAGTGTACACGTAGACGTAGAGAAGGAGGGAGTCTGTTGTTGGAAAGCGAGCGAAGAGGTTCGCTTGTAAACAGCTCCGGTTTGAGTGAGATGTTTTTTTTAGTGCTTTCCGCTGTGTTCTGCGGTGATTATGAAGATCACGATTAATTGTAAATCACAAAGAACTTGTACAGAATATTTTTTTTAATTAAAAAATTTTTAATTGAATCCAGTGGATTCTTTATTAGTTTAGCTGTGCGTGAATGTTTATGTTTGAAATTAACACTCGCTACACCACAGTGGTGTCGCCCTCTATCGGTAAGTATGAAAATTATGGAATTTAAAATGACTGCTTCTGAATTTTAAGTTATAGCATAGTATAAAATAAAATATTCTAAAGTATCTAACCATACTGCTTACAATGGAAATTTAAGTTATAGCATGGTGTAAAATAAAGTAACTTACCACTGCTTACAATGGAAATATATAGTTATAGAATAGCACTTAATAAATAATTTTAAAATGTGTTACCATAGTGCTCGCAAAGGAATATGAAATAGAAATTTAAGTTCTAACATAACGCTAAATAAATAATTTTAAAGTTTCTTAGCAAACTGCTTACAATGAAAATATTTAGTTAAAGCATAACACTTAATAAAATATTTTAAAGTTTCTTACCAAACTGCTTACAATGGAAATATTTAGTTATAGCGTAGCACTTAACAAAAATTTTAAAGTGACACATGTAAATAATTATAGTTATAAACCGACATATAGGCAGATAGGCAGGCACACAGACAAGCAGGCAGGCAGGTAGGCAGACAGACACACAGTGAACTATTTGTTACGTACACAAGCATGCATATACGAAGTGAACTAATTGTAATAAAATACAAGACGTGCATACGTTTTAAAACATTTTTTTTTCTTCACAGAAATTAAGAAAATATTAAATTTCGACTACAACTTTCACTTTGAAATAGCGTACTCCCTTGTTAAAAATTATTAGCTTTTAACAAACATGTAAATGAAGCGGGGTTCGAACCTCGAACTTGACAAAAGGATCTCATGATGTGTTGATTTGCAGTAGGTATAAACGAACACACCATGAGACCATGTTTATTAGACGCGATTTAAGATATATAAGAAAAGGTGTCACGTGACTGAACATATTGGATTATTACTATACAGTACTAATGATATTATAAATTTTGTAAAATAATTTAAGCTTTACGATAAACTTTAATGTTTAAACTTACAAACACATTGGAATGTATTTATAACATATAAAATAACCTTATAAAAGGTTGGTTGGTTTGTTGGTTTTATAAACTTGTAAAGCAAAGCGTATCTTACCAATTTGCATACAAGAGATTTTGTAACATAAATTATATAATACAGCAAATTTTAACTTACCAAGTGAGGTTTAAGGATACTGTAATAGAATTTTTAATTGTATACTTTAAAAAAGAAAGTTTAACTTACCATTATGTTTATGCTCGGATTCGAACTGTCAACCTTTTGGCTAGCTTTCCAATGCGCTCCCAATTACGCTACGATGGCTCCGTACAATTAATATAAATAATGAAACCTAACACAATGTTACTTTTTTTCCTAAGATTTTCAAGTTAATAAAACAGGATATGACGACATTTATAGAATAACATCCTGTTTTACAACGATAAGAATAGCAATATATGAAGCTTGTACACCATAATGAATTTACTGTTTAAAGTTTTGAGTTAAACGATTATTCTTCTAATTACTTAAAACCTTGCTGTATATTTGCTTGATCACCTATCTGTTTACCCTGCTTTTTGGATACTTCTAAACCTGAAAATGACTACTTCGCTTAACACATCTTACTATGAAATTTCAGAAATCAGCGAATTTAGTAGAATATTTCAGTATTTTGACGTTTTTACCCCATACCATTGGGACTTAGGGGAGGATACGATTGTCGAAGTGCAAATGAATAAGGACTGTGAGTTAAACGTTCACATTCAAAAATATAAAGAATTTGAGAATAGTGGTAAAATGTACCCTACAAATGAAGGAATTACAATATCGTGCGCAACCTTTGATAAATTTGAAACGAGAATGACAAAATTTAATTTTGACTCTGCAGAAAAAGAAACATTCGTATCTAACAACGATTTACTAACGATTTATGTGGATAAGGAATCATGCATACTGCAAAAACTATTGAAACCTGATTGTTTACTACTTACAAAAGAACAATTTCTCAAACTAGAGAAAAACTGTATTGAAATTAGCGAATGTCTTATTCAAACTTTTTTAACAAAACTTTTACCTGTTTATGTTTTAAAAAACGTAAAAATATGTAAATGTTCTCACTTTACAGAGGAAGAGGCGATGGACTATTTTTTAGAATGCTTCGATCATGAATTAGAGAGATAAGTATATCGCACGTTTGACTGTTATTTATGTTCAATCGGCCAACCAATAGAAATGGATCATGAATGTATGAGATATAATTTAAGAAAACAGTTTAACTGGTGCGCAGAGAGTGCTTTGTTAAATTTCAACATTAAGGAATTTGTGAAAAACCTGCTAGAGAAATGTACATGTAATTATACTTATTTATTTTTTGAATCTATGAATGTAGACTTTTATAATAAGCATTTGAGCAATGTATTTATAAATTAACGTAGAAATGTTTTATATTTAATAAATATTTGTTTAGTTTTTCATCATGTGTCTGTTTTTTATTTATGTATAAGGAATAAATAAGTTTAGTTTTCGGAAAGTTTTACAATTTTTATTCAGAAAATGTAGAAACTTGTTTTATTTTTCTACAAAAATTAAGGATTTTATACTATTTCATTAAACATGTGTACCATTATTATAATATAACTTACATACTGTATACAAAATACTACCCTTTACTTGATAAATTATTTAAGATTTTAAACCAAAACTGAGCGAATATTATAAAGATTATCGAGTTTGAAAATAGATCTGTTGTCTACCAGAGCAAAAACAGGAAACTACTTATTTGCGGATAACATCCCTGTTTTCTTACTGATAACGGTACTTCTTGTATAGTTTAAGGTATAAAAATTCTTTCACTAAATTAAATATTATGTTTTTATTTTTCGTGATATGTAACTTAATTAGCAATACCATATAATGAACGAGTATTTTCACACATTTTAAGCCATGATGAATACATAATAAAACATTACTTGTATACTTTTACATAAAATATGGAAAATAAATTTGTACTTAACTTATTAAATCACCCACTGTATAATAAAAGATACTGTACCTAATTACTTATGTTTAACATACAGACTAATTTCTGTATAAGATATATAACACGTGACGCTATTTTTAATTATTTTAAGCATGCGCGCCCTCTACAATTAAATAAATATTCATGAAAAGTTTTATTTGAAATAATATACATACTGTTTCTGTGCCGTTAAGACGTTCTTATTTTTTCTCCGTTTAAGTGATCTGTGATTTTAATTGATTTAAATTAAATAAGTACAATGCAAGACATGGTGTTAGACGAACCAACCAAGATAAGAAAAGCCTTGACATCGGAGTTTCAGGAGCAAATCGACTCTACTGTTTTAATGAAACCTGTTTTGAATAAGGAACCGATGGCCTCTTCATCAGATCAAGTCGATCAAAAGTTTCCTTTTACATGTGATACGTGTAAAAAAGTATTTACTAAAAAATATATGTTATTAAGACATATGAACTTACATTTAGGAAAAAAACCCTCTAAGTGTGATAATCTGTTTACTACAAAGAGTGCTTTACGGGATGATATGCTAAATCATCCAAAGTCATCTGCCACATATAAGTGTGAGAAATGCAGTAAGACTTTTTCGAGAAAAAATGTATTAGTTAGACACATGAAATTTCATTTAGAAAAGAAACCTTTTAATTGTAACATGTGTTCGAAATCTTTTGTGCAGAAAAGTGACTTACAAAAGCATAACTTAGTACATTCTAAACAAGGAGTTTTGCATAAATGTAATCAATGTGAAAAAAAGTTTTCACGGGAAAAAAATTTAATAAATCATACTATGATTCATAACACCCCTCAGCAAAAGCAAAGGAATATTGAACCGTTTACCAGACACTATAAATGTGTCGATTGTTCTGAAATATTTAATCACAGATTTGACTTAGTAAAGCATAGAAAAATTCATCTCTCGCCCAAAGAACATATATCTGAACAGCGTACTGAACTTTTAAACCATTTACAGAATTTATTACTACGTATAGACACTTTACAAAATGCTATAAAAAATGAAACTGTACCTTTTTGAAATATTGACTTTACCAATTTATTTGAACTATACAACTTCTTGTATATACTAATGTATGTGTTTAAATAGTTAAATAAATAATAGATAAGTGAAAAAGCTTTTGTGTTTTATTTTTCAATATGAGTATATTATATCACTATTATGTAAATGAATGGACTTGTAAATTTATACACTATGTATAAAAATAAATTTCTTGCACTTTTACAAGAAGTAAAAATTTAATACAAATATATTTCAGATTTTTTAAATATATTATTGATTCACATATGATAGTTAAATTAATATGCTATTAAACATATAATTTTGTATAATCTATATTATTAATTTTCTTTAACACATATTACTTTTTTACAATAAATCGATTTAACTAATTATACATTTGTGTAATTAAACAAACTTATTTTACTAAATATACGTATCGATAATTAATTTTTATTATTTACATACACATGATTATACTTTTTATCGTACGCGATTAACTATTTATACATTTAATAAGCGTTGCCATACCCGCTTTTATAAATAATTAGATAGTATAAAGCATACGAATTTCACATAAACAAGTAATATTCATTAAATGAACAATTTGAATCTTTAAGCTATAACGTCATATTTACTTTTAAACTTGCTTTTAACTGTAACCATCACTCTTTTTTAACCTATGTTAGTAACTGTTTAGATATAATATAATCAGTTTACTGTTGACTTTTGTCGTGACTGAACCTTTTACTGTTTGTTATTTAAAAATGGCTTGTGAATTAGATGGGATTAAACGGTCGTGTGACGAAATGGCTTCTTCAACAAAGTTTCAACGTTTAGATAAACCTATGGAAAATTCTGATTTTTATAAAAATGAATTTTTACCCAAATCTAATATACAGGAGAACTGTGAAACACTATCACCTACCATGGACTTGTATGCAGCAGAGCCTAAGATTACCAAGGATTCTACAACCCCAATATTTACTAACTGTGATAATGACGAAACGTCTTTCCCCGACACCTGTTGTGAGTCTACCTCTGCTAAAAGCTTTTTGGATACAATGTTTAAGGATCTAGATTTTAAAAATTTGGAAACATATCTTACCTCACAGCCTACAAGTGGTTTAATTTCTTCAAATGAACCATCAACTAGCATTACACATAGTAGTGAACAATTATGTAACATATCCCCTCCCATCGCATGTGTGAATAACATTACCAAAACCAAACATGGTAAATCTCGCATTTTTGTCATGTTTCGGATTAAACTTGCTGATTTTATATTTTTAACTTTAAAACGACATTATAAACAGTATTATGTACATATTGAAGAGATCAAACACAATGTATTTACAAATGAAGAAATTTCATCAACAAATAGAATTTTTATGGATATTTCAACATGGTATGAATTCCAATATAAAATTTTTGGATTTAATTTAAAATATAAAAGTTCATCGTTTATTGCTAACAATACAGTATTAGTGTTAAATTATAATAATTCTATTATGCAAATAAAAAATTTAAAGAATTATACACATTGTGTTTTAAACGATTTTCAGTTAGAAAATTTAAAAGAAAAAGCTATTGATTTTAATAGCAAACTTATTAAACACTTGTATACAGTTCATCTACCACAGTTAATTAAGCAAAAATGCACACTCGTTAATTTACCTTCTGAAATCGAGCGTGTTTTACTAACGAAACTTATCTCTTCTATTGAGGATAATGTACTGACAATATTAAATCAAATTTATGAATGTGTAGGATGTATAAGTAGTAGAGGAATGAGAGTTAGACCCCAGCAGGAGCCGTGAGCCGGAGCCGGAGCCGGAAGTCGCAGGTGTGGATAACAGACATGTTGAGACAGGAAGTTCTGCGAACGGTGAAGGTCACCGGAAGTCGCAGGTGTGAATAACAAACAGGTTAAGACAGGAAACCGGAAGGGATTACGAGATAAGGACAGGATGAGACGTATTTTTATGGGTTTTAATCAGGTTCTTTCTTGAAAGGGATTTTTTTTTTTTTAATTGTGGACCCACCATAACCACCCGCTATGAAAACAATTCATAACGCCACAATTATTATTCTTTCCCAATCTGCCTATTCTTTTACACCAGTCATCTGTGAGAGACCTGTAACGAAATAAAATGTTTAATTATTATTATGTTTAAGCAAGAGTTGAATCATACGGGAAATCAGATGTGTGACGTTTGCTAAAGTTGTAGAGTGTCTATGAGGAAATCCAGCTTCACGGAACCTAGAAAAAAAAAAAAAAAAACAAGTCTTGCTTGATGTATGTGATAGCTAAAGGCCCCCCAACCTATACAAAATTTTAAATAATTTTATATAGGTTGTATTATCTGACTAAGCAGGGGTCGCATGGCCGCCACACCACTCATTGTTACCTTCGATTCGCATACAACAAACAATACTTTTTGTATTTCGCGCTCGGCGATCTAACTGTTCAGAGTTTAACATGAAATTTACTTATAATTCACCTGTAGAAGAATTTTTTCCCTTCTTTAAACATTAACTTAAATGCGAATGAGATTAAAATAAATGTAATGGCTAAATTTATAAGGATTTAAAATGAAAATTGTGATAGTCATATAAATGAAATTAAAATAGATGTAATGGCTAAATTTATAAAGATTTAAAATGAAAGTAATGCGATTACTTTGCTTCATAAAAATCTAACACGAAAAAAGCTGGTAGACGTTTACCTTTCGCACTCGTCGACCTAACCGTTCGGAATTTTGTTTAAACTTCTCTCGAGTTCGTCGACATAACCGTTCAGAGTTTTCGGCGAAATCCGGATATATATTAACTTACAATAGCTAACTTTTTTAAGGGAAGTTTAAATAACATATTTCCCAAAGTGTCTTACAAACATTTAAGAATTTATACACACATAAGAACCTCGCCTACAGGTGCAAGGTTCTGACTTTAAAGCTACTAGATGTTGAAATTTAAACTTCTTGCGCTCGGCGACCTAACCGTTCAGAGTTTTTTTTTCAAACCTTGTGTCAATACGAGTTAGGATCCCTTAGAAAGACCTACATAGAGACACTTATCCCTAATGTAGATAATCAACCCTATATTTAACTAACCAGTTACAACATACAAGACATAATCGTTACATTCAGTTAATAAGTGATTTGACATGCAAAATATTAGATATAAAAACATACAATATGATATATACAAAACAATTTTAAAGATTTTTTTCCCAATTTTTAACAAGAATTTAGCAATATTTTAACTTGAGAGCAGGTATTTTTTTTAGAGTTATACGATTATAATAAATTTTAACCCTATTTTACTTAATACAACTAACATTTAAAAAAAAGAGAAAGACATCTAGTTTTTATAACGTCACATGTTTGAATTATTAACCTATTTTAGTTAAAAGTATGATACTTAAGTGATTTTATTTGAAAAATCAATTCAACAGTTTAAAAGCAGTCGAAAGATTTTTACTTTTAAAAATAACTAACAGAATTTTTTAAAGCAGTAAGGTAGATGACACTAACTTTAAATTAACTTTTTATAGGTCACTTTAAATAAAATACATATTTTTTATTATTATTAAAGAAAAATATAAACTACTCACACATTATTATGCTGCATTTTAACATAACTGAAATACTACAACCTTTCTGCTGACATGTGGTCACGGAGGAAATCTTTTCATATAGAAGGCAAAATAAGATAATGAATTGATAATCATGATTCGTTATGCATATGTTTAAACAGGAAATTATTTAAGACGTGTGATTAAGACCATTTTACATGGTATTACAGAATAAATCTTTTCACAGGATGCAAGATAAGATAATATCACGTAATGACTTAATAAACACGATTCGTTATGCATATTTTAAAACAGGAAATACATCCGTCAGATAACATTACTTTGTTTATATGAAGTGACCAAATACAAATTTTGCTGATAAGATTAATTTAATTTCGAAAATATTATTGACAGAACATTCAAATTTTACACAATATTTTTAAAAATTTAAATAAGGGAAATCAGAAAATTGTACACGATATTTTAAAAAATAAATAAATAAGGGAAGTTACAAAATGTTGTACACTCTTTTATTTAGAAAAAGAGAGCGGGTATTTTGTTTTGAGTTATACGATTAAAATAAATTTTCATTATATTTGATTTTACACAACCAACATTTTCAAAAAAGAGAATGGAATCTAGTTTTTATAAATTAACGTACTTCAATTTTTCAAATACTTAACACCCCCTCTTTTGCTAGACTTTATACACATAAGACATAAAAGGTGTTTTCGAATACATCATTTAGAAATTAAGCGACTTGATAAGTAAAACATTATTTATAAAAGCAATAGATACGAAAGTAATAAAGATTTTTACTTACAAATGTACGAACTTCTGATAGGTAAGACTTTCTTAATCACTGTGCAAGAATTAAGTGGTGATTAAACTTATAACATTATATGATGAAATAATCACGTGACGTATTTTTAAACCAATAAAATGTCAGTATTTTTAAACTAATACAAAGTTAGTATTTTTACACGAGCGCCCTCTATCATTATATAAATTTCAATGAAACGAGTTCATAACATTCTACTGCGACCTGATATCGTTGTAATAGGTTGTATTTTTCGTTAAGTTAGTTTTCATTTAAATTATTATGGAACGAGTTATGAATTCTTATGTTGGTGATGTAACCAACTTGGAGTGTCAGCACTCATCACCAGAGTTAAATAATCAAGAGATGGATTCTACACTTTTATCTAAACAAGGACCCGTTTCGAATTGTGAAGTGAAACCCACCTCATCAGGACTAAAGAAACAGAAGTTACCTCATGTGTGTAAGATGTGTAACAAGGCATTTCCTCGAAAAGTTAACTTAGTGTTTCATATGAAATGTCATTTAAAGGAAAAGTCTTTTCGTTGTGAGGTGTGTGCTGAAGTTTTTTCGCGAAAGAGTGATTTACGTATGCATCAAAAGATTCACAAATCACCCAAACAATACAAGTGTGGGGATTGCAACGAACTGTTTTCAATAATGTATGATTTATTAATTCACAAGAAGATCCATAAGACTCATAAACAACATTCATGTATAAAGTGTAGCGAAATGTTTGATTGTGAATCAGATTTAGTACAACATTGTGATACTTTTCATAAAGCTGTGAAATCACCCTCTTCAAAAGATTTGTTATTTGAAAAAGTGAAGCATTTTAAAAGACAAAATGATGTGCGAAATATTTTTACTAAAACTATCATTGTATCCAATGAGATGAATCAAAAAGACTTTCATTCATTTTTTAACAGTATTCGAACGGATGTTTTAAACGAATTAAATTATCAATTGCAAATGAAAAAGTCAATAAAATGGTATGCAGCCGTTAAAGTGGATGTCTGTCGTGAATCACAGGATGGTAACTTAGAGAGAGCAACCCCCTTTTTCCTTTCCAAAAGTGAACTGGAATTAACAGACCAAAACATACAAGTGCATGTTGAGAATGCCTTTCTAAAGTTGTACAACGGCTTTGAAGATTTTACAGAACGTGTGTTTAATTGGACATTACAAAAAATTTTAAAATTAGAATTGATTACAGCTCAATATGACAGTCTAATTTGATTTGTATTATTTTAGATGAATAATAAATAGTTTGGTTGTGAAAAAAGTGTTATGTGTTTTCTCAAGCTTACACTGTGTGATGTTTGAACTAATGATGTATATTTCAATTGACTTAGACAAAATAGGAGTGTGTGTGTTGACATTTAAAAAGATTTTAACATGAGATAAGAGAGTTATAATAAAAATTGACTCACCTAAAATTTTTTCAAGATAGTCTATCTACGTTTCCAATCTAAACTTGTTATCAGCTTGCTATATGCATGTTTGAGTGACTCATTTTTACCTGTGTCGAACTGTCTGTTGGGAAAATGATTGCCATTTTTAACACGTGTAGACGATTTTTACCCGGAAGCTGTTTGTACTATTAAATTTCAGATATCACCCATTTTTCTACAACATCTAAATATTTTAATGTATTTTCACTTGTATATTGGAAACTTGGGATTATCGCCTTTATATCGGAACATGGAAGATAGAAAAAATAATAACTTTACACTGAGACAATATTTTAATCTAACAAAAATAGACTTAACACATTGTTAGAGATTTTGGAAAAATATATAGTTGGTTAAAAATTTTTGAAAATTTAACATAAAGTAACAAATTTTAAAAAATAAACATTTCGATAAATGAAAAAAATTAAATTTTGGTAAATTTTACACTTAGACAATACTTCAAACTAAGAAAAATAATAACTTTACACTTATACAATATTTTCAACTAAGGAAAATTAATAACTTATCACATTGTTAAAGTTTTTTTAAACAACACAACATTTTCAAAGCAGTGGAAATTGCATACCTGTAAAAAATTCAACTTAGTGGAATTTAATAGTGAAATTTTTAATCTCACTCAATTAAAAAATAAAACTTTATAAAATTTTCACCTTTTTTAAAATAAACAACTGTTAAACATTTTGAATGTCTTAGACAAAGTAGGAATAAATTTGTTAAAATTCTATAAAACATGAAAAATTTCATAACTTTTAAAGGAAATTTTATTTATGGTGAAATAAACTCGAGGTATTTATTATATGTTACTTAAACTACAAGAGAATTGATTGAAAATGTGTTACTTTTAATCACTCACAAGATAAGACATGATGTTAGGAATTATATATGGGGTTTTCCCCACACATGACGTCACTGGTAACATATTTACTGATCAAGTCATAAAATTATAGTTTAAAGTAGGTTTTTGAGCACGAAGTTTAGATTTAAGATATTTGAGAAATATAAACTACAACTTTGACTACTTTTTGAAATTTCCCCCTACATAAGAAAAAGGACATAGGAAAATAAATTGAAAAGTCGTATTTGAATGGAATCGAATTATTATCCTTTCACTTAACAGCTGAATGCGTTGGCAATTACACCACAAAGGTACTGATTGAATATATTGTGTTTCTTTTTAAGGCTAAATTGATTTAATATTCAAGTTATTTCTTAATGTTACACTTAAAAACAATAAATTTAATTAGCATTCAAAAAGCAAACGATCACATTATTGTATAAATCAAATGTTTTAAAAGTCACGAGTTAAAATTTGAAATGACTTAGAGTTTAATTAGAATTTAGATGTGAACCTTTTAAAATGAAATAATAGTTTTTTTTGTATTGGCCTCTATCGGTGGGTAATAGAATTAAGAGATAATTAAAAGTTTTAACTTGAATTCGAACCCACAACCAAAATTATTTTTCGATTTTATAATTTAGGGTAGGTTTAACTGAGCAAGCCATGATATAACAGTATTTATAGACGATTTAAGATATTCGATAAAGGAAATCATCTAAATTTCTAATTTAATTGAAGGGTTTACTGCTTAAAGTACTACAAAATGAGTACAACACGATGCATAGTTTTTTAATTAATTATATTTTTCGAAAGGTTAAATTGAATTATTGATAAACTTAGGATTTATGTTTAAAGTGAATAAATTTGATATGTTAGGTTCACTTAATAACAGAGGGTTGAATAAGTTATTTTTAATAAAAATAAAGTTTACTAAAAGTTTTTAAAGTTTAAAAAAATGTAAGTTACGTTAAAAAAGTTAACAAAAATATAGTTTTAAAAAATTTAAAGTTTACAAAAAGTTTAAAAATCTTTAAGTAAATCAAAATTAACTTTTTAATTTTAACTAATGAGAGACTATAATCTAACTGTTTATCCTTGTAACCAACTGGTGCATATCAACTATCTGCACATGTGCAGTAAAAACATACACTAACTTGAGTCCGATTTTAAATTATTTGCTAATTTTTATACAGCTCAATTACCTTTCAGTAACAAAACAGAATGAAATACTTACCAAAAAACACGTCAACGTCTTATATTTGCTTTCACTTAACTAATCTTTCTACATTAGCTTTGCTAGGGGGCGCTGCAATCGCCGCTAGAGGCGCTACTAGTTTCCGGTTTGTGACGTAGTTTCCGGTTTGCGATAAGAACAAGGTTAAAATAAAACCCACGTGCATTCAGTTGGTGTTGTTTACCTGTACCTTGTTATAAGCCGTTTGCCTTCTCTTGGTCACTCGCTTGTCCAGACTTGTTTATGTGCTGCACGCCTGTTTTGCTGACTCATCTCTTGCTTTAACTGTTTGGACTTGTCTGATGTCAACTATATCAGGTCTTTTGTCATAGCTTGAATGTACTTTATGTCGATCACTTTAATATAAAAGTTATGTCCCAAACTTACTTAAACTTTGATAAAAATATTATTTATTTATAAATTATATCAAATTCTTATTTTTCTAACACATTTACTAAGTCACTTTCGTTCAAAAATATGGTAAAGTCCGATTTTAAATTGAAGTTTAGGATAAATTCCCCAAATTTTGTAACATTTTAGCACTAATAAGAAATATTGTAAACACCCTGTACATAAAAAATATTAAATTCCCAAATTTTGTAACATTTTAGCACTAATAATAAATATTGTAAACACCCTGTACATACAAGTTTTGTAAAAATAATATTACTTATAGCTAACTCGTTTAGTCGCATGATAAGAACCTTCAATATCGCTAAAATCAGTGTTAAACGAAAATGCAACCATAGGTTTTACCGTCTAATTACATGTCTTTACATATTATTTTAAAATGTAAAGCATTATATCTGAACGAATGATATAAGAAAAAGTTAGAATAGATCACATATTTTTGTTATTAAAAAAACTTATATGCAAACACACACTTACAAGGTTACAAGACTCGACAAACGATTCACCATGTTTTTTAAACTTAGTAAAATATTTTAAATTTATAAATTTAAATTAAAAATAAAATATTTTTAAATAAGAATATTTAAGAATTTTTAAAGTATTTTAATTTAAATTTATAAATTTAAAATATTTTACTAAGTTTAAAAAACATGGTGAATCGTTTGTCGAGTCTTGTAACCTTGTAAGTGTGTGTTTGCATATAAGTTTTTTTAATAACAAAAATATGTGATCTATTCTAACTTTTTCTTATATCATTCGTTCAGATATAATGCTTTACATTTTAAAATAATATGTAAAGACATGTAATTAGACGGTAAAACCTATGGTTGCATTTTCGTTTAACACTGATTTTAGCGATATTGAAGGTTCTTATCATGCGACTAAACGAGTTAGCTATAAGTAATATTATTTTTACAAAACTTGTATGTACAGGGTGTTTACAATATTTATTATTAGTGCTAAAATGTTACAAAATTTGGGAATTTAATATTTTTTATGTACAGGGTGTTTACAATATTTCTTATTAGTGCTAAAATGTTACAAAATTTGGGGAATTTATCCTAAACTTCAATTTAAAATCGGACTTTACCATATTTTTGAACGAAAGTGACTTAGTAAATGTGTTAGAAAAATAAGAATTTGATATAATTTATAAATAAATAATATTTTTATCAAAGTTTAAGTAAGTTTGGGACATAACTTTTATATTAAAGTGATCGACATAAAGTACATTCAAGCTATGACAAAAGACCTGAGATAGTTGACATCAGACAAGTCCAAACAGTTAAAGCAAGAGATGAGTCAGCAAAACAGGCGTGCAGCACATAAACAAGTCTGGACAAGCGAGTGACCAAGAGAAGGCAAACGGCTTATAACAAGGTACAGGTAAACAACACCAACTGAATGCACGTGGGTTTTATTTTAACCTTGTTCTTATCGCAAACCGGAAACTACGTCACAAACCGGAAACTAGTAGCGCCTCTAGCGGCGATTGCAGCGCCCCCTAGCAAAGCTAATGTAGAAAGATTAGTTAAGTGAAAGCAAATATAAGACGTTGACGTGTTTTTTGGTAAGTATTTCATTCTGTTTTGTTACTGAAAGGTAATTGAGCTGTATAAAAATTAGCAAATAATTTAAAATCGGACTCAAGTTAGTGTATGTTTTTACTGCACATGTGCAGATAGTTGATATGCACCAGTTGGTTACAAGGATAAACAGTTAGATTATAGTCTCTCATTAGTTAAAATTAAAAAGTTAATTTTGATTTACTTAAAGATTTTTAAACTTTTTGTAAACTTTAAATTTTTTAAAACTATATTTTTGTTAACTTTTTTAACGTAACTTACATTTTTTTTAACTTTAAAAACTTTTAGTAAACTTTATTTTTATTAAAAATAACTTATTCAACCCTCTGTTATTAAGTGAACCTAACATATCAAATTTATTCACTTTAAACATAAATCCTAAGTTTATCAATAATTCAATTTAACCTTTCGAAAAATATAATTAATTAAAAAACTATGCATCGTGTTGTACTCATTTTGTAGTACTTTAAGCAGTAAACCCTTCAATTAAATTAGAAATTTAGATGATTTCCTTTATCGAATATCTTAAATCGTCTATAAATACTGTTATATCATGGCTTGCTCAGTTAAACCTACCCTAAATTATAAAATCGAAAAATAATTTTGGTTGTGGGTTCGAATTCAAGTTAAAACTTTTAATTATCTCTTAATTCTATTACCCACCGATAGAGGCCAATACAAAAAAAACTATTATTTCATTTTAAAAGGTTCACATCTAAATTCTAATTAAACTCTAAGTCATTTCAAATTTTAACTCGTGACTTTTAAAACATTTGATTTATACAATAATGTGATCGTTTGCTTTTTGAATGCTAATTAAATTTATTGTTTTTAAGTGTAACATTAAGAAATAACTTGAATATTAAATCAATTTAGCCTTAAAAAGAAACACAATATATTCAATCAGTACCTTTGTGGTGTAATTGCCAACGCATTCAGCTGTTAAGTGAAAGGATAATAATTCGATTCCATTCAAATACGACTTTTCAATTTATTTTCCTATGTCCTTTTTCTTATGTAGGGGGAAATTTCAAAAAGTAGTCAAAGTTGTAGTTTATATTTCTCAAATATCTTAAATCTAAACTTCGTGCTCAAAAACCTACTTTAAACTATAATTTTATGACTTGATCAGTAAATATGTTACCAGTGACGTCATGTGTGGGGGAAAACCCCATATATAATTCCTAACATCATGTCTTATCTTGTGAGTGATTAAAAGTAACACATTTTCAATCAATTCTCTTGTAGTTTAAGTAACATATAATAAATACCTCGAGTTTATTTCACCATAAATAAAATTTCCTTTAAAAGTTATGAAATTTTTCATGTTTTATAGAATTTTAACAAATTTATTCCTACTTTGTCTAAGACATTCAAAATGTTTAACAGTTGTTTATTTTAAAAAAGGTGAAAATTTTATAAAGTTTTATTTTTTAATTGAGTGAGATTAAAAATTTCACTATTAAATTCCACTAAGTTGAATTTTTTACAGGTATGCAATTTCCACTGCTTTGAAAATGTTGTGTTGTTTAAAAAAACTTTAACAATGTGATAAGTTATTAATTTTCCTTAGTTGAAAATATTGTATAAGTGTAAAGTTATTATTTTTCTTAGTTTGAAGTATTGTCTAAGTGTAAAATTTACCAAAATTTAATTTTTTTCATTTATCGAAATGTTTATTTTTTAAAATTTGTTACTTTATGTTAAATTTTCAAAAATTTTTAACCAACTATATATTTTTCCAAAATCTCTAACAATGTGTTAAGTCTATTTTTGTTAGATTAAAATATTGTCTCAGTGTAAAGTTATTATTTTTTCTATCTTCCATGTTCCGATATAAAGGCGATAATCCCAAGTTTCCAATATACAAGTGAAAATACATTAAAATATTTAGATGTTGTAGAAAAATGGGTGATATCTGAAATTTAATAGTACAAACAGCTTCCGGGTAAAAATCGTCTACACGTGTTAAAAATGGCAATCATTTTCCCAACAGACAGTTCGACACAGGTAAAAATGAGTCACTCAAACATGCATATAGCAAGCTGATAACAAGTTTAGATTGGAAACGTAGATAGACTATCTTGAAAAAATTTTAGGTGAGTCAATTTTTATTATAACTCTCTTATCTCATGTTAAAATCTTTTTAAATGTCAACACACACACTCCTATTTTGTCTAAGTCAATTGAAATATACATCATTAGTTCAAACATCACACAGTGTAAGCTTGAGAAAACACATAACACTTTTTTCACAACCAAACTATTTATTATTCATCTAAAATAATACAAATCAAATTAGACTGTCATATTGAGCTGTAATCAATTCTAATTTTAAAATTTTTTGTAATGTCCAATTAAACACACGTTCTGTAAAATCTTCAAAGCCGTTGTACAACTTTAGAAAGGCATTCTCAACATGCACTTGTATGTTTTGGTCTGTTAATTCCAGTTCACTTTTGGAAAGGAAAAAGGGGGTTGCTCTCTCTAAGTTACCATCCTGTGATTCACGACAGACATCCACTTTAACGGCTGCATACCATTTTATTGACTTTTTCATTTGCAATTGATAATTTAATTCGTTTAAAACATCCGTTCGAATACTGTTAAAAAATGAATGAAAGTCTTTTTGATTCATCTCATTGGATACAATGATAGTTTTAGTAAAAATATTTCGCACATCATTTTGTCTTTTAAAATGCTTCACTTTTTCAAATAACAAATCTTTTGAAGAGGGTGATTTCACAGCTTTATGAAAAGTATCACAATGTTGTACTAAATCTGATTCACAATCAAACATTTCGCTACACTTTATACATGAATGTTGTTTATGAGTCTTATGGATCTTCTTGTGAATTAATAAATCATACATTATTGAAAACAGTTCGTTGCAATCCCCACACTTGTATTGTTTGGGTGATTTGTGAATCTTTTGATGCATACGTAAATCACTCTTTCGCGAAAAAACTTCAGCACACACCTCACAACGAAAAGACTTTTCCTTTAAATGACATTTCATATGAAACACTAAGTTAACTTTTCGAGGAAATGCCTTGTTACACATCTTACACACATGAGGTAACTTCTGTTTCTTTAGTCCTGATGAGGTGGGTTTCACTTCACAATTCGAAACGGGTCCTTGTTTAGATAAAAGTGTAGAATCCATCTCTTGATTATTTAACTCTGGTGATGAGTGCTGACACTCCAAGTTGGTTACATCACCAACATAAGAATTCATAACTCGTTCCATAATAATTTAAATGAAAACTAACTTAACGAAAAATACAACCTATTACAACGATATCAGGTCGCAGTAGAATGTTATGAACTCGTTTCATTGAAATTTATATAATGATAGAGGGCGCTCGTGTAAAAATACTAACTTTGTATTAGTTTAAAAATACTGACATTTTATTGGTTTAAAAATACGTCACGTGATTATTTCATCATATAATGTTATAAGTTTAATCACCACTTAATTCTTGCACAGTGATTAAGAAAGTCTTACCTATCAGAAGTTCGTACATTTGTAAGTAAAAATCTTTATTACTTTCGTATCTATTGCTTTTATAAATAATGTTTTACTTATCAAGTCGCTTAATTTCTAAATGATGTATTCGAAAACACCTTTTATGTCTTATGTGTATAAAGTCTAGCAAAAGAGGGGGTGTTAAGTATTTGAAAAATTGAAGTACGTTAATTTATAAAAACTAGATTCCATTCTCTTTTTTGAAAATGTTGGTTGTGTAAAATCAAATATAATGAAAATTTATTTTAATCGTATAACTCAAAACAAAATACCCGCTCTCTTTTTCTAAATAAAAGAGTGTACAACATTTTGTAACTTCCCTTATTTATTTATTTTTTAAAATATCGTGTACAATTTTCTGATTTCCCTTATTTAAATTTTTAAAAATATTGTGTAAAATTTGAATGTTCTGTCAATAATATTTTCGAAATTAAATTAATCTTATCAGCAAAATTTGTATTTGGTCACTTCATATAAACAAAGTAATGTTATCTGACGGATGTATTTCCTGTTTTAAAATATGCATAACGAATCGTGTTTATTAAGTCATTACGTGATATTATCTTATCTTGCATCCTGTGAAAAGATTTATTCTGTAATACCATGTAAAATGGTCTTAATCACACGTCTTAAATAATTTCCTGTTTAAACATATGCATAACGAATCATGATTATCAATTCATTATCTTATTTTGCCTTCTATATGAAAAGATTTCCTCCGTGACCACATGTCAGCAGAAAGGTTGTAGTATTTCAGTTATGTTAAAATGCAGCATAATAATGTGTGAGTAGTTTATATTTTTCTTTAATAATAATAAAAAATATGTATTTTATTTAAAGTGACCTATAAAAAGTTAATTTAAAGTTAGTGTCATCTACCTTACTGCTTTAAAAAATTCTGTTAGTTATTTTTAAAAGTAAAAATCTTTCGACTGCTTTTAAACTGTTGAATTGATTTTTCAAATAAAATCACTTAAGTATCATACTTTTAACTAAAATAGGTTAATAATTCAAACATGTGACGTTATAAAAACTAGATGTCTTTCTCTTTTTTTTAAATGTTAGTTGTATTAAGTAAAATAGGGTTAAAATTTATTATAATCGTATAACTCTAAAAAAAATACCTGCTCTCAAGTTAAAATATTGCTAAATTCTTGTTAAAAATTGGGAAAAAAATCTTTAAAATTGTTTTGTATATATCATATTGTATGTTTTTATATCTAATATTTTGCATGTCAAATCACTTATTAACTGAATGTAACGATTATGTCTTGTATGTTGTAACTGGTTAGTTAAATATAGGGTTGATTATCTACATTAGGGATAAGTGTCTCTATGTAGGTCTTTCTAAGGGATCCTAACTCGTATTGACACAAGGTTTGAAAAAAAAACTCTGAACGGTTAGGTCGCCGAGCGCAAGAAGTTTAAATTTCAACATCTAGTAGCTTTAAAGTCAGAACCTTGCACCTGTAGGCGAGGTTCTTATGTGTGTATAAATTCTTAAATGTTTGTAAGACACTTTGGGAAATATGTTATTTAAACTTCCCTTAAAAAAGTTAGCTATTGTAAGTTAATATATATCCGGATTTCGCCGAAAACTCTGAACGGTTATGTCGACGAACTCGAGAGAAGTTTAAACAAAATTCCGAACGGTTAGGTCGACGAGTGCGAAAGGTAAACGTCTACCAGCTTTTTTCGTGTTAGATTTTTATGAAGCAAAGTAATCGCATTACTTTCATTTTAAATCCTTATAAATTTAGCCATTACATCTATTTTAATTTCATTTATATGACTATCACAATTTTCATTTTAAATCCTTATAAATTTAGCCATTACATTTATTTTAATCTCATTCGCATTTAAGTTAATGTTTAAAGAAGGGAAAAAATTCTTCTACAGGTGAATTATAAGTAAATTTCATGTTAAACTCTGAACAGTTAGATCGCCGAGCGCGAAATACAAAAAGTATTGTTTGTTGTATGCGAATCGAAGGTAACAATGAGTGGTGTGGCGGCCATGCGACCCCTGCTTAGTCAGATAATACAACCTATATAAAATTATTTAAAATTTTGTATAGGTTGGGGGGCCTTTAGCTATCACATACATCAAGCAAGACTTGTTTTTTTTTTTTTTTTCTAGGTTCCGTGAAGCTGGATTTCCTCATAGACACTCTACAACTTTAGCAAACGTCACACATCTGATTTCCCGTATGATTCAACTCTTGCTTAAACATAATAATAATTAAACATTTTATTTCGTTACAGGTCTCTCACAGATGACTGGTGTAAAAGAATAGGCAGATTGGGAAAGAATAATAATTGTGGCGTTATGAATTGTTTTCATAGCGGGTGGTTATGGTGGGTCCACAATTAAAAAAAAAAAAATCCCTTTCAAGAAAGAACCTGATTAAAACCCATAAAAATACGTCTCATCCTGTCCTTATCTCGTAATCCCTTCCGGTTTCCTGTCTTAACCTGTTTGTTATTCACACCTGCGACTTCCGGTGACCTTCACCGTTCGCAGAACTTCCTGTCTCAACATGTCTGTTATCCACACCTGCGACTTCCGGCTCCGGCTCCGGCTCACGGCTCCTGCTGGGGTCTAACTCTCATTCCTCTACTACTTGTATATTTAGACACCAATCCCAAAGTCTACATACATGTTTCACCTTTAATAAACGTGAAAGATTTAATCACTTAGGGGATATGATTTTAATGCTTGTAAATTTTGATTATGTTATTTCAAGGTTTTTAAACGGAGTTGAATGTATCAGTGAAAACTTTTTACATAACATTAATGTGGAATTTATTCGAAATGTATTATTTAAATACTAAAAATAAAATATTTTGCTTTAAATCTCTGTGTTTATTTAAACAAAATGTGTGTATTTATTAATATTGTTTAACTTGCAATTTAAGATTAATAATTTCTGTTATATGTTTATAACAGAAACATGTTAACATAGTATGTATACTAAATGTTAGTAACATACTACACATGTTAGTAAATGTATTTTTGAACTATTATAAAAGTTTTTAAAATTTTACAAGATAGCAAAATTATTTTTCAGTTAAAAAAGTTTTAAAACTTAATAAAAGTATTTCATACTTTATCAATGTTGATTCGTCTTGTATGTTAATATTATATAATGGTAACATACTATATAGTTGTTATGTTACTACATGTACTTATAAAAACAATTTAAACATGTTATATTATTGTAAAAGTTTTTAAAAAATTTACAAAGTAACTTAATTAAATTATAAGTAAACAAAATAATTATTTTTTTAATTAAAATAAATTAACAAAAATGAAAAGTTATCAAAATTATTTTATAAATGTTTTAAAATACTTAATTTTAATAAATTGTGTCTATGAATACATATATACATATATATATATATATATGTGTGTGTGTGTGTGTGTGTGTGTGTGTACCTATATACATGTGGAACTTTAGTTAAGTAATAGAAATTCTCAAACTTTGTCATTAGAAACCCTATATTCTGATAATTAATAACAATTAGCTTTAAATTAAAGAAATAGATTAATTTATACTTACAAATATAACCCACTTATAATAGCACGTCCATCTTACATAGTTACTTCAGACATTATGCTTGTTTCTATCCTAGCAACAGGATGTTTTTGTCGTACCACGTGATTTCCTTTAAAGTCATGTGATCATGAAGATAAGAATTAAACACAACGTGTTTGACATTTTCACTTCTGCTGTAGAAGAGGCTTGTTTGGTAAGTTATAATGTCCTGTATTCTTTATTTTACACTTTATTTTACAATTTATTAAGAAGATCTCATTTAAATAACGTTTATATTGCAAACGTAAGGTAAAAGCACTAAATTATTGTTTTAAAAGCCTTTTATTTTGTAATTCTGTCGACAATAAGATGATGTAATACATTTAAAATCTTACTATTGGGTTTTATTTTAGCATAAACATTATTTATTCAGCTGGCTATTGCTTTTAGAAGTAACTTAATTTTCTTACACAAGCGGAAAATAATATTTCTTCATTAATATATCATGTTTACAAAATTTTTAAGTTATTTATAATATAACTTGTAAATACATAGTATATATATATACCAAATCCATAAGTATACATATATACTTAAATAACATGTAAGTATACATATACTTATAGATACTTATAGTATAAAAATATACTATGTATTTACAAGTTATATTATAAATAACTTAAAAATTTTGTAAACATGATATATTAATGAAGAAATATTATTTTCCGCTTGTGTAAGAAAATTAAGTTACTTCTAAAAGCAATAGCCAGCTGAATAAATAATGTTTATGCTAAAATAAAACCCAATAGTAAGATTTTAAATGTATTACATCATCTTATTGTCGACAGAATTACAAAATAAAAGGCTTTTAAAACAATAATTTAGTGCTTTTACCTTACGTTTGCAATATAAACGTTATTTAAATGAGATCTTCTTAATAAATTGCAAAATAAAGTGTAAAATAAAGAATACAGGACATTATAACTTACCAAACAAGCCTCTTCTACAGCAGAAGTGAAAATGTCAAACACGTTGTGTTTAATTCTTATCTTCATGATCACATGACTTTAAAGGAAATCACGTGGTACGACAAAAACATCCTGTTGCTAGGATAGAAACAAGCATAATGTCTGAAGTAACTATGTAAGATGGACGTGCTATTATAAGTGGGTTATATTTGTAAGTATAAATTAATCTATTTCTTTAATTTAAAGCTAATTGTTATTAATTATCAGAATATAGGGTTTCTAATGACAAAGTTTGAGAATTTCTATTACTTAACTAAAGTTTCACATGTATATAGGTACACACACACACACACACACACATATATATATATATATATATATATATATGTATATATGTATTCATAGACACAATTTATTAAAATTAAGTATTTTAAAACATTTATAAAATAATTTTGATAACTTTTCATTTTTGTTAATTTATTTTAATTAAAAAAATAATTATTTTGTTTACTTATAATTTAATTAAGTTACTTTGTAAATTTTTTAAAAACTTTTACAATAATATAACATGTTTAAATTGTTTTTATAAGTACATGTAGTAACATAACAACTATATAGTATGTTACCATTATATAATATTAACATACAAGACGAATCAACATTGATAAAGTATGAAATACTTTTATTAAGTTTTAAAACTTTTTTAACTGAAAAATAATTTTGCTATCTTGTAAAATTTTAAAAACTTTTATAATAGTTCAAAAATACATTTACTAACATGTGTAGTATGTTACTAACATTTAGTATACATACTATGTTATCATGTTTCTGTTATAAACATATAACAGAAATTATTAATCTTAAATTGCAAGTTAAACAATACTAATAAATACACACATTTTGTTTAAATAAACACAGAGATTTAAAGCAAAATATTTTATTTTTAGTATTTAAATAATACATTTCGAATAAATTCCACATTAATGTTATGTAAAAAGTTTTCACTGATACATTCAACTCCGTTTAAAAACCTTGAAATAACATAATCAAAATTTACAAGCATTAAAATCATATCCCCTAAGTGATTAAATCTTTCACGTTTATTAAAGGTGAAACATGTATGTAGACTTTGGGATTGGTGTCTAAATATACATCCTACACATTCATAAATTTGATTTAATATTGTCAGTACATTATCCTCAATAGAAGAGATAAGTTTCGTTAGTAAAACACGCTCGATTTCAGAAGGTAAATTAACGAGTGTGCATTTTTGCTTAATTAACTGTGGTAGATGAACTGTATACAAGTGTTTAATAAGTTTGCTATTAAAATCAATAGCTTTTTCTTTTAAATTTTCTAACTGAAAATCGTTTAAAACACAATGTGTATAATTCTTTAAATTTTTTATTTGCATAATAGAATTATTATAATTTAACACTAATACTGTATTGTTAGCAATAAACGATGAACTTTTATATTTTAAATTAAATCCAAAAATTTTATATTGGAATTCATACCATGTTGAAATATCCATAAAAATTCTATTTGTTGATGAAATTTCTTCATTTGTAAATACATTGTGTTTGATCTCTTCAATATGTACATAATACTGTTTATAATGTCGTTTTAAAGTTAAAAATATAAAATCAGCAAGTTTAATCCGAAACATGACAAAAATGCGAGATTTACCATGTTTGGTTTTGGTAATGTTATTCACACATGCGATGGGAGGGGATATGTTATATAATTGTTCACTACTATGTGTAATGCTAGTTGATGGTTCATTTGAAGAAATTAAACCACTTGTAGGCTGTGAGGTAAGATATGTTTCCAAATTTTTAAAATCTAGATCCTTAAACATTGTATCCAAAAAGCTTTTAGCAGAGGTAGACTCACAACAGGTGTCGGGGAAAGACGTTTCGTCATTATCACAGTTAGTAAATATTGGGGTTGTAGAATCCTTGGTAATCTTAGGCTCTGCTGCATACAAGTCCATGGTAGGTGATAGTGTTTCACAGTTCTCCTGTATATTAGATTTGGGTAAAAATTCATTTTTATAAAAATCAGAATTTTCCATAGGTTTATCTAAACGTTGAAACTTTGTTGAAGAAGCCATTTCGTCACACGACCGTTTAATCCCATCTAATTCACAAGCCATTTTTAAATAACAAACAGTAAAAGGTTCAGTCACGACAAAAGTCAACAGTAAACTGATTATATTATATCTAAACAGTTACTAACATAGGTTAAAAAAGAGTGATGGTTACAGTTAAAAGCAAGTTTAAAAGTAAATATGACGTTATAGCTTAAAGATTCAAATTGTTCATTTAATGAATATTACTTGTTTATGTGAAATTCGTATGCTTTATACTATCTAATTATTTATAAAAGCGGGTATGGCAACGCTTATTAAATGTATAAATAGTTAATCGCGTACGATAAAAAGTATAATCATGTGTATGTAAATAATAAAAATTAATTATCGATACGTATATTTAGTAAAATAAGTTTGTTTAATTACACAAATGTATAATTAGTTAAATCGATTTATTGTAAAAAAGTAATATGTGTTAAAGAAAATTAATAATATAGATTATACAAAATTATATGTTTAATAGCATATTAATTTAACTATCATATGTGAATCAATAATATATTTAAAAAATCTGAAATATATTTGTATTAAATTTTTACTTCTTGTAAAAGTGCAAGAAATTTATTTTTATACATAGTGTATAAATTTACAAGTCCATTCATTTACATAATAGTGATATAATATACTCATATTGAAAAATAAAACACAAAAGCTTTTTCACTTATCTATTATTTATTTAACTATTTAAACACATACATTAGTATATACAAGAAGTTGTATAGTTCAAATAAATTGGTAAAGTCAATATTTCAAAAAGGTACAGTTTCATTTTTTATAGCATTTTGTAAAGTGTCTATACGTAGTAATAAATTCTGTAAATGGTTTAAAAGTTCAGTACGCTGTTCAGATATATGTTCTTTGGGCGAGAGATGAATTTTTCTATGCTTTACTAAGTCAAATCTGTGATTAAATATTTCAGAACAATCGACACATTTATAGTGTCTGGTAAACGGTTCAATATTCCTTTGCTTTTGCTGAGGGGTGTTATGAATCATAGTATGATTTATTAAATTTTTTTCCCGTGAAAACTTTTTTTCACATTGATTACATTTATGCAAAACTCCTTGTTTAGAATGTACTAAGTTATGCTTTTGTAAGTCACTTTTCTGCACAAAAGATTTCGAACACATGTTACAATTAAAAGGTTTCTTTTCTAAATGAAATTTCATGTGTCTAACTAATACATTTTTTCTCGAAAAAGTCTTACTGCATTTCTCACACTTATATGTGGCAGATGACTTTGGATGATTTAGCATATCATCCCGTAAAGCACTCTTTGTAGTAAACAGATTATCACACTTAGAGGGTTTTTTTCCTAAATGTAAGTTCATATGTCTTAATAACATATATTTTTTAGTAAATACTTTTTTACACGTATCACATGTAAAAGGAAACTTTTGATCGACTTGATCTGATGAAGAGGCCATCGGTTCCTTATTCAAAACAGGTTTCATTAAAACAGTAGAGTCGATTTGCTCCTGAAACTCCGATGTCAAGGCTTTTCTTATCTTGGTTGGTTCGTCTAACACCATGTCTTGCATTGTACTTATTTAATTTAAATCAATTAAAATCACAGATCACTTAAACGGAGAAAAAATAAGAACGTCTTAACGGCACAGAAACAGTATGTATATTATTTCAAATAAAACTTTTCATGAATATTTATTTAATTGTAGAGGGCGCGCATGCTTAAAATAATTAAAAATAGCGTCACGTGTTATATATCTTATACAGAAATTAGTCTGTATGTTAAACATAAGTAATTAGGTACAGTATCTTTTATTATACAGTGGGTGATTTAATAAGTTAAGTACAAATTTATTTTCCATATTTTATGTAAAAGTATACAAGTAATGTTTTATTATGTATTCATCATGGCTTAAAATGTGTGAAAATACTCGTTCATTATATGGTATTGCTAATTAAGTTACATATCACGAAAAATAAAAACATAATATTTAATTTAGTGAAAGAATTTTTATACCTTAAACTATACAAGAAGTACCGTTATCAGTAAGAAAACAGGGATGTTATCCGCAAATAAGTAGTTTCCTGTTTTTGCTCTGGTAGACAACAGATCTATTTTCAAACTCGATAATCTTTATAATATTCGCTCAGTTTTGGTTTAAAATCTTAAATAATTTATCAAGTAAAGGGTAGTATTTTGTATACAGTATGTAAGTTATATTATAATAATGGTACACATGTTTAATGAAATAGTATAAAATCCTTAATTTTTGTAGAAAAATAAAACAAGTTTCTACATTTTCTGAATAAAAATTGTAAAACTTTCCGAAAACTAAACTTATTTATTCCTTATACATAAATAAAAAACAGACACATGATGAAAAACTAAACAAATATTTATTAAATATAAAACATTTCTACGTTAATTTATAAATACATTGCTCAAATGCTTATTATAAAAGTCTACATTCATAGATTCAAAAAATAAATAAGTATAATTACATGTACATTTCTCTAGCAGGTTTTTCACAAATTCCTTAATGTTGAAATTTAACAAAGCACTCTCTGCGCACCAGTTAAACTGTTTTCTTAAATTATATCTCATACATTCATGATCCATTTCTATTGGTTGGCCGATTGAACATAAATAACAGTCAAACGTGCGATATACTTATCTCTCTAATTCATGATCGAAGCATTCTAAAAAATAGTCCATCGCCTCTTCCTCTGTAAAGTGAGAACATTTACATATTTTTACGTTTTTTAAAACATAAACAGGTAAAAGTTTTGTTAAAAAAGTTTGAATAAGACATTCGCTAATTTCAATACAGTTTTTCTCTAGTTTGAGAAATTGTTCTTTTGTAAGTAGTAAACAATCAGGTTTCAATAGTTTTTGCAGTATGCATGATTCCTTATCCACATAAATCGTTAGTAAATCGTTGTTAGATACGAATGTTTCTTTTTCTGCAGAGTCAAAATTAAATTTTGTCATTCTCGTTTCAAATTTATCAAAGGTTGCGCACGATATTGTAATTCCTTCATTTGTAGGGTACATTTTACCACTATTCTCAAATTCTTTATATTTTTGAATGTGAACGTTTAACTCACAGTCCTTATTCATTTGCACTTCGACAATCGTATCCTCCCCTAAGTCCCAATGGTATGGGGTAAAAACGTCAAAATACTGAAATATTCTACTAAATTCGCTGATTTCTGAAATTTCATAGTAAGATGTGTTAAGCGAAGTAGTCATTTTCAGGTTTAGAAGTATCCAAAAAGCAGGGTAAACAGATAGGTGATCAAGCAAATATACAGCAAGGTTTTAAGTAATTAGAAGAATAATCGTTTAACTCAAAACTTTAAACAGTAAATTCATTATGGTGTACAAGCTTCATATATTGCTATTCTTATCGTTGTAAAACAGGATGTTATTCTATAAATGTCGTCATATCCTGTTTTATTAACTTGAAAATCTTAGGAAAAAAAGTAACATTGTGTTAGGTTTCATTATTTATATTAATTGTACGGAGCCATCGTAGCGTAATTGGGAGCGCATTGGAAAGCTAGCCAAAAGGTTGACAGTTCGAATCCGAGCATAAACATAATGGTAAGTTAAACTTTCTTTTTTAAAGTATACAATTAAAAATTCTATTACAGTATCCTTAAACCTCACTTGGTAAGTTAAAATTTGCTGTATTATATAATTTATGTTACAAAATCTCTTGTATGCAAATTGGTAAGATACGCTTTGCTTTGCAAGTTTATAAAACCAACAAACCAACCAACCTTTTATAAGGTTATTTTATATGTTATAAATACATTCCAATGTGTTTGTAAGTTTAAACATTAAAGTTTATCGTAAAGCTTAAATTATTTTACAAAATTTATAATATCATTAGTACTGTATAGTAATAATCCAATATGTTCAGTCACGTGACACCTTTTCTTATATATCTTAAATCGCGTCTAATAAACATGGTCTCATGGTGTGTTCGTTTATACCTACTGCAAATCAACACATCATGAGATCCTTTTGTCAAGTTCGAGGTTCGAACCCCGCTTCATTTACATGTTTGTTAAAAGCTAATAATTTTTAACAAGGGAGTACGCTATTTCAAAGTGAAAGTTGTAGTCGAAATTTAATATTTTCTTAATTTCTGTGAAGAAAAAAAATGTTTTAAAACGTATGCACGTCTTGTATTTTATTACAATTAGTTCACTTCGTATATGCATGCTTGTGTACGTAACAAATAGTTCACTGTGTGTCTGTCTGCCTACCTGCCTGCCTGCTTGTCTGTGTGCCTGCCTATCTGCCTATATGTCGGTTTATAACTATAATTATTTACATGTGTCACTTTAAAATTTTTGTTAAGTGCTACGCTATAACTAAATATTTCCATTGTAAGCAGTTTGGTAAGAAACTTTAAAATATTTTATTAAGTGCTATGCTTTAACGAAATATTTTCATTGTAAGCAGTTTGCTAAGAAACTTTAAAATTATTTATTTAGCGTTATGTTAGAACTTAAATTTCTATTTCATATTCCTTTGCGAGCACTATGGTAACACATTTTAAAATTATTTATTAAGTGCTATTCTATAACTATATATTTCCATTGTAAGCAGTGGTAAGTTACTTTATTTTACACCATGCTATAACTTAAATTTCCATTGTAAGCAGTATGGTTAGATACTTTAGAATATTTTATTTTATACTATGCTATAACTTAAAATTCAGAAGCAGTCATTTTAAATTCCATAATTTTCATACTTACCGATAGAGGGCGACACCACCTTAAACTTTCTCTCCCCTAAAATTAAAAAAAAAAAAAAATTGGGTGGGGGGGCATGGGGTAGGGGGGGCAGGGGATAGTAGTCGTACTCTACCATAGCCGATACCTGGTAATATAAGACAATTTTAATTTTTTTAAAATTAAGCCCCCCCTTAAAAAAAATACCCCCCCCCTACTATAACATGCTGCCCCCTCCTAAAACCCCCTCTCCTATAGCACACCCTTTCGCCCCACCCTCGATTTTAAGTTTGAATTTTATCATCGTAGTCTTTTACAACAATTTAGCACCGCCGCCGCACCACAGCACCGCCTCATGACCCGCCGCAACGCCGCCTCATGGCATGAAACCCCCCTTTTCCATCTACTGTCATTTTTTACCGAGAAATTTTCAATCATCAGAAACCTTTATTTTAAATGCAACAATTATGAGACTGCTAAAAATATAAACAAACATTAAAATCATGCTTTGCACATTAATCCTAGAACATTTTTCTGTGACAAAAGGAAAAAGGAAAATGTTAGAAAAATGATGAAAGCGTGCGATGAGCCTTCTGAAAGTTCCTGGATTCAGAGCACAATAATCGACAGGGCTGCCGAGACATTTGAGCCAGGAACTTACATATTTTAGGGGCCCAAAATTTAGAAAGTAACTATAAGAAAATTATTATAATGGACATTTTTGTAAACGACTTATTTTTTATATTACTATTTTATGAATCTTCAAATTTTGAATTACAATTATTCTCCACGTTCATGTTACATCCGTGTATATTTTAATATTTTATATGTTGTCTTTTAACTTTGCGAATGTAAGTGTATTCATACATTTGGTCTCCATATTAGAATTCCAGGATTTCATGAGTTTAAATCGCTTTTGAGTTTTTTTTTTTTTTTTTTTTTTTTTTTTTTTTTTAATGTATGGTTTGAAATTTTATATGGGTGTTTTAATTTTACGGCTAAATTATATGTAGAATTCGTATTATGTTTCGTATACACAGGTTTTACAAGACTTTATTGAATTAATTCATGTTTATTTTACATCACCATATTTTACTTCATTTTTAGAAACTTTACAGTTACTAATAATACTGTAACTTTAGAGCACAAGACTGTAAGTTTTTCATTTGCATTTTTGCATTCAGTAATATAGAGTAGTAGTACATTCATAGAATTCTCATATACTCTTTTTTTCTGTGAAAGTATGTTAGGCTAGGGCCAAAAATATTTTATTTTCACAAAGACCAAAATTTTCAAGATCGCTTCTTGCCTGGACCTTCATTTCTTACATTGTAGAAAATCCTTACGTGATCGAAAAAAACTATTGGCTTTTCTGAACTCAGCGTACCGAAAAACATTAGAAACACCTAAATTATTGCGGAGTAAAAAAATACGAAATATTATTTTGGATGCGCCTTTGTTATTAATGATATCGTAGTTCAGATACAGTTTTAGGTTTCCATAATGTCTATTTCTTGAATATCCAAGGAGTAGGTTCTTCGAAATTTATTTTTTTTTTACTGATCTCTTTAGTAGAATGCTTCATTTTGAAAGCACTTTGAAAATGAATGAATTCAGTAGTTGAAGAAGCCAATTTCTCAGATTTTTTTTCAGTTCTTCAGGCAAAAACGAAACGTTGAGACGATGTGAAGTAGTAGGCAGATCGATAGAGCACTATCTCTGTAATGATCTGAAATAGCTTTTCCTTGTAAGATCGTGCCGGGCAAAACATTGAAATGCATCGAGTTTTTCCAAGTTGCAGTTCCAGGTTATCTTTTTATTTCACCAAAACTCTTCTTTCCTAATCTCAGAAACATACAAAATAAAGATTTATTTATATCTTCAAATGAGTTAATGTCTGTATTTCATAAATGAAAAACATCTGTATATATTACCAATTTTTATAATCAGACATTATATAGATAGTCATTAAAAAATGACCAACAGTTTTCATAAAAACCATCACTACGCAATAACGTTTTCGTCTCCGGTCCGGAGTGTCCTCAGTTGTTGACGCTATTAATTTTATAAAATAATAATATTTATTTATGACATAAGAAATAATATAAGAAAATAATATAAGAAAAATAATATAAATAATATTTATTTACAGTGCATTTTATTAATCTGATAAAATCGTATGGAAATTTTAGTATTGCATTTTGTTGCGGAAGAATGGATACATTTAATAAATCTAAATGAAGCAGAATATTTTTGAAGCAACGCTGCTTCCCCTTCCCATCAAATAATATGCTTTTTTTAGGACGAGAGCTCCGAAAATATTTTTCGCGATGACACCAAAGTGGGCCTGTTAGCCGAATGTGGACAACTGAAGATGCTCGGACCGGAGACGAAAACGTTATTGTGTAATGATGATTTTTATCAAAACTGTTGGTCATTTTTTAATGACTCCTGTTTTTTATGACTATCTATATAATATCTGTTTATAAAAATTGGTAATACATACAGTTGTTTTCTATTTTACTCAGAAACATACTTTATCAGTTCGTTCACTTCTAAAAGGTGTTATCGAATTCAAGGTAGCTATAGTTTCTGCGCATACCTGAATTTACTCTTATTCGCAAACGCATAAAATTGGCAGGAGTACTACTTATTCAGATATTATGAAATCGAAGCGTTTTCCATTTTTTGATAAAGACAAAGAATCTTTCAGAAAATACTGTCAGAGTTGGCATTTTGAACCAAATACACGGGCGCGACATCGCGATATTGCTATTGCTCATCATGAGATAGAAATCGTAATGCATTTATCGAAAAAGTAAAATATATTCGATAATCAATAGTCATGTTATCATGTCAATAAATAAATATTATTTTTCTTTTCATCTGAAAAGAAATAAAATATAAAAAACAGCAGTTTTACTAAATGAGGTCATGTTTCGATGAAACATGATTGCATCGACATAACGTGAATGCGAGCAATAATAACTATGAAATTAAAAAAATAATAATAATAAAAATTAAATAAATAAAAAAAAACTGTTTTCTAAGTATTACATGTTTATTTTGAAAAACACGCCTTATTTCATGACTGCAATTTATGATTTTTTCAAAAAAATTTCGTTACAATACATTGAGTTGGTGTGGACGCCGAAAACGACAATGGAAAATTCACAGCTTTTTTTTTAACTTGGTAGAAAGCGCAAGCTATTGAATTCATTAAAAATATATATAATTTTAGCTTGTTTTTTAAGATATGGCAACAGGAAATACAATATATATATATATATATACATATTTAAACTACCTTTTTTTTCTAAATTGATTTCTTAACATGTAATCATAATTTAATTAATAAAAAAACTATTAATTGATTAAAACATATTTTTAAAAATATAATATTACACTCTTTATTATTTATTTTTTTTTTCTACTTTATAGTGTTTAAAATATTTCGTTGTTGCAGCCTCAGAGCCAGTTGGGCTTTTTTGGCGAGGGTGGTTTTGGTTCACAATTAAATCCATTATTGTTGTAACTCGTAAACAGTTTTTACCATAAAGATTATTTGGCGATTTATCAACCGCGGCTGGCTAACGGTAAAATGCCTTTAATTCAATTTTTTAGTTTATAATTAAATTTTGCCAATTCTGTACAGTTCTTTTATTTAAGTTGTTAGGTGCTAGTTTTTTTTTTTTTTTTTTTTTTTTTTTTTTTTAGTATTTATTGGATTGGAAATTAATATCGTCAAGGACCATATAGCTACAGGGACAGAAAATCAAAAACCCTCAACCCAAATGCCCAAAAATGTCAGCCCAAAAATCCCTTAGAACTTCAAAAATTTTATTTATTTCTATATATTTCGCTTTTTATTCAAATACTTTTGCACACTTTTATTTAAATCAACTTGTTTTTTGTATGTAACGGTGGGATTTTGTAATCGATTTTTAACTTGCTTCCTGCTTTGCTTGAATAATAAAAACTATGTACACAGATGTGTTTCCGATAACAGTACAACATTTTATATTTTAAGAATTTAATTATAAACCAATAAATTAAATTTAAGGCATTTTTCTGTTAGCCAGCCGCGGTTGATAAATCGCCAAATAATCCTTAGGGGCTGTCCATAAATGATGTCACACTTTTCTTTATCCCCCTCCCTCCCTTAGTTAGAAAGTGTCACACTTCACCATACCCCCCCCCCCTTGTCACATGTCACGCTTTATTACATAGACATATACTTGGAGTTCAGAAACAAAGCATTACGTTATAGATCATGTTTCAAATTTTATTTTTCAAGTTTAACTATAAGTTTTAATGACATTTGTGAACATAATAAAAAATATTCGTGTATTTATTTATTTTGTATAAAATAAGATTAAGGTTTACGACAAAAACATAATTAATGTACAATAAAGTAATACAATTAGAAATAAAATATTTATATTTTTGTAAAAAAAAGAAAGGAATATAAGTGAAAACAAATCACGTGAAAGTTGTTTTAGTCCGATTAAAAAATACACTCAAATTCTGGCAATTTCAAAATAACTTCAAAATTTAATCTGCTGATTTTAATGATTTTATTTTAACCAAAATGTGTGATGTCACACTTCTTCTTACCCCTCCAACCCCCTTGTCACAAACTGTCACAATTTCATGAATCCCCTCCCCCCCCCCTCCAAGCGTCACATCATTCATGGCCCCTTATGGTTACACTCTAAATAAGAAAGAGTGACTATTCACTCCGGAGGAGTGGATATTCACTCTATCGCAGAGTCAAAATTTGCCCAACCTCTTTAGAGTGACTATTCACTCTAGGAAAAAGTGAAATTCTTGACTCTCTGAAAGAGTGAATACTCACTCCTGAGAAGTGAATATTCACTCTGAACAGGAGTGGATACTCACTCTTTCAGAAGAGTGACTATCCACTCTTGCAAAAGGAGTGAGTTTTTTCACCCCTGATAGGAGTGAATAGTCACTCGCTTAGGAGTGACTAAAATTCTTGAATAAAAAAAGAGAAACTCATTTTACACACACGCTTGTTCGCAGGTGGTCACCCTCCCAAGATGTAACCGAGCTCGTTGCTGCTTGACTTCTGCGCTCGGACGAGAGCTGGTACCTACAGCATGCTACAGCCGCCAACGAAAAAAAAAAGCTCTTATTACGTTATTTTAGCTTTGTTTCTTTTGTGATATTCGAGCGCACTTATTAAATTTGTGTAGAAATCACAAATATTTACGGTGTTTCTCAACTGTGTAAATAAGAAAACTGAAACTTTCTTTTTGTATCATATAATACAGAGACTGTTCGCACATTTTTTAGACAAATTTGATAAATGATTTAAAAAAATGGAATTATTTTAGAGGGGAAAAATCTGACAACAACCTATTATGTGGTCTGCTGAAAAGAGCTCTTTCAAAGGCCAAAATTACCACGATTGATCGAATCTGGAAAGTTTTTAAAGAGGCATGGGAAGCAATAACCCTGTAAATTTTACAAAAAACCTTCTACCATCGAAAGCATTACGCAGAATTAGAATCAAGAAACAAGATTATCATACAGATTATTTCAGAAAGCAATATTCATATTTTAAACGTTAAAAACAACAACGCCGAAATCATCTAAAAAATGTCGAACACTCGTCTGTACATTTCCGCTATCACAAAAATTCCGTTACAACAAAGCAGTTATTTATTTATTCATTCATTTTTTTCTTGCTAATAATGTTTCCATAATTAGAACCCGATTAAGATTGTCCGAGGTCCGAGGCCCAGGGCCTGTTTATTAAATAGGCCCATGAAGCCGAAGCTTACCCACTGAAATACAAAGGTGCCCCCAAATTTACTTTTCAAAACTAATTTTTAGGGGGGGGGAGGAATTTCAGTCAGGGTAAAAAACGTATTTTTTTTTTTTTCTTAAATTATAGCTGTTAAATTTTTCCTAAGACTATTACCGACACATTTATACTCTTTTTTTCTTTTTTTTTTTTTTCTAGCTATAATAACAAAAATGACAATGGTATAAAATCAGGGATTAAATGCAACATTTTTCATTTCATACATAACATTTTCAACATAAGAATGTTTTACATTTTAATTTCAAACGTGCTAAAAGTAACAGAAAATTTAATCTGTATAATTATATTTTGTTTATATTCATAAAGAGGTTAGAAATGATATAAAATATGTAGAATAGGTTATTTAAATAAAGAGGAAAATAATTAGCATTCAGAGATATTAAATTTCTGTTTATAAAATAGAAGCAAAATTGTGTTGCAGCTAAGCATAAATTTACTTCAAATATTTGTTTTCCCTGTCCTGTTCTTAGCATTGGCAAATCCTGCAATTTGTAAAGCATAAAATATATTTCCTGTCCATAATTCTATCGATTCATTTATTATTTCAATGCCTTTTTCAGTTTTTTAAAAATCGTGCTACTATATATAAAGGATTTCATTTTAGGCGTTTCGTTTCGATAACGGGGGATCTGAGAGCTGGCGCCATCTTGTGGTTTTGTTGGAAAAAACTGTTTTTCTTTACTCTCAACGGAGTGAACTATTCACTCTTGTCAACGGAGTGAAACAGTCACTCTCGACAACGGAGTGAGATATTTCACTCCTTTCTAGAGAGTGGAAAATTCCACTCTTTAAAGAGTGCATATTTATAAAATTCACTCCAAAAAGAGTGAAAATGCCTCTCACTCTTCCAAAGAGTCAACTTCTCACTCCTTCCAATTTTAGAGTGTATAACTGTTTACGAGTTACAGCAACAATGGTTTTTTTGTGTGCCAAAAAAGGCCAACTGTCTCTGAAAAGCTGCAACAACGAAATATTTTAAACACTATAAAGTAGAAAAAATATATAAATAACAAAGAGTGTAATATTATATTTTTAAAAATACGCTTTAATCAATTAATAGTTTCTTATTAATTAAATTATGATTATATGTTGAGCAATCAATTTAGAAAAAAAAATACTTTATTTTTTTAGTTATTCAAAGTTTAAAGTTTAAATTTATACTTTTAAGAGTTCCGGGAGAAGTGGAGACCAGTGAGAGCCGAGGTCTGCTGCACCGTGCAATAAAAATTTTCCCATCGTACCGCCACAATCTAGTTACCACTGCCGCCGTCAAGCAGCCACAATTCATCTCCAATCCAGACTTTTTTTTTTTCTTTTTTTGGATATTTTAAGTTTATTTTTATGGCAACTACAGCATATGTGAAACTTAGTTAGAAGAAATACGTCATTTTTTAAACATTAAAACATAAAATTGGCAGGTATTTCTCTTGATTTGGAATCGAATAGTGTTTTTCATTTTTAGATAAATGTCATCTTGAGTTATAAGCGATTGCTGCTTCATGCCGCTCTCTCTGAGGCTGTCACGTCTGGAAGTCCGCTTCAAAACGCCGACTTTGACAGCACTTTCTGAAGGATCTTTTAACTTTATCCTAAAATTGATGACACTACTCGGTTGTGTGGTTTCTGGATAAGAAAGAACATTTACCAGTTTTATGCTTTTGCGAATAAAAATTCTGTCATATATCGACCAGTTTAAATTTGAGAAGAGCATAAGAAAAAAAAAATCGCATAAAAATTGAGAGGCCATTGATTCTGAAATCCGAAGATATTTGGGAAAAGGGATCTAAATTGTTTTCCTAAATCTTTTGGAAATAAAGGGGGGTGAAATGTAGCTAATAACATCCTTTCCACAACTCAGCACAACATCTATTCTGTTTTTCCCTCGGCCGACAACGGCCTTTCCCTTTATCCCAGTGGGAGGAGATGGAAGATAAGGTTAAGAATTGATGACTTGCAAGACGGCCTCTCTTGTTTTTACCCATGATCTGTTATTTGTTCATGTTCCTAGACAATGTTTCTTTACGATAGCAATACGGAATTATTTCCATACCAAAAAAAAAAAAAAAAAAAAAAAAACTTTTTTTTTTTTTTTTTTTTTTAAGTATATGTTATGTTATCTTGTTCAGCCATGGCGAATTTTTAAAATAAAATTCAAAACACAAGATTACAGAAAGAAAAAAAACTCTGTTGGCAAATTTTATTCATGTTTCGGGGTGGTTTAGAAGTTAAGATTAATAAAAGCATTTTCATTTTTAAATTACCTTCATACTGAATATTCCCTATTTAATATATTATCTTCATGCATCGTTTCCTTACCCTTAATATTTATATATACATGCATCTCAGATGCTTACCTCTATCTCATACATGCATCTTATAACATACTATATGCTTACAAACATAAAGCCACTTTCAATACATAAAATAAGTATAACAACCTTTTTTTCAAAAAGTGAAAGTAATAGTGATTAATGCTGAATCTTCTATGACATATTCTAAATCCACAAAGCGACAATCGCTGCAACTATGATATCTACGTAGTTCTTGTAGACCACTATATGGAGTGTATAAAATTTTATCGATCTTACACAATGATGCGTATAATAAGTCAAATACATTTATCGCTTATGGGTGGTAATTATTGAACGTGGGTTTTCAATTATTTTATTCACTTTCTAAATTGTAGACAACTATGATATCTATGATCGTAGTTCTTGTAGACCACTATATGGAGTGTATAAAATTTTATCGATCTTACACAATGATGCGTATAATAAGTCAAATACATTTATCGCTTATGGGTGGTAATTATTGAACGTGGATTTTCAACTATTTTATTCACTTTCTAAATTGTAGACAACTACGATATCTATGATCGTAGTTTTTGTAGACCACTATATGGAGTGTATAAAATTTTATCGATCTTACACAATGATGCGTATAATAAGTCAAATACATTTATCGCTTATGGGTGGTAATTATTGAACGTGGGTTTTCAACTATTTTATTCACTTTCTAAATTGTAGACAACTATGATATCTATGATCGTAGTTCTTGTAGACCACTATATGGAGTGTATAAAATTTTATCGATCTTACACAATGATGCGTATAATAAGTCAAATACATTTATCGCTTATGGGTGGTAATTATTGAACGTGGGTTTTCAACTATTTTATTCACTTTCTAAATTAGAGACAACTATGATATCTATTATCGTAGTTCTTGTAGACCACTATATGAAGTGTATAAAATTTTATCGATCTTACACAATGATGCGTATAATAAGTCAAATACATTTATCGCTTATGGGTGGTAATTATTGAACGTGGATTTTCAACTATTTTATTCACTTTCTAAATTGTAGACAACTACGATATCTATGATCGTAGTTTTTGTAGACCACTATATGGAGTGTATAAAATTTTATCGATCTTACACAATGATGCGTATAATAAGTCAAATACATTTATCGCTTATGGGTGGTAATTATTGAACGTGGGTTTTCAACTATTTTATTCACTTTCTAAATTGTAGACAACTATGATATCTATGATCGTAGTTCTTGTAGACCACTATATGGAGTGTATAAAATTTTATCGATCTTACACAATGATGCGTATAATAAGTCAAATACATTTATCGCTTATGGGTGGTAATTATTGAACGTGGGTTTTCAACTATTTTATTCACTTTCTAAATTGTAGACAACTATGATATCTATGATCGTAGTTTTTGTAGACCACTATATGGAGTGTATAAAATTTTATCGATCTTACACAATGATGCGTATAATAAGTCAAATACATTTATTGCTTATGGGTGGTAATTATTGAACGTGGGTTTTCAACTATTTTATTCACTTTCTAAATTGTAGACAACTATGATATCTATGATCGTAGTTCTTGTAGACCACTATATGGAGCGTATAAAATTTTATCGATCATACACAATGATGCGTATAATAAGTCAAATACATTTATCGCTTATGGGTGGTAATTATTGAACGTGGGTTTTCAACTATTTTATTCACTTTCTAAATTGTAGACAACTATGATATCTATGATCGTAGTTCTTGTAGACCACTATATGGAGTGTATAAAATTTTATCGATCTTACACAATGATGCGTATAATAAGTCAAATACATTTATCGCTTATGGGTGGTAATTATTGAACGTGGATTTTCAACTATTTTATTCACTTTCTAAATTGTAGACAACTACGATATCTATGATCGTAGTTTTTGTAGACCACTATATGGAGTGTATAAAATTTTATCGATCTTACACAATGATGCGTATAATAAGTCAAATACATTTATCGCTTATGGGTGGTAATTATTGAACGTGGGTTTTCAACTATTTTATTCACTTTCTAAATTGTAGACAACTATGATATCTATGATCGTAGTTCTTGTAGACCACTATATGGAGTGTATAAAATTTTATCGATCTTACACAATGATGCGTATAATAAGTCAAATACATTTATCGCTTATGGGTGGTAATTATTGAACGTGGATTTTCAACTATTTTATTCACTTTCTAAATTAGAGACAACTATGATATCTATTATCGTAGTTCTTGTAGACCACTATATGAAGTGTATAAAATTTTATCGATCTTACACAATGATGCGTATAATAAGTCAAATACATTTATCGCTTATGGGTGGTAATTATTGAACGTGGATTTTCAACTATTTTATTCACTTTCTAAATTGTAGACAACTACGATATCTATGATCGTAGTTTTTGTAGACCACTATATGGAGTGTATAAAATTTTATCGATCTTACACAATGATGCGTATAATAAGTCAAATACATTTATCGCTTATGGGTGGTAATTATTGAACGTGGGTTTTCAACTATTTTATTCACTTTCTAAATTGTAGACATCTCCATTCATCGTATCGTAAAGTGAAATCTTCTAGCTATATACTGATAACGTTCTTCTTTATTATTGTTTCTGCTCATTTTGTAGATTGTTGATTTTAATCCGTGCAAATTAAAGTTCCAATTAGTCTGGATTAATGAGAGTTTACCATAAGTAGTACATCAAATTTTATTGCAAGGAAAAGACATGAAAATACAACAAAAATTTTACTGCAATAAATGAATTAATAATAATTGATAAGAATTAAAATATACAGGGAATATATTAAGAAAAAAATTTGTCATAATAATAATAATAATAATAATAATAATAATAATAATAATAAAAGTAATAAAGATTTCATTATTTTATTTAGGTATACATTGCTAATATAAAGGAGGAAAAAATTTACTTTGGGGGAAACACCACTTTTAACATGAAATTTGTCTTAATAATAATAATAGTAATAATAAAATAATAATAATAATAATAATAATAATAATAAATAATAATAATAATTACGATGATGACAATAATAAGAATTCATAATTGTTATTTAGATATACATTGCTAAATAAAGGAGAAAAACATTTACTTTGGGAGGGGGGGGGGGGGGATAATTCATTTCATAAAAATTAGAATATTCTGGTATCTCAGATTGAAGCACGTATAGAAAATCATTTAAAAGTTATTTTTTCAAAATGCAATTTTTGGAAGGTACTCATAAAATATTTTGAGCCAGAAATGCTCTTCAGATAATTTTGTATTAATAAACTTTCACTTTATTGCGGGAAAACTTCTTGAAGCCCTTGTGGTGAGAGCTCTTTCAATAAAAATTGGAAAGTAAATATAATTAAAAAAATAAAGTATTTATATTAGAAGCGTTATTTTAACAGCTTGCTTTTTCAGCATATATTTGAAGATGTTTTTGGAACTTTTTTTACGTGTCTTAACTTGAGTGATGAATGGAAATTGATTGCTCTTGAAAAGTTAACAAAAGCATAATAAGTAACGAATAAAAATTGCATAAAAACAACTTGAAGAAAGCTTTTATGAAAATGAATTAAAGTGACTTTAAAATAAAATACAAGGAAAAAATGTAAGCATTTAAAGAAATTATAACTTTTTTCAGTACAATATAGGTAATTACATTTGAATAAATGAAATCGTTGACCTTCTAAAAAAGTAGTTAATTGAAATACGATCTAGTTTCACTGCTAGTTTTAATAGTTTTAGTAGTTAGAGTTAATTTAGACCTTTAATATTTTAGAGTATAATTTAGACTTGAAAATTACTAGCTACTCTTTATTTAAGTTTTATTTTGATTTATTTATTTTTTTAATTTCATTTATTCATTTTTATTTTTATTTATTTATTTATTTATTTATTTATTTTGCCGTTTTAACATATCATAATTAATTGCAATCATTAGTACACTTTTAATAAAAAAAATGTGCTGATCAGGAACTCAAACTTGTTATTTAATTTGTTATTGTTATTCTTATGATAAAAATAAATTGTTTTTTTCATGAACAATTTTTCATGATTAAATTGTACCGCAAATAGTTAAGAATGTAGCGAAAATTGAAAGCTTTTGAAGAAAGCTTTTGTGTAAAGGAATCAAATATTTAAATGAAATCAAATATAGCAGAAAAAAAATCCAAGTTAACGATCTCAATTAACTTAAAAATGCTACATTTTCTTTCATTGCAATATAGGTTTCTATAAATCCAACCAACAGTAAAAGAAAATAATTTAGCTCCAGCTAGAAAAGCTCGGAATACTTTACAGAAAACGGTAAGCAAAAGAGAATACCTGATCTTTATCTGGGGTCAAAAATCGCCGATTGGCGTCTTGTTATCGCCCCCCCCCCCCCCTCCTAAAGTGGTTATTTACTTGTTTTTGTTTCTGCTTTCGACCTTTCTTTCAAGAGAACTTTAAAGGGGTTGTTTTCGTTTTAGAGAAAGTAAAGAAATGTCTGGTCAAAACGGTAACATACTTTTAACTACCCTGTAATTAAGAGGTTGAAACGGATATAGTTTCTGTAAAGTGTTGTTCAGTTTAATTCTGTATAGAAACTTGTTTTGACTATAATGCATTGCATTTGTTTTTTAAAGAAAAGCTCAAGTCTCTGATGGTAATAATTAACTTACGGAATTTTAAACGGCGTATCAATAGCATAAAGTACAGTAAAAGAGAGCTGGGCAGTTTATTTCGTTATATGCTTGTTTTGACTAAAATATATTGCATTTGCTTTTTTTTTAAAAAAAAAAAGGCTCTCGTCTTTGAAGGTAATAATTAAGTTACAGAATTTTAAACATCATATTTGTAGCATAAAGTACAGGAAAAGAGTTTATTTCGTTATAGAAACTTGTTTATTTGCTCTGATTAAAAGAAATTTTTGCTTTTTTGATTAAAGGAAAAAAAACTGTTGTCATTAAAGGTATTAATAAAGTCTCAGAATTTTAAATAGCGTATAGTATCAAGTACAGTAAAAGTATCATAGGCCATTGTCGCAATAATTCTATAGATTTTTGAAAAAATTAGATCCAATGGATTAGACATTTAATCCATTTTTAAACTATTTCCAAACCATTTTGTATACTACTCTATACAGAAAATCACCAAAGAAATGTGACAAAGTTATAAATATTGCATGATATAATCTAGCATTAAGGGGCTACTTCACTCAGACGAAAACACCCGCTCGCTAATGTTAATCCCCTGGAGGAAATTTTTGAAGATATCTCGTTCGCATTTTAATATTTTTAAATGATTTTTTTTTTTTTTTGCATTGGATAGCTGAGGTCAATCTCTATGAACGCTCTTTTCTAATTTTCCGATTTTGATTACAAGTTTTTTTTTATTAAGATACTTTCACTTTCGGAACCGGTTTTGAAAGTGAAAGTATCCTCAATAATAAAAAAAAAGTGGCAAAGACGTAACGCCTCCAGTTTCAAAACAGGAGATCCAATAGATCAATTATGACACAATTATTCAAATTGGTAAAAAAAGTCATATGAGATGTAATCTTCCCAACTGGGAGAAAAAGTCCAGGCCAGGATTCGAACCCGCGATCCCTTGGCTGAAACTGCCAATTCTCTACCAATTGAGCAATCGATTGCTCAAGGGCAGATTACATCTCATAGGAGATCCCATGTTCGAATCTAGCCGATTACATCATTGTGTCGTAAATTCATAAAAATTTTCTTTATTTTATTTTATTTTATTTTATTTTATTTTATTTATTGTATGTCCTAGACAATTTCATAAGGATTCAAAAAGTCTAGTGAAGTTACTTCAGATTTTTTTTTCTTTCGAGTAACTTTCAATAATAACTTTTATAAAACAATATTTTAAATTATGATGAATCAAAATTATCTTTCAATAAATATTTAAAAGATATATTTACTTTATATAACTTTGCAAAAGGCTACTTTTTCCTCATTATTTTATAATGAGCAAAACATTCTTCTATAATGGGTGGAATCGTCGGTTTTCAGTACCCATGTATACCATATAATCAACGAAATTTATCATATCATCACATTCCTTGTTCAATCGTCGAAAGAAAATTAACAATAGGCAAATTTATATAAAAGTCGCTATGCAATGCCTTTAATTTTTTAGAAACTCTCAAAATAAAAAGTACATTTCTGAAATTGCAGTAGAATTAAGTTACTGCAATTACTTGCCGGTGACCTTTTTGTGCTAGATGCGCATAGTTTTTGTAGTTATAAAAGGGTAGCCATTTCAATCCATTATTGTATTTGTTTTTTCGGTCTGCCGCAAGATTGTTATTTTCTCCAAATAATGGGAAAATGGCAGTTCAAAAATATATTTGGATAATCAGCTTGAAAACTTACCTTTTCGGCAAAATAACGATGTTTGTTTTTATGGCTGCGTCCACTGTTAAAATATTTAATGCTTAGAAATTATCCTCATTCTTTTACTTGAGAATGTAAAAAAAAAAAAGAAAAATGGAGGAAATTTCATGTATCATACAATAACAATGGTGTGTTTTATTATTAAAAAAAAAAACAAAAAAAAAAAAAAAACAACGAAAGTGAAACTTGAAATAATGAGAAAAGAAATCATATTTATTTATTTTAATAAAGTAAATAATGTCATCATTAGGCTTTATGTTTTCAGCATTGTTCTGTCTTTATTATTATTATTATTATTATTATTATTACTATAAGGTTTGTTTTGTTTTAAATTTAAGATGCATCATGCCGTATTCTAAAACAACAACTTTGTGTTGTAGTTGAAATAAACACTAAAAATCAAGACCTCACTTAGAGATTTTGGCTGCCTATTGCACTGCCTAGTTTTTATTCCACAAAAAAAAAAAAAAAAAAAAAAAAAAAAAAAAAATTGTTGATTTTACAGTATAATGCTACATTCTGTGCAAAAAGTACCCGGAATTTAGCATTTAAAAGACACGCATAAAGATATCACACAATTTTTATTTTTTGTAAGTCAGCACCGATGTACCGAGTTACAACGCTGAGTTTGAGCGCAACTGAGCTCACTTAATGGGTTGAGAGACACAGTTTTTTTTTTTTTTTTAGTCATACTTTTGCGTGTTCTGCTATTTTTTGACTATGGCAAAATTACTTGAACAAAGAGTTGGCTTTAAATTTTGTGTTTCAAAAGAAATTTCGTGTGCCGAACATCATGAAAATCTCCGAAAATTTGTGTGGATAACGCACCCACGATAATGCACCACCGCACAAATCTGTCATTCTGCAAAAGTTTTGAGGCAAAAACGCAACGAATGTCAACGATCAACCATCGTACTCGCCTGATATGGCTCCGTGTGACTTTTTCCTGCTCTCGAAGCTAAAATTAGTACCACGAGCAAAGCTTTTTGAGTAAATTAAATTCATAAAAGAAAAATCGCTGAAGGAGCTAAGACTATATTCAATCATCCTATGAGAAATGTATGGATAATTAGAATAGGTCTGGCATAGCTGTATTGGACTCGATTGGGTATACCTTGAAAGCAAAAGAAAAATTTGATGAATATTTTTTTGTCTTTTCTTTCTTTTTTTCTTTCTTTTTTTTTTTTTTTTTTTTTTTTTTTGTATTTTATTTAACAATGCCGGGTACTTTTTACGCAGAATGGACTTTGTTAATTTTTGGCAGACAGGGTATTAAAACCCTGTTTTTCTTAACTGTAAGAATAGAATAACTATGTAGATTATAGGGTAATAAGAAACTCCCAAAACACTAAAAAAGTTGGTGTATTTCCAGCACATTGTTTTTTTTTTTTTTTTTTTTTTTTTTTTTTCTTTTTGTACTAAACAATTTATGGCAGGACAGAATAACCGATTGTTAACAAAGTTTCATGACATCCCTAAAATAGTAAATATTAATTCTAATATAAATTTTAAAAACATGGTTTTTGCTGTTTACCAAAATGTAAAAAATATATGTTAATAAACCAAGAAAAGGTGAAATATTTGTGACATAAATAGGTAACATCAACAATATTCACCGATTTCAATTTGAAGGTTTATAGAAACAAACTGAGTGGGCTCTAACGTTATTGCATAATTTTAATACGCGTTCGCGTCACATTTTCAGATAAACTTGGAAGTCAACTTGCTTTAGAATGGAAAAAGCTTTAAAAGAAAAGTACAGTCGAATCTCATTAACATGAACCTCAAGGGGAATTAAAATTCTGTTCATATTGACAGTAAATTCGTGCTATAACTAAATCTTTGTATTCATTTTGACAGCGAACGTGAAAGCAATTCATGTTAAAAATAATTCATATTATGTGTGTCCACGTTAACGAGATTAGAGTTCTGCATCAGGCGAGGTAACCAGATTTTATCAGAATCCGACTCGACCCGCAGCCCCACCAGTGGCTGAGAGGTTGTGCTCTCGAAGCTGGTAGACGGGAGGTGCTGGGTTCGATCCCAATCGCGCCCGTCGGCCTAATCGTTCGGAGTTTTCGTGGTTTTCTTCGAGCCGTGGATTTTTCCATGCGTAAATACGGGTTAGGTTCCCTTAGAAAGACCCCCACGAAGGGCACTCCCCCCGGGCCTATATCCCTAGTGTAGATAATTGGCCGTCAATAATCAACCCAACCCAACCCAACCCGACTCGACCCGCAGTTCGGTCCAGGTCGAGTGACACTTAATTTTTTTTTTCCGTTGTGGTTCAAATACCGCGGGTCTGGTAAAGTTTAATTGTTTTGGGTTCAGATCGGTTTCGGGTTAGGTTTTGACCCTTCCGAGGTCGGTGTTGACCCGATTTTTCAAAAGTCCTGAATATTTTTCTCAAATGAAATAAACTATGTATTTGAATATTAAAAAGTGTATACGTGTTCGTTTTTATACAAAAAAGATAACATTAATATTAGAAATATAATTGTAGACTATTTTTCTATAATTTATTAAAATATGGATTATTTTTCTTTCACTTTAGGTTCGTGTCGAGTTCGGGTTTGAATATTTTGGGTTCGGGTCGGGTTTCAGTTGAACGAATTTTTTTTCCCCGTTTTGAGCCAGGTTTCCGTTGACTTAAAGTAGAAATTTTGGGTTCGAGTCGCGTACAACCCGACACGAGCAGGACTCTTCACGAGATTCGAGGATTCGACTGAATATGAGAAAGGGCATTAGATAAATTAATTGATATATTTGTTGCATAAAAGTAAGCATGTTGACACTTTTAGATGTTTCAGAGTAAATTATTTTTATAAATCATGAAAATATAACATGAATACATTGAACGACATTATGGAAAGTTTTAAGACACAAGCCAAATGAAGCCTCTGTAGTAATCAGACCCCGCTAATAATAACAAATCATAGACACTCACAAGAGAACCACTTTTGGTGCAGCTCGCACCTAGCATTGAGACCTGGTGCATTTTAAAGCCCTGTATTAAGAAGTTTGAGAATCGATAAAAAAATTTCTGTTAAAATCATATCTTTTGATTTTACAGCAGCATATAACTTTTGCAATTTTCGAGACTACTTATCGGACTATTAACATAGTTTTTTTTTTTTTTTTTTTTTTTTTTTTTTTTTTTTTTTAACCAGTTAAAAATACAAATTAGCAAATAATAAGTATAAAATATTTAAAAAAAAGTTTAAAAATTCCTTCAAGAACCTACAAATTTGATTTTGAAAAAATACAACATTATAATTGTATTTTTGGCGGCGCGAAATTGGCTTTATTTGTTACCGTAGAATTTTTCTCGCCAACCCTATAGACAAATGTCATAGTCGTCTGATGTGTGTGAGTTGTACAGTGGTGGCCAAAAGTTTGGACATTTTTTTGAAAATTTCATATTTTTCAACTTTGTGTGCTTGTAGAATATATTAATTTTCACTTAAATACAAACGTTTATCTATCAAATTGAAGGTAATTTAATGTAGAATTTAATAATAAAAACAGTATTACAATATCTGTATTACAAAAAAAGTTATGCTCATTTTAGTAGAACAAACAAATACAAATCGTTTTGAATAAGGACGTGTTTTGTAATAAAGGCGTACTAGCCAATCACAAACACTGTTCTGAGGACCAATCAAATGTCTGTAACTATAGTTTAGGTTATTTGGATGGTAAAAGAGTTATTGTTGTGGAAATATTTTGCGGAATGGTTGGTTGGTTGTATAGGGTTTTATGGCGCAAGGTCCCATTGGGGACAAGCTGCGCCAAATTTTGCGGAATGATGCATACTAGTACAATTAAATAGAGTATTGCTGTTTTTGAATATCTAAAGTCCTTTTTTTTAACTAAACTAATTTTAAACAATGTCATCAACAAGAAGAACTAATTGGACATCTACAAAAAGAAGCCGAATTGTCATATCGAGAGAAAATGGCCTCTCTTATGCTGAAATTGCAAGACAAGTTGGTGGTTCAGTGACTTGTTCTGGTGTGCGAAAGTTCTGTTTACGTTATGAAAAAACGAAATCAGTGAAAAATAATGTCAAATCAGGCCGAAAAAAATGCACAAGTGCTAGTGCCGATAGAAAAATATTAAACGGCTATGCCTTCAAGATAGAAAAATTTCATCAGATGCCATTAGATGTGAAATGAATGCAGCGGGTATTGCAGTAAGTTCAAGAACAATAAGAAGAAGGTTATCAGGATTTGGACTACAAGCTAGAATTCCAAGGAAAAAACCGTATTTAAATCAAAAGTAACGCGAAAAACAAGTTAAGTGGGCAAAAGAACACATTAAATGGTCAGAAAATCAATGGAAGCAAGTAATCTGGAGCGATGAGAGTAAAATATCGCTCTTTGGTAGTTGTTGTGAAACGACTCGTTTCTGTGTTATTTGTAATAGCATCCAGAAGATGGCAGCACCATAATAACTTTACAACGTATTCTGCCATAATAGATCTTTTGATTAATATTTCTTATTTCTTTATATATTTTGAATAACTTTTTATATTTGTGTAATTTATATTATTAAGGTTCCTTATTTTTTGTTTTCTGTGTAGATTTAATAATGATTCACATTCTGTCAGACCTATTTCATGATATTTTGATATTTCCGTGATTATTTAATATGTGTTACTTTGATTGCTGCTCAGTAGAGGGCGTAACAAGTCCATAAAAATGTATATGGATGTACAGGTATTTTTTGTGTTCTCAGCGGTTTTTTCAGTTAGAATTTTGTTCTGTGAAATTGTAGAAGAAATGTAAAATATGAAAGTAAATAGAAGGGGCGAAGTATGTTGTGTAAGTCCCTTTGGTAATGTAATCCAGCCGTTTTTTCGTGGTTAATAGAAATAGTTTGTGAATGTGACTTCTTGGTGATCATTTATTTTGAGTGTCATTTAATTCTCATTAAAGAACAATGCAGGCTACCTCACGTAAGTACATTTTTCTTGTCTCTGGTTAATTCTTTTATGAGCAGGTGAGAGAAGTGTGTGTTAATGGATTATTTAAAGTGAAATTTTCAGTATTAAAATAGAGAGTTGTCCCGTTTTCCCTTAATATTAAAACTGGTAGTTTTATTTAGTTTAAAGCAAATGTTTTCAGACAGCAGTGGTTTACTTTTGGTTTTGATTTCTAGCTGTTCTTGTAACATTTAGTGGCGCCCGAACAGGGACTGGGTTGTTCTATGTCTCTCTATGGATTTTTAAGGTAGCATATTTATTGAAACTTGTGATTAAAATTATTTTAAGTGTGTGATATCTTTTATACAAGATTTTTTGGATATTATTATTTTTGGTATTATTGTAATGGATGCTCTCAAACTTAAAAGAACCGGCGTGCGTTCTTCTTTCACACGTACTGCAAATGTTCTGAAAACAGAACTTGTGAAGGAAGATAGTGACATGAGTTTAGTTAAGGATAAATATACAAAATTACAAAACATACAAGCAGAATTAAATGACCTAGATACTAGAATTTTAGATTTGCTAACCGAAGATGGGTCAGCTACGGAACAAATTGTTTCCACTGAAATTGAAAATAGGGAAGCATATTCAGACGACTTCATTACTCTGACTCGTCAGTTTAATGAAAAATTTAAAATCCCGGATGGAATTCAGATAGACGCGAGGTCAGACGATGGGTTCAGCGTTACGGGTAATAATAAGATGAAGTCTTATAAGCTTCCGAAAATCGAATTAAAGAAATTCGACGGAGAATTAATTAATTGGCTACCGTTCTGGTCCCAGTTTCAAAAAATTCACGAGGACCCAGATTTACATGACAGTGATAAATTTTCTTATTTAGTTCAAAGTATGAAACAGGGGTCACGTGCTAAGGAATTTATTGACAGTTACCCGGTTACTTCGGATAATTATAAAAATGCAGTTATAGCGCTGACAGAGCGCTTTGGGAAGCCTGAGTTACTGATTGAGGTTTATGTAAGGGAATTGATTAAATTAATTATTTCTAATGTAAAAGCAGATAATAGAAATAAATTACCCCTTGATAAACTTTATGATAAAATTGAAGCTCAGTTAAGGGCTTTAGAATCATTGGGTCTAAAATCGAGTGAAAACACATCTTGGTTGTATCCGATGGTGGAATCGAGTCTTACCGAAGACGTTCTGAAAGCGTGGCAGAGAAGTTCGTTTTTTAATCAACCCGAAGGAACAGATCTTTCTCGCCTTACTAATTTGATGAAATTCTTAAAAGCTGAAGTTGAAGGTGAAGAGAGATTAAAACTGGCGCGCAGCGGTTTTGAAAATAACAATCGTCGAGAAGGATATTATGATAAAGTAAGAAGTGAGGTAAGGGATAAATTCAAAAAACCTAATATTCCTACTGCATCAAACTTCCTTACAATTAAAGAGCGTTCGTGCATTTTTTGTGATAAAAATCATGATAGTAAAAATTGTTACGAAGCCCGTTTATTAACTTTAGAGGAAAAAATCGCTAAAGTTAAAGAAAAAAGGTGTTGTCTAAAGTGTTTGGAACCTAATCATGTCGCCAAATTCTGTAGACAATTTATACGTTGTTATTCTTGTGGTAAACCTCATTTGATATCACTTTGCCCAGAAATGCATAAAAAAGGGGATCCGACAAAAGATAAGGCGGTAACAGAACATATACAAATGACCACTGCCAGACAAACTTGCACCGCAGAAGTAGCATTAATGACTTTGCAGATAAAAGTCGCGGGTGCGAATAAAGTGAAAAATGTCAGAGTACTTCTAGATTGCGGTTCGCAAAAGTCATATATTTTAGAGTCTTTGGCAGTCGAGTTGGGTTTACCAATTATTTCTAAAGAAAGCATAGCTCATACTTTATTCGGGGGTGCTAGAACTGCTTCGAAATTGCATAACAAATATCGAGTAAAATTATGTTCACTAAATCAACCAAAGTATCCAGATTTAGAGTTTGATTTTTTGGACCAAGACGTAATCTGCGGTGACATCCCGCGTTTACCTAGAGGACCAATATTAAGAGAATTGAAACGTAATAAAATTTGGTTATCTGATATGGGTGTAGATCATCCTAAAATTGAGATACTTATAGGTAGCGATATATATGGGAAAATTCTCACGGGTCTAGTTAAGCAATTAAAAGGAGGATTGACCGCAGTTTGTACAAAGTTGGGTTGGGCTGTTTGCGGTGCATTGGATGATTTTTCGCCTCCTAAAGAGCAAAGGACTACAAATTTGTGTACGAATTTGGCTATCAGAGATTTCAAAATTTCCGATCTTTGGGAGTTAGAAACAATCGGAATATTAGATACGCAACAAAATTTTACTAAGGCTGCGGAAGAAGAAATGGCCCGGGAACAATTCTTAGATTCTCTTACTCGAAACGAAGAGGGTCGTTACTGTGTAGGTTTACCATGGTTGGGAACCAATGTAGAATTACCATCAAATCGTCATGTGGCCGAGAGGAGGCTTTTCAGTGTTTCCCGAAAACTTAAATCTTTAAATAAATTTGATGAATATAATAGGGTTTTTGACGAGTGGATGGCAGAGGGTATCATTGAAGTAGTACCCGATGCAGAGCTAGAGAGGAAAGGACATTATCTTCCCCATCACCCAGTGTTTAAACCAGATAGTGCCACAACTAAGATAAGACCTGTTTTCGATGCGTCGTGCAAAGTAGGCAGAGCTCCCTCTCTCAATGACTGTTTATTTAAAGGACCAAATTTAATTGAAGAAATTCCTTCGATTTTGTTAAGATTTAGGGAAAAATGCATCGGGGTAACTTCCGATGTTAGACGTGCATTTTTACAAATAGAATTAAGAAAAGAAGATAGAGATTTTTTGAGATTTTTATGGTGGGAGAGGGATAATGTTATAAAAGTGTTCCGTCATAGTAGGGTAGTCTTTGGAGTTACCTCCAGCCCATTTTTATTAGGAGCGGTTATAAGATACCATTTGTCACAGGTGCCACCAGAAAAGATGTTTTTGGCTCAGAAAATAGATAAATCTTTGTACATAGATAATTGCGTAACATCCCTTGATAATCGGCAAGAACTCGAAGAGTTTATAAAATATTCTACTGAGGTTCTTGCCGAAGCGAAGATGGAGTTACGCATGTGGACCTGTAATTCAGTAGGGACAGATATCGGTGCAATGTCACATGTTTTGGATACAGAATCCGTAGAGGATCCGGTATCAGTTTTAGGAATTATGTGGGACAGAAACGAAGATAACCTGCATATTAGTATTAAGAGTTCATCGATTTCAGAAAAATTGTCAAAAAGAGAGGTTTTGTCCCTAACACAGACTATATTTGACCCATTGGGTTTCCTGACGCCTGTTTTGTTGACTGCAAAGTTATTGCTTCAGGAAATTTGGACTATAAAAGTTGATTGGGATACCCCATTACCTGAAGAAATTAAAGCTAAATTTTTAAAGTGGTATAATAATTTGGGAATCCTTACGGATTTAAAATTGCCTCGGCGCATAGGGTTTGGAGATAGAAGCTCCTGGTCACTCCATGTTTTTTGTGACGCAAGTCAACACGCCTATGCAACCGTTATTTTTTTGAGATGTGAACACAACGGGGAAATAGTCGTAAGTTTAGTTATGGCTAAATCGAGAGTCGCACCATTAAAAAAGGTTACAATTCCAAGACTCGAACTTATGGCGTGTGTTTTAGGGGTGCGTCTTTCTAAATATGTTACCGAAGCTCTTTCGCTACAGGACTGCCCAAAATATTTTTGGACCGATTCCACCACCGCGATATCGTGGATTAAAAGAAACGATAGTTGGGGGACTTTCGTGGGCAATCGGGTGAAGGAAATTTGTGCTGTCACAGAAGTAAATCAGTGGTCTTACGTTCCGAGCCAACTAAATCCGGCAGATTTGCCTTCTCGCGGTTGCTCCCCTCTTCGGTTTATGGAAAACAAATGGTGGTATGGGCCTAGTTGGCTAAAAGAGCATAGAGACAACTGGCCAAAGCTAGAAATAGAGCCAGATGAGACTTTAGTTTTTTCTGAACGTAAGAAAGGAGTAAACGTAAACGTAAATTTAAATATTATAAAGGATCCTAAAGAAATTAAATGGTATGAGAGAGTCTCTAAATTTTCAAAGATGATAAGGGTTTTAAGTTGGGTAAAAAGGTTTAGCAGTAATTGTTTAAAACGTAACGTTAATAAAGAACCCTTTCTATCTGCTTATGAAATTCAGGAATCTAAGAACACACTTCTTTCACTTGTTCAGACGGAGAGTTTCTCAGAGACTGGAGACTCAGTTCATGGTCTTCTGACTGAGAGAGATCAGAGGGGCCTACTAAGGGTAAAGACTAAAATTATAGAACGTGATGATCATTATGCTTTTAGATATCCTATTTTGCTACCGTCCAAACATTACATTGTTCACTGTTTAATAAGAGATTATCACTTGAAAAATTCCCATGCTGGTATTCAGACTCTTATGGTCATATTACGTGAAGAGTTTTGGATCATAGCTGCTAGACGCACTATTAGATCAGTAATAAAGAAGTGCGTACCCTGTCAGAGATTTACAGTAAAGCCGCTAACTACTGCACCCATCCAATTGCCATTGGACAGAGTTCGTGATGCCTTTAGTTTTGAAATAACAGGAATCGATTTATGTGGCCCTCTGATTCTCAAAAATAAAGTAAAAGCGTGGGTAGTTCTCTTCACTTGTGCCGTGTACCGATGTGTACACTTAGAACTTGTCACTTCTATAAGCACCGAGTACTTCATTCAAGCTCTTCGACGATTCATTGCACGGAGAGGCCGTCCTTCTATAATATACACGGACAATGGCACTAATTTTGTAGGAACGTCCACAGCATTGAAGAAAATTGATTGGGAAAAGGTAGTTTCTCATGAAACATTGAATCCCATACAGTGGAAATTCATTCCGCCAACAGCTGCATGGTGGGGCGGATGGTGGGAGCGACTAATCCGCACCACCAAAAATCTGCTGGTCAGAGTACTAGGTCAAGCATCAGTAAATTATGAGGAATTGCTCACGATTATTTGTGACGTCGAAGACGTTATTAATTGTAGACCACTCACCTACGTTTCTAACGATACGGAAGATCTTGTACCATTGACTCCGTCGATGTTTTTACGCGATCTTAGAACATCAGGTGTAGTGGATTTGGACTTCGTCGATAACAACAAACTGCTTGTTCGACAACATCGATGTCAAGAACTTCGCGAACAATTTAGAATGAGGTTTCGCCAAGAATATCTTGGTCAATTGGCACAAAAACATGGTCAAAAGGACTGTGATATCAAGGAAGGTGACATTGTGCTTATAGGTTCAGAGAACACCAAACGTATCAATTGGCCAATCGCTCGGGTACAGGAACTGTGTATGGGTCGAGACGGACGTGTAAGAGTTGTCAAAGTTAAGACAAAAAATGGCACATTAGTTCGACCTGTGCGCAAGCTTTATCCTTTAGAAGTGTGCTCCTGTACCAGAGATACAAAATTTAGTTTATGATTTGACTCTCACCAAATCAAAAAGGTGGGAGTGTTGTGAAACGACTCGTTTCTGTGTTATTTGTAATAGCATCCAGAAGATGGCAGCACCATAATAACTTTACAACGTATTCTGCCATAATAGATCTTTTGATTAATATTTCTTATTTCTTTATATATTTTGAATAACTTTTTATATTTGTGTAATTTATATTATTAAGGTTCCTTATTTTTTGTTTTCTGTGTAGATTTAATAATGATTCACATTCTGTCAGACCTATTTCATGATATTTTGATATTTCCGTGATTATTTAATATGTGTTACTTTGATTGCTGCTCAGTAGAGGGCGTAACAAGTCCATAAAAATGTATATGGATGTACAGGTATTTTTTGTGTTCTCAGCGGTTTTTTCAGTTAGAATTTTGTTCTGTGAAATTGTAGAAGAAATGTAAAATATGAAAGTAAATAGAAGGGGCGAAGTATGTTGTGTAAGTCCCTTTGGTAATGTAATCCAGCCGTTTTTTCGTGGTTAATAGAAATAGTTTGTGAATGTGACTTCTTGGTGATCATTTATTTTGAGTGTCATTTAATTCTCATTAAAGAACAATGCAGGCTACCTCACGTAAGTACATTTTTCTTGTCTCTGGTTAATTCTTTTATGAGCAGGTGAGAGAAGTGTGTGTTAATGGATTATTTAAAGTGAAATTTTCAGTATTAAAATAGAGAGTTGTCCCGTTTTCCCTTAATATTAAAACTGGTAGTTTTATTTAGTTTAAAGCAAATGTTTTCAGACAGCAGTGGTTTACTTTTGGTTTTGATTTCTAGCTGTTCTTGTAACAGTAGTGATGGTTAGAAAATACGTGAGACGTAGAGTAGGAGAAGCACTTCATCCTGATTGCATTGAAACAACTACAAAAAAACCAACAAATGTCATGATTTGGGCATGCATGTCTGCAGATGGTGTGGGCCGAATTCAAGTGATTGATGGCATCCTGAATGCCAAAAAATACATCGAAACTGTCCTGGAACCAAAATTGATACCTTCCATCAGGGATCTCTTCCCCAACAACGCACCATTTATTTTTCAGCTGGATTCAGCTCCATGCCACACAGCAAAAGTATGCAAAACATGGTTTCAAAATAAAGGCATAGATATATTACAATGGCCAGGACTTTTGGCCATCACTGTAGTTTCGATTCGTAGCATCATATTTGGCTACTTACGCTTTTGGCGTAACATTAACAATTAAAAATCCAATAACAAAAAGTTAAAAGTATAAAAAATATATAAATATTATCATTTTAACGGAGAAATTTTATCAGTTCTCTAAATTTCATGTATAGGGCTACAAAATGCTAGGTGCGAGCTGCACCAAAAGTGGTTCCCTTGTCAGACGAAATATATGAAATTCACAAAGTTAAATATTTGATGAAATATACGAGTTATAGTTTGAGACACTGTCTTCATAACCCGAAAGTGAAAATAAAGATCCGAGATTAACACATGAAACTTCCATTTTTATTGAAACTACGGGATTTAACCGGGGATTTCCAAATTACAAAATATTGGTAAAAAACATTTTTTCTTTTTATTAAAAACTCTAATATATTTCTTACATTATGTTTTTTAGATAGCCAACTAGCAACACCAAAACGCATTTTTATATGAAAAATATCAATAATGTATTCAAATAAAGTTTTGAAATGTATTAAAAACCATACTTTATTAGCTACATTCCAAGAGAAGAAGCCGAATAACTAAGATTTTGCTAATTAAAACAGCCTTTTTTATTCTGATAATTTCAGTGGTTTAAGCACGTTGTTCGATTCTGTTAAATTTGTGTTTTATTTGACTATTTTATTTATTTGTTGATGAAGTATTAATTTCGTTGTGGAATATTTTCAAATGCTGAACTATTTATATATTGTTTTAAGTGCAAACAGGTTAATCGTTTTTGTAATCCGGCTGCACGCGATAGAGATAGATTTTTTTTTTTTTAAATCATGCTTCAAAATTATTTTAAAAACCATAACAAATCAGCAAATTGATATACAGATTTCAAAGCATTGCATTTGAAAGAATATTTTTTCCCCTATTCGACGATATAAAAACTAAAATTGTGCCAATTTCAAATTATTGCAGTAAAATCGAAATTTATGGTTAGGTATTGCCACCGTCAATATGACATCAGCGTTACCGACGGACATGTTTTTGCTTTATAATATACATGGAAGAAAATTAAGTTATGCCAAACAAAAATGGTATTGTATAGTACTCAGAGCTAAGATACTTAGTAGGGAGCAGATTCCATTGTTATTTGGTTGAAAAGTTAGCTCGGATTTGGCACTTTAGAGGCAGTCTGTTTTGACGTAATCGCTTTCTTGGCAACTTCGATTTCATTCTCGTGCGGGAATACGGAAATTCCAAACCGGTTTTGGCGAGAGAAAAACCGGTTTGGCGCACTAAATTAGGTGGTAATGACGTTTGGTATTGGTTAGGGCTCCTATAATACCTTATAGGAACCTTATAGGTATATAGGAACCTTAGTATTGGTGGGGAGGGGATCTTAAGGCTCCTATAAGGGGAGCTGACGCATATCCATTCTGTTGCCCAAAATAACTGCCATATTGTGACCTAGCTCAGCATTAGGAAACCGCCTGAGCAGGTGTTCGCCGTCCTCGTTACTGTCACTCGCCGTCCACTAGTACGGTAAGCTAACCGGTTTTAGCTTGGTTTTTGGTCCGCTGGGTCATTAAATGGCGGTATGATTCAGCCTGTATTATAGGAGCTCTAGGTGATCTTGGAGCCCAGAAAAGGTTACCAATTTAGTGTCTAGTATATTAGAAGGTCTATGGTATAGTGCATATTTATCCATTTAAAATTTTCAATGCAAGTGGAATAGGGTTATCTCGTTGTACCACTCACGCCGAGAGACGAGAAAATATAACTGGATTATCGCTGACCAGTAGTTAATCACTAAACCGATAATTTTAGTGGTATACTTCCAATTGTTATAAAATGTATTTCAAATGCTGTTTCCATCATATTAAACGTGATTTATACCACTCAAGTTTCTTTTTCTTTTTTTTTTCCTGTAAAAGTTGCGAAATTTAAATTTTTATATCATTACTTTTTTAAAAACAACGTCAATTAGGAAATGGTGGTCATTAGGTAGCAATCTTGCATAATTTTTATTAGAAAATAAAAAACACACCTCGTCTGATTAATGAAAATACCTGAAACTGAAGTGTATATAAGAATTAGAATAAGTTTGTAGATATATTACAATGATTCGGGTTTTCAAGAAAGTAAAAAAAAAATAAAATAAAATAAATAAAGGAAGAAAGAAAGAAAGAAAGAATGAATGAATGAATGAGAGCTTATATATATATATATATATATATATATATATTTAATACAATTATTGCAAGTAGAATCCATCTTTCTTTATTTATACGTTTAAAAGTTTGGTGATGTTCTTACTCTCCTGATCACTATCTGAAACCTGCACAATTGATGATTACCCAAGCCTTAGGTACAACTAGTATCCCTTTTTGCCGCCCCTTGTAGTGTTTACTTATCCTGTCATTGAGTGTTTGTTCCCAGAAGTTGTAGTGCTTTTGTTGTTTTATCACATATGTTCGAGGCGGGGAGCACACAAAATAATGTTTGTTGCTAATAGGCGGTTTGTTAAAGTCGGTCTTTATGAGTTACTGGCCCTTTTAAAAAAAGAAGATAAGGAGCCCATAGAAAGAAAAAAAGTGATTTTTTACGGCTTGTTAGAGATAGAAAGTAATAATAAATCAAATACTTTCCATTGCCAAGAGTAGTAAAAGTTCTTGTGTAGAACTCTGCTTGCTGACAACAGTGGAAGTCTCTCGTAGTCAGTGAAATGCAAAATAATAATAATGAAAATATATTCATGAAGGCTCTTTTTCAAATTTTACAACGGCGTTCCACAAAAACAGAGCGTAAAACCATGAAAAAATAAATAAATTGTACAACAAAATATACCTCATACTTCCACAAAATATCTTCCCTTTGATGATATGCAGTTGTCCCATCGTTCACTTCCAGATGAAAGATACTAACACTATGAAATACCATATTATAATTTCAAAGGCTACACTTGAACGCAAGTGGAAGTTACTACATTGTTTCCTTTGGAGTTATTAAATTTTATTCCACGGAGCTTCTCCTTTAAGCCATGTAAAAAAATCGTGTACAGGCCAAACCATTTGTACTTGTAAGCATATTCCATTAAATTAATTGTTTCTGAAACTGTATTACGATATTTCCCGAAAGAAAACTCAATACAGATACTCGCATTCTTTCATCTATGTAGGTGAAATAATGTAGATCTTTTTAAAAAGAAAAAATGTACTTTGAATTTTTATAAAATATTTTTATTTATTTTATTTATTCATTCATTTTGTCTTTATCTATACACATAATTTTGTTTTTACACGATAATATCTTTAAAGATTTACGGACATTGAATACCATTATTTTTTAATTGTAATCTATGCCTTATTTAATCGTAAAAAGATTGGCTGAAGATAGTTATTAAAAAATAGTGGTGTTCAATGTCCTCAAACTTTAAAATTATGGTCGTTTAAAAACAGAATTAGGTGTAATTATTTCTTTATTTTTTTGTGAATTTACGAGGTTTTTCTTATGATTTTATGAGTTTGGCACATTCAGAGAAAATACGGTATTCAGCACCATTGTGCAATAGCAATGATCTACTAAGTTTAAATTTATACTTGTCAAAACTCTAAACTTTATCGGGAACAAAATACAACAATTCATCTTCATAATTATCTCCACAGATGCATCTAATAAATTTTGACAAATATCTTCCCTGGGAATTGATTGATTAGCGCAATTAATTCCTTATTATCGAAGAACTTCGTATTCATCCTGCTGTGTATTATGCGTAAAGGCAAATTACTTTTCCCATTAAAAGAAATGCTAATTTAAATCTTTAAGCTGCTAGGAATAATTATAGTGCTAGGAATCTTTATCCCAGGATATTTTCGTGATTCACTCACTGACTTCATATCAATATGATTTCCAGTAATATATATATTTTTTTAATCGAAATTAAAGAACTCGGTGTTCAGGATAATTATATTCAGGATAATTATAATCAGGGTAATTATAATTAAAGTCTCACGTTCAAAATGCTGTAAAAAAGAAACCACTGATCAGAATGACTTCAAATTTGAATTGAACACACTGGAAGAAGGGAGAAACGGTATGGCTTAATAAAAAAAAGTTCCAAAGTGTATCAATAGATGGCGCTGTAAGCGGCATAACGAAAGTAGATTTGACATTTTTAATCGAAATAGGATGAATTTGGCACGAGTTTCACAGTAAACCAACCATACATACAGTTCAATGTGCATGAGTGTTTCGGTTGTTTGAAGGAAAAAATGACTTCCAAACCAGTCAACAGTTGTGGTACTGACTGTTAGTGGAAAGCCCATCCACCACGGCTAGGTCGTGCCACATTGCATGGGAAAAATTGGTTTTCAATTGTCCTTGGACCAAAAACCGAATAAAAAGCACATAATGATTCGGTTTTTAATTGCGCATGGGTGTCTTTTAATTTGCATAGTATGCCGCTTACAGCGCCATCTACTGGTACACTTTGGAGCTTTTTTTTTTTTTCATATGCCATACCGTTTCCCCCTTTTTTCAGTATATTCAGTTCAAATTTGAAGTCACTCTGACCAATGGTTCCGTTTTTACGGCATTTTGAAACTGGGACTTTAATTATAATCACCCTGTACATATACTGTAATCAAATCCAAAGTGGCTACTTTCTGATACATTCACAAAGTTTTAATCTTTACGCATTAAATTAGCAGGTGTTCTTCTTCAGAAACTATGTAAAATCGAATAACGTTGTCTATTTTTTGATATAGGCAAGCAAACTCCCAGAGAATTCTGCCAAAGTAGGTATATTTGGAAGCGAATTTCCGGACACGAAAATCGAGAAAAGCCAACATGAGACAGCAATCGCTTATTACACAAGATGTTATGCATTTATTGAAGAATGAGAAAAGCTATTCAATTCCAAATCCCTTCGAAAGTAGTACCTACTAATTTCACGCATTTATGTTGAAAACTGAATGCATAAATGTGTCAGTTTATTTTTTTATTATTATTTTTTTTTTTTTTAGAGAATCACCTAGTTGCTCTTATTTATTTTTTAAGTTTCTCAACAATTCCGAAACTTTCTGGCATATTCATTAAGTCATTTTTATATGTAAAAACATCAATTTACTTATATTATTATTTGAGTGCTAAGCATCGAAGAACGTTTTCCATTTTTCAGTAAACGTTGTACATCATGATGTATAATTCATTCATTCATTGCACTCCGGTGACGATCTGCCAATGACTGTCGTGTCTGAAAAATTGACTTAAACACTTCAACTTTGATACTATTTTCTGGAAGATCTACCGCCTTTAAAGGAAAATAAAATACGTTATCGAATTTCTTGATAGTGAATTCAAAATTTATATCCTAATTTTATGCATTTACGGAGGAAATTTTTTTCTTAAATGAATATATATCAGGAAGTACTGAAGTTCAGTTTTCACAACAAGCCTTAAGATCAAGAGTCGAGATTAAACAACCATGAACTTTCAGCATACGTGAATGAAAACAAGAAAACACCTGTGTATGACAATAGGCAGAAAATTATTAACGCAGACACTTAGCAAAATAAGGATTTTTAGTTATTCTGATTATTCAAAATCAATTTTTTGTTAATATAAAATTTATCAACACCTTTATGGCATTTTAGCTCACTTTTTCTTAAAGTGGCATTAGTTGCTCTCTGCATTTCTTTCTCCAATTAATGGCAGTCTAATTTCACATCATGCTATTTGTTTCTAGTTTCTTGTCAATATGTCAAATGATATAAATTTTGATTAGCTATCTTATTAATAATCCCTATTGGTTGTCTAATAAAAATGCCCCGCTAATTCTTCCACAATCCAGTGACAGTTTATAAATATAAGTGAAGTGAAGTTCTTTTCGTAATTACAGTTTTGATTGCAGTTCATGCACGTTAGACTTTGCTATAAATAAATGTTTCATGTCTAAATTATGGAACTTTTAACGAAGTCATACATCTGTTCTTTAACTTGATAGCTTTCTCCATATCACTGTCCAATTCATCTTCATAATTACCTTTGAAAATAATCTCATGAATTTTGACAAATATCTTCGCAAGAATTGATTGATTAAACCCAATTAATGGTTTAGTCTAAAATAAACTAGCATCTACCCTGCTGTGAACGTGTACTCTGAATCTCTTTTCGCGAGCTTCCTATTCGAATCTTTGAGCTTAAGCTCATATCTACTGTAAGAAAATCCCAGCAACCCAATATCCGGCTTTCGGGTATTCCGAAACTTCACAATATATATTTTTTTTATTATTGAGGGAAAATCTACCAACACATTTTATATATAAATATTTTAAAAAACTGCGACATATAAAATACATATAAAAAAAACTGATACATTATAAAACAGATACATATAAAAAAAAAAAAAAAACTGCGACATATTTGCTTGAAACCTTTGAAGCATATTTTAGCATAGTCTTGTTCTCTTTCTCGTAAATTTGAATTGACAACTTTCTACCCATCTCATCTTCATAACTACCTTTAAAAATACCTCTCATAAATTCTGACAAATATCTTCCCAGGAATTGATTGATCAGTCCAATTAATTGTTTGATTTAGAATAACCGAGCATCGATCCTGCTGTGAGTGTGTACCAGGCAAATTGCCTTTTCCCGAACTTCCAACTCGATTCTTTGAACTTTGAGCTCCTTCCTATCTCCCACTCTGAAAATCCCTCAGCCTGGCTGGTCCCTGAGTTTCTCTCACAGAACTATCTTTGGGCTTTACTTGGCCCCTCGTATCAATCCTTTCATTAATATCCTCGTCTCCCCATCCTGAAATTCATCCCTTTGATTCCTAGGGACTCGATTTACTCCCTTGCTTCCTAGCGAAACAGATTCCATCTACCCCACTGGCTCACCCCTTTTCCTATATAGTGGTCAGCTGGTCTAGGGGAAACAATAGAAAATCCTGAGGCAGTTCTCCAAACTATTCGGAAATGACCACCCTGCTAGAATACAAAACGAACTTGATCATCATTATTATACTCAATCAATCTTTACAAGTCAGGCAAATTGAAGGGTGGGTATTGTTCGGCCCGAAAATTAGTCGTGGTTTTCTGACAAAAGATTCGGGGTAGCCAGCGGTTTTTGTTGACAAACAGGTGTGGGATGTATGGCAGGGAGATAAAATCATTGGTCATTTTCATTATTATCATCAGAGTTCAAAAGAAGTTGTAGATCAAAGTAGTCGTCCCAGTACTTCCCCCAGCATGTAAAACGACTGAAAAGACGCAAGAGACTTGTTCATTATCCAATGTTCAATGTCGGAATTTCCATCATTTTCACCTGTACTTTTTGAAAAAGAACAAGTTGGAAATTGTACGTTAAACGAGACATAGGAGGCGCGTTCGTTTTATAACTAGTTTCACAATGTAAAAAAATCATCCTTATTATTTCAGTGAAATGAATTATATCGTCTGCTATGAGCGAAATGAATATGCTTTTTCTTTTACTTATTACGTATGCCACGTTTACAAATGCGATTTTTTTTTCTACACCAAACAGCACTGTAAAATTGACCATGGAGATCTTGCTTTGCGAATGATTACGTCCATGGTTTAATATTTTTATGACTCATAATGAAAGAATCTCCTGTGTTTATTGACTCTAATGGGTTGAGATATTCGGCTGTTAACGTAATTTCCACTGAAGTTATCAGAGTTTATACACATTTTTTAATGTATAACTCATCTCTCAAACAAACAATTTTTTCAACGATCTTTCTAAAAATGTAACTTTTGTGCAATTTTATTCGAAAAAATAATTTTTAATAAAAATGGCCGCCTGGCATATGAAAAAAGAAGTGGTTTGCCCGTATTTGTTTTCCTCAGTCACATGACTTGAGCTTTTATTATATAGATTACGAGCGATAGGATTTAATAGACTAATGAAAACTTTTATTAATATCTTTTTAAGTTTTGATTCGATTTTCATAAAACAACGAAATGACTCAACAAAATTCTACATATATTAAATTTCAAACCATTCGGTTGGATAGTTTTTGCGCTGTTATATGCGGACAGACGGACGGACCAGACGACGACTATAGGTGCTACGTATTTATATAATTACGAACGCACCTAAAAATGAAACCTTTTCGTACACAGTATCATGAACCAGAATAGGAAACTGAGATCACACTGTATCATCTGAGTAATTCCGCCAAACTCACTCTAAATAATGCTTATTTTAGGATAATAATATTAATCTATACCTTCCAAATCTTTGTTCTGACTGATTTGGGTTATCCCATTTTGTTTATTTTACCCAGTATACTCCCCCCCCCCTCCCCAAAGCCGTAACCAGAAAAATATTTTGGAGGGGGATTTCTAAGTTCAAAATTTTATTCTTATAGTCGTATTTTATATTTGTTTTGTAATATGTTAATAAATGTAATAATATTTAAAAGTTATCTATTATGAATTCGAGTAACCAATACTTATCACAAAAGAAGATTGAATTTGAGTCTTCTTTATTGCAAAGAAACTAATAATTTCAATTGTGTTGATGGTGATTCTATACTTCGACAATGTATCAACAATAGTGTCAACCAAATAAAAAAATTCTGAATCTTCTAACATATATTTTAAAATATCTTTTGTCAGAAATGTATTCCCAGGAGCATATATTAAAACAGTTGCGTTTGCCAATTGGTGGATATTTGAAATTAGACCCTCATTGTATTCTTTAAGCGTTTCAGTTAAACAAGTTGGAGAATCTATTTGAATCTTCTACCAATTTGCTTTTCAACATGCTGACGTAATCAAAGAAAAAAAGAGATGCTCATAGAATTTTATTTAAGAATTTTAATTGTAGTTGATTTTTTAATTTTGACTTTCTTGATTGATACTTAATGGCTTGTAGTTATCCTGAAAAAATTTCGGACGGGGGTCAAACCCTGATGATCCCCCCATTGACTACGGCCTTGCCCCCCCCCCCCCTCATCCTCACTAGATTAACACGGACAATGCCGGGCGGATCTGCAAGTGAAAGAATAAAGCAACAGGACGGCATAGTCAAACAATGGCACGACATACTTGAAAAAGAAAAATTCTAGTATAAATTATACTGTATAATATATTTTAGTAAATTTCATCAAAATTGGGGATTTAAACGGATTTTTGGGACACAAAACTGAGAAGAAAAAAAAAAAAAGCTATCATCAGTTGACACCATGATTTATCCTCTATTAATTTAATAGAGAAATAAAAGAAAAAAATTCTGTTTGATTCTTTGACAGTTTAATTGGAATACGTGAAAATCTCAGGCATATAGAAGTGAAAAGATTTAATAATTGTGTCAAAAATATTCACGATGAAAATGAAAAATTTATAAAGAACGCGGAAAATTTGAAAACACCACAGAAGCAAAAAAAAAAAAAAAAAAAAAGAAAGAAAGAACAAGTGGGTAAGTGTGATCGAAGATCGCACAAAGGGTTTCTTTTAATATTCCTTTCAAAACACTTTATCCTTTCTTTAATAAATCCAAATAAATTTCATTTTCAAAAAAAAAAAAAAAAAAAAAAAAAAAAGTCATGTTTTTATAAAGTAAAAACTTACAGGTCTATTTTTCTCGTTTTTTCGAAAATCTGAACCGGCCCGATAGTGGACGAAGCCCGCTATTATACTCTGACGTAATAATATCTGTCATGTGGACTAAATGCGATATTAAAAAAAAAATTCAATTTCAAAACTAAACATGTTGTATCAAAATGTTAAAATATGCCAATATTTCCCTAATCGGGTTTTTATCATGATTCAATACGTTCCTCAAACTCATATGACGTTATAATCACTTGCTGGCGTCATATCTACTTGTTTCCTCTATAACTCATATTGATACTCTCTTTGTATTATTCTCAAACATTTGAAAAGTCCGTTAAACTTCCAATATGACGTCAGATGAATTTTCTTTTTAATTCTCTAATGACGTCATATTAACCTGCTTTCTGTACTTTACACATACTCATACTCCTTGTATTATTGAGAAATGTTTGAAAATTTCCGTTTTATTACCTATATGACGTCATATTAATCTTTTTTTTTTTTTCAATTGGTGAAACTTTTTATTTCATTTTCATTTTTCACGTGGAAATATTTCAATAGAAAATTAATTATTGTAGAAAGCATTTTATTGTGGATTTTTAATTGTTGGCAACTGCTATAACGAAAAATGTTTAAATTTAATAGGAAATGGCTGTTAGATTTTTGGTTTTTATCTCTCTATATTAAAATAATACGATTTTTTCAACATTTTATGATTTTCAGCGTGACAGTAGGTATTCAGCTGTAAGTACACAAAATTTCAAGTCTGTAAGTTATACAGTTTCTGCAAAATTTCTGAAAAATACACTTTGTTAGCCAGTGCTGCGCTGAATTCAAACATTTTTCTCCGGAAAGGATTTCTGTAGAGCGAGGAGGGCAACTTCAGTTCCAGGGCGGGGGATTGCACTTCTAGTCCATTAATAAGCATTAAATCCCTAATCTTCCGGTGGGGGGGGGGGGGGGGTTCATTTCAATGCTCCGGGCTAGATGTCCCCCTTTCACGCCACCTTACTTCAACACTGAAGAAAACGGTGCTAGTTAATTAAGTTATTCTTGCAGAAAATTGGTGTATGAAATCGGGAAGATCTTTGCTACGCTTTCTTTGTTTTGGTTCCTAATATCACCGATAGATGGTGCTGCGCTATCACAATCTGTTAGAAAGCACAAACTAACTTATAAAAATGGATCGAAGTTCAAAAGCTTTTAACCCTTATTCTGTGTACAAAATAATAATTAAAAAAAAAAAAAATGTAGGAAAATTGCAAATTTTGAAAACATATTAGAGACGAAAATAAAGAGGATATTAGAATTTTCTGTTTCCAAAATAAACTTATTAATCATGTTTTCAAATAAATTAACTTCAAGATTTTTTTTAAATGTATTTTTTAAGAATAATTCTTTAAGTCTATAACTACAAATAACTACAGGCTTGATTCACCGGAGTCACAAAGTATCATGATCTTATAATCTTCAGCACTCCTATATCTATGGACTCAATTTTTTAAAACCTTATTTAAAATATACTTGATCTTAAAGTGAATAATGTTGGAAATCCGAATTTCAAAATGAAAATTTTGCGAGGAAATCTATATTATAAAGCAACACCTCTTCATGAATAATGCTAATGTCATATTGACACCTGACTAATATGTATTATTCTTTTACTGCATTTTTTTTTTTTTTTTTTTTTTTTTTTTTTTACTTTTAAACATGGCACAATTTAAATTACACAGTCGAATAGGAAAGAAAAATATCCTTCCAAATGCAATTTGTTTGAAACTGTATCTCTGCTGAATTTTTATGGCTTTTAAAAGATTTTTCAAGCAGGATTTTTTTTTAAATCTATCGCATGCAGCCCAATTAAGAAAGATTGTCTCATTTGCACTTAAAACAATATAAACAATTTAGCATTTATTTTAGGTTGATATTCCATAACAAAATAAAAATGTTATCAATAAATAAACAAAAAATAGTACAGTATAATATGAATATAACACATATTTACCAGACATGTAATCGAACTACGTGCTTAAAACACTGAAATAATCAGAATGTAAAAGGCTGCTATAAGTAGCGAAATCTTTGGTGATTTCTTCGGCTATTAACTCCTGGCATGAGGCTAATGCAAAAGTATCGCTTTTAATAAATTTCAAAACATTATTTAAATATATAATTGATGTTTTCCGTATACATACAGGGTGGTTATAATTAAAGTCCCACTTTCAAAATGCTGTAAAAAAGGAACCACTGCTCAGAATGACTTCAAATTAGAACTGAATATACTTCAAGAAGGGGGAAACGGTATGGCATAAGAAAGAAAAAATTCTAAAGTGTATCAATAGATGTCGCTGTAAGCGCTTAATGAAAGTGGATTCGGCTACAAGTGACATTTTAAATCGAAATACGACGGCTTTGGCATGAGTTGCCCAGTGAACTAACCGTACTGTTCAATGTGCCTGAGTGTTTCGTTTGTTTGATAGAAAAAAATGACTTCCAAATCAGTCAAAAGTTGTGGTACTGTTAGTAGAAACCCATCCACCACATTGGATAGGAATAATCGGTTTTTAAATGTCCTTGGGCCAAAAACCGCATAAAAAGCATGTAATGATTCGGTTTTTAACTGCGCACGATTGTCTTTCAATTTGCATAGTATGCCTCTTACAGCGCCATCAATTGATACATTTTGGAACTTTTTTTCTTATGCCATATCGTTTCCCCCTTCTTCCAGTATATTCAGTTCAAATTTGAAGTCATTCTGACTAGTGTTTCTTTTATTACAGCATTTTGAAAGTGGGACTTTAATTATAATCACCCTGTATATATACTGTGTGTGTGTGTGTGTGCGTGTGTTTAGTAGCAGTGGGCCACTAAATAATAAAATATATTAAACGTAAAAAAAAGACGAAAAATATATTCAATGTAAAAAATCTATTAGAGTTTTGAATTAAAAGAAAAAAAAAACGTTTTTCACTTATATTAAATTTGAGAACGTCTTAAAATCAAAACATGTAAAACGATCAGGGATAAAAAGTCTAACAAACTAATCGTGCTTTCAAAAAGATTGTCAGAAATAAATTCAAAATAATTTCCAAGAATAAATCTTTTTAACTATACAATAACCACAAGTTGCAGTTATTATAGGATCACCTTATAATAACCTTCGGCAAAATGTCTGTAGGCGCTAATAGGAATAGGACCTACCACATAGTCATCTGTCAGACAGACGAACAACTTAATTCGAGATTGCATATTATGCATACATAAAAGCGTAAGATAAAGTACCGCAGAGGAAATTTTCATCCGATTCATGCCGATTTGCACCTCTTTAAGAAGGGGGGAGGGGGCCGAAGGAATGCGCCAGACACCGGCGGTTAACGCGTTTTAACTGCAGAATTTCTTCGTTGAGCTTTGTGTTTTTTGATGATAGCAAACGACCACCATGAAGTTAACTACGATAGAAATAAAGACCTCACATCGTGAAGTTTTTTTTTCCTTACGACAACGTTCTCAGAATTGAGTAATTTTACATTATTATTATTGTGCTGCTTTTTAAAATTACCTTCTCCTCATCATGCAGACCGACTGCGAGGCGGCTCAGGGGCTCGTGCCCTCTTAAAAATGTATCTGAGGGCGTCAAACACACCTGAAAAACTGCAGTTCAGCAATAATTGAACTTTCTTGATCTGATGTAGGAGTGTAATTTCTTAATAATACTTTTATTATTATTATTATTGATTACTTTTTAATCCACTCTTTGCTTGAAATTAAACTAAAATAAAGTATCCGCATTTTTCTGTTTCTACTCATTAGCTTGAAATAGGGAACCAAGTACACTACCATAGATTAAGGGTCCCCTCCCCTCACGCGAAAATACCGCTCGCTAATGTTAATTGTATAGGGCAGTTATTTTCTAATACCTTGTTTGTATTTCAATATTCATAAATTTTTTTTTTCTTTGCATTGGGTAGTTGAGATTGATCTCTACAACCGCCCTTTTTTTATTTTTTCGATTTTCGTTACGAAGATACTTTCACTTTCTCAACGCTTTCAAAACCTCAACTACCCAATGCCAAAGGGAATTTTTTTTTTTTAAGTAATGAAATGCAAACTACATATTTTAAAAGAACTCTCCCTTTGGATTAACATTAGAGAGCGGGTGTTTTCGTGTGAGTGAAGTAGCCCATTAAGCATTGATTGGTTGATTCACATGCAATCATCAGCATTGCAAACGTGAAAATCTTGTAGTAGTTTCATTTGATTTAGGAAGAAAAAATATTCATTCTTGCTAGATGCTTTAGTTTGTATATGCTTTTACGGCATTTATAAGAAAGTCTGAACTTTATCACACGTGTTTTAGAATATTTTTCATATTTTTTTGCTGCAATAACAGAGTTTCCAGCCAATTTCTAAATTTTAATGAGATATTTAATTGTACATATAATTTTCATGAAAGTGACTGCAGAAAGGAGAGGGGGATGCGACTCGGTATTCTTCCTTATCACGTGACAATCCTGCTTCCCCAGAAAATTTCCAGGATCCTCCCTTGCTTCAATCCAACATTATAAACATCCGGGCATTTGACAGTCACTTTATGAATTTCCTTGCGTCATGTCTCCTCCCGCCTCCCATGCGTGTTTGTAACTCATATAAACATTTCCTCTTTCAAAGAGAATTATTTTGGTTACATAAACGGGAAATGACCGACGCGCTTCACTGGGTACCTAAGAGGGTCCCCGCAAAAAAAAAAAAAAAAAAAAAAAAAATCATTTACTCAGCCATGCCCTGACTGACCGTGCACTTTACAATTTAGGACATGTAGGTCACATTGGAGTCCTGCAACGGGTCGTGTTATTATGCTCATTACACCCGAATCTAAAAAATGCATTTTTTTTTATAAAGCCCGACCCGAATACGAAGTATTTTAATCCAAAAGCTTCGTGAACTCGAGATATTTAAAATTGACCCCGTTCCGAAACAAAAGAAATTTAATACAATATTTAAATGGAATTATGAAAATATAGTCTATAATCATATATTTATAATATACGTTCTATAGCAAATAAAATAAAATGAATATACTCATTTATGTTCATCTGAAACAATATTCTGGCCTTTCTTTTAAAAAATAGGGTACACCCGAACCCGATCAGTAAGAACAGCATACCCGAAAAAATGTAGAATAAATTCAACCCAATCCGCAGAATAACATTAAAACTAAATTAGATTCTGCCTAAGCAAAAACCCGACCCGCAGCAAAAAAAAAAAAAAAAAAAAAAAAGAGGGGGGGGGGGGGGTTCCAAGGAAAATTTTGACCTGCAGAACAAAAATGAAAAAAAAAAAAAAGAAAAAGACATCGATGTACTACCCGACACTAACCGGATTTCGATAAAATCGGCTGTACCAACTTCGTAATTCAAAATAAAATTCCTGCTGTAATTTTTTTTTTTTTTTTTTTTTTTTTTTTTTTTTGTTATGTAATTTTATTTTTTTTTTTTTTTTGCGAATTATTTAAAAAAAATTGTTAAGATTTTTAAAACTTTCTTTTTTAATTTTTTACTAATTTGTATATAATATTTTTTTTACTGACATGTATATTATTTTTTCATTAATCTGTTGTTTAGTATTACCAAAAGCTGATTTTCGTATGTATACATGTAAATTGGATATTCATTGTTGAAAATGTTGTTTCGTTGAAAAAGTTACGAGATGTATTCCAAGACTTCTGTAAAGTAAAATTAGTTATTAGTTAGCATGTAGAATACTTGAAAAGGATTTGTTACAGGTGGAACACATCTACAAGGGAAATAAATGTAAACATTTAGAATTTCTCACAACACTATAGATGAAAAAACAACACTTTTAATAGAACGCATGATACAATATTTTATTGTAAATTTACTCTAATTGTGCTTAATATTATGCATTCTAATATTTCACATATAAGTACTGCTCGGGTACGCTCCTTCTGTTTTCCTCATCTTATATTGAATTCATATATTTAAATTATATTGAAACTAATTAGGCCGTATGTTTCACGTAAAGTGATCCCAGATTCAGGAGCATACTCGAGATCTAATATACAAGAAAGAAACATTTAAATAAAAGCAAACTGAAATTGATTAAATTGAATTTATTTTAAAAGATTAACATATTTAAATACATAAGTGTAAATCATTATGCATAGTTTAACGTACTTAACAGTAAATTCGACCGTATGTTTTAATAATATATTTACCACCGAGAATGCCTCATCGCGTAATTAATATCAGTTTAAATAATTAAATATAATACAGAAATTTGCTCGGAATTAAAAGCCTGCTTACCCCTTATACATCTGGTAGACATCATCATCATCTAGGGGGTCCAAAATCCAATTCCTGATATTGGCGGTTGGCGGTTTCACACAACAAAAAAAAACTTATAATTTTCACCTAACAATCACGGGTTACAAATACCCTGAGGACACTACTCCAAGATCATCTTTCTGAGAACTTTTTTTCTCTCTCACCAAATTCCTTTTTTGCCCCTGGTCATCTCCTTTTTCTTACTTAACTATTTAGTAATTCTTACGCCCTTTTTTCTCCCCTAAATCTCGTCGTCCAATCCTTTTTTCTCATCCTGATCCCCATTTAAAGACAGCATTTTACTGGATTTTCCTATAAACATATTTCGCTTTACATTACCATAATTTTGGATACATTAAATACTTCCCCCTCTCTGGCCAAGATATCAGGTGTTAAAGCCATAACTTTGACGGTTTCTTTGATCTTATAGAAAAGCTTATTTCTAGAGGCATCACTATTTCATCCAGCTGCAAGTCTCTGAACGCCTTTCGTCTCTTTTATTCTCTATACCTTTTCTGGTCAATAGAACACAAAACTTACTGGACGTACTTATTCAATTTACGTGAAGTCGTGCATTCGAATTCCTTTTCTTTACAGAAAATACCCTACCTTTTAAAACCCTAAATGACCACCGTGCGCAGCAGTTGCATATCTCCCAGCGTCTTTTCATTCCTTTATTCTTATACCTTTCTTGGTCAATAGGATACACTCAGCCAGCTGTCGCCCCAAACACCTTGAGCGGAACTCGTTTGATCTTTAGTCAAATGGAACTACCATGCTATTCCTTATATTCTTGCGAGAAATAGTAAAATTTGTAACAAAAGAAATTCCTTTTTCCCATGAACCCGGGGGCAGCACAGAACTGCTAAACTTGCTGGGTATATCTCAGCAATATGCAAAAAACCCCGAAAAGAAAAAAAAAAGGAAAAAAAAAAGAAAAATGAGATGAGTTACGCTGAACTGTGATGAGGCATTCCCACAATGTGATACAAAACAAAGTTAACACGATATTAATAGTATAACATGAAATTTCACACAACTTATACAAATAACATAAGATAACTATACTAATCAGGAAATAATGAGAAAATTAAAAAAAAATATATAAACAACAGGCCACAAGTGCCTACAATTAGAAATCAAAACTTCTAATAATATGTAAACTCAAAGAACATTGATAATAATGAAAGCATAAAATGAATAAATTTTCCTATCCAATTGCATATGTATATAAGGTTAGAAGATTCAAATAAAGAAGAATTATTTCCTGCTTAGCTAACAAGCATAATTTTGTTAGTAAAACTTCAGTCGTTTTTAGCGTGCTTTGCAACAGCATGTTATGAGAGTAGCTAGGGTTGTTATGAGTAAGCATACAATAAATAAAGCCGAGCCAATCAGTTTCAAAAGGAAAATCGAAGAGTTCAAATCAGGTATATTCAACCAGTCCCACATATTGGATGCTGTTACAGAACTCACAGTTCGAGTATAATTAGTGTTAAGTTGTAACAATTCCACCGACGGCTCATCTAAACAGTATCTAAAGGAGTGGCATTGTATTAACGCAGCAGATTTCAGGCAAATTTTTTCGGCAGCACATTTTTCTTCAGCCTGGAATTTAACTGTGTGGATTTTTGCATCTAACTGTAGATATACAGCTTTCGTATGGAGAGAAATTTGCTGTAATTGTACTGTCACAATACCAGGTTGGCAGGAACTGTGTGCCTTAAATGTAAGACGAGCCAAAATAGGACAATTATAGCACCCTGTCGTAGCAATGCTTTCGCCATTCAATTGTGGACATATAGTGGATGTCTGCAGTGCGATTTTATAATTTCGAAAATGCAGTTGAACACGCACGGCCGAAGACATTAATTGAGTGGATCGTAATTTTTCTTCTTCAATGTTAAAAAAATGAATATGCTTTTGTAGGGGTAAAGCGTATTCCTGGGATGCTCGAAGGCGTTCAATGCTGTCAGGTGCTGTAATACATCTTAGATTATCCTCAAAATAATCACACGTGGTGAGTTGTGGTGCAAAGATAAAATCTGTGGTGTAAGATGTATTCGCCTGTATAGCTCCTATCATATTGGGTTGAGGAATATTGCGTTCACAGGCAGGTGCTAAAAAGGCTTCCTCAGGTTTTCCAACTCGTTGGATTAGTTTTTCCGTCAAATGTCCGAGCAGTACTCACGTGTTTATTATTCTTTAAAACATTCAGAAGATCCGTTTCTGATAAGGAGGTTTGCTGATGTTGATATGATTCATCTTGCTGCAAAATCTATACATAACAATAGAAATATAATTATATACTTAGAAAAAGAATTAATGGATAAATAATAATTTATTGATTCTTTACAATGATATAGTAGAACTTACTTTTTTATATATATACCGCTGACCAGGCCCCCTACCTGCCAGGCTTTTGCCTAGCTTAACGAGTTGATACCTGGCAACGGGGCGAAGATTCGCCTGCTCTCCGCTTGGCGAAGATGTGTTTGTTAAATCTATAGGCCGACGTGACTTCAGTGCGTCTTGTTGCTTTAATTGCTTTTTCTTAGTTGGCCGGTTGCTAATTGATTTTTGATGAGGCGGTTCAGCACTGCGCAGTGTAGCGAAGTCATGCCGGACGGATGTGAGATGCCGGGATATTTACTATTTCCTCGCTGCATCGCTCATCCATAAGTAGAACTTACTTTATCCGTTAACGGAGAAATTTTTCCTGGAAATTTGCTGGAACTACACACATATACACTCTTCATGCAAGAGTTTGACAGTGGAAATGAGAAACGCTGCATCACTTTTTTCAAAATTTTATACTATCATCAGTTAAAAAAGTGATCGTGCGAAAAACTGCACATACGTACATAATAAAAATCATCAATACACTGTAAAAAAAAAAAAAAAAAAAAAAAATCTGTAATTTTGACAGAAAAATATTGCATTTTTTACAGAGTAAATCTGTTTTAAAGAAAAACAATATTTTTCTGTAAAAAAAAATGTAGATTTTCTAAATTTTACAGAATAAATCTATATTTTTTTACAGAAAAAACTATTTTAATGAAAATATACACATATTTTCTGTAAATTAAACGGTTTTCAACTGGCGCCAAAATTGACAGTTTTTTTTCTGTCATTTTTTTTTTCAGTGTATAATAAGCTTTTTCAGGACATTTTGTTCGAATAAAATCCGTATGACTTGAATGCTAGATGAAAAAGTTATTCTGCATGGAAGATGTTATTTGCAAATTCATTAAATACAGTATAAAATTTGGTGTATGGGATCATTGTAAAATATTAAGGCTGTTTGCGTATTCTTATATTTGTGCTATATGTTAATAATAGTGTTGATGCAATTGTAGTTAAATATTTTTTTATAGTAAATTGTAGATTATTATATTTGAGATGTGATAGGGGCTATGGTGGTTATGGTAGCAGTTAAACTTGTAATTTTTTTTTAACTTTTCTAGAAATTGTTAAATTTTTCCCTAACTTATAATTTTTTTTTTTAACTTTTTGTGATTTTTTTTTTAAAAAAATTATACTTTTTCAAACTTTTTTTGTAATTTTTTAAAAAAAATTGTTAAACTTTTGTAAATTTTTTAAAACTTTTTGCAATTTTTGTAAAAAAAAATTGCAAATTAGTGTTTCAACTACTGAACGAAAACATTAAAGTTTTCGTTCAGTAGTTGAAATTTTTATCTAATAGATGAACTTTTATTTAATAGTTCATTATTTTTAATTTATTATTAGTATTTCAATCAGTTTTAAGTTTCAGACATGGGTTTATTTAATGTTTTATAATTTTTTTAAGACAAATTTTAATTTTTTGTAAATATTTTGTAATTAAAAAAAATTAAAACTTTTGTAATTTTTTTTTTTTTTTTTACATTTTTTTTTTATAGATTTTGTAATTTTTTTGTAAAAAACTTTTGTATAAAAATTTCAAATTTTTATAATTTTTTTCGTTTAATAGTTGAAAATTGTATCTAATAGATGAAATTTTTCTGTGATAGTAGATTATTTTAATTGATGATTAATATTTTCATTGAGCGTTAAGTTTCAAACACAAGTTTATTAACACTAGAGAAATTTTGACACAATTATTCAAATTGGTAAAGAAATCATATGAGATGTAATCTTCCCAACTGAGCGAAAAAGTCCTGGCCAGGATTCGAACCAGGGATCCCTTGACTGAAGCTGCCAATTCTCTACTAACTGAGCAATCCCGGACAGGCTGTACTAATTCACCCAGTTAACCTTAATGATCATAGCATCTGGTCTGATATCTGAATCAGCACAACTGAATAAATAACAGGTAATGGGACCTCCAGTAAACGCTGAAAACGTGATTACACTAGATTAATTATGACACAATTATTCAAATTGGTAAAGAAATCATATGAGATGTAATCTTCCCAAGCAACCAATAAAGAAATTCTTTAGCCAACCTGCAATGTAGTTAAAAATAATGCACAGGTTTAGGCTTTTTTTTTTTTTTTTTTTTTTTTTTTTCACCTTTAAACTAAATATTCGTTGGTTCTACATATATTTATTTTTAATTCTTATGGCAACAAATTATAAACGTGCTAAATTAGATTACAAATTCGTTAGAATTTACAGTGATCATTGTTTGTATGTTTCTTGTAAGAAAAACAAATTTTCTTTGTTTTGATATTATTTAGAATATTGGGAAAATTCTTGTGTGAAAAAAAATATCGTGTTTTTATTGGAAAATTAGCAGGCTTGGATAGAAACAGCTTAAAACAAGGTCAGAACGAAATCCAGGCCGGGGCAAGATTTTGGAACAGGTGCGCATGTGTTTTCGCAGCCTTGACCGTATATCTTTTAAAATGGAGAATATATAAATATAAAATTTGTCAGAACCTACCATGGAAGACAATTTTTAAAACACAGCAACATAAAAAGCAATGCAGAAATTTAACAATTTCAAATATTAAGGCTGTTCTTAAATCCAAAGGAGCAATTTTCAGACACATTTTTAAATTAATTTTTGTTTGGAAAAGTATGAAATTGACAGGTGATGCTTTTCAGAAACTATGTAATCGAAAAACGTTTTCCATTTTTGTTAAACGCAAAAGATCTTTGAGAAAATACTGTCAAAGTTGGCGTTTTGAACCGAATTTCCGGACATGAGAGCGAGAGAAGGGGAAAAAACAGTTGTCAAGTGACACGAATCACTTATAACTCGATAAGTAATTTATTTATCAAAAAATGGAAAACTCATTTCGATTCCAAATCGTTTCAATAATCAGTCGTTTAATAATAATAGTTTAAATTGCTAATTTTATGTTTTTGCATAAAAAAAAATGAGTAAGAAAATGTGTCAGAAAATTTCGCGTTGTTAACCATGTCATTTGAGAACAACCTTGAACATTCAAAAATAAAATTCTATCTCAGCAAAAACAGATAATTGAAAAATTGAAATAATATCTTTCTTCGTTACGAAGAATTACCCCCTCCCTCGTTTAAGATAAATTTTAAACACATGAAAGTAAAAAGAAAAGAGTGTCCCCTGACATAAAATTCTTTGTTCTGATTTATCTTAGTATATTTAATTATTTTATGTCACTTGAGAAGAATATTTGTTTTTTCAAAATCATCAAAGAAAAAAAAACAGTTAATTGAATTTCAAGACACAGAAAGGGACAATCGCCAGCCCGTGTCCATCTTAATTTGTAACACGAATTGAGTCATCTTCCATTTTTGCCGACGAACCGCCCATACTTTACTAAGAAAAACTTAATATAACGTAATTTTTATCAGATTTAGAATTATAGAAAAATTCATACATGTCTGAATGAAAATATTATGCTGTTTTTATTGGAAAGTAGCAGTCTTGAATAAGAATATAATCTCAACAGCAACTTAGAAACTTATGAACATCTGAAATAAAATAAGCCATGCATTATGTAATTCAACTCGTTTAAAATATGTCATCTTAGCTTTTCTCTTGCATGCTAGTATACTTTACATGCATTCGAAATTACCACTATGCTCCAAAAGCCCGAAAAAGGTCCTTCGTCGGCCCAACCCATGCACTTTGACGAAATTTGCACCATGAATTAAATGGATAATAGCAGCGGTTCACAAACTTTGATCCTATTTTTTCGAAAGTTATAGTTACTTTTTCGGGAAAAACGAAATATTGAACTACCGTATATGCTCATGTATAAGTCGAAGAATTTTAGACAAAATTTGGGAGTTGAAAATGGTGGGGGGGGGGGGGGGGGCGATTTATATACGAGTTAGTAAAAACAAAAATAAATAAAGAATATTTCACATTCCGAAAGATGTGTGAAATAGAGGAGTGACATACCGGAGTTACCTAGGATGGAAAGACACCTAGGATCATTTCCTTGTGATGGACAAAAAAAAAAAAAAAAAACTAAACAATAATGTCCATGTAAATGTTCTGCACCCATTTTCTCTTGGGATAGAATTCCCTTCAAAACAGGACATTTCTTTCAACATTTTAATCCCCCCTTTTAAAAAGAGTTCAACTTGAAAATGTTTCTAGATTTCTGTCCTAAAAGTCCTGCATCACAAAGAAATTATATTTTAGCAGTCTAAGAAGTTGTTTACCCTTGTAAATAAGGCTTGAATAGATTTTTCAAACATTTTTTTTCTTTTTAAGTATCATTAAATTGATGTGAATAGGATGCAAAATAGTTTAAACTTTTCCAGTTTTACATAATTATACAGTTTTAAAACGTTGAATTAAAAAAAAAAGTCTGATTAGAAACGTTAAAAAATAAAAAAAATTTTTTTTTACTAATTTAATGAAAATTTATCAATTTTTTTTTATCCTCGATTACAAATCACTTTTGAACATACTACCCAGAAATGTGGTTCGACTTATACACGAAAATTCAATTTTTTTTTCAAAATTTTGCATAAGAATTGGGGGGGGGGGGGGTCGACCTATACACGAGTCGACTTATACACGAATATATACGGTATATTTGATTTATAATACTTGAAAAAGCCATGCGTGTATGAATGAAGATACTATCGTGTTTTATCGTAAAATACCAGATTTAGATGAGAAAAACAAAGGCTCAAGAACAAGCTTCGGGGAGTTCTGAATTCCAAACTGAATAGTCCTTGCAGCATTCACAAAGTCATTTTTATTCGTAAAAAGCGTGGAATTTGTAGCTACCAAGAAATCAAGTAGTGTTTCCCCTTTTTTCATAAAGACAAAGTACGTATCTATTAAAAAATGACATCGAAAATGGCAGTTTAGTCGATTTTCAGACTTATGGGGACCGCTTCACTGAAACTTCCCGATCGCGAAATCCCATGTTAACCTATGGGAAAACTCCAAAGTGCGATGACTCATTACCTAATATAGTTATTAAAATACGGTTTTCATCATCAGAAAGTAGACGTCAGATGCCGACGTTGTGAGTTTTTAAAAATTATCTCTTTAAATTTTAACTATTTAAAAATTCCCTATAAACTTTGAAATTTCCACTTTTAAATTTTATCATCTTCTTAGAAATTCTTAAAATTAACGAAGACAATTTTTAAAAATTCACATTGTCGGCATCTCACGTCTACTTTCTGAGGGTGAAAACCGTATTTTAATAACTATATTAGGTAATGAGTCATTGCTCTTCGGAGTTTTCCCATAGGTTAATATGGGATTTCACGATCGAGGAGTTCCAGTGAGTGAAGCGGCCCCTTAACAGTGTAGGAAACGTCGTCACAAAAAAAGCAATCATTTATGATTCAAAGTGCTTTACATGTATAAAAATAATAATAAAATTTCATTCTATTCTTGAGTGTTTAATTAGGAATATCTACAAAGTCCATGCATTTACGAGCAAAAAATGAGTTCGTAGATGTGCCAGAAAATTTCTCGCTTTTGAGCCAAGAAAAAAGAAATTGAGACCAGTCTCTGAAGTTTGTGAACACCTGAGCTAGAATAAGCCATGTATTACGTAATTCATCTCATTTAATGTATGTCATCTAGTTCTTCTCTTGCATGCTAATAATGGACCTGCATCGGAAATGACCGCTACGCTCCACGAGCCCCGGCAAAAGGCCCCAGCAGAAAGAGATCATTTAACCTACAATGCTCATCGTCTGCCCAACCCCTGCACTTTGCCGAAATTTGTAACACGAATTGAATGAAATAGAGTCATCTTCCGTTTTTGTCGGCGAACCCCACTAATTACCCCACCAGATGTTTTTGGCCGCATATTATTATGGCCGAAATGCGCTGAACTGTCAATCAAGGGGTGTAACTCACCCGCCGTGGGACCGGTTTAAGAACCGGTTGTAGGCTGAGGGTGTATACGCGTCCGACGACGACACTACAAAATAGTGTTCTCGGGTGGTCCCTACCCTACTAATTTTCCGACAGTGATCGGCGCAGTCGAAAATGGATACGTTTTTTTGCTTTCTCTTACGTTGCGGACGTGGGTTACGTTTTTGCTCTTTGTCTTGCGGCATAGTGTGTGTGCTGTAGATATGGAAGGCACGTTTGAAAATATGCCGAATGTTTTTAGGAAAAAAGCTCCGATGGTTTATTCAATAGTTAAAGTCAGAGTCTGATATGATAAATGATGAGCGAAAACGAGGAACATTTATCAGTATATAAATGTTATCCCTGAGTATGTTTGCTGCAAGTAGTGCCAAATGTCCCTAATTTCAAGGAACTTCCCGAGTTTTTTTGGCTAAACTGAAATGTCCTGCGCAGAACAGCTAATTTCACGATTTTTCTTGTATAAATCGCTCTCTCCCGTAACGTATAGCACATAATTTATTTTAAAAAACCCAAAAGAGTGAAACTGTTGTGTGAGGAATTCACTTTGTTAAAACCACCTGTTAATGTAATTGCGAAAAATTCAAAAGATTTAGCGAAACAGAAATGCAGTCCATATTTCAAGACATAAGCCAAACGGGTATTTTCTAAAATAAATTTGAAACGGTCTAATGCAAAAATCAGATCTTCATTTTCGGCGATAAATTTCGAATTAGTTTATTTCAATATCTAATATTTCCCAATACACCAAGAAACAATCAGAAGATCTCAAAGAAGTAAAATCTTCAATAAAATGGATTTTTATTTTTTTTTTTTAAATAACACTTATATATATATATACTTATTTAATATCATTTTTTTTATAGCTAAATAATATCCATCTGTAAATATTGACACTGTTGTTTACATCATAATATTACCTTAAGGCGGTTCTAAAATCCAAACTGGCTACTTTCTGACACACTTTTAAATTTGTTCGCAAACGCATGCAATTCGCATGTGCTCTTATTCAGAAACTATGTAATCGAGCAGTTTTTTTATTTTTCGATAAAAACAAAAAATATTTCAGAAACTGCTGTTAAAACTAGCATTGTGAACCTAATTTTCGAACGTGAGGGTGCGGGAGAGGGAAAAAACTGCTGTCACGAGATGACAATCACTTATAACTCAAGATGTAACTCATTTATCAGAAAATCTTACTTATAATAAAATCCAAAGGCAAGAAAGTGTCTGTAACGGTACCGGGCTGTACCACTCTGTTCTGCGAGTCGACCGTAGTTAAACGCCATGTTAGACTTAATGAAAAACATATACTAACATATGACAACTAAATGTTAATTTCTTCTACGTGAAATCATGTCTGTTCTTCATATTTTTACATATAACATGTATATCTTATCCAATTATAATATATTAAATTCCAAATTAAAAATAAGCTGTTATAGACATCAGATTACTAAATATAAACAACCAAGCACTGTTGCCATTCGGAATTTCCGAATCGTGAAACAAATGAATGACTCTTTGAACGCTTCAGTAAAAAAATATAGGCTAATTATCTGATTCTGTTCTTAAAATATTTGTAAAAGCATATTAAAGTCTTTTAATATTTTAATTTTGTTTAAAACCTGCAAAAACTATTTTTGCAGCCATCTTTCGTCAATTAATATAAACAATCGAACTTTGTTAAAAATACAACTTAATATTTGCATTAATTAGCATATTAAAATTTAATGTGAATTTTTCAGAAATTACATTTCACTTTGCTATTATTATTATTATTATTTGGGGAAAAAAAAAATGTTGCGAGTCATTCACTTTTGAGAATCATTCATCAAAATTATTTGTACTGTACAGATTGCCAATTGGCAACATGTTTTTACTGTTTTAACATCTTTGTTGATCTTTTGAATGCTGTTGTAAAGAATTTGAGCTTCGACATCCAGCTGCACTATGTGTCATTCTAGCATTTCCTGTGAGTGCACTTAACTGCATACCTTCCCTCGCTATTTTTGCCTTGAAGACTAGCAGACGCCGAATTCTATTGTACTGTGAGCGGAAAGTTCGGACAGTGATGAAGTGGTAAGGCGTTACCCAAAAAGGGGTCTTATGCTTTGATCCTTGCCGAGTTCGTGGGAAAGAGTTCATCTGCGAGAGAAGCGATCTCTGCACACGATTTTTAGGTTTGCGCCCGAAACTTTGCCCTTTGTCTTAGAACGTCCAATGACGGACTTAGTGAAAACGAAACAGAGGGATCTCAAGGCTGCTAAGAGGCTGGAGAGTTTCGAGGGGCCCGCCTCGACAAAGCCCCCGCCCCCAGAAGAAGTTCTCCTGCGAGAATGAAAAAGTGAGAGAGGACAGTTTTTGGAGAGATCGAAAAGGAGAGTGTTGACTCTCTGGAGAAGGGAAAAGGAAACGTCAGTTTCTAACTCAGCGTGGTGTAAGCGCTAGTGAGGTCCAACCTCTAGAATTGATACAGCAGGTATCCGGTGAAAATCCCAGCGAAGTGAAAAAGCACACCAAGTGCGAGAGTGAGAGTTCTTAGACTCAGAATTAACGAGCATTAGTAGATCTTCCGAAGAGAAGGAACGGACGAGCCTTGGTCCGAATGAACTTTGTTTTGTAGTCACGACTGTCTGTAATGTTTAGAGACTTTTGTTTGTTTCAGTTACACTTGGAGTCAAGAGGTCATTAATTTATAAGCGATTGACTCACGAAAAATAATTAAATGCTGTATTGACGTCTTGTATATATTTTTCATTAGAATTAACATTGTTATACAATAAAATTCTATTTTCTAATTTATGCGAGAAATTCTCTGTGCCAACGATCCGATCTCGCTACCACTCACCATCTTTTATCGGGTCGGTATAGAGGAGTTACTACAACTGGTGGCTTGCGGTGATGGATTAATTAGCAAAAATTAATGACAATCTTCAAAGACAAAGAGTGGACTCCGAAATTTAAATCATCAAAGTGCTCCAAGAAAGAGTCTCCTTGTGACTTGTGACCTGAGTCTCCTTAGACGCCCCTGTGGATCAACACAGCATCAGAAAGAGTAATCTACCAAGAATTCTGGAGAGTGTTCCCCCATCCGAAAAGTGTGACAGAGAACCCCGTCTGTGCTCCTGAGAATCTCTGAAGTCTGTGCTTCTGACGCCCTGAAAGACTCTTAGTAATGGAGGTAAGCTCTTTTTATACTCAGAGTGGCTTTAATTGTTATTAGTGTTTGTATAGGTGTTGTAGGCTTCAAAAAAAAAAGTTGTATGTTTATTTTTGTGAGAGTAAATTTTTGAGAAATTTTTCCGGTAGAAAAAAAAAGTATGATGAGATACTTCCGAGATTACTGTAACTTATTTAAGAGACAAATTTTGTAGTTAAAAATTAAATTATTGTTGAATTAATTTAATGCAAACTGGGAGTTGTGCAGTGTTACAAAATTTTAGCTGAATCTATAAATGAGAGTTCATTGAAAAAAAAAAAAGTATTGAACGCATTTCATATTTTACGATAACAGAGTTGATTTTATATGTTTTTTGTGAATTATTCTAAATTTTTTAAGAGTGGATGCAGAGATTAAGACCACCATTGATTTAAAAAAAAAAAAGGGAATTGAATGAGACTTTTGCAATTTAAAATATTTTTACTGTGCTTTTTGAATTTGAAATTTTTGTTTTGTGTAGAATTTATCCCATATGTATTTTATAACCAAATACCAAGGTGAATGTGGACGATAGGATAGGGTTGCTTAATTTTATATGTTGCATATTTCTTACATATTATTGCTAAGCGTACTTTTTTATGAGCGTATATTTTGGTAATATTTTGACGCACTTGGTAGGATTTGATTTAATCTTATTGTATTGTTTTATATTTGTGGGAAAGATAATTTCTAATTTTATACTTTAAAAATGTCGGAGCTTAAATATTTTAGGAAAGCTGATTTGCAAACGTTAGCTTACGAATTTGAGGTCATTTTAGAGGAAAATGATACTGTACCGAAAATTATAAAAAAAATAGAGTCGTCAGAGGGTTTTGAGAAAGAGCTAGCTTTAGCACAAATTAAACTTATAGAAAAAGATAGGGAAAATAAAGTGGAGCGGGAACATGAGTTAGCTAGGTTAAAAGCGACGCAAGAGTCAGATGACCGGAGTACCGCATCTAGTAGCATCTCAGTTAGAACGAATCATTTACCCCTAAAAACAATTATGCATCGCTTTGATGAAAAGAATTCGGATATTTCGTTGTTTTTGAATTTATTCGAGAGACAGGCAAAAAAATGTAATCTAAATTCGGATGAGTTGGTGACGAATTTACTATCATTATTACCTGTGGGAATGGCCGAGTTAATTTTGAGAGAACCCGAAGACAAAATTGATGATTTTCAATATGTGAAAGAAAAACTGTTAGAACGCTATCGTTTGAATGCAGATACATACCGACAAAAATTTAGTCAACATCCACGAAATCCTAATTCAGTTTGGAAGGATCTGATTTTCGAACTTAATAGTTTTTTAGAAGGTTGGCTGTCATGCTTACAAGTTTCGGATTTTGAGGGTTTGAAAAATTTGCTTGTCACGGACCAAATCAAACGGAGAGCGTCTCCAGAAATGCGCGAACATTTTATAGATAACTGGGCAGAGATTAAAAACCCGGAAGAATTAGTAAGGCTTTTAGATGCGTACGAGGCAATCAAGCGCCCCTCTAAAAAGACGTGGAATCCGAAACTCCCTTTAGAGAAGAATTTTGAAAGACCCAGGACTTTTGAAAATGGGCGAAACGGTAACAGAAATCCAGAGATTAATTATAATTGGAGGGATCGCGATGATCATAAAGAAAGGGAAAGGGTTTACGAAAAAAGGCGAGAAGTTAAGTGTCATGCGTGTTTTCGAAGCGGGCACTACAAAGTAGATTGTCCGGAGATTAAAAAGAGAGATGTTGCGCGGGTCAGTCACTTAATAAGTAAGCCGACACTTGAAGAAACCTTCTCCCCTTATTTGAGCAAAATATTAGTGAATGGAATTCAGGCAACTGCCTTAACGGACGGTGGGAGCCAGATAGATTTGGTCCCGCACCATTTAGTCAGTCAAGATAATTTGAATGGAGATCATGTTTGGATTAAAACACCGGTGGACAGGAAATTGTATTGTTTACCTATAGCAGAAGTCACGTTAGAAATTGAAGGTGTGGGGGTCATTGAAACCAAGGCAGGAGTTAACAATAGAAATTCAGATATGTACTACTATTTGTTGGGTAATCGCACTCAGAAATTGTTAGAACAGGCGAAGAAAAAACCCGAATTGATGAATGCAGTTTTGACACGCGCTCAAACGAGGGAAAAGGGTGGCCCAGCTCCGAATCCGGTAAATAAACAAATTATGATTTCCGAGGAAGAAAAAGAAGAGGATATTTCTAGCGGGAATGTGGAAGCGGAAACTTTGAATTCAGTAAAAGAAAAAGAAGGGGGAATTTTTAGCGAGTGCAGTGAAGCGGAAGCGTTGAATTCAAAACTAGAGGGTGAAAACCTAGAAAACCCTATTGAACTGGTCAGTGTGGATAAGGGATTATCGCCTTTGCCGATATGTGAGGAATCTTCGATCTTAGCAAACATTGAAAGAAGGGTTAGTAAAATGGAAAATGACAGGTATCCATCTCTCGAAGAGATTAGAGGGAAAGGGGAAATTGAAGAAACGCATTGTAATGCGGGAAATTCTTTGAAAGTGGCAAAAGCCAGAGAAAATCGCGTGAGTGGGGGGAAGCAGGTGCTTGTCCCATTGCATTGTCAGGTGGATATTTTTGGAGCGTGCCTAGAAAAAGTGTCATTACACTTAGGGAAAGGGAAAGTTAAAGGAAATGTGTCAAAATACTTAGACCTTGGGAAAAGATTGATAAGCGATTTAACTACCGCATTTCTAAAAAGGTTCGGTGTTAAGTTGAGAAATCCGAGAGTGTGTCGCACAATAAGCGATAGTATTGCATGTTGGCATCGAAAAGTTAGGAAGCTTTTGAAAGCGTTAGTATTTGGAGAATGGATAAGAGAAACGGAGGAAAATAAATTCGTGAAGGGATGTGTGTTTAATCTCACGAACAGGTTAAAAAGAGGTAGAGTTTTAGCCGTTGAAAATGTGTCAGAAAAACGAGAAAAGAGGAAATTTTGGTTTGACAGAAAGGCGGTAAAACGGAAGCTTAATGTGAAAGATGAGGTTTTAGTGTTAACTACCAGAAAGCCAATTAAAATGTCAGATAGTCGGATAGGGCCGGGAAGAAAGGAGTCAATAATTACGGAAACAAATTATATTGTGAATGTTCCTGGGAGGCGACAGAAATCCCAGATTTCTCACTTGAGTTTAGTAAAGCCTTACAGAAAACGGGTGGAGTTAGCAGATATCTTAACGCGGGAAATAAACGCACTTGAGGAATTCTGTTTACCGTATCTAGATGATATGGCGTTTTTTTCAGACAGTTGGGAGGACCATATGCGTTATCTAGAAACAGTATTAAAAGGGGTTAATGACGCGAAACTAAAAATCAAATTGGCGAAATGCAAGTTCGCTCAGAAAGCCGTAAAATATCTTGGGCATATTGTAGGAAAGGGCAGACGGAGGCCAGCTGAGGCGAAAGTAAGGGCAATTAAGGAATTACCGGTTCCGAAATCGAAAACTGAAATTCGTAGATGTTTGGGAATGGCTGGATATTATTCCCGGTACATAAAAGATTATGCAGTGATTGTAGAACCATTAACGAGGGCGCTTAAAGGGAAAAATAAAAAAGAAAAGATTGCATGGAGCGACGAAATGGGAAAAGCCTTTGAGACTTTGAAAATGAAGCTTACTGAAGAACCGGTGCTTTACGCTCCTAATTTTCAGAAAGAATTCATTGTACAAACTGATGCTAGTGACTTAGGTATTGGCGTGGTTTTGGCTCAAAGAGAGGGATCGGAAGAGCACCCCATAATATATTTAAGTCGAAAATTTACTGATAGTGAGAAAAGTTTCTGCGCCACTGAAAGAGAGTGTGCTGGAATTATTTTTGCGATAAAAAAGTTAAGGCATTATATTGATGGACAAAACTTTTCTATCGAAACCGATCACAATCCTTTGGTGTTTCTAAAAAGAAATTCTGGAAATAATCCCAGATTATTAAGGTGGTCCTTAGCTCTGCAACCTTATAATTATGCCATTTCTCATCGCGCAGGCAAAGACATTCCGCATGTTGATTGTCTGAGTCGAGTTTAAGGAGATTTCTTGATAAACTTTTGTATATAATTATTTTAAGATTTTTTATTTTTTATTTCACTGTGTTTTATTTCATTCTATGTTCATGATTTCTTATCAGAGCGCGAAAAAAAAAAGGGAAGGTAGTATTATCTTATTCATGTATGTTTTATTTCTTGCCACTCTGATGTAATTTGAGCTTGCAATTCTTTATCCGACTCTTAGAGATTCTTAGTGTTTCACCCTTAAGAATCGTTTGAGGAGGAGGTGCTGTAAAGAATTTGAGCTTCGACATCCAGCTGCACTATGTGTCATTCTAGCATTTCCTGTGAGTGCACTTAACTGCATACCTTCCCTCGCTATTTTTGCCTTGAAGACTAGCAGACGCCGAATTCTATTGTACTGTGAGCGGAAAGTTCGGACAGTGATGAAGTGGTAAGGCGTTACCCAAAAAGGGGTCTTATGCTTTGATCCTTGCCGAGTTCGTGGGAAAGAGTTCATCTGCGAGAGAAGCGATCTCTGCACACGATTTTTAGGTTTGCGCCCGAAACTTTGCCCTTTGTCTTAGAACGTCCAATGACGGACTTAGTGAAAACGAAACAGAGGGATCTCAAGGCTGCTAAGAGGCTGGAGAGTTTCGAGGGGCCCGCCTCGACAAAGCCCCCGCCCCCAGAAGAAGTTCTCCTGCGAGAATGAAAAAGTGAGAGAGGACAGTTTTTGGAGAGATCGAAAAGGAGAGTGTTGACTCTCTGGAGAAGGGAAAAGGAAACGTCAGTTTCTAACTCAGCGTGGTGTAAGCGCTAGTGAGGTCCAACCTCTAGAATTGATACAGCAGGTATCCGGTGAAAATCCCAGCGAAGTGAAAAAGCACACCAAGTGCGAGAGTGAGAGTTCTTAGACTCAGAATTAACGAGCATTAGTAGATCTTCCGAAGAGAAGGAACGGACGAGCCTTGGTCCGAATGAACTTTGTTTTGTAGTCACGACTGTCTGTAATGTTTAGAGACTTTTGTTTGTTTCAGTTACACTTGGAGTCAAGAGGTCATTAATTTATAAGCGATTGACTCACGAAAAATAATTAAATGCTGTATTGACGTCTTGTATATATTTTTCATTAGAATTAACATTGTTATACAATAAAATTCTATTTTCTAATTTATGCGAGAAATTCTCTGTGCCAACGATCCGATCTCGCTACCACTCACCATCTTTTATCGGGTCGGTATAGAGGAGTTACTACACTGTTTTAAACACGCGGTTGTGGATCATTCGGGACTACAGCCGTGCAGCTATAGGTCTCAACCTCCCCCCCCCCCCTTTCAAAGTTCAAACATGCGGTGGATTTGAATCTGTTCAATCAAATCAGTTTTTATTGTTTTTTATATAGTTTAAAGATCGTTTTAGCGATGCCTGATGAAAATGATGAAACGCCGATTGAACGTAGACGGCGATTAATTAGAGAAAGACAGTCAAGGTGGTTTGCTTGGCAATCACAAGCAACATTGGACCGCATAAGGGAAGATGGCGCCATCTACTGGTTGGTAAAGCAAACAAAGTTTGAAATTTTGTTTCCATCGTAAATAAAATTATTTTTTTCTTATGAAACGTAAGTATAATATAAGGACTAAATAGTACCGAGTAATTTCTATTTAATTTTGCTTATATAATCAAAAAATGAGCTATGTGGTGAGTCAAGCTCTTTAGGAACTCATTGATAACACTTTTTTTACAGAAAATTTCACTCAAGGATTTTTTATTTATTTATTTTTTATTTATTTATTTTTTTTAATGTTTAATTTGAATGTTTTTCCATTCGTTGAACTATTTCAAAAATTGAATATTGAGTCAATATCCTGTCATTTTTGACGGGGGGTATATACTAGTAAAAAAATAAAATAAAATAAAAGCATTTCGATTACAAATTACTTCAATAATCATGATTGCAAACGCGTTGTTGAGCGGGGAAAAATATATTTTTGAGAACCGCCTTAAGTTGGTTAATAGGGATAAATATATACAGGGTGTCCCAAAAATGACTGATGGATTTTAAAATTCAATAACTTACAAACAGTGACAGATATTTAAAAAATTCTTGTAGGAGGGTTATGTATGATGTCTGGATTTTTTTTTTTTTTTTTTACTGTGATTCTTGATTTTAGTTCGAATTTCAAACAATAGATGTCGCTGACAGCGATTGGCGCTTGGTCGAGGCCGAAACTGACGTCACTCAGCAATGATCAAGGCTAACGAAAAAGACTACCGCGGTGCATTCCACTTATCTTTTTTTACAGACCGCTAGAGTGACGTAATGCTCTTTTCGTACACCTGCATTGGTGCATTCGTGCATCACGTGACTCCCGCGGTCTGTAAAAAAAGATGAGTGTAAAGCACCGCGGTAGCCTTTCTTTTTCGTTAGCCTCGGCAATGATGCACCGCTCCCTGAATACTATGCCTGCGACAAAAATGGCGGCTGCAGCAGGCAGATTAGTTTTTCAGCGTTTGAACGGTCCATCGAACTTCAACACCAATAATTTCTAAAAGTTTCTTCGCCTAGTTCTTCTGAGATCAAATAAGTCAAAGAAAACTTTTAGATTTTATTGGTGTTAAAGTTCGAGGGACCGTACAAAGGCTGAACAAAAAAATTGGAGACACCCGGTGTACATATTTATGAAGTTAGTGTAGAAATGTAGAAAAAAAAAACAAAAACGAATCAATATTCTACATTTATCTATTATTATGCGTTATTTTATTATTATGCGTTATTTTATTATTATGCATTACAGTCTCATTTTCATAAATAAAATTCTTTAAAATAGTGTATCTCGAAACTAAATTAGATCATGTTGCAATTTTTAAAATGGATATATCACTCATCTAATATCGCAGTATTAGGATAGATAAATCGATGTCACACCTTTGGAATCTGTAAACTATTTTTGAATAATTAATAATGAAAAGTGTATTGATACTTTTTTTTTTTTTTTAATGATTATTGACGTACAATTATACTGTCAAACAAACAAAACCTCAAAATTTTGACAACAAAAGTTGTAATTGAAAATTTTTGTGTGTAGCAGATTTATTTGTACATATACATTAAAAGATCGACGCATATAAGCTTTTGTTGTAATGTACATTTCGATGTGAGGATGAGATGCAAGAAACATTAAAAATGAAAAGTTAAAACATTCATCTAAAATATTGGAGTGTAAAAGAATCTTCTTAACAACTGAAAAATTCTAGCTGAAAAAAAAAAAAAAAAAAAAAAAATGCTGCTAGAAAATGTCTGTGTACATATTGAATAACTGTACGAACAGATAAAGTTTGTATCTGTCGATATTTGTCTGTACGTACAAAAAAACTTAAAGAACACGTGACGTTCAAAAAACATTTGATAAACTCAATAAGAATCATAAATATAAAATAAAATCAATTTAAATGCAGGTAATAAAATATCTACTGTAATTACAGCGCCGTTTTATTACAGTGGTCTTACTATAATAAAATTTCCAATGTATTCCAATATATATAGACAGCAATTATATAAAAGGAATATGAGATGATAATATAGAACAACACTGTGTAGCGGTGGGATATATGAGGGGGTTAGAATAACATTGGAGTAAGTCAAAAATTTTAAAAATCTAGATAACCATATTTTCACTGAATGTATATTAATTTCTGTTCAGTGTGACCATGGAGATAGAAATAAGAAGGAGAACAGTGAAGATAGGCTTTCAAGATCACAACATGGACCGGGAATTAGTACCCAGTTTGTGGCGCTGGTGCTCCCAAAGGCCGGTCATGTGACCTGTCAAACATGACAAATTGTCGTCTGCTCTTCCTGCATTTTGGTTTCAAGCATGGTAAAGAGATAGACGGCGCTACACTTCCTAAAGGCCCAAAAGACCAGAAACGCCGCCATACTAGGTACCGCTTTTAGTTCCATAAGTAGAACCATTATCTTTGTTCTCCTTCCCTCTATCTCCCTGAGTGTGACAGTCAAATAAGTCATAGTTCACTTAGGGAGTCGCTAGAGGGCAAAACAAGTTGGACCACTTAATGCAACGGCGATACAACAAATTTTGACAAAACCCTCCATTTCTCAAATTACTAAATATTGACTTACTCCGCTGTCATTCTTACCCCCTCATATAAGGAAAGGGCAACTGACGTCACTGTTGGTTAAATTACTGTTGGTTTGGGAGAAAAACCTGTTCGTTCTTTACGACTCCTAAAGTACACATGACATGGAGCGATTTTATTGGTCTACGTTAAACTGGTCTGTGATATGATTGGCCTACGTCGCCATGACGATTCCTGCAATGATAGCTGCGACAAAAGTGCAGTGGTAGATTGGTTGATGGAACTGTTTGTTTGTAAACATGCCCTTTCCTTATATCAAGATGTTAGCTCCAAAGGTCTTGCTGGAAAAGCAATCGCCAACAAAGTGAATTTTCTAATTTTGATCAAATATCCGGATAAATTACACAAACTGACAAATGCAATGACTAAAGAATGAAACTCTTTGCGTTAAAAATACATGGTAGATATCGTGGAGGAGATTATATCACAGTAGAGCTGACTTTTAGATATTGTGATTGCATTACTTAAGTCATAGCGATGCTTTGTAATCTACTGGTAAATAAACCTTCGGAATTTTGGAAGCAACGAAAATTTAAGTGAAACTGAATATCACCTTGATTTTCTTCGGGCAACGAAATGTGCACATATTGAAATTTATTGAGTTTAATAATAATAATAGTAATAATATTAATAACTTTATTATGTTATAGTGTTAAATGACAAATTTTAGAATTTCCAATTCTATTTCATATAACATCTCGCTATAACATAAAACTCAATTTGTCTGATCATAATCCACCAAGCATGCCACTGAAAATGATGCCATTTTTCATCTCGGAAGAGCAAAATGTTGGAAATGATGGAAATGATGTCAAAATGTTGGAAATGATGTCATCCTCAAAAGGAAAGATGTACTTCCTCACATAAAAATAAAATATTTTACTATGATTGTGTTAATATCACATTATGTTTACAGGACTTTATATCTGCACTGAACCTAAAGAAACTCGATCCTCTTACCATTTATTGAAAAATCTTTGATATGCATATTCGGTATGTAAATCAGAAAAAGGGAAAATTAATAATGTAGTGCGGAAAGAAATTTTTTGATTAGTAGAAACTAGTATAATGAATTTTTCTGTGATGCATGTATTTGATTTTACAGCAGTGATTAGGTACTTCACTCACGCAGAAACGCCCGCTCACTACTGTTAATCTTATGTGGTAGAAATTTTTAAAAATATCTCGTTTGCATTTCAATATTTTTAAATGTATTTTTTCTTTTCTGCATTGGATAGCTGAGATCGATCTCTACGCAGACTGTTTTTTTACTTTTTCAATTTTGGTTGCAGGTTTTTCTTTTTTTTTTTTTTTTTAATGAGGATATTTTTATTTTCGAAACCGGTTCTGAAAGTGAAAGTATCTTAATAATAATTTAAAAAAAAAAAAAAAAAAACTTGTACACAAAATTAAAAAGTGAAAAACGGCCCGCGTAGAAATCGACCTCAGCTATCCAATGAAAAAAAAAATCATTTAAAAATATTGAATACAAACGAGATGTTTTTAAATATTTCTCCCATAGGATTAACATTAGCGAGCGGGTGTTTTCACGTGAGTGAAGAGCTTTTTAATGCATATTTCAGAGGATTGTAGAACATCAGCGAGCAAGAAACAGAATCAACCCCTTACTATTTTTATATTAATTTCTAAAATACAACAACTTTTGAACACTCCCTACATTTGTTAATATTTTGAAACCAAAATTTTTAAATCATTTTTAAAGCGACATTTCCTTATATACGTCGAACTTAATTCGTAATTTTTTCAGTGTATTTTTCTTCTCCTAGGGGTTAACAATACCGAATCGTCCTTTCAGAAAGTTATTGACAAGGTAATAATGAAGTCGTCACAAGGGCTATATAATTTCCAGATGTATCCCGGAGAATTGGTCATTACAATCGGAACAAAACAGGCAATCAATGTACATACGTGATCGAAGAACAGCAGAACATCCCGTAACACCTATAATTCCGGTACCCAAGAGAGAAAGGGGTTACACTTGAACCGGCAAATAGTGATTGCAGCAGCACTGGGATAACGTGCACTTCCGTGAAATGAAATTAGCCATATGTTGTTTGTCTGAAAATATAGCTATCTCTCGTTTATCTATGCTACAAAATGACGACAACTTGTGATGATCAAATTAGAAAGTAGACAAAAATAACACAGATTGCAAGGTTGCAAGGTCAGCAAGATTTCCTAGTTTCATTCTCCACATTAATTCTTATGTATCCGAAGTACCTCAATTTTCTTAAAATATCTAATAAAAAAATCTTTTTTTTTTTTATTTCGAGGGGGGGGGTGGGTTGTCTCTCTTTATTTTATTGTTGCTGTTTACAAAATTTTAAAAAACAAACTAGATATTTGCGTATTATATTCACAATTTTTTTTTTTTGCTATGTACATGGACATTTCACGTATTCTAATTCAAGTGGCAAAAAATCGAATACCGATTTTATTCGTATAAATCGAATGCATATTTTTGGTATTTGTCGATTGTTATCCGACACCTTTTTTATACTGTCGTGTCACAAAATGCGGTATAAAACATCCACTTTTGGCAGTATTTTCTGAACTATGCATTACTTTTATAGGTAAACTAAAAACGATGTTAGATTCCTTGGAATCTGAATAAGAATATCTACAAATTTTCTGCATTTGCAGATAAAAATGATTTTAGATTATCAACAGAAAATAGGTTATGATTTGCAAAAAGCCTTAAGCTGAAATTGTTGAATAGTTCTCTTTTTAAAACATCTTACCTACAGTTTTGCAAATTTACGCTTTGTCTTCCCTGTGCTGATAATCTACATTATTTTTAATGCTTATTGTAGGGGGTGGGGCGCGGGGTATGGCGCACACGAAAATGACATTTCTTATTTTGAAATCAGCATGTCACATTAAAAACTGGTACGGTGCATTAGAAAGATGGTTCAATGCACTCATATACTGACACAGTGCTATATCATTCTAAATGTATCAAAATATTTTTAAACTGCTAGTGACATTATATACTAAAAACTCATATAAAAGTAATTTTATCATTTTCTGAAAAGTTACTGCCTCTTCAAATTAAGATAGTCATCAAAAAATGTCTCCAAATCCCACAAAATCCTTTCAAAAGAGTTTTCAAAACACATCTTTCTCAGGAATCTTTTTGCGGGTGTTTCTCTAGACGCCTTCCACAGCTGTTATTCTACACCGGGTTATTTTTCATTTTTCACCATGTTTCAGTTCAGCGGATCCCTTGGCGTCCCAAGATCTTCCCCACATTCGGTACAATTAGCTACCTCTGTTCTCGAATTTCTTCTATCTCGGGAAATCTGCGATAGGTCATGCGAAAATTCTTCCAAATGTACCGTTACTTCCTGTTATAGTTGTCAAAATAATTTTCTTTTCGATCTTTATCAGCCTATGACATCTCGAAAAGTCGTACAATTGATCGCAGAATATCATTGTACAGGACAGTGGGGAAACTTGACTAATACGTAACATTTCAAGGTATTAGATAATCAGTTGTCAAAAAGATACTGTATGAAGAATGTTTCTGTTTCCTTCTGTTGAAAATGTGGTTTTGAAATATCTTTGTACCACAATTGCGAAATCATTTTTATCCGTCAAGGCGAACGACCGGCCAGTAACTCTTACAATTCGAATGGGAGTGAAATTAATGAAATCACTAATATAAAATTATTTTAATTTTATTGTTGGAGTAAGTAATTAAATGAAATTAATCCATTGTTTCACATGTATACTGTTATTAGTATTATTGATTTCAGTATTCAAATGACATGAAAGATGATAACCCACATCACTAATCTGCACAAACCCGAATCTTTCATTATCCCGGTTGATAATGATATAGGATCCCCCGAATAGGATCAAACTGCTGATTTACTGACGGGAAAATTTGTTAATATTATTGTTCCAAGGTTTTCTGAATTTTCTAATTTAATGTTAACTAAGTGAGTTAAGAGTTAGTTGGAGAACAACTTTCGTAAGAAGGTAGAAATTAGTAGAAAACTGAGTTTGTGTCAAACAATAATATTACAAGATCTTACTGATGGTTTAAAGCCGGAATATCAGAATGTGTTGATTGTAAACCCTCCTACGACCACTACGGAGTGGTATAGGGCAGTAAAGTGTAACTTGTAGCAGTCCCAACATCCGCTAGGAGTGTGTTCCAGAAACAGTAAGATCCTACCACCAATAAAAAAAAAAAAAATCCCCTAGGCATTGGATTCGACACCAAATCCTAATTTTGAAATACATAGACCCATATTTTTTACTCCCAGAGCTCAAACCACCCACTTTCAGCAATGATATACATCCAGACACTGTAGAATTTGTTTTAACAAAGGTATTTTTAATGCCTTCCACTGGAAGAGATTGTGTATTTAATGCCAATCCTTCACCTCCTAGCATTAATCAGCTGTCTTCTCCTAATAACATCTGACTACTAATATGGTGCATCGTCTCAATTGATAATTAATAATTACTGTTCTCATTTTTATTATTTGCATGTTTTATTTTTATTAACATGCAAGGATTAGTTTCTTAGTACCAGTAAGAGTTAATTTTCTAAAGGCCTAGAAAGTATTTTTTGAGTACTTCCTACTTTTAATGGCCCTTATCAAATTATTAGTAAATTATCTTACATAAATTTTTAAATAAATCTCCCAAATCTCCTGACAGGCCATGATTCTGAAATAGTTCGTGTATCAAAATTACAACCTTATAATTCTCCTGATACATTTAAACTATCTCATGAAATGCAGAACAAACTAAAGTTAACTCAATAGTTTATTTTTCAAAAAACAGTAACAGTTTACAATTTAATAATCACCATAAAATTAATTTAACTTAATAATAATAGTATATAAGCAGTAGTAATATTTTATAACATTACAAGTGTATCGTTGAGTCGCGACAGGTATGTTACTTATTATAGGAGTTTTTGTTTTGAACAACATTTCTTATGCAGGCTTAATTTAGTTAATTTTGATTAAAGGCTTCAATTAATGTTGACTTGAATTATTTTTTTTAACTTATGTAAACTTACTAATTATATTATTAATTTTATTATAAAACATCAACCAAACTTTATAAAACTTATGTGGTTAGTTACTAATTCCGAAGCTCAAGACACTTTGATTTTCTTTTTTTCTTTTCTTTTCTTTTTTTATTTCTTTTTCTTTTTTTTCTTTCTTTCTTTTTTTTTTTTTAGAAATATGATTGAGTAATTCCCATATGTGAAGAAAGAAGTACAAATTGATTATACATTGTTCTTATACACATAATAGAGATAACAAGTGTTAAGATTTTTTTTTTGCCTCCATGATTTTGCTAGAATTTCTAAAGGTTTTCTTTTTTATTATTATTTCAACTTAGAATATTTTATTTCTTATATAAAATTTAAAAAGGGATTTATTTTTATTTTATTTCTTATATCAAATTTAAAAAGGGATTTTTTAAATTTATTTTTTATAAAAAATTTAAAAAGGGATTTTTTTTAATTTTTTTTATGCTGTGTAATTTTTGTCCAGCCAAGATCATCGAATGCAATAATCTATTATTATTATTTATTGATTATTTTATTATTGCTATTATTTGAGAATTTTAAAAAAATGTTATTGATATGCTTAGATTATAGCATGCTCATTTATATATGAAATTTAAGAATATTATGAATGAATTTACTGTTTAAGGAATTTTAGACATTATTGGGACATTGAGAGATTAGTGATGTCATATAAGATAAGTAAGACCACCTGAAAAGTGATGTAAATAATAATCTAGTTACAGTGATGTGAAAGTACTTAAAAAGATGATATTGTGAAGATTATAAATTACCATGGTAAATAAGTGAAAAGCTAATTTTTATTTTGAGACTGGAATAAATGTGTTTACTGAATTGATTAGTACCATTTAGTCACTAGATAATTCACTACAAGAAATAAATAAACTAACAGTCTAGACACATTAATCTAGACAATATAGTATGTTGCTGCTCACTAAGCCAATATATAATTGAGAAAGACGCAATTAACATTATAATAAAGTATACTGTTAACGTTGATTTAATTATGGAACTTTTCGTAAGAGTTTTAAAGAATGTTTATTATTTCTTTGTGAAAATAATAAAACTAAGGGTATGATATAAAAGTACGAGTGGCGGTGCTGTTAAAAGTCCATTAATGTAGACTTACTATATTATTTTTCTTTGATTAAAATAAGTATTGTTATTTACTTTTATTATTTTTACTCATATTTGTTTATTATTTTTATCGCATTTACAAAATAGAATTTTTTATGATTGTATTTTTCTGTATTTTTGTATTAATTATGTAGTACTCTCTTTTGTTTTCAGTCAGTTAGGAAAATTATTGTTATTTTTAACATAATTAATATTAATGGCACTTAGCTCTCTGATGTCTGCCAATTTTGTAATCCGAGCTCGTGGAAGTTTTTATGAACTTGTAGGTCTATGGATCTCTAAGTCTCATCGCTTTATTTTTACTTTTTTGATTGAAGGGTGGATAAATATAGCATGTTTTAATAATTAATCGATCTTAATATTATCCTTTTTTTTATTTAATTAAATTATTTCCCTTTTAAAATATTTTACTGTATTTGCAATGCGCATGATACTTCTTTTTTTTTTTTTTTTTTTTTTTTTTTTTAACATTTCCTATTCAAAATTTGTTGGACGGACGCCAATAACATCTTTCTTTTTAATTCATTCGATTTCAGAATATTCTTTCGGTTCTCGAACTTTTATTAACTCCAAAAAATTTGCCGTTTTACAGCTAGTTGATGTAACTGCCGAAACTTTTCCAAATTAGCTTTCTCTTTGAATATTCGCTGCTCTGTCGTATTACATATTGATGTGTTCGTGCACACTTACTATAAAACATATTGCGCTAGCTGGAAATTCAGATTTTTGTGTTTTTTCGCCTTTTAAAAATAATCTTGGCACATCAGCGAAGCGTTTGTCTGTGCCTATAATCCATAAGGAATTTAAGTAATTCATTGTTTCAGAGCTATGGTAGAGCTCAAAAGTTTTCTTTTAACGCTGTGCATGGACATATTATGAAATTTATTATTCGTCGGAGTTGGTGGATTATTAGCCATCGTTTTGAAACTCCTAGAAATTTTGCATTACGAAGACAATTCTCTGGACAGGAGGGTAATGAATTTCACCTGCTTATTCTCCAATAATTATGGCAGTTTTCGTAGTTAACACTTGAGCCAGCTTCTTCGATGTTTTTAAAACTTTCTAGTAGTAATATGAAAGTTACTACCATTACCTACAATGCGGAAGTTTTTGTCAGCCATATATGACCCCGAGTATTTTGTCGTTATGGGAACGGTATTGTATTTTATTCTTTAACATTTAGTAAATATTTATATGTGTATTCATTTATTTCACTATGAAATTTTCATACATCGTTCTTAAGTCTAAACTGGCTACTTTCTGACACATTTTTTTAAATTCAGTTTTGTTCGCAAACGCATGAAATAGGCAGGTGCTCTTATTTAGAAAATATGTAATCGAACTTTTTTTTTTAATTTTTCGATAAAGACATGAGATTGTCTAGAAAATGCTGACAAAGTGAATGTTTTGAACAGAATTGCTTGGATGTAATTAAGATGTAAATTATTTATCGAAAAATGAAAAAAAAAAAAAGCTCGATTACCAATCCCTTTAACAATTATGCCCGCAAGTGTCACGCTTTTACGTTTAAAAACGAATTAGAAAGTTTCACGTTGTTAAGCGAGAAGATTTTTTTTTTTTTTTTTTTTTTTTTTTTTTTTTTTTTTTTTTTTGAGAATTGGCTTAAATATATCGGAACCCAAAATATTAGAAAACAAATAATTAAGTTTTTTCTTCCTTTTCTCCACTGGAATAGCTATTTGTAGCACCCGGGATCCTGCAGGATCCCAGGTATAAGCCCATTTGGTTAGACATTTGCTTGATACACTAAGTGATCAAATTTGTTTTAGGCACCTTATTCCTTTTCACATCCGATTTCAGTTTGATTCATTTCCTGTTATATATAAAGCGGTTATTTTTTTCTTTGGTAAAAGCAATTAAAATGCAATTACTATTTAAAAAGGAATTTTTCTTTTCAATTATTGCAATTACTAATTTAAAAAAGAAACACACCTGGTTATCTTATTCTCGAAAGGAAGTATTGATAATTTAAAAAGTCATTTTTCTCGTGAGAATACAAGATTAGAAAGGTAACCGACTTGCTGAGAGTTATGACCAATTTCCGCAATTAAAGAAGTAAGGGTTAAAAAGAGTAATTAGAAAAAAGTGTGATGAGAGACAACAAATTCACATCAATCACATAAATCATCAGTAAACTCTTTTTCACCCTAAACTAGTTAGTTTAATGGTAATCAAATCAGAAAAACAAATTACTCATATGTCAGAAAAACAGGTGATAAATAAGGGGAGGGATACTTAATAAGGTTAATCTATTCCATAAAGATAAGGTAACGATAGAATTAGCGGACCACTGATCACTTGATAACTGAATTCATATTTTTCCGATGAAAATATTTTTTAATAGCTAATTATAAAGCAATGGTCTAATATAACGAATATTGAATATAACTTCAATGATCGAGGTACTACTGTATTTTATTATTTTATGCCCCTTAATTTTTTATCTCTCCGTGTATCTGGACTGACCACTAAAAGAAGGTAATCCATCTTTATTTACTTACCTTTTATTACCTTTGAAAGACATCACTGCAAAATTCTTCTTTACTATATGAGATAACATGGTTTTTTTTCCCTTATTCCTTTTCCCATCCAATTTTAGCTTGCTGCATTTCCCGTCATATGTAAAGCGGTTAATTTTTCTTTGGTAAAACATTTAAAATGAAATTACTGTTTAAAAAGGAAAAAATTTCAATTACTGCAGATGCTAAATTAAAAAAGAAACACACCTGGTTATCCTATTCTTGAAAGGAAGTATTGATAATTTAAAAAGTCATTTTTCTTGTGAGAATACAAGATTAGAAGGTAACCGACTTGCTGAGAGTTATGACCAATTTCCGCCATATTAAAGAAATAAGGGTTACAGAAAAAGTAATAAGAAAAAAATTGCGATGGGCGACAGCAAACCCACATTAATCACATAAACCATCTCTAAACTATTTCTCACTCTAAACGTAGTTAGTTTAATTGTAATCAAATCAGAAAAAACAAATTGCTCATATGTCAGAAAAACAGGTGATAAATAAGGTGAGGGATACTTAATCTAAATAAGGTTAATCTATTCCATAAAGATAAGGTAACGATAGAATTATTTAAAATGTATAAATGAACATTGTTTAATAATGTTAATATTTTGTATGCTAATATGTATTAAATAAATAAATAAAATTGAATTGAATTGGTTTAAAACGATTTATTTATGAAACTACTCCATTAAAACGTAAACTGAGAGTTTTATACCCTAAATTAAATCTATCACTATTTAATGTAATTGATGTGCGCTTACACAGTTAAATAAATAATTAGGCTAACTGGACGCAAAATATATGAAAATTGCATATTGAAATAATTGAGTATATACAAATATTTATTAAATATTAAAGAATAAAATACAATGTAATTACCAACGATCAAAATAAAACTTATTTTAAAGCTTGGAAATTATATCATATATTAAAAATATTTACAATACACATATGTGTGTGTATGTATAATGTGCTTAATCAAAAATAAAAGAAATTGAAATCAAAAATTGTATTATAAACTAATTAATTTCACACACACAATATTCTTAAGTAAAGTCTTCTAGCACAAAATCGATAATACAATTTATTATTCTGAAGTGTCATAGTAATAAAAAAATTGCGCAACAGCATTAATAACTTATTTCAATCATATTTCACACGTTAGATTATACTTCAGAAACTTTACGCATCAAATATTAAAATTTCATACTTAAATATTAATAAAATAAAATAACATAATTTTTCGTAAAGCAATTGATTTCACACGCAAAAAAATCTTAAATAAAACTTTTTTAATGCAAAATCGATAACACCCGTTTATTAATTTCAAATTTTATTGTAATAAACAAAAACTTACACATCGGCAATAATGAATACATTCAATCATATTTCATACTTTATATTTAATTTTAGAAGTAAAACTTTTCATATATTAGATCAAAAAGTAAATATTTAATTTTGAATTAATGTTTTATTTCAAATACTATTCACAACTAATTACGCCATTTATCATATTGAAAAACAATAGTAACCAAACACAACAGCAATAGTAAATTCATTCAGTCGTATTTAACATTTTAGATTTTAACTGTAACTATTCTTTTTTTAATCAAATATTAAAAATTATAATTTATGTTTTCATATTAAAATATTAATCAAATAATATAACATAGTTTCACATAAAGCAATTCATTTCGCAAGCAAACAATTTTTAAATGAAATATTTTTAATGCAAAATCAATAACACCCGTTCATTAATTTCAAATTTTATTGTAATAATAAAAAAAATACACATCGGCAATAATTAATTCATTCAATCATATTTCACACTTTACATTTAATTTTAGAAGTAAAACATTTCATATAGATCAAAAAGTAAAAAAACAACTTTTTAGTACATATTGTTATTTGAATTTTATTCAAAATAAGTAATACCGTTTATTAATTTGAAAATTCAAAGCAATAAAACACAAGAGAAATAATAAATTCATTCAGTCATATCTCAAACTTTAGATTTTAATTTAGGATTGAACTTTTCGTATCAAAAAGTAAAAGTTTAATTTTTCAAGTCATATTTTCACTTGAAATATTATCCAGCACTAATATTATTCAAAAGCAATAATACCGATTATTAATTTGAAAATTCATAGTATTAAAACACAAGAGCAATAATAAATTCATACAGTTCTATTTCACACTTTAGATTTTTAATTTAGAATAAAACTCTTTATATCAAATATTAAAAATTTGAATTTTGAATTTGTGTTTGCATATTGAAATAATAATCAAATTATATAACATAGTTTCAAGTAAACCAATTGATTCACACGCAAAAAATTCTCAAGTAGAACTTTTTTAATGCAAATTGATAACAAACGTTATTATTTTCAAAATTGTTTGTAATATAAAACTTACACATCAGCTATAATGAACTCATTCAATCGTATTTCACACGTTAGATTGTAATTTAGAATTAAAGTTTACATATTAAATAATAAAATTTAAAATTTTTGAATTTATTTTTTTATATTGAAATATTAATCAAATAATATAACACAGTTTTAAGCAAACCAAATAGTTTCACGCACAAAATATGCTTCTTAGGTAAATCTTTTGGTAAATTCTTTAGGTAAATTCATTTAATGCAAAATTGGCAGCACCGTTTTATTAATTTTGGATTTTATTCTATTAAAATAAAAACTTACACATTGACATTGACTATAATTAACTCATTCAATCATATCTCACACTTTAGATTTTAATTTGGAATTACACTTTTCGTATCAAAAAGTAAAAAATACATTTTTGAAGTAATATTTTCAATTGAAATATTATTCAAAATCAATAATACCGTTAATTAATTTGAAAATTCGTAGAAATAAAACACAAGGGCAACAATAAATTCATTCAGTCATATCTCACACTTTAGATTTTATTTTGGAATCAAACTTCTCATATCAAAGAGCAAAAATTAAAATTTAGAATTCATGTTTTCATATTGAAATATTAATCAAATAATATAATATAGTTTCAAGTATATCAATTAATGTGGGCGAAGAAATCCTTAGGTGTTTAGTGCAGAGGCAATAATGCATTAATTATTTTTTAATTTCATACAAAAAAAAAAGTTGTGCAAAAGTAATAATAGATTTAGAATTAATCTTTTCGTATCAGAAAGTAAAAATTACTGTTTAAAACTTTGGTCTACAATTTTTATCCTTTTAAGTAGTGTATAATTTTCTTACTTACGATATACAGATAATATTATTAATATTAATTATTCATTCAATAGTCATCAAAGTGGAATATACAAAGGGAAGCTTTGTACATTATAAAACATAATGAGCCAAATTTTTTATAATTAATAGTATTGATAATTATAATTCACAAAAGAGCGTTCTAAAAAATATATATATATAAATAAATAAATAAAATAAAATTGTAAGGAAAACTTTGGATAAAGTCCAAGCAGTGGCGTATCTAGGTGGTGGGCTGATGGGGGCTTCAGCCCCCTTCGAAATTTGTAGAAAATATCAATTTTAATTACGAAAGTTTAGCAAAATGTAATGAAACTTGCTAAGACAAAATTCAAAATGAACTAGAAAAAATATTCCGTTTTAGGCAGGTTTTCTTCTTAGAAAGTCAAATGCCGTGCGTGTATGTGATTCAAAATGAGTCCGAGAATGCGTTGAGGGAGGTGGGGTAGATTGAGAATGCTCTTATATCATTTTTAATTTGCTGTTTATTTCAGTTTTATTTACTATTTATTAAATACATTTTAGTAGATAATTTTCAGTATTCCGTTTAAAAAAAAATGCTGTATAACGATGTAATTATATTTGTGAAGACAAAAACCTGCTTAAAACGACATTTTCCCCTGTCCTATGCGATTTCATCTTAGAAAATTTGATTGTATAATTTATAATAGATGCGTTACCTGCTAATAAGATAAAACCTGTTTAAAGCGGAATTTCCACCATTTCTTGCTATTCCTTCTTAGAAACTTTTACTCTATCTCAGTCCTCTCCGATATCATAAGTCTAGATACGCCACTGAGTCCAAGCATACTTACATTCACTAATTTTATTTTAATCTTATATATATCTATATTTAATCAAACAAAAATAAACAGTCTGTAAAAAATAAAATACAATCACACAATTATAATGATTTATAAGTTCGAAAAAATAATTAAGCTTTAAAAACAATCTCAAAAAGACAGGTTTTTGTTAATATGCATATCAGTTAATTCTTTTAAAATTCCAAAGAATTTATTGGCAGATTACTGATCACTTGATAACAGAATTCATATATTTCTCATGAAAATAATCCTTTTTACCTAATTATAAAGCCAGGGTTTAATATAACGAATGCTGAATACTACTGTATTTTATTATTTTCTCCCCTTAATTTTTAGTGCTCCGAGTGGTCATCTAGCCTGGATCCCTTGTATAAAAGCCATCTCAAAAATACGGCTTTCGTACTCAACTATAACGAACACATGACGACCGTGCTTTCCCGCAACTCCATAGCTAAAAATAAAAATAAGAATATAAATGAAATACATTTTCATTTTAATTCAAAGATTCTTTGATTCCGTATTTCACAAGAAGAAAGCAAAGAAAGAAAAAAAAAGTGCTGTTGAATGATTCGCTTTAAAGGTAGCTAAAGTATTGTAATAATTCCTTTAATACAGCTTAAAATAACATTGTATCTTTTCTTTAGAATTAAAAAAAAAAAAAGAAAAAAAATGCAGCTATGCATTCAAAAAATACCAACATGATGAGGACAAAAAAAAAATCGATTTCCGTAGTTTTCACTGCATTATCTGCTGGTCTGTCGATCTAGCGGGTGTCTGAGAACACAGGTTTATGTGACAATCTCAACGATTCCTTAGACAGCGCAAGCCGCAAGCGTGACTAACATAATCCCATCTTTTTGCACCATTTTCCTGCATCTCAGTTCACGAAACTGACCTCTCGATCTTCCGAAATATCCTCTCCCTCCAGCGTCACTGCTGTCTATTAAAAGATCCCCACCACCCCTGCAATTAACCTCCCTCGGATTCAGATTTCTAATCTTTTCTAAGCGGTCACGCGAAGATCCTCCTAATGCAGTGACTTCCCGAGTGACCTCAACCATCCCAATTTCGCTCTGCTTTTCTCTTCGTTCATCAGAGATTCCAGCTGATGTTGATGTACGGATTCAAGACAAGGTTTTTACTCCTAAACCATGCATTGAAGGTGGTCTGGAGATATTTATTTGTAATGTAGAACTTTGTTATTTTGTTTATGCGTTTTTTTATTTGCATGCCACTTCTTTCGATTAATAACCTTTTTAGGCTGTTAGTTAGGCGAACCTAACGTTTATAGCTTTTTATTATACTTTACTGTTTTAAGGCTATTCTGAAAAATATTTTCCCCCGCTGAAACTTTCATACACATTCACAGCGTCATTTTTATACGTGAAAACCTGAAATTTGAAGGGATAACTACTGAAATGATTTGGAATCGAAAACGTCTTTTATGTTTCAATAAATGCATTACATCTTGAATTATAATCGATTGATGTCTCATGACGACCTTTCCCGAGCTGTCATGTCCCCGAAATCAACTAACCTTGACACAATTTTCTGAAAAATCTTTCGCCTTCATCAAAAAATGGATAACGCTATTCGATGACTCACTTCCTCAATAAGAATACCTGCATTTTCCTCTTTTGACAACGCAGTTTTCTATGCTTTTACGCAATTTTAAACGTAAAAGCATGTCATTTGCAGACATGATTATTGAAGTAATTTGTAATAAGTTTTTTTTTTTTTTTTTTTTTTTTTGCTTAAGTCATAAGCAATTGTTGTCTCGCGACCACAGTTTTTTCCCTTCTGCGCTCCCGCTTCCGAAAATTTGGCTCAAAAAGCCCATTTTTACCCATTTTTCTGGAAGATTGTCTGCCATTACCGAAAAAAAATTTAAAAAAAAAATTTGATTACATAGTTTCAGAATTAGTTCGCTTTTCGCTTTAAATATATGGATTCTCCCGTTGCCTTTTCAGTGGGATCAAACTTCGCAATCATCATAACACAATCATTATCAGATCACTGAATGATGTGGCTTTCAAATTATTTCGAACAACAAATATTCCTTTGACATAAAAATGGATTCTTCTTGCTAGTTCCTCCAAACTTGAATAAATGAAGGTTTCGGATAAAGTGGAATGCCAGAATTCTCATGTGTATGACTGTCGACCTCCTGTCTTAGGACATAAATTCACATTGTCTATAATCACATCTAAATCTCGATAGTGCAGCTTAACATTTTCTCGTACAATCAATCGACACAAAGTAAAACATTGAATGAACTGTATAGTTTCTAATGTATTCAATATCAACAAAACCTTTTTCAAAAATATAGATATGTAATCAACACAGAAATTCCTTCAATTTTTTATAAATAAAGCTTTCATACTAATCTAAGAATTTTCAAATATATGACTATCGACCTCACCTCTTATGGCATAAACTCATAAATCAATATATCACGTCTCATTCTCACTATTTCTATCTAATCTTTTGACAAACAAACAACCCCTAGATAGTGGAATGATCTGATTTCCAAGTAATTTATTACTATCAACAAATGCTTTTTTGATAAAGAAGTGAATCTTCCTGCCTAATCGGAAATTCCTCTAAATTTCCGTAAATATTGCCTTCATACAATGAAGACTAAGAGCAGTCAAACAATGTTGTACGAATACTTATATAATATATTCATCTGTTCACACATCTAAATCTCGATTCTGGATTCCAATGTATTTAATATAACAAATACTCTTTTAATATAAAAAATGAATTCTCCTTTTTTCTGTCAAAACATAATCTTCTTCAATTTTTTTTTATAAATAAAGCTTTCATACAAAGAAGAATATAAGAATGTTCAAATATATGACTATCGACCTCCCCTTTTATGACACAAACTCGTAAACTCACATAATTCTGTTCCCACCATCCAAACCTCACCATTTATATCTAACCTTTTTTGAGTGGAAACAAACGACACAACGTTCATAAAGTAGAGAACTTTATGGTCTAGTTTCCAGGATATCTTGCTTTATACTAGAAACGCCTTTAACATCTTCTTCTTCGTTCAATATTACTACTATAAACTGACGACAAGCCTCAGATTCCAACCAGTGCTGATATACAGATTCAAGATCCTGGTCTTCCAAGCGGTCCATGAATATACGCTCCTGTTAGTACGTGCGAAGAACATGTCGAATGATAGATAAATAAAGATACGGCCTGAAGGAATAAATATGGAAGAGCCGTGTTTATGAATGGGGAAATTTTGAATTAATATTTTATTTCAAATACTATTCACAACTAATTACGCCATTTATCATATTGAAAAACAATAGTAACCAAACACAGCAGCAATAGTAAATTCATTCAGTCGTATTTAACATTTTAGATTTTAACGGTAACTATCCTTTTTTTAATCAAATATTAAAAATTAGAATTTATGTTTTCATATTGAAATATTAATCAAATAATATAACATAGTTTCACATAAAGCAATTGATTTTACACGCAAACAATTTTTAAGTAAAACATTTTTAATGCAAAATCGATAACACCCGTTCATTAATTTCAAATTTTATTGTAATAAAAATAAAATAAAAAACTTACACATTGCCAATAATTAATTCATTCAATCCTATTTCACACTTTACATTTAATTTTAGAAATAGAGCTTTTCATATAGATCAAAAAGTAAAAATTTAATTTTTTAGTATATATTGTTATTTGAATTTTATTCAAAATGAGTAATACCGCTTTTTAATTTGAAAATTCAAAGCAATAAAACACAAGAGAAATAATAAATTCATTCAGTCATATCTCAAACTTTAGATTTTAATTTAGGATTGAACTTTTCGTATCAAAAAGTAAAAGTTTAATTTTTCAAGTCATATTTGCACTTGAAATATTATTCAGCACTAATATTATTCAAAATCAATAATACCAATTATTAATTTGAAAATCCATAGTATTAAAACACAAGCGCAATAATAAATTCATACAGTTATATTTCACACTTTAGATTTTTAATTTAGAATAAAACTCCTTATATCAAATATAAAAAATTAGAATTTAGAATTTGTGTTTTCATATTGAAATAATAATAAAATTATATAACATAGTTTCAAGTAAACCAATTGATTCACACGCAAAAAATTCTCAAACTTTTTTAATGCAAATTGATAACACACGTTATTATTTTCAAATTTTTTTGAAATATAAAGCTTACACATTAGCTATAATGAACTCATTCAATCGTATTTCACACGTTAGATTGTAATTTAGAATTAAAGTTTACATATTAAATAATAAAATTTAAAAAAAATGTGATTTTTTTTTTCATATTGAAATATTAATCAAATAATATAACACAGTTTTAAGCAAACCAAATAGTTTCACGCCCAAAATATTCTTCTTGGGTAACTCTTTTTTAATGCAAAATTGACAGCACCGTTTTATTAATTTTGGATTTTATTGTATTAAAATAAAAACTTACACATTGACATTGACTATAATTAACTCATTCAATCATATCTCACACTTTAGATTTTAATTTGGAATTACACTTTTCGTATCAAAAAGTAAAAAAATACATTTTTGAAGTAATATTTTCAATTGAACTATTATTCAAAATCAATAATACCGTTAATTAATTTGAAAATTCGTAGAAATAAAACACAAGGGCAACAATAAGTTCATTCAGTCATATCTCACACTTTAGATTTTATTTTAGAATCAAACTTCTCATATCAAAGAGCAAAAAATAAAATTTAGAATTCATGTTTTCATATTGAAATATTAATCAAATAATATAATATAGTTTTAAGCAAACCAAATAGTTTCACGCCCAAAATATTCTTCTTGGGTAACTCTTTTTTAATGCAAAATTGACAGCACCGTTTTATTAATTTTGGATTTTATTGTATTAAAATAAAAACTTACACATTGACATTGACTATAATTAACTCATTCAATCATATCTCACACTTTAGATTTTAATTTGGAATTACACTTTTCGTATCAAAAAGTAAAAAATACATTTTTGAAGTAATATTTTCAATTGAAATATTATTCAAAATCAATAATACCGTTAATTAATTTGAAAATTCGTAGAAATAAAACACAAGGGCAACAATAAATTCATTCAGTCATATCTCACACTTTAGATTTTATTTTAGAATCAAACTTCTCATATCAAAGAGCAAAAAATAAAATTTAGAATTCATGTTTTCATATTGAAATATTAATCAAATAATATAACACAGTTTTAAGCAAACCAAATAGTTTCACGCCCAAAATATTCTTCTTGGGTAACTCTTTTTTAATGCAAAATTGACAGCACCGTTTTATTAATTTTGGATTTTATTGTATTAAAATAAAAACTTACACATTGACATTGACTATAATTAACTCATTCAATCATATCTCACACTTTAGATTTTAATTTGGAATTACACTTTTCGTATCAAAAAGTAAAAAATACATTTTTGAAGTAATATTTTCAATTGAAATATTATTCAAAATCAATAATACCGTTAATTAATTTGAAAATTCGTAGAAATAAAACACAAGGGCAACAATAAATTCATTCAGTCATATCTCACACTTTAGATTTTGTTTTAGAATCAAACTTCTCATATCAAAGAGCAAAAATTAAAATTTAGAATTCATTTTTTCATATTGAAATATTAATCAAATAATATAATATAGTTTCAAGTAAATCAATTAATGTGGGCGAAGAAATCCTTAGGTGTTTAGTGCAGAGGCAATAATGCATTAATTATTTTTTAATTTCATACAAACAAAAAAAGTTGTGCAAAAGTAATAATAGATTTAGAATTAATCTTTTCGTATCAGAAAGTAAAAATTACTGTTTAAAACTTTGGTCTACAATTTTTATCCTTTTCAGTAGTGTATAATTTTCTTACTTACGATATACAGATAATATTATTAATATTAATTATTCATTCAATAGTCATCAAAGTGGAATATACAAAGGGAAGCTTTGTACATTATAAAACATAATGAGCCAAATTTTTTATAATTAATAGTATTGATAATTATAATTCACAAAAGAGCGTTCTAAAAAATATATATATATAAATAAATAAATAAAATAAAATTGTAAGGAAAACTTTGGATAAAGTCCAAGCAGTGGCGTATCTAGGTGGTGGGCTGATGGGGGCTTCAGCCCCCTTCGAAATTTGTAGAAAATATCAATTTTAATTACGAAAGTTTAGCAAAATGTAATGAAACTTGCTAAGACAAAATTCAAAATGAACTAGAAAAAATATTCCGTTTTAGGCAGGTTTTCTTCTTAGAAAGTCAAATGCCGTGCGTGTATGTGATTCAAAATGAGTCCGAAAATGCGTTGAGGGAGGTGGGGTAGATTGAGAATGCTCTTATATCATTTTTAATTTGCTGTTTATTTCAGTTTTATTTACTATTTATTAAATACATTTTAGTAGATAATTTTCAGTATTCCGTTTAAAAAAAAATGCTGTATAACGATGTAATTATATTTGTGAAGACAAAAACCTGCTTAAAACGACATTTTCCCCTGTCCTATGCGATTTCATCTTAGAAAATTTGATTGTATAATTTATAATAGATGCGTTACCTGCTAATAAGATAAAACCTGTTTAAAGCGGAATTTCCACCATTTCTTGCTATTCCTTCTTAGAAACTTTTACTCTATCTCAGTCCTCTCCGATATCATAAGTCTAGATACGCCACTGAGTCCAAGCATACTTACATTCACTAATTTTATTTTAATCTTATATATATCTATATTTAATCAAACAAAAATAAACAGTCTGTAAAAAATAAAATACAATCACACAATTATAATGATTTATAAGTTCGAAAAAATAATTAAGCTTTAAAAACAATCTCAAAAAGACAGGTTTTTGTTAATATGCATATCAGTTAATTCTTTTAAAATTCCAAAGAATTTATTGGCAGATTACTGATCACTTGATAACAGAATTCATATATTTCTCATGAAAATAATCCTTTTTACCTAATTATAAAGCCAGGGTTTAATATAACGAATGCTGAATACTACTGTATTTTATTATTTTCTCCCCTTAATTTTTAGTGCTCCGAGTGGTCATCTAGCCTGGATCCCTTGTATAAAAGCCATCTCAAAAATACGGCTTTCGTACTCAACTATAACGAACACATGACGACCGTGCTTTCCCGCAACTCCATAGCTAAAAATAAAAATAAGAATATAAATGAAATACATTTTCATTTTAATTCAAAGATTCTTTGATTCCGTATTTCACAAGAAGAAAGCAAAGAAAGAAAAAAAAAGTGCTGTTGAATGATTCGCTTTAAAGGTAGCTAAAGTATTGTAATAATTCCTTTAATACAGCTTAAAATAACATTGTATCTTTTCTTTAGAATAAAAAAAAAAAAAAAATAAAATAAAATAAATGCAGCTATGCATTCAAAAAATACCAACATGATGAGGACAAAAAAAAAAAAAAAAATCGATTTCCGTGATTTTCCGCAGCTTTCACTGCATTATCTGCTGGTCTGTCGATCTAGCGGGTGTCTGAGAACACAGGTTTATGTGACAATCTCAACGATTCCTTAGACAGCGCAAGCCGCAAGCGTGACTAACATAATCCCATCTTTTTGCACCATTTTCCTGCATCTCAGTTCACGAAACTGACCTCTCGATCTTCCGAAATATCCTCTCCCTCCAGCGTCACTGCTGTCTATTAAAAGATCCCCACCACCCCTGCAATTAACCTCCCTCGGATTCAGATTTCTAATCTTTTCTAAGCGGTCACGCGAAGATCCTCCTAATGCAGTGACTTCCCGAGTGACCTCAACCATCCCAATTTCGCTCTGCTTTTCTCTTCGTTCATCAGAGATTCCAGCTGATGTTGATGTACGGATTCAAGACAAGGTTTTTACTCCTAAACCATGCATTGAAGGTGGTCTGGAGATATTTATTTGTAATGTAGAACTTTGTTATTTTGTTTATGCGTTTTTTTATTTGTATGCCACTTCTTTCGATTAATAACCTTTTTAGGCTGTTAGTTAGGCGAACCTAACGTTTATAGCTTTTTATTATACTTTACTGTTTTAAGGCTATTCTGAAAAATATTTTCCCCCGCTGAAACTTTCATACACATTCACAGCGTCATTTTTATACGTGAAAACCTGAAATTTGAAGGGATAACTACTGAAATGATTTGGAATCGAAAACGTCTTTTATGTTTCAATAAATGCATTACATCTTGAATTATAATCGATTGATGTCTCATGACGACCTTTCCCGAGCTGTCATGTCCCCGAAATCAACTAACCTTGACACAATTTTCTGAAAAATCTTTCGCCTTCATCAAAAAATGGATAACGCTATTCGATGACTCACTTCCTCAATAAGAATACCTGCATTTTCCTCTTTTGACAACGCAGTTTTCTATGCTTTTACGCAATTTTAAACGTAAAAGCATGTCATTTGCAGACATGATTATTGAAGTAATTTGTAATAAGTTTTTTTTTTTTTTTTTTTTTTTTGCTTAAGTCATAAGCAATTGTTGTCTCGCGACCACAGTTTTTTCCCTTCTGCGCTCCCGCTTCCGAAAATTTGGCTCAAAAAGCCCATTTTTACCCATTTTTCTGGAAGATTGTCTGCCATTACCGAAAAAAAATTTAAAAAAAAAATTTGATTACATAGTTTCAGAATTAGTTCGCTTTTCGCTTTAAATATATGGATTCTCCCGTTGCCTTTTCAGTGGGATCAAACTTCGCAATCATCATAACACAATCATTATCAGATCACTGAATGATGTGGCTTTCAAATTATTTCGAACAACAAATATTCCTTTGACATAAAAATGGATTCTTCTTGCTAGTTCCTCCAAACTTGAATAAATGAAGGTTTCGGATAAAGTGGAATGCCAGAATTCTCATGTGTATGACTGTCGACCTCCTGTCTTAGGACATAAATTCACATTGTCTATAATCACATCTAAATCTCGATAGTGCAGCTTAACATTTTCTCGTACAATCAATCGACACAAAGTAAAACATTGAATGAACTGTATAGTTTCTAATGTATTCAATATCAACAAAACCTTTTTCAAAAATATAGATATGTAATCAACACAGAAATTCCTTCAATTTTTTATAAATAAAGCTTTCATACTAATCTAAGAATTTTCAAATATATGACTATCGACCTCACCTCTTATGGCATAAACTCATAAATCAATATATCACGTCTCATTCTCACTATTTCTATCTAATCTTTTGACAAACAAACAACCCCTAGATAGTGGAATGATCTGATTTCCAAGTAATTTATTACTATCAACAAATGCTTTTTTGATAAAGAAGTGAATCTTCCTGCCTAATCGGAAATTCCTCTAAATTTCCGTAAATATTGCCTTCATACAATGAAGACTAAGAGCAGTCAAACAATGTTGTACGAATACTTATATAATATATTCATCTGTTCACACATCTAAATCTCGATTCTGGATTCCAATGTATTTAATATAACAAATACTCTTTTAATATAAAAAATGAATTCTCCTTTTTTCTGTCAAAACATAATCTTCTTCAATTTTTTTTTATAAATAAAGCTTTCATACAAAGAAGAATATAAGAATGTTCAAATATATGACTATCGACCTCCCCTTTTATGACACAAACTCGTAAACTCACATAATTCTGTTCCCACCATCCAAACCTCACCATTTATATCTAACCTTTTTTGAGTGGAAACAAACGACACAACGTTCATAAAGTAGAGAACTTTATGGTCTAGTTTCCAGGATATCTTGCTTTATACTAGAAACGCCTTTAACATCTTCTTCTTCGTTCAATATTACTACTATAAACTGACGACAAGCCTCAGATTCCAACCAGTGCTGATATACAGATTCAAGATCCTGGTCTTCCAAGCGGTCCATGAATATACGCTCCTGTTAGTACGTGCGAAGAACATGTCGAATGATAGATAAATAAAGATACGGCCTGAAGGAATAAATATGGAAGAGCCGTGTTTATGAATGGGGAAATTTTGAATTAATATTTTATTTCAAATACTATTCACAACTAATTACGCCATTTATCATATTGAAAAACAATAGTAACCAAACACAGCAGCAATAGTAAATTCATTCAGTCGTATTTAACATTTTAGATTTTAACGGTAACTATCCTTTTTTTAATCAAATATTAAAAATTAGAATTTATGTTTTCATATTGAAATATTAATCAAATAATATAACATAGTTTCACATAAAGCAATTGATTTTACACGCAAACAATTTTTAAGTAAAACATTTTTAATGCAAAATCGATAACACCCGTTCATTAATTTCAAATTTTATTGTAATAAAAATAAAATAAAAAACTTACACATTGCCAATAATTAATTCATTCAATCCTATTTCACACTTTACATTTAATTTTAGAAATAGAGCTTTTCATATAGATCAAAAAGTAAAAATTTAATTTTTTAGTATATATTGTTATTTGAATTTTATTCAAAATGAGTAATACCGCTTTTTAATTTGAAAATTCAAAGCAATAAAACACAAGAGAAATAATAAATTCATTCAGTCATATCTCAAACTTTAGATTTTAATTTAGGATTGAACTTTTCGTATCAAAAAGTAAAAGTTTAATTTTTCAAGTCATATTTGCACTTGAAATATTATTCAGCACTAATATTATTCAAAATCAATAATACCAATTATTAATTTGAAAATCCATAGTATTAAAACACAAGCGCAATAATAAATTCATACAGTTATATTTCACACTTTAGATTTTTAATTTAGAATAAAACTCCTTATATCAAATATAAAAAATTAGAATTTAGAATTTGTGTTTTCATATTGAAATAATAATAAAATTATATAACATAGTTTCAAGTAAACCAATTGATTCACACGCAAAAAATTCTCAAACTTTTTTAATGCAAATTGATAACACACGTTATTATTTTCAAATTTTTTTGAAATATAAAGCTTACACATTAGCTATAATGAACTCATTCAATCGTATTTCACACGTTAGATTGTAATTTAGAATTAAAGTTTACATATTAAATAATAAAATTTAAAAAAAATGTGATTTTTTTTTTCATATTGAAATATTAATCAAATAATATAACACAGTTTTAAGCAAACCAAATAGTTTCACGCCCAAAATATTCTTCTTGGGTAACTCTTTTTTAATGCAAAATTGACAGCACCGTTTTATTAATTTTGGATTTTATTGTATTAAAATAAAAACTTACACATTGACATTGACTATAATTAACTCATTCAATCATATCTCACACTTTAGATTTTAATTTGGAATTACACTTTTCGTATCAAAAAGTAAAAAAATACATTTTTGAAGTAATATTTTCAATTGAACTATTATTCAAAATCAATAATACCGTTAATTAATTTGAAAATTCGTAGAAATAAAACACAAGGGCAACAATAAGTTCATTCAGTCATATCTCACACTTTAGATTTTATTTTAGAATCAAACTTCTCATATCAAAGAGCAAAAAATAAAATTTAGAATTCATGTTTTCATATTGAAATATTAATCAAATAATATAATATAGTTTTAAGCAAACCAAATAGTTTCACGCCCAAAATATTCTTCTTGGGTAACTCTTTTTTAATGCAAAATTGACAGCACCGTTTTATTAATTTTGGATTTTATTGTATTAAAATAAAAACTTACACATTGACATTGACTATAATTAACTCATTCAATCATATCTCACACTTTAGATTTTAATTTGGAATTACACTTTTCGTATCAAAAAGTAAAAAATACATTTTTGAAGTAATATTTTCAATTGAAATATTATTCAAAATCAATAATACCGTTAATTAATTTGAAAATTCGTAGAAATAAAACACAAGGGCAACAATAAATTCATTCAGTCATATCTCACACTTTAGATTTTATTTTAGAATCAAACTTCTCATATCAAAGAGCAAAAAATAAAATTTAGAATTCATGTTTTCATATTGAAATATTAATCAAATAATATAACACAGTTTTAAGCAAACCAAATAGTTTCACGCCCAAAATATTCTTCTTGGGTAACTCTTTTTTAATGCAAAATTGACAGCACCGTTTTATTAATTTTGGATTTTATTGTATTAAAATAAAAACTTACACATTGACATTGACTATAATTAACTCATTCAATCATATCTCACACTTTAGATTTTAATTTGGAATTACACTTTTCGTATCAAAAAGTAAAAAATACATTTTTGAAGTAATATTTTCAATTGAAATATTATTCAAAATCAATAATACCGTTAATTAATTTGAAAATTCGTAGAAATAAAACACAAGGGCAACAATAAATTCATTCAGTCATATCTCACACTTTAGATTTTGTTTTAGAATCAAACTTCTCATATCAAAGAGCAAAAATTAAAATTTAGAATTCATTTTTTCATATTGAAATATTAATCAAATAATATAATATAGTTTCAAGTAAATCAATTAATGTGGGCGAAGAAATCCTTAGGTGTTTAGTGCAGAGGCAATAATGCATTAATTATTTTTTAATTTCATACAAACAAAAAAAGTTGTGCAAAAGTAATAATAGATTTAGAATTAATCTTTTCGTATCAGAAAGTAAAAATTACTGTTTAAAACTTTGGTCTACAATTTTTATCCTTTTCAGTAGTGTATAATTTTCTTACTTACGATATACAGATAATATTATTAATATTAATTATTCATTCAATAGTCATCAAAGTGGAATATACAAAGGGAAGCTTTGTACATTATAAAACATAATGAGCCAAATTTTTTATAATTAATAGTATTGATAATTATAATTCACAAAAGAGCGTTCTAAAAAATATATATATATAAATAAATAAATAAAATAAAATTGTAAGGAAAACTTTGGATAAAGTCCAAGCAGTGGCGTATCTAGGTGGTGGGCTGATGGGGGCTTCAGCCCCCTTCGAAATTTGTAGAAAATATCAATTTTAATTACGAAAGTTTAGCAAAATGTAATGAAACTTGCTAAGACAAAATTCAAAATGAACTAGAAAAAATATTCCGTTTTAGGCAGGTTTTCTTCTTAGAAAGTCAAATGCCGTGCGTGTATGTGATTCAAAATGAGTCCGAAAATGCGTTGAGGGAGGTGGGGTAGATTGAGAATGCTCTTATATCATTTTTAATTTGCTGTTTATTTCAGTTTTATTTACTATTTATTAAATACATTTTAGTAGATAATTTTCAGTATTCCGTTTAAAAAAAAATGCTGTATAACGATGTAATTATATTTGTGAAGACAAAAACCTGCTTAAAACGACATTTTCCCCTGTCCTATGCGATTTCATCTTAGAAAATTTGATTGTATAATTTATAATAGATGCGTTACCTGCTAATAAGATAAAACCTGTTTAAAGCGGAATTTCCACCATTTCTTGCTATTCCTTCTTAGAAACTTTTACTCTATCTCAGTCCTCTCCGATATCATAAGTCTAGATACGCCACTGAGTCCAAGCATACTTACATTCACTAATTTTATTTTAATCTTATATATATCTATATTTAATCAAACAAAAATAAACAGTCTGTAAAAAATAAAATACAATCACACAATTATAATGATTTATAAGTTCGAAAAAATAATTAAGCTTTAAAAACAATCTCAAAAAGACAGGTTTTTGTTAATATGCATATCAGTTAATTCTTTTAAAATTCCAAAGAATTTATTGGCAGATTACTGATCACTTGATAACAGAATTCATATATTTCTCATGAAAATAATCCTTTTTACCTAATTATAAAGCCAGGGTTTAATATAACGAATGCTGAATACTACTGTATTTTATTATTTTCTCCCCTTAATTTTTAGTGCTCCGAGTGGTCATCTAGCCTGGATCCCTTGTATAAAAGCCATCTCAAAAATACGGCTTTCGTACTCAACTATAACGAACACATGACGACCGTGCTTTCCCGCAACTCCATAGCTAAAAATAAAAATAAGAATATAAATGAAATACATTTTCATTTTAATTCAAAGATTCTTTGATTCCGTATTTCACAAGAAGAAAGCAAAGAAAGAAAAAAAAAGTGCTGTTGAATGATTCGCTTTAAAGGTAGCTAAAGTATTGTAATAATTCCTTTAATACAGCTTAAAATAACATTGTATCTTTTCTTTAGAATAAAAAAAAAAAAAAAATAAAATAAAATAAATGCAGCTATGCATTCAAAAAATACCAACATGATGAGGACAAAAAAAAAAAAAAAAATCGATTTCCGTGATTTTCCGCAGCTTTCACTGCATTATCTGCTGGTCTGTCGATCTAGCGGGTGTCTGAGAACACAGGTTTATGTGACAATCTCAACGATTCCTTAGACAGCGCAAGCCGCAAGCGTGACTAACATAATCCCATCTTTTTGCACCATTTTCCTGCATCTCAGTTCACGAAACTGACCTCTCGATCTTCCGAAATATCCTCTCCCTCCAGCGTCACTGCTGTCTATTAAAAGATCCCCACCACCCCTGCAATTAACCTCCCTCGGATTCAGATTTCTAATCTTTTCTAAGCGGTCACGCGAAGATCCTCCTAATGCAGTGACTTCCCGAGTGACCTCAACCATCCCAATTTCGCTCTGCTTTTCTCTTCGTTCATCAGAGATTCCAGCTGATGTTGATGTACGGATTCAAGACAAGGTTTTTACTCCTAAACCATGCATTGAAGGTGGTCTGGAGATATTTATTTGTAATGTAGAACTTTGTTATTTTGTTTATGCGTTTTTTTATTTGTATGCCACTTCTTTCGATTAATAACCTTTTTAGGCTGTTAGTTAGGCGAACCTAACGTTTATAGCTTTTTATTATACTTTACTGTTTTAAGGCTATTCTGAAAAATATTTTCCCCCGCTGAAACTTTCATACACATTCACAGCGTCATTTTTATACGTGAAAACCTGAAATTTGAAGGGATAACTACTGAAATGATTTGGAATCGAAAACGTCTTTTATGTTTCAATAAATGCATTACATCTTGAATTATAATCGATTGATGTCTCATGACGACCTTTCCCGAGCTGTCATGTCCCCGAAATCAACTAACCTTGACACAATTTTCTGAAAAATCTTTCGCCTTCATCAAAAAATGGATAACGCTATTCGATGACTCACTTCCTCAATAAGAATACCTGCATTTTCCTCTTTTGACAACGCAGTTTTCTATGCTTTTACGCAATTTTAAACGTAAAAGCATGTCATTTGCAGACATGATTATTGAAGTAATTTGTAATAAGTTTTTTTTTTTTTTTTTTTTTTTGCTTAAGTCATAAGCAATTGTTGTCTCGCGACCACAGTTTTTTCCCTTCTGCGCTCCCGCTTCCGAAAATTTGGCTCAAAAAGCCCATTTTTACCCATTTTTCTGGAAGATTGTCTGCCATTACCGAAAAAAAATTTAAAAAAAAAATTTGATTACATAGTTTCAGAATTAGTTCGCTTTTCGCTTTAAATATATGGATTCTCCCGTTGCCTTTTCAGTGGGATCAAACTTCGCAATCATCATAACACAATCATTATCAGATCACTGAATGATGTGGCTTTCAAATTATTTCGAACAACAAATATTCCTTTGACATAAAAATGGATTCTTCTTGCTAGTTCCTCCAAACTTGAATAAATGAAGGTTTCGGATAAAGTGGAATGCCAGAATTCTCATGTGTATGACTGTCGACCTCCTGTCTTAGGACATAAATTCACATTATCTATAATCACATCTAAATCTCGATAGTGCAGCTTAACATTTTCTCGTACAATCAATCGACACAAAGTAAAACATTGAATGAACTGTATAGTTTCTAATGTATTCAATATCAACAAAACCTTTTTCAAAAATATAGATATGTAATCAACACAGAAATTCTTCAATTTTTTATAAATAAAGCTTTCATACTAATCTAAGAATTTTCAAATATATATGACTATCGACCTCACCTCTTATGGCATAAACTCATAAATCAATATATCACGTCTCATTCTCACTATTTCTATCTAATCTTTTGACAAACAAACAACCACTAGATAGTGGAATGATCTGATTTCCAAGTAATTTATTACTATCAACAAATGCTTTTTTGATAAAGAAGTGAATCTTCCTGCCTAATCGGAAATTCCTCTAAATTTCCGTAAATATTGCCTTCATACAATGAAGACTAAGAGCAGTCAAACAATGTTGTACGAATACTTATATAATATATTCATCTGTTCACACATCTAAATCTCGATTCTGGATTCCAATGTATTTAATATAACAAATACTCTTTTAATATAAAAAATGAATTCTCCTTTTTTCTGTCAAAACATAATCTTCTTCAATTTTTTTTTATAAATAAAGCTTTCATACAAAGAAGAATATAAGAATGTTCAAATATATGACTATCGACCTCCCCTTTTATGACACAAACTCGTAAACTCACATAATTCTGTTCCCACCATCCAAACCTCACCATTTATATCTAACCTTTTTTGAGTGGAAACAAACGACACAACGTTCATAAAGTAGAGAACTTTATGGTCTAGTTTCCAGGATATCTTGCTTTATACTAGAAACGCCTTTAACATCTTCTTCTTCGTTCAATATTACTACTATAAACTGACGACAAGCCTCAGATTCCAACCAGTGCTGATATACAGATTCAAGATCCTGGTCTTCCAAGCGGTCCATGAATATACGCTCCTGTTAGTACGTGCGAAGAACATGTCGAATGATAGATAAATAAAGATACGGCCTGAAGGAATAAATATGGAAGAGCCGTGTTTATGAATGGGGAGCCTTAACATGTGATAAGTCTCTGAAAGGGGAGAGCAGATGAATTATTGATAAGACCTAGGAAGAGAATGTTTATATCGTTAAAAGCCGGGAAGTCAAGGAAGAGATTTAAGAATATTTTATCTTTGGAGATTTATCCATGTCCCAGAGGATGTAATTGGAATATTAAAAATAAATAGATTATGTAGATTTGGGTCATACATTTTCTTGTATTTGAATACAACTTTATACATTTTTTTTTAACGTTTTGAAGTGAATTGTTTGGCTGAAACTGCTTAAGTATCATTTTAACAATAAAAATTTTCTGGTACTTGAGAATTTATCATTTTTTTAATTAAAAATACTAGCGGTTCTAACCAGGGCTTCCCAGGATACAGAAAATAAGTGAAAATCATTTTTTTTCTAACTCTAATACATTTTATACATTTGATATAGTTTTTTAGATTGCGTATTAACAACACCAAGAAAAATTTTATAAACAAAAATATGAATAATATATTCAAATAAAGTTTCGAAATTTATGGAAAGCGATACCTTCGTATTAGCCGCATGCCAGGAGTTAATAGACGAAAAAAATCGCCAACGATCTCGCTACTTACTGTAGCCTGTTTGATTCTGTTAGGGGAACCGTCGGTAGCGTAATAAATTTTCTTAATTTTGTAAATAGTTAAATCAGTCTTCAAATTTAATATACATTTTCATCTTTTGATACGTTAAAGAAGTTTGTTCAGCTTACCTGAGATTTTCCTTTTTGCGCTGAATATACCCACAGTAGTAATCCAAAGTGTTGTAGCGATATTTATCTGATCCATTGATTCACTTATATTGGAAGAATAATAAATAGTATTAGTAGAAAATGACAATTGTGTAAAATAAACAGAAGATTCATTTTCCTTTGAATATAATATAATTCTTGGCTAGATGTACATGTTTTAAGTCGCGTTTGGAGGCTGCATATAAGTGCTCCAATTTTACATTATATTAAATATATTTACATCATATATGTACAAGAGCGTCTTAACTGCTCGGGAACATTTTGGAAACTGAAGGGAATGTTTTTAAGTTCTGTGCACACGCGCGGGATAAGACAGCTGTAGTTTGAAGGAGGGAGGTCTGCAGAGTTTCTCCAATTAGTTAGTTTCGACAGTCTCTGGTTTTGTTCACTATGTTTTTCAGCTGCGGCACTTGAAGTACTTATTGGTAATTGGGGTCTGGTTTTTAACATGTTCTTATTTCAATCGTTCGCTGCACGTGGAGATTATTCACTGCATAAAAAAGGTTTCTCCGTCACTCCCCCGTAATCTCCTGTGTGTGGAATGGTTGAAGATTCAGTTTCTTACGGTGTTTCTCGTACACAGGTTTGGGAGTGGGCTTCGTGAGAGTGTCGGCTGTCATTTCTTCAGTGGGGCAGTATTGTAAATCGATTTTTCCTTCTTCTTTCATCAGTTTGATGTTGTGGAAACGTATGTCGATGTGTTTGGATCGCTTAGTATCTTTATCGTTTTCAGTCATTTTTATACAGGACATATTATCCTCAAAAATCGTGATGGGTAATTTTTGTGGAATGTTGAGATCGTTAAGCAAGTTTGTTATCCAAGTTAATTCTTGTGCTGCGTTGCTAGCTGAAACGTATTCAGCTTCGGCTGACGAAAGTGCAATGCAATTTTGCCTTTTTGTAATCCAGTAAATCGGCGATTTTCCTAGCATGAATAGATTTCCTGACGTTGATTTACGTGTTTTCAAGTCACCTGCCCAGTCTGCATCGGCGTATGCTGTTAGGATGGGCTTGCTGTTTGCGCTAAGAGTTAAATTCAAATTTTCTGTAGTTTTAAGGTATGAAATGATTCTTTTCACTGCTGTCCAGTCCTTTTGGCGTGGTGTTTCATTTCTACGACATAATATGTTGACTGCTGCGGATATGTCAGGACGCGTGATTGTTGATATGTAAAGTAATGTGCCTGTGGCTTGTCGATATTTCGTGTTATTAGGTAAAAGATTATCATCGTCTTCAAGTCTGTTGAATCCAGCAATCATTGGTGTGTAATGAGGTTTCATGTCGTTTAAATTCAGTTTTTTCACTAGTTCCTGTATTTTATTGTTTTGATTTAGGTAATATGTATCATTGATTTTATTAATGTTTATTCCTAGGTAATTATTCACTTCTCCTAAGTTTTTTAGTTCATATTCTTTCTTAAGTTGGTTTATTGTTTCTTCGATGTCACTGTCCTTTCCTGCTATCAAGATATCATCTACATAAATGATGATGTATATCGGATTTTCTTGATTTGATTTAAAGTACAGACATGGATCATTTTTGCTCTGTATGAAATTATTGTTTGTGAGTGTTTCCGATATTTTGGTGTACCAGGCCTTTGCGGCTTGCTTAAGACCGTAGATGGCTTTTTGAAGTTTACAAACTTTTCTTTCATCGCCGGGTTTAATATACCCGTCTGGTTGACTCATATAAACAGTTTCAGTTAATTCACCGTGCAAGAATGCTGTGGTAACGTCAACATGTTTAACGTTCAAACTTTTGTGCAATGCAGAGATGAGAAATGCACGTATTGTAGCGTGCGAAACTACAGGTGCGAAGGTTTGATCATAGTCAATCCCGAATCTTTGACTATATCCTTGTGCTACTAGACGCGCTTTATAGCTTTGAATATTTCCTAAATTGTCCTTTTTTAGTTTAAAAGTCCATTTTGAGCCGATAATTTTTGTTCCGGGTGGTGGATCTGTTAAAGTCCAAGTGTTATTTTTTCTTAGGCATTGGATTTCATTTTGTGTTGCTTTTATCCAATTTTGTTTATCATTAGGATTTTTCATTTTTTCGATATCTTCCCAATTTTCGGGAATGTTTTCAGATGAACTATTTATGAGACAAACATATCTGTCAGGAGGAACGCCTCTATTTGTCCTATTAGACCTTCTTGGTTCAATTGGTTGCTGTTTGGGCACGGATGGTGTCTCTTCGCTGTCAAGTTTTATTTCTAAGTGATTTTCATGTCTATCCGGTAATTGTGTATTGTCATCGGATGTTTTTGTGGTGATTTGTATCTCCTCAATGTTATCTGAGTGTACATTTTCATTCTCAAGAAATTTCACCGTTCTCGCTATTATAATTTGTTTTCCTTGTGTGTGAATTCTATAACCAGTCGATCGTGTATCATAACCTACAAACGTTCCGGTTTGAGCCCTGTTATCGAGTTTTCCTCTATTTACTTTATCGACGTAAAATAGCGCTTTACAACCGAATGTTCTTAAGTGTTTTAAATTCGGTTTAACTCCTTTCCATAATTCGTAAGGTGTTCTGTTGTTGTTTGCTTTAGTTGGGAGTCGGTTTTGTAAGTATGTTGCAGTGTTTATGGCTTCACCCCAAAAATGTTTGCTTAATTTTGCTTGTGATAGCATACTTCTAGTCATATCTAATAAACTTTTATTTTTTCTCTCCGCAACTCTATTCTGGCTCGGATTATGCGGGACAGTCAATTGGTGTAAAATTCCGTTCTGTTTTAGGTATTCATCGATCTCTTGATTTACATACTCACGACCGTTATCCGATCTAATTTCCTTAGGTTTTTTACCGAACTGATTGTATATCATCGTTACGTACTCTTTTATCTTTTCAGCAACTTCGCTCTTTTTAGATAATAAATATATCGTAGTATATCGGGAATAGTCATCAATAAGAGTCATAAAATAAATTTTTCCGCCTAAAGTCGGTGTATCTAGAGGTCCACACACGTCACTGTGGATCAAATCCGCAATATTAGTAGCTCGATTTGTTGCTGATTTAGGATACGGCATGTTAGTTAATTTAGTTTCGATACAAGTTACGCATGTTTTATTTTGATGTTTACATTTTCCTATCTTTATTCCGTCCGCAATTTGATTTGTTATCATTGATTTAATCGCATCATAATCTCTGTGACCTAGTCTGCGATGCCAGAGATCTATGCATTGTTTGCTGTCACAGTTATACGTTATGTTTACATAATTTTGTGGTTCTTCCACATCGTCCATTTCCTCAATAATGTATAAGTTTTTCTCATTTTTCGCCCTAATATATATTTCTTCATCAAAGATCAAATCGCATTTATTATCGTCGAAGATTAGTTTACACCCGTTTTTAGCGGCTTTACTAACCGAAATTAGGTTCGACTCTAAGTCTGCGACATAAAGCACTTCGCGTAATTTCGTTAGTTTTTCTTTTCCTTCGGGGGTTAATGTTTTTATAAAAACTTCTCCTGAACCTAACGCTGTCAGTTTATTACCATTCGCGATCGTTACTGAAGTTTTATTATAATCAATAAATTTACTAAATAGGCTTTTATCATTACAAATGTGCGAGGTAGATCCTGAATCGAGAATCCAGTTATTTTTGCCTACTTTTTGAGTGATTAATGCTTTATTTTGCGTTTGATCATTTGCGTATTTTCTTTCGTTTGGAACTTTGTTTTCCCTATGAGTTTCGTTTTTTTCATAACATAATGAAGATGAGAAATTCTTTTTATTTTTGAATTGATTGTTACGAGGATTTCCGGATTGTACCGTGTTTCTGCTCTTGTAGTGCCAGCATTCGTAAGTCGAATGATTTTTCATTTTGCAGTTGTTACAATATTTTTGTTCTCTTCTATTTTCAGTGTGTGTATATCTCCTATTTGTTTTAAATGCTCTCTCATTGTTGTTATATCCGCTATGTGATTGTTCTGACATTTCATGTCTACGATTATATTCATCAGTTAATTTGTTTTTGATAAAATCAGGGGTGAGCTCATTTTCTGGTCTCGCCTCCAACGCAGTTATCAAAGTATTGTAACTGGGGGGAAGAGAACACAGAAATAGCGCGGAAATATGTGAATCGCTAATATTTTCTCCAATGGCATTAAGTTTATCTATAATTTGCAAGATATTAGTGATATGTGAAATCATGTTTGCACCCTCAGCTAATTTAGTACTGTATAGTTTCCGTAACAGGTAAAGCTTACTAGATAAATTGCTTCTCTCATGTATATTTTTCAGAGCTTCCCATGTTAATTTGGCAGTATCTAAGTTTTTTACATTTACGATTTGAGAATCATCGATGCTTAGGTTAATTAAAGCTCTAGTCTTGCGATCTTTTTTGTGCCATGCGGGATCGGGTGGAGCTGGTGGATCTTGTACTATAATATCGTCGAGTTCCTCTTTAATCAGGAACATCTGCATCTTGAACTTCCATGTACTATAATTTGTAGAATTGAGTTTTTCAATAAATTGAGTATTTTCTTTTATCGCATTCATTTTTTTCTTTTTTTAGTGTTCTTTTATTTATTATTATATTTTTAGAAATTTGTTAAATTATCGTTTTTGATACTGGGATAATATTCTTTTTTCAGAATCAGTCTTTCATAATCTTTGTTAGGGGAACCGTCGGTAGCGTAATAAATTTTCTTAATTTTGTAAATAGTTAAATCAGTCTTCAAATTTAATATACATTTTCATCTTTTGATATGTTAAAGAAGTTTGTTCAGCTTACCTGAGATTTTCCTTTTTGCGCTGAATATACCCACAGTAGTAATCCAAAGTGTTGTAGCGATATTTATCTGATCCATTGATTCACTTATATTGGAAGAATAATAAATAGTATTAGTAGAAAATGACAATTGTGTAAAATAAACAGAAGATTCATTTTCCTTTGAATATAATATAATTCTTGGCTAGATGTACATGTTTTAAGTCGCGTTTGGAGGCTGCATATAAGTGCTCCAATTTTACATTATATTAAATATATTTACATCATATATGTACAAGAGCGTCTTAACTGCTCGGGAACATTTTGGAAACTGAAGGGAATGTTTTTAAGTTCTGTGCACACGCGCGGGATAAGACAGCTGTAGTTTGAAGGAGGGAGGTCTGCAGAGTTTCTCCAATTAGTTAGTTTCGACAGTCTCTGGTTTTGTTCACTATGTTTTTCAGCTGCGGCACTTGAAGTACTTATTGGTAATTGGGGTCTGGTTTTTAACATGTTCTTATTTCAATCGTTCGCTGCACGTGGAGATTATTCACTGCATAAAAAAGGTTTCTCCGTCAGATTCTGATAATTTCAGCTGTTTAAGCGTGTAGTTCGATTACATGTCTGTTAAATTTGTATTTTGTTTATATTATTTCATTTATTCATGAAGTTTTAACTTCTTTCTGGAATATTAGCTGGAAACAAATGCTGAACTATTTATATTGTTTTAAGTGCAAACACACTGGGCTGCTTATGATAGAGATAGATTTAAAAATAATTCATGCTTGAAAATTATTTTAAAAATCATAAGCAATCAGTAAACTCAGACGAGTTTTCAAACAATTTATATTTGAAAATACATGTTTTCCCTATTCGCTGCTGTACAAATTGAAATTGCTCGATTACGCACACGTTAAATTTGTGTTTTATCTTATTTTATTTCATTTATTTATTGATGAAGTTGTAATTTCGTCATGGAAAATTAGCCGGAGAGAAATCCTGAACTATTTATATTGTTTTAAGTGGAAATAGGTAATAAAGCTTGCACGCAATGGAAATATATTAAAAAAAATTCATGCAGGAAAATTATTTTAATTACCACAATAAATGAGTAAATTACGATACAGTTTTCAAACAAATTGCATTTCAATGTAACTTTTTTCCCTATACAAAGGTGTAAAAATTGAAAATGTGCGATGTTTAGAAGAATTGCAGTAGGCAAAATTGCAAAACCAAAATTTAATCGTCAAGCAGTTCTTGCCAACCACAAAAGGACGTCAGCCTTAAGCACGCGGACACGTTTTTTCTTTATAATATAGATTTAATGTCAAAGATCCGCATCAAGCGCATCACTTGACCGTCACATATGTTTAATTTCCCCCATAGATTAGTACGGTAACCACTGACATTAACCTTAAACATGATCTTTGTTGGAGCTACCTGAAATATGTAGCATGAAAAACTACGTATTATCAAATGTTATATGCTTCAGTAGCGCGCCTTCATCTCAAATCAATAAAATGTTTGTATAAAGTCATTGTACTTAAAATAGAGGTAAGGAAGTTTTCCACTTACCTTATTCTTCTTTGGAGATGTAACGAGGAATCAGTTCGTGTAACATCTGTCTCGTGTAACATCTGTTCTCGTCGTCAAAGAAGAATAAATACAGATTGTTTTAATAATTCAATAAATATAATAATTTTAGTCACTTTTGAAATGAAAAGGGAAATATTTTTTAAACATTTTTTATACCAAAGAAATAACGAAAAAAATGTTTATGTGGTATGCTGGAATTCCATAAAATATATTGTTATTATTTGGTTAAAAATATTGCCTGAATATTTAAAGCGAACATCATAACTTGCCTTATCAGAAATAAATTATCCCACGTAGATTATCATCATTTTTTTTAATATTAAGTAAAACCACAAAAATTCAATATTTAAATACTTTTTTCAAATGATTTTGTCAGGCTTTCACTGGCAGCTACAGGCTTAGAACTATTGTTATGTGATATTATCTTTTTGTGTGCTTATCTACTGTGTACTGTAAAGCTTTAAACTAATATTCCTTTCCTATCTGGAAATCTTAATCTGAGTAGGTGAGTGACATGATCTGAGTTAAAAGAAGGTTTAGTGTAGTAGAAGAAGTTTTACGATTGCAAGTCCATAAATAAGACAGATTTCACCCATTCTCTAAGAAGACAGATCCATCATAAGGGGATTACGTTCTGTCAAGTGAACGAAACACGTGGTAACAGGGGACCAGCCCGGTTTACGAAGAGTGCTCTGGTGGGGACCGGAGAGAGAGAATAGTTTTAACGTGGAGGTGAAACGAGTTGGTTGTAGCAGAGGGTGAGCTCTGAGACACGTGTGTTGGAAGAGATCTCTTGGAGTGGGGAGATAAAGTGTTTGTGAGATTAATAGTAATTTCTGGTATCTGAGTTAATTAGCGTAGTTTAGCAGTACACAGAACGTATTTTCTGTATTTTATTTAATGTGGAACCGGATCAACTATATCCGAGTTTGTAATTGTAAATATTGTCTTGTTATTTATAAAGACTGTGTAAATAAATTATTCGTTTAAGTTTAATTGAAATAGGTTTTTTTTTCTCCATATACCTCTCATAACTTGACCGATATCACGTAATCATATCGGTGGTGACAGCATATAAAAAATACCGGATTATTCTTCAAAGATGGATGGACTTAGAGGGAATCCGACAGATTTATTCATGCTTTATAAACAATATAGTTAAATTTAAAATTTTGAAGTATCTTGTAAATAAATTTGAAAGTGATTTTTTCCCCTTTATTGTTTCAAATAACTAATAAAATTTTTTATAACTTTATATTCGTATTTCTTATTTTTAGGAGTAAGATTTTAAGTAACATTAAAAAAATTCAAACTATTAAATATAAAATTCGAATTATTTATTTATTCTGCTAATGATTGCTAATACCTAAGGAAGGAATATTTGTCGTTAAAAGTTCGAAAGTGAAGAAAACGATTCAGAAATGTTTTATCTTTTTATGCATGCCCAGAGAATTCAACTAGAAGATTAAAAACAAATGGAATATGTAAATTTGGGTCATTCATTCTCGTGGCTTTTAAAATTACCCAATACACAATGTATATTACATTGATTTTTCTTTAAAAAACATTTAACAAATGATATATTATTACATAAATTGGTTAATTTACTATTTTTCTGCCATAATTAATGAGCTATTTATAAAAATAATTTTAAGATTTAAAATAAACAAGAACGAAAAATCACACATGACGCATAGATTATGAAACAATTTCCAACACTAACAGAATATCATTAAGAAATTCATTTTTTCATACAATGAAATCTATCATATAGTCACTCCTGTAGCCGAATACTTTTGTGCGTCTCTGTAAATGAATGACATATGTTATGCACTTTATAAACTATAGACATCATGTTGTAGTGCACCTCAGAGACCCTTTTCAATTTCTTGTGTTTGAAGTATGATAACATCATTAACATGAGTTTCTCGATCTATTATTCCCCTTGTAATTTAATGGAATGGAATTTTTTTGTACATCTGAAAACGAACTATAAATGCTACTTATTCTATACTCATGGGAAAGCATGTTTCAGTTCACCTCAGTGATCCTTTTCAATTTCTTATGTTTGAAGTATCATAACATCATTAACATGTATCTTGATTGATTTTTCCCCATATAATTTAATGGAATGGAATTTTTTTGTCCATCTGTAAACGAACTATAAATGCCTCTTATTCTATACTCATGGGAAAGCATGCTTCAGTTCACCTCAGTGATCCTTTTCAGTTTCTTATGTTTGAAGTATCATATGTAATTTAATGGAATGGAATTTTTGTGTCCATCTGTAAACGAACTATAAATGCTACTTATTATATACTCATAGGAAAGAATGTTCTACTTCACTTCAGTGATGGAAATCAATTTCATTATGTTTGAAGAAATCATAATATCATTAACATGCATCTCGATCGCCTTTTTCCCCATGTAATTTAATGGAATGGAATTTTTTTGTCCATCTGTAAACGAACTATAAATGCTACTTATTCTATACTCAAGGGAAAGCATGTTTTACTTCACTTCAGTGATGCAAATCAATTTCATTATGTTTGAAGTATCATAACATCATTAAAATGCATCTCGATAGCTTTTTCCCCATGTAATTTAATGGAATGGAATTTTTTTGTCCATCTGTAAACGAACTATAAATGCTACTTATTCTATACTCAAGGGAAAGCATGTTACAGTTCACCTGAGTGATCCTTTTCAATTTCTTATGTTTAAAGTATTATATGTAATTTAATGAAAAGGAATTTTTGAAAAAAAAAAAAAAAAAAAAAAAAACAAGTTGGGTTAAATAAAAAAGTGTAAAAATATCTTAACTTACAATATACATACTAAAAATTATTAATTCGAAGCTATGCAGTTCCAACAAACGTTTGTTCTAACACATTACGATGTTCTGATAAATCGAAACATTCCAAATTTCACACCATACATGAAATAAAGAAAAAACAAGTTCTACTAAAACTTTTCGGTTCATTTACAACTTTTGGAAGGCCTATTTATCGGCATAAGGCGAAATACGTTATGTAAATGTTCTACATTTACATTCTTTTTGACGTTGAAAGTTTCGGTTAAGGTTGTACTGAAATGCAAATTCGCTAGTTTCTGATACATTCGTGAAATGATTTTCATTCGTAAATGTAGAAAACTTGCAGATATTCTCACTCAAATCCCAAAAAATTCAACAACGTTTTTTTTTTTGTTTTTTTTTCCCCGTAAACATACAAAGTATTTTATACAAAATACTTCCAAAAATGATTATTTGAACCTTCTTTCTGGAACATCTATGTAGGTCAAAATATAGCAATCGACTATTATTTTAGGTTGAGCTTTTGTCGCGGATAAAATGATCTATTTTTAAATGAATACCTTTTTAATACCGCTATTTCGAAACAATAATCTTTGTGATAGATTTCTAAATTTTCAATAGAATCTGTCACAAGATCTACCAAGAAAATTATTGCTAAAACTAGTGGTATTAAAATTGTGACTACATAAAAGGGGCCATTTTTTCCGCGACAGTTTAACCCTAACTATAATCAAAGACGTCTTAGATTTGCAGGAACATATAGAAAACGTTATTTCATTGCTTGGCCACCCAAATGAGAATATGCGAAAATTTCACAGAAAAAAAAATGAGTTTATGACTGCGTTCGAGAAATACGATAAGCCAGGTAAAAAGAAAGGAATATCTGGAGTCAAGCATAGATTATGAAACATTTTATACAACATTACGAGAAAATTCTTATGAAAAATCCAAGATCGACGATTAATATCACTCAATTTTTTTTTAATTCTTTATTCACAAATGCTTGTAAAACCGTTTTTACAGCAAAAGTAATATGTATACAGGGAAGCCATTTTGATATTCTGTAACTATAATAAAGTTTTATTTTGTTTAAAAACTTGTAACATAACACAAACCATTTCAGCCAATAACGGTAATGTATCAGAATTATTTTGATTGCATATACGTTGTAGACGAAGTTGCATATAAGTTGTAGATGGGGAAAAATACACTGAAAGGTATACTAAAACGCAGTTGGAAAGGAATTACATCATTTTAAAAATAATAATAATAAATAAGTGATTATTACCAACACCATACGATGCACTATACCACCAGTTCCTTCCAGAACACCGAAGTGAAGCAGCACCGGACACAGCCAGCACTTCGGAGAGTGAATCCTGAGAAATGCCAAAAACAGAGATCCAATGTTGAATTCAGGGGATGGCCCGGGGGGACACCCCTCGGAGCGTTGAAATGCCCCCCCCCCCCGGAAGATTTGAGATTTTATGCTTTTAATTGTTAAAAAGTGCAATTCCTCTCCCCCCAGGAGCCACAAAAAACCCTCCCGGAGAAAAGTGTCTGAATTCAACACTGCGGAGATCACTTATTTTAGGTTAGGTTCAAATTGTGAAGAAAAACCTTGAAGCAAAGTAGTTACAGTTCTGCTGCCGTGTTGACTCGTCAAATAATAGTTGCACTTCCTTCGCTCAGCGCCTTTGGGCCCTGGTCTGATATCTGCAGTCGTCCAGGGAATGATGATCAAGTCAACATGGCAATCCAAAGACGGTGATATGTTATACGTTTGAGACCCTATATATGGACTACATACAAAATTTTAATAATTAAAACATTTCAATCTGAACATGTAGTCTGCTGATGCATGTAAATTTGCTAATTTAAAGTTTCCAAATATTTATCGAAAATTTGGCTGCTTTATGAATTTTTTTATTTCCACCCGCCTCCATGGTGGAAAATGTTTAAAATTCGAGAACACCCAGAAATCTGGTGTATTTCGACAGTGATTTCATGCAATAATAGAATTTAGTGCATTCACAAGTTAAACAGAAAAGTAATGTTTACTTTAAACGAATGAATGTTTAAAATTACAGATTCAGCCTCTTAAAAACATTTCTACGAGTTAGTTATTCGTGATGTATAAAAATGAATCCGTGAATGAGTCAGAAAGTTTCGCTATTTTGAATGGGGAAAAATATTTTTTGAGACTCGCCTTAAGTTTTAGAAGCTTCAACCCTACCTACCTATATTGCACAAACAAAGGACATTAAATATGAATTAAAGATTCATTTTTCAGTGGAAAACATTCCTTAAATCAATGTCTACTTTCATCAGTTTAATAAACGTGTGATTACTTCAAACTTACCTATATTGCCATAAGCAGAATGTCTTCTAGGAAATTTTTTCAAATGATACTCAAACTCACCCAAATTTTCACTTTCTAGAAGGAAAATCTGATGGCATTAAAGAACCGGCCTGGCAGAACTGAGCGAAATTGAATCAGCGAGCTTCAGCCCGAGCTCTCATAATCCATGATCAGTACTTTAATCAATCGTATGAATGGGTGCCGATTTAAGAATAGTTATTAAAATTTTAAAAAATACCCTAAATAAGTCATTTATAAATTCATAACCTAAGATTATTTATGAGTTTAAGTCAAACACCAATTGAAAATTGCCCGTATCAATTTGAGAAGCATGCACCAATAAAATTTTATTGGTCTGTATTTCTCAAATTGATAGTAACTATTTCCAAATTATATTTGTCCATATTTCTCAAACTGATGGACAATTTGAACAATTTTGACATTAGTTAAAAAAAATACTCTTAAATTATGAATTTGTGTTTGAAGAATAGTTAGAGAAGCCACTTTCATAATGTTAAAATACAACTTGATTCAAACATAGAGAGAAATTCAGAAACAAACGTTACACAGAAGCAAAGCTATTTCGCTTCTGCCTGTCAAATAACTGTCAAAACATTTCTTGGCTTACATACATATGAAAAATTACTTATTCAAAAGTATAGTTCCAGCAAACGTTTGCTCTAACACGCCACATTGTTTTAGTATTTCGAAATATTCTAAACTTTCATAGCTTTGTGCCTTCTCCTAAGAATATGAAATAGAGAAAACATAGGTTATATCAAAACTTTGCATTTCATTTGCAATTTTTAGGAAGTTCCATTTATCGGTATGGACTGAATGCATTAGGTTATGTAAAATGTTCTACATTTATTTATTTCTGACGCGCAAAGTTTCGGTTAAATCTGGAGTATTTTGACAGTGACTCGGTGCAAAAGTTGAAATTGAAAATTGAAGCGGTATATTAATGTTTACTTACTTTGAATGAATGAATGTCATAAATAAAACAGAAAGGGAAAATCATGTGACACGCATAGATTGGTAAACACTTTCCAACAATACGAGGAAATTGTTGAAAAATATCAGTGTTGAATTCAGGGTGGGGGGGGGACATTCCCCCCCCCCCGGAAGATTTGAGATTTTATGCTTTTAATGGTTAAGAAGTGCGATTCCGCACCCCGGAACTACAATGTCCCCTCGGATTCACAGGAATCCCTCTCTCGAGAAAAGTGTCTGAATTCAACACTCGAAAAATATCCTCCAAGATCAGTGATGAATTCAGATAGTGGCCCGAGAGGGACATTCCCAAGTGCAAATCTCCCCCTCCCCGGAACTCCACAACCAACCCCCCCCCCCCCCAAGAGCTGCAAAATTCCCTCCCGGAGAAAAGTGTCTGATTTCAACGCTGGCCAAGATCGGCCTCTATACCAGCCAATGCAGTTTGCTCTGTTCATTCATCACAAATGTCTATAAAACTATGTTTACAGTAACAGTGCGTGTGCGAGGAAGATATTGTAGAAATTTAGTAGCTATAATAAATTTCGTTCCACTTAAAAATGTGTAAAAGCACTGAAAGCATGATGTCAGGTGGTAGTGGTTATGCATGCGAATTATTTTCGAAGGCTCAAAAGAATTATACCAAATGACAAATGTACCCCATAGCATATAAAATGAAAACCGGACAGTAAACACATTAAAAATTAAAATTATAAGATACATCATACTTATAAGAAAATTGGAAAAGGAAAATGTTTGCTTCTAAGGAAAATGAATGAGTATTATGATAACATTATATACGGTAAAATCTTTGAAAACGAAATCGTTATGGAATGTAAACAATTCCATTTTAGGCAAGTTACTACGTCAAACCTCGTTAACACGAATACTCTTAACGCGAATTACTTTTAGCACGAACTGTTACCGATTGTCCCGTCCAGTTGTATATAATGTATTTAAGTTCGGATAATACGAACTACTTTTAACACGAACAAAAAAAGTTTCTCCTTGAGTGCTCGCGTTAACGAGGTTCGACTTATAGTAATCGGACTTTGAAATTTTTTCGTTTAAGACAAGAATTTGTAAATTCCAGTTAATTTTCAGGAGTGAAATTCACTAATGAGTAACAAACAAGTGGATTTTTCAATGCTAAACTGAGCGTTTTTGTTTCAGCCGACAGAGTGAAAAATGTCACAAGCCGGGAATCGAACCCGGGACCCCAGAATAGAGCTCGGAGGCTCTACCACTGAGGCATCTATACCATGATATCCCAACTCGGCATCTCTCACTCTTATATATATGTCGGAAAGACTGCAACCGCAGCACAAGATGGAAACTGTTATCCAGAGTTTTCACAATTTACTTTTATGTGTTGTCTATGCTGGATTTGTTGTGAAAAATGTTGTCTAAAATTTACCACAGGGTTGTGTGCTCTGGATGACAGTTTCCATCTTGTGCTGTGGTTGCAGCCTTCCCGACATATATATATATAAAATTTATAATTTAATTATAAGTTTATAATATATATCAGTGGTTTAACACAGCTGGCAGCAAAGCACTTTGTTTTAAAATAATATATCTTTTACAAAATATACTTTTGTTAAGAATATCTGAAATGCTGTGCAGGATGAATAAATTCTGTGTATATTTATTCATATTGTAGGATTTTATTCGAATTTAATATTAAAACTACAAGGAAGTATTGTTTATTAAAATTTATATATTGATTAAATTTAATGAAGTGATTATGTTAATAATAATATGGATATGTAACTAAATATTAATTATGAATAATTATAATACCAATAGATGGCGACACTTTACGTTTTAGTTAGTTGATGATATTATAGATATTATTTTGAATTTAACTATAGAGGGAGCTATTGCTTGTATATTAATTTTACTTTCAGGAATTAAAATAAGATGGAGTAATTATATATTCACGGATATAATTTTGTAATAAGAGTATTATCAACAGAATAGTTTTGTGTGTTTTTGAATTATATTGTGTTGGGGTGTCATTGATCGATTTGTGTTTTTAAAAACATGAGCTCTCAACTTGTCTTTCAAATCATTTCTCTCAACTCGACTCGAATGTCAACATGTTTGATACGTGCCATGTGGAATTGATCATTATGAAGAAGTTGCTATATTTTGAGGATACTGTATCATTCTTGTGAGTAAAACATTTTTTCTACAATTTAAGGGTTCAAAATTCCAATATTATTTCAAAAATGATATCTGGTGGTTGGTTATATAGTGTGGTGATTTATAAAGATTTTGGATAATCGTTGTAAGTGATATATTATATATTTCTTAATGGTTTTTTATTTACATTTTACATATTTCCAATTTAAAATTTTTCCAATTGTTGTCTGGTAATAATTCAGTATACTTGGCTGATTCTACTGTACTTAGCATCATGCCAGTAGAATTATGAAATACTGAATTATTTTTAAAACACATGTGGGTGCAGCCAAGCTGAAGAGTACATCCACATATGTTTTTTCATATCCAATTCTTGATTGGTTCTCTTGTGGTCCAGTTTTTCCAATGAATAATGTTCATAATTAATTTATTAATCCATTTGTGTTTACATAATAGCAACTCCAATTTATAATTTTTTTCCCCTTTCTCTCTCTTTCTTTTTAAATGTTCTTCAGGTATGAGTAAATTTGGCTAATTACCATTGAAGCACATGCTATGGTAATTTTATGATTGCACAAGTTAATTATTAGCTATGTGGTATTCTGATTACACAATATCATTAATTATCTCTTAGTAGATTTTAGTATAATGATATTAGAACTTGATATGTTTTTGAAATTCATAGATATTATAATTATATATATATATATATATATATATATATATATATATATATATATATATATATATATATAAGAGTGAGAGATGCCGAGTTGGGGTAACGTTCCTTGTAGCTCAGTGGAGCTTCAGAGTGCTATTCTGGGATTCCGGGTTCGATTCCCGGCTTGAGACATTTTTCACTCTTTCGCTCAGTTTAGCAATGAAAAATCCACTTGTTTGTTACAGGAATTTGTTTTCACAGGTTAAACTGGATATATATACTAATCTACGGATAAAAATAATTTTGTATTGTGTTCAGAACCGCTTCTGTAACTTTTCTCATAATCGTATATAGCAAAGCTTTAGATTTAAGAATGTTATAAAAGTATCATTGCAAAGAATAATGCTTTTATTTTTTATGGTTTTCAATATAATTAAGGATGTTATAAAAACTATAGCAAAAGAATAATGCTTTTATTTTTTGTGGTTTCACAAACTATATACGTACAAATATCAATAAACAAAGGGAAAGAAAAATAAATATCTCCAGATTTTTTTTTTTTCCGAGAAGAGATTGAAAGCGAATCAATGCAGATACCAAGCATTCTTTTATAGAGTTTCCATTCGAAAAACAGAACACTCAAGCATTGTGAAGAATATAACAATAGTCTATCTTTTATCCATTTCTCTTAGATCAGAATGGGATTATGTCATATCTTGGGATTATGTAAGGGCTTTTTATGCAAAAAGATCTCAACAATAACGCAATTCAAAAGTCTTACTTCAAAAATGAAGTTCCCATATAAAGGAAAGTAAATTTTATTATAATACCATGATGATCTGTATAGGTCTATTTATTTATGTGCGTACCTATACCATTTCGTAGGTTGGCTACGATTTTAACGCTAAAAATATATAATTAAGTATGTATTGCATAGAAATATAAGAAACCATATTCAGAAAAAATAAACAGAAAAAAGAAAATGAAAAAATTTAATTTTCTGATGAGAAATTTGAAAAATGCGAATGCATTCGATGATCATCGATTTAACATTGAAGACGAAAGGATTTGAAGTCCGGTCAGATCGCAAATTCATCTCTAGCCATGGGATTCACTCGTACTTTTCAAATTTAATTTATTTTTCACTTTTTCTTTTCTGTATACTTTTCTTAAACGATGTTTCTTAGTTTCGATGTTTTAACAAAATATTTGTAAAATATAAACGTATATTTTAATCATTAAAATCTTAGTGAATCTGACGAGTTGTGAATAAAATATTAGCACTTAAAACAAAATAAAGTATGTATTTTAGAAATATTCTGTCAATTAGATCACTAAAGCAGCGTTTACAATATCACTTGGTATCAAACCGGATTCAAAGGACGTGTTAATATGCCGCTATCGTTCCTGCTTTCATTTTGCACCCATTTACAAACGCAAGCATAAAACCCCTCCCCTGCAAAAAACCGGAAACTGCGTAATTTTTCCTTCTGAATTATGATTGGCTGATTAGGGAACTGCGGTACAAACTTCCGGTGTAAACATAAACAGAAACCGCCTACAGTCCTTTTCGCGTGTGATAATCTTCGTTCTTTTGCTTTATTGAGAATTAAAATGTCTCGCCGCTTTTTAGCACTTTCCAACCTAGTTGAAAAGTGCTTATGACTTCGGTTTGTCTGGCCGTCTGCCGTCTGTCCGTGCTCTAACTCCCGTAAATATGCTCGGATTGCTCTGCAATTTTTATATGTTATTGTCGTTATCTATAGCATGTTCCCTATTTCAACGGAAGTGTGTAGCACTTATAGTTTTTTTACAGGGACACTCAAAAGAATTCCGTTACATTGCGGTCTATGGGGGAAAATCATTTGCGGTTTATTTAAATAATGTTTCACTATTTTAAACGCATTGAAATTTATATATATCACTAAGGTGCATTAGAAGAAGCTTAATATGGAACAGGGTGTGCATAGCACTTATAGTTACTTTACAGGGACAGTAAAAATAATTCCGTTACATTACGTCTATGGAGAAAAATCGTCTGCGGTTTATTTAAATAATGTTTCACTATTTTAAACGCATTGAAATTTATATAGATCACTAAGGTGCATTACAAGAGACTTACTACGGAATATTGTGTGTATAGCAGTCATCGTTCATTTACAGGGACACGCAAAAGAATTATCTACTGTCTGTTAATAATTCCTGGAAGTGCGTTTTAAGTTACTGAACGCGATTTTAATGTTAACTTGCTTTTTGTCTATTACGTGATGTGTATAAATTCTGTAGATCCTATACAGGGCAGCACAAAAGTTCGCGAACACATTTCTGTTTATTGACAAACTCCAGACGGAGAATTTTAAACTGTGCTACGCGTTTCCTAACTGAACTAAAATTTAGCATCCTATCTAGTATATATACAAATCTATAGATCCTATACAGGGCTGAATAAAAGTATTCGGATATTTTTCAGAATATTGTATATGTTGGAAATTCCTGAAATTATGTTTTTAAATATGTTATGCGTTTTCCAAATTGTTTACTTAGAAGTTATATTTTAGCTTATTAAACGGTATGATTTGTAAAATTATTTTGGAAGCATTGGAAAGTGCTACATAATCTATGCTTGACGCATGATTTTTCGTTCTTGTTGTTAATGCAAACTTTGATTGACATCTTTGTAACACCAGAGCCAAGACTACCGCTAGACAATTTTCTGCTTGAGGCGAACATTATTTTTCCGCCCTTATGACGCAATCGTTTTTTCACCATTACTCAAACTTTGTTTAAAAATAAGTAAATAATATGATAACTATATATTTTTTAATAGAAAACAAATATGTATAAAATTTGTTTACATTTAAGAAATTAAAAAAAAATTAAACTACGTAAGATATTTTGCATTAAAAAAAATACTACTAATACTGCTAACTTGGCATTAAATGAATAAATCATATTCTACTAGTATTTACAAGAAAGCCTCATACAAAGAGTAAAACTTACACTTCAAAATCCCTTTTGTAGGGGGTCCCAGAAAAGAAAAAATTCCATTTTATTTTTTAAACCGAAACTAAAATTTTAATTATTACAAATAAAACATTTTCATCTTAATTATAAAACATTATCTACATGCTTAACATTATCTATCTAAATGAGGACACATAATGTTAAGCGAAGACAGTTAATGGCAAGCTAATGTTAAAACTATGGGAGCATTTTTGACTAATTTCATTTTCACTATCTGTGAAAATGAAATTCTGGCGCCTGGAGCACAAGCCGCAACTGACCCTCTCTAGTTTCGGACCTGACTCTGCCCGACTCCCCCCCCCCCCCCCATGGGGTCGCTACGGCCCTTTCAGGGCCATCGCTACGAGATTTTAATGGAGGGGGAGGGGACCTTAAATTAGCAAGTGAAATTTCAATATCTGCCAACCCATTGGCAAACAAAGATAGATAGTTCTTGACGTTTGCCAATTAGTTTTATAATTTTGCCAAGTTACCATAATTAAAAAATATAAACAGTTTTTATTTGTAAAAAGCTTAATAATGTTCACAATTATATTTCTAATTTTTGCCAAGTCTATGAGAAATAGAAAGTGTATTATAGTTTTTATTAAAGTTTTAAACAAATTTGTCAATCAAGTTTGTAAATTTGTCAAGTGTAACAGCATTCGCGAAAGTTTGCGGGGGGGGTACCCCCCCCCTCTTAGCGAGGGCTGTGGCTAAATTTAATAAACAGTATTGAGCCAAAATATGTCAAACATTTAATCAATCAAATCAATTAAAATTTGTGTATGAATTTCAAATAGCAAAATAATGATATCAGTAACAAGTTAAATATCTTTTTGAAATCGTATACACAAAACAAAATCCTATTATATGTTAATTTATATAATATGTTATAAAGGTCTGCACGGGCCAAACAGACCCATAGAAAGAATATATATATATATTCACGGTATAAAAATTAAAAGTTCGGCCGAAGCCCGGTTCGGCCCAGTATAAAAGTTAAGTTTGGTTCGTGCCGGTCTGGTCCGTAGAAAAAATTATTGGTTCGGCCCGGTGTAATAGCTAAAAGTTCGTCCCGAGACCGGCCGGACTGGAAAAAATTAAAATTTCCTCGGCCCGGCCCGAGCTAATTTCTACTAAATGTTAATTTTTACGTCGACTTGGTTAAAAATTTGTCTCGTACGGGGAGTTCTGACCAAAAGCACTTATCTAGCTTTTTTTTTTCATGTTTATAATCTTCATTTTTATAGAAATGTTGTAACCTGCGATATTTATTTTTTTTAATGAATTTCTATTTGTTGTATGTAAATGTTTCAGTTATCATTAATATTATTAATCCATATTCCATGTATTGGAGATTTAAAAATCTGATAAATGCTGTACAGTAAAATCTTCTAAGACGGAATTGCACAGGAAAGAAAAAAAAAATGCGTTATAGACAAGTTCCCTTCTTCGCAGGTGTAAATGTATTATATATTCTTTTCTTACGTATTAGTATATTCATTTTGCATGGATCAACACAGTTTTCAGTTTAAGACAGGATTTCGTCATAGGCAGGTTCTTTTTTCACACGTTTTACTATCTTTTAATTTAGTTGTATTTTAATAAGCCTAAAAATCCACTATTCTTTAAAAAGAATAAATTTTAATGTTTAATTACAGAATAATGGCGATTTAGAAATGTATGCTTTGTTTATTTATTTATTTTTTTGAACGGACGCCGAGACAATGATTTTCATACGGGCCGGGTAAAAACCAGGACTTAAAATTTCGGCCCGTGAAGAGTAGGAAGAATGAAACCAGTGCCGGCTCAGTACGGAAAAAATAAGTTAGACCGGCCCGACCCAATCCTTCAGGAAAACAGTAAGCCCCGGCCCGAGCTTTCAGAAAAAGTATGGCCGGGCCTGGCCCGAGTTCGGCCCTTGCAGATCTCTGCCATGCTAATAAAATTCCAAAAATCCCTATGCGTAATTGCGAATAAACTTTATTGAAAAGAGAACTTTTTTTTTTTTTTTTTTTTTTTTTTAAATTAAACTTAAAGATTAAAACCGGATTCCTTATTATTAATGTTAAAAAATCGCCGAGAAAACGAAAAGAAAGAAAGAAAGAAAAAAAAATCTTTTATTTTACTTTAGTTAAATTTACTACAGTTACTTTGAAATTTACTACAGTAACAGTGAGAGCTAAAACATTCCAACAGGAATTCGTTTTCTAATATAAAAAAAATTGGCGCAAAAGCGCAACAACGCAAAAAATCGTATTGAAAATCAACAAAATTTATTATGCTAAATGTTTAAAACAGAATTCTTTTTGTGGTTATCAAAAAATGATCGCGGAAAGAAAAAAGAAAGGGGGGGGGGTGCTAAAAATTGCATTGAAAAATGCAAAAACTTCCAAAATCGTGGCGGACAAAATTTACTATATCAGGCTAAAAGTTTAAAACTGATTTTTTTCTTAACGATTGTAAAAAATCGCAGCAGAACGGAAAAAAACCGCCAAGAATCGTATTGAAAATCTTATTAAAAATCGGTAAAAAATCAAAAAACTTGGGGGCAAACTTTACTATATTAGTCGAAAAGTTTAAAAACAAATTATTTTCATGAAGATCAGAAAAATCGCGGCGGTACGCTAAAAAAGCTAAAAATTCAAAAATCGCAGAAAGAAAAATTTTCGACCGTCCGTCGCGAAGAACTGACGTAATTTTGCATTTTTGAAAACAAAAAAGAATTTAAAATAAAGTTGTAAAAAAACAATAAATAGCGCAAAAATAAAAGCACTGACAAAACTTTCAAAAGATGGAGCCACCAACACGCTAACCGACAGGAATCATGGGTAAATGCTGGACTAATGCCCTAGGAGCTAGCAGGGGTGAAAATGACCTAGGCTAGTTTCATCTTCAAACCGGCTTTTTCATTGTATACGGGGTCGGAAATACAATGATGGAATCGACGCGGATTGAAACAGGATTCCAGTGTAGTTTCTAAACGATGCTTAAGAAACACCTTTTAAGGAGAATGTTAGTTAAATATTTTAATTTTTCAATGAGAAATACGAACAGTAAGAATAGATTCCGTGGTCATAGATTTAACATTTACGAGTAGGATTTGAAGTCTGGTCAGACCGAAAATTCTCCGATCTATCTATGGCCATGAAATATAAAGAAGCTGAAAAAAAGCAAGTTGCATACACTCATTGGAGTGTCCAAAGAATCTACTTAATGATTACTACTTAATGATTACATGTAATTTAAGAACATCCTCAAGTTAGATACACTCATTGGAGTGTCCAAGGAGCCTGGCACCACTATTTCAGATTACAACATTTCTATTTAATATTGGAATACCATAATTTGTAATTACCTTGTTTAACCGTAGAATTTATAACAATTTTCTACGATTAAATGATGCAAAATGTTCTCTTTAAAAATTGTGGTAAAATTGTGCGCAATCTGAACTTGCATACAGTGTCGAAAATTGGTGTTACCATTCTAAAATAAATCGGTCAAGTGCGAATATAACTCGTGCTCAAAGGGTTCCGTACATTAAATTTATTAATTACTATTTATTAATTAATAAACTCCTACTACCTCTAATTTTTTCATAATTTTAGTTTCAGTAGATTCGGAAATTGTACTAGAGGAGGGTAGGGGGACATATTTTTCCAGTATACTTTCGATGATATCTCTGAAAATATAATACCTAAAATTAAAACAAATATATTTTTGAGTTCGATGTTACGAGATCTTTCGACCGATACCCTACACGATAGATAAAAATAGTTTTTTTTTTCAAGTAACTTAATTAATATCTCGGCTAATTACTGACTTTTTTTTTTTGAAAATCATTATCAAACATCTTTGGAGGATTCTGCGTCGATAGATTACCTGGATCGCCCGTCAACCTACCACTTGACCGCCCGAAAAGTAAAGTTTATTTATGTGTAACGGAAAAATAAGTTTTCCTCAAAAACTATTAAACCTAGGAAAATCGCTATAGTTTTCTAGCAAGGTTAAAAAAAAAAAAAACTCCTGTTACACCTAATTTTTTCATAATTTTGTTTTCAGTAGAATCGGAAGTATGGGGGGAAACATATTTTTTTCAGTGCATTTTCGATGATATCCCTGAAAATATAATACCTAAAATTAAAACAAATAAGTTTTTGAGTTCGATATTATGAGATCTTTCACACGATATACAAAAATAATTTGTTTTTCTTCAAGTAAATTAATTAGCCCCCTAATTTATTCCTAAACATGTTTGTGAATGGCTAATAATCTGAAAATATGTGGGTAAAAAGGCTTTATAACTTTCCCAAATTTGAACTTCCCCACGTCCCAGTTCCGTTTTTACTTTTTAAGTACGGAATCCTAAAAAGGGAAAGTTAGTACAATTTTAGGTAGCTTTCAATACAAAAAAGTATCTACCTATTGCAGCCGTTCGGAGGAAAGCAGTTCCGGAATATCATACGATAACACTCGTATTTATAAATCGATTTTGATGAAACTAATTGTGTGTATTAAGGTCACCAATGTCTCGACCGAGTTCGTTGGCCAGCTTGGTCCGCCATTTTGTTTCAAGATGGCGGCCATTTAAAAATTTAAAACTAAAATAAATATACAAAAAAATTAAAAATTAAAAATTATTTTTTAATTACATGTTAGGCCTTGATACAAGGATTCCAGAGCATTTTTTGGTTTACCTCTATCTTAAAAAATGGCTGAGATAGAGCAGTTTGAAATTCTAGGGTGGCTGACATTTTGAAACAAAACAGTACATTAACGCGATTACTCGCAAATTATTTTCTTTCATTGTTGTAATAAATTTCCCAATCATACGCATAAAACTATATATTCATATCCTTTAGCGACAAAATTGGCGACAAAATTAGCAAAATTTGTGACATTTGGCGAAATATCGCCAAATTTGGCAACCAAAATAAGTTTTTATAAATGAAGCCAATTTGGCTATTGCTCAATAATTTGGCGAATTTCTTATTCAAATTCAGTATTAACGAATCTTTTGTAAACGTTTCTTTGCATTTTAACTTGCTGTTTTCGTGTAACATTAGCTAAAATTTTAAAACGAAGATATAGGAAAGCTTCCTTTTCCTCCCGGTACAGGCCGGAAGGACTTTTTAATATGCAGATATTCCTCAAGTCCTAGTCCATGCGTAACATTTAATAATAGACTTTATTGCCGATCTTTTGGTACCAGTATAATTTTTATACGATGATTTGCGGCAGAATTAGTAGGTGTATACTTTTTTTTCCATGACTGTACATATACAAAAACGCGCACAATTACCAAATAAAACATGTAATAAAATCTATTCAAGCTAATTGGCTTCTGTTCTGCTATAAACACAAATAGTGGACAGACGGATCTCCTACAATCCTTTCTGCCCAAACATTTCTCCTTATTTCTCCTTACCTCTTTCCCCATCTCTATCCGAAGATTTTCTTTGTAAACGCGACATCTATCGGCCAGCTTTAGGGAGCTGAATTCTCTCATAAAATAATCAATAAAATATCTTATTTATGGGAAAATAAACAGCGTTCTGTTATTTAGCATCTGAATTAGAATATCTGAAATTTGTATGCACGAGTGGAAAAAATATATACATAGCGTGATTGCGCCGCAAAATTTTTATTTAAGAACATCCTTTTCAAAGAAAGAAGATGAATGAATGATTTTAAAAACCAAAAAGCCATTGATAGTATGTGAATCGAACGCATAAATCATTAGTGTTTAAAATCTTGTCTCACAGCTCACTTGCAAAAAGGATTGTAATATATCATATAAAAGCTATTGAATATTCTTTTTTTCTTTTTTTCAAAAAATATATTGGAAATGAGATTTTGGGATTAGGTCGATGGAAATAAAAAACCCTTCAACGTAATACTTTACAAATAAATAAATATTTAAACAAAACTATCGGCAAATTTTATTTACGTGCCATATTAAATAAGATTAGTAAGCATTTTTTAATTTTTAATTTATATCCATCCAGAAAACACCATGCTTAATACAGTATCTCCATGTTACGCACATCCTTTCTTTACTTATACACTAAATTACGTTGCTTACATACCAAAACTTTTAGTACATATGATAATATAACAACCTTTTTGTCAACAAATGAAGTAATAATGACTAATAAAGAAATTGTTGTAAACAACACTCAAGTAAACAATAAATCAATTACAATAAATCCTGGGAAAATAGAATCTTATTATAATAAAATCCTCCCTGCAACGTGTTTCGTTCGAAAAGATAAGGTATTACGAAGTTAATGAAATTTCAGATCTTTCCGGCACTAAAAACGGAAACGGACTATATATTTATATAATAAGGAAAAAAATGCTTTTGATTGCCGTTTCTTATATCGTGATGCCGATATAAAATTTAATTATATTTAATTAAAAACCTTTTATTTTTATTGAGGGGGGGGGGGGAGGGGGTCAGAAATGAGATAATTTGTGACATCGCAAATCTTAATTTTGAGTAGATTAAAAAATTACGTAATATTATTACTCCATATTACGTCAAAGTTATGTCATAATAATTTATTCAAGCTTTATGCCTAAAAAGAAACCTTTTTAGCAGATTGTGATGTCATTTTCATCGACAGAATATTATGTTTTTATCCAGTTTAAAACTGGTTACAAAAGTTATAATACTGAACGGAAAGACATTTTTTTAGTGCCGAAAATCTGTGGAGTTCCAAAAAAATCAGATAATCATAACACGAGCAGTTTTGGTCGTAAAAGAATGGAATTTTTAATGTTGTATTTGTCAGAGCATCTACTTATAATAAAATCTGAAGGCAAGAAAGTGTGTGTAACCATTCCGGGCGGACCACTCTGGTCTGCGAATTCCCCGTAGTTAAACGCCATGTTAGGCTTCATGAAAAACCTATGCTAACATATGAAAGCACAGCTAAATGATAATATCTACTACTTGAAATCATGTCTGTTCAGCATATTTTTCCTATAAAACATGTATATTATTCCCTATTATAATGTTTTAAGTTATTAATTAAAAATCCAGATTAAACATCGGAATCCCAGATATAAACAAACAGACACTGTTGCGAACAATGTTGTTTCGGCGCCATCTACCGGCTTTAAAATGTATCTTTCTTCAATACAAGCTTTTCAATAATAAAATCTTCTTGTTGTTTGTATGAAGTCTTATGAAAATGGAACGCAGAACAACAATCCGTCATTTTTGATGGGGTTATATACTAGTAGAGAAAATATTGCTCAATATAATCAAGACCTGATAGTTGTGGATCAGATTCAGAAAAAAATTACCTCCAGTCATTTGCGAACATTTTTGCGGTGAATTGCCAAAAGTAACAAATGTAGAAGATTTAATTGTTAAACTAGACGATTATGAATCAGCAAGGAACAATATTAGAAAAAATGATTACAGGAAACCCGAATACGGAATAGAAAACGTCCGACTGAAATTAATAGGACATTCCATCGAAGAGATATGAGTCGCGTACCATATGAGAAAAATTACGAAAGTGCCCGAAAAAATAATTCAAATGTAAAAATCCGCTGTTTCAACTGTAATGAATTTTCACACAAGTCGATTAACTGCCCACGTAAAAGAGAAGGACCTATTTGTTTTAAATAGGACTCAAAGACCGTATAAAAAAATTACTATAATTTATATTTTAATATGTATACAACCCCTAGCAAAATAAATGCCATACTTAAAAGTCATACTTGATTTGCATACTCTTTGTAGTTAGAAAATTTGTTTCGACTATCAGCGGTTTAAGAGATAATCGACATAACATGTATTTTGAATCCCCCGATAGTGTGATTGCGAAGCAGATTTTTTATTTGGAAGCATCTTTTTGAAAGAAAGATGATAAATGATTTAAGAATCAGGAAGCTATTGATATAGTGTATGAATCGAAAGCATAAATCATTAGTGTTTAAAATCTTGTCTCACAGTTCACTTGAAAAAAGGATTATAATTTATCATTTTAGAACTATTGAATATTATTTTTTCGGAAAATATATTGGAAAATGGAATTTTGGGATTAGATCGATGGTTATAAAGAACCCTTCAAAGTAGTACTTTACCAATAAATATATAGTCCGGTAAAATAAAATAAATCTTTAGCGTGCAACTTTGAACTCATAATAGAACTTTTTCAAGAGATATTTTCAGATTTGCCAAGAAAATTAAAGAAAAGAAATAAATAACTAACCCATGATGTGGCCATCACAAACTTTCTTTTGCATAATTTAAATCAATTAAATGATTTAAATAGTACAAGAAATTACACCGATATAGCAAAGAGTTAGAGCACCCATAAAATTTAAATAGTGACCTCTCTTCCGACATACGGGTCAAAATCTCATAAATGTGATTTTTGGTTGCTGATTTTCTGCTGATATCTGATATTTTAAAATCTCATATTATGCTCAATTTGAATTTTTAATAACCACTGATATATTGCAGAATAATAATGAGCAGATGGGCAAAAACTTTATTGAAAAATAAATAGGATTAGGGCAGTCTTTATCAGACAAAACACAAATTGTAGGACAGAAATGACATTTAAAAAAAAAAAAAAAAAAAAAAAAATCTATTTAATATTTGTAAATTTTTCCATAGAAAATTTCTCACGCCTTCCATTCATAATATTTCAAATTTTAATTGCTTGAAAGGCGTATAGCCAACAGAGTGAAAATGTATCCAAGCCGGGACTCGAACCCGGGTCATCACTCTGGGATTTTTCACTCTGTTGGCTATACGCCTTTTAAGCAATTAAAATTTGAAATATTATGAATGCAATACGTGAGAAATTTTCTATGGAAATTTTTCCAAGTATTAAAAAGATTTTTTTATTCAATCATCGATGCTGGATTCTCTTTAGTTTCGTGTTTGTCCCAGGATTGGTGACTCACGGAAAAATATTCCATCTTGTGCTGCTGCGATTGTAGCCTTGCCAATATGTGATAGTGAAAAGTGCCAGGCTGGGTATCGTTCCAAGTGGTTCAGTTGGTCCAACGTCAGTGCACTATACCAATGACCCGGGTTCGAGAACAGGCTTGGATACTTTTCCACTCTGTTGGCTATACGCCTTTTAAGCAATTAGATTTTGAAATATTACAAGTAGCAATTTTTTGCAATTTTGCTGCTTTACTTAAAAAAGAACATTTTTGGACAATTAAGTCGCATCAAACCTACGATTAAATGGCTGATATTGGTTAATCTATAAATATCGATATTTAAATTAACAATGGGGACACAGTGCAAAAAATAATTGTTGATTTTACAGTATAAAACTGGAACCCCAGCTGCCAGTATTATACTGTAAAATCAACAATTATTTTTTGCAGTGCAGTAGTGACGGTTAATAAATGTCCGTTTACCTTTTTCCCATTATTTTCAATCCAGAAAATCTTTATGAACAAACAGCCAGGGGTCAATCCAGGAAAAATTTGGGGCCTATTTAGGGCCTCTTAACAAAAATCTATTTAATAAAATGAGCCCTTTCAGAAAAATCAATTTGATAAAATGGGCCCCTCACAAAATTCTATTCCATAAAAACTGACTATTTATTATTTATTTGTTATTTTGTGATGTTTTAAAATGTGTAATTTGTAAACAAACAAGTTCACCAGAGAGGAAAACTTCAGAAAAAGGATTTAAAAAAGTTTTTGTTTATAAATGCTTGGTTCGAATTTGATTAACTGGATTTCAACTTTCGTTACAAAATGCTATTTTTCACAAAAATATAATAAATTTCACAAAAATAACATTTACTTTTCACAAAATGGGCCCCAAGAAAAAAAACCCTGCATCGACCCCTGAAACAGCAACCAATGGCAACCTTTTTAAGAACATCATGCTCTCCCCTACTTCAAACAATACTGAAAATGTCTGCATACTGCCATCTGGTGGAAATATGAGAAAATTCATATATTGGGACAGTAGTGACCACAAACTTAAGGAACATAACTTTAAACCCAACAAAAACAAATATTACACGTTTCACATATAAAAATTATGTTATTATGTTCCATGAAATTCATATTTAAATAATAAATGCACTGGTTTCTCAAATTTTTTTAACAATTATTGTCTTTTAATTGTTTCAATGATCAAGTTATGAGTTGAGGACAGGGGACAGTTGTGACTTTTGATACAATTAAATTCCACTTTAAAGATTAAAAAAAAAAACAGATTTTCACAGTAGAAGTAACATAATATTGTAGAACAATCACAGGGGAAACATTTTAACATTAAATGAGAATTTATATTGCAAAGAAATGCCGAGGAATATACTGGGGACTGAGAAATCACACTTATAAGATTTTGGCCCATATGCAGTTGCTTTAAATTGTAGGACAAAACTTAGAAGCAAAGAAGGCAAGTAGTAATATTTTCCAAGCGACGAGCTTAATTAGACGTAAAATACAATCATCTAGTGTAAAGGTTTCTAAAAACGTTAAAAAAAAAAATAACCTTTAAAAAAAATCTGCTAATAATAATAAAATAAATTGTAAGAATGGTTCATTTTTTTAATTGTTTCCCCCTTATCCATTTATTTAAACATGCAAAATATTACAAGAATAGAATTAAACATAGCACTATAATTTATAATTTAATTTCATATTTTAATTAACAGATGTAAAAGTACCTATACAAATGGGATAATTCAGTAGTTTTTACTAATTTAATTAAACTTTTATATATAATTTTACCTCTACAGGGATTAAAGGAACATAGCATGAACTCACTTATTACAGAAACTTGGTTATAATTTAAAAAAAAATCCCTGACGGCTCGGCCTACAGGCACAGGTAGATTTCGAAGACGCAGACCGTGGGGCGCCTGTTTGTCGGGAATTGCGGAAGAAATGACCTTTTTGCGATGATGCGGCAGTTGGAACCGCCTACTTCGAAACCTAACTTGTTTGCAAGCGAAGCCAACAGGAATGTTTTTTTTTTTTTTTTTTTTGGCTATAAGAGTTGGTCCTATAAAAAACTTGTCAGTATAAAAGTTTCAGATAATATTAAGAGGATTTATAATAAATTTAAGCGGATTTGAAATCTTGGGAATCGACGAAGTTATGATTTTTTTCTTCTAAAACCCCCCTTCCACCCCACCCCCCTTAAGGCAATTTTTAATTATATCAAACATCTGTCCTTCTCCTAGAAGTAATAATAACTTCAAACGGATTCGATACGTATCATAATTAAGAAATTATGGGGTTTTTTCTGTTTTCACAAAAAGCCCCCCATCCCCCCCCCCCCCTTGGTTCAATTTTGCCCCTTAACGAACTTGACCGAGATTTTATGCCCCTTGATTTTATGTATCAGTTTCGAAAAGATGCGGGAGTTGGAACCGCCTACTTTGAAAAATAACTTGTTTGCAGGTGGAGCCGGCAGGGATTTTTTTGTTTTAATTTTTTTTTTTTTTTTTTTTTTTTTTGCTATAACAGCTGGTCCTATAAAAAACTTGTCAATATAAAAGTTTTAGATAATATTAAGATGATTTATAATAAATTTAAGTGGATTTGAAATCTTGGGAATTGACGAAGTTATGAATTTTTTTCTTCTAAAACCCCCCTTCCCCCCCCCCAAGGCAATTTTTAATTATATCAAAAATCTGTCATACATAAATTTTCGGCCCTTCTTCTAGAAGTAATAATAACTTCAAACGGATTCGATTCGTATCATAATTAAGAAATTATGGGTTTTTTTCTGTTTTCACAAAAAGCCCCCCCCCCCCCCCCTTTGGTTCGATTTTGCCCATTAACGAACTTGACCGAGATTTTATGCCTCTTGATTTTATGTATCAGTTTCGAAAAGATGCGGGAGCTGGAACCGCCTACTTCGAAAAATAACTTGTTTACAGGCGGAGCCGGCAGGGATTTTTTTTTTTTGTTGTTTTTAATTTTTTATTTATTATTATTATTATTTTATTTTTTTTTGCTATAACGGTTGGTCCTATAAAAAACTTGTCAATATAAAAGTTTTAGATAATATTAAGAGGATTAATCATAAATTTACGCGGATTTGATATCTTGTGAATTGACGAAGCTGTAATTTTTTTTCTTCTAAAACCCCCGTTTCCCCCCTCCCCTTGGGGCCATTTTTAATTATATCAAAAATTTGTCATACATAAATTTTCGGCCCTTTTCCTAGAAGTAATAATAACTTTAAACGGATTCGATATGTATAATAATTAAGAAATTATGGGGGGGGGGTTCTGTTTTCACAAAAGCCCCCCCCCCCCATTTCCCCCCCCCCTCCTTGGTTCGATTTTGCCCATTAACGAACTTCACCGAGATTTTATGTCCCTTGATTTTATGTATCAGTTTGGTAGAGATTTATGCAGAATTTTTCCAGTTATCGTGGTCATAAAAAAGTGACATAGATAGATAGATAGATAGATAGATAAAGTTTTGAACTGGGGGTGGTTTTGGGTTCTGGGAGTCATGATCGGCGTAGATCTGCAAAAAATTTTCAAAATTTCCAACTTAGGTGAGAATGTAATACGTAGTATTTCTTACGAAATCTACCTAAAAAAAACCACTATCTCTTCATCAGTGTCAAGACAAGTGTAAAATAAGTGAGGCATTTGCCTCGTGTTAAAAATTGAAAAAAGGTGCAAATTTGATGTCCTTTTCAATAGAAAAACTATTTTTTAAAAGAAAAAATATAATAAAGAATAAATTTACAAAATAAACATAACATTATCATTGATAATTTTACTTTATTAAAAGATCTTAGGTCGTGTTCATTTAATTCATTTACAAATTAATTTCTTTGTAATTTTCTGCAATACCATAATCAAGTAATTAAACGACGTTTTCTTTATTTCATTGTACATTCTTTATATTTTATTATTTACCCATTTTTTCACCATATCTTTATGTACCCATTATTAATAATTAGTTTTAATTTATGACGTGTTTTCTATGATCCTATTGAAATCCTATTTTGTGTCAAGGGATATTTTGATTAAATTATAACAAAATTGTTATTTTGACTTTCAATCACAATTAATTTTCATATTGAAAGGGGACACAAATCATCCCTCTGCTTCAGGTGAAAATGCCTCTACGCACGGTTGTGTTCTGCATTCTCGTGACTTCTACTGTTTGATCAGTTGACAATTCCGGAAATATTTTCTTTCTTACTCAGATACTGTGGTTTAAATGACAGGATTTAGAAAAAAAAAAAAATCTTTTATTACCTTGTTTATCCCATTCCTTCACTTTTTATTATAATTTGATTTTTCACAAACCAATTGACAAAAGAGATAGAAAACCACAAGACATACCCGTAAAAAGGAAGTTATAAATACATCACCAGTCCAATAAAAGCTAAATAATGACTCAAACCACAAAAGTGTTCATTTCTAGTTATCTTCTTTCCAAAACAACAAAAAAGTAGATTCTCTGCTCCAATTCTCTTCATTTTTCTCTCCATTCATCGAAAACACCCACAGACGATGGAGTCCACCCATCGAGAAACTGATGTGCTAACTGCCCATTACCCGAAATGCATCATTCTTCTTCACCCTCTGACGCATCTCCCACCCTCACAACCTGACTCAACTGTAGAAGAGATGCATCTCATGGGGATGGGATGCACCTTGAAAAGCGGGCTGTAAATCAGAAGTCGAAACACTTCGCACAAATTGAGGAAAAAGTGCAGGTGGTAACTATCCTGAGGTTTTTGTCGACTGCTCCCCGCCAGTGTTTAGCGGCTTCGGTTGCGTGGTAGGCGACTGTTTTACGACATGCACAGAATGCGAAGATCTCCAGGAAGTAATTGATTCCCGGCAGGTCTGAAATTCATTCATTCATTCTTTTCAACTCGTGGTAAATGATCAAAGTTTTGGGGAAATTAAGTTATTATTCGGTATTAAGTTCGGGGATACAAAAAAATAATCGAAGAATACGAGAAGAAAGGGAATTCTAAAAGTCATCCCATTAACCGTTACTCTTAATACCCGTGAAGAAAATAAAAATTTTAAAAACACACACATAATTAAACTAATTATTCCTCTTGATTGTAAAATTATTGCTCTTTTAACAAGTATTTCTGTTACAAAAAAAAAGTTAATCCTTAAATTCTTTTAACTCGAGTCTTTTTATTGTCGAATATATTTAGTCTGCGATCTAAGCGGTTGAATTAATAATGGAAGAATCCTGATCATTTCCTGATCGCTGCGATTCAATTTTCTAGGTTCAAATGGGAATAATTATTTTACATATTTTGGGGGAAAAAAATAAAAAATCAGACATCGAAACACTTTGCAAAAATTGAGAGGAAAATGCGCGTGAGGTGATAACTATCCCGAAATTTTGTCGACTGCACTCCGCAGTGTTAGTCACTTCGATTGCGTGGTAGGCGATTTAATTGTTTTACGGCATGGATAAAAAGCAAAAATGGCAGGTATTGAAGGTAGCCACAGTAATCTGACATTCGAATTCATTTTTCTCAAATCATGGAGCATTCGATTTATTTATTCGATTACACTGGCGCAGCAAAGGATTTCTGTTAAGGTTAAAATACACCAATGCGACGGAGCGCGGGACCTATTTTAACTTGTTTGAGGCTTGTTCTTTTGACTTACGACAAGAGAATGCGACGATAAGAGAGTAGGGTCCTGACATGTTTATCACCTCCTCTTGGGAGAATTTCTTTTGTTAATTTTATATGCATTGCTTCGAAACCTTTGAAGAGTAATAAAAATGTCACAACTGACCACAGAGTCTTTGGAAAAGTCTAGAGAAATAATTTATAACTCTTGTCGCAATATTTGGTTTATACGTAGCCTATGCTAGATCGCTATCTACTTTGTGTTATCGTCCTAGTAACAAGCTGGGCTTAAAACTTTCCCATAAATAAGAGATTCCCAAGAGATTTCTGACATAGAGAAAGTTTGAATCAGGAGGAAGCAGTAATTTCGAAGGGGGGGGGAGGGGGCTTACATAATTGGCTATTTATTGTTGCAATAAAGTAACAAATAAACAAAAAGGTTTAAAAAAAAAAGATAAAAGGTTTTACATATTGCAAACTTTGTGCACTGGGGAAAAGTCCTATTATTATTATTATTATTATTATTATTTTTTTTTTTTGGGGGGGGGGGTGATTTAGATGAAGAAAAACATAAAATCAGTCGGAACACGGAAGGTTCTAATTTTTCCTTATTAAATTAGTAAGTTTGTAGTTTTAATAAGTGGTTATTTTGCATGCGTTTAAGTCGTAAAAACTGTATATTTAGCTTATGGAATTTATTCCTTATAGTATTATTTCGAAGATTAGCATTTCAATTTTTTAAAATTATTATTATTAACATATTATATCATAACTTAATAGCCATGTAATAAGAACATAGGAATCATATATATATGCTCACATTAAATCAAACTTAATATTAGAGCAATTTATATTGTGATTCTTGATTATTCATGTAAAATATATAAATAATTTAATTTTAATTTCTGTGACACAAAATCATAATTACATGCACTTTTTTTTTTTCCCTTAGAAAAAATGACAATATTAAATACAAACTATTTACTTATATATTTCCTCGTGTGGTTAAATAACTAAAGTTGCTATTAGATTCAAAAAATTTTCGACCAACTAACTTTTGAGCCGATTTTAGCGCCAATTTTACCGCGTACAAAGCGAAAGAAGGGTTGCAATTGTTGCTGAAAAAGTTGGATGAAATACCGGTTATTACTATATATCGCTCTTTCATTGACGTTCCAAAACGCCTATCTCTGATTGGATATTGGGGGAGAAATTGCTGTTAGGAGCGATTTTTTATGAGTTGTGGATCAAAAGTTGGCAATATTCATGACCGCTATTTCACACTGGTAGTAGAGACAATTTCTTGCGGAAAATCGGCTCAAATCAAGAGTTGGCTCAAGAAGTTAGCTCAAAAGTTGTTGAATTTGACAGCAACTTAAATACACTTGCGAAATTATTGTGTATCCCGATATCTTGGCCGATGGCCTTGGAAGAGTCTATGTCTGACCGGAAGTTTCGGGGTCAAAAGTTGCCAAATACAAGTACGTAATCGGCTAGCACACAATCCGCCAAATCGTGGTAATAGGAATCTGCACTGCAGTATAAGTTTAAATTTACTATTTCAAATTGTAGCGTATGCTTGTATTTGAGGTTGATCTTTGTCTTTTAGATTATTATTATAATCTGTTTATTATTTAATCTTTTCAGTCGCTAAACGAAGTGGGTTCTTTCGTTTCAGAGGAAATTTGATCGAAGGCGAGATGGCCGAGTGATCTAAGGCACCAGAAAAAAAAAAATCTGATTCTCCAAAGGGAACGTGGGTTCGAATCTCGCTCCCGGCATAAGCGGTTTCTCTGTGATGTTGCTAGTGTTCTGATAAATTATGTTTCATTTCAGGCAGAAAAGTTATAGAATTTGTTGTTTTCTTCATTATTACTAAGTAAAATTTATCATCCCCAATATATATATATTTTCAATTAAAAGCTTTGGCATATACTTTTGTAGATTGAATAAATTAAAATGATCTACAATTGTTAGTATTTTTTATTACAAGTGATGGATAAGGCATATGTATATACTACAAAAAAGTTGGTGATTGTTTTCTGTAAATAAAAAAGAAAGATAAAAGAAAAGAAAGGAAGAAAGAAAGAAAAAAATATTTTATAAAAGCTGTGGTGTCATCTCTAAGTATTGTAATTACAGTTAAATGTTTCTCTGCAAAATGTTCTGTTGTCTGCATTGTATGCACGTAAAGAGAGTTAATAGGCAGCTGGTCCCCAGCCCGGTTATAAATTGAGATGTTTTTATTTCTTTTTCACTGTTGCTAACAAATATTCTGTAAAAAACTCTGACATTTTAATGATGTTATGAATTGTTTTTTCTTCTTCGTGGAACCGTTTTCACCACCATGTTTTCACGGGTAATCCAGTGATCGTTTAAAATCCGTTCACAAACAGCAAAAAAAAAAAAAAAAAATCCCTGGCTGCACAACTGTTATTAGGAAATATATAATTTGGAAATCTTCATTTTTGTCTAAATTAGACTCTAAGAGTCTAAAAATGTTTTAAAATAAATAAATAAACGATTTTATATAAACATCCAAGATAACATAATTAGTCAAAAAAGTTTTATTTTGTTTGAAGAGGCTTGTTAGCGCACATAACAATTTGGAAATCTACATTGTTAGCAAATTTGACAAGGATGTTTTAGATAAAGAATGTTATGTAAACATCCTGTATATAAACTTATCATGGTGAAAGAGATATTTAATGGTCAGTTGCAGATTAATTCAACCGTTATAACGATCGTAAAAAACGTACTCCTTTAAAAAAAATGGGAAAATTACTATTTTTACATCTCTTAAATAAGCATGATTATCAAGGAAAAGAGTTGTATACATTCTTGAAAAAAGTAAATGGAGAAATAATAACAAAGTTCCTAACTTTTTGATTACAACATGAAAACTGGAGTCCAAAAGTTTAAAAGTTATAATTGTGAATCAATTCAATTTCAATCCTTGTAAAACGGTCTTAGTTAAAATTGATTTTCTTCTTTTCAATTATGCGATTTTGTATAATGTAAAAGTAAATCATCGAACTGTTATGAATCCTTCTAATTGTTCAGAATACCATCTTTTCTTTAATTATTGTTTATTTTAAATAGAGTATTAAAAATTGATTAGCTAATTAGAAGAGGAGCTGCCAATTTTCTGAATTTTTGAGTGCCACTATATTCGAACAGAAATTATATAAAAAATTTCGAAATTGTTTATTTTAAGGAGTGAATATAAAATACAATAAACGAAACATAAATTTTGCATAAAGCATGAAGTCGATCGGATAATGAGTTGTCGAGATATTTGTAATTATATTTTCCACACTCTTCGACTTTTCATGATCCTGTATTTCATTCAAATTTCAATTCAAAGATATATTTTAATTGGAAATGAGACGCTTAATCCGACGCAGTAAACCTTTAGTTAATAGGATTATCAATTTTGGAGTTATAAGGATGTTTCTTTTACGCAATTCAGTAATGGAGCATTTAAAGTTTATGACGTCATCAAGCCACGATTTTATTCGAATTGCAATGCATTTTATAAATAGTTTACACATGTTTTATTTTCATATTTTATATTATGCATGTCCATGATGGGTAAGTATTACGGTAGCCCCCAACGACTTGTTCTTGTTACGAATCTCTTATTCCGATTCTACTGTGCGCATATTGCATTATTATTTTTGACCTTGCATTTATTTTTGATATTGCATTATTATTTAGAGCCACTTTATTGGATCACATGCATGTACAAATGTGAGCCTTTTAAACAGCGAATTCAGTAATATAAGAAATAAATATTTTAATTGGAATAATTTTACAACTATCTTCGTTGGGTATATCATAGTTACTGTCATCACTAATATGAAAAGCATACACATATTCTATCGTTATTATTTTCAACTCAGTCATACCAATTGTCAAAGATATCATATGAATTCACATTTTTCCAACTGAGTGAAAGAGTGTCCAGGCCGGCAGTCGAACTCAGAACACTTTAAGTATGCTATTCCCAACTAAACACTTAAAATAACAAGTGGGTAAGTGTGATCGAACACAATGGGTTTTGTTTAATATTCCTTTCAAAACACTGTATCCTTCAATCAATAAATCCAAATAAATGTCATTTTCCATTTTAAAAAAAAAAAAATCTTTTTTTTTTTTTTTTTTTTTTTTTTTTTTTTTAGAAAATAAAAATTTACTGGTCGATTTTTTCAAATTTTAGAATTTCTTAAATAGAATACGATATTGCGTATTTATACCAATTTTCAAATCTCTATCTTATACAGTTTTAAAAAATTGAACATGCGTTAAAATTTGGGAGTGAGGTATTTAATTATCATCAGCATTGTATATTTATTTATTTATTTTTATCTTTCGCATCCGAAAGCAAAAGAAACATTTTTTTTTTTTTTATATATAGATATAAAATAAAAGCTGCAGGTTGATTTTTTTCGATTTTTGGAAATTCTAAATCGGAATGTGATTTTGCTTATAAATACCAAATTTTAAATCTGTATCTTATATATAATTTTAAAAATTTATATGCACCTTAAAATCTCCCAGTATTGGAAATTTTATCTGTGCTTAAAATCTTTGTTCCATCCTGTATGCTATCGATTGTGTGCAACCTGCACACGTGTATAAAAGAAATCGTTTTTCACTTGAAAAAAAGAATAATTTTTAATTAATATCTTTGGTAATTACCGTCCTATTTTTATAAAAACTAGATATTTGTGTTCAGCATTCAAATATATGGATAGATGTCTAAATTTCAAATCGGTAAATGCAATATTTGTGATAATTTTATAGAGCACGAAATAATTCTACTTGTTTGCAGTTCTTATCACTTCGAGTGTGAAATTGATAGCCTCTCTCGTGTTCGCGGTGAAAGAAGGTATCTGGGTAGTCTCAACGGAGGATATGAATCTAAACGGAAATGTACTTTTTAAGTTTCATTAATTAGTTTTTAATTAATATCTCTGTTAATTACTGTCGTATTTAACACTAGAATCTCGGGAAATTTTACTCAAGTTTTATAAAAATATTTTACACCAGAATTTTTATTCAAAATTATTTACCTTATTTATTTATATTATTTTTGTGCAGTATTTAGTTTAACTTATTTTATAAAGAAATTCCTGGTACGAATCGACTATTATTCATTTGGTACGGATCAAAATGACCCCTCATCGCGGTTCTAGTGTTAAAATTTTATTGTTTGTCATGTGGTGTTCAGGAGGTATTCAACTATAAGTACATATAATTTCAAGTCTCTAACCTATACAGTTTCCGAGTACGAACACTGTGACGGACGGACATAGAGACAGAGAAGTGAGACGAATAGAGCTTCGTGAGATGAATGAAACCCTAAAAATGACAAAAAAGATGCAAGAGGAAGACTTTTACTACAGGATGAAATGGAAAAGATGAATCTGTACCGCTACCGCACACACACAAAATAAATAAATAAATAAAAACGGTCCAATCATTTCCCACAAATCGCGGAAGAGTAGAGGTGGCAATATCTTGTTGTTTTTGTCGATAACTCCCCGTCACTGTTTTGAGGCTCCATTGCGTGGTAAGGTGAGTGTTTTACGTCACGCACTGAAAGCGAATACCTCCAGGGAGTAATTGATTCACGGCAGGTACCACCGAAGGAAACCCGCAGGATGTCTGAAATTAATTCTTCTCTATCTGTGACTTATATGTGGAAATTCTTGTGCTAAATTAATTTTTTTTAATTCAAAATTTACTTAATTTTAAGTACGAGTGTAATTGAATATCAAAGTTTGAGATAAGAGAATAAGTATTCTTATTGAGGTAATACATATATTTTAAAATTAAAAAACGACAAAAAGAAGAAGAAGAAGAAGAAGAAAGAAAGAAAGAAAGAAAAATTAGAGCAATAATTTTATAGTTTCTTTCTTTGAGTTGCTTGTGATGCGTGTGTCATCTTTATAGCACTGGTCTTACATTAGCGACTGCTGGAAGTATTTGTGAAAAATTGTTTCATTTTTGCTATAATTTTCCTGAAAATCGAACAGAACAGAAACCTCTCCGCTTTGTATCATGTTTGTATATTTATTAAGTTTTTATCTTATTTTATTATATCATTTTTTAAAAAATATATTGTAATGTGATTTACGTAGAATATTTTCTTTACGTATGTTTAGATAACTCCTTGTAACTATTAAGGCAATGAAAAATGATTTATGTGAAATAGTTAAAATAAACTGTTTTATAAGGTATAAATTGACAATGAAAGCAAAAATTATAAATGGCTTAATAATTATATGGAAATTAATAATGGCGATTGGAAAAAAAATAAAAATAATAAAAAGTCAGTAATTTTTTTAAAATAAAAATTATAAAAAAGTAGAATACAGGTGTATCTTAAATAAGTTAGAAGTCTGCGAAATGGAATAAATTTCACTGTAAAAATTCATTGTATTGGGATTTTTTTTTTTTTTTTCGGAATGGGAAATTTTGTCCCATGAAAAATATGAAGAAAATAAATAGTAGATATAATAAAAATAAAAGTTCTAACATTAATAACATATTGCAACATCTGCTCATAATATGTTATTGCTATTTATTTTATTATTTGAAATTAAAGTTTTTATCCTTAAAAACTCTAAACTTGTTTTTCGACATTTTCATGAAATAAAAAGTTTTATAAATGACATTTTTAGATGTAAAACAACACAATTTTCTCACAGTAATAGCTCTCTAATGCACAGTAATAACTCGCTAATCTATCATCATACTCATATTTTACAACACATCAAAATTCATATTTAACGTCAACTGTAACCTCACGCATACTTTATAACATATTTATCAAAATTCATATTTAACGTCAAAATAGATTCCATTTTCAGTTCATATTTGTCAAAATCCCGACTTAATGTCACATTTTTTTTTCTATTTTCGGTTTTCCCTTCCAAGTACCCCACCCATCTGCTAAATATCGCCTAAAACATCAAAGCTTTGCCGACAGGACTGCTTCGTTTGTCTTAGTTCCAAAGAAAAGAAGCCCTAGATCCTAAATCTATCATTTACCTTGCCATACTAAGAAAGATTGGCAAACCACGGTTTATAAACACATAAGGGGCGTTCAAGTTTTATTATTCCTCACCCAAAGGTTTTTCAACCCCCGGGACAATATGCTCCCCATAGCACCCCAAACACATTCCGTAACTGTTTGTGTACGTAGTGGGAGTGCAGATGTAAGTGAAAGATTTATTATACAGGAGTATTATATTGCAGAAATTTGAGGCTTTTAGTGCGTATATTAAGAAATGATAATAGTATTATCAGTATTTTCCATTTTAAGGTTATTCTGAAATCAGTGCTACTTATTGACACATTCACGATATCAATTTTAATCGTCAGATGGATGAAATTTGCTGGTTCTCTTATTGAGAAACGATAAAATCGAATAGAGTATTTTATTTTCCGATAAAAGCTAAGGAACTTTCAGAAATTTTTGTCAAAATTGACATTTTGAATTGATTTCAAGACGCGAAAAGCCAAGGAAAGACGCCATGAGTCATCAATCCATATACTTAAAGCTAACCTGCTTTTTAGTTTTTCGTGCAAAAATGCTATTTATACGCATGCGCGAGCATTCAGCTAATCAGCTAGAGGCTTTTACTATCTTCAGACGCGATGTTTCAGGCAATGAGGTGAAGGCTTTTTCCTCTCTCTAGAAGCGTATGTGTATATGTGTATTACGATTCCATTTGGTTGTTCGGTTGTTGAAACTTTATGGATTTCTTTTATTAAGGTATTTTTTCATTTTACCGTATTTATTTTCTTTTTAAGTCGTATGTATTTTACTACATTGAATTTTTTTTATAACTAACCCTTTTTTTTGAGAGAGAGAGAGATTTCGTGGCACGAAATTCCGCTCAGTTTTTTAAAACTTTTAATATGTAATTCTGTGTGATATGATTAAATTCAGGTTTTCTCAGCGACGATCACAGTATTTTTACCAAATAATTTTTGTATTAATCAAGCTTTTTTGGTTATTAAGCATAGCTAAACACGAAAGAAAACTTTGTTATTTTAAGATTTTGATGTGAATTATTTGCGTACATTTAAAAGGCGAGTTTCACTGAATAATTCAAGAAAAAAAAAATCTCATCATTATACATATTTAGTTATGCATTATTAATTATTTACTTGGCCTTTACTTTTAATATTTCAAACTTACAGCTGAATGTAACTATTAAAACATTTGAAATACTGTATTCGTAAAATGAAATTTCAGCTTAAACACTCGACAATTACTTTTAGTTATGCATTATTAATTATTTACTTGGCCTTTACTTTTAATATTTCAAACTTACAGTTGAATGTAACTATTAAAACATTTGAAATACTGTATTCGTAAAATGAAATTTCAGCTTAAACACTCGACAATTACTTTTACTTATGCATTATTAATTATTTACTTGGCCTTTACTTTTAATATTTCAAGCTTACAGCTGAATGTAACTATTAAAACATTTGAAATACTGTATTCTTAAAATGAAATTTCAGCTTAAACACTCGACAATTACTTTTAGTTATGCATTATTAATTATTTACTTGGCCTTTACTTTTAATATTTCAAACTTACAGTTGAATGTAACTATTAAAACATTTGAAATACTGTATTCGTAAAATGAAATTTCAGCTTAAACACTCGACAATTACTTTTACTTATGCATTATTAATTATTTACTTGGCCTTTACTTTTAATATTTCAAACTTACAGCTGAATGTAACTATTAAAACATTTGAAATACTGTATTCGTAAAATGAAATTAGCTTAAACACTCGACAATTACTTTTAGTTATGCATTATTAATTATTTACTTGGCCTTTACTTTTAATATTTCAAACTTACAGCTGAATGTAACTATTAAAACATTTGAAATACTGTATTCGTAAAATGAAATTTCAGCTTAAACACTTGACAATTACTTTTAGTTATGCATTATTAATTATTTACTTGGCCTTTACTTTTAAAATTTCAAACTTACAACTGAATGTAATTATTAAAACATTTGAAATACTGTATTCGTAAAATGAAATTTCAGCTTAAACACTCGACAATTACTTTTAGGTTAAATTCAGGTTTTCTCAGTGACGATCACAGTATTTTTACCAAATAATTAAAAGTACTACATGCATGCATCTATCTATCTATCTATCTATATTAGAAATTGTGCAGGTTTCTGGTCACTGTTTTGTTTACATATTTTAAACAAAAATTTCAATTTAATAATGCACTGAAAATTATAATGAATGCTTACAATTAAACACAACAACACAAAACAAAAAATTTCACAAAAACACATTATTTCCCCGATATTTTCCCACAACTAATCAATAAATTTCATGATATTTTATTGCGATTTTAAACCATGAACTTTAGTACTTTTCTGTTATATGGACACTATGCCAAAATGTATGTATGTATGTTTGGCGACAATGGTGTACGTATAACGGAAAAGTGCCTGAATTATTATTTTTATATATGTATATAAAATATAAACATAATTGGCGACACAGCAAGTTTTCTGGATTTCTCCCTGGCTCTCTAACCACATTGTTAACAAAACAAAAAATTCACGAAAAACACATTATTTCCCCGATATTTTCCCACAACTAATCAATAAATTTCATGATATTTTATTGTGATTTTAAACCATGAACTTTAGTACTTTTCTGTTATACGGACACTATGCCAAAATGTATGTATGTATGTATGTTTGGCGACAATGGTGTCCGTATAACGGAAAAGTGCCTGAATTATTATTTTTTTATATATATATAAAATATAAACATAATTGGCGACACAGCAAGTTTTCTGGATGTGAAAGGCGGAGATGAATTTCATTCATTCAATGACCTTTTTAAAAGTTTCAAGTTTGGATGGAGTGCACATGAACATAGAAACCGATACCTATTTCTATGTTCATGATTGAGTTATTTGGATATATTTTCGTATAGCACAGAAAATCATTTCTCCCGCTTTCGTAATACAGATAAATTCTGGTGTATTTTTTTTCTTCTTTTTATATCATAAGTACTTTTCTACTTTAAATTTTTTTAACCTAATAGTAATTGTCGCGTTTCTAAGCTGAAATTTCATTTTTCGAATGCAGTATTTCAAATGTTTTAATAATTACATTTAGCTGTAAGTTTGAAATATTTAAAATATTAAAAGTAAAGGTCAAGTAAATAATTAATAATGCATAACTAAATATGTGTAATGATCAGAATGACATATTAAAATGTGTACAGAATAACATGAAAATTTTAAAAAACTGAAATTTTGCACTTGCAACTTAAAATTGTAAATTTCATTGTTTACATTGGAAACGATTTGTGGATTTTAAGAATTTGCGGAACTTCGTGTCACCAAATTACTAAATCTCTCTCTCTCACTCTCCAAAAAAAAAGGGGGTTAGTTTAAAAAAATTCAAAGTAGCAAAATACATACAACACAAAAAGAAAATAAATACGGTAAAATGAAAAAATTACTTTAATAATAGAAATCCATAAATTTTCAACAACGACATCAAACGAACGTATCTCATCTTTCGTTTGTGATAAGGAACGCTCCTTTGGCCCCCTCCACTCATTGGCTGAATTGTAAAGGGCAAAATTGGGGGACAAAATGACTACAGCATTTCTGAGAAAAGAAAAAATCAGAAAATTCACAGAAAAGTTTCTGAAAAGTTTCAGCACAGGGAGAGAGGGTAAATGCTCTCTCGGCAATAATTATTTTTGTTGCAAGTTGGGTTAACTGTTTTTATGGTTCGAGTCGATTTCAGACTGAGTGTAGATTTCTGCAAGTTGGATTTGGGTTAACCCGATTTTTCAAAAGTTAGTTCAAGTTCAGTATATTATTTCATATTAAAACTATATCTATCAGGGCTTCAATTTCAGGGCGGGATTCGCGCCGAAAATTTTGAAATCCCGCCCAAAAAAAGACAATGAGTGGGAGCCTCCCGCCCAAAAAATTTCAGCATTTTTGGAGAAATTTGCATTATTTAATTTACCTGCAACCGAACGATAAATTTCGTGATTTTTTTTCCCCGCAACCCATTGACGGACTTTGTGTTTTTTCCGCGACTGATCGACGAACTTTGTGGTTTTTTCCGTGACAGATCAACAAACTTTGAGTTTTTTCTGCGACTGATCGACGAACCTTGCGTTTTTTGGGGACATATCGACGAACTTTGCGTTTATTCCGCAATCGATCAACGAAATTTTTCTTTTTTCCCTGACTGATCGACGAACTTTGCATTTATTCCGCAATCGATCGACGAAATTTGCTTTTTTCCACAACTGATCGACGAACTTTGCGTTTTTTCCGCGACAGATCAACGAATGTTGCATTTTTTTCTGCGACTGATCAACGAACTTTGTGTTTTTTCTGCGGCAGATAGACGAACATTGCGTTTTTTAAGTGACTGATCGACGAACCTTGCGTTTTTTGGGGACAGATCGACGAACTTTGTGTTTATTCTGCAATCGATCGACGAAATTTGCTTTTTTCCCCCGACTGATCGATCGACGAACTTCGCGTTTTTTAGGACAGATCGACGAACTTAGCATTTTTTCCGCGACAGATCGATGAACTTTGTGTCTTTTCCACGATCGATCGGTGAATCTCAATCATGTAAAATCTAAAGTCAGAAATTTATTTAACAACCTAATTGTTAAGGGTCCCTAACACATTTAATGGAACTTGAAAAATACACTGCATATATAAAACTTAACTTTCTTCCCTTTTTAATAATAAAAATAAACATTTTACATAATCATTCTCAGTTGAACTTAATTTTTTCAATGGTATTTTGTCATGTCTGCATTAATGTAATTCTTTAAATAGCAAGTAAAATAATAGTGGAGTTTAAAGATTTTTTTTCTCCCTCCCAAACATTACAACTCCCCTCCATTTAAAAATGTTGGTAGGGAGACTCCCGTCCTTGGAAAAATTGAATTTCAAGCCCTGCCTATAATATGTTTGTGTGTATTGAGGTTTGTATAGATGTTTGTGTGTGTGCTGTTTTTAATAAAGACAGTTTCATTTTTCACACGAACCTTTCAAAAAATTCACATTTTTTTTCGTGATTCTTTAATGAAATTCACATTTTTTCTGTATCTTTTTTTGTCGAGATTCACAATTTTTTCAGCTATCCTATGACGTAATTTGTGTTTTTTTCAGCGATAATTTGACGTAATTTGTGTTTTTTCTGCGATTTTTTTTTTCACGAAATTTGCGTTATTTTCCATGATTCTTTTATGAAATTTGCGTTTTTCTGTGATCCTTAGACGAAATTTTCTTTTTTCGCAATGCTTTGATAATAATCACATTTTCTCTGCTGCCTTTTGATAAGATTCATGAATTTTCAGCAATCCTTCGATGAAATTCGCGTTTTTTCAGCAATCTTTGAAGAAATTCGCATTTTTCTCTCGATACTTTAACGAAATGTGCGTTTTCCAGCGATTTTTTGATAAATACATTTTATTCCGCAATTTTTAGACTAAATTTGGCAAGAAAGCGCTATCTTTTGGTGAAATTTCCTGTTTTGCGATTCTTTGACAAAATTTGCTCACCTTTTGCGTAAATCGCGTTTTTCTGTGGCCTTTTAACAAAATTCACGTTTTACATGATCCTTTGATGAAATTAGTGTTTTTCCCGTGATCATTTGACGAAATCTAGGATTTTTTTCCCGCGAAGATTGATTATTTGTTTTTTGTCTGCAGGTGCCCTAAAAAGTTTGTGATGGCTGTCGCTGCATTGCACGCATTCTGCCACGGTGTATCAAACAAACAAAATTCATCCTAAAGAATTATTGTTTCGTTTCTGGAAATGAACAACCGTCAACTTATTGGCTGAATTATAAAGGGTGAAATGTGTAGGCACTGAGTATCATCTATACTATTAATGTCGGTAAACGTCTGTCTGTGTGTGTGTTGTTGTGTCTGGCGTCTGTAAGCACAAAACTCTGCATGCAGACGACGGACATAAATGCTTTTGGTATAAAAAAATTCGGAAGGGGAGTTTTTAAAAATTCACAACATTTTGTGGGAGAAGAGGGGTGCGAACGAATTTAAAAAATGAGTCTGCATCAATAATTATGGCGGCGGGGGTAGTATGTTTTGCCCACACGGGGTGGAGACTTTTCTTTGCTGACACCACTCATATGATATATCGTTCGAAAGGCCTGCGACTGCCTTTTCATGTTATGCATCTGTGTGGTCCATCCCCCCCCCCCCATTGGGGCGCTTTTCTAAATTTTGCACATACCACTCATGTTATATATCATTAAAAAGGTCTGTGACCGCTTAATCATATTATGCATCTCCGGTGTCCATCCCCCCACTTTGCCCCCCCCCCAAGGGGGTACTTTTGTAAATTTTGCACAAACCCTTCATGTTACGTATTGTTGGAAAGGTTTTTGACTGCTTATTCATGTTATGCATCTCCGGGGTCCATCCCGCCACTTCCCCCCCTTAAGGGGGCACTTTTCTAAATTTTGTTGACACCCCTCATGTCATATATTGCTGGAAAGATCTGTGACCGCTTAATCATATGCATCTCCAATGTCCATCTCCCAAATTTGCCCCCCCCCAAGGGGGCAATTTTCTAAATTTTGTTGACACCCTCATGTCATATATTGTTGGAAAGGTCTGTGACCGCTTAATGATATTATGCATCTCCAATGTCCATCTCCCCACTTTGCCCCCCCCTCCCCCAAGGGGATACTTTTCTAAATTTTGCAGACAACCCTCATGTCATATATCGTTGGAAAGGTCTGTGACTGCTTAATCATATGCATATCTCCAATGTCCATCTCCCCACTTTGCCCCTCCCCCAAGGGGGTACTTTTCTAAATTTTGCAAACAACCCTCATGTCATATATTGTTGGAAAGGTCTGTGACCGCTTAATCATATTATGCATCTCCAATGTCCATCTCCCCACTTTGCCCCCCCCTCCCCCAAGGGGGTACTTTTCTAAATTTTGCAGACAACCCTCATGTCATATATCGTTGGAAAGGTCTGTGACTGCTTAATCATATGCATATCTCCAATGTCCATCTCCCCACTTTGCCCCTCCCCCAAGGGGTAAATTTTCTAAATTTTGTTGACACCCCTCATGTCATATATTGTTGGAAAGGTCTGTGACCGCTTAATCATATTATGCATCTCCAATGTCCATCTCCCCACTTTGCCCCCTCCTCCCCCAAGGGGGTACTTTTCTAAATTTTGCAGACAACCCTCATGTCATATATCGTTGGAAAGGTCTGTGACTGCTTAATCATATGCATATCTCCAATGTCCATTTCCCCACTTTGCCCCCCCCCCTCCCCCAAGGGGGTACTTTTCTAAATTTTGCAGACAACCCTCATGTCATATATCGTTGGAAACGTCTGTGACTGCTTAATCATATGCATATCTCTGATGTCCATCTCCCCACTTTGCCCCCCCCAAAGAGGTACTTTTCTAAAATTTGCACACAACCGTCATGTTATATATCGTTGGAAAGTGTGACCACTTAATCATATTATGCATGTTCCGTGTCCATCCCCTACTTTACCCCCCCCCCCCCTCCAAGGGGGTACTTTTTTAAATTTTGCACACACCCCTCATGTTACATATCGTTTGGAAGGTCTTTGACTGCTTATTCATGTTATGCATCTCCTTGGTCCATCCCGCCATTTCCCCCTCCCCAAGGGGGCACTTACCATTTACTTGCACAACAGCGCTAAATGTGTCAGATGAAAGAAATTCCGCGAGTGCATGTGCCAGTGAAACTTAGCCAATTGCTGTTCTTCAACCTAGCTTTAATTCAAAGTGGGTTTTTTATTTATTTGAATTATTCTGAAAAAGTTTCAAACATTTTAAAGCAGCTATGAATTTTATTTTTATGGTACTATCAAGTTTTTTGCCGTCAAATTTTGACGGGTTCCATCTAGTTGCTTATAATTCGAGATGTAACTCAAGATGTACATTTATCGAAAAATAAAAAATGCTATTGGATTCCAGATCACTTCACTAATCATGCCAACCAATTTCATGCTTTTACGTTTAAAAATAAGACTGTAAATGTGTCAGAGATCTTCGCGTTGTTGTGTGGGGAAAAAAATATTTTCTTGCAGATTCGGAAGTTCTCGATGACCAGCTATGTCAAGCAAAGAAAATGAATGGTAAGTATCATTAGAATCAATCTGAACTTTTAGTTTTTGTTAATTAGCAATCAGTTTTTTTACTCGATTAGGGTGCAGCCAAAAGAAAAAGTTATAAATTTAGTCCTGTATGTCGTATCTTTGTACTATACCCATATTCTTAACAAGAGCTCTACTTATATTCACACAAATGTTCATAACAGTTTTCACATTAAGGTGTTGATTGATTGATTTAATGTACAGATGCTCTAAGAATTTTTTATTTTTCCTCTAGATAACGAAAATGTCTTTGGCATTTTTACAAACTCTTTTTCATTTTCATATACGTAAAACGACAGGTACGCATTTAGTTGACAAAGAATCTAACAGGGTTTTTCATTTTAATATAAATGTGGTGCCTTTTAGATTAGAGATTATTCCTTCTAGGAAAGAAGTCTTACATCTTAAGGTGGTTCTAAGAAGAAAAAAAAAATTCCCGCTCAACAATGCAAAACTTTCTAACTCATTTTCAAACATAAAAGTACGATACTTCCAGGAAAATGATTATTGAACTTATTTGTAATCTAACAGTTTTTTTCATTTTCCGATAAATGAATTACATCTTGAGTTATAAGCGATTATTGTCTGTGGACGGCAGTATTTCTTCCTGCGCTGTCGCGTCAGAAATCCAGTTAAAAACGAACTTTGACGACATTTTCTGAAAAATCTTCTGCCTTTACCTTAAAACGGAAAAAACAGCTCAATTAATAAGTTTCTTAATAAGTAAACCTGCTAATTTGATATGTTTGAATTAAAAATTGAATTAAAAATGTGTCAAGAAGTAGCCTTTGGATTTGAGAACGGTTATAATTTTATAGGTATTTGGTATTTGGTTTTTTGTATCCGTTACTATAGTAGATGAATTCTTAACTGACTTATTTTAAAATATTTTTTCACCCGTCACAATTGATCGACTTATAAAGAAGCAGAATTCTTAACATTTTTCTAAATAAAAACCAAATTACATTGCTCACAATGGAGATAAAGTAATTCAGAAAATAATATAAACATTTCAGCCTCGCTTTTTCTTGAATTCGCACTATCATGTTCAACGGTTATAAATGAATTGAAAATTAAATTCACGGTTGATACCCGTGAATAGAAGCATATTAAATTTTCTTGACAAACTGAAACCCCAGATTTTTGTTTGGGTAAACAAGTTAATATATGTTATACGAGGAATACATTATTTTTCGTTTGAAATTCAAATCTTTTATTTGTAACCGTGCTGCGCTAAAAATATGCTGACTTCTGTATAGAAATTTGTTTGCTCGGTTCCATTTATATTTTAATGAGTTGATTCCATTCTTAGAAAGTGAAGTAACATCGATAAGCTCCAAGAGATTTTCATAAAGTGTTAGTATGTAATTAAATTCTAAATTAAATGAGGAAATATATACAAGAATTGTCCAACGCGGCGCGGCGCCCGCAAGCGTCATGGCATCCGTTGAGTGTTCTGTCAGCGCCCTTCAAATGTTTCTGTTACTTGCTTTAAAAAATAATGAAAACAAATTAAAAAATATACAAAGACCCTAAAATCATGAGCTCTTGCATGGTTTTCCTATTATAGTCGTCAGTAACCCATTAACGCCACAATTATTTGTCTTTGAAAGATAGAAATATTGCATTTCACACCGCTTTTTTTTAATAGAAATTTTTGTCTTATTTTATCGAAGAGTTTTTGGTCCTCAAAGAAAGCAAGAATCTCTTTTCAGAATTACTGGTGTGCAAACAACAAAAGTATTGTTAGCTATGGGGTTGCTTTAATGCAACGCTAGGCTTTAATGGGTTAAGATATTTGTCTTCTTCCCCTACAAAAATTTTGTAGTCCCCTCCTGTAATACTAAATTTAGTGTGATATATATATATTATTTTTTTTTACTTGTGCATTGCTACCACATATTGGGATAATATGGCTCTGTGTTTCCAGTCACGTGAATAATGACGCCCTCTAATGTTTGCCATCAGCTGAGGTGCGCCCTTGCTTATTGAAAGGTTGGATAGACCTTGTATATATTACTGGCTGCTTTAAAAAATATCGGTTCCCGCTTCAACAAAGCGAAATTTTCTCATACATTTATGGAATCATTTTTACATGGGAAGTATGGAATTTGGAAGCACAACTGTTAAAGTGATTTGAAGTCAAACAGCATTTTTCGTTTTTTTTTTCTCATTTTTAAGTATTAAATCTTATATTGTATCCTTATGACTAAAGTTTTCCGACTGCACTGAAAAAAAAAATGAAGTACTCAAAAATGAGTAAATCAGTGTACTCATATCAAATTCAGTATGCTTGGATCAAAAATGAACCTATTCTTTCTCAATTTCGAAACATCACATGTTATCAAACTCAAGCGAAACGATAATTTTGCAATTTGTCCTAGGAAGGAACTATATGTTGTGCCTCCATTATAATGCGTAAGGTTACATTGCGTTGTTGATAATCAGCGCTTCGTATACTCATAGACAGTCAGTCCGGTCTGTGCACTGAGTCACATGGATATTTGTGAAAATAAAATTAGATTCAAGATTCCTCCGACAACTTTGAAAGTAAGTACTCTCTGTTAAATACTCAACACACTTTTTTTTCTTATTTTAAGTATTCAACTGTGCCTTCTGTAAATATTAAATTAATGTAAATATTAAATTATGCACAGTATTTTAAAATAATTTAAAAGTGCTTGAAAACAGTACTCTTGTCATAAAAATATTTGATTTGGGTATCTTGATAATAATTTTGCTATTTTTTCTAAATAAATAATCAATTAAATTTTTCCTATTAATACGTTTTGAGCGCGAATAAATGTCAATAGATTTTTACTTTAATCTGTAATAAACAGGGGGGGGGGGGTCAGGGCAGTGCACCTTGACAAGAAAAATATTTTTTCCCTTTTAACTTATTTTAGTTTTGAAAATGTTTTTTAAATATCTTGTAGCCCATGTTTTTACCTAAATTTTGGTTTTCCACGTGTGTTACGAATCAACCATCTTGGACGCCATCTTGCTTTACTTCATATTTTTATGACCAGAGCATTGTTTTCAAGCACTTTTAAATTATTTTTAAATACTGTGCTTAACTTAATATTAACAATTAACACAAATTTAATATTTACAAAAGGTACTACTAATTATATAAAATAAGAAAAAATGTATTGAATATTTAACAGAGGGCACACAGAGTTCATATTTGAATACATCCATGGGATAAAAAATTAACAGATCACAGTTCATATTTGAATACATCCATAAGATCAAAAGTAAGTATTTAACGGCTCATATTTGAACACATCCATGGAATCAAAAATGAGTATGTGTGTTTCCCAATTTTGAGAACATTTGGATCGGAGCTATTTTGAGTACGTGACGTGTTTAAAATTAAGTACTTTTTAATCAATTTTGAGAACCCATTTTTTTTTCAGTGTGTAGCTTCACGAATATCCGTCCAAAACGCCCATTTTGACAGCATTTTCAGAAAGGTCATTTGCAATAATAGAAGACCGATAAACGCTATTAGATTTCGTAGTTTTTGAATATGGGGATATTTATAAGTTTTATGCATTTGAGAACAAAAACGAATTCGTGAATAGGTCAAAAATTAAAGAAGGGTAGATTTGAAAGCAGCCTTTAGAATTAATATGTGAATTCTTAATATTTTTGTGATTTTTTTAGAACATTTTCATTATAGGTATTTGACATGCTATATATAATTTTTATTACTATAATAAAAGAATTCTTAACTGGCTTATTTTGAAATATTTTTTCACCCGTCATAATTGATCGACTTTTAGATAAATGATAAAGATAAAGAAACAGAATTCTTGACATTTTTCTAAATAAAAGCCAAATTTTATTGTTCACAATGGAGATAAAGTAATTCAGAAAATAACAAATATTTCTGCTTCGTCTTTTTTTCTTGAAGTAACACTGTCATGTTCGACGGTTATGAATGAATTGAAAATTAAATTTACGGTAGATACTCGTGAATAGTGGAATATTAAATTTTCTTGAATAATATAAAACCCCGGATTTTGTTTGGGTAAACAAGTTAATATCTTTTACACGAAGAATTCGTTATTTTTCGTTTGAAATTCAAATCTTTTATATGTAACCGTGCAACGCTAAAAATATACTGACTTCTTGGATAGAAATTTGTTTGCTCGTTTCTATTTATATTCTAATGAGTGGATTCAGTTCTTAGAAAGTGAAGCTGCATCGATAAACTCCAACAGATTTTCATAAAATGTTAGTCTCTAATTATGAATTAAAAGAGGAAATGTGTATTATTGAAATATTGGTCTTTGTGTTGCACACAATATATTGTAATACATATTATAATGCTGTGCGAAATAAATAGATGATATGGTGCGTAATACCTATTATTGGTAGTTTCTTTTATATATATCTGTCTCTCTGTTCAGCTGTCTACAAGGTGTGACAATAAAGTTTGCTAAATGTGTTCATAAACAAAATACTGTTGCTTAAATCAGGAAATAGCTTTATATTAGTTTGAAGTAAGAGTCCTGCATCGAGTCAGGTTACCCGATTTTACCCGAACCCGCATACCGGCATAGAGGTGTCAAAACCCTATTTTGTTCAGTACGCAAAATATAAATTATGTCTAATTTATATTTTGTGTACTAGTTAAACTAGGCTATTTTTGAATTGAGGAGGGGGGGGGGGAGATAGTAATTAATCTTGAAAAATTGTTTAGCATGAATTGGTGAAATTTATTTCTTTTGGTGTTCATTGTGTTATTTTTTCTTCTGCTTGGCGAGAATCTCTGTTAGGTTCCTATGACATCGTAATGATTGTTTCAACAGACTAACTTTACTTGTGTGTAAAATGTGATGATATCTCAGGAAGTATTGAAACTGCAGTATAATTCGGCCAATGACATCGAAATTAACTATCAGTCAGTTGCACAGTTTGGGGAGGGAAAAGTGGCGAAAAAACCCCGGGGCCCTAGAGAGAAAGGGCCGCCCACTATAGTTTTATATAATTTTATGGGAATAATATTTTTTTGAATTTTCAAAGTTGAAGTCGTGTTTTTGTGTAAAATAGGGATGAAAAAGTACACTTCTCAAATTTACAGATTTCTAAGTTTATAAAGATTTAAAACAGTCTGTTTTAAGATTCATGTTTGCTATAGGCCTCTCAAATGATACAGTCCGTGTAAAAATATTGTACCGCGCCATATGCAATACCTCTGTCTAAGTTGATGTGGAAAATTATATCGAATTTACTTCTATAATTCATAACAACAACAACAAAAAATTACAGTTACATATGCTTGCAATAATTATCACAACAATTAATATAGTACTGCAACAAAATACTATTAAGTATTTTGTATAGAAATCACCAACTAGTATATAACTAATTAAAAGTTAATCCTATATTATAAAGCAAAAAACATGTCCTCATGTTCATGACGTCATTTTGACGTTGGCAACGCCCCATAAATATCGGGTTTACTGAAATTTTTTTTAACTTCTAGACACCGCACAATTTCAATTTTTACACTGTCAAATATGGGAAAAAAAAAAAGTTTTTTAAAATTCAATTTGTTTGAATATTATAACCCAATTTACTGATTTTCTTATGGTTTTAAAATAATTTTCAAGCATAACTTTTTAAAAATCTACACTGCAAAAAATAATTGTTGATTTTACAGTATAAAACTGGCATGCGCGGTAGCGTATTACTGCTTGCGCGGCAGCGTATTACTGCTTATTTAACGGTTTAATACTGTTAATTTTACTGTATAATACTGGCAGCTGGGGCGCCAGTTTTATACTGTAAAATCAACAATTATTTTTTGCAGTGTATCTTTATCGAGTGCAGCCCGGATTACAAAGATTAACCCGTTTGCACTTAAAACAATATAAATAGTTCAGCATTTGTTTCCGTCTAACAGTCCGTAATGATATTGCAACCTCTCCAATAAATAATAAAACAAAAATTTAACAGACATTTAATCGAACTACGTGCTTAAACGACTGAATTTATCAGCATCAAAAAGTCTGTTGTAAGTAGCGAAATTTTTCACGATTTCTCATGCTATTAACTGCTGGCATGCGGCTAATATAAAGGAACGCTCTTAACAAATTTAACTCTATTTGAATACGTGATTAATATTTTTCATATAAAAATGCTTTTTGGTTTTGTTAGTGAGCCATCTGAAATATTAAATGTAAAAAAAATATATATATATTTAGAGTTTTCAATTAAAAAGAAAATGGTTTTTCCCTATATTCTGCCACCCGGGAAGCTCGCTTTGAAACCCCTTAGTTTGATTTAAAAATCCAATTAATTAAAAATATTAATTGAAATTGTTCAACTAAATAATAATTTTTTATAAACATAAAAATTAATTTAAATTTAATTTAAATCTAAAATGATGAATTTCATAAATATTATTAATACCTCCGAAAATCCACCATTATCCACATCAGCTTGGAAACTAGCCACGAGGTCCACTTAGGCTCCCTGCACCTGATGTGCTTAGATTCAGTGAGATGCTGTGCCTACATTCTGAACTATGCAGCTCATTGAAATCGAATGGTGGTCATCTTATGCACTTTTCGGGATATCATCCCATTTCACAAGAAGTTAATTATTTCTGTAGAAAATATCATTACAATTAACACCAGGCTTAATTTCTAAGAAAAAAGGTAGCGGAGTCCTATTATTTTGCTGTACTAACACCCGTAGCGTACGCCCCCCCCCCTACTCCGAAGTCACTACTCCAGTCTTCATATTTATATTTCATACATTATTTTCAAAATTTAAAGCATTGCTTATTTATTTATCAAAATAACAAATTTTAAATACGTCTATCTGCATATACTTAGCTATCAACTATTCCACTTTTTAGTTATTACTAATTCCAAATAGAAACCTTTGCCTAATCAAAATGAATCGCAGAATTCTGCGATTAAATAAGGTTAGGTTTAAGATTCGGAAATAGTGTTAACAAAAAAAATGAATAGTTCACAGCTATGCAGAATAGAAAAAGACTATTTCTGTTTACTCTTTATTATGATCAAAATAGGATTAAAATGATTTGAAATGGATATAAGTAAACTTTTGAATTTAAGACAGATTGAGCTACAACCTGCCTAAACTCGAAGACTGATATAAAAATCGAGTCTGTTTCATCTCCAGCTCTTACATGAGCCGCACACATTACGTCAGTTATAAGTGTTTTGATACGAAAAAAGTCAAAAGTTTGGAGATGAGAGGGAAAGAAAAAGGTAATTTAGGATTCGTTTTTCGGAAGCGTTATTGCATTGGGCTCCGGAGCGCAGTGTTCATGAGCTCCGGTGAATTTTTGCCAACATGTTAATATTTACTAAAAACAGAGAAGTACCGGAGCTGAGCCCATGTGGGCTTTGGCGCAAATTTAGCCCTGCTTAACACTATTTTCTTCGGTGGTAAATTTATAAGATAAAACTCGAGTTCGACTATGAGTGAAACACCTTGTAATTTTGATAAGAATAATTAAATTGCGATCCTGGTTTTCTAAATAAAAACAATCTAATCTTAAATTTAAAACTGCCTATAAAATTCACTGTTTAGTCTAATTTAAAGTACATGTTTTGAAACGTAATCTAATCAACAATACTACAAAACTATATATATTAAAAAAAAAAACACCAATCTACTTTAACATTTTCCAAAGCATAAAATACATTTGAAAGAAATACTATGCAAAATAAAATCCTTCTTAGTCTTAAGAATTTTAAACAGCAGATTTCTTTAGAAACTTTCCTTTAGTATTTCTATTTTTACATAAAAAATAAAGGTAAACTTGCTTTTGCAACTCACCCTTCCAGGGAAAAACTAAAGTCCCAAGGGGCAGAATTTTCTTCAATTCATGTCAAGACCGTGGGATAAATTCCAACCCAATGTTATCTGGTTGCTTACAGTGAGCAAATCAGCGGATTTGTAAATATATATAGCGAACGTAAGAAAAAAATAATAAACGAATAGCTCATCTATAATGTACTACCTAAAAAATAAAAAATAAAAAGAAGGGAGGGGGGAGGAGGAGGAGAGAGAGAGAATAGCTCAAACAACACGAAAAACTTTACATTCGAACGAATCAATAGTAGCATTTTTAAAAATATATTTCATGTTGCATAAAAATATCAATTTGAAAAGTACATTGATTTTTTTTCCCTAACTCTTTTATGTACGGAAAAAGGTAGGAATAGAGGAAAGAAGTCATTCTCCTGAATAAAATTACAACTTCACATTTTTATTTCGAAAATTTAAATTCAATAAATAGTAATAATTTCTATATAATTTTCCCGATGAAATAACTTTTATATAAAGCAGTGATGAATTCAAGGGTTTAACCAATTCTATTCTGGTGTTTCTGGCGAACGGAAAATCCAAATATGATTAAAAAAATCTGGGTTGAAGTAAGATTGGAGCAATGTATTTTAAATTTAAAACAAATAATTAAATTCGCAGCTTAATCGCCTTTAACTACATATTTTGTAACATAATCAGCAATACCAAAGAAAACTGAACTTGCCTGGGTATAATTCAACGTTTCTAAAGCATAAAAACTTTTGAAAAAAAAATACTATGCAGAAGAAAATTCCTTTTCTGCTTAAGAATTTGAAACAGATTTCTTCAGATACTTCCCTTCGTATTTTTAATTTTGCGTAAAAATAAAGGCAAACTTCGCTTAGTAGTAAGGCTTCCGAAGACAAAATAAATAAATAAATAAATACATAAAAATAAAAACTCTAAAGGGCAGAATTAATTCCAATTTAAATTAGGACCATGGGATAGATTTTAAAGCATTGTTATCTGGCTGAGTACAGTGAGGGAATCAGCCAATTTGTAAATATATTCAGCACGTATAGGAACAAATAATAAACGAATACTTCCGCTATATGCATAACTTTGAGAAAAAGCATAGTCCTTCCGACCTGTACCGGGAGGAAAAGGTAGCTTCCCTATTCCTTGTTTTTAAGAATTCAGCTAATTTTACTCAAACACACGAAGCTAAAATGCGTGGAACCCTATTATATAGCCGATTCATTCCCAGTTTTCGTCAATACTGAATTTGAATGAGATTTCCAAATTTTTTCGTACATCTTTTTGAAGCTAAAATTTTTAAGTGGCCACCATTTTGAAACAAGATGGCGGATGAAGCTTGCCAACGAACTCCGTCGAGACTTTGATAAGTCCTATACACATGCTTAGTTACATCCAAAATCGGTTCATTGATACAAATGCTATCGTATAACAAAAATCAGATATTTATGTAATAATATATATACATATATACATAAATAGATATATAAATAGATAGATACAGATATAAATCAACATTTGAACGAAAGTTAGTTTTGGGGTCAGGGGGTCATGATCGGTGAAAATATACCGAAATTTTCCGGAATTGTTTTCTTCCGGAACGACTACAATACGTAACTTCTTATTTTTTGTAATGAAACTGTAGAAAATATCTCAAGCAGACGAACAACTTTATATTCGAACTTTACATATGCGTATAAATAAATATTACAAGAGTCTAGAAAACGTCCGTGGGTGATAATATACGCGAAGACAAACAATTTTTGAATAGAAAACCTAGGTTAAAATCCACTTATTCAGTCAAAAGTATGGGGTGTTTCACTGCAAGCCGAACCCGGATTTTCGCTCTAACCTAAACATTAATGAATATATTGTGATATCTTTAACAGGCTGATTTTATTTGCATGAAGTGTGATGATATTTGCTTGACATGCACTGCAATTCGATGAGGACACCATATATATATTGTCAGCTATACATTCTGAATTAGAGAACGTCCAACTCAGTGTTGATGAAACAAAAGGTGGTCATTTCCAACCTTCTTGTGTTTGGAACCTTCTTGATTCTAACCTTCTTGTCTTTTGTTCATCGCATTTCACAAAACAAAATGTCTGTCGAAAATATTATTATAATATCTTTAGTTTATTGGTAAAGTTAAGAACGAGGTCATTTCGAATGAGGCACCGTGTATTTTTGACTGTATATGTGGATTTGTTACGCTGGTTTTTTAAACAAAAACAACCTAATTTTACATTTTAAACTATTTAACAAATTTTTAGTTTTATCTAATTTAAAGTGCATGCTTTGAAACGTAATCTAATCCGTCACACTTATATATATATATATATATACACTGCTCAAAACAATTAAAGGATATTGCAGTTTTAGGTGGATTTTGTATCTGGGAAACTTTTTAGCTGATTGATACATGGTCGACAGACATAGTAGGTTATATGAGAATAAATTACACATGTTTGGCAGAAAAAAATGCATTTTATTGCGCATTTGTGTACAAAAGGAAAAAAACACAATTTGTGCATATGAGAAAAAAAAGAATATGAAAAGGTGTTTTCTTCAAAGAAAATCATTTTCAGTAGCGGGTATGGTTTCCACGGGCGGCCAGCAACGTTGAACACCTTTGAGGCATGGACTCAATGAGGCTATTAATGACGAGTTTGGGTAATTCTGCCCCACTCTTCCAGAAGAGCTCTTTCCAGTTCTTGGAGAGTTTGTGGGGGTTGTTGGCGGCCAGAAACTCGTCTTCCTAGAGCGTCCCAAACGTGCTCGATTGGATTCATGTCTGGAGAACACGCTGGCCATTCCATTCGAACGATTCCTTCCTCGAAAAGGAAATCCTCCACCAGGTTTGCACGATGTGGCCTGCAGTTATCGTCCATTAAAATGAAGTTATCTCCGATTGCTGCAGCGTAAGGGACTACAATAGGTCTGAGGATCTCATCCCTATATCGGCGACCAGTCAGAGCTCCATCTCGAATGATGTAGAGGTCAGTGCGCCCGTCAATGGAGATGCCACCATACACCAACACTCCTCCACCGCCAAATCTGACACTTTCGTGCACGAACGCAGGATTATTCCTACTGCCACGGTCCCTCTAGATGAAAATACGCCTATTATCCGGATGCACAGAAAAACCGGACTCGTCAGAAAACAGAATATTGCTCCATTCATTTCTCCTCCAGTTGACATGCTCGGTTGCCCACTCCCTGCGGTCGCGACGATGCCTTGATGTTAATCTAACACATACCATCGGTCGGCGAGCATACAGACCTACAGCATGGAGCCGGTTTCGGACAGTCTGAGTTGAAATCGTGGTGCCTGTAGCCGAGCGAAGGTGTTGTTGGAGAAGAGTAGCGTTCATGTTTCGGTATCTCCGAGCTGTTAACGCTAAATACCGATCTTCATTGGGTGTTGTTGCCCGTCTACGACCTTGCCCTGGTCTTCGGCCTGCACATCCACTCTCCAAAAAACGGTTCCAGATCCTGGAAATGACACTTTGTGACACTCCAATGGCTTTTGCTACTTCGGCTTGAGTTTGGCCCCCTTCTAACCTACCAACAATTCTCCAAGCTTCTGAATCTGTCAAATGACTTCGCTGAGACATCGTACTCATCGAAACAAAGCAATCACTGAATGCCGATCATCCTTGCCTTCATTCTCTTTTATCCAGTTGAAAGTCAAATTTCATTCGCTGCCGCTGAAGCGACGTTTTTGACGTCGAACTCAAAATTTGCATACTCCACAGTTTGAAAACCAGAAAAATTTGCATTTGTGATTCTCTTCTTCTATTTTCGGCAAAAAAAATTCGTTTATATCTTTATTTTATATAAAACTTCAAATATCCTTTAATTGTTTTGAGCAGTGTATATATATAACACATAATTTAACATTTTTAAAAGCAATAAAAAGTTAAAAGAAATACTATGCAAGAGAAAATCGCTTTTTCGCTTAAGAATTTAAACAGAAGATTTCTTTTGAAACTTTCTTTAATATTTCTATTTTTGCATAAAAATAAAGATAAACTTGGTTTTACAGTCAACATTCCAATGAAAAAAAAATGGTCCCAAAGGATAGCATTTTCTGCAGTTTAAGGTAAAAATGTGGAGATAAAGTCTAACCCAATGTTACCTAGCTGCTTATAGTAAACGGAAAATCAGCCGATTTGTAAATATGTGCAGCGCACATGGGAACAAATACCTCGTCTGTATGCACTACTCTAAAAAATAAATACAAGAGAATACCCCAAACAACGCGAAAATTTTTACATTCAAACGAATCAATAGGGGCACTATTTAAATGTGTTTTATGTTGCATAAAATATATAAATAATTTGAAAAGTGCATTGATATTTTCCCTCTTCTTCTTAACTCATGTGTTTTCGGGAATAGAATAAAGAAATTACTTTCATCAATAAATTTTTAAATTAACATTCCTTATTCTGAATAATGTAAATTTGATAAAAAGCAATAATTTTTATATAATATTGAAGATAAATAACTTTTAATTAAACAAAATGACAAGACAAGAAAATATTGGAAACATCTCAGGAAATTATAACCTTTTTTCATTATTATATTGAGAGGAAAATTGGTATTACGGAATAATCGGGTAATATGGGAATACCAAGATTTTTGTTTGGTAAAGAACTGCCACCAAGCGGCAATATCATAAACTACTTAAGAACGTTTCTAGAATGACCCCCAGAACGCGAGTTCGTCGGTCGGTTCGAGGCTACAATTTCGGAAATGTTTCCCCAAAGCACGTGACTCAACGTCAAAAAAATATGGTCCGTTACTGCTCTATGACACGCAGTCTTGTGTTGCGGAACGAGTCGTTGCACAATTAAGGCCTACAATGTCGGAAATGTTTACCCAAAACACGTGACTCTGACGTAAGAAGAAATAGGGTCCGTTACAAAAAAAATTGGAACATAGTGAAAAGGGAAAAAAATCCCTGACGGCTTGGCCTACAGACACAGGTAGATTTCGAAGACGCACACCGTGGGGCCCCTGTTTGTTGGGAATAGCGGAAGAAATGACTTTTTTGCCATGCTGCGACATTTGGAAATGCCCACTTCGAAACCTAACTTGTTTGCAGGTGGAGCCGGCAGGGATTATCTTTGTTTTTAATTTTTTTTTTTTTTGCTATAACGGTTGATCGTATAAAAAACTTGTCAATCTAAAAGTTTTAGATAATATTATGAGGATTTATAATAAATTTAAGCGGATTTGATATCTTCTGAATTGACGAAGTTATGAATTTTTTCTTCTAAAACCCTCCTTCCTCCCTCCCCTTCTTGGGGCCATTTTTACTGATATCAAAAATCTGCCATACATAAATTTTTGGCCCTTTTCCTAGAAGTAATAATAACTTGAAACGGATTCGATATTCGATACGTATCATAATTAAGAAATTATGGGGTTTTATCTGTTTTCACAAAAAGCCCCCCCCATTCCCCCCCCCCTTGGTTCGATTTTGCCCATTCACGAACTTGACCGAGATTTTATGCCCCTTGATTTTATGTATCAGTTTGGAAGAGGTTTGTGCAGAATTTTGGGAGTTATCGTGTCCATAGAAAAGTGACATAGATAGATAGATATATAAAGTTTTGAACTGGGGTGGTTTTGGGTTCTGGGAGTCATGATCGGCGTAGATCTGCAAAAATTTTTCAAAAATTCCAACTTAGGTGAGAATGTAATAGGTAGTATTTCTTACGAAATCTACCTAAAAAGGGAGAGTTTGGAAATTTTTAGAATCAGGGTAGCACGAAGAATCTATTGCTAACATGATTTTAAATTGGCGATAATTTTCTTTGATCATTAGCCAAATCGCTAAGGTTAGTCCAAAGCCTGGATGCAAGGTTCGATTTATGCCTTTATACGTTCATCAACTTATTTAATTCCAGTTTAATCTTCTTTAAACTTCATATTTCGTAACATAATCAGTAATATTAAAGAAAATAAAAAGGGTATATAATTCAACATTTCCGAAGCATTAAGTCTTTTAAAATTAATAAATACTTTGCAAGAAAAAAATCCTTTTACCACTTAATAATTTTTAAACAGGAGATTTATTTTATAACTTCCCATTTGATTCTTTTTATTTTTTCACAGGAATAAGGGTAAACTTAGAATTGCAGTCAGCCTTCCAGTTTAAAAAACAAAAGCCCCAAAGTGCAGAATTTTCTTCAGTGCAAGGCAAGAACGTGGGATAAATTCAAACCCAGCGGTTATCTTAGCTGCGTACAGTGAGCAAATCAGCCGATTTATAAATATATACAGCGCACATGGGAACACATAATAAACGAATACTTCGTCTATATTCACTACCTTAAAAGAAAAAAAAACTACAAAAATACCCTCAAACAACAAGAAAAACTTTACATTCGAATGAATCAATAGAGGCGCTTTTTAAATATGTTTTATGTTGCATAGAAATGTCAATTTGTAAAGTACATTGATTTTTTTGTCCTAACTCTTGTGTGTTTGAGAAAAAGTATAGAAACAGAGTGAAGAAGTCATTTTCGTGAATAAATTCTAAATTCACATTCCTTATTTCGTACAATGTATATTCAATACACAACAATAATTGCTATGAAATATAAAATGTTGAAGGTATTATATAAGCTTGTTTTTTAATTAAGCTTTTAAATTATTATTTATAAACTTGCTTTTGAGTTATGCTGCTTGAAAGAAATGTGATGCAATATTCGCTCAAATCGTTTTGGAGAAATTTACACTTTTCACATAAGTTAAATAATATATTTAATAAGTTAAATTAAATAATATTTTTTTTATTCTTTTGTAATATAGATTACAAAAGCACCACTTTGTACAACCATGATATTGTAAAATTCACTCATTCTGCTGCTGTGTATTATAGTTGCATGGACAACGCCAACAAGGGAAGGGGGGGCAGATGTTCTTCCCCCCCCCCTCTCCTAGATTGTAAATTTTAATTAAGTGCTAAATTTTCATTTTTTCTGATGATTTTGAAAAAAATAAAATAAAAAACTGTCTGAAATGACTTAAAATAAACCAATACTAATAGAAAATGAAGCTAAGAATGAAAGTAATGAAGTGAAACTAATGAATTTTTTTTTTGTAATGAGTACTCTCTCCCCAGCTGACACGCCCGTGTTAATACGTTCACTAAGAATCAGGTTTCACTACAATACAAGCATTATTTTAATTAATATAATTGTACAGATATAATGTGGTGTTAATACATTGAGTAATGATTAAAACTCTCAAGAATTACATTCATGTGTTATAATAAAGTTTTTTTTATATAATGTTGGAATAATTATCTTTTTCTAGCAGTTAAAATAAAATACAAGGAAAACAACATTACAATTTTGCCCTTTTTCTGGACAGTGAGAGGGTTACAAGTCTACACTGTCAGGTAAAGAAACACTCCAGCTAATGTTAAACCTGTGGGAGCGTTCTTTACAAATATGTCATATGCATTTTAATACCTTGAAATGATTTTGCTTTTTTGCATAGGGTAAGTGAGGTCGATATCTAACGTTGTGCGTTTGTACTTTTTCGATTTTGGTTATAGTTCTTTTATATGCCGACAGTTTCTCTTTTGGAACCGGTTCTGAAAATTATAGTACCTTCATATAAAAAAAACTGCAACCAAAATCGAAAAAGTAAAAACGCACAACGTTAGATATCGATGTCAGGTATCCTACGGAAAAAAAAAAACTTTTAAAAATATTAAAATGCATGCGAGAAATTTGTAAAGGGTGCTTCTATAAGATTAACATTAAGTTACGAGTGTTTTTTCCTGACTAGTGTACGTTCTTAAGGGTATATTCAAATCCAAACTGCTTATTTTGAGACACATTTTTAAATTCATTTTTGCTCTAAAATGCATCCAATTGGCAGGTTCTCTTATTCAGAAACTTTATAATGTCCGTATTGTCCCAATTTTTTAATAAAGGCAGAATATATTTCAAAAAATGCTGTCAAAGTGGACATTTTGAACCGAATTTCCCGAAGCGATAGCGCTGGAAACAAAAAAAATGATCGTACTGTGAAAATATTTGTCTGTAAATCAATTTCTAATTAATTGAACGAAAAATAAAAACATGGGGCCCTTATAAATCTCTTCATAAATCACGCCGCCAAGTTTCATGTTGTTACTTTTAAAAATGAGTCTGAGAATGTGTCTCAAAGTTTTGAGTTGTTGAGCGTGGAAAAATATTTTTTTTTTAATACCGCCTTAAGTTAATTTTTAAACTCATAAATGAAAAACTATAGATATAAAAATGCTAATCTTGTGAAGAATTTTTTTTTTAAGTATGTTTTAATTTTCTATTTTGAAAAAGCCAGTAGAAATGTATTTTTGAATGTTTAGACTTTCTTAGTTGTTAAATATCTGTATTGGCTTTTTATGTTCATGTGTTAAAAAATTCGGAATCAATATGGATTTTTTTTTTTTAAATACATTTTATGTTGAATAAAAATGTCAATTTGAAAAGTACATTGATTTCTATTTTCCTCTTTTGGAACGGTTGTGTTTACAGGAAAAGGAAGAAGAAAGATTGTAAAAGATCTTTTCGTGAATAAAATCTCGAATTCATAATCCTCAGTTCCAATAATGTAAATTCAATAAATAGCAATAATTTGATAGCAGTAATTTTATAAGTATATATATATAAAGTATACATATAAAGAAGATATATATCTAAAGTACGAGAAACACAAAAAAAAAACACTGAAATATTTTTCTAACGTTATTATAAGGTGAAAAGTGTTGTTTGAAATATAAAAGTTGTTTGAATGATTTTGTTTAAAAAAAATTTAAATAGGAAACAATACACATACATACATATGACACTTTTTTTGCGCCAAAATAGTTTCGCATAAAGAATTGTAGCATAAAAATAAGAACACAGTGAACACTAAGGAAGGTACGTATAATGATATTTCAAATTTTCCCGGCCGCAGCCTACACCACTGCATTCCCTCAACCCTTCACTCACGCACGCACACACACATACAGACATAGTTTTATATCAGTTTTTAGCCATATATATTTTTAATATATCACATATTCTAATACGAGCCAATCTTGTGTGTGGTTATATATATATATATATATATATATATGCAAATTTTATCTTAAAAACGGTTTATCTTAAAAACCATTGGGCTAGGTCACGTGTTCGAGAAAATTCGATTAGTGGGTCATCAAAGGTCATCAAGTGTCAGGGTCAAGCTAATTCTATCTAAAAAACGGTTCAAACGATTTTGACTAAGTTTTGTATCTTACCATTTTCGGGCACGAGAAGACTATTGGGCTGCGTCACATGTTCGAGAACTTTCGATTAGTGGGTCATTTTTGGGTCAATCCGGGTAAAGTTAATTTTATCTAAAAAACGGCTCTAACGATTTTGATTAAATTTTGTATCCTACGAGCTTCGGGCACGACAAAATCATTGGGCTTGGTCACAGGTCCGAGAAAATTCGATTAGTGGTTAATTTTTGGGTTACTGTTGGTCAAGCTAATTTTATCTAAAAAAGGCTCAATTTACACTACATTTTGCATCCTATGGTTTTCGGGCACGAGAAGACTGTTGGGCTAGGTCACGTGTTCGAGAAAATTCGATTGGTGGGTCATTTTGGTCATGGGTCATTATGGGTCAAGCTATTTTATCTTAAAAACGGCTCAGACTATTTACACTAAATTTTGTATCCTATGGTTTTCGGGCACGAGAAGACTGTTGGGCTAGGTCACATGTTCGAGAAAATTCAATTAGTGGGTCATTTTGGTCATGTGTCATTATGGGTCAAGCTATTTTATCTTAAAAACGCTCAGACTATTTAGACTAAATTTTGCCTCCTATGGTTTTTGGGCACGAGAAGACTGTTGGGCTAGGTTTGAGAAAATTTTATTAGTGGGTCATTTTGGTCATGCGTCAGGATACTTGAACTCAAAGCTCGGTCTTCCCTGCTCGTATATATATTATAAAAATCAAAATTCCGCACTTTATTAAATTTATTCCATTAAAATTTTCCCTTCTAAATTCATCTTACAACCCTAGTTTATTAAATTATTTACTATCTTAAACAATCCTATATATTATTTCTGTTTTCAACATCCCTTTTTCTATGAATTTACGAATAATAAATATAATAACGAATGAGCTAGCATTCGAAAGGTTTTTGTAACGGCTTCTGAAATAGTACTCTCAGAAATAAAACACTCAATTTTGACGATTCCGCAATCCTTAGGCCTCATTTCGCTATTTTTGACAATCATTTCGTCACCGAGTCACGTGGTTTTTGACGAAACGCGAATCCTCAAATATCTGACGAGACTATTTCCTCGCTGTCAGAAATAAAACTCTCACTTTTAAGGATTCCGCAAATCTTGAGCTGTATTTCATCATTTTTGACAATCATTTCGTCTCAAAATTAAGTGATTTTTAATGAAATGTAAATTCTCAAATATTTGACAAAAATATTTCCCCATTACCGGCCAGATTATTTTTGTTGTTACAAAATCGTTCAAAAAAAAAAAAAAAAAAAATATATATATATATATATATATATATATATATATATATATATATATATATATATATACGAAAGTACCAAATTTACAATATATTAATGAAAACAGAAACAAAAATATTTCATCCTTGGGGGCCCCTATAACACGAAAGTACCAAATTTCTACTTTATTTTTCCTATCTGATAATTTGCGTCTGTCCTTTTTGTAACGATTTTATGCATTTTTATTGCCTATTCAAAGATAAATTTTTCTAAAGTTACAGAATTTCGTTAAAAACGCTTAAAAAATTCTTCTAAAGTTACAGAATTTCGTTAAAAACGGTTAAAATATTAAAATGCGAACATCATTTGGTCCATTTTCGACCGAAAGCAACAACATTTTCCCAATAATTAAAGAAAAACAATTAGAACCTTTTTTTTATTTAAGAAATATATTCATATAACAATCGAATTTAAAATATGTATAACTGATCCCTTCCCCTTTATCAACAGTAATTTTATCCGCTAAAATTGATGAACTGGCCTCCAAAATATGCACTTCAAAATTTATTATTTCTGATCAACAAATTAACTAGACCATATTCTAATCATTGATTAAACAAAGGAAATTTCTCTAATAAATTATATTAATCAAGCCATATTCTAATTATTTATTAACCATAGAAAAACCGTAAAAATGATCTAGCCTTATTAATTAAAACATGCAGAAATTATAACAGCACCGTTAAAAATACTTCTAAAAAATATAAACACACATCAACATCCCATAGATACATTTAAAATCAAATTCACACAAGGGCTCACTGGCAAAGCAGGCAGCACATTCATCTCCCACGCCAAAGGTTGCGCGTTCGAATACCGTTGAAGACTTAAGAGAAGTGTGTCGTGCTTTTTCCCCCAGTCAATTAAAGATGCTTCTAAAATCTCCAATAGATGGCACCACCAACATTTTTTGGAACTTTCGAACAAACAATGTGATGAAACTAATTTCTTCACAATTTTGAGGATGCAAATTTACTCGATTTGACGAAATATTCGCTCGGAGCATTTCTCAGGAAACAGTTTCGTTAAAAACGAAGAAAATTTCGTGGAATTTGAGTATCCATTTCTAACAGTGTACACTCACATTTTGTTAAAACCTGTTCTTTTTATTAAAAATTACATCGGCATTGTTTTCATAAATGAAACGAAAGATTTTCCTCAAATTAGTGTTGCCATAAAAATAAAATACCACATTATATGGTGCTTAGCAATGATTGTTTAAAAAATTCGAACGGTTTTATTTTATGATTATGATTAAAAAGCAAAATTGAAATTGAAATGTTTAGATTTTTATTTCTTTGTCCCATGTTTATCCCGAAGCGGTTGACGTAATTCTCTAATGCAGTTAAAATATGATTGTTAATTTTTTCCGTGCCTTTTGCAATCTTGAATCTGTTTTTACTGTAACTTTGATGGAATAAATTAGATTAACATTCTGGATTGACTAAAAACTAAATGTTGTTTGCAGATATTTTTATCCTTACTTTTTCTTTAGAAGTTTAAACCTGCATCTAAAAAATATTAGATTGCAGTGCGAGATCCTCGCGATCACTGGTATACGTTTTGTTTCATTTATTTAAATTTCTCTCTATTTTAAATACATATTTTAAATACATATTTTAATATCTTATTCCCTACAAAATATTCTAAAAACACTTCTCGTATTTATTTTTCTTCAAAAACACTTTTTTTCTCAACTGTTAAGATGCCGAATTCATTCTATTAAAAATTATCAGTTTGTATACCATTTTCTTTTTTCTTATTTTTTATTCCAAAAGTCCGATTCGCGCGCTTTTTCGTCGGGTCTTAGCACTTCAAAATTCTGCTACCTTAAGTAAAGTGTTCTGGCATAACTAAGCGCTCGGATTGCTTAATTCCTACCGCCACATTGGCTTAGAAAACCCTGCGCGTTGGATTATAAAATTTTAAACTTGAGTTCCGGAACGCATATTTTCTGTGATTTTGGTTGTTAAAATAACATGCTGCTGCTGGGAGCGAGTAAATAGAATATAAAGAAAATGTCATTCCAGTTTAAGTTAAAATATATTGAGTTTAAGTGCATGATAAAATGGCTACTGTTTTATTTATGAAAGTATTCCTTAATCGAAGAGAATTTTGGCGAATGTTTAATCTAATGTCTCTGATAGAGAATGTTAATAAAGTAAGTCTCTAACGCTTCTTTATCTTATTGTTTGGGAAATCTTCAAATGTGATTTATCTAAGACCAGATAAAATCCTAATGACGACTACATGATTGTGGTAATAATCTACATAAATTCTTCGAGGTGGAGTTCCACCTACTTAAAAATCATAATCGATTTAAAAAGTGCTACAGTTATGCTTCATGTCGTAAACACAAATATGCATAGATATATAATACCAATAAAAGAAATATGTTTTTCTGTGTGTGTGTGTCTGTCTATATGTCAGAAATTAAATTGGCTATCACTATATCTGGGCTCCCTTACTTTGTTTGGAAAGATTTTCTCTTAAAAATATAGATTCATACAAAATCGGTTAAAAGATATAAAATTATACAAATTTGAGTTTTGATTGAAAAAACAAACTAGTACAAACTAAACAAACTAGAGTCCGTAGAACGTCCGTCCGGTGTATACTGAAGGCAGTAAGGCTCCTAACCATAGGTTTTTTTTGGACATATATTTGTTTAAAAATATTAAATCATTAGAAATTCGAGAGTGTACACTGCCGAAGGGAGTAAGGACCCCCAGCATTAGGCTCGTTAGGAAAAATTTTCGTTTAAAAGTATAAAACCATTCAACATTGATTTTAGGTATATTTAAGACTATTAACATGGGCCCGGGCAACACCGGATGGATCAGCTAGTATATATATATATAAAATTTTGTTTTTGAATCATTTTGTGTTTGGGTGTCATCGATGGGGTTGTGTTTTAAAAAAAGTGTGCTCTCAACTTGTCTTTCAAATCATTTCTCTCAACTCGACTTAGTCAACATGTATGATGCATTGCCATGTGGATGTGAATATTATGCAGAAGTTGTGACATTTTAAGGATTCTGTATAATTATTGTGAGTAAAATATTTTATCTACACTTTACGCGTTCATATTTCCTATTTTATTATTTCAAAACTGTTATCTCGTTGTAATTTCGTGAGGTGTTAAATACAGTTTTTTGGATAATCGATGTGAGTGAAATATATTGTATATTCTTAATGGTTTTTTATTTCCTATTTAAATATTTCCAAATTTTAATATTTCCAATTGTTGTCTGGTAATAATTCAGTGTACCTGGATGATTCTACTGATTTTAGCATTATGCCAGTAGAATTATGAAACACTGAATTATTATTTAAAACACATGTGGGTGCATCCAGGCTGATGAGTACATATGCATGTGTTTTTTCATATCCAATTCATATTTAATTCTCATGTGGTCCAATTTTCCATTGTATATGGTTCATATTTAATTTATTAATCCATTTGTATTTACTTAATTGCAACTCCAATTTATATATATATTTTTTTCTCCCTTTCTCTCTATTTCTTTTTTCTTTTTTCAATATTCTTTAGGTATGAGTAAAATTTGGCCAATTACCATTGAAGCACAAGCTATGGTAATATTATGTTTGCGCATGTTAATTATTAGCTATGTGGTATTCTGTATACACAATATCATTAATTATCTCTTTGGAGATTTCAGTAGAATGATAATAGAATTTGATATGTTTTTTGAAATTCAAAGATATTATAATTGTATATATATATATATATATATATATATATATATAATCAGCTTCCTCTTTTCCCTTAAACATAAACAAAGTATTTTTGTTTTGTTTAGTTTTTACCAGTTTCGCTGAAAGACGAAAAGCCCGGGGGCGCCCTTTTTTGAACATTCAAAACAAAAGCTTTGGATAAATTCAAACCCAGTGTGATTTTGCCTGCATAAAAGAAGGTTTCGTCCGCTTTATAAATATATATCTACGGAATGCGAGATCTTTTCTAAAAGCACTACCTGTTCTCAAGGAAAAGAAAAAGAGATAGAAAAACCCAAAGCGCGAGAAATGTTGTACTCCTTAAGTGCAAACATATGCCATGCGAAGAATCAATACGAGCTTTTTCACTTTTTATCCTTTCATAGTGCATTTTCTTGAAAGAAAAATAGCTAGCCTAAGAGAGTTAAAAGTTTTCTCATACTCACTGTTTGGTTATACTCAGCGTGTAAAAAATCTACATACTTCTTTAAAGTGAAAACTAGAAGTGTATCTAACGTAGATATTTGAATTCTTTTAACAGACGAGATGTAAATAAATGTCCCGTTATATATATTTTTTCCATTTACAAAATAAATTTTCTTACGCAAATCAAGTGCAATACACATATGTACATTAATCCCTTTTATTTTAGAATCTTAATCTGTCTGTATTGTTTTCTAAATTTTATTCTTATTTGCGTCTTTATGATATTCTTCTTTAAGCGCAAAGAAAAACACATTTTCTTACAAATTCAATGATGTCCATTTAACAATGCACTTAAATAACGTACTTTTCTATTTATGCAAGCCCCATATTCATTTCAACGTTTTCTGGCACGAAAAACGTAAAGGACGGAAATCACCAAATAATCGTAAAATTCAAAGTATCATAACTCGGTAAGTTTTCGTCGTAAAAGAATGGAAAATTTTTAATATATTTCTCAGACATAGGTCTCTGATTCTTACTCTTGCCACCGTATTTATACCAGTTATACACACAGAAATCGAATTAGCATATCATTTAACAAAATAACCGTGAAAATCAGATTCCCAGAGATTCAGACGGACACACTTTGCGAAATTTAAAGGATGACAGAATAGGTAGTTCATTCACGCACAAATGTTAGAATTTAGGGCACTACGATCGCACGCAAAACTCAAAACTTACTGGACCATAGACTACCTTTATAATATAGTAGCTAGGCACTTATGCTGCAAGCTCAACTTACATATTGAGAGGGTATCCCATAAATTCATTCACACCTTAAAAATTTATACAAACTGTCGTATTAGAATGCTGTTTGCAGAATCATAGTTGTCAAAGAGTTGAACTTTATTTTGTAACAATAAAAATTTTAAAAAATCTTTTTTTGTTTGAACGATCTTTTTGCCACAAAAATTCCAACTCTTTGACAAGTCTTAAAGTCAAAACCGCACTCCAATACCGCAATTCGTTAAATTTTTATGAATTTTTCAAATGTAAACTGACTTATGGGACATCCTATATATCCCTCTTTCATACTAACATACATCTTAATAGCACCCATACATATTCACAGACAACAATTTACGAAACATACAATGTATATATGATCATTCTTTTTTTTTTTCAATAAATTAAGGCATTAGTGACTAATAAGGAATCTTTTATAATCACAATTGAATTAAAACTCAATAAATCTATTAGGTTCATACGAAAGTTGGTAGTGTTTAAATTTTATTTAAGAGTAGGATACTTCTCTATTACCCCGTCGACCACTTTCCATAAAAAAATCTATCGCCAAACTATTCACCAAATTTTAACGCCCAATAAACAAATGAAAGAATGTTGTCATTGGAATCTAAAATAAATAAATAAATAAATAAATAAAATCGGAAACGTGTTACTAAAGTGGCTAAATTCACTAAATCACTAAAGTCCCTCAAAAATGTTCACTAAAGTGTCAAATACCAGTAACTTTGAACAATAAAATTTAGAATATATTAATGAAAACAGAAAACAAATTATCTTGGATAATTATTTACATTATTTTTCTCATTATTCCTCTCGGTGCTAGATAAATGTTTGTGGCGGCATTTGAAACTGATCTATTTTACGTAACTACGCATCGGAACATTTTTTCAATGTTTTTTCTCTTTTAATATCGGGGCATCGCAGTTTAAGGACATAATTGTTACTTTAATTAACGAAATAACTAATAAATCAGTAAAACATCATTATATATACAGATAAACGTCAAATTAAAAATCACTTGATGACATAACAAACACATGTTGTTTGATTTTAAACACGCATATGTTTGGCGCATTGAAACACGCATATGTTTTGCGATAGTTTTTTTTTTTCCCTTGTCTTTTTTTTTTTTTTTTTTTTAATTATTTTTTTATGTGGAAAGTAGTCGACGGGATAATAGAGAAGTACAAAAAATGGTATACCAACGGTTTCTTTCCATGATCGGAGTGTTTTTATCATAAGTGATACGATGTGATTGACAATAATAGCCAACTCTAACGTTTAAAAGTTCAGTAGCGCAATTCTACGTCATTTTCACCGTCTCAAAATTTACATGCGTACTTCTCATATTCATGTTCACCACTAAAAAAAAAAAAAAAAAAGAAAGAAAAAAAAAATTAAAGCACAATAGGTTGTTAATAAATATATTTCCAAACTTGACGTCACGTTTACCAGTTGCAACGTTGCATGAACATTCTCAAACCTTGCATATCCTAACAAATAACTTGTAATTCTACATATTTACACGAAAACTTTGCAATATCGCAATTGCGTAAGAAAAATATCTAATTTGTTTATAAAGAAATGTATATTTTCTAAATATAACTAGAAAATATGCTTATATTTCATATAAAAGCAGTTTTTCTTTCAGTTACATAACGTTACTTTTACTTGTAAATAAACTGAAGAGGGAAAAATACTGCTACAAATATAAAAACATCCCATTTTTTTTTTTCCTGCTCGTAAAGCGAAATGAAATCCAGAGAAAATTCAACGTAAAAAAACCACTTTCCTTTTTTCAATGCTTCTGAATTCAGCCACTACATTATAAATTTAACCAATTTTATAGGAAAGAAACCTCCTTCAAATAAATTGCGTTTTCCCAGCATTTTACATGCTGCCTTTATTTTATTTTATATATATATTTTTTTTTCATACGTGTGTTACGTTACATTTATATCAATGTAATAATAAAAGTCTTATATCTTATTCAGAAACATATTTCGAAGGAATTCCCATCGTTATATCATTCATTTTTGTCCCACATCCGCATATTGAATTCGTTCTTGAAGTGTATCGCATACTGATGTTATTTAATGAATGTACAGTGTTTAAAACCAAGAACATATAAATATGCAATGGTTTCTGCGAAACAAGCAAACAAATAAAAATGAACAAATCTTATGTGCAATTTATTCATTTACGCGTCAGTGTGGTTGAGATAAATTAATCCTTTTTAATTTTAAATTAACTTTATGCTCAGTACATTATACTTACATACTTATATAGTTTATAGCGGATCCTTAAGCTCGTCAGCAAGAACAATAGCTATGGCAGAAGATGTAACACTTTATTTAAAGCAATATAAAAGGATGGATGGCAATGGAGCCGGAAGTGTGAATACTATCCTCAAGAAATTCAGTAAATTCAAGCACTAGCTTAAAACGAGATGGCTACGCTGATTGTTTGTGCCAGAAATGAATAAACGTTCGCTTCATCTTCACTATAAAAATGTCACTAGAAACACGGTAGTTAGCACCGTAAAATGGCACGTCAAAACACTGCATTATCACTGTAAAGGGAATCTCGTGGATTCCAAAATTCTTTTATTTAAAGACATTGAGTTTAACACTTTACTAAGCTCGCAAACTCACGGGCGAAGAATCTACTCAAAAACCGCTCACTGGAGAACTTCTACGGTTACTCAACACGTGAAACTCTTCGTTCAAAAGCAGGCGGCGGTAAAATTCTTCTCCAATTTACCTCCAAGGACGGGGTGCAACTAATCCACTGAATAACTGAATCTAACTCCTACCGCCATATTTATACCAGTTAGATGGCCACAGATACCTAACTATCATATCATTTCACAAAATAAACGTGAAAATCAGATTCCCAGAAATTCAGACGCAAATTTTGCAAAATTTAAAGGATAACAGAATAGGTAGCTCATTCACGCACAAATGTTAAAATCCCTTATTTTTAATCGACTGTTTTTCCAAAATGTCACCCACTCTAGAATTTCAAACAGACATTTTTAGACATTTTTCTTAGACATTTTTTAAGATAGAGGCGAAACAAAAAATGCCCCAGAATCCTTATATCAAAGCCGTATACTTAAGCTAAAATACTTTTTGGAATTTTATTTCACTTTTTTACATCTTTTTGAATTTGAAATCCTTAGTATTTTGTAACAAGAAAGAAGTTGGCAACGAATTCAATCGAGACCTATTGGTAAGTCCTATGCACATGCTTAGTCACATCCAAATCAGTTCACAAGTGCTGTCGCATGACAAAAAAACAGAAGAAAAAAAAACAGATATATATATATATATATATATATATAACATAAACATTTGAATTGCGAGGTAGTTTTGGGGTCTGGAGGTCGTGATCGGGGAAAATATACCGCATTTTTCCGGAATTGCTTTCTTCCGGACGGCTGCAATAAGTACCTTTTAATTTTTGTAATGGAAGCTACTTAAAAAATTGCAGGAAAAACAGAATTTATTGGTCAATTCGTTGCCGGTGTCAAAATGACGTCAGCGTTACTCACGGATATGTTTTTGCTTTATAATATATATATATATATATATATTTAGTACAGTTATTTAATCGTTGTTGACATTTAATGGTACATTTTTAATGTTGCATTAATTATTAATTTTTCCATATTACTACTTATTTATAACATAGTATTATTAATTTATACATCCATTACTTAGATATTATTCAACTTTCTATTTATTAATTAATTTCATTTATTTATTATTTAACTAATGGCTATCATTAAGATAGTAATTTGGTTTAATTATTAAAAACTAATTTCCATCCATACTTTATATTTACTTTTACCAATAGAGGGCAGCACTATTTTAAGTTGTTTTTTATTATTAATATTTACATCTTAATACTTATTTATAACATAGTATTATACATTAATACATCCTTTAATGTAATTCGATTTTCTATTTATTAATTAATCTCATTTATTTATTATTTAACTAATTGGTATCAATTAAGTTAGTAATTTGGTTGATTTATGAAACATTTATTTCCATCCTATTCCTTCGATTCAGATTATATCCATTTTTTTTTTCTACTAATAGATGGCAGCACTAATGTTCCTGTTTTATTTTATAATCCATTATATTTTAACATTATTTCTGGCATCATTGCAAAGCAATTTATATTTCTAAGCAATTTATATTTCTAAAATTGGCAACATGATATGATTTTTTATGCAATTCATTCCCCAGTCATGTTGGAGTTTTCATGATGGTTCATGAACTGCAAGGTATCTTATTTATATCTTTATTCATCTTTATGGATTTTTTTTTATTGTATGGTTTCTTTCCTTTTTTATATTGTATTTTATTTTTTATTTTATCACTGATTTGAATCATTGTATTTGAGATGTTGTCCCAATATCATATTTTTTAGCAATGTTTGGCTAATATGAAGATGAAACATCTCATTTTATTTGTGGTATTTAGGCAATTGGGACTTGATAATTCTGTCTAAATTCCACAAATTTCATTTCATTTAATTCCATTGATTCAATTTTTATTTAATTTCTTATTCTTTCAATGTTTTTTGATTCCATATTAAGTGTGTTGGGGAATCTTTCATTGTCAACTAATTATTTCATACTTAATTATTTCATGGTTTAAGTTGGTGTTATGATAATGTTTCATTTATGGTTATATATATATATATATATTAGGCTTTAACTTTCCTAAAAATTGACCAGTCAATCCGAATTTCGAGTCTAGTTTTAAGTACTCACAGTACTACATTGCGTTTCTGAGATAGTCGTTTCGTATCTTTTTTACAGGAACATGTCAAAATTTTAATATATCATCGTTCGTGAAAATGAGAGATTTTGGGAGCAATCGGATGTAAAACGAATGTAAAATATAATCTTGCATCGGGTTAGGTAACTCAATTTCACCAAAATCCGACGCTACCCGACCCACGATTAGAGCCAGGTTTGGGCATAGGTTTTCGCGTTAACTTCGAATGGAATTTTTGTCTATTAGAGTTGGATGTAATACGAACCATGCAAGGCTCTAATGCATATAACAATAAAGGCTTGCCACAAAACACAAATGTAAAAAACAATTCCTTGGAGTAAGTTTTATTTTTTTCTCAAAAATTACTTGTTTCTATGTATTAAAGTCCTTCAACTAAAATTCATAATAAATCTATTAGATTGATACAAAACTTAATAAGTGTTTAAATTTTATTTCAGAAATAAATGAGTAACAAAAACGCAAATATGATGCAACAACGGTTTCTTTCCATGATCGAAATGCTTTTTTCATTTAAAAAAAAAAAAAAAAAAAAAAAAAAACAGAGCATGTTTGAAAGCTATAAGCTACACTTGTGACTTCTGAATTCAGTCACTATATTATAAATTTAACCGGTTTTGCAAGAAGGAAACCCTTTTTAAATGAATTAGATTGATACGAGAGAAGATATTTTCCTTAACCCTTCATTTTTCCGGTATTTGTATGCTTCCTTTATTTTTGTTAATATGTGTGTTACGTTATATTTACATAAATTTCTATAATAAAATTAGTATAACTTCACTGTCAGAAAAACTCGTCTTTATACACTAAATTATTCGTAATTTTTTAACGTATAATTTCCGTTCTCCTAAAAACATGTTTTTTCCGCGAATTCTTCCATTAAGTCTGAAAAAGAGGGGGAAATTTCACTTATGCTCTGCGCGCATGCCTATTGGCTCTATCATTGCTAAAGTTAGAATTTATTTTAAAAATTAAAAAAATAAAAATTCTATAAATTAAGATTTTTTTATTTATTTAAAAACGACAAAACAAAACATAAATGCTTTCGAATTAAAAAAAAAAAAAAAAATAGAATAACAATTAATTTTCTCATTCATTTAAGAGTATTTACAATTTATTTTTTAATATTATAAAAAAAATATTCGCATTTAAAAAATATATATTAGTTACAATGAAAATATTATATGGAAAAAATCGGTTTTACTCAAAAAAGCAAGCATTTCTCCTCGAATTTAATTAAAATTATAATATTCATATTTTACATCTGACAATTTAAATAAAAATATATATAATTCATATTTTTATCCTCTATTAATACTAAAGTGTTAAAACCCCGATCATCATCTTATATCGATGAAATCTGTCCGAAATTAACTTCAAAATGTACAGCTTTCTAAACAACATATTTATCAAACCACACCCATTTCAAGAAAGCACGATATATTTATTTCAATCTCCTCCTTGGCTGAACTTCTGATAGCGCAATGGTTAACATAAGAGACTCATAACGGTCAGATCCCGGATTCAAATCCAACGTCGGCTACATGTTAATAAAATAATAAGTACTTTGGTGAGAGTTCCCAGATGGCAGCACCGAACAAGTAATGTTTTTTTTTTTTTTTTTTTTTTTTTTTTTTAAATCTCCGCTTTCTTTCCTCAATTGACTTATATTTTACCTCCTGTAACGGAGGAAAAAGAAACGGACATCTTCAAATAACGGAAATATACCGGCAGCACTGCTGCACATAAAATTTCCGTGAATTAAAGAAAGTATTTCTGAAAGTGTTGATTCAAAATATATATCGAAGTAATTCATCTTTATATCGTTAATTCTTATTCCATAATTGTTTGTTCCAAAAATTCCATATACATTGAATTTTTTTCTTGAAGTGCACTTCATATACTGATGTTGTTTAATGTATGTACAATGTTTAAAATCAAAACGTATAAAAGTGCAGTTTTCTGCTTCAATTTTAAGCAAACAAATAAATAATAATGATATAATCTATTTGATTGGCGCATTTTTATTTACGCGGCCGAGTGCTAGGATTAGGAATAAATAAATCATTTTTAATTTATCTTCTTTCTGAATACCCCGTATTACTGTATTACTGTATTACTGTGAGGGGGAGGCTCGAAAGCCAAAGCACCGCGACCAGAGGTCTATTGTACTATCCCCCCAGGTCTCCTAATTTTGAACCAATTCCAGATGAGAGACCTGCATCTGGATTGGCACCCCCAGAGGTAGCGCTTATACAGAACTTGGAGGACTTTGGAGCCACGAACAGATTTAACGTGCACCAGCTCCCATTAACGTACACGTTAATGGGTGACACAGCAGAGGCAGACGACAGAGGATAGACGATGCACCCTCCCAAACATTGACCGTGGTCGATGCTGCTTGGCTTTCGGCGATCTTACGAGAGCCGAGCTTTACCGTCCGCGCCACTGCGGGACTTACTTCGTATTAACGTACAATATCTCCATACTTTCATTACTTGCAAACATATTTACATGCATTTTCTCGTTTACATAGTTACATATATATACATTTTATAGCAAAGATACATATTCACACACAGCAACTTTCAACACATATACAGACAGATATGATAACTCTTTTTTTTTTTTTTTTCAATAAATTATAGTAATAGTGACTAAATGAGGAAACTTTCATAATCCTGTTTCAAGTAAACCCAATAATTCTACTAGGTTGATACGAAAGTTGGTAGTGGTTCAGTTTTATTTCTGATGAATAATAATATACAAAAATGAATCAGAAATAAATTCCTTTCACAACACAAAAATGATACAACAACGATTTATTTCCATGATCGGAGTGTTTTTACCATAAGTGACACGATGTGATTAAAAGGAGTAAGCAACTCTGTCGTTTAAAAATTCAGTGGCATTGTCTAATTTAATTTTATAAAAAATTCAAATTATTATTATTATTATTATGTATAATTTGTTTATGAAAGTGATATACTTTCTAAATATAACTCGAAAATATGCTGTAATCAATATAAAGGCATTTTTCCTTCCTCTTATGTATCTTATTTTCATTTGTATATAAACTGAAAGAGGTAAAAAACAGCAATACAAATATTAAAAACATCCATTTTTTTCCTTGCTCGTATAAAGCAAAGTGAAACCAAGAGAACGTTGAGAGCAAAAACCAATTGCCCTTTTTTTTTTTGCTTCTGAATTCAGTCAGTACATTATAAATTTAACCAGTTCTGTAGAAACGAAGCCTAAATAAATTGCGTTTTTTCTGCATTTTGTAGGCTGCTTCTATTTCTGTTCATATATGCATGTGTTACGATATATTTATATTAATGTAATAATAAAATTCGTAAGACTGATTCAGAAACGGATATCGAAGAAATTCTGCTTTGTATGATAGGTTTTCATTCCGTATATATACTGAATTTTTGTTCGAAATGCATTGCATACTGATGTTATTTAAAGGATATACAGTATTTAAAATAGACAACATTTAGAAGTGCACTCTTTTCTATATTCATTCAAAAATCAGAAAATAAAAAACCTATTTATAATATGCACTAAACTGTTTAAAACAGAGAATGCGACCTTTTTTTTTTTCTTGATAATCAGGATTCTATTAAACTTTTGAAATATTCTTTAAACGATACGGTTGACCACCTCAGATTAATAATATTTATTTACATGTTGGCTCAAACATTTAAAAAATATATTTTGTGCCTATGTCTGAAGAAATACAAGTTTTTGATTTAAAAAAAGTTCGTTTGTATATTACTTGAATTTTTTCGATCAATCGTAATTTATTTTTAAATTTTATTTTCTTATTCGATATCTCATACTAATGAGAATTAAACAAAATATCTATATATAAAAAAAAGTAATCGTCGCTGCCGCAGCCACCGCCGCTGTCTAAAAATATGAAAATTGGTAATTTTAAAGAATTGTTTTAAGATATATTTAATATTGAAGTCTGTCAAAATAGTTCTCTTAAAAAATTTTATATGAACAAAACTGTACGTAATGATTTAACTGTAATCTGAAGGGATATAGTTGACAAGCTTGCTGTGTGCAGAGTGCAATTATTTTTTAAACTTGACTAATTTTTTTAGGTTTTTTGTTTTCAATTTTTTATTCAAATTTTCATTATTTTGATGGAGATTTTTTTTTCATATTTCATAAAAGCCCATTATTTAAATTGCCAATTTGCAAAATACCGCACATAATGATATTCCCTTTCAATTAAAAAATGGAATTACACGTGACTATTAAAGACAGAAATAAAAATTTAAAATAATAATTAAATGATCTTGTTTTAAAAGCACTAAATGGAGAAAATTACGTCATAAAAAGTGTACTTGTAAATATTAAAAAGATAAATAAAACTTGAAAATAATAATTAAATTATTACGCGTTCAAAGCATTAATTGGGGAAATTTACGCCATATTTAAAATGCTCAAATTACGATATTTCCAAACAGTTTCAATTTAGAAATATATTTACACGAGAGATTCGTTGATTTCGACAAAATCTTTTACCTATTGTGGCCAATTTTAAAAGTCTAAATAATAATATTTGCCTTCAACTAAAAAATGTATATTTTACGTCTAATAATAGGAAGAAAACTTTGGTGAAAATTACGTCATATTGGAAACGATATATTTAAAACGGCTTACTGAAAACAGTTTTCTTATACCATCGTTATAAAATTCCCTGATGCCTGTTGCAGCAACATTGTTTACTTAGCCATTTTACACAAGTTGATTTTCAAATGTTTAATTGATCTTATTTAATCAACTACGAAAACAGTTGTTAGCTGTTTCGACACCAGTTCTTAAAATCCCCCAGTCAAAGGAAAAAGAATGGAAACCCGATTACTGAAGATCGCAACTGTGGTCGTTTAATTATAATTCAATTTTCAGTAAGCGTTTTAGAGCCGAGCAAATTAGCGTGTTTTTAGAGTTTGCGGTGTCAGAACGGGTGTTGTTAAGCATAGTTCGCAGGGGGAAAAGCCCCCTAGTCGTTAAAAAGACAGTAACAGCAAAAAATCACAAGAACCTGTTTTTGTGAGGCTAGAAAAAATAGATATTATTCTCGTCCAAGTCTAGTATTTTGGGTAAAACAACAACTAGCTCAAATATAAGTTTAGTATTAGTAACGTTTAGATAACTAGTGGGAATAAATGATTATTAATCATAATTTATGTTTAAATTTTATTTCCTTATTCGATATTCCACTAATGAGAACATATGAATAATCATGGGAAAACAAAATTAATCAGCAAAAAATCACGAGAACCTGTTTTTGTGAAACATAAATTTAGAATAAGTAACATTTAGGTATTATAACGTTAAGTAGTGAATAAATGATGTTATTAAATAATCATTTTGTTATTTGTATAAGATTCATTCTTCTGTTAATGAATATCGTTGACTATTAACTAATTCCTATTTTTTTTTCCATAGGTATAGTTTCAATTACAAAAATATTTGAAACGTCGTTCTTCAGCATATATGAAAATTAATTTACGTCAACATATTTAATTATTAAAAAGTTACGAAAATTAAATTTCGCTGTTCCTGGATCCTATAGGTTAATTTAGAAAAGTTTTCTCCATGCTCAAACAAGTAAACATTCCATTCTTCTACGAACAAAACTTACCGAGTTATGATACTTTGAATTTTATGAACTTTCAGCGGTTTCTGGCACTAAAACAGCTTTTCTCCGTTTTTAGTGTCAGAAAACTTTGCAAATTCATAAAATTCAAAGTACCATAACCCGGTAAGTTTTGGTCGTAGAAGAATAAATTTTTTTATTCTTTTACTTGTTAAAGCTGGAGAATTTTTTTCTATATAGATTTTCAAGGAACGGAGATTGTTTTTCCTAAATAACCCAGCAAGGTTACCAAATAAAATCTTAAATTTCGCAACTTTTTAAAAAATAACTATTTTGGTCAAAATATATTTTCATAAGATGAATAACTACATTTGAAATATTTTTACTCTTGTAACTATACCACCTCTAAAACTAACCGCTTAGGAACTAGCTATTTGTCAACAATGAGAAGAGACACCGTCTGTATTCTAGTAATTTTAAGTTAAAAAGTTCTGGTGTGTCACCGAATTCTTAATTAAATCATAGTGTGCCGCGGATGGAAGGAGTTGAGGAACATTGCTTGTGCAATTTTAAAATGCTTTTTAAAATCCTATTCTCTAATACATACATATTTTTAAAATATTGAAAGAATAATAATAATAAAAAAAAGAATATATACATTGGTGATCAAGACGTGTTAGTGAAATATGCAAAAGCTATATGATCAGTAAATATGAAAGTAATACTGAGTAATTAACTTCAACAACTTCACTTTTGAAACTGGTTCCAAAAGTGAAAATATCCTAATAACAAAAAATCCTACAAACAAAATCGAAAAATTAAAAAACGACCTTTGTAGAGATGCACCTCAACTATTCAATGCAAAAATAAATAAATAAATAAATGAGTAAATAAATTATTAATAAATAAAAATATTGAAATACAAACGAGAATAAAAAAAAAAAAAAAATATTGAAATGCAAATGAGATTTTTAAAAAAATTAAAAATTAAAAAATATTGACATAAGTCAATCGCGCATCCACAATAATAATAATACACATAATACACATAAATAATAATACACACATAGGCGATCAAGACATGTTAGTATAGAATATACGAAAGCTGTATATGATCAATATACGTGAAGAATATTTGCTTTTGTGGCATTTTTTCCCTATTTGTTTTTATTGTAAAGCAATGGAGTCAAACCAGATCGATTTCGAATATAAAAACGTCACTTCATCTCTTCTATGTCAGTAAATCGAAATGAAATCCGCAGAAAATATAACATGAAAACCACTTGCAACTTTACTGCATCTAAATTCGACCACTACATAATAAATTTATCCGGTTTGTAGGGAAGAATCCGCCTTTAAATAAATTGTGTTTTGTTGTGTGGTTTGTTTTGCAGGCTTTATTTCGTTCATGCGTCTACGTTGTTATAGTTATGTATAGCAATAACAATAGAATATGTACCTCTAGATAGAAAAATCGAAAATATTTTGAGTTTAGATTTTTGTTGCGGATAATATAAATATGCATATTTTTAAATGATTTTACAAAAATAAAAAAATGCTCCAATCGACCGTTTTAAAATAGAAATCAGATTTTATATATCGATTGCAGTACAATATGATTCTGAAAAAGATGTAATAAAACTTAAAAGGCAAATCAAGCGTACAGAAAGAAACACAAATGACATAGAACATGGGGTCTCAATTCACTTATTTAGTCAAAAATACAGTGTGTTTCACTCCGAACCGAATACAGATTTTCGATGCAAACTTTAGCAGTAATAAATATATTTTAGAGAAATTCGTAAGAGACTAAATTTGCTTTGTGTAAAATGCGATGACATGACGCTAGATGCTGGAAGTAATCAGTAATTCGGTCAGAGTCGTAAAGGGGTGACAGCTTCCAGATCGAATTTTTGTCTCCGGATTTTTGAATACAGTTTTTAAATCTTTATAGATAATGTAAATCCGGTCTGTCGAGATGCTCCAAAACGATTGTGGCGAAATACCGACGTTTAGTTACTTTTATCATATAAAAAAGATCGTATTCGGGCTGTAGTCGCAAATTTTCGCAAAATTAGAGATATCTTTGTGTTCTTTAATCTAAAAAATTATGCCTTAAATAAAGATAATTGTTCTGTTAAAAAGAAAAAGTGGTATTCAAAAATACGGAAACTTCGCAGCTCTGCAGCGTCATATGTTTTTTCTATTACTACATACAGGGTGGGCAAATGATAAACCTGATAAACTTCAAGTTGAAATAAAAAAGCACTAATAAGCGCCACTAGAAATTTTATTGTCTTTAGATGAAATATAAATATCGGCCCTTACTGATATAGATTGTTTAAGCACTGTAATAATTGTCTCCAAAAAATTGTGATTCTTACAATAAGTGCTGAAGGCATGAGGCAGTGAGAGTTCGTACGGGTGGTTGGTTGGTTGGTTGATTGTATGACGGCCGATTATCTACATGTGGGATATAGGCCCTAGGGGGACCCTCCATGGGGGTCTTTCTAAGGGATCCTAACCCGTATTTACGGCAAGGTTCGAAGAAAACCACGGAAAACTCCGAACTGTTAGGTCGACGAGCGCGACAAGGGTTTGAACCCAGTACCTCTCGTCTACCAGCTTTGAGAGCAGAACCTCTCAGCCACTGGTGGGGCTCGTATGGGTGGTGATGGCTCCAAGTTAGGCTGTATCGGATGCAATGAAAGAATTCTAACAGCTCAGCCATATTATTGACAGACTAAATTGAAGGGTAAAAGCGAAAAGAAAACATTTCCAGAAAACGGAAAGTGATCGCAAGGAAGATTGGATGCATTTCCAACGTTTCGGAGAAAAAAGTCACAAACCAGATGAGCATCAATCCTGAGACTGTTCGACAAAGTGTGGAAAGAGATCCTTGGATGCTATGCTTGCAAAATGAAAGAATACCAGAAACTTACGATGGTCAACAAAAAGATAATGCTTCAAAAATGAATAGCAGATAGCACTAACGAAGCGGGCCCGCTGATGATGAGTGGCAAAAAGTTTTTTCAAAGTTTACACAATTGAACTGGGCCCTAATAGATAAAACAATTGAATTCTGTAACGATATTATTAGTCCACAGCCATTATCGACAGACGGCAAAACCTCCAGTCCGTTATGGTTTGGAATGGGATTTGTTCAACTTGCGAAAAACTGCTTCCTTTTGTTAATGAAAGTGTCGAAATCAGTCATCCGACGTAACGGTAAAAAAATCTTGGAGAATGTTTTGCTTCCCGGGTACCAAGAGCAATTTGGAAATAAAAACTGAACCCTCCAGCAACTCTCCAGCATGCGCAACAAAAAGGGTACAGGAGTGGTTCAAGTTACATCTGCCAGACTTTTTGAGAGCCCAAAAAATTCCTCCTGTACTTTCTAGATGTTAACCAGATTGGTTATTCTGGACGATCATCTTAGAAGAGTTTGTCGGACATACGAGTATTAGGGGATAAGTTGCGATTGCGGTCCATTGCTGAAAATTTGTTCAAAAGATTTCGCTTCTACATAAAAGCAAAAGCGGCTACTTTAGAAACTTGTAGTTTTTCTGTAAGTCACAAGTCTGCACTTTGTCTATTACAAACTTATTTTGATTTCTGTGGCTATTAAAGGTATTGTAAGCTAAAACATTTGTCCGAGGTATTTTTTGGCACCCTGAGTTTCCAAAAAAATAATCTTTATCGAAGATTTTTTTCAACTTGTGAAATAGAAATTGTGACATAGCTTTAGTGTTCGTCAACTAAATGAGTAAATATGACTCAAGTTTGACACACGTCGCTTGTATTCCGGAGCCTAAGAAAATCTGCTACAAAAAATGTCACTAAATAGCTTTGAAAACACTATACACAATATCGCTAGAAAATATGTCAATCTCACTAATTGAAGGGAACCGCGTAGATTCCAATATACTTTTATTTGAAGTAATTAACGCAACACCTTACCACGGGAAAACTTCTCCATCCAAACTCAATCGAAGTGGAACGTCACTGCTAACAACACTAGGCTTGATGAAAGTTCAGAAACTATCTTGCGGTTCCACGAGTGACGAGATCCGACAAAATATGACGATACTCTCTACTACCTCCGTATTTATACTATCTAGTCGACCATAGCAGCCGAATTAACATGGTATTACTACATAAAATAACCGCGACAGATTCCTGGAGATTCAACCATACTTTTCATAACTAAAAACAATGACTGAATAAATGGCTCATTCACGCACATACGTTAGAATCAAGATGACACGTTCACACCCAAAATTCAACAATCTTTTTCATCCTAGACTACCTTCAGAAAGGGAGTAGCTAGGCACTGCTACAAAATCTACCACGAAAATTATTATTTAAAAATAATAGTAGGGGAAGTATAGAAGACTGCGACCCATTGACACTGTACATAATGTCAACTGCATTCCGAATTATGGAGCATCTGATTTAATGTTGCTTAGAAGCAAATGCACTTCTCGTGATGGCATCACATTTCTCATAAAGCTATTCAGTCTGTAAAAAAAATAGTTCGAAAATCTTGGTTAATGTTAAAGTTATAAATAGTGGCCAGGTTCGACTTGGAGTGAGTCACCTAGTATTTTTGACTAAATAAACGAATTTCGAACCGGCATCATTTTCGTTTATTTTTGTATACTTGATTTGCCCTTTTATTTCTGCCAGACATTTTAGAATCGCCTACATTTTAATTTTTCATAAAACTATTAATATAGTAGGTATATATATTAGGGTGGATCGAAAAATTTGTTTTCACAATTTCAAAACCTACCTATGCGGAAAAGATGTTCTGTTGTATGGAGATTAAGAGAAAAATAATTAAAAAAATTAATTTCAAAATTTAATACTGCCGCAATGGGGTTGAAATTTCTAAAAAAGTGAAAAAAAGACATAATTTTGGTTAGATGATTTTTGAATAAAAATAATTGTGTTAATATTAATCAAAACCTACCTATGCCGAAAAGATGTTCTATTGTATGGTGATTAAGAGAAAAATAATTAAGAAAATTAATTTCAAAATTTAATACTGCCGCAAGGTGTTTGAAATTTATGTATTTGAGTATTTTTACGGTAAAAAAGTCAAAGTGATTTTTGTTAAATGAAATATACATTTTAGTAATTTTAAATATTAATTGGAATAAGACGACACTTACTTGGTTACAAGAAAAGACGTCAGCTTCTTATTTACCAGCTTCTTTATTATTAAATAAAGAAAAACATTTAAAATCGTCGAAATTACAGCGGGCGATAATCACGTTTGGTGTTGAAAATTGACATGAGGTTTCGTGATTCGATGCGATTTTTTATAAAACCGTCTCTTCTATATGATCATCAAACAGCAGAAGATGCTTTCGTGACTGTTTTGACTGTCCGTTCTGTAGCTTGAGTGTGGCACGGAAACCCCTTGATAGTAGATATTATTGCCGTCGGAATAATTGCTGGATTTACTATTGCTTCTGAAATCATGTCGTCACTAAATTGTTCAGTTAGTTGAGGTTCTGTCACATTTTTCCATTTAATCAAATAAATATAATCCGTCGCACAAAGTTCAAAAGCTGGTAAATTGAAGATACGGATATTATTCTTTGAAATGTTTGGGATTGCAGTAGACCGTTTGACTTCGCTCGTTTTTAGAATTCTTCGAAGGGACAATTGCCTTATGTGAGTTCCGTCGTCAGGTAACATCGATAACAGGATATTTTCAGGATGGCAAAAAACCCATTTCTCGTAATAACAAGGTTCTATTCCACCAGTGAAGCTTCTGATCCCAGTCGTAATTCCATCTACGTACGCGAAAAGATGACGTAGTGGAAGCTCATTGGCGTGTAATTGGCACACAAACCATTGAAGTGGACGCTTCAGAATCAGTTCTAAATTTCGAATAACACCTTCTTTAGCACCTGTGTTAATAGATGTTCCTTCGCTACCGATCGCAATCAACTTTGTTACATCTATATTGTTGTCAACGCAGGACAAAAAAATTATGATGTCTTCTCCAATGACTTGCACTCTCCCAGAATTTACAGATACGTGTCCGATGTACTCGGAACTAGGTTCTTTTACCAAGCTTACGTGTTCTTCTATTATGACTTTATTTCTGTTATCTCCTTGTGATATAGTCCTGTCTTTACGTTCATCGAAGTATAAACCAAATTGGTCATGGTCAGAATCTTTCACAACTGACTGAGACGGTAGAGTTGTTCTTGCCTTTGTTCTCTCACGTCGAATTTTATTTCTGTCAACGACGTTCGATCCATCGCCTTGTGAGATTCTACCCACATCTTGAAGCGCAGCTGACACGATGGCAGCACCTGCTCGGTCGGAAATGCCAAAACGGTCCAATGTCTTTGCTACGGCATGTAATTTCGTCACGACAGATGTGACAGTGACACCGTCAGCGTTTTGGGCGTCGCTTTCAACGATAGCTGATGATGAAAAAAAATCAGTATGCTCGCATATACGCCGCTTCAATTTACACCCGTTATTCATATTCATATTCAAATATATTGAACTGGAAGAAACATCAGGCAGTGTCTTGTTTTTCTCCACGTATCGCCCTTGCTTTAATTTTCGTTTCTCGGCCTTAGTTATTTGTAAAGTGACTTTCCAATCCAGCTACCCGATTACCATTTTTCTTACAGTTCGCATGTCTAATAGAAATTCCCTCTCGTTCATTGGTACTTTCCATTCTTTCTTACAGGAGCAACATTTAAATGATTTACAAGTACACGCCGATATATCAAAAACAGCATTTGAGTTTTTCCGGAAGACGTCAATCTGCTTGCGATAGCTTTCAATGCCTTTCTGGCTTTGTAAGATTTAAGAAGACCACGATATTGGTCGTGGTATAATCGAACTTTTCTCAAAATGCTGTAGTGGTCAATTATTGGGATTGAAGCTCGTTTCCAGGTCTCTTCTAACTTATTAGCAACTTCTTCACATGAGGAGGAAACTGTAGATGTAGACAATGTTTCCTTGCTTCGGTATTCTTTTGAATGCCAACATACGCACTTTATTACGTTACTGTAGGTAGGAAGCATATTCGTTGGCATATCACAACCAGACCAATATATAGGGCAAATCATGTCTTTTCTTAACATAGCCATGGTGCAATAATATTCAATGTACACTACGCAACACAATACACTTACAACGAAAACTTACACAATGAAATCGAAATTTATTTCACTTTTCGAGAACAGCGCCCGATTCCGTAAGCCGCTAGCTTTGAACTGAATGAGCGAGAGGTGGGAACACGTTTATCCAGTATTATTCAGAGTAAGGCTCCTTTAACTATTATAGAAGCCCTAATTCAGAGCCACGTGGGCGTATCATATGATGTAGGGAAAATTCCATGACGTAGCGCTTCCAACTTATGGAGGGGTGGAAGAATAAAGCGGAAGAATGAAAAAGCTGGAAATGCCCTTTATTTCGAAAATCCAACCCCCTTGCGGCAGTATTAAATTTTGAAATTATTATTTTTTATTAATTTTCTTTTAATCTCCATACAATATAACATGTTTTCCGCATAGGTATGTTTTGATTAAAATTAAAACAATTATTTTGAATCAAAAATCACCTAACCAAAATTAGGTATTTTTCCAATTATTTTTCGAAAAATCAAACTCTTTGCGGCAGTATTAAATTTTAAAATTAATTTTTTTAATTATTTTTTTCTTAATCTCCATACAATAGAACATCTTTTCCGCATAGGTAGGTTTTGATTAATAATATTTATTTTTTCACCATATACCATCGATCCACCCTAATATATATATATATATATTTTACGTTTATGCACAGCTTTGATATGTTTGCGTCAACGTTGATTTTGACTGTAGAGTGACTGACCCACTGGGAATATAATTGAAATTTTCCATTATAAGGTTAATATACCAAAAAATAATTTCCTTTTTTTTTTTTTTTTTTTTTTTTTTTTTTTGACATTGATGAATAAAATACATTTCATAATATAAATGATATTTATAATTTTTTTAAATTTATTTATAAAAAAAAAAAAAAAAAAAATCTTAGAACATTAACTTTAGGGGAAATTTTCAGAATATTCTCGTCTCCCATCTTCGTTGGTGGTTATCACAGGCATAAAAAAGAAAACAAAGAACAATTTAGTATAAAAGCTCCAAAGCTTAACCACGAAAGCAAATTACTCAAACTAGGTGTCTCTTTCCTTTTTTCAATCTCCATTTCCATCTTAATTTTGTTTGTGTGTATTTTATTTGTTTTCATTCACCTCAAGTGGAAAAGAGATGACGAAACAAAGGAGAATGCCACAAATGTCGAATGTAAAAACCATAGTGACTCCGTGGTAGGTCTGGACTTGGCAGATCCGGGTTGTTCATTAAATTGTTTATTCAAGAGTTAAAGGATATCATTTTCTAAGGTGGGGAAAAAGTATTAAAGAGTTAAAAAATAAGTCTTGAAATTAATTTACATTTCAAATGAGCTGCATTAGAGGGTGATCCACTTAATAGTATATATGTATTCCACATTTAATGACTGACTTCCGCTCGTACGATCTTGTTGGTAAAGAGGTAAAGTAAGCAAACTCACAGTACTGTCTTTGTGGGTGGACCAGCCAGGATGACGACCCCAGATCAGCAAATTCTGGATTATCATACATTATTGTTAACTTTAAAATTGAATATATATATATATATATATATAGTTATATAATTAAAGGAATCATAGTAAATAGTAAAAAATAAAAATAAATAAATAAAAACATTTTATTATTACCTTAACTAGGGGATCCAACCCGGGATTTTCGGGTTACAGAATATAGGTGAAAATTATTTTTTTAATTGAAAACTATATATTGAAATATATATATATATACTGTTTCAATGGTTAATTTTTGCAATAAGTTTATATATATATATATATATATAAAGAGTATATATAAGTTTTTGAGATAATCGATGTGAGTAAAATATTTTATATATTCTTAATGGTTTTTTATTTCCAATTTAAATATTTCCACTTTTAATATTTCCAATTGTTGTCTGGTAATAGTTCAGTATTTTACTATTCAACTATTTTTTAAAATACATGTGGGTGCATCCAGGCTGATGAGTACATCTACATGTTTTTTTTTTCATATCCAATTCATATTTAATATCCAATTCATATTTAATTCTCTTGTGGTCCAATTTTAAATTGTATAAGGTTCATATTTAATTTATTAATCCATTTGTATTTACTTAATAGCAACCCCAATTTATATATATATATATTTTTTTTTTTTCCCCTTTTCTCTCTTTTTCTTTTTAAATATTATTCAGGTATGAGTAAATTTGGCCTATTACCATTGAAGCACGAGCTATGGTAATATTATGATTGCACATGTTAAATATTAAATATGTGGTATTCTGTCTACACAATATCATTAATTATCTCTTTGGAGATTTAAGTAGAATGATAATAGAACTTGATATGTTTTTGAAATTCATAGATATTATAATTATATATATATATATATATATATATATATATATATATATATATATATATAGATAGATAGATAGATAGATAGATAGATAGATAGATAGATAGATCTATATAGATAAAAGCCGTTCTTGGTATGTATGTATGTTCCTTAAACAAATCTACAGTTTTTGTCCGATTTGAACGAAACTTGATGTACATTACTTTAGAACACGAGTAAAATTATTGTCAACTTTAAAAATTTCCCAGACCATTCTTTATCACTTTTTTCAAACATTTACCATAGTTTTTAATTACAGAAATCTATTTTTATTTTTCAATTTCTAATGTAATTTCTTTCCCCTTGCCGCAAAAAGAAACTGCGTATGTAGAAACTGCGTGAAGAAACTGCGGGCAATATTTTTATAAAGCAATAAAAATTCAAATACTCTCATTATAATTTGAAATCCGAAACTGATGTAATTTTGAGAAGATAGTGTGATTTTTTTTCGTGTATTACAAAGATTAGTATAAGTTCTTTTAAATGACCTACATTTATTTAAATGTATTTGGAGATAAAATTAAATAACTCCTAATTTTACAAAGGTAAATTGTTTCCACCGATTTGTTATTATTAAAGTAAATTTTCCAAGAAATAAAAACTTATTTTTGCGTATTCAAACTTCATGATTCAATTTATTCTACATAACTAAAAATCGTTTGTCAAATATGTATTGACATTTAGAAATTATTACATCATAACTTTTTTCAGCTTTAGCTTCAACCAAGGAGGCATATTTAAACTCCTTGGATTTAGGTGGACAATAATTGCCCAATATTAATAAAAATTGGATTTGAAGAAAACAATAAAGTATTTCCCATTAATTAATCTTTAAAGATGGCTGTTAAAATAAAAGGGATTAAAAGTAAAATGGTTTATTGGAATAAAAAGACGTAAATTTTTCATGTAAAACATTCATTAATTTTAGAAATTAGTATTTTTTTTATAAGTTTGACAAAATGATGTCATTTTGTCAAATTAAAGTCTAATTCTTAAAAGAACAATATATTTTTGAGAAATAATATTTTGCATAAAAAATAACATAATTTCCAAACGCAATTTTAGAAAATTCTGTTTAAATTACATTGTAAATATAATCTCTTAGTTAAATTTAGTGTTTAATAATATTAATGTTTAAAATTTTTCTATGCGTACAATGTTATTGGATTTTTTTAAGGGCTTTCATGTTTTAAATATAGATAATATGCGCATGTAACTTCACGCACTCAAGTAAAAGCGTATTTCTCAACTATTTAGCTTATTATTACTAATCAAGCAATTTAGCTCAAAGTTTTTCCTACGTTAAGTTGAGTAGACACGAAACAAACCAGTATGTTGACAAACATGCACATTATCTATAAATATAAATACACATTTGTACAGGATTCATGAAGTGAAATATTTTTTTTTTAATAGGCAAACGATCCACGGTGAAAGTGTCGTCATATTTTAAATCATGTGCCTGTGTTCATTTAGAAAATATTAGTATTTTATAACATTTACGCAAAGTAGCATAATTTCCACAGAATGTATTGGTCGCCAAAACATAAGTTTACCGTTCTTTTACCGTACAATCTTCTAGAATATTAAATTCAATAAAATTTAATAAAAATATTAAAGTCGATGCAAAAGTTGTTAGCATATGCAATTTCCATATTAGATAATACGATTTGCTTTTGACATCGTTCACGTGAAATTCAAAGAAGAGTCGATGCCATTAAATAAGAAAATCCTCCTCCTATTTTTTAAGGCACCATGATTATGAAAAAGCACAAGAGAAAAGCCAATTAAAAGTCCATTTATTATCAGATTATTATTTATTATCTTTCTCTGATCCTTACACAATTCCTTTTAATTTTAAAGTATCTAAATCTATAGTTAAAAATATCTCTCCAGGGTAATTTTTGACCCTTATTGGAATATATTCCTGTCAAATTTCGAAGCTTCCATAATCCTAAACTACAACACAACAATCAATATGACAATGTTTATCCATAATTGGGGCGTTTTTTCAGATTTTTTTCACCATTGAAAAAAATAAGCAAGTCTATTGCTTAACAATTAAGCATTACGGCTTTGAAAGTTTTTGGAGCGTGATAAACATTTTGATATTATTGGTAAATATTTAATGTCAAAGTGAAATAAAAATACAATAAATATATGAGTATTAAAGGTATTTTTTCTACTTATTTTATTTATTTTTAATTTTTTATCTTCCACCACGCTTTAATATCTTTTTTTAAATATCGTATAACTTCATTTTTTTTTTCAAGATGTGAAAAGTTTTGATATAAAAACATAATGTATGTTGATTTTTAGATTATTCTAATCAAATAAAAGCCATTATAAAAGTGACATGTTAATTAACAAATTTACTCAAAAATATTTACTAATATAATGCTTTAAACAATATTCTTCGACACAAAAACATAAATTGAACGGAATAAATGTAAAATAGAATAAATAGAAATGCTAAAATAGAATAACAAAGAAAAAAAATGTATTCCACACTTAATCTTAGAGAAAGAGCATGAAATTTCAAACTCATGAAAGAAATTGAAATGATCATATATATAAAACAAAAATACGCAAATTGTGATTACCAGAACTAATTTCTACTATAAAATATGATAAAAAGTTTATTAATTGTTTATGTTGCTTATTAAAGGCATTAATTTTCTTTAAATGTTACGTGAACGAAGTCACGGGTAACAGCTAGTTTAATATTATTTTTTTATATTTCTCGCTAAGATCAGCTAAAAGTATTTTTATATGAAAAATATCAATTATATATTCAGATAAAGTTTTCGAATTTATTAACAGGCATACTTTATATAACAGCTTCGTATGACAGCGGTTAATATAGTCGAAGAAATCACCAAAAATTTCCGTGCTTAAAGCAGCCTTTTTGATTCTAGCAACTGATAAATTTGAGTTTCGTTTATATTATTTTAATATTTTACTTATTTATTGATGAAGTTTTAATTTCGTTAAGGAGTATTACCGAAAACAAATACTGAACTATTTATGTTATTTTAAGTGCAAACGGGTTAATCTTTCGTAATCAAACTACACCCGATGGAGAATAGATTTTTTTTTTTTTAAATCATGCTTGGAAATTACTTTAAAAACCATTTTTTAAAAATCAGCAAATCGAGATACAGTTTTCAAACAAACTGCATTTCAAAGAAAATTATTTTACCTATTCGACGGTGTAAAAATTGAAATTGCGCAAGGTTCAGAAGTTAAAAAAAAAAAGATAAATTTGTTAGTTAGTTGTAACTTGTAACTACCATCTATATGACGTCAGTATTATACTTTAAGACACGGCTGATTTTATAAGATCGGCCATGTACTCAAGGACATGTTTTTGCTTTATAATATGGGTTTCATTAGTACCGTGTTCCCCCGAAAATAACACCTTATCAGGAAATATGCCCTGACCTGATTTTTCAGGATGCCCGTAAAATAAGTCCCATACCGAAAATAAGCCTTACCTAAAAAATAAGCCCCACTCAATAAATAAATAAATAAATAAATAAATAAATAAATAATAAGTCCCCCTTACTTATTAGTTCCATTACCATTCGAATCATTTCACAGACGTGAAACATAATAACATATTCAGGCTTTTGACGCATTTTTTGATTTAAAATATATATATATATAGATTCAATACGATGAATGTTTTTAAAATGTGAAATAGCACAGTGTATCTTAACAACATATTCAAATTTTGTGACAAGTAGAATTTTTCTAAGGAAGTTAAAACCGGCCAGGCTAACCAAACAAAACAGACAAGCATTCGGTTTTTTAATCCGAATCTGGAGGCACGGCAGTGCCTCCGCCAAGTCGAGAAAGCACAGCCGTAAGCATCCTTTTCTGGAAGCCCTTTTCAGGGTGCCCCCTTCAGGGCACTTTTGACCACTCCCCCCCCCCCCCCCCCCATATCGCTGCGCTGGAGTATCCCAAAAAATTTGAAACTTCGTTTATATAGAGTATGTGGCAAATAGGACCAAAATTTGAAATTTCTCGATTCTGTCTTCTCTAGTGCAGACGATATATGAACTCAAAGTTTCGATTTTTTGTCACTCACTCACTCGCTCACTCTCGCGTCATCAAAAAGATTGGGTAGATCCCGCAGCCACAGAAACTTAAAATTTGGAAGTGTTTCGGATACAAAGAAAGAAAAATTATAAAATCCGGAAAATTCAAAAAAAAAAAAAAAATTCGAAAATTCAACAAATTCGAACAAAATTGAAAAGGGAAAATAGCACGATCTTGTAGTCTTAAAAACTTAAAATTTGGTGTGAAGGTAGTGTTTAGAATTCAGAAAAAGAAAACATCAAAAACACAATAAATAAATCGAAAATAAAATCAAAAAATTGAAAAAATCGAAAAAAATCGAAAATTTTCAAATAATTCGATTTTGTTGCGCTAGAAACTTGGAATTCGGAATAAAGGTAGTATTTAGGATGCAAAATATGGAAAATTAAAAAAAAAAACATTTGAAAATTCAACAAATTCGAACAAAATTGAAAAGGGAAAATAACACGATCTTGTAGTCTTAAAAACTTAAAAATTTGGTTTGAAGGTAGTGTTTAGAATTCAGAAAAAGAAAACATCAAAAACACAAAAATAAATCGAAAATAAAATAAAAAAATCGAAAATTTTCAAATAATCCGATTTTGTTGCTCTAGAAACTTGGAATTCGGAATAAAGGTAGTATTTAGGATGCAAAATACGGAAAAATAAAAAAATCCGGAAAATTCGAAAAAAAATTCAAAAATTTAAAAAAAAATTCAAAAATTCGAAAAATTCGAAAAAAATTTGAAAAAATTAAAATAATTTGATCTTTTAGCCTTAGAAACTTAAAATTCGCGGTAAAGATAGTGTTTAGGATTCAGAATAAGTTAAGTAAAAAACACAATAAAATTCGAAGATAGAATAAAAAAATCGAAAAAAATCGGAAAAATCGAAAAATAAGGAAAATTTAAAAATAATTCGATTTTATAGCGCTAGAAACTTGAAATTTGGAATGAAGGTAATATTTAAGATACTAAATAAGGAAAAATTAAAAAATATGGATAATTCGAAAAAAAAATCGAAAATTGAAAAAATTTAAATTAAAAAAAAAAAAAGAAAAAGAAAAAGTGAGAAATTGAAAATAATATGATCTCGTAGTCTTAGAAACTGAAAATTTGGTGTAAAAGTAGTGTTTAGGATTCAGAAAAAGAAAATAAATTAAAAACACAAGAAAAATCGAAAATAAAATAAAAAATCGAAAAAAAAAACCGAAAATTTGAAAATAATTCGATTTTGTAGAGAGCTAGAAACTTGAAATTTGGAATAAAAGTAGTATTTAGGACACAAAAAAGAAAAAATTAAAAAAATCTGTAAAATTCGAAAAAAAAATTCGAAAATTCGAAAAATTGAAAAAAAATCGATTTTGTAGCTTTAGAACTTAAAATTCGGCGTAAACTTATTGTTTAGGATACAGAAAAAGAAACATTAAAACACAATAAATTCGAAAATAGAATAAAAAACGCGAAAAAGATCGGAAATTTTAAAATAATTCGATTTTGTAGCGCTAGAAACTTGAAATTTGTAATAAAGGATACAAAATAAGAAAAAATTAAAAAATCCAGAAAATTAGAAAAAAAAATTCGAAAAAATCAAAAATTGAAAGTAATTTGACCTTGTAGTCTTAGAAGCTTAAAATTTGGTGTAAAGGTAGTATTTACTATTCAATAAAAGGGACATTAAAATATTCGCTAAATTCGAAAATAAAATCGAAAAATCGAAATATCTTTAAAAAATCAAAAATTCGAAAACAATTTTATTTTGTAGTGCTAGAAACTTTAGTTTTAAAATAATTGTCTTATTTGCTAGTACACGGCCCCTTTTTTTTTATGTTATTTCCCCAGGATTATGGTTTTCTTTTCTTTCGTTTACGAATTTCGTTATAGAAAAGTTCCGCTATAGACTGGCTACGTTATAGGCGATTTCTTTATAGACAAGTTTGTTTTCTTTCACAGGTTATATTCTATTTAATTAGCATATGAAATATGGATTGTTAAATGATGTTAGCCCCACAAAAATTTGTACAGCTCCCCCTCCCCTCCCGACATTGCTGGTAGGTTATGGCTTGATAGTCCTTTCTAAATAAAGTCACGGTGACTCTAAGATTCACTTGATTTATCTCTAAATTGAGCTTAAATGATCCTAAGAAGACGGATCAAATAATTACTATATTGGCATGACAATCAGGTAACTTAGAATTAAAATTGAAAAATCAATAAATTTATAACAAGTCGAAAGTTTGAAAATTCTTCGATTTTGTAGTCCCAGAAGCTTGACATTTTCAGAAAGGTAGGGTTTAGTATACAAAGTAAGGAAAAATTAAAAAATCCGTAAATTAAAAAAAAAAAAAGACTAAAAAAAAACAAGAACAAAAAAACATCGAAAAAATGAATATAGTTTAATTTATTGGAAATTTCCGGAAATTTTAATTTTGGCTTTCTTTTTATACTAAAAAGTACTTTTATGCTAAATATCAAGTATCTAGGTCTGCGAGTAATATCTCAGATGGATAGCACCTTTCCTGGAAGCAATTGAGAGTACTTTTGACTTCCTCAAATCCATAACTTAGTGCTTATGTCTAGTAACCTGAAATTTCTTTCTATCTACAGTACTTTGCAAACGAAACTAAAGCTTCAAATTTTTCATACCTGTAAATAATAGGGACAGAGTGTGGGCTCAGCGAAAATCAGTGGATGATCTCCAAAAAGAACCCAAAATCAAGAAAAGGAGGATTACTTACAGAAAGAAGTGAAATCTCATCAAAAACGTCACCTGTAAAAAATGCAGGCAAGTCTCGTGAGTCTTTTTCTTAAAAAGTTCTGAGATCGTGTAAAGCCAAGTTTAGCTATCTTATTAATTCTGAAATTTTCATTTACAAATCACTCCTAGTCTGTGTGTACATCTTTTGTTAAATATTATTTTGTGACTTGGCAATTACGTAGCACGAGAATGTGATGTATATAATTAGTCTTAATCAAATAATACCATGCCATCCCATAACATATTAAGGTGTAATAACTTCCCTGTGCGTAAATAATTACCCTTAATCATATCATACCCCCCCCCCCCCCCACATCCAATAACATAGTAAGGTGTAATAACTTCCCTGTGCTGCGTAATTGCCAAGTCACAAAATAATAATTAACTAAAGATGTAGAGACTAGGAGTGATTTGTGAATGAAAATTTCAGAGTTAATAAGATAGCTAAACTTGGCTTTACACGATCTCAGAACTTTTTTACGGAAAAAGAGTCACGAGACTTGGTTGCATTTTTACAGGTGACGTTTTTGATGAGATACAATTGACATGAAACAACAACAAAACAAATAAATAAACGAAGGGTCAATTTTAAAAATGCAGTTTGAAAGTAATGCATGCATGAAAGCAATGTTACATAAGCTTTTCAAAGTAATTTCCGTTATTTTTTTTTAAGATACAGATTTTACAGAATAACAGCAATATTGTTACAATTTAAATATTTGTCTAATTTCTACAAAAGTTGAAACATAGTGAAAAAATTCAATTTTAATATTAAAATACAACCTTTTAAAGTTGTTTTTGAAGTAAAAAGTGTAATAATATTCTAAGAGACATTATATACCCGGTGTGCGTCGTAAGTTCGTCAGCACTTTAAAAATCCATTAAAAAGAAAAAAAAATATGCTAAAAATTTGCGGTTTGCAGGAATGAGATCGGACTTTTTTTTTAATAATAAAAAAAGTTGTGGTAAAAAAAAATTACCGGTATAGATGGCTCTGGAATGCATAATATGAAGCAGATGTATAATTTAGGCTAGTAAAAGACCCATTTCTGCAAAGCGTCTGCAAACTTCAGTATCCCAGCACATGAAACGGGCTCTTTTCTCGTATTCAGTCATTTTGCTCTGCGGAATTTTTGTAATGCGCCAGTTGCTGATTCCCCGTTCTTGTAAAAGAGTTTAACCAACAGCGCCTTATCTGGAAACGATAACATACTGCTGGAATCGAATGAAGAATCTGTGTGCATTGAGGAGTTTTATTGACAGCCTGATTTGCCGAAATCTGCTTGATAGTATGCATGCAGCGCCATCTATCGGTAATTTTTGAACAATTTTTATTTATATTTTTATTTATTTATTTTATTTCTTTTTTCTTTTTTCTATTTTTCTTTCTTGGATTGGAGAGAAAAAATTTTTAACTGAATAGTTAACTTTTTTTTCTAAAAGTTGACAGAAAAATAAAACGTTATGTTGTGAATTTGAAAAACACAATTAAAATTGGTTTCACCCACCTTAAAGAAATCTATTTATATATTTCTGTTTCTAACACACCCTAATTTTTGTACTCGACTAATAAACAAAATCGAGTAGGATAAGTATTTGCTTGAGCAGTCTTGATCAAATCTTACTAACGACTAAAGAAAAACCTCTGTTCGATGCTGTAAATATTTGTCTATAATATATACGTTATACATGCTTCTAGTTTCCTTCGGTGATTTTTTTTGGGAAGGAAAGGGCTTTGCCACCTACAAGCAACGTTCTCCAACAACCGTCCAGACCCTGGCGGCTCTAAAATCACGCTAATTTGCTCTGTTTTAAAAAGATTACCCAATTATGGAGTATTGAAAATATTATCACGACCAGTGGCGATCTTCCGTAATTGGGTTGCTATTCATTCAAGGCTTCATGCACCGCTGTCACGACAGCTGAAGGCTGTTTTCGTGATTGATTAAGTAAAATCAATTACACATTGAAAAATCACCTTGCATAAAATAGTTAGGTAAAAAATGTCGCTGCCTCATGGACTTTTATAACGTCTAGAAGAAAGATTTTCATTTAGACGCTATAAGAAAATCGTTTTAAATATATGACGCAATTTTCAACATTAAATGCTTTTCGCATGTAATAATTTTATTATTTTTAAGTTATCCTCCTTTTTGTATATTCACGTGTAAAAATATTTTTCAATCGAAAGGTGTTTGGCAATATATTGTTTTTTGGGCTTTTTAAAATCCAGCCACAGTAGATAGAAACAGCTATTTCAAACTACGAATTAAATTTCTATTCAGATAAAGAAATTTTTAATAAAAAATTGGAAAAAAAAACTTAATTTAGACAAATTAAAAAAAAATTAAAAAAAATTGGACATTGCACACCACAATCTAGTTAAGTATATGTCTGCAAAAGGTGATTAAATTTTTATGCGCATAGTTTTTGCTTCTATAAAACTTATGTAACTGAACTATCGTGACTGACTTAAACACTAAATAGCACTTAAAATAATTCTTCGATTTTAAAAACTATCTGCTTCAACGTGTTTATCACCATAAAACTACCAGTTTCATGTTTTTATATGGAACATTTTTTGGCAATATAAGCCGAGAAATGAAAAGGTCACAATAATTTCAGCAACGTTAGTTACTTTTTTTTTTTTTTTTTTTAGAATAGAGAGATTTTTTTTAAGGTAGAGTTAGCTCTAAAAAAAAAAACATTAGTTTTAAAATCAAATCCAAAAAATAAACCCCAACTATTTTTTTTTTTCTATTCTTATAGAAAAAAATATTAATTTGAAAATTCTTTGAAAATTTTATTTTTACGAGATATTTTTATGGTTTAAACTTTTACCGTAATTTTAAAAGTTAATAAAATTTTAAATTCACATGCATTTAAAATTTATATACTGTTGAACCGCGATAACTCGACACAAGAATAATTCGACTAATAGCCCGGTCACTCGATATTTGTTATTCACATAGCTGATGTTGATACGATGTAAATTTCAATAAGAAAGAAACTTTATAAATGGATACATTTTAGCACAAATCCCCTTCAGTCGAGTACAATTTGAACAATTCCATCATAACTAATCATTAGAAATTTTCCTTCATTGATCAGCACTTTCTAATTAAAATTATTTATTTTGTTTCGATAATCCAACCGTAAGTTCCTATTTTACTCAAAATCTTGTACTCAATAAACATTGTCGCGGAATACTTTTTATTATAACACCTTAATCAAGAGATAAATAGAAATAGTTTAATTAAATTGAACCGTTCGACTGTTTAATAATTCTAACATGTAATACATATTTAATAGTATAGCCTTACTTATACATACGTTATGATTTTAAATCATAATGAATAAATGAATTTTTAAAAGGAGTATTTAATTCTGAAATGAATCTTTAAAATAAGTATTTAAAGCGATTCTCAAAAAAAAAAAAAAAAAAAAAAAAAAAATCCAAATTATAATCAAGCGGTTTTTCTTTTTTTTTTTTTCCAATAAACGATTTGCATCTTGAGTTATAAGCAAACAACTGTTGACTAGGGGCGTCAGATTTTTCCTTCCTGCGCTAGTCGCGTTCGGAAATTCGGTTCAAAACGCCACCTTTTGACGTCATTTTCTAAAAAAACTATTTCTGCCTTTAATGCGAAACGGATAAAAAATCGATCATAAGTAGAGAGAAAATGGGGCTCCGGCCCCAGGAGGTGGAGTGTGGAGTGAGGAGGGAGGAGGGCTCCTCCTCCTGAAGTGCCCTCCTCCTCCTCCCGAAGTGCCCTCCTCCTCCTCCCAAAGTGCCCTCCACCTCCCAAAGTGCCCTCCTCCTCTCAAAGTGCCCTCCTCCACTACTTAAGATAAGGGGATTAATTAAGGATTAGTGTTAATTAATTTTAATTGCGGGACTTAGAAATTTTTCGAGGCCATTTTTTTTTTTCGCGGAGAATTTTCTACTAGAATACGAGGTGTGTTTCAATGGATTTATTTTAGCGAATTAGAAGTTTAATTAATTTTAATTTTAATTAATTTTAATTGGGGAACTTAGAAATTTTTCATAGCAATTTTTTTTTTTCAACGAGAGTATGCAGTTTGATTATGAGTGTATGCAGTAGAAGTAAATGATTAATTAATTAAAAATATTAATTAAAAATAGTAATTAATTAATTTTAATTGCAGAACTTAGACATTTTTCGAAGCAAATATTTTTTCAACGAGAGTAGGCTATTTGTTATACATGTTAGAGTATATTACAGGTGAATTTTAAAAGTCAATAATGATTTAATTAAAAAGGGTCATTAATTAATTTTAATTGGAGAACTTAAGAAATTTTGGCAAGATTTTTTTTTTTTCCCCTCAACGAGAGTACGCAGTTTGCATGTGCAGTAAAATGGTAGATGCTAGTAATTAAAAAGGGTCATTAATTAATTTTAATTGGCGGACTTCAACATTTTTGAGGCAAACAGGCGCGTTTTAATGAATTCGATATAGGTTGTAGTAGGTCCCGCATGAATGATACTGTACTCAACTGAATAGCTCCCCCCTCCCCCTCCCTTTTTTAGCCAGAGGGGGCCCTTCGATAGACTAACAATACACACTTACAAAAGTATAGAGTACTATAAAAAGAATTTTAGCGTATATGTAAATAAACAAGTATGTAAAATCAGGCATAATTCATGAATCACTTTCCACAAAAAATACAGATTGGTACAAAAAGAATTTTAACGTATATATAAAATAAACAAGAATGAAAAATCATGCGTAGCGACATAATTCATGAATCACTTTCCAACATCATTGAAATGTTATGTGAATAAAATATAATTTTACCAGCTAGTGCGTAGTTAATTAAAATAGTGAACAGATCCCCTTTTTAATAAAAAGGAACCCTTCACAATAATCCATTTATGCATAAGGACCCTTCATAAAATCAGATAATTTACACTTTACCCTGTTTTTTTTCAATTCAAGTTAGGGTAAAAGTACAGTTTACGCATCGATAGATTCAAAATACAGGGACCCTTCGAAGTGTGAACTCGCATTAGACTGTAGGGCCCCTTCATAAAATAAATGAGATACATGCCCTATTCGACCTTTTTTTTTTTCAATTCAAGTTATGCTAAAAGTACAGCTTACGCATCGATAGGTTCAAAATACAGGGACCCTTCGAAGTGTGAACTCGCATTAGACTATAGGGCCCCTTCATAAAATAAATTAGATACATGCCCTATTCAAATAAAAACCACCCTTCACAAAAACTGTAGGGGTTCCCTTTTGGAATAAAAAAGCATCCTTCACAAAAATTCCAATTATGCATAAGATCCCTTCATAAAATCAGATAATTTACACTTTCGCCTTTTTTTTTTTTTTCAATTCAAGTTAGGCTAAAAGTACAGCTTGCGCGTCGATATGTTCAAAACACATAGTTATAGATATTAAGCTACCTTCACAAAATAAATTCAATAGATTCATGTTATATTATGGCGACAGAAATACAAGGGATACTCACCTTCCATGAAAATGCAAGGTCCGCTGTTTGAATGAAAAGGCCTCCCTTCACAATATACCCTGTAAAAATATTATGATTCCACAGATATTTTAAGAAATAGAGTACTAATCTCAAATGAATACGAATTCATGCAATGTAAAAAATAGGTTTTACACGAACACATTTTTAGTATAACGTTCAAAATATAGTTTTTAGAAAAAAGATTCATGTTTCACCAAATTTATCATACAAGTCTGTAAAATAGGGTAGATCATTTCATGAAAAATAATTGAATTTTCGAATGATTATGCTTTAAAATACATATTTATAACTGCAACTAAGATTTGAATGTTCCCCCTCAACATGCATATCGCTGAATCATAATGAGTCATATTATCAGATAAGCGAAGATCTTGCTTTGATTTCACCCCGTATGCGATAATGAGTCACTCCGCGATAAGAAATACCTGAGACTCGTAATTTCTGACACATTTTTTGTAGGTAAATGAACTATTTAAAACCGTCAATGTATACGAATTATTTCGTGTAGTTCTATATAGGTGCTACTCTTCATATATACATATGGTGATATATACTAAAATCTGTTAAGTTTTAAAAGGCTTCACTGTGTATTCATTGTAAAATAAGAAATATCCCTTAAGAATTTTGAGTATAAGAGACGGGTTTAAAGGAATTTGAATCTGTTTAAATGTACCTGTGTTTAAATGAACTTGATACAGCTTAGGGTAAAAAATATACAGGAGTCCCTATAAAATATAGGAATTAAATTTTAAATAATATAAAACTAAATTACATTAGTCTATGCTTTTTTTGTATAGAAAAATTATACTAAATTGAGTTTTTAGTATTTTAACTTAAAAACTTCTTTTGAGGAATGAATAACTAACCTTTTGACTTTGTTTTTATAAAATATATATTGTACTATTTAGTTAGGGCATTATTTAAAAAATTTTTGTTTTTAATATTGAAAAAAAATGTATCTTACATAAATATTTAAACCATAATGTACTGGAATTCATCCAAATTTGATCGACTGCATGCATGTCTTAAAAGAACTAAACGTGTTCGCTTATCTCTTAAAACCACGGGATATTATAACGTTATGGATAAAGCATAGGGTAGAATACAGAATGAATAGGTATTATAAAGCAGAATCATAAATTTTGCATACTTTACACTTGTAGTATGTGAAATGATTGCTACTATTGCCTATATGAGAAAATGAATCATCAACGAATCTTATTAGTGTATGTTATATTTAACCAACAGGCTTGAAATGCGTGAATTTTGACTAGAATTAATCATTGAATGTAAAAATGATTTATTTTTAGATCTAATATTTATATCGTTTAACATTTTAAAATATATACATAAATTAATCTTACCTTATTCACAAACTTGCAATCCCGTCTTCAATATATGACTACAGCATGAAAAAACATGCGTGCTACTTGTATAGCAACAGACCAGAAATGATTTCAGTACAAGTCCATTATCTTATCGTTAATCTATAGATTAGTAACATCACGTGACTGATTGCGATAACATTCTATATAAGATTTACTGATATGAATACATTTCAATTCATTTCTCCCAAAAGCAAGTGTATGAGTTGGTTGTGAGATCTAGGTAAGTATCCTTACTTTATATATTTAAAGTTATAATATATGAATAGATATAATATTAATGTATTTTTTCAATATGTATGGTAGGCAAAAAGGAATAGGTAGGCAAAAAGAATAGGTATTATTGCATGTTTCCTCTAATTTATTTTTAAAATAATTATTTTAAAAATACATACTAACAATTTATGCGATGAGTCACACAGCATGATGGGACGATACATGAAATTTATTTTTATATTATACAAGCTCCTATATACAATTCATATGGGTGAGCAAGATTATTTTTAGAATTTTTCACTCTTACCCTCTATAGGCTATACTTTTAAAATAGTAGTATTCGAATACTTGTAAAATGTAATTATAGCTTAGTAATTTTCTAGTCTTTTAACTATGCCGTTGAAGGAGTATTGTCATATTTAACTAACAGGCTCGAACATGCGTGAATTTTGACTAGAATTATTCACTGAATGTAAAAAAAAAAAAAATGATTTATATTTAGATCTAATATCGTTTAACATTTTAAAATCCTATTAAAAGTATATACATTAGTATGCTTGTGAAAGGCCTATTGTTAATACGAAACGTTGTGTGAAGTGTCCTGTTTTAGGGTTAAAAGTTTCGTGAAGGGGTCTGTTTGAAGGAGCCTGTTTCGAAATGACTTAAGAACGCACAATTTATTCCTAAACATTCAACTCGATTCGTTATATATGCTTTATTAAGTATTCAATAAAAAATAATAACTAAGAAATAAAATTAAAAATAGTAATTAAGAGATATCCTTAAAAATTCTTGCGATAGGAGATTGGTTTTAATTAAATAGGTTAATGAATCTAATTCGATACAAGTCTTGTTAAAACAGAGATTATAGTTAAAATACACATTAATTATACAGCATTACACTGTATTACACAATGCGCTACCTCACCTATATTATCCCAGAAATACCTTCGATAAAATTTAGACTAACAATACGCACCTAAAAAATATATACAGAGTACCCAGAAAATGATAGGAATGAATGAAAAATTTTAACGTAAATTATAAAATAGGATCTACAATAAGTGACAATAAATAAATATGAAGGAAAAATCATGAGTCATGGTATACTTTATGAAACACTTTTCAATGCTATGTGACTATCGTTAAGAATTTGAAATAAGTGAATTAGATTTAATAATTCATACTGGAAATGTATTTTTAAAAAAATTAATAGCTTCGTCTACTTTTAAATCATTCAAGACATATGATGAAGATTTAACCGCTGCAGAACGACTAAAAACTAGTATCTTAATGAATAGACCTATTTACGTCGGGTTCACAATTTTAGAATTATCTAAATTAGTTATATATGATTTTCATTACAATTTTATAAAGAAAACATACAAAGATCATGCAGTTTTACTCTTTACGGATATAGATTCCTTAACTTATCATATTCAAACACATAATATTTATAAGGATATGGAGCACCATCATGATTTTTTCGACTTTTCTGAATACTCGAAATCCCATCGTCTAAACCGCACAAGTATCGAACCCACAAACATATAATCAGACTTGACATTTTATAACCAGGACGCTAACCACAGGGCTAAGTGAGCCCCCGCTTATTTTATAATCACCACGCTGACTATTGGACTTAGTAAGCCCCAGGCTAATTTATATACACCACGCTAACTATTGGGCTTAGTGAGTCCCTGCTTATTTTATAGTCAACATGCTAACTATTGGGCTTAGTGAGCCCCAGGCTAACTTATACCAACCACGCTAACTGTGGGGCCTAGTGAACCCCCGCTTATTTTATAGCCACCATACTAACCACAGGGCTAAGTGAGCCCCCGCTTATTTCATAGTCACCATGCTAAGTATTAGGCTGAGTGAGCCCCAGGCTATTTTATACCCACTATGCTAACTAATGGGCTGAGTGAGACCCAGGCTATTTTCTACCCACCACGTTTACTGGGCTTAGTGTGCCCCCGCTTATTTTATAGCTACCACGATAACCACAGGGCTGAGTGAGCCCCCGCTTATTATATAGTCCACACGCTAACTACTGGGCTGATTAAGCCCCAGGTATTTTATACCCATCACGCTAACTACTGGGCTGAGTGAACCCCAGGTTATTTAGTCGCATGAATATGATTTCCAAGGTATATGTCCTAACTTGATTTAGACCATTGCCTATAGTAAGATAAAGCTGGGAAATAAATTGGTAAACTATGTACCTCGAAAACTCACTTGTATTTTCTTAAATATCTGCAGAAATCAGCATAGTTTATTAAAATTATATACATTCTCATTAGTTTATGAATCTACTAACTTATAATATCTATATGGTAACTTGGATTATTAGTATTCCCACTTAAAAATTTCTTTTGTAGATTTAATATGATAAACACTAACATGAGACTGACTAAACTTTTACCATTTTCATTTCAACTTAGTTTTAGGAAATTTATCTACATAGCTTTAAATTTTACTGTTTAGTAAGTCTATTATTTCAAAGTATTATTTTTTAGTTCTAATATACAAAACGTATTCATATCGTTTTACATAGTAGGTATCAAATTAATTTAAAGTCATATTAAAAATATATATATATATATACAAATACTATTCTTACCTAACACACCAGCTAGCTAAGCACCCAACCGTCTCACACCAAGACTCTGAGAAAAGTGAATGCTTGTTCAGGGCCTTATCAGCTAATATAATCACTGATAAGACTTGATCACGTGACATGTGACGTCACTGTTTAAGTGATATCACGTGACCATGTGGTATCATTCAATACGTCACCAATGACGTCAGAGATCACGTGACTAGGTCATAAAAGAACCAATTGCTAATTGCAATTAACAATTTACCTTTAATTGATTTGTATAATATATATATATAGATAAATTAATACCTGATTTTTCTATTATTTGGTAAAACAAGGTACATGTGCTATGTATTACGAAATAATACATAGAAAAATCAGGTAATAATTTATCTATATATATATATATTATACAAATCAATTAAAGGTAAATTGTTAATTGCAATTAGCAATTGGTTCTTTTATGACCTAGTCACGTGATCTCTGACGTCATTGGTGACGTATTGAATGATACCACATGGTCACATGATATCACTTAAACAGTGACGTCACATGTCACGTGATCAAGTCTTATCAGTGATTATATTAGCTGATAAGGCCCTGAACAAGCATTCACTTTTCTCAGAGTCTTGGTGTGAGACGGTTGGGTGCTTAGCTAGCTGGTGTGTTAGGTAAGAATAGTATTTGTATATATATATATATATTTTTAATATGACTTTAAATTAATTTGATACCTACTATGTAAAACGATATGAATACGTTTTGTATATTAGAACTAAAAAATAATACTTTGAAATAATAGACTTACTAAACAGTAAAATTTAAAGCTATGTAGATAAATTTCCTAAAACTAAGTTGAAATGAAAATGGTAAAAGTTTAGTCAGTCTCATGTTAGTGTTTATCATATTAAATCTACAAAAGAAATTTTTAAGTGGGAATACTAATAATCCAAGTTACCATATAGATATTATAAGTTAGTAGATTCATAAACTAATGAGAATGTATATAATTTTAATAAACTATGCTGATTTCTGCAGATATTTAAGAAAATACAAGTGAGTTTTCGAGGTACATAGTTTACCAATTTACTTCCCAGCTTTATCTTAGTATAGGCAATGGTCTAAATCAAGTTAGGACATATACCTTGGAAATCATATTCATGCGACTAAATAACCTGGGGTTCACTCAGCCCAGTAGTTAGCGTGATGGGTATAAAATACCTGGGGCTTAATCAGCCCAGTAGTTAGCGTGTGGACTATATAATAAGCGGGGGCTCACTCAGCCCTGTGGTTATCGTGGTAGCTATAAAATAAGCGGGGGCACACTAAGCCCAGTAAACGTGGTGGGTAGAAAATAGCCTGGGTCTCACTCAGCCCATTAGTTAGCATAGTGGGTATAAAATAGCCTGGGGCTCACTCAGCCTAATACTTAGCATGGTGACTATGAAATAAGCGGGGGCTCACTTAGCCCTGTGGTTAGTATGGTGGCTATAAAATAAGCGGGGGTTCACTAGGCCCCACAGTTAGCGTGGTTGGTATAAGTTAGCCTGGGGCTCACTAAGCCCAATAGTTAGCATGTTGACTATAAAATAAGCAGGGACTCACTAAGCCCAATAGTTAGCGTGGTGTATATAAATTAGCCTGGGGCTTACTAAGTCCAATAGTCAGCGTGGTGATTATAAAATAAGCGGGGGCTCACTTAGCCCTGTGGTTAGCGTCCTGGTTATAAAATGTCAAGTCTGATTATATGTTTGTGGGTTCGATACTTGTGCGGTTTAGACGATGGGATTTCGAGTATTCAGAAAAGTCGAAAAAATCATGATGGTGCTCCATATCCTTATAAATATTATGTGTTTGAATATGATAAGTTAAGGAATCTATATCCGTAAAGAGTAAAACTGCATGATCTTTGTATGTTTTCTTTATAAAATTGTAATGAAAATCATATATAACTAATTTAGATAATTCTAAAATTGTGAACCCGACGTAAATAGGTCTATTCATTAAGATACTAGTTTTTAGTCGTTCTGCAGCGGTTAAATCTTCATCATATGTCTTGAATGATTTAAAAGTAGACGAAGCTATTAATTTTTTTAAAAATACATTTCCAGTATGAATTATTAAATCTAATTCACTTATTTCAAATTCTTAACGATAGTCACATAGCATTGAAAAGTGTTTCATAAAGTATACCATGACTCATGATTTTTCCTTCATATTTATTTATTGTCACTTATTGTAGATCCTATTTTATAATTTACGTTAAAATTTTTCATTCATTCCTATCATTTTCTGGGTACTCTGTATATATTTTTTAGGTGCGTATTGTTAGTCTAAATTTTATCGAAGGTATTTCTGGGATAATATAGGTGAGGTAGCGCATTGTGTAATACAGTGTAATGCTGTATAATTAATGTGTATTTTAACTATAATCTCTGTTTTAACAAGACTTGTATCGAATTAGATTCATTAACCTATTTAATTAAAACCAATCTCCTATCGCAAGAATTTTTAAGGATATCTCTTAATTACTATTTTTAATTTTATTTCTTAGTTATTATTTTTTATTGAATACTTAATAAAGCATATATAACGAATCGAGTTGAATGTTTAGGAATAAATTGTGCGTTCTTAAGTCATTTCGAAACAGGCTCCTTCAAACAGACCCCTTCACGAAACTTTTAACCCTAAAACAGGACACTTCACACAACGTTTCGTATTAACAATAGGCCTTTCACAAGCATACTAATGTATATACTTTTAATAGGATTTTAAAATGTTAAACGATATTAGATCTAAATATAAATCATTTTTTTTTTTTTTTTTTTACATTCAGTGAATAATTCTAGTCAAAATTCACGCATGTTCGAGCCTGTTAGTTAAATATGACAATACTCCTTCAACGGCATAGTTAAAAGACTAGAAAATTACTAAGCTATAATTACATTTTACAAGTATTCGAATACTACTATTTTAAAAGTATAGCCTATAGAGGGTAAGAGTGAAAAATTCTAAAAATAATCTTGCTCACCCATATGAATTGTATATAGGAGCTTGTATAATATAAAAATAAATTTCATGTATCGTCCCATCATGCTGTGTGACTCATCGCATAAATTGTTAGTATGTATTTTTAAAATAATTATTTTAAAAATAAATTAGAGGAAACATGCAATAATACCTATTCTTTTTGCCTACCTATTCCTTTTTGCCTACCATACATATTGAAAAAATACATTAATATTATATCTATTCATATATTATAACTTTAAATATATAAAGTAAGGATACTTACCTAGATCTCACAACCAACTCATACACTTGCTTTTGGGAGAAATGAATTGAAATGTATTCATATCAGTAAATCTTATATAGAATGTTATCGCAATCAGTCACGTGATGTTACTAATCTATAGATTAACGATAAGATAATGGACTTGTACTGAAATCATTTCTGGTCTGTTGCTATACAAGTAGCACGCATGTTTTTTCATGCTGTAGTCATATATTGAAGACGGGATTGCAAGTTTGTGAATAAGGTAAGATTAATTTATGTATATATTTTAAAATGTTAAACGATATAAATATTAGATCTAAAAATAAATCATTTTTACATTCAATGATTAATTCTAGTCAAAATTCACGCATTTCAAGCCTGTTGGTTAAATATAACATACACTAATAAGATTCGTTGATGATTCATTTTCTCATATAGGCAATAGTAGCAATCATTTCACATACTACAAGTGTAAAGTATGCAAAATTTATGATTCTGCTTTATAATACCTATTCATTCTGTATTCTACCCTATGCTTTATCCATAACGTTATAATATCCCGTGGTTTTAAGAGATAAGCGAACACGTTTAGTTCTTTTAAGACATGCATGCAGTCGATCAAATTTGGATGAATTCCAGTACATTATGGTTTAAATATTTATGTAAGATACATTTTTTTTCAATATTAAAAACAAAAATTTTTTAAATAATGCCCTAACTAAATAGTACAATATATATTTTATAAAAACAAAGTCAAAAGGTTAGTTATTCATTCCTCAAAAGAAGTTTTTAAGTTAAAATACTAAAAACTCAATTTAGTATAATTTTTCTATACAAAAAAAGCATAGACTAATGTAATTTAGTTTTATATTATTTAAAATTTAATTCCTATATTTTATAGGGACTCCTGTATATTTTTTACCCTAAGCTGTATCAAGTTCATTTAAACACAGGTACATTTAAACAGATTCAAATTCCTTTAAACCCGTCTCTTATACTCAAAATTCTTAAGGGATATTTCTTATTTTACAATGAATACACAGTGAAGCCTTTTAAAACTTAACAGATTTTAGTATATATCACCATATGTATATATGAAGAGTAGCACCTATATAGAACTACACGAAATAATTCGTATACATTGACGGTTTTAAATAGTTCATTTACCTACAAAAAATGTGTCAGAAATTACGAGTCTCAGGTATTTCTTATCGCGGAGTGACTCATTATCGCATACGGGGTGAAATCAAAGCAAGATCTTCGCTTATCTGATAATATGACTCATTATGATTCAGCGATATGCATGTTGAGGGGGAACATTCAAATCTTAGTTGCAGTTATAAATATGTATTTTAAAGCATAATCATTCGAAAATTCAATTATTTTTCATGAAATGATCTACCCTATTTTACAGACTTGTATGATAAATTTGGTGAAACATGAATCTTTTTTCTAAAAACTATATTTTGAACGTTATACTAAAAATGTGTTCGTGTAAAACCTATTTTTTACATTGCATGAATTCGTATTCATTTGAGATTAGTACTCTATTTCTTAAAATATCTGTGGAATCATAATATTTTTACAGGGTATATTGTGAAGGGAGGCCTTTTCATTCAAACAGCGGACCTTGCATTTTCATGGAAGGTGAGTATCCCTTGTATTTCTGTCGCCATAATATAACATGAATCTATTGAATTTATTTTGTGAAGGTAGGTTAATATCTATAACTATGTGTTTTGAACATATCGACGCGCAAGCTGTACTTTTAGCCTAACTTGAATTGAAAAAAAAAAAAAAGGCGAAAGTGTAAATTATCTGATTTTATGAAGGGATCTTATGCATAATTGGAATTTTTGTGAAGGATGCTTTTTTATTCCAAAAGGGAACCCCTACAGTTTTTGTGAAGGGTGGTTTTTATTTGAATAGGGCATGTATCTAATTTATTTTATGAAGGGGCCCTATAGTCTAATGCGAGTTCACACTTCGAAGGGTCCCTGTATTTTGAACCTATCGATGCGTAAGCTGTACTTTTAGCATAACTTGAATTGAAAAAAAAAAAGGTCGAATAGGGCATGTATCTCATTTATTTTATGAAGGGGCCCTACAGTCTAATGCGAGTTCACACTTCGAAGGGTCCCTGTATTTTGAATCTATCGATGCGTAAACTGTACTTTTACCCTAACTTGAATTGAAAAAAAACAGGGTAAAGTGTAAATTATCTGATTTTATGAAGGGTCCTTATGCATAAATGGATTATTGTGAAGGGTTCCTTTTTATTAAAAAGGGGATCTGTTCACTATTTTAATTAACTACGCACTAGCTGGTAAAATTATATTTTATTCACATAACATTTCAATGATGTTGGAAAGTGATTCATGAATTATGTCGCTACGCATGATTTTTCATTCTTGTTTATTTTATATATACGTTAAAATTCTTTTTGTACCAATCTGTATTTTTTGTGGAAAGTGATTCATGAATTATGCCTGATTTTACATACTTGTTTATTTACATATACGCTAAAATTCTTTTTATAGTACTCTATACTTTTGTAAGTGTGTATTGTTAGTCTATCGAAGGGCCCCCTCTGGCTAAAAAAGGGAGGGGGAGGGGGGAGCTATTCAGTTGAGTACAGTATCATTCATGCGGGACCTACTACAACCTATATCGAATTCATTAAAACGCGCCTGTTTGCCTCAAAAATGTTGAAGTCCGCCAATTAAAATTAATTAATGACCCTTTTTAATTACTAGCATCTACCATTTTACTGCACATGCAAACTGCGTACTCTCGTTGAGGGGAAAAAAAAAAAATCTTGCCAAAATTTCTTAAGTTCTCCAATTAAAATTAATTAATGACCCTTTTTAATTAAATCATTATTGACTTTTAAAATTCACCTGTAATATACTCTAACATGTATAACAAATAGCCTACTCTCGTTGAAAAAATATTTGCTTCGAAAAATGTCTAAGTTCCTCAATTAAAATTAATGAATGACCCTTTTTAATTAAACCATTATTGACTTTTAAAATTCTCCTCTAACATGTATATCGAATACCCTACTCTCGTTGAAAAAATCTCGCGAAAATTTTTAAGTTCTGCAATTAAAATTAATTAATTACTATTTTTAATTAATATTTTTAATTAATTAATCATTTACTTCTACTGCATACACTCATAATCAAACTGCATACTCTCGTTGAAAAAAAAAATTGCTATGAAAAATTTCTAAGTTCCCCAATTAAAATTAATTAAAATTAAAATTAATTAAACTTCTAATTCGCTAAAATAAATCCATTGAAACACACCTCGTATTCTAGTAGAAAATTCTCCGCGAAAAAAAAAAATGGCCTCGAAAAATTTCTAAGTCCCGCAATTAAAATTAATTAACACTAATCCTTAATTAATCCCCTTATCTTAAGTAGTGGAGGAGGGCACTTTGAGAGGAGGAGGGCACTTTGGGAGGTGGAGGGCACTTTGGGAGGAGGAGGAGGGCACTTCGGGAGGAGGAGGAGGGCACTTCAGGAGGAGGAGCCCTCCTCCCTCCTCACTCCACACTCCACCTCCTGGGGCCGGAGCCCCATTTTCTCTCTACTATCATATAGTTTCTTAATAAGAGAACCTACTAATTTTTATACGTTTGTAAGCAAAAATGAATTTAAAAATGTGTCAGAAAGCTAGTTCGGATTTGAGTGCACGTAGAACGTCACAAACTGGACATCAGCTTAAGTCGACATGATTTTTGACTTCTCTGGCGTGTTGGATTATTGAGGTTGTTCTGTACATATTAACATATATAGAATTCATAACGATAACAATATTTATTAATGAATCTAGATTAAGTGCATGTGATTTTCTTTTCTTTTTTGAAATAAATATTAAAATACTTAAAGTATTTTGAAGGTGGAAAATTTTTTGAAAATAATTATTGAGAAAATCGCATTAAAAGTATACTTCTGGTTTTTAATCATCTCAAACTTTTATAACTTTTTAAACACAATATTTCGCCAATTTACAGACGACATAGTTTAAAACAAAGACTGTTCCTAGATTTTAAAAATATTTTTTTTTTCTCCTTGTTCCTGTACACAGAAAAAAATAAAAACCAATTTTTTTTTTTTTTTTTTTTTTTTTTTTGTGTATCCTCTGTCCTCGTAATGCCGAGTTGAAATCTTTCCCGAAATTCAAAAACCAAAAATACATCGAGATTTCCAGAGAAAAAAAAAATCGTATTTATTCTCACAGTTATCATATCCGAAAACAATAGATTTCTAAACAATAGATGAAAAAAAAATCAGTTTGAAAAGTGACAATCGTAACTCCACCCAACAGATTCAAAGGGTTATTATTTCCGCTACATGGTTTCTTAGCATGAAAGAGATAACTCACAGATGTCGCTATGATGTTATCAGTTGCACATCTACAGGAATATATGTATGTCTTCATAAAATATTAGATATTCCCTAATACTGATGTCCATTATAATAAAAGAGAGCAATTTGTCAAGGAAATTGCTAACTCTCATGCCTAAGTAATAAAGAATCAAATAAAGATATTTCTTGTTTTCGACTCGCCATAATGCAGCATATACCGATAAAGAGGGAATAATCTGTGTTCGTTGTTCGTCGATGAGCTCAAAACGTTCACATATTCAAACACTAGAAATTCAAAATTTTAACAGTGAAAACTAGAATAAAATCAAATAATAGAATAGAATTACTTGTTAATGTGAAAATAAAGATGTAATTAATGCTTGAAGTGATAAAACACTATACACAAAAAGGCTTAAAATACATTTTAATATAATGATGACCTGTTTCGTACACTCAAACGGCGAATTCCTCAAGATCGAAAATGATTAAAAAAAAAAAACTATTTTCGCTAAGTTTTTGAAAATGATAAACACAAAACACGAGATCACATGTATAATGAAAGCGGTGCTTAAAGGGGTAAACTGTGAACGTGAAAATTATTATTTTACTTATTGATTTTTTAATTTGTAAATCAACTCTTTCCAAATTTTAGGTAATTCAAAAGAGGTTTTCCTTTTATCATTTTCAAAAATTTAGCGAAAATAGTTTATTTATCATTTTCGATCTTGAAGAAGTCGCCGTTTGAGTGTACGGAACATGTCATCTTTATATTAAAAAATATTTTACGCCTTTTTGTGTAATGTTTTTTATCATTTTAAGCATTAATTACATCTTTAGTTTAGAATAAAATCATTAAAATTAATACTGTGCGCAGTGATGTATATATGAATCAATTAAAATGTAACCTTTAATATAAATAAAATCAGTTCATGGCTACCACTACATTTAAATTAAAATACTGAAGTTTCCTATTAAATAAGGCAAAGAATTATTCTTTAAAACTTATGGTATCTGACCCTTATGAAAAAAACATACTTCTAAGAGAAAAATTCATGCAGTGCAGTGTTAAAATCTGACTGTATGTATGTATTTCAAATTTATTTCTCACAGAACATTACGAACTGCAACCTGAAATTAAGATGAATTATTCGTAAGGATCCGAGAATGTTTTGATAGTTCTATAAATTCAAAAAATTAAATTAGTTTTCGAGATATTGATATTTTTTATAATATTATGCAATGAATAGAAATGAATGAAATTAAATTAATTAAATATTTTGCAATGAATTGAAATTGCAACAATTCGATTTAGTGTAAAAAAGAGCGGGGGAAACATGGAATAACATTAGCAATTATAGCTTTATTGATGCCATTTTCTTATTAAAATTTAAAAGAAAATATTTTCAGTGTGAAAAGATAGTGTTTAAAATTTTCTCTAAGGATTTAAGATTGGAAAAAAACTTATTTTAAAAATTTATTTTTAAAAAAATTTTTTTAAAAAAGGAAGCATAGGGTAATGCGAGGTAATTTGGTGCTTTAACTAAAATTAAAAAACAAATTATAGGTCTTTAAAAATATTGAAATGTACAAGGCAAAACATATCTTTTTCAGGGTCATATTCATAGAAGAAAGAGGGAATTATTTAGTCAGTATTTAGTAAGTTAGAGCTATTTTTTTTTTTTTAAGAAAAATAAAACGGAAAACACCAAATTACCCCTCAAGAGGTAATTTTGTGTAACATTTTTAACCACTGCTACACCACTAATCGCGTATTTTGAGGTGAAAATGTGCATGCCACTTTGTACCTTTAACAATATGCTATTCAGAATACTGATGTATATTTTTTAATCAGATAACACTTGAGAGCACTGTGAATTTTTTTTTTGAGAGCATATGTTTCTTAAAGAAACAGTATTATTTTTTAGTGTATCAGTTTGGAAGAGATTTGTGCAGAATTATTGGAGTTATCGTGTCCATAAAAAAGTGACATAGATAGATTAGATAGATAAAAGTTTTGAACTGGGTGGTGGTTTTGGGTTCTGGGAGTCATAAGCGACGTAGATCTGCAAAATTTTTTCAAAAATTCCAACTTAGGGGAGAATGTAATAGGTAGTATTTCTTACGAAATCTACCTAAACATTAATACAACATGGTTAGTTGAAATAAAAGTTTAATACACAGGTTTTTTACACAGCAGTAAAAACATAAATGGCAATTAGAAGATTTTAATACAGCTCAATAATTATAGAGGGAAACATTTTTGAATGGATATTATGATATTTTAGATAATATATATTTTGAATAATAATAATGGAAAACTTTTTCAAACAATTTCTTAAGAAATAGCCATCAACATTGTTGTACTACACAAAGGCGACAAAATGAACCCCACTCAATAATATAGGCTAGAGTGAAACATTTTAGAATGGAAATAATGATATTTTAGACATTACATAGTCTTCTGAATAATAGGCTTATATAAACTTTTTTCAAAATAAAAGGCTATGTCATAGCGCAAACATTTTTAAACACAAGTTAAGTCTCAGGTCTTACACATTTCAGTAGTCTATATCTCCAATCTGAATCAATCTAGAATAATAATAAAAAAAAAAAAAGATTAGTAAACAAAATGTTAATGACAATCAGCAAACATAAAACTAGTCGTTGAGGGCCACCGTTATACTTACCCGTCATGGATATGCATAATGTAAAATATTAAAATAAAAATGTGTAAACTACTTATAAAGTGCATTGCCATTCGAATAAAATCGTGGCTTGATGACGTCATAAACTTTAAAGGCTCGATTACTGAATTGCTTGAAAGAAACATCCTTATAACTCCAAAAACAATAATCCTATTAATCGCATCTGATCGCAATTTATTGCATCTGATTAAGCGTCTCATTTCCAATTAAAATATATCTTTGAAGTGAAATTTGGATGAAATACAGGGTCATGAAAAATCGAAGAGTGTCGAAAATAGGATTCCAAATATCTCGGCAACTCATTATCCGATCGACTTCATGCTTTATGCAAAATTTATGTTTTTTTATTGTCTTTTATATTCACTCCTTAAAATAAACAATTTCGAAAATTTTTATATACCTTTTATCAGAACGACTATTTCGAGAGTCCGAAAAAAATAGTTCCGGTTAATCGAGGTTATTGAAATTCAATAGGCTTCTTCCCATTATTACATACTAAGTACATACCAAATTTCAACTCTCTATCTCATTTTTTTCGGGAGATAGAGCGTTTACAGACACACCGACACACAGACGGACGGCATTTTTTTTTTTCTAAGAATATGTTTTTCGGAATCTCCAGTGTCTGAAACGTGTAAATCCGTCAAATTTTTTTTTTCGATTTTCAAAACGATTACAAGACTTACCCTATACTACGTATGATGGGTAAGTAAAAAGTACAGTAAAAATGAATCATTTTATAAGTAAAATACAGTGGCACCAAATTACCCCGCTATTTGTTTTACGCGGGTCAATTTGTTGCTTGCACCAATATTTTTTTTTTTCTGGATCATTTTCAAAGATTCAGAAGGAAGAAATGCAATACTTATTAGAGTGTACTTTCGACAATTCAGTGTACAAATTTTTATTCATACGTACATCATCTCGCTTTTTCTGTGGCTTCACATGTAAGTAAGAGATATTGAAACTTTAAAAGGTGGTCATTTTGCACAGCTTTTGATTGATTCCAGAAAATATGTTTTTTTTTACTGATAATGTTCTACTTACATAATAGAGATGCATTTAATGCACAGTACACATGTGTAAGTACTTGTAAAAAAATTTTAAAGATTCATACTATACAATAAGATCATGATAATATAATTAAAAATGATGCATCAAATTACCCCAGCACCAAATTACGCCACTTTACTATATTTAAATTCTGATAGATTAACATAATCTGAAGGTGTAGAATCAGCAGTTTTTCTAAACATGTAAGTTTTACACATTTTCATGTTATTTTTAAATTAATTTTGTATTTAATTAATTTATTTAAATGCTTAATTTTCTTAAAAGTTTTGCAATTAATTAAGTAAAATAGCATTATTCACTCTTTATTTAAATTGAAAAAGTTTACTTTCTTTCTTTCTTAAAAAAAAGAAAGAAAGAAAGAAAACAGAAAAAATAGAGAAAAAGAAAAGAAAAAAGAAAAAAATACAGGATATTTTCACATAATAAGATATTCACTTTTCTTTTAGCATCAAATAAATTTCCACTAGTATCAGAGTAATGAAAAGTTTTAGTTCATGTTAATATTATCAAAATAATTTTTTTTTTCAAGTAATTTAACACATTACAAGCTTATTTTTTAATAAGCTGCTTTAAATATATTAGAAATATCCGGTTAAGGGGGAAAAAAAAAAAGACTATACCATAGAATGTATATCAGAGAGAGAGAAAAAAAAGCTACCGATGAAAGAGTAGAAATACAACTACAAAAATTATTCTGATAGTCTTACATAAGCTGAAGGCGGATGAATCAGCAGTTCTTCTAAACATGTAAGTTTTATACATTTTCATATTATTTTTTAATTAGTAATTTTTTATTTAATATATTTATTTAAATGCTTAATTTTTTTAATAGTTATGCAATTAATAAAATAAAATAAAATAAAATTATTCACTCTTATTTTAAATTGAAAAAGTTTACTTTCTTTCTTTCTTAAAAAAAAAAAAAAAAAAAAAAAAGAAAGAAAGAAAAAAGAAAAGAAAAGAAAAAAATCAAAGAAAAAAATATGGGATATTTTCATATTCATATTGACAGGGGAAAACTGTTTCGAAACCGTTAAAAATCTCCCTCTTTAACCGACTTAGTGTATATAACATTAAAAGAGAGTTGAGTTTTATAAAATTTCTGTACTGACATTTTTTATTTCTCTAACAAATTACTTTTGTTGAAACAGAAACAAAATAACCTCTTCAAAAGACAAATAACTTCGTTGTCTTAAAAATACGTGTGACTATTTCTCTTATTTCAAATAAATCTAAGAAAAATAAATATTTCCACTCTTTTATTGACTGCCGAAAACTTTTTCTGTAGCCCTTTTCCACGCCACTGTAATTTCTATAAAACCTGTAAGTATAAGAAATATTTTCGGTTCGAAAAAGACGTTTGGGAGAAAAAAAGTAATAACAGAAGAATAATTACCGTTAGAAATAATGTTTTGAAAACTAACACAAATGGCCAACGTACACTTACTATTAATTCCGAACAAATAGTAAAGCTTAAGGGTACTAGTTCCGAGGGAGACTTTAAAAAAAAATGTTTTGAAGGGGGACTATTCTTCTTCAAACCTTTTATTTTTTATGACTGCAGGTTTCTAAAGTTTCATGCTCTAAACAGGGAGAGATTTCTTCGAGCTATTAAAAATAAAGTAAATAATCTTATAGTAAATCTTAAAGAGAAATATTGTATAATACTCAACATAAAATGACAGTGAAGAAAAATATGAAATACGTTTTCAAGAAATTAATTTCATAATTTAAATAAAAGTAATAAAGTAAAAAAAAACTGTCATTTTATCAGATTATATTAACGCATCATAATTGTTAAGATTCATAAATACTTTTTAATTTTTTTAATTATCTTCTGGCTGAATACTCAATACTTAATGCAATGCAAACCCTGACTTTATATGCTTACATATAAACATCATGCATATTTATACCCATTTTATAACATACATACAAGGAAAAACTTTCGAAACATACAATAGGTATAACAAGATTTTTTTCAAAAAAAAAAAAGAAAAAGAAAAAGAAAGAAAGAAAAATAAAGAATTAATGGTGACTATTAACGAGGAATCTTCCATATCCTTCCTTCAATCCTTCAAAAAATTCTCTTTCTAGATTTTCATAAAATTTGTAAGTAATTTTATGTGTTATTAATTTATTTGTTTAATTCCTTTAAAAATTATACATAACTAATTAAATAAACAAACTTTTGGTTATTTTATTATTTAATTTACAAATCTTTACTTAACATATATGTGACGAAGAAAAAATATTTCAGACCCGACCAAATTCCAACAATTTAAACTCAGTACATCTAATGTTGAAAGAAAATTCAGTTTCATAAAGTTTCCATACTTCATATACTTAATGCAATATCTGCATACTTTCATACTTTTCTTTACATGCATACTTACATTCATTTTATATATTTGCACTCATCTAATAATATATGATATAGAAACTTTCAATATATTACAATAAATATAACGATTCTTTTTTCAATGAATGAAATTATTGAGTGACTAGACTAATGAGAAATTTGCCGTAAGTCCTTCCTTCAATCCTTTTCAAAAAGCTTAACTTTTTCTAAATTTTCGTAAATTTTTCAAATAGATTTGTATTTTATTAATTTATTTAATCGTTTAATTTCTTTAATAATTAGACAACTAATTAAATAAACAAACTATTGATTATTTTATTTTTAAATTTACAAAGTTTTCTTTTAAAAAAATTTTTAAAAAAACTATTTAGCATATTTTCACAGACAAATTGACAATGGAAAAGTGATGTTTCAAACTTGTCCAAATAATCGCAATTTAACCTCAGCACTTCTAATGTTAAAATAAAGTTCAGTTTTATAAAGTTTCTAAGTTTCTATCATTTTTTATTATTGTTATTATTTCACTAACAAATTGTCTTTGCCGAAACAAGAACAAAATAAACTGTTCAAAAAACAAAAACTTCGGTTGTGTTAAAAGTACGCGTGACTATTTTTCTTATTTCAAATAAATCTATGAAAAATAAACATTTTCGCTTTTCTATTGACTGTCGAAAACTTTTTCTTAAGCCCTTTTCCCCGTCACTGTAACTTCTATATAAAACCTGTAAATATAATGAACGTTCCCTTTTAGAAGAAAAAGGGTAATAAAAAAAAAAGAAAAAAAAAACCACTTTAAAAAAAATGTCTTGAAAACTAACATAAATGGGCAATGAATTCTTACTATTAATTTCGAACAAGTAGTAAAACTACGGGTTATTAGTTTCGAGGGAGATGGAAGGCTTTAAAAAAAGAAAATATTTTTTAAGAGAACTCTTTTTCTTTGTTCGTTTCCTATTTTGTGTATGTGAGTTTCTAAAACTTTTAACACTAAATCAGGAAAGTGCTTATTCGGGCTACACTGAAAAAAAGAAAAAAAAAGTGTTGATTTTACAGTATCATCCCAGCTGCCAGTATTATACCGTAAAATTAACAGTAAAAAACAGTAGAATAAACAGTAATACGCTACAAGTAATACACACAAAAAAGAAAAGTGTGGATTTTACAGTATAATATTGGCATCCCTGCTGCCTGTATTATACCGTAAAATTAACAGTAATAAACAATAACATAAGCAGTAATACGCTGCAGCGCATGCGCGGTAGCGTATTACAGCTTATTTTGCTGTTTATTATTGTTAATTTTACGGTATAATACTGGCAGCTGGGATGCCAATATTATACTGTAAAATCAACACTTTTTTTTTCAGTGTATTAATAGTAAGGTAAATAATCTAAAGGGGGGGGGGGGGGGTCAGTCAGATCTCAAATTCCCCTTGCTAATGTTAAAACTATAGGAGTGGAATTCATTCTTATTTTTGAAATATCTCTTCAAAAAACTAATATTTATGCCTTTTTTTCTGTGCACTCTTTTTAAAGGATGTCCCCTTTGTTTTCTTAGTTGTCAAAATATTTCTTAAATATATGCTTTACGGAATATTTCATGTGATAAAATCGTACAAGTTGTGAGTAAGATTTTAACACTCCAAAATAAAAATAAACGTATAGTTTAGAACTGTTTTGACAACTAGAAAAAGAAAAGTACGCAGAAAAAAATAAGTCAAAAATATTAATTTCCATATGAAATATATTAAAAATAAGAATGCATTCCACATCCATTACGTTTAACACTAACGAGGGAAATTTAAGATTTGACTGACCAATCTCCTTACAGCAAATCTATAAGGGAAATATCGCATGAACGAAACATAAAGAGATTGTATATAGGAAAACACAAAATGAATTTTCAAGCATTTCATTTGATGATTTACAAAATAATAATAATAAATATAAAATAAAAAAATAGCCTTATTTGCATATATTTATTTACAGGCCAGAGTAGTTAAGAGGTTAATAAAAATTTTGTAATTTTAAAATTTTCTTTAAGTTGAAACGGTTCATAGTTAATGTAATGTTTCCATTACTTATATGCATACTTACATTCCTCTAACATATTTGCACTCATCTGATTACATACATGCATACATACTTTCAATAAGTATAATAACACCTTTTTCAAGGAATTGAATTAATGGTGACTAATGAGGAATCTCCCATAGTGGTTCAATTCTCCGAAAATGCTTCAATCTTTCCTCTTTTTCTATATTTCCCATGCTATTTTTAAGTAGTTTTGGTGTTTACTTTTTTAAATAATTATTCAACATATTAAATAAACAAACTTTTAATTACTTTTATTTTTAAATTTACAAATTTTATCTATCTTTGCTTTAAAAAAAAAAAAAAAAAAAAAAAAACAGTATATTTTCAAAGTAAATCTGAAATGGGAGTAATTTTAAAACCGTCCAAAATCTCACACTTTAAAAGGCTTGGTAAAATTAATATTAAAGAAAGTTCGGTTTTATAAAGTTTTTATATACTGCAATTTTTTTTCGTTAATAAATTACCTTTTATGTAACAGCAACAAAATAACACCTCTAAAAGACAAATAACTTCTGTGTCTAAAAAATACGCGTGTCTATTTCTCTTATTTCAAATAAATCTAAAATAAAATAAATATTTTCACAATTTTATTGACTGCCGAAAACTTTTTTTTTTTTAATCCTTTTTCACATGACTATAACTGCTGTAAAACCTGTAAGTGTATTTCGGTTGGAAGAAAGGAAATAATAACAGAGAAAAAAAAATCGTTAAAAATAATGTCTCTAAAACTAACACAAATGTAGAAAAGTTACGGGTTATTAGTTTCCAGGGTGGCTATAAAAAATAGTTTTGAAGGGGACTATTCTTCTTCGTTCCTTTCCTTTTTTATGCTTGCGGGTTTCTAAAATTTCAAACACTAAAGCAAGGAGATATTTCTTCGGGCTATTAAAAGTAAATTAAATAATCTTAAAGTAAATCTTAAAGAGAAATATTGTTTGATGTGTATAGAAAAACACAAAATTATTTTTCACGAATACCATTTAACAATTTAATAAAGTAAAAAGTGTCCAGTTAAGCTGATGGCATTGAGATCACAAACTATTCACACTAATTGTATATTATACTCTTATTTCAAAGAATAATGCTCTCGAAAAATAAAGAAATCGACAATAAACCTGTATACGAAATTTAAAGCAAATCGAATAATTCTGAATGAAATACCCATTTAGCGAAATTAAGGGGGGATTACCCCGCCCCCCCGTTTCCCCCTTTATACTTAATCAATGAACCTCCAAATATAATCAGGGAAGCGCCATATCAGAATAAACCTGTATACCAAATTTTAAGCAAATCGGATAATTCTGCGCGAAAAACCCATTTATTTAAATTAAGGGGGATTAGCTCCACATCCCCCCCCTTTATACTTAACCATTGAACCCCCAAAACTAATCAGAAAAGTGCCTTGTCACAATAAACCTGTATACCAAATTTTAAGCAAATCGGATAATTCTGCATGAAAAACTCATTTATCTAAATTAAGGGGGATTATCTCCCTGTTACCCCCTTTATACTTAACCAATGAACCCCCAAAACTTATCAGAGAAGCGCCTTATCACAATAAACCTGTATACCAAATTTGAAGCAAATCGGATAATTCTACATTAAAAAAATATTTTATCTAAATTAAGTGGAGATTAGCCTCCATTCTCCCCCCTTTATATTTAACTAATGAACCTCCAAAACTAACCACGGAAACGCCTTATCAGAATAAACCTGTATACCAAATTTGAAGCAAATTTAATAATTCTGCATGAAAAATCAATTTACCCAAATTAAGGGGGGAATTAGTCCCCGTTCCCAACTTTATACTTAACCAATTAACCCCAAAACTAATCAGAGAAGTGCCTTATCGGAATAAATCTGCATACCAAATTTGAAGCAAATCGGATAATTCTGCTTGAAAAACCCATTTATCTAAATTAAGGGGGTGGGGATAAATTGGTTTAAACAAATGAAATTAATCGTGACAAATGATTAATACTCAATTGTCCTTTTTTTAAATCCTTTAAAAAGTGTGGCTTTACCTACATTTTCATAAAATTTGTAAGTAAATTTTTATTTTATTAATTTTCTTAAGTGTTTATTTTCTTTAATAATTATTATACTAATTAAATAAATAAAATTTTAGATTTTTTATTTTGAAATTTACAAATTTTACTTATTTATCTTGAAAGGGAAAAAAATGGAATAATTTCAAAGACAAATTGAAATGCAGAAATACAACTCAAACCAGTCCAAAATCTCATATACTTTCACAGATTTAGCGCATTTAATATTAAAAGAAAGGTCCCTTTTTAAGTTTCTATATACTAACATTTTTTTTTTTTAATTTCTATAACAAATTATCTTTGTTGAAACAACAGCAAAATAACCTCTTTCAAAAGACAAATAACTTCAGTGTCTTAAAAATACGTGTGACTATTTCTCTTATTTCAAATAAATCCAAGAAAAATAAATATTTTCACTCTTTTAGTGACTGCCGAAAACTTTTTCTTCGGCTTTTTTTTTAGATCACTGCAACTGCTACAAAATCTGTAAATATAAGATATTTTTGTTGTTTTTGGAAGAATCGAAGTAATAACAGAAAAAAAAAAATACCATTAAAAATAACGTTTTGAAAACTAATACAAATGGCCAATGTATGCTTTACTATTAATTTCGAACAAGTAGTAAAGTTACGGGGTTATTAGTTTCGAGGGAGACATAAAAAAAATAGTTTTGAAAGGGGACTATTTTTCTTCGTTCGTTTTCTATTTTATGACTGTGGGTTTCTAAAATTTCAAACAATAAAGCAGGGAGATATTTCTTCGGGCCATTAAAAATAAAGTAAATAATCTTAAAGTAAATCTTACAGAGAAATATCACATGGACTAAACATTAAATAATTGTATAGAAAAATAGAAAATGAGTTTTAAAGAATTGCATTTAAGAAATAAAAAAAGTTAAATAATATAAAAAGACTACCTTTAATGTCAGATTTCATTTACACGCCAGACTGAAGATTAATAAAGACTTTCTTTTATTAATCTAAACTAAAATATTCATACATCATCTTATAACATAACATACATACTTCATGCATATCATGGAGATTAAGATAACAAGTACACTCTCAGCATATTTATACGCCTTGCTGTGTTTTTTTACCGATTATCCCCTTTTTAACACTTTCCAACATAGCTGAAAAGTGTTTATATGAATTAGGTTTGTCAGTATGTCTGTCTGTCCTACTGTCTGTCTGTCTGTGCCCTAACTTGCGTAAATGTACTCGGATTGTCATGCAATCGATATATTTTACTGAGGTTTACTATGGCATGTTCGGTATTGAAAATGAAGTGTGTAGTACTTATAGTTTCTCTACAGGGATACTCAAAAGAATTCCCTTACATTACGGTCTTTGGAGAAAAATCGTTTGCGGTTTATTTTAATAATGTTTCACTATTTCAAACATGTTAAAATTGATATATATCACTGAGATTCTATTACTCTTGGAAAGTGTTCAATAATCTACGCCTAATGCATGGTTTTTCGTTCTTGTTAAACTATTGTCAGAGAGAAAACAACTGTTGTTGCTGAGAGTTGGAAACGATTGTCTATAGGACAGATAAGACGCGTTACCTCCAAGCTCAAATCTAAACGACGTGAAATAACTTCCAAATAATCTTACTTTAATTTTTTTTTTTTTTTTTTTATGCTTAATCGAGAGTTTTGTTAAACTAAGTACTCCATATTTTACTATTACTTGCATTATTATGTACAAAACCCAACTCGACATGCATACATAAAACATGTTTCAACAAATGAAAGTGTAATTGCGACAACACTGTACACTGGAAAAAAAAATATGTTGATTTTACTTAATATTAAAAGTTAAAGTAATAAATTAATAGTAATAGTAATAAACAGTAAGATAAGCAGTAATACGTTTTCGCGCACGCGCGTTGTTGAGCAGGAAAAAGCGGTTTCCGAAAAAAATATTTTTCAACTTGCGACGCGGGTCCGATGTTATAAGTATGAAGAGATAGCGCTGGCCTTCAAATGAAACCGTTCTCATTTAATAAGAACAAATGTATTTATCATTTTCTGTACGTCAACAACAAAATACATATTTCTTGGATAAATGAATATTTCACAACAATAAATAAAAAGAGGGCTTTTCCAACAAGGATCTAAAATAATCACCCAAAGTTTTTAAAAGGAGCCACGACTCCGTTATCCAGTTTCAGGTTGACTGAATCCTAATTCCACCCACTCTATCACTAAAATCATTCCTGCCTTCTCTTCTTATATACTTCTGTTATTCACCTGAAGAAAAAAAAACAGAGGTTTCTCCAACCAGTAGAAACTCTGAAAAATGAGGTCACTGAGGAAGTCTGCTATTATTGGATAATGGAGATTTCTCACGGTCTCCTCTCGATTGCTTGTTTCACTTTCGTTCACGTACTACCTGCGAGGTCTGTCGACATGATGAAAAGATGCACCGCCCGGTTCGTTCTATTATCGTAGCTGCCTTTAAAACTTCAAGATGGAAGATGGGTTATGGGTGCTGGTTTTTAGGCTGCATACAGGGGTTTCGAATTAGATATTGTGGATTTCTCACACCCGCACAATAACGTGAAACTTTCTAACTCATTTTTAAACATAAAAGTATAAGGCTTGCAGGCATGATTATTGAAGTGATTTGTAATCGAACAGTTTTTTTCATTTTTCGTTGAGTTAAATACATTTTGAGTTATAAATTATTCTTTTCTCGTGACAACAGTTTTTTTCTCTCCCGCACTCTCGCGTCCAGAAATTCGATTTAAAGCGTCAACTTTAACATCATTTTCTGGAAGATTTTCTGTTTTTTTTAACAAAAAATGAAAAAAAAAACTTGTTTGATTACAAACTTTCTGAATAAGATTAAGATAACACACGCCAATTTCAAGCGTTTGCAAACAAAAATGTATACAAAAGTGTCAAAATTTTTAATATATATATATATATATATATATATATATATTAATGCTTAAACTTTAAGGAGATAATTTTTTATAACAAGAACGTTATAGTATCGGATGTCTAAAAGTAGATCTCGAATGGTAAAAACCAAATTTGGAAATTTAAATTACATAATAATGCATAAAACTCTTTCCCTATAGGTAAATATGGAGTTTTATAATTGCGGCACCAAAGCATTTAATAATTAATAATTTTCTTATAAAAAACAAAAAAAAAAGTTTTAGAAGCAAAAATTCTAACCTGCTGCCCTTTTTATTTTAACCTTTTTAGATTTAGAATGAATTTATTATAATTTCACGAAGAGCAAAATATCTCTTTTCTTTTTCTTTTCTTCTTCTTGTTCTTTCTTTCTTTTTTTTAAACCTTCCGCACAACCGCATTCACAGAAAATTCAACATTCCCTCACCTTACAAATTACTTATTTTTTTATTTTTTGGCATTCGTTTGTTTTTGGGAAGGCTTTAGCAGCATGATGAATGTCTCATGACTGATGATTATCTCATGTTTTGCAGTTTATCACTTTCTCAGGTAGTCTAAATGCAGTTGCGGTTAAGAACAACCCAGAAAGCAAACATATAAATAAATAAAACGGCGACATTAAGGATTAAGACATCTCCCTACCTAATTAGCCGAGCAATATAATAGATGTCACTTTGAAATATTCAGTAATATTCATTGAATCAATTACTACCTTTTCATGTAGATGTTTTAAGAACCACCCCAGGAAAGAAAAAAAAATACTACATAAAATAATTATATTTGCAGTAACGATGATTTATTGTAGAACGATACGCTGTTAAAAATGAAAGTAAGCAATTTGTACATATTTTATTCGTCTCATTCCTCTGTCTGTCCATCCGTCACAGACTTCATACTCGGAAACTGCATAAGTTCGAGACTTGAAATTTTGCATACTTATAGCTGAATACCTTCTGTCACACGATAAATTATAAAATTTTTGTCTTTATCTTATAAGTCTATTATTTCTATTATCTATTATGTCTTTAAAGTCTTATATTATTTTAATTAAATGAATTAATTTAATGGCCATTTCAGGGATTATTTTAGATCTTAAACCAGAATCTTAATTTCAGTGTTTTTCGCGAAGGATAGATAGTGTAGAGCGTTTTCTTCCTAACTCAAAGGTTCCAGGTTTCTGGACGACGGAAGTTGAAATTTTCCATTTTTATATTTCGTTGCCCGATGGATTTAATTAAAAGGACTTTTCGTTATTTTTATTTTTTTTTTCTATTTGAAGGGTTTCTTTTCTTCTTTTTCTTTAAAAAAAATCATCTAAAAATCAGCTAAAATTAAATCATATGCTTTTCAGATATACAAACATATGCTGTTTCAATTGTCTAAAAAGCAGTTCTTGAATATTTTTAATTTGATTTAAAAATAGTTTCCTCTTACCATTTTATTATTAATTTAATGTTTCTGCCCTCTAGGTTCTTATTGATAAAGCGTATTGATAAATGATTTCATAAGAATAATTATAAATTAATAATTTAGATTTATTAATTAAAGCAGCGGTTCCCAACCTGGGGTACGCGTACCCCTGGGAGTACGTGAAAATTACATTGGTAATGGCGGATAAAGCAAAAATAAAACTTAGAATTAAAACAGAAAAACAAAAATGTAAATTTTTCCTTTACAAAGAGAGACTTTTGTAAAAGTAAAATAGACTTATTCGGATAAGAGGGAGAAAAATGCTTAAATTTAGTCATCGGTTAATCATTTTATTACGATTATCTCTGTCCACTCCTAATAACATCTTGCGATTTAGCATATGTCCCTCCTTTTCTTTTATTGTTTTTTTCTTTCTAGTAATTATAGAAATATTTAGAAACACATTAATTGTATCGGGTCTTCTGGGTTTCGACAATTTCACTTAAAACTAGTGCTCGAAAGTATATGTATTATACGAATAAAACGTATTGTAACCGGTAACGATTTTGGATAGGTATAATATGGAAAAAAGGCTTAACTACTTATACGTTTAAACGTATATAAACGTATATTCGCGAGCACTATTTAAAACCCATTTGAAAGCTGGTCACGATTTTAGTGTTCAACTGGTCAGTATTAGCATAAACTCATTAACGTGTATCAATAGCTGTAGCATCATACCTACTTTTTGAGTGCTTAATATGAAATCTTTAGCTAATATTTCATGTTTTGTGTGACTTTATGTTAATATTGTGTTGTAGTTTAAAATGGATAATCGACTGAAAATTGGTTTGTGAAGAGAACTGCATCTAACATTGGTAAATAGCATAAGAACATTACTAATGGACAAAATATTAAGAAAGGGTTTATGTGAGAAGGGGTACGCATAAATGAAAAGTCTAAGCAAGGGGTACGTGATAGAAAAAAGGTTGGGAAGCGCATAAAGTGTTTTGAAAGGAATATGAAACGAAACCCTTTGTGCGATCGGCGATTCCACTTACCCGCTTGTTAAATATTTTCTTAGGTTATAACTGCTGTAAATATTTAAATATTAATTTTGAAAAACACACATACTCTCTATTTTTTACTCTTTTAGGTGTATACTTTGCTTTGATGAACGCGTCTAGTCCATGATAAGCTGCTGTGTTACAAAAAGTTTAAATAAGACTGAAACAAATATATACACGGATTTGGTACACTCGCGATAAGATATAATTCGTTAAATTTGAATTTTGAAACGCAATATTTGTATTTAAAAATATTCGCACGAAACTACTTCCGAGTTTCATATAACATATTTATTAGACAATTTCTTTAGAAATGAAGTAATAGGAGGAAATTAAGGCTGGGGAAATGAATGTACAATGAAGTAAATGGAACGTCGCGTCGCACAGAGGGACGAAAGGCGTGTTTTCGTGGACATGGATGTAGAACTCGTAAAAGGCGTCGAGATGACTTGATATTTGGTAACTGTTGTTAAGGGAGAGGAATGCGAATTTGAAGTCAGAATTGGGAAATTCCTATGACAAAATGGAGTAAATCAAGAACTTTGTGCTTATTAAACCTGGTATTTTCAAAATTCGACTACAAAATCCATTTCGAACGTGTTAAGGAGTTTTAATTAGTAGGCCTACGGAACCCGGGCGGATCGAAGCAGATGTGATTGTTATGAATTTCTCTCACCCAATACCTAAGGAAAAAGAGAACAAAGCCTGTTTTCCGGAACAATTTGGAACTTAATCGCTGTCTTTGTAAAAATTACATTTAAAAACACGTATTTTCATAAACAAAAGCAGAAAAAAAAACACGCTTTAGAATTAAATTCTATTTGATTAAATGACATAAAACAACACCAACAAAGATAATTCTTGAAATGAAAATATTATCTGCCAACTCCAACTATACAACTTAGCAAAACCTCAAAATTATGCAAAATTCATAAAATGGACAGGTTTATTGAAGGTAAATATTGTATTGTTGCCTCGTTCACTGATATCTCATAAACTCTGGAATGTATAGAACACGTTCATCTAGTTTTTTTTTTTTTCAGTCATATATATATACACTATATTTCCAATGATGACAGGTCACTTGCGATTTTAGACGTTTTGTTAAATATCTGGAAAGATACATGAGGAATTATCCTGAAACTTCAGGAGTGTAAACAACATGATAGACGTCATATATTTCTGAATTTTGATTGAATTCGCGCATACGCAGTGAAACAATATTTAGTAAACCTGCTCATTTTTCATACAAATTTAATTCTTTTTTAATTCTGATTGCAGGGTATTGTGTACAATTTTGTTTGTCAAATTTTCTGAAAATAACTTGTTTTTATATTAAAAACTCTGCAAATTATAAGCAAAAAACTTGGTAAAATTTGGGACTGTTTTTATAAAAACCTGAATTTCTCTTCGAGTATACATGCTATCTTCATAAAAATGAACCCAAATTATTACAATAAGCTACTTAATCATAATCTACTGTTTGTATGTTTTTGCAATATTAGTTTTTACAGGGTTATCCAAAAGATATTCGTTTTTCTTCAATTTTTTGACGGCCCCTTATGGGGTTTCGGGAAAAAATCTTCGCGGAAATATATGATGTTTATCATGTTGTTTACACTCCTGAAGTTTCAGGATAATTCCTCATGTATCTTTCCAGATATTTAACAAAACGTCTAAAATCGCAAGTGACCGGTCATCATTGGAAATATAGTGTATATATATATTGGATTTTGGCCAATGTCACGGATTTTGGACATTTTGTCCCACTGTGCGTCATCTAAAAAATGAAGTAATAGGAATTATATTGATCGACAAGTTTTTTTTGTGGTTATGTTTACTTCTTACAAGTACGGTTACGTTTACTTCTATTTGAGCATATCACGTACTCGTTTATAATATAAGTCTACTTAACAAATAATAAAAACTAGCGGGTTCAGGGATTTTTTTCTGTTTTAAGTAGAAATTTATACAGTGTAGGGAAAAAAAAAAGGCAACCGCTACCAGACTGGAGAGGTTATTAGAATGACAAGTGAGCAATAGCAAATTACTGCTACCGCAGTACCACTTTCTTATAATGCACTCAACAAGTACATCTCCTAAGAAATTATATTTGTGTCCGGCTAACCAACTGAAACTCTCCGGTACTACAACAAAGAATTGGGACTTCATTTTACGCTCCCATCTTCCATACATTTCTGCGCTCTGTGACAAAGGCTTTATTGACATCTCCCCACCTAACCTCAGAACCATACTAATGAGACCACAATACCCCAACCCGTGAGAGTACCGCAGCAAATCTGTACAGGAATTGAATACTGTTCATTGTCCCAATCTGCACAATCGAGGTCCTACCGCTGCAGTTTCATAGATCTTCCTTGGAGCGAGCTTTCCGCCCCACCAAACAACAACACTGTCCGATTTTTGTCCAAGACCCCGGAGACAGATTCTTTTGCAAGGTCCTGCTTTCTTCGAATGCCTTTTGTGCGTAGAAAAAAGGGAATTTTGAATATCTATATGCCTGGAGGGGTATCAGAAACCCAGCGGTGGAGACTTCCCTTCCGATGCATACATGTTCAAGTAAACAGTTGCGTAGAGCAATAAAAATCAAGATAGGTGTGTAAAATCAGTACGTAAACTGTTTAGCACTTCTGCAGCTACAATGCGAATAAAAATTTCTTGAAGTGCGAATGAGGTCGTAACTACAAAACGCACCTGTAAGAAATTGTTAGTCTTGTATGTGAAGTTTTTTGCTTATATCCGTTTTGAAACTGAGGCATTTACATTATTTCCACAAGGAAAAAAATAAGTTATATTTATGTAGAATACTGGGGGAAAAAAAAACAGTAAACAACCTCTTCTGCCACAAATCATTCAATAAAAATTATATTAATTAATTGGGAATAACGTCAGCCATTGAATGGTATACATGAATTACGATGTGGGGGGCCAAAATTCGGTTAACTTTTTAAGTTTAAGTATCAGCACCCAATTTCGACAAAATATTTTTGTTCTACACTTAAATTTATGAACAAATACCAAGTTTCAAAACAATTTGACTCAATGTTTTGGAATTTTCAAAAGTTTTGGCCCTCTCATATTAAGTTTTATATATTTTCATATAAAATTCATTTCTACGCAATTGCATTAGAGCAATAAATATAAAGATAGGTGAGTCAATGTGAAATAAGTGCATAAAGTGATCAGTACTTCTGGAGTATTAATAGACTATAGTGTATTAATTAGTTTTCTCAACCCTAAAAATAGGTTTTTCGGATGATATCATTTATCAAGTAAACATTTTCATGTTCAACAAATATGTTTTACAGGCAAACACGATAAATTAACAGCATTAACATTAACATTAAAATTAATATTCTTTTGTTACTCTTGCATGTGAATAAATTCAGTTACGCAGCCGAAAATGTTTAATTGAAAATTGATAGCAGCCTAAAAACAGATAGTTTGGTTTCAGGAAACTGATTAATACACTACGAAAACTACTCGGAAACGGTTCCGAAAGTCAGTGGCAGCAAAAGAAACTTTGTTTTTATAAATGCTTGTTTAAATTTTGAAAATATATTGGTTTCTGCGGTTTCTAATGATAAAGAACGATTTTCGGAATCGTGAGTAACTCGGAAGAGATTATTGTATGTTTTCATTCTCGATTATATTATATGCTCGTACATTTAAAAAAAAATGCCTTTTTTACAATGTATTTACTTTTGTCATTTACACCGCACATCGTGTGAAATTAGTACATAAAGTGATTAGTACTTCTGGAGTATTAATACACTATAGTGTATTAATTAGTTTTCTCAACCCGAAATAAAGGTTTTTCGGATGATATCATTTATCAAGCAAACATTTTCATGCTCAACAAACATGTTTTACAGGCAAACAAGATAAATTAACAACATTAATATTAAAATTAAAATTAATATTATTTTGTTATTCTTGCATGTAAATAAATTCAACTACGCAGTGGAAAATGGATTAATCAAAAATCTATTAAAGTCGAAAATCTTTAGAAAATTAATTAACATGGATGATAATTAAAAATGAAAAAGAAGAAATTCAAAGTTTCGTAAAGATTTTGCATGTATAATTGGTTTAAAATCCAATTTCCAAGCATTTCCTCTTTATTAGTTTTTTTTTTTTGATTTTTTCATAAAAGGAAAGGGGAAAGACTATTGGTTCATTATATATAGCTGGCAAACCAACTTTTATTTTTTAGGCCTATTCAGAATTATTGACTTTGATTCATTTGAAGGGTTCGATGTACCAAAGTACAACACTTATGGGTCATACAACAGTACGTGGTTCATGTTAGCTGGTACTCGAAATGTCAAGTGTCATGGGGCAGCCAGGTGCCATCATGCTTCATGCAGTTCGTTGTGCGTATTTTTGCCTTTTCCTCTTATCTGATTTCATCTACCCCACAGGAGTGTGCTACCATTATCAGAACAGAAAAGTAGCCTAATTATTGCACTTCACTGATTTTATACAATAATTTAATGTTAATTGTGTTTTATTGGTATGTATGATAATAATTAAAAACAACCAAAATAAATTTTTAAGTAATTTTTAGTTTGTAATAATGATTCCGCTTTAGCGTATTCCCTGCTATTCATGCGTTTTTTTTTTTTTTTTCCAGGAACATAGGAAATGGCTCGTGGGGTTCAAGGCCTTTTTATTCAAACGAATACTTTTTTATTTCCCTTTCACGTGATTTGTTTTAAAATCAGCTATTCTCCGTCTTCAATGTTTGATGATTCATCTCTGGAAAAACAACTCTCTACATAGACATGTAACCAATATTTATAATACTTTAACTAGTAAATCTGCAGACCAGGGACCACAACATCATCTCTGCAAATGACATTTTTATTTTGAATTCCCTTTATTTATTATTTTGAAACTTTCAAATCGTTGTCTTAATTCTTTCATTTTAGTATTTCTGCAAGTAACATTTCAGGTAGTTTCCGGAGATATAATTCTTATTAATTGCAACGAGAAATACGATTACATGCATTGATACTGTAAGACTGTTCATTTTCTGTAAAAATGTTTTATTATACGAGGGGGGGTCTTCTCCCTTCCCCTCTATCCCCCTTTGTCGTAGTACATATCTTAAACCTTCTATCTGAAATAATTAAAATATTACTTTTGCGATAATGGTATTAATAAAACGTTTGAACGATTTATTATTCTCTCATAACCATTTATTAATAATTGGTATAATCCTAGTTGTTCAATTTATTTTTAAATGATTGCTACTTGAATGCCTCCCATAATTTTTGAATTGTCACGTAAACTGTTTACTTTTCTTTTTCTTTTTTCTTTTACTTTCAGAGATTAAGAAAATAAAATAAAATGAAATCCAATAAGAATCAAACTATCGAAAAAAAATCCGTATACAATTATAAAGAGCTTTAGTAGTACTTAGATAGCATTTTCTAATCCACCGTATTCAATTAAATTGATTTAAATGCGTTTATAAACAGCAATGCTATAATTTCCCTAGAGGCAGTTATTGAGTTAAAGGTATTTATTCCAAAATAATCCACTCTATTAAAGTAGTCTATTTTTGGTCTTAATTAGAGTCAACGGTTTCAAGTAATTTTAAATAATAAATAGCTAAAAATAAAATTTATCGAATTTTTGTTGAGTATATGTCTCTCATCCATGGAGATATATATAAGCTTAATATCAGATAACGATGTTATTAACGTATTTCTGAGTTGTTTTCTAATGTAACCTAATCAATGTAGACACTAAATAAAAAGAGCAAATAAAATTAAGTATTTTTCTAGAACAGCTTTTTTATTATTATTATTATTTAACTGTTTAATGCATCCGGAAACATTATATTTCTTTTCCATGCTAAATAAAATGAATAATGTAAATAAAACTTACATAAACAGAGGTGATTATGTATAACTGCAACTAATCTAAATGCCTTGTATACAAGAGCAATCAGGGGGTTGACTATCGGTAATTATTGCAGAGATCTATTTAAATGATTGCAACTTGTAATATAAAGGGTGTCCCAAAAGTCTCCGTACAACTTCAAAAATTTATTTTAAAAAAAAATAATAGGCTTACAGCAAAAAATAATTACAACAGTACATACAGTAACTTTAAAAGTTTTTTCAACTACCTTAGTATACTTGTACATGAGATCCTTTCGTTGCACGAAGAATATAAAGTCGATATTCCAATTCCATCCACGTGCTTTTCAGCATGCTAACATCAACAGTAGTTACAACTGTTTGGATCTTTTGTTTCAAGTGAGCAATCTGGTAGAAATGAAACAAAAGATCCAAACAGTTGTAACTACTGTTGATTTTAGCATGCTGAAACACGCGTGGATGGAATTGGAATATCGACTTGATATTCTTCGTGCAACGAAAGGATCTCATGTACAAGTATACTAAGGTAGTTGAAAAAAAAACTTTTTAAGTTACTCTATGTACTGTTGTGATTATTTTTGCTGTATAGGCGTATTATTTTTTTTGTAATAAATTTTTGAAGTTGTACGGAGACTTTTGGGACACCCTGTGGGAAACCTACTCATGTTTCACATAACCACTCATGTACCCCTATCCGAAATATAAAACTTTGATTTACCTTATTATTATTTATTAAATTAACTATATCCGTATTTATTAATTAATATCGTACATATTTATAATATACAAACCACCGTTGTTCAATTTCTTTTACTGTAAAAAAAAAAAAAAAAAAAAAAAAAAAAAGTCAAATGTTTCTACGAAAATTTAATATAACCCATGAAGGAAAATATACAATAACCTCACGATTCCGAAAAGCGTTCACTATCTTTAGAAAACTCAAAAACTAATATATTTTCGATATTTAAAAAAGCATTTATAAAAACAAACAATTTTTTTTTTTTTTTTTTTTTTGCTGCCACTGATTTTCGGAAACGTTTCCGAGTAGTTTTCGTAGTGTATTAATCAGTTTCCTGAAACCAAAATATCTGTTTTTAGTGATATTCCGGTTGGAGAAAACTGATTAATAAACTATAAAAACTATTCGGAAACGTTTCCGAAAATCAGCGGCAGCAAATGAAACTTTGATTTAATAAATGCTTCTTTAAATCTGGAAAATATATTTGAAGTTTCTAAAGATAAAGAACGCTTTTCGAAATCGCATAGGTAACTCGCAGGAGGTAGTTGTACACTGCAAGGGAAAAAAAAATGTTGATTTTACAGTATAATACTGTAAATCAACAATTTTTTTTTTTTTTTTTTCCAGTGTATATTTTCGTTTGTGGTTATATTATATTTTTCTAGATTAAGATTTTTTTTTTTTTTAATCCTAAGCTGTTTATAACTCTCACATAGTTAAAACTAGATTGCTGCAATATTTTAACAAGCGTTGTTTGGCGTAAAATCAATTTAATTTTTGTAACCATTGTTGTGATTCTATATTTATTCTCATCTTGTATGAAACTATTTTGTAGTCAGCATCACTCTTATAATATTTTCGGCCAATGCGAAGAGCAGGTAACGTCTAAAAAAGAATGTTTCCGAAGGTGAGACCCTATATGATAAATCGATTTCTTGATCCAAAAAATGAGTGATATGCTCATGTTATCGTTAATGAGCAATATTCCGTCCTGTGATTTTTAATAACAACATTCTTTCAACAAATCAAAATGCTGCTCTTCCAGAGCCGTCCTTAGCGAGGACGACTTAAAGCGAGGCCCGGTGCGGGGATTTTGCGAGGCCCTTTCCTTCCAGATTCTTAACATAATCTTATCTATACTATCAATAAAAAAGAATGGTTTTCACCTATATACTGTAACCCGAGGAGCCCGGGTTCGATCCCCTAGCTACTATAAAGAAGTAGCATTTGTTTGTGTGTTTTGTAGAGAAAATTTCTGGAACTACTAAACCAATTTCAAAAGTAATGGTGGCAAATTGATGGTGAACGTTCCTCTTCCAACATAGGCTATATTTTATGTCAAGACCACTATCTTTTCTTAACTAAAATCATAAATTTATATTAGAGATTTTCTATTATACCTTCTTCTTTTTATTAAAGAAAACATATTTTGCGTCCGGGTGCGAGGCCTCTTTAGGCGCGAGGCCCTGTGCGGCCGCACCTGTCGCACACCCCTAAGGACGGCTCTGTGCTCTTCTGTCGCTAATAACCTCAGAGCAAAGATAGTAGTATTATTAGAAGTCTGTGCTAATAACGAATAATTTGATTATGAAATATATGAGTCTGTTAAAGTCATAGTGAAATAAGTCATTCATTGATTTTGGAAATCGATGCGGAGTGCAATGAGAATCTAAACTTATCAAACTATTGATAGGTGTGTTGGTGTTGTTTATTACTGCCGATTATCTACGCGAAGGATATAGACCGACTGGGGGAAGGGGGGGGGGATTCCCACCGTGGGATCTTTCTAAAGGGAACCTAACTCGTTTACGCAAAACTATCAATAGGAAGGAAGTAACTAAAGAATGTCTTCTCTGAATTGTAGCTTCCATAATTTGATGTTTGAATTTGTTAATCTATATATTTAAAACGCTAAGCGTTTTGTTTCGACAATCCGTGAGAACAAACTACTGCATCAATTACACCATTCTTTTTTTAAATGAAAGATATTTGGACACAGATTTGTTATCGTGCATTCGTTTGTTCGAAAATTTAATTAATTAGCCGTAATCTTAAATTAAAATTTTACTTCTGCTTATGACGTCATAAAGTCGGCAATCGGATTAACGCCCACTGTTGCGACGTACAGAGTTTATTTTCTGAACTCGATGATTGCGAGCATAAAAAATAAATATTAAATATTAAAAGCACGTGACTTTTAGGCCGAATTTTGTAATTTGTAAGTTAAAATATAGTTAAAATGTTTAAGTATTTCGGTAAAAATATTTATCCGTGTGTTTTATAAGCAAATAAAAATTCATATTTACTGTGACGTCACGGAAATATTGTCCATTGGGTTCATTTTATCATTAAGCATTACAACTTTGTTGATGCCATTTTTTTTTTCATTACAATTAAATGCAAAATATATTTTTATTTGTATGCATGGTGCTTAAGCATAAATGTACGTGTGAAAAGTTTGTACCGGTGAAAATGACGTTATGCTTAGCTTGAAATGCATTTTAACATTGATAAAACTAAAAAGAAAAATTTATATGATTGTGTCAACATGGCGTAATATTAACTGATATTTCAATTTTTAATTTTAAAGATTAGAACTGGAGCCTTTATTGGTTGCTCCATCTTGATTGCATACCTTGATTACATGTTACCAATTACTTTTTTTAAATTATAGGATTAAGTTATAGGAATTATAGGATTTAAATTATTAAGATTTCCTTTTTTAATAAAAAAAATTCACAAAAGTAAAGAATTTCAGGGAAAAAAAACTTGAAATAATGATTGTATTTTTAGCTAGAATAAACAATGTAAGGCTAATATTTTATAGGAATTATTTTGGTAGGTTTGTTATAAGTTCATTTAACAGTTCCTTATTAGCGGCAAAGTCTTATTTCTTTCACAGTGGATTTTTCTTTCGATGTCAAAAAATGGTAGTCTACTTTTGGACGCCAACCAAAACACAGTGGCAATATTTAGAAATGTATAATTGTTGTGACAACAAACGGCACTATCGCTTTAGTCATCGCGCTTACATCACTTCTAAATACTAAAAATTTAATTTTTTTACTACATTTTACAATTTTAATTCTTACATCCTCAATTAGAAAAAAAAAATTAGCTTTCGATTGAAATTTATTTGAAATCTGCCGCTTAATTTAACGACTTTTTAAATAATTTTCAAGCATGAAATATTTTTCAATTCTATCTCAACAATGATCATCCGTTTGTTTTAATAATGTGAAATAGCCCCTTGGAAAGTTGCAACAATTGAAAATAGGTATCCCTAACCTTCATGAAAAGTGAAAAAAAAAATAATAAAAAAAAACCTGATAAATCATAAGATCAGATTATCCATAAGATAGAGTATATTTTGGCGCTAATATAAAATCTGTCAAAAAACAAAACAAAAAAAACAACTATTTTGAGTTTATGATTAACATAAAATTGATATGTTGAATTCGTTGATGTATATGTTGAATCAGAATATGCTAGGAACTGTTATTTATTATTTTTTAAAGATCCATGGGATATTTAACTGTATTAAGAGACCGACTGTGATGGAAAAGGAATAATCATCCTGATTATGTAAAGGGATAGAAGAAACCATACAAATAAATTACAATTGAAAACATTAAAATTATCCCTCATCTGCATATTAATTTATTATTTTTAACAAAAATTCTTCATTTTTACATAAAAATTGATTAGCTTAAAACAATGGATGCGTTTTAGAAGATATGGATTTGAAACGAACAATGATTAAAGAGGACATTTTAAAACTTTTAATTTAAACATTTTAAAACTTTTTTTAACGTCGAATTTCAACGGTGCCTTTGGGCAGATGCAATACATATGCGCATAGGAGCTCATTCGATTGCATTATCACAGAGGGGGGGGGGGGTGCTTATACTATGTTCTTTTATTTACTGAATATGAGATGAAAGTAGGGAATTTGTATGATACTTTATGATAGGACTATTTGTATGATACTTTATAGATCCATGAATTTTTTTTTTTTTTTTTTTTTTTTTTTTTTTTTTGCCGTAGGTAATATGGTGGTAATGTCAAACTGATTTGCATTACACATTTGTTTACGGAGTGTTCATTTGGAGTTTGCATCGGAAATAGCATTTCACTGGGGGGGGGGGGGGGATTTTTAAAATAAAATATTTGAAAGACTGTTTCATACGAAGCCCTACTTAAATAATAAAGATGCTTATTTTACTGAAATTGTTATAGTACTTTTTCCGTCACGTTTTGACGGGTTCCATCTAGTTATTTATTAACTTAATAGTATTTTGTATATACTTTATACTTCGCTATTTAAAAAAAAAAAAAAAAAATGGAGATTTGGTCAGATTTGTTGCTAGAACTTGTTTGCAGTATTTTGATATTCGAAGGTATATATATACTTTTTTTTTTTTTTGCAGTGTAAATTTGTGTCTATATATATATATATATCATCATAATCATCAACCGTTTTCAATCCACTGCTGGATGTAGGTCTCCCCCAGATTTTTCCATTGTTGCCTGTCTAAGTGTTTAGTCATCCAATTAACGCCGGCCACTTTTCTGATTTCGTCACTCCATCTTACTTGAGATCGTGTTCTTGGTATATATATATATAGACACAAATTTACACTGCGAAAACAGTAAAATAAGCAGTAATACGCTACCGCGAATGCGCGGCAGCGCATTACTGCTTATTTTACTGTTTATTTTACGGTGTAATATTAGCAGCTGGAGTGCCAGAATTATACTGTAAAATCATCATTTATTTTTCTTCAGTGTATACAAATTTTTAACACAATGGAATCGGTTGTATTCTAACGCTGGATCTCCCGTTTTTAAACTGAAGATGTTACCTCTGCGCTACTAACACTTGATGACATCGCTGCAATATTTATAACTTATACTCTGTCACATTTTCTTGGTGATTTTTTTCTATAGAATCGGGCGCAAAATGGTTTGGAAAAGGTTTAAACATGAATTAAATACCTAATCCGCCAGTCGATGTTAACGAATATCTATACGATTCTTGCGATTATGGTCTATAACATATTCGCCAAATGGGAGCTCAATGGGAAAGTTCCGTTTGGTAGTTATCGTGTTCACTCTTTCACACACACACATACAAAAATCATGATTAAAACACTGTTTTTCCTTACACTGTGTGTGTGAAAAGTTAAATTAAAAAAAAAAAAAAAAAAAAAAAAAAAGGCCTAAGAACCAGAAAATATTTTTCCCAATAAGAATTCATTATAACATTTATAGCAAAACCTTTCGAACTTAAACTGCCTCATATAGTGCTTATGTATATCGATGAGATATTAAGTAATCTAATATAAAAATTACATTAACATATGTTAGACAATTGCATCACGAACTGTAATAAATAAGAATGTATTAATAAAAACAAGTATGAAGGTAAAAACATAAAATCTGCGTTTCGAACTGCTTTTGCAGTCATCCTCAGAACAAAAATATGATGTTCTGATGAGTATGATGAACATCATATTTTTATCCTGAGGACGAATGCAGAAGCAGTTCGAAACGTAGATTTTATGCTTTTACCTTCATACTTGTTTATACAAGTGCTTATAAAGGTTCTTGTTTTGTGTACCTACCATATAGCAAATTTTATGTGTTTATATGAATGCATTCTTATTTATAAAAATAACTACTAACAAAAAATTAAGTAATAAAGTAACAGTTTTCCTCTAGAAAAATGTTAATCATGAACAATACATCCCTAATTAATAAATTGAATATAGGATGATTTAATAATGAATAATAAATTACTTATTTATTCAGTGCCAATATTATTACGCAACGTAGCATCAACATATACTAACCAAAAATAATCAGCAAAATCGAAGTTTTTTCCCCCTTCAAATGGTTTTACTAAAGCATAAATAAAGAAATATTTTTATTCTTACACTTGATTGATTTTCTAATACCCATGATTTATATTGCGATTTGCAGTAATTCAGTTTTTTAAAATCCTTGCCGATATTTTTAATTTTTCAAATTAGAGTAAGCGTAACTCAGTAACTGGACTCAGTAACTCAGTCGTCTGGATTATATGATCAAAAATATATACTTTAAAATTTTCAGATGAAAATTATAATGGCAATTTTTATATCCCTAAATAGATTTTTCTAAAATATTGAACACGTATTTTTTTCGTTTTTCAATCCGATGATGTATATTTCTCGAGTTAATCGACAGTTTCCAGACTTTTCAATGGAAACGATTTTCACTGCATTTTACTTGATTACAGTGCCATCTACGATTTTTCGAAGAAAATTTTAAGTATAAAAGTTATGTATTTTCCCCCGTAGAATCCGAATCTGCAATGAAAAAGGAGGCTATCCTTGAAGATTACAAATTGCTCCCCTTTCCCCCCAGGGGGCAGAGTTGGGAGGAGCAACTTTGATATCCCTAAATAGATTTTTCAAAACTATTGAAGATGCATTTTTCTGTTTTCAATCTGACGTATATTTCTGGAGTTATTCGACCGTTTCCAGACTTTTCAATGGAAACGATTCTCACTGCATTTTATTCGATTACAGCGCCATCTATGATTTTTCGAAGAAAATATTCAATGCAACACTTACATATTTTTTCCGGTATAATCCGAATCTGCGATAAAAAGGGGGTTATCATTTAAGATTTCAAAGTTGCCCCCTTTCCCACCAGGGGGTAGAGTTGAGGAAGGGGAGAGAACTTTGATATCCCTAAAAAGATTTTTCAAAAATATTTAAAAACATTTTCCCGTTTTTCAATCCGATGTATATTTTTTGAGTTATTCGACCGTTTCCAGACTTTTCGGACACCCTGTATATAAAATCCTAACAAAACGATATTTTTAAACGATTAATTCGGATATATGAAACGAATATCTGAACTAAAAAATTGTCCAACTGACTGCAAGAAGGTAAAAATTTCCTCCTAATTTTTTTTTTTTTTTCAATTTTAATGAGAAAATGACATTAATTGAAATATATCTATAAAAAATTACCCATTTATCTCTCTCATCCACAGCAATGAAATTTTTTTGTTGCCGCTATTATAGAAATGGCATTAAAATTTAAAAATTAATACTTCATTAATATTACTTTTTCGATATTTTAAATTTAAAATTTTAAGAATTGAGGGGATAGCAAGAGAGTGCCAAGCCATATTTTTGAAGTTCTGAGATATTTCAATTTGAAAATTTGATCAAATACTCAAATCAAGATATATAATATGAAGTTTTTTCGCAAATGTCTTAGTAACATATGAGATATTCTGAGTAACAATATGGCATTACTTTAATGATATTACTATTGCGTATTTTGTAAATTAGCTACCTTCATTGGGGGCATAAACATCTGGGGCAAAAACGAAACCTGTCACATATGCTGCCATCAAGTGACATTAGGAACAAATTATATGTTGGATATTATAATTTACAATATTAAGCAACATATTACAGTATTAGATTTATTTTACCAAAAATGTGGCTTGGCACTTTCTTGCCCCGATCCCCTCAATTATTATGAGACCTTTGGATCCATGCGAATTCGTTGCAGTAGCCAGTAGACGTGGACATTAGAAGTGACGTCACTGAAACTGTTTTATTTCACAGTAAAACAGAAGAAATTTTGAAGTAATACACGGAGATTGAATATTTGTAACTAAAAAAAGTTTACCGCAGGAGAAAATGTTGTAATATTTAGCAGCAATTTTTTTAATCAAAAACTAAGATTGCGTCAAAACAATATCGTTTTTTTTTTTTTTTTTTAAATATTTTTTTATGGAAAAATCGACCAGCGTAGCGAGCGTAAGCCTGGTAGTATATATATATATTATGTATTGTATTATAATTATCGGCTTATCTATTGTCGATTATTTATGAATGGTTATTATTAACAAAAGTTTCATTATAATAATATATATAGATAGATATAACTTAAAATGGAGTAATTTTTCTTGAATTAGGTTTTCGCTTGAATAATCTTAATAATGAACAATACACCCATTAATGATGTATTGAATAAAGAATAATTCAATCATGAATAATAAACTGCTTATTTATTCGGGGATGGTATTATTACGTAACTACAGCTAACCTAATCAACATAACCAAAAATAATCACTATAATAAATATTTTATCTTCTGAAATAGATTTAATAAAGCATAAATAAAGAAATTATTTTTACTTACATTATATTGATTTTCTAATACCCATAATTTATTATTTGCAATAATTCAGCTGAAGTAAAAACAGTCGCTGATATTTTTAATTTTTCAAAATACTGTAATAATAACTCAATAATTAATTAGCTTAATTTTTTTTCGTGATTTAGTAGTAAAGTTTTTTTGTTTTTTTTACCTTATATATATATATATATATATATATATATATATTCTAATGCAAAAAAAAAAAAATCAAATTATTATGTGACAAAATACTTTTACAAAAAGTTACGAAACTTTTATTAAAATTAATTATTATCTAAATTATGTAATCTTTAGGTGGGAATAACAACTTTTAACGTAACATGGAAAAAGTTGCAAATTTATATTTTATGTCATGATGATGATGATATTAAAATGATGATAAATATAATAATTATGTAAGATACATATTTATATTTTATGAAAATTTACATTTCTTTTACTGTGGACAAAAAGAAAACAAGAAAGAAAAAATAAACCTCGTGACGTACACGATTTAAAAAAAAAAAAAAAAAACTTCATCTGAAAGTTATGAATATTTCTTTCTAAAATGAATTTAATTATAACATAAGATTAAAAGTTATGATTTCATTATAGATCTATTTTAAAAATTTATCTGTGTTTAACCATATTTAAAACATTAGAATAAGATTATGTAAAGCAAATATGAATTTCTTACATTAAAAATTCAGTTCATTATTCCATCCCTTCTAAATGTTAAATATTCAAAATGCTAGCTGTATAATCTGGATATCTTTTAATAACAACTAAAGAAAAGTGCTTATGCTTTTAAACCAGAAGAAAATTTTAATTTAAGATATGTGTAATTCTGTGTTATTATGGGTGAATATAAAATTGCATTCATTACGTATTCTGGAGAATGTTTTTCTTAAAAAAAAAAATTGAAGTGAAATATAACTTAAGCATAATGAAGTAGATTTTCGTATAAAAATTTCATTTTAACAAAACTGCTTTTCAATAAAGAGAATCGTTGAAAGGAGTTTTTAATAAACTATGCGTAGTAAATAAGAAACAATTTTTACATAATCATACAGAATGTGTTAGACAAATCTAATTTCTATACTTTTAAGGCCGTTCGTTCTCAAATCCGAACTGGCTATTTTCTGACACAAATTTTAAATTCATTTTTGTTCTCAAAAGCATGAAATTAGCAGGTGCTCTTATTCAGAAACTATGTAATCGAACTGTCTTTTTCCGTTTTTCTTTAAAGACAGAAGATTTTCAGAAAATGCTGTCAAAGTTGGAGTTTTGAACCAAATTTACTGATGCAACAGCGGGAAAAAAAGAAAAAAAAACTGCCGGGCTGAGACAAAAACAGCTTATAACTCAAGCTGTAATTCATTTATATTAAAAAAAGAAGAAAAAAAAACTATTCGATTAAAAATTACTTCAATAATCATGTCTGGAAGTATCACCCTTTTCTGTTTAAAAATGAGTCAGAAAATGTGTCAGAAAGTTTCGCGTTCTTGAGAGGGGGGGGGATATTGTAATATCATGACAGCCGAATGACGCACTGATTCTTCTTTTTAAATTTTAAATACAGAGTTTATTAAAACTGAGAGCTGGTATTTACAATAATATACACTATATACATTTTCACTAATATTCATAAAAATTCCACCTAAACCACATTACTTCTTAAAAACCAAAATATACTCGGATGCATTTCCACACCCTACTTACTCCGAACGAACCACCATTCCTTCTCTCTTCTCTTCACTTCTGTTTACTTTTTTAAACAAAAAAGGGTTGGAAGGATATTGGTTGCATGACACCCCCCCGATAAGATTGTGCTACGCAAAGCGAAGCAAAATCTGACAAATAGCAACCATACAACTATACAGCATAAAATATATATAAAAACACAATTCAAAACAGATGTATAGAAGCCTTGTTATAATAGTTATAATGAATATATAATAAACATATAAAAAACACTAACAATTCAAAACAGATGTATAGAAGCCTTGTTATAATAATTATAATGAATATATAATAAATATATATAAAAAAACACTAACAATTCAAAACAGATGGAAAGACGACTTGATATAATACTGCATACCAAAATTAAACACAAAATAAAGTATCATTTAAATAATCCTTATACAGTAACTAGTCGTGACAGACTATCTGCATTTTTTAATTTTGCACCTGGGCAATGAGAAATATTTATATTATATCTTTGTAGAGATAAGGCCCATCTTTGTAATTTTGCAGACTGAGGTGCAGATTTCTGAAGATATATTAAGGGATTGTGATCAGTTATTAGTTCAATTTCAGTACCAAACACATAAACTTCAAATTTTTTTAATGCCCACACTACCGCATAAGCTTCACGCTCAATAGTCGACCAGTTTTGTTGCACCTTAGTGAACTTTTGGCTAGCAAAACTAATAGGACACAAATTTTCTTTCTCATCTCTTTGCGATAGACAAGCACCAACTCCATAAGAACTGGCATCACTTTGAATAGTGTAAGGCTCTTTAGGATCTGATGTATACAGCTTAGGAGCTTCACACAATGAACGTTTTAAAGTTTGGAAAGCCTCTTCTTCAACCTCAGACCACGGAATGATTTCTAGGATTTTCTTTTTTGTCAAGTCGGTTAAAGGCTTGGCGATTTCAGCATAATTTCTTATGTAGTCACGATAATAATTAAATAAACCCAATGCACTTCTGAGGGCTGTTTTGGTTTTAGGCGATTCTATTGTCTCAATGGCACGTAACTTCTCCGGATCGGGCTCATGTCTACCTCCTCCTATGACATGACCTAGATACTTAATCTGTGCCTTTGCAAAAACACATTTTTTAACATTAACTGTGAATTTCAGATCAGTTAATTTAGATAAAACAGCGTCAAGATGTTTCAGATGATTTTCCCAGTCATTTGAAAAAATAGCAATATCATCCAGATATGCTCGACTGTACTCACGATGTTCATCCAGAGCATTGTTGATCGATTTCTGGAATGTGGCAGCCGCATTGCGCAATCCAAAAGGCATGACTTTCCATCGGTATTGAGCACGATGGGTTTTAAAAGAAGTAAGATCTCGACTCTGTTCTTCTAGAGGAATTTCCCAATACCCTTTTAATACATCTAAACATGTAATTATGTTAGCACTTCCTATTTGATTAATTAATTCAGTTGCATTTTCCATAGGGTAATCAAAAGGTTTTGTCACTGTGTTCAGTTGACGAAAATCTATACATAAGCGCATGCTACCGTCTTTCTTTGCGACACATACGACCGGATAAGCTATTTCAGCTTCACTTTTTTCTATAAGTCCTAGATGCTCTAACTCTTCTATTTGCTTATCCACTTCATTTTTTAGCGATTCCGGAATTTTATAAATATATGGTTTCTTTCTTTCCGCACCTGGTAATAAACGAATTTTGTGTTCTCCAACATTGGCAACTTGAATTTTGCCTGAGAATAATGGTGAATGTTTTTGTAGAAGTTTACTTAACTCTAATTGTTTATCAACCTCCAGATGACTAAGGTCTACTTCTATATTATTTTCATTCGAAGTATTAGCTTTAATTGGTGTTGGGTGAATTTCACCAAATTCTACATCGTCTTCAAAAATGACCCCAACAGTCTGTACTCTTACGTTAAATTTCCTTATTTTATTCGCATGAACATGTCTGACACCCCCATCAGGTAATTTCACTTTATACGAATGTGGTTTTATTCTTTCAAGTATTTCTCCGGGTCCTGTCCATCTAGCATATAATTTATTGGTAGAATCAGGGATAAGTAAATATACTAAATCACCTTTTTCAAATTCTTTCATTCTACTTCGACGATTGAAATAGCGAGTGTAATTTTCTTGTTTTTCTGCAGCAGTTAGAGAAGCAATGTCAGCGGCTCTTTCCAAATTTATTTTTAATTCTTGTAAATAGTCTACTGCTGAATTACTAAGATTCAATGGTAAGGGGATTTCACCTGACCATGATGACTTTAGTACTGCCAAGGGACCTCTAGCTTCCCGACCATACATGAGCTTAAACGGTGATACTCCAGTTGTGCAATTTGACACTTCACGGTAGGCAAAAAGTAGAAAAGGAATATGTTTATCCCAATTAACAGGATCCGTACGAATTACATGATGTAGCATTTGTTTAAACACACGATTAAATTTTTCAATTAATCCATTTGAAGCGGGGTATGATGGAGTTGAAAAGCGAGGACATGCCCCTAACCGGTTCTCAAATTCTTTAGTCAATTCAGATTTAAAATTAGTGGCCTGGTCTGAACAGATAACTTCAGGAATTCCGGTGCGCATAAAAATATCTAATAAAGCATCACACGCCGTTTTCGCAGAGAAACTCCGTAATGGTACTACTTCTGGCCATTTAGAATTTTGATCAATTAAGGTAAGACAATATTTATGCTTCCTTCCTGACGGCGGAATAATTTCACCTATACAATCAATATTTACAGTATGAAATGGATATGGTGCGCGGACAACAGGTGTAATCGGAATTTTATCTGTTTGTTTCTCAGGGCTTTTTAACTGGCAGTTCTTACATGTTCTACAATAATTTTCTACATCTCTTGAAATATTCGGCCAATAAAAAGATAATTTAATTCTTTCTTTTGTTTTTCTCATCCCTAAGTGGTTTCCAAAAATTGAATCATGAGCTAATTGTAACACTTTATTTCTATAACTTTCCGGTAACACGAGCTGATATATTTTATCACCGCAAATAGTTTCTTTATGATACAATAAATTATCCCGTATCAAAAAATTATTTTTTCCTAATTTAGCGTCCTTAAATGCATTCTTTAAAGTTGCGCAATCTTTTTGTTCTTTACAAAACTTATTAAACTCTGAAAATTCATCATTTCGATCATTTTGTTTATTCTCTGAAGAAATAAAACAAACATTTAATTCCTCTTTCGCCAGTGGGGCGTCTGAGCTATTTTTAGCTTCGTGACCTTCGAACTCCTGCAGTTGACTATTATTACACAACTCTTCATTTTGAAGTTCAATCAAAGCATTATACACGTCTGGAGTTAATAAACAAGGCACATTTAAGTTTTCAGTGAAAGCAAAAAGCGTATTTAAGGTAACATAAATTCCGCTGTTAGGTAATTTATAATGGATGGGTATAGTAGCCAAATTTGCTTGTACTTTTTCTTTGAAAGCGGATTGTAACAAAATACTACCTTTAGCTTCGATTTTCAGATCGGGAATTAATGACGTATTTAAAATACTAATTTGGGTACCGGAATCATTAATAGCTTCTATTTCTTTACCTTCTACATAAATAGTGATTTTTTTTAAAGGAAAAAGAGCAACTTCGTTTAATTGATCATTCATGTGTAAATGCCTGGAACTAACATTAGTGACTACCGCATTACTATTTTTATTTGGATTCAATTTATTTGTATCTTGTTGCATTTTCGGTTTTCTCTGACCCTGATCATCATTTTGAGCATAAGATTTATCATACTTATTTCTTCTGTTTGGGCACAATTTTGCTAGGTGTAATGGGGAATTACAAATATAACAATCACGTGATTTTGAGAAGTGTCTGTTCTCATACGTAGCTTGATTTTTCCTTAGTTGTGGGGGAACATATTTAGTATTATTATCATTATTCACTTCACGATAAATAGGTCGTTTCTCAAATTTTGTTTCCTCGAAAGACCTGCCTTTTGCAGTAAAATAAATGTCACAGTCTTTCGATAACTGATCGGGCAAAAGCCAACTTTCTCCTTGCTTGACTGCAATGTGAGTAGCTAGCTCATTATCCAAAGTTTCAAAAATTTTATCTGATATTATTAAATTAATAAGTGAATCGAAATCTTTAACGTTTCGAATTCTACAATAATTTAACCAACAGGATCTTAATCGCGAACCGAACTGTTGATGGGTTTCACCAGGTAATCTTTTAGCGTTTCTAAAATTTTGTAAACAAGTAAATGGGGACGGTTCATATTCTTTCAAAATTAAAGATTTAATTTTATCATAATCGGCTAACTCTTCATCATCAATATAAACAAGAACATTTCCTGCTTTTTCACCTACTAATTTTAGCAAAATTTCCGATTTATATTCCTTAGGAACATTTTTGTGCTTAAACGCTCTTTCTAAAGAATCAAAAAAAAGATTCCATGTTTCATTTTTCTTGGGCACTGGGATTACCAAAACTTGAACTGCTTTAATTAATTTATCTAATGATAATGACGTATTATTTTCCCCTTCATTATGGGTTAAATTCTCGCTTCTCATTTGTTGTTGTAAACGCAATCTATTTACTTCCTCGCCATTTTTTCTTTCTGACACTGTAGTCGATAAAAATTCAGTTACGAAATCTTTATCTTTTAAGTATTCTTTAGATTTCAATAACAAATCTTTTAATTCAGGTACTCTCTTACTCGCATCAGCTTCTTCACCGATTTCTTCCAGAACAATAAGTAAATCCGCTTTAGTTACGTTTTTAAACATTTTCGAATAAAGTTAACAGTATCTTACTACACAATCAAATGATAAAAAAAAAGAATAGCTCACCTCTATTTTGTAATCCAAACACTGCGATTCAAATCACATACTTTATTATTTTAAATCGTAGAAATAACTCTTGTTCTCGTTATGAGAGCGGGCTGTAATATCATGACAGCCGAATGACGCACTGATTCTTCTTTTTAAATTTTAAATACAGAGTTTATTAAAACTGAGAGCTGGTATTTACAATAATATACACTATATACATTTTCACTAATATTCATAAAAATTCCACCTAAACCACATTACTTCTTAAAAACCAAAATATACTCGGATGCATTTCCACACCCTACTTACTCCGAACGAACCACCATTCCTTCTCTCTTCTCTTCACTTCTGTTTACTTTTTTAAACAAAAAAGGGTTGGAAGGATATTGGTTGCATGACAGATATTTTTTGAAAACTCGCCCTAAGTCATTTAAATCAGCTTTCATCTACCTAATTTTAGTGGCATATATGTTGTTTAATTGTAATTTATTGTTAACTATTTATTATTATTTGTTATTTAACAGCACAATAGAATTGTTTAAAACCTGAACTTTGACAATATTTTATAAAGATTCTTCTCAAATCCCAACTCGCAAGTTTATGACACACTCAAGAAGTCAATTTTAACCTGAGACGAATAGAACCAGCAAGCGTTCTTTTCATAAGCAACGAAATAAAATAGCGTTTTCTATCTTTCGTTAAAGGCAAAGAATCTTTCAGAAAATGCTGTCAAACTTGAGGTTGTGAACCAAATTTCCAGACGCTTACAGCCCAAAGAAGGTCGTCATGAGACAACAATAACTTATAAACTCAAAATGTAATGAATTTATCGAAAACTGAAAATAGTACTTATTCGATTCAAAATCACTAGTCATTCCAGTCATTTAATAATTATGTCTGTTTCAAGCTTTTACGTTTAAAAATGAATCAGATAATGTGTCAGAAATTTTGTTTATTGAGCGAGGAATTCTTTTTTTTTTTCTTCTTTTGAGAAAAGCTTTGCAAATTGTATTCATGTTAAAAAATGTTCTTAAAAAAAAAAAAATAAAATAAAATAAAATAAAATAAAATAAAATAAAATAAATAAATAAAAATTCTCCGTTTAACAATGCGAATATTTATGGCGTATTCCGAAACTGTTTTATTTTTTCCTAGAAAATTTCAGTTTATATTCAGATGCCTGAGGACCGAACAGTGTTTTATATTTTCTTATACGTACATTCTACAACCTTGATTTATAGCTGATTGCTGCCATACCGTCTTTGTCGCCCGAAAATCGGGTGAAAACGCCAACTCCGAAGCAGTGCCCGATACCTATGAGAGGCCCTGGAGCAGAGATTCCGTTTGGGATCCCCCAATGACATTTTTGTAGCCGTAATTTCAAGTGTTTTTGAGAAAAATACCTGTTTTTTTTTGTTGTTGTTGGCTTTAGAGGTGGAGGACCGTTTGTCCTTGCCATAATCATGCTCTACTCCGAAGTCATTTTCTAAAGATGCCTTAGTTTTACAAGAAAACAAACAAACAAACAAATATTATTTGATCCCCATGAGCTTGAATAAAAATACCTGCAAATTTCATGCCTTTGTCAATAAAAATGCTTCCATGAATGTATCAGGAGCAGAGTTGAATTCAAGACAAGTTGAATTCCGAGAGCGATTTCTGTGGCGCCGGGGAAAAGTGGGGGAGCCGGTGATTATAGTGTTCCGGGAGGTAAATTTGCACTTATTAACAATTAATAAGCATAAAAATTCAAAAATTTCCCGAGGCGGACTTATTGATGCAGGTGCGGGGGAGGAGAGAAGAGGGAGATTGATCCCTCCGTACCCTCTGGTCAGAAAATAGATAGTAATTTAGACTCAAAAATAACAAATTTTTATTTAATAACAGCCTAACTTAATATACCGTATATACTCGTGTATAAGTCGACCCCCTCAATTCTTACGCAAAATTTTGGAAAAAATTGAATTTTCGTGTATAAGTCGAACCACATTTCTGGTAGTATGTTGAAAAATGATTTGTAATCGAGGATTTAAAATAATAATAATAATAATAATAATAATAAATTTTCATTAAATTAGTAAACTTTTTTTACGTTTCTAATCAAATTTCTTTTTTTTTTTTAATTCAACATTTTAAAACTGTATAATTATGTAAAACTGAAGAAGCTTAAACTATTTTGAAAGCTCTTCGCATCAATTTAATGATTACTTACTTTTTTTTTTTTTTTTTTTTTTTTTGAAAATCTATACAAGCCTTATTTACAAGGGTAAACAACTTCTTAGACTGCTAAAATATAGTATTTCTTTGTATTGTAGGACTTTTAGGAGAGAGAGAGAAATCTAGAAGCATACTCAAGTTGAACTCTTTTTAAAAAGGGGATTAAAATGTTGAAAGGAATGCCCCTGTATTGAAGGAAATTCTATCCCAATAGAAAATGATTGCAGAAAAATTACAGGGACATTATTGTTGAGCTTTTTTTTATCAATCACTATTGTCGGATTTTATCTGTCTCTCCAACCTAGACCCATATGTGTTTCATTAAAATACTTACCCATTTACCAATTATCTGCGAAAAAAATATGACTCTTGTATTTCACTCCGCTATTTTTTTTTACTAACTTGTGTATAAGTCGACACCCCATTTTCAGCTCCCAAATTTTGTCTAAAATTCTTCGACTTATACACGAGTATATACGGTATTTAATTGCTATTGTGATGTTTTTTAAGAAAACACCGGTATATTTATTTGCATGCTATCAAGAGGTTCGAATAAGTTTATCGGCGATTTTACTCACTAGATTTGCGAAACCACGAGTCTTAAATTCGGAGAAGATTACTATTCTAAAATAGTTATGACAATTGACCCGCGGGTTCGCCATCCCTGCACAGAAAAACTAGTATTGTAGCTCAAAGTGATTAATTTTTATTTAATAAAAAACAAATATCCGTATAAAGATAACTAATATTATAACCTGTTATTGTGATATTTTGTAAGAAATAATAGTTACATTGACTCAGATGCAAAAAAAATAATAAAAAGCGAAAGATTTACAAAACGCCAGAAATCTTTAAACACTTTGGAGTCTAACATCATCTTATCGTGTTTTTTCGCAGGAACAAGGGGCCCTAACCTGTTTAGCGGCGATTCTACTCGCTAGATGGCTACCGGTGCAGGGACCCTTTTCCTGAACCTCGTGACGTCAGCGTCTCACGTCACGATGTGGAATTCCTGCGAGTCGGGGACCGGCAGCGAACCAAGCGCACGGCACTCAGAGCGCACCGGTGTTCAGGACGTGTCGGAGGTGGGTGAATTGTGGTCCGCGTCGAGCGAAAACAAAAAGCAAAACAACAAACCAACAGCAGAAAAGAAAGAATTTTTTTCGGACGCTGGTTTTCTCTCTGGGAGAAGTGGAGTAAGTCATCCACCCCGTAAAAGAGCGTTTTGTTCCAAAGGAGAGGAGAATTTAAAAGTTCTTCGATGGAATATTGTGAAAAATTTTGTGATTGTGATTATAGATGACGATTGATTCCCCGTGCTAAAGACATCATGGAATGTATCATAGCGTTGCAGCAGACGATAAAACTACTGGATATTTTCTTTTGATTGATTCTCTGATTTCTAATTCATCGATATTTTTTGCGTATGTATTTATAAGTGTTTCACACGTAGAATAGTTTTAGATGGTGTATTTGTAAATGAAAAAAAAATTCTCAATATTTTGTCATCATCGTAAAAACTCGAGATTCTTTTTTCTCGATTGGTTATAAAATTAAATTCGTTTCGGCAGAACTCCATGCTGCTGTTACGAACTCGAATATCAACGTGAAAAAAAAAACGTATTTAAAAACTTCAAAACTGAGTGTTTAAATGTGGATTTGCCGCTTGTGGACATCTGGATTTCTAATGGATTTTTACCTGTAGATTTTTGGACGCTTTTTGCATCTCATTTTTTGTGATATTTCCTACCTTATACGTAATATTTGTGGACATATACTGCCTGTATATACTTCAAGTCGAGTGGTGAGTATTCTTTTTATTCATTTTTGCATTATTATAATCGCTATTATATTTTTTTAAAAACATACTTCTCACGCAATCAGTTTTTTAGTTGCTTATCGTATTAAGAAAAAAAAATTAATGTTTAAATTAAAAGTTTTCGTCCAAAACATTTCTTTTATTCAAGAGTACTCGGAGTTTATTACGATATTAATGTTATGAGATTTAATTAATATTTTTTGACGCATGATAGATAGTCATTATTATTTTTTTAAAAGCATTTTGAGCTCGTTGAAAAATATTTTGTCACATCATTACAAATATTATGAGACGTCATTAGTGTGAAGTTTTTTAATATGTGAAAAAGTTACTTAGATTAAAGGGGAAAAAACGCCGAGATTGTTTTTCCGATAGTTTTCAGCATTGTTAATTTTATAAGAATGAACTAATGTTTTTTAATATTTTCCAAAGCAGTTTCTTTTTGCATATATCTTCATAATCTTTCCTTCAAGATTTGCTACTTTTGACAAGAAACTTGCGTACTTTAATCGGACCTTCGACTGTATTTTGTTACTTCAACTTCTTTTTATATCTTTTCTACAAAATATTACAATTCTCGGCGCTATACATATCTAATTTTCTCTGCATAGTTGTTATCGGCAACATTTATTAAACAATTTATTGATATCTTTCTTTGTAACTGGATACTTTTTCGACTGAATGGTATTAAATGATTTTTTAATTTTGCTGACTAGCGATTCTCTTTTACGTATTATTTCAAATGTTTATTATTATTATTATTTAGTCGAATTTTGAGATATTTTTATCTTTACGAATAACTTGAATTTTGTAGTAATACTACATTTGTTATTCTAATGCGATTTCTCTGGAATATTCGTTAATTGTTTTTATCTTTAATGATTTTTATTGGGATTTTATTCTTACGTTTATTTCTATTTAGAGGGAAAAGAAATTAAATTTCTGTCGAATTTTGTGGAATATTACATTTTGCTATTTAAAGCCCAAAGAAGCGATTTTATAGCGATGGCCTTTGTTGTCTAATGAGTCTTTTTTTAGCAGTAGTTTACAATTTTATTCATATGTTATGTTTTATTTAAAGGGAAAAAATAAAACTCACAAATAATAGCAACCTTCATGGCAAAAGCGACTTTCTTTTAAAAATACAGTCTATAAAGTTATTCAAAAATTTTAACTGAGTTTAGTTTTTCGAATATTTCGTTAAATAACATTATTCGAAAAATGTGGAATTTCGTGGAGTACTGTAATTTGCAATTTCATTAAAAAAAAAAAAAAAGTTTTTCTTTTTTTTCTTGATCGTATTCATTGTTTGAAACCATTATTCATGTTTTTTACATGATTTTGCGCAAGTTCTACATTTAGAGAAATATTTTACGGAGAATTCAATCATTTTCTCAACATGAGATATAACAAAATTGCTAAACAGATTACAGGGTAAGTTTATGTTCGAATCTTTTATGACATTTAGCTGTAAAGTCATGCATACAATGAGTTTTTGCTGAGTATCGTTATTTAGTTGCAATATCTTTTCCCGTGGCATATCACAGAATTGTTTAGATACTACGTTTATGTTCGAACCTATTTTGGTATTTTGCTTTAAAAGCGTGGAAGTCAAAAATTATGTCTGAATATATTTATTCATTTACAATATATTTTTCTCATGGCATAAGATATCACAGAATCGTTAGATAGATCACTGTGTAAGTTTTATGCGTATCGTAGATATTTTGCTGTAAAAGCATGGAAACAAGACACTTTTAGCTGTTGTTTGTATTAAGTTACAATATATTTTTCTCATGTCATGAGATATCGCAAGATCGTTAGTTAGGTAAATAATCACTGTGTCAAATTTTAAATGAAAATTCAGTTACAATATCTTTTTCTGTGGCATGATATATAACAAAATCGTTAGGTAGATTTTTGTGTAAATTTATGTCTGTATCTTGTTTTAACTGAATATCCTTATTTGGTTACATTAATTTCTGTCAATATTACATGTAACAGTTATTACCACGTAACATTTTGTGAAAAATAAGAAAAATAAATATGCAAATGCAGTCTAGAGAATAAACGCATGTTTCTGAATAATAATTCAGCATCGCGCTTATTTTTTTTGCGGCAGCGTCTTCCCTTGTAGTAATTCTGATTTTTCTGAAATATGTTTTTAGAAGCCTATTTAGTAATAATAGCGCTATGGCAGAGATTTTTGTTTTCAGTTTCTAAGAAGTATTCAAGGAATTGGATTTTTTAAATTTTCTTGAATTTTTCGCCCATTATTTTGAGCGCATTAAAGACGTCCAACTTCGCTCCTCTGTAAAAGCAGTCTCTTTGCGTGTTTACATTTCTCTGGGTGTTTCTCATATTTCACAAAAGTCATTACAAACAATTCATCATAAGGTGCCGCAAATTTCGCTCTAACTTTCCACTTCTCCTATTTTTAATTTTGATGATCTCTTTCTTCCTGCTTCATATTTTTAACTTGTGATTTATTTTAGCCGCATTTTGTGTTTTATGCAAGTGGCAGTCGTAAACTCTCGCTTTCATAGCGAAAAATCTCATATTTCATATGTTACTTTCCGTGCACACTTGCCTAACTCCCGAGTGTATCACCACAACTTCTAATTTTAAAACTTTCTTCGTGGGTATTATTTTCTCTCACAGAAATTTAAGCAGCTTACGTTGTCAAATCGCTTGTTTCAGCTACATTTTCGTTTATATAAGTTTTTCACATAAAAGAATTCCTGAATTCTTCATTTTGTTCAAAAAATATATCATATTGTTGGGGATGAGTTATTTTAATTATAAATGTTATATAAATATATAGAAAATAAATTATTTTAGTAAACATGTATCGCGGGTATTATTCTCTCTTACAAAAATTTAAGTAGCTTATGATTACTTCTTTCAGCTACGGTTTCTTATACTTTGATTCAAAAGAATCTCTATTTAATTTACAATTTTCCATTCAAGGAATTGTAAAACGCACCATAGAATTGTGACGAGGTCTCTTCTTTTAGCTGCATTTTCGTTCAAATGTTTTGATTTAAAATAATTCCTGTTTAATTTACAATTTTCCATTAAAGAAAATGTAAAAGAGATAACAGAATTGTGGATAAACTATACTTTTTACATTATGATATAAAATAAAAGTATTTCATTGGTATATTTTTAAAACATTCAGCACGATTATTTTCTCTTATGAAAAGTTAACTATCTTACATTAACAGGTCGCTTCTTTTAGTTAAAGTTTCGTTCAGATATTTTATTCAAAAGAATTTGTTTAATTTACAATTTTCCATTCAAGGAATTGTAAAACACGCCACAGAATTGTAGATAAACTTAGTTATGCATACATATTTGATATAAAATAAAATTATTTTGCTAATATATTTCAGACATTTACCACGAGTAATATTTTCTCTTGTAAAAACTTAAGTATCTTACGTTATCAGATACCTTCTGTTAGCTACAGTTTCGTTCAGATATTTTGATTCAAAAGAATCCCTTTACATTGTATACAATTCCGTGGAATTGTAAAACGCATTGCACAGAGTGTTGATAATATGCATTGTATGTATACAATGCTTTCTGCTTATGTATATATATACATATGCATTTCATATAAAAGTGTAATATTTTAGTAGTATACTTTCTTAATTATGATATTAAGCATTTTCTTTAAAAAATTAAATAACTTCGTTTTATTTTCGATTGCTTGAATTGAATTTTCAATTGTAAGTTTTATCGTCTGCTGACATTTTTCTGGATATTGCTTTTAAAAAATGACAAGTATATATATATTTTTTTTCTGTCATTACTTATTTTTCAGAAATACGTTGCTATAAAATTTCTTTCATCGAATACGCTTCTATGTTTGTTCTTGTTTCAACGAATTCCTCTCTGTAATAACGCAAAAATTTGCTGTGATATCTGAATCGAGAGTATTTATTTAAATTTATTTCGATTTGATATCAGTATTTCATTAAAGACTTAAGGATTTGGAATTTATTGTTGTGATCAATATCACGAATTCATTTATGTATAAATTTTCATTGGGCGGCTGCACTTTCGCATTTATCGTTTATCGGTATTCGATACGTATTCATTTGATACTTCCGTAAATTTTCATTGTCTTCATATTCACAATATAGTCAAATTACCATAACATGTCTGGTTTCAAGTTTAAAAGGATGATAAGGTATCTAATTAGAATCAAATCTCTTTTTAAAGGCTGGTTTCTGCTTATCACATTAGATAAAAATTCGTAGCGAATCGACCTTGAGTGAATCATGGGATGTACCTTGAAATATTTTCCCAAGTAGTCTGTTTACATGGCTGTGTTTTGAATAAGACGTAAAATTTTACTAATCTTTTTAAGCGATTATTTTTGTTTATGATATTTTGAGTGCAATGAACATGAAATCTGAACAGATTTGCTGCCATTTGACAGTTTGAATATTGCCATAACATGAAAGAATTTGAATTTTATATGTATAAATCATGTTAAAAATATATATTTAAGTTACCTTCTTACCTTAATTTCCTCTAACTACCCGTCTTACCTTAATTTTCATTAACTTCTGTTCCTTATCTTTCAGATAGTTGATTGAAGATTAGCTACAAAATCTTTTAGATACTTTAGTATGTAGCTATGGTTTTTAAAACTAGTTTTTTTTTTTTTTTTTTTTTTTTTTTTACAAAATGTCTAGTTTTTTTCCTACAATGCGATAATATTGAATATACCTTTTTTTTTCTTTATTTCGAAGTGTTTTGTATGCTTTAGTTACTGTTATTATTTTAAAGGCAACATATGGTTTTTGAAAGTTACAGCTTCATAGTTTATTTTCCAAACGTTTATTCCTATAATTCATGTAAAACTATACTAATACTTCTGTGATTGTTTGACAGTCAACAAATTTTGGTGTTTTGAAAACGGAAGTATTTTTTAAGTAAATGTTCATTACAATTATAAATAATGTTAATAATTTAATGAAATTTTTGTGTTCTTGGTTTGAATAATTCTAGACAAAACTGACTAGCGTTTTAAAACTCCAGTTATCTTCTTTTATTTATTTCTTACCTTTTTTTTTCTTTTTTTTTTATATTACATCTAATATATTAGATTAATTTCTGAAATGTGGTAACACGGAATTTATCAAATATATTTTTTATTTATTGAAAATTTTAAGCCTCTGATATTTTATATCAGATATCTCGATATAGGCAGTAAAACATTATAAATGAAGTGAGAGTGAACGCAGAATGTTGCTATTAAAATGAAAATTTTCGCAGATAATGTTGAAACTTCGGGCTCGTTGTTCCAATTAACAGGAAATGTTACGTTAATATATCAAATAAAAATTGCAGTTTAGCGATATTTTTGTAACAATGGATGTTACAGAAGCTATCATCTTCTGATAATGAAATACGAATTTGGTACTCAAATACTACTGGATATTTTTTATCTTGTATTTTTGGTTTAATGGTCTTAATAATTTTTATTGTAAAAACATATCTTAGATCATTTCTTCGCAAAAAATAAGACTTTTTGCTTTATTCAATGTTGTACTAAAATTATCCAAAATGGCGTAATGTGACGCCAGTTTCATACCAGAATGGCTTATTGATGTTGACTTGAGAATCTATTTATTTAAAATAAGGTATCGAATTCATGTTATATATTAATAAGGTATTAGATTGCATGTTGTTAAGTTTAATGTTTTCTTTGTAAAATAACGCCAGTTCTATTTTTTTTCCCGCACACTACGAAATATTTGCAAAATCAAATAAAAAAATGTTTCAATTCTCCATTTTGCAGAAACACTGGTAGGCGTTTACTTTTGGACTTTTAATATTTAGTATTTGTTGCATTTCTGCATTGTTTTGTTTCCTATGTTGATATGTTTAAGTTGGTTTGTACGGGATGTCCTGACAAAATATCTTAGTTTCACTTACTTCATGTGCATATTCTCCATGGGGAGGGAAAAAATAAAAATAAAATAAAATAAAGCGGCCTTGGCACCTGCAAACTGCAACTAAAATCGAAAAAGTACAAACGTTAGACATCGATCTCAGATATTCTATGCATAATTTTTTTTTAATCAAATGCAAACGAGATATTTTAAAAGAATAAAATAGATAAGAATAAAAAAAAAAATAAGATAAAGATATAATAAAGATAAAGAATAAAATATATTTAAAAAGACGCTCCCATAGGTTTAACATTAGCTTGCGAGTGTCTTCGCGTGAATGAAGTAGCGCCAAGCAAATTATTGCTTTTATCAAATAAATCATTGAGATGAAAACGAAGATCACAATTTAATTTTTATTACGAACAAGAATCAATAAATCCAATCAAATTAAAGCAGCACAAATATGCCACCTTTTAAATGATAACTGCTGTATATTTTTGATAAAAAAAATAGAGCGTATTTTTTTAGGAGCAGCATAAAAAATCTTGGCAAAGATGCAAAAAAAAACTAAACATTAATTTTTCCCGAAATCGATAAAAAATAAAAAATAAATAAATAAAAATTCATTACGCTTAAGGCAAAAATCTAATAAAGGTACAAAAACATGAAAAAAAGGAAAAATAACTTAAATATTTTATCTATAAACATTGGCAACAAAGTATATTTACATTTGGGAGGGAAAATATACGCTGAATAAAAGTAGTCGAGGTTTTTGTTTTGTTTTGTTTGTTCTCTGGTGAATAGACAACCGTATATTAAAAGGACACAACAGTCATGGCTGGGGGACGAAAAGTGAAGGTTTTTTGCCTGTGGGCCGAAACACAGTAACAAAAGCGCGTGATGTACAGTCACGCAAAAAGTGCTCTTAAAACTTAAATGCGTTCTTTAAGTCCTTTAAGATGACATTGAGTCTAAAAGTAAGAAGATTAAAATACCGCTCATTTGAATGTAAAAGAACAAGAAAACAGAATCGTTAAAGCGATCACGATTTAAACAACACGCAAACTGGCACCATTTTTTTTTTAATTACTTTTTAACTATAACTGCGACAAATATGTGATATATTATGCATTAAACATATCTGAATGTATTCTTTGTAATTAATGATACCACTAATATAGCGGTTAAACACACACACACGTCCAAGGGAAAGAGGGGGGGGGGGGAGATTTCGAGAAAAATCTTGAATTATTTTTATAAAGTTTGTTGATTGACTGAGCATGTACTTTGGTTAGTAATTTAAAAGTGCCTGTTAAAAGAAATTTTACTGTGTCAAAAACATACAATTTTCAGAATGTAAAAATATCGTTAGGATGCTCATGATTAAAAGCAGCACGCAAACTGACAACAATTTTTACTTTTAAACTACAACTACAGTAAATATTGAACAGGGACATTTCTGTGACGCATAATATATGTATATATATATATATGTATGTATGTATGTATATATATATATATATATATATATATATATATATATATATATATATATATATATATATATGTATGTATGTATATATATATATGTATGTATAACCATAAATGAAACATTATCATAACACCAACTTAAACAATGAAATAATTATGAAATAATTAGTTGACAATGAAAGATTCCCCAACACACTTAATATGGAATCAAAAACATTGAAAGAATAAGAAATTAAATAAAAATTGAATAAATGGAATTAAATGAATTAATTGAAATGAAATTTGTGGAATTTAGACAGAATTATCAAGTCCCAATTGCCTAAATACCACAAATAAAATGAAATGAGATGTTTCATTTTATATATATATATATATATGTTAATGAATTCATCATATACAACAGTTAAACGCCCAAGAACAGAATTACATTCATAAGAGAGAGAGAGAAAAAAAAAAACACTTTTTCGGGAAAATAATTTCATTATTTTTATAAACGTTGGACACATATAAAATATGTTCTCATTCTCAGATTAGTTATTTAGACGGGTGTCAGAAATTTTTGTATAAGATTACAATATAATATCATGAGAAAAAATAATTTCAGCTATAACTTTTTTGATTTCGTAATTTTTTATTCAACCATTGTTTGCTTTGTTAGTGTTAATTCAAAATTTATTTTATTGTGAGATAGAAATTTCTTGCAAAGACGATTTCACATAGCCTTAATACTACCATATATTTATACCAAGTCGCAATTTACAAACAATCATTTCAATATTACTAAGAAATATGCCGCTTTAGCAAATGCTAAAATAATTTCTGAACGTTTTTTGGCAAAGCAACACGTACATTTAACTCGTATATATGAAACATTCATCCTCATATGATCTTTTTTGACCCGGCTACGCAGGGCCGTACAGAAAGACCGCGGGCCCCGGTAATAGTTCCAATGTGCCCCCCCCCCCCTCACCACCACCATATAAGCCTGATGAAATAAAACCTGCTTAGACAAAAACGTACAGGAAATTCCGTTTTAAATAGGTTTTATCGGTCTTAAAAGGTATAGATGCATGGATTTTTTCTCCTTTTACAGCAGAATACCGTTATAAACAGCCTTTACTGTATTAGAAAATAAATATGCTGGATAGTACTTTTTTACAAAATCTATATAGTATTTTCTAACAATTTTATTATTTTTCTTTTACAGTATTTTTCAGCAGTATTGCAGTTTATGATGCATTGCTAACACCTTTTCATGTAAGGATTTTACATAGAAATTTAAAATATTGAAAATATAATTAAATTTTAATTCAATTCATCAGTTCAGGCGCCGATTGCCTGACGCTATTGCAAGTTTTGTTATTGTGTTTTACAATTTAGAAAATATTTGTTCTATGAAACATAAATAAATAAATGCCTGCAGCTTTGCCATGTGCGTTCTGCTGATTTTTATTAAAAGCTGGATTTTGTTTCGAACGTAAAATGCCTCCTGATTACCCCCCGCCCCCTCCTAGCCAGTCCGTAAAGACGTTCAAGCAACTTCTGACTTTTGAATTTTATTATTTGTTAGTTATTTTAATTAAAATATTTATGTAAAAAGTACCAGTCTACTTTTTCTGGTATTTATTTAAAAACCAGTACCGAAGCTGGGCCCCCTAGGAGACCCGGGCCCTGGTAATTTGTACCGGCTCTCCCCCCCCCCCCCCCCTCTGTACGGGCCCGCGGCTACGAATACAATAATTCATAAGGAAATATATTACTTTTATGCAATTGAACCTTTTTATGCTAATTTATCTGTACGGTACGAGTTTAATGATAATAATTACATTAACAATTATTGGCCTGACATATATACAAAGCCTTGGAGAGAAATAAGGGACCCCGATAAAATACTTTTACGGGCCCCCTAATGATTCTATTAAAACATTTTCCCTCCTTGTCGTTTAGGCCTCAGGTAGCTAATTAAAAACAAAATATTCCCATTCACATACAGATATTTTTAGATATCTTTTGAAATTATAATTTGTAAACTAGAAAATTCATTTTACGACCATATAGTAGTGTTCTTGTTAGACATTTTTAAAAGGATGCCTTCTGCCCCTGCGCCCCCCTTTTTTATAGTGACTATGCACCCTGTCCTTTTTCCAGCCTCAACTTTTCACTCTGTAATTTTTTAAAAACATTTTGCCCCTTTTTTTTTTAAATGTAAGATGCAGCTTAAATGTTTTTAAAATATAAAGACACAGGATTTAAAATAATAATAATAATAGTAATAGAACAAAGTAAAGATGCTCGGCACAACATATTATACAATTTCTTTTAGATTGAGTTGTTTTGTTGTTCTACAGTTCAATACGTAATGTATAACGCTATACGAATAATCCAGTGGGAGCTAAGGTAAAAATGCCCCTTTCCTCAATAAAAACTGACATTTTGATAAATCAACCCTTCGCATATGAACAGCAGTACATATATTTTGCATAATTTTAAACTGTTTCAGAAACGCAAGAGTTAATAAATTATTTTTGTTAAAGCGTCTTCAGATGAGTTTCTCAACAGAAGAATAAAATTTTGAATATTGCACACGGTAACTTGTAAAAGTACATTTCCACCAAAATTAAATCCTACATAAACAACTTAAATGGAAACATTTAAACACATACATAATTATATTGAAGTTTTCCATTAATATTCGTTATGCTTATACACTCTATTTAAAGTGGGACGTATTCCTTAATGTATTTATTGTCGTGTGTCCCAAGTAAGTTTGTTTTTACTAAAACCTAAGCAAGTTTATTTTATTGAAACAGGCAATTTAATTAAGCAGCGTTGAACCATTAGTTCAACTACTCTCCCAATGCACAATAAAATCGTCAAATTAATTCCTATCATGTGATCTCTGTTTATATATATACTTTTATTAAATGCTTCGTCATTTATTCTGTTTGGTTTTCTCTGTCATTTTAACTATGCATAATGGAAAGCCGCATTTTTACCTGAAAGAATATTTAATTATCAATAAAATTTTAAACTGTTTTCCAATTTGAAATATGTTAATTATTGCGTTCGAGAAAATCGATTCAACAAGTAATTAGCGTTCTGTTTTTATTGGTAAAATTTCTCCTCTTTGTTCTGTGATCGCGAAAATTTATCATCATTATCATCGATTTGTTTAAGGTATAGTTCGTTTCTGCTAATATTAATTTATGTCAAACTGTTGTATGTGTTGCATATGATTATTGTTATTTCCTAATTTTTTTTGCTTTATTTCGCATAAAAGGTTTGATTTTTTTTTTTTCTTGCTCATGCATTGATTAACTTACTTTGGTGGTATTTATTTATTTGTTTTTCGTAATCATTTGCTATAAAAATTATTGCATCTAATATCCCCAATAAGGATATCGAATATTTTATTATGTGTCGAAAATTTTTTGCTCTTCTATTTTAACATTTCCCCCTTCTCTGGTGATATTTTCAACTGTTTTTCATCATAGTTTGTTAAAAATGGCTTCCTTGTGATTTTAATATTAAATGTAGCAATTTTTCTGTTATTGTCGAGTTTTTTCAGCTGCTTTCCTTCAAGATTTCACCAAATCAGAATTCGTGTATGGAATATAATAACGAACAAGTTTATTTATTTTAGAGCGAGCAAGCTTAAAAACTCAATATTAATCAGGATTCTATACCACTGAAGTATTAGCGTTTTTTTTTTTATTATTTATTTAATACCAACTTAAAATAAGTATTAAAATATATATATATATATATATATATATATATTTAAATGTTCCTTCAAATTTAAAGTAAATTTTTCGTCAAATTTTCAGTCAAAATTTTGCATTTTATCGTTCGTGACTTCGCGCAATGCCGAACTAAGAACTTTTTAGAAACGTGTGGCATACACTCATCACCATTTCCGAATAAAATTTTTTGTCTTATAATATTTGTCGAAATTCTTCGTTTAAATAAAATTACTATTTCAAAATAGTGATATTAGTTTACTGAGGTTACCTTATCATGCTTTAATCTGGCTCTGTATAAGAGTCACACAGTCTACCTATTTGAAGTAGTGTGACAGAGCCTACTCTGATTAATGAAAAATCATTCATATATTTACTTGATAATATCGATCCTGGTCGATCCACACTGCAAAAAAAAAATTGTTGATTTTAGAGTATAATACTGGCACCCCAGCTGCCAGTATTATACCGTAAAATTAACAGTAATAAACAGTAAAATAAGCAATAATACGCTGCCGCGCATTTTTTATTTTTATTTATTTATTTATTTATTTATTTTTCAGTGCAGGAAAAATTTGTTGCCTATTTTCAAGGCCCGTTCACAAACATTCATTTAATAAAACAAACCCCTTCATAAAATTTCATTACATGAAAACATACTCTCCATTAATTATTTTTATAAGTTCATCAGAAAGTAAAACTTTAGTAGAAGGGCTTAAATAAGTTATTATTATTAATTGTTTGGTTTGAATTTGAATAGCTGGATTTCATCTTTCGTAACAAAATGTTATTTTTCACAAAAATGTGATAGATTTCACAAAAGTAACTTCTACTTTTCACAAAATGGGCCGCAAGGAAAAAAAATCTGCATCGGCCCCTGAATATTTCACTATCTATTTTCGAGTCAATTCAATTTTATTGGCAAACGCCTGAAATTAGCATGGGATCGTATTTTGAAACTATGTAAAAGAACAGTTTTTTTTTTCCTTTTTTTCGGCAAAGGCCTCGTAGATTTCTCAATAGGTCTATCAGAAAATATATCGAAGTTGGCGTTTTGGACCGAATTTTCGTATGTGAGAGCACGGGAGAGGAAAAAAAAAACTATTGTCACAAGACAACAATCGCTTATAAGCTCAAGATGTAAGAATTCATTTATCGAAAAATGAAAAACAGTTTGATTAACAAATCAATAATCAACCCTGCAAGTGTCATACTTTTACGTTTAACAATGTTTCAGAAAGATGCGCGTTGCTGAGAGGTGAAGAAAAATTATTTTTTCGAGAACCGCCTTAATAATAAATGAATAAATAAATCTTATCATTAACGCCTGATTCACATTTCTATATTTCGTAAGATAAAACGTACATGTTTAGCATAACAAAGCCATTAAGTAGATTATATTAGCAGGGGTCGATGCAGAGTTTATTTTCTTGGGGCCCATTTTGTGAAAAGTACAAGTTATTTTTGTGAAAAATAACATTTTGTCATGAAAGATGAAATTACAGTTACTCAAATTCGACCGAAACATTTATTAATAATAACTTCTTTAAATCCTTCTGCTAAGGTTTTCATTCTGGTGAACTTGTTTTGTTTGCAAATTACATATTTTAAAATCTAACAAAATAAAAATAATTAATGAAGAGTATGTTTTTATAGAATGGGATTTTGTGAAGGGACTTGTTTTATTAAGAGGAATTCTGTGAAGGGACTTGTTTTATTAAATCGTTTTTTGTGAAGGGGTCCGCAATAGGTCCCAACTTTTGCCTGGATCGACCCTTGATTAGTGTCATTTAATACATCTGATTGCTAAAGATGTCAAATAAAGCAAAAATGCAATGTGCATTCTGAGAAAGTATATAACATTTTTTGAATGTGTCATATGCGATATTAAATGCACTGAAGCGTAAAAAAACAAAAAGAAGTTTTGCCTCTATTCTTATTTAAAAAATGTGTAATTTTTCTTTTCGGCCAAAATCATTTTACACCTGTGTATCTTTATTACCCCGTATTAAAATTTTACAAACTGAAGCTATTCCTTTTATGGTAGTTTGTAAAATTGTTTGTCAATTCTTAGCAAAATCAGTACTCTCCTTTAATTCAAGGCCTATTTGTATCTATCTATCTAATATTTAAAACAAGAACGAAAAATCATGCGTCAAGCATAGATTATGTAACACTTTCCAACGCTTCCAAAATAATTTTACGAATCATACTCTTTTATAAGCTAAAAGATAACATCTAAGTAATCCGAATACTTTATTCAGCCCTGTATAGGATCTATAGATTTGTATATATACTACATAGGATGCTAAATTTTAGTTCAGTTAGGAAACACGTAGCACAGTTTAAAATTCTCCGTCTGGAGTTAAATAATACGGAAATGTGTTCCCGAACTTTTGTACTTCCCTGTATAGGATCTACAGAATTTATACACACCACGTAATATACAAAAAGCGATTTAAAATTAAAATCGCATTCAGTAACTTAAAACGCACTTCCAGGAATTATTGTTAACATACAGTAGAGAATTCTTTTGTGTGTCCCTGTAAATGAACGATGACTGCTATACACACAATATTCTGTAGTAAGTCTCTTGTAATGAACCTTATATAAATTTCAATGCGTTTAAAATAGTGAAACATTATTTAAATAAACCGCAGACGATTTTTCTCCATAGACGTAATGTAACGGAATTCTTTTGACTGTCCCTGTAAAGTAAGTATAAGTGCTATGCACACCCTATTCCATATTAAGCTTCTTCTAATGCACCTTAGTGATATATATAAATTTCAATGCGTTTAAAGTATTGAAACATTATTTAAATAAACCGCAAATGATTTTTCCCCATAGACCGCAATGTAACGGAATTCTTTTGAGTGTCCCTGTAAAAAAACTATAAGTGCTACACACTTCCGTTGAAATAGGGAACATGCTATAGATAACGATTATAACATATAAAATTTGCAGGGCAATCCGAGCATATTTACGGGAGTTAGAGCACGGACAGACGGCAGACGGCAGACGGCCAGACAAACCGAAGTCATAAACACTTTTCAACTAGGTTGGAAAGTGTTAAAAAGTGAATCACGAAAAAAAAAATTACATCTCATTTTTTATAGATTGTTAGTTATATATAACTAACAATCTATGAAAAATGAGATGTAAATTTTTTGAGCATTTTTTTATATCTTTAATGCTCATTTTTTTACTCGTAACTTCAATGATAAAAATGTCTAACAAGAAAGAAAAAACTTTGAAAATCATTAGATTTTTAATTGTGAAATAAACATATTTTAACACAGCTAATTTAAGCGGATTACTGCTCTATGTATATGGTTTTTAAATTCAGCTTCTATTACACTAACTTTTGGAAAGAATATTTAAGATCTCCTAATTCACTCTTAAGCTGATTATTTTCTAACATTAATTAAAACGCAATTACCTGTATCCATTAATTTTCTCAGAAATATCGTGCAAAGGTATTATTTTAAAATGCGATTTTTTTTTAAAGTTTGACATAGATTGACGGCTTTTGAATAATTGATTACATTTTCAGATTGGAAATAATTGCAGTTATGCACTTGTGCATGAATTTTCTTGTATTCACTAATTAATTGTTTTTTATTGTTTGATGAGAAATTTAAAGTTAAGTTTGAAAATGTGAATTTAATTAAGTTTTGATAAAGAACAAATAACAAATCGACAAATAAGCGCTGCCAGAACATTGTTAATTTTTAAAAATGCTATTTCAGATCAATAGATTTTTAAGCGACAAACCTGCTTATAGTTTTCAATCATCAGAAAAAAAAAAGTGTTATTTGCGATAAAAGTACCCCGATCATGGAAATAAACCACTGTTGTTTTGTCAATTAGAATTATGAAAGATTCTTCAACAGTCACTATTACTTCCATTAGTAGAAAAATAGTTATTATATCTTATGATGCAAAGTTTCCCCCAGGTTTAAAAAAGAGCAGGTGAGAAAATGGCACTTTTTGGATTCTTGAAGGCACTTGTCAGATTTTTAAGGGCACATTTTAATTGTTAAATGTATTTTTTTGGTTTTTAAAGCCACTTTTGATATTTAAAAGTCAGGGCACTCTTTTCAAGACAACATTGAGTCAATTTTTACTATGAAAGCAAATTTTTTAATGTAAAAAGGAGAAAGGGCATTTTTTAAAACTGAAGTGCAAGAAGGGTGCTAATTATTTTACTGGGAGGGGCAAGAAGGGTGCTAATTATTTTTATGAGGGGCAAGAAGGGTGCTATTTTGTAAACCGAAGGGCAGGCAAGGTGCAGCACCCTTCTGAAACTGTCTGGGGGAAACTCTGTATTATATATGCTATGTACACTGCAAAGAAAAAATTGTTGATTTTACAGTGTAATACCGGCACTCCAGCTCCCAGTATTATACCATAAAATTAACAGTAATAAACAGTAAAAAAAGCAGTAATACGCTGCCGCGCATGGGCGGTAGCGTATTACTGCTTATTTTACTGTTTATTACTGTTAACTGGGATGCCAGTATTATACTGTAAAATCAACAATTTTTTCCTTGCAGTGTAATTTTCTGCAGAGTTAGGGGTAATGAAAAGGTTTTGAGAGCTTTATGCTTTTACATCACATTTGCTGATTTTATTCGCCATATACACTCCAAAAGAGAATTTTAAAAATAGAGTGGAACGAAAAGGAGAGTTCTTTGAATCGCATTCATCGTTTTTCTGAATTTTTCGCTTTATTTGAGAGCTGTCGTGAGAAACGGTGAATAAAGTTTCTGCTGTTTTATGATAAATAATTCTGGATTTCCTGTCCAATGAGATAACGACGCAGTCATTATGCCATATCTTGCAAGATATATATATATAGAGAGAGAGAAGCAAGGGTTGTCGATTGTCCGAAAAAATTAAAAAGATATTTCACGATCTCTTAAATTCTGGTTAAGAGGTTTTTCATTAATGTCATTGCTTGATACTCGTATCAAATATATTTCTTTAGGAAATCATATTTATGAACGTGACTAAATCTAATATTCAGTATAAAGTTATATTCGCAGAAAGTTTTTATTTTTATTTTTGCAGAGTTCGCATCGCATGCCTGAACTCTGATAGGCTGTTTCGTTTTTGTTTAATACAGTCATACTCTTCTAATTGGTCTGTTTTAAACGTTTAGAGAGATATGCTGCATACAAAACATGCCAAAATTGAAAAAAATATTTAATTGGAAATTTTGGTTATTTACTTTTTTGCCAATGGGCAATTTTTATGAAAGTCTAGAATTGTTGAATGTTGGAGTAAGATTATTTAGAACGAAGAGCTGCAATGCATGTTCTTCTTTTGAAGTTGTCTCCACTTTTAAAGAATTAATTGCTGATTATGTCTTTAGCAGTTTCGAAAAAAATATTTTCTTGTTTAATTTATAAGCGTAGCTTAAATACAGTTGTCCGTGAATAGATCATTTGAATTTTAGTACACATGAATAAAAAAATTTTCTTTAGAAAATTAATTATGAATACCCATCCTATTACTATAAACTACGCACGACCTCCAACTCCCTGGCCAATAGAGAATGATTACCATTATCATAGATTTGTATCATTATAGCAATTATATAACTATGTAAACGAAATATGTACAGTATGAAACTCAATTTACAGAAAAATGGCTGCATTCCATCGTCACAAGATATTAAGTTTCGTGACGATATGAATATTCAACACGCAAAATTTATCTTTAAAAAATCTATGCGAAACATTAAAATTGCACTTGTCTAGTGTTTCTTCTTCTTTTTTTTTTTATAAAAAAAGTTAGTTAACTAAAACTCGTTAAACTATCGATTGGTTTCTGTAATTAATTGCAACATGCGCTTTGAAGCAGATAGTTAAATTTGCGGTGGTGCTTTTGCCCGAAATAATATTACTGCTGCAGATTTCTTGGGCGTTTTTTGCCATCGTGCATTGCAAACATTTTTTTTTCTCTCTCTCTCCCCCATGTAAACAATAGAACATTTACTCGTGAGCTTGCTCTTTGAATTGTTGAAATTTCATCTTCACATATGCGTAGAGACGCACAACAATTCTACAATATAACCAGAAAAAAACCCACAATTTCTTCAAATTTTTTTGGAATTCCATTCAAGGGGTGGCGCGAAAAACCTCTATTGACAAACCTCGATCATAAACCGTACCATTCAAAATGGAATAATTGATGTTCTGTTCCTGAAATACCTCCCATTGAAAGGGAAGTAAACTTTCCATTTCGAATGTCTCCCTTGACAATGACCATCCCTTTATCGAACATCTTGAGTGCTTCATCTGCAACGGAACACCCCTCTTCCTGCTGTGTATCTTATCCGATAATATTGGAACGTGTTGCGTTTCGTCATTTTGTTATCGTCAGTTAAAACCCCAAACTATCTTTATAACCTGGCTGCTATAATCGGACCCTAGAGTCCATTGTTTATTTTGTTACATCAATGTCAAGTGCAGTCACTCTCGAACTTCAGGACGTGACCCCCCGCGGGAAGTGTGGCAGCTGTACAGGAAGACAACCTCTGAATTTCTGGAGAATAACGCATCGGTACTCTGGTGAATACTCAGGAAGTACTGACTAGACTAAACTCGAGATCTAATTTACTTGCACTATTATGATAACATGCGAAAGTCGTAAGATATTGCATACTTATTTCTAAAGTAACGCAAAATAACAGGAGAAAGGGGGGAAAAAAACGAATTTTAGGATATTAACACAAGTACATCTCAAAAATATCATGAAAACATAGTCGCAGTGAAACTTTCCAAGGTGGACTCAAGATCTAATTTACTTTCATTGTTGTAATAACATGCGAAAGTCGTAGATATTGCATACTTATTTCTGAAGTAACGCAACTAACAGGAAAAAAAACCCGAAGTAAATCTCAAAAATAGTATCATGAAAACATAGTCACATTGAAATTTACCAAGGGGGGACACCTACATAAGTTTGACACTTTTTTTTTTTTTTTAGTGGAAACGGAATGTATCTATGTATCTATAAGATTAACGTTATGTCTCAATCTCTATCTTTTTTATCCTCTATCTATATCTATGTATTCTTCTTTTTATTAATATTATTATAAGTTGGACACTCAAAAACTACTACAAAAGGTGGACACTTCAGCCTTTTTTAAAAGAGAGAGAAAAAAAAATCCGGCATTCCCCCCCCCCCCCCTCCCCTCCTGCTATTCAAGAAACTCAAGAAATTCCGCTGTTAAAATTTATTCCGCCTAGAAACATATATAAATACCATATCTAAAAACTGGTGTTTATAGTATCAACAGATTTACGTGATATCATACATTGGAAAATAATTCTTCCAATTGAAAGATTTATAGTCCGAGCCGTTTCAACCGAATTTTAGAATTTAAATATCTTATCCGGGACCTGATTAAAGCATGGGCCAACTGGGTTGTGGCCCTAGGGCCCCTGATTTTTGGGGCCCCTAAACTTGGTTTGCAACTTTCATAAAGCTGATATTTTAAATCTATTTTAACCATATTGCATAATTAATATTTTGTGCTTTTAAAGTAGGATAAAATTAAAAATGAAACATATTTACCTATATATGTATTTATTTATCTGTATTCTAAGGAATAGAAAATGTTTAAGTTTTGTGATAATATACGAAGAGGAGGTGGTGAATGAATACCAAGCCCCGGGCCTCTCTTTGGCTTGATCGTGCCCTGATCTTATCCTGTTTAGAATCAAAATAACACAGATATTAAGTTGTAAGACATTTATAAAATAGAAACAAAATTAACAAACGGTTAATTAAAATACAAATAAAAATTCATGGTCTCATATTACTAACTCTTTATTGTTGCGAAGCCAATAAATCGTCAAATAGTAACCTGACTCATACGAATGTGAATAGTACGTCTTTGAAGTGAGATTCAGAAGTTATTAGTTATCTTTTTTAGTTTAAAAATAATTTGTTTTTATTTTGCAAACTTTTTAAAAATTTTTCTTGAAGATTTTCATCTTTTAAGAAACTTAACTTTAGAAGTACGTGTACAACAATTTCTTGTTTTAACGAAAAATATATAATAAAAAGGTCGCCAAAAGCTTTGTTTTGCACCTTTAAAAGGGAAAAAAAAAAAAAAAAAAAAAAAAAAAAAAGTTTTTTTTTTTTTTTAATTTAATATGTTTGATATTCTAATTCAAAGTGTGTAGTCAATTTAAAAACAAAAAATAAATAAACCTTTTTTAAACGTAAAAAAATAAAAGACTGTTTATTGCTTTCTAAAATAAATTGTCATTATAATTAAAAGCAATCGTTGTCTTTACTTCATAGTAATATGTGTTTAAGAATGGGAAGTATTGCATAATGTAATAGTAAACATTGATTTTTATTGTAAAAAAAAAGAGAGAGATAGACGCAAGTTTTAAAATTTTTGAAATAAAAGATCATGTATTTACTGCGGAAAGTAATTTAAATGAATGATTCTGTTATTATTCATTAACGCTTCCACTTTCACTGTTATTAAAATAAAGAATCGTTGTATTTTCTTCATATATAGTTATGCATGTCTATAATGGAAAATATACCATAATATAAAGTAAAAGTTAATTTTTCATTGATTTCTTCAAATATTTATGTGAACAGGAACGACTAAGTAATTACTAGCTAAAAAATAAAAAAAATAAAATAAAAGAGAGAGAGAGAGACGTTTAATTTAATTTTTATTTATTTTTTTTTGTAATTAAACATTAAATATTTACTGAAAAGCAATTTATCTTTTCATGTAAATGGAAACTGCACTTAAAGCTTTGTGTGTTATTTCTTCTCTCGTAAAATGATTTATTTTTGCGAGCAAAGTAGGCGTAAACGAATGCAGAAAATACGTTTAATAGCAACTGTTTTGACCTCTGCTCTGCACTCAAACATTTATTTCCATTTACTTAATCAATTAAATCCCTAATATGCATTCTCAGAGTCGTAAACAATCGTGTTTACATATCCTTTTCACCTTTCCGAATCTCAGCGTAGGTTAATAAAAAGTGACTTTTTGAAATTTATTCCATGTTCAACTTAAAAACTTATGCAAACAATGTAGGACGGCGCAGAATTGATGTTGTAATTTTGTTACTTATTTAAAAGACCGCGTAATGATCAATTTTTTTTTCTTTCTTAGGGTTATTGTACGATTAATGATTGTGCTTCAATGTTCCTTTATTTTTGGCGATTATTTTTACAGCAGAAGATATTATTTCATACTATGAATAAAATATTCCAAGATAAAATTCCCAGAAAACCCTATCCCACCTCCATAAGTTCATATATATAGTTCATATAACTCATTTTATGTTCAGCTGTACATATTGGACTCTTATCGTTGTTATAGTGTTTAATCTAGAAGTAATAAATAAAGTAAATGAATTTCATTTATTTACTTATTATTTTTGAGTAAGCTTGCTAGTTTATTAAAATTAATAATATATTATTATTTTTGGACTTTTATGATATTAAAAAAAATGTTTTTTGAAAGAAACTGTGAAAAATCTAAGGAGAAACATCTAGTTTAAACAAACTCTAACGTTTATGTTAATTGTTTATTAATATAATATGTTTATTTATTAATTTATATGTAACATATCTATATATATATTTTTTTTAACTGATGTGTTTGGCATAATGACTTTTTATAACACCAACAATGCAAATAAATATTGCATCCCAGCGAAAAACTATGACACAACTCATTACAAAGATTTTTTTTTTCCCCGAAGTTTAAATCAATCACTTATGTATGTATTTTTTTTCCCCTTGTTAGTTTCTTTATTGATTTCCTCTTATTGAATGCCGATCACTTGAGGCTGGTATACTATAACCGAGAAGCTAGCTCGCTATTCACTTTTTTATCTCTGCCTTTTTAATGAAATAGAGTTTAGTACGCCTCTTTCTCCAACAGCTTGTCTCCCTGGCAAATGCCGAAGGCGTTAATTTGATACGAATGAAGGAAATGCGATCAAATTTACTGATTGTCTTATATTGTCTTTTATCTTTTTTCTTTCTAATCTTTTAGTGAAGCTGCCTTATTTAGCTTTAATTCTAAGGTTACAAGAAAATTAAAAATTCGAATATTCTTTGGTTGACAGTATCAAAACAAAGATTCATATTTGGCACATTACTCACTCAGCTAAGCGATATTTGATGTAGCTAATTAGTTTTGTTTAATGTTTTCAGATCCCATGTGGCAAATGGCGGGGTGCTAATATCCAAACCTTCACACAGAATAGTCCTTGGTCAATATTTGGTACTAATTAACATCATCATAGTGCATAAAATTTAACAATCCTACATCTCTGTCTTTAACATTTCATCAGCGGCGTTACTGGGAATTGCATGGGTGCTCGCAATGTATGATACACGATTCGATTTTCACAAATTATCAAGTAATTAACTCGGATGTTACTGTGAAAGAAATGCATAAACTAATATTGGAACATTTATTAAAAGACAACAAAATCATCAACAAAGCAAACATTTTACGTATACCGTAAATACATTGTATCTATCAGATACACGGCACGGACCGTATATCTATCAGATTTGATGCGACTAATAGAGTGTTAAAAATGCTTATCCTTAAGTGTTTATGTGTTAGTCTATGTCTATAAAAATTAAACGAACTGATTTATATTCCTTTGAATGTACAGTCTATTAAGGATTTAACGCAAAATGTCTGTTCATCATGGAAAATTGGGACGTTAGTCGTTGGGATGGCGCTTTCGAACGCCTGAAATTCTGAACGTCTTTCGAAAATCGATACACCTGGCAACACGATATGTTATTACAAGTTTTAAGCAATAAAACAAATATTTAGAGCTAAAAAATAATTCTATTTTTTTTTTTCCTTTTTATATAGCATGCCTTTACTATAATATTGTCACTAGAGCGGGATATCTGTTGTCACGGTCGAGAATTTATCATAATTCCTTTTCTGGCCACGATCAAGTTATTATCTGTGTGTTCAAGCGACCCAATCGATTTGAACTAAGCAGCGACACAATGATTATCCCATTGGATTTTTCAAAGATAGCGACCAGTTATGTAGATTCATTAGCAACTGATTAGCATTCAAGCTCCTCCCCATCGAGAAGTTGCTCACTGATACAAAGCTGGCGCTACAAGTCCCGAACCCTCGCGATTTTCTTGCTCTTTTTCGTTTATGCTGTAAAATTTATTCAACCTTTTTGTCGGCATCATGCGATGTTCCCGTAATAGACCGACTCGTGTCGTTAAATTGGTCTTGTCTTGTATTCGCCAAAGTTGTTCTTATAAATTTAAGTCCTGCGGCTACTTTAGGGAGAACCGAGCTTGTTGCTGTTTGAACCAGCTGTCATTATCGAGCAATTAATACCATCGTAGAGAAAGGATTGCATTGTTTTAGAATTTGGAAATGTTACAATCATTAACATGCGATGTTTCTCGAAGTATGACATGTCACTGCTGTATGTTTAGCTATCTTGTTATTTCTTCCTTTACTTAAAAATTCCTTCCTTTTGCATCTGGATTGCTTCAAAAACACAACATGATCAAATATGGCCGACAGATTTAAATGTATTTAGAAGCTTGCTTTCTGTTTTCATTCGCTAACTATTTTAGGAATGTGGAAGATAAGTTCTTTTGACGTTAAGTATTTCAAAAGCAAGTAATTTTTTATGCTTGTTTTTGAACTTTATATATACTTAGTTCTTAGATAAGATAAATCGGATTTTTTTTTTCGTCAATTTATTAATTTTCTTAAATTAATTAATTTTATGTTCTGCAACATTTGCAGCAGTATTGAATACAGACATTTTTTCTCAGAAATGATTTCTGCATCCCTCTTTCTCTCTCTCTCTGTGTGTATAAAAGGGGTGGGGGTGCGCACTTACAGACCATTAATAGGTAAGAAATTAAAAATTTTCCATGGTGGTCATGGTGATATTATAATTTTATAGCTCTCGGTGGGACGTTCTTTCCACCCCTCCACACCTTCCTGCTGCAGGCCACCATATAAATTTCTCACTTATTTGCTGTCTCAGAAACTCTACAATCTCAAACTTAATTTCTTGCTCTTAGCTCTGACACAAAAATGACTGTCGATAACATAAAATTTCAAATTATAATTCTCCAGATGTCCATCCTTTCTCCAGTATCACAAGAAATTTAATTATGGGGAAAAAGATAATTGATAATAGACCCTTTTAATCCACTTTTGTCAAACACAGTCCCAAATCTCATATTAGACATTAATGAAATCATAAGATTTTAATATCACAAATTATCAATAAACATTCCCGATTCTTAGTAGCAAGCCAATATTGGTTATATCTTGCCCAATATTGGGCTAATATTGCATTCAATGGCATGAAATATTGCCGTAATATACATCCAAGATACAACCAATATTGGCTTGTTACTAGGGATCAGGGATGTTTATTTTGATATTATAATTTTATGATTTCATTAATGTCTAATCTGCTATTTTGAGCTCGGGTGTGACAGTGGATTAAAATGGTTTATTCTCTAGTGTGTGCTATCTGAACCCCCCCCCCCCCCTTCAAGCCCCTCTCCCCAACCAACTTGGGAGCGATTAATTGTGTTTCGATATGACTGAGAAAACAATAAAACCGGAGCTGTTTAAAATAATTTTCGTTTTAATGTTGATTGGAACTCTGTAAAATTCATAATACAATCACACAAAGCAAGCTGCATTAATCCAATTTCAATCCGGTATGTAAACTTCCAGTTTATGTCCTTCCAGCGGCGGAATTTAATATTTATTAATTTTCCAAGCGAGAAAGCCATAACCATAACTGTCATAAATGCGCCCCTTCTCATTTCCGACCTATTGTCTTGCATTGCTGCCCCTCTCCCACAGAAAGGCTATTGCTCAACTCTACTCGTTTCTTATATATCACGGTAAAAGCGCCCAATCAATTCGGACACGGGTGCCAACTCAATTATTATCACAGTGTGGCTCTTTGTTCACGAAAGGTGATTTGTGCTGAATCATTATTCTGTTGCCAGATTACCATTCGGAATTTTGCAGAAATTAGTGTTAATACAGATGAATGGTGTTTCGCGTTCCTCTGGCTTCAGGCAATTGTTTGCGCTTACAGATTGCTGCTTTTCAGCATTTCCAATATATCGAAAAGCTTAATAATTTGCAGTGAATTATTATTGTTAAATTTTAGGTAATGTTTATGTAGACGAGTGGGAGGTTTGATTATCGTTTTGATTGTAGCAAGTTCATTTAAATTTTTCTGTTAGGTACGACACGATACTTCATGCATGATTTTGGTTTAAACGGTTGCAAAAAAAAAAAAAAAAAAAAAAAAAAAAAGATTATACAATATTTGCATACCAATTTAAGCTGGTTAAATTCTAGATTAGATCTGTAATAATTTTATTATTTTATTGCCATTTAAAAAAAAAAAAAATCCAGATAAACCTATGGATGCAGTGCCTTTAAAAGGACAAATGACCTAAATATGTGTTGTCGTTCAAGAAGACCTGGAAAATCCTTACACAGCGATTGAAATGCGCGGAATTGAACCTGCACGATTGCCTGTACTGTTACTCATACTTATGCTCTTTGGCAAATCACTGATGCTGAGGGATCCCATTACGTTAACAATTACATTTAAATGGAAATCTTATTTGCGTTACCATTATATTGCAATTTTACTGGCCTAGAAATTAAAATTTCAGTAATTTTCATATAAAAGTGTAGAAAATTAAAATTTACCTTGAAAATTAAGTTTATTTTTGCCAGTTTGCGTTATTACAAAGAATCCTTAAAATCCAGCTATTATGAATAAGAAATATTTTTGATATTGTGAAAACATAAAATGCTACATTAATAGAGATAAATCATTATAAAAATGTGCAATGTTTTCGAACATTTTAAGAAGTTTTTTTCCCTCTTTCATAATGCTTTGCTTGGTGCTGAAAGCATTAACACGTCAAAAAGACTTTTATTTCGAAGAATATTTATAAATTTCTACTTTCAAATATTTCTTGACCTTCTTCGCTATACAGATGTGAACAGTAAATTTAATGTAGTTGAAGAATAGGACTCTTAGCCAGTTATTTACCTCCTATCGGAGTTGTTCTTTTGAGCATACTTAAGTGTTATTCTTCGAATATTATAAGAACGGACGCTTTAAAATCCACTTAATCGCACGCCATTACTTACCCTTTTCAAGTTAGTAAGAGCCTTTTACTTCAGTGTTATTGTTTGCCGCTCGTTTTCTAACTGTTAAAGAACTTGTTTTTTCCATAACCAATAGAAAGCACTAGTTCAAATTATTATTCAAGTTAGAATGTCGTTTTTAGTCTTCTGTTTTATGAATGTACTGCGTTTAAAATAACGTTAAGATAGTTAAAGTGTTACATTATATGCCGAACTATAAAAAACTAATAGGGATATAATTAATTAATTTTTTTCCACTTGAAATATTATATGGTTTAACCCTTAATCGGCGTTGAGAAATTTTCGTGCGCAACTAGCGTATTTTTACATTATATACACGCGCATTATATGTCAGTTGAATAAATCAGCAATTATAATCACTTATAAATATACATAATTAATTCAAATATTCATATAACATTATCCCTACCTCAGGATCAAGGATATCTAATCAGTCGGTTTGATGTAGTACCATATTAATATTTTGCTATTTTAACATGAATGCTAAAGGGCAAAACTGGAAATTTTCATTATTGACCAGTGGCCAGTAGTAGCAATTTTATAAGTGGCCATTTTTTTTAAACTAGTGACTACTTTTTAATTTAAAAGGGATAAACATTAAACTTTTGTTAAAATTTCTATTAGTATTAATCTAAAATTAAATTAACACAAATAAATATGTCAATATTAACATATTGCAACCTGCAAAAGTATAATCATTCATGTAATGCAAGAAAATTTAATTTTCTCCTTGTAAGAAATGAGGCCATAACGTGGCCAATGCTGGAAAATATTTTAATTGCCAATTTTTTCATTTAGTAGGCCGGTGGCCGGCACTAATTTTGCCCTTCAATGAGGTTTGCTTTAAAACTGCTATAGACTGGAAACTTTAACTAGTTTATAGCCTTTGAATAGATACCTTTATTATTATTATTATTATTATTATTTATTATTATTATCAGTCATAGCGGGATTTAACATTGATATTGTGATTTTTTAACATTGTTTATTCCTATTAGTCACTATAAGTTGATTTTTTTAAATTCAATATTATATTGGAAATTAAAATTTATTAATGTCTACAGACGCGATCTCCTTTTAAAATATATTTTCATAAATTTAAGAATTGTCTGTAACATTTCAGTGAGCTTTACAAATTTCCATGGGCAGAATGAGTACACTCTTTGCTCTGGTTTTCCCATTGAATTTTCGTAATTCACTTCCGCTTATGGTAGATAATATTGCATCTATTTGAGGGCAACTGCTTAAACCTAGATAATCTGACATTATCTTGCATGCATTTTTCTAAGTATAGATTGATCGTCTTGTTTGTGTAATTGAAGAAATTTCAACGATTTTTGAAGTAACTATTGAGTTGAATAACTGTAAACAGCGTTGTTTAGTGTACTAGTATTATATTACTATTAGTATACTGTTCAGTACTGCATAGTATTCATTTATGAGAAAAGAAGGATCATAATTTGTGCGTTACCCGTGATTTTTCCGTTTTATTATACTAGTATAATTCACAGAAATGTAATGAATATATTCAAACGACCTGAAAGTTTGCCTTCTCTTTAATATGTCTCTTTGACTTCTCATTAATTAATTTATTGGATCCAATTCAATTCTCATTAATTAACTTATTGGATCCAATTCTTCAATTCTCATTACGTTATTGGATCCAAATCTTCAATTCTCATTAATTAACTTATTGGATTTTTGAAGTAGACCGTTGAGTAGAATAAACTGTAAACAATATTGCTAGCCCTTAGTATATTATTGTACTGCTTAGTGCTATATAGTCGTTTATGTGGAAAAGGGGGTCATAATTTGTGCATTACACATGATTTTTCTTCTTTGTTTTATTTTATGTTCCACAGGAAATTGCAATGAAATATTTAAAAGATCTGAAAACATACATTATCTTTAATATGTCTCATTAATTAATCTCATGAGGGTTTTCTCTTTCTTCTCGTAACTACCTGTCAAACATTTATCTCTGCCTCCCGTTCCTACTGTACTATACTGGAGTAGTATCTAGTCCAGAGGTACCGGCTCAATTATTCTCGCATTCCGCTGCAGTTCCAGAGCAGTAGAGTCTCCTACCCGATTCATTAGTGACTGATAGGATTAGAATTTCAAACCCCTGTAGAGATAGCTTTCCGCCAACACGGCCAGCTGGTGATGGAAGCCCAGCATTGTACGTTGAGGAATCAACGTTTGATTGTCTGTCGGCGAATTTCGCGTTTCTAGTCAGGCTTCATTCGGCAATGTAATTTAACTTCAGTGCCATTAAATTTTTGTATTTGTTGAACGTTTGAAGCGATTTGCGATCATGTGATCTCTTGTCTGGTTAAAATTTAATTTCTATTTCTGTTGGGATGTATTTCGGAGTTTCAGTGTCCATTATTTAATGTTTTATTGGTTTGCGTAGTGGGCTTGGTAGTAGTTGTATCTTAATGTTATCAATATTTTCTTTGATGTGTCAAAGCTGTTTGCTTTGATAACATTTCATTTGTAAAGAGATGTTACTTCACAAATTTTCCATTTTATACGCGCTTTATTTATAAAGTCAATGTTAGCCGTTTTTCACGCCATTCTACGTGTGATATTACGGAACAGGGAGAGCTTTTTAAACTCGCTTCCTACATTAAGGCATGAAATGTAAATAAAATGGATAGATTCAAAAACCCTTTTAGCAGCACATTCTATACACTTATACCTTTCAAAAAATGGTGGAGAAAATCAAATTTTTTCAAAAATAAAAATTGTAAGTAATTGTAAGTAAAAGTGGCCTTAACTGAATAAAGAAATTTTTCATTCCAATAGAATAAATGTTTCATGTCATCAGTGTGATATTTTGTGTATGGACGCATATACGATGGAATAACACGAATTTGAAGAAAATGATTTTGTACAAAATCTATCTAGAATTCTTCAATTCTTAGAGACACCCAGGTTTTCAATTATAGCCCTGAAATAATTCACATAAGTATTTAGTTATCACATAAATCATTAATTCGCATAAAACAACTAATAAAGTTATTGTATGCAATTTTCATTTCTTGACTATTTTTAAAATTAAGTAAATACTTTCTTTGAAACTTGATAGTTTATTTTCTAATATTTAACAGGTCTTTTGTAAACTAACAAAAACTGATATCTCATACTCAAGCCAATAACAAAATTCCTTTCATTTACGACCAAGTTCTAATAATAAAAATAAATAAGAGTATTACGTAAACTTGCATTTTTATAATATTTTAAACCCTTTCCCATTTCATCTGAAGCTATTTTTCCCGCAGATATTCATTACATCCAATCCTAATTTTAAATCGCATTTCCTGACACCATAATTCACTTTTTATGAATTTCGCTTCATTGTTATTTCGTTCCACGCTTCTATTCTTTCGCGACCTTAACTCCACTTTTTTTTTCTGCTGCAAGAAATAGGAAAAAATTACCCTTTTTCTTTTCTTATAATGTTGCTCAGCGTATAATTTCACCTCTGGGTCCGTTGTCAGAAACAATTGCGACGCGACGTCACTTTACTGTCGCAGAATTGGACATGGCACCATTTTCCGAGAGAATTACTAACAACAACGGGCCAACTACCGGTGCCTTATTTCGAGTTGAAATTACTTTGATGGGTTTGTTTGTATGGGTACATTTCCTTAGAAATGTCTGAATTCATGAATTTAACGCTGGTCTCAGAAAATGAAGATTGTTCTTTTTTAGTCGCTAGAATTTTATGCGAATGAACTCTAAAAGATATGTTTTTTTTTTTCCCTTGAACTGTAATATGGAGGATTGTTTACGGGATAATCTCTCAGAATTCTGAAAAGTTGCTGAATATTTTTAAATTGTATTTTATGTAACATGGTCGCCGAACTGTTGCCCTTTCCAGCATTTTGAAATTTAATTACCTAAATTTTCTTTTCCGATTATTTTGAAAAAAAAAAAGAAGTATAATTTAATCTTCACAAATGAATTAAACTAATTAAACATAAAGAGAATGAGGAACTAAGAATGTTTCGTCAGAAGGGTTCTGTTTTCTACCCGGCCCCTCCTCTCCCCGTAGAAGTCACATTTTAGTTCTGTTTCAAACGTTCAAAACTTATCTGAAACGGGCGCAACAGAGGGATAGAGCTCTCCCGGCGAAAGAAGAATTTTTTTGTAATTATCTTTTTTGAAAAATGCTGGTGAAAACATACTTTTGAACAGAATTCGTAAATATCATTATATATATATATATATATATATATATATATATATATATATATATATATATATATATATATATATATCCAATATTTTGATATATATCCGATATTTTCAAAATAGTCAAGTTATTGATGATTATCTAAATATTTTCAGATTTAAAATAAATTATAAACTAAAATATATTGCACTTAGCATAGAAACTTAATAAAACAATAGTAAATGTCTTTTTCACTTATGGCCCCACCAGTGGCTGAGAGGTTCTGCTCTCGAAGCTGGTAGACGGGAGGTGCTGGGTTCGATCCCAATCGTGCCCGTCGGCCTAATCGTTCGGAGTTTTCATGGTTTTCTTCGAGCCGTGGATTTGTCCATGCGTAAATACGGGTTAGGTTCCCTTAGAAAGACCCCCACGAAGGGCACTCCCCCCGGGCCTATATCCCAAGTGTAGATAATTGACCGTCAATAATCAATAAATCAATCAACATTTTCACTTATGTAACAAAAATTGAAGATCAACTAATTGGAAACAGACACAATTTACCTTTTGTACTCACAAAAAACAAATTATATGAATTAGCATCAAGTATCAAGGAAATTTTATGTTTTGTAGAACAGAATTTGAAAGACAAAATTATTTATTTTTATTGAACATTTTGAACGCAAATGCAAACTTGTTTGCTTTTCCATTCCCTAACTTGTTCTGCAATGCACTTTAATTGAACTAAACCAAACCAGAAAAGAATATTTCTAATGAAGCTGTAAATAACTTATTATCTAATTATTATACGAATTAGACAGTTTATCTTTCAATGGCTGTTCTAAATAATTATTTTTCCACATAATTATTGATTCTATATTTACAAATTCAGCTAACGAAAAGCTTGGATTTTATTATTTATTTATTTATTCAGTTTTGACTAAAAAAGTCAGTGCCAGAACAAAAGTTCTTTAGATGAAAACAACGAACACAGATGAAAAACTCACTTATTTTGACTAAAAATATCAAAAATATCATATACAATGGTATTTTGAAAATAACTATCACATATATGAAAATGTCGAAAGTGTCAAGCATCATAATATTTTGAAAATACAATTATCGGATATATATCAATATATATATACATTGATATATATATGTATCGCCGAATTCTGTTTTTGAATATTTAATATTTCTTCTTCTCTTTGTCATATTTCTGTATTGCTTTTTGCGTTGATATGTTTTTAAAAAAATGTCTTGCAGAGGCCTGGGGAGGGGTATGATAAAAAATATTAGTTTAGTTTACTTCATCTTTTTATATTCTTAAAAGAAAAAGAAAACCGCTGCCAAGATTGCGGACCACAGGCACATCAGTCCCAAAATCTTGCCTCTTCCTGGATTTCTTTCCGCCTGTACCCATGTTATATTACAATGTTTTTATTTTTGATACCATTGATGATTTGAAAATTTTATATTTTCATGAGCTTATTTTTAATAAGGGGCCCGCCCATCTAGTCAAGTAATTTTACATCCAAACGCAACGAACTCGAAGACTAAGTTTGCATGTTTGATTAGGAACAGCCACTAGCCTCAGCAAAGTGGCTGAATAAGGTCTTCAGAGTTTTTCCTTGCTCGAAAACGAGAATTTTCCTTCCAAAAGTCCTCAATAAAGGCATTCCTCCAGCGGTAATTTTCCTAGAGCTGGTTATAAATTCAAAAGTCCGAGGGGGAAACGTCTCGCCAGGGCATCAAAATGTCCTTTCCTAAATCCATAATGACGAACCTAATGAATGAATATTATTCAGTTTTGTCACGCAAGAATGAATTTTTGTAAATTTTTGAGAAACAGTATTATTTTCTCCAGAAAATTGTCAATTACAGATTTTCCGCTCTTAAAATATCGATGTATATTTTTAAGTTACAGATATTTCACATGCATTTTTAAATGCTCTTTCTAAAAATAAGCACAAAAAGGAGAGTTTGGAACGATGGATGGATATGTTTTACATCATAAAATGTACATGATGAAATGCAACCTTTAATTTCGCTTCATTTTAAAACTTAACGTCGATCACTTTATACTTTTCTATAACATTATTTCCAGTGTGATTTTGCGTTTTATTTGACTCAATATTGCACGCACCTAACTCAACAGTCATGTATTGATGTTGATGTTGGTCGCACGCAAACGAGTAGAACCTTGTTCCAAACACTAAAATATCGATTATTTCCTTTTTAAACTGTGATGTAAAGTTAGTTATTTTAGTCCAATAAACTGACCTTCGAGATTTAGAAAAAGACAAATATATTATATTGCTTTAATTTAAAGACTGGCAACACGCAGTTATATGTCAATTTATATTTAGATATATCGCTGTTGTCACCCAGTTCGTTAAAAAAAAAAAAAAAAAATCATTATATCAAGAGATGTTTAATTTACTTTTTTCCCTTGGAAATGTCACTGTTTGTTATGTATCCTTAAGTAACTTTTAGTTAGATTTTAATAAATTTAATATTATATTCATCAGCACAGCATATTTCTTTATGTTGTGCAATGTTAAATTATTTATTCTGGAAGCAAGGCTACATGGGCTAAACTATTAAAACAATTGTTTGTTTTTTAATTACTAAGATAGTACATTAATAATTAATATTAATAATAAAATTTAAGATTATAAATAATATTAATAATCTAGTTCATTATTATATAATAATTAATCTTTTATTATGTAAACATATGTCTGCCTTCTAAACTATTCAAAGAATTGTTTAAAAATTATTGAAACGTAAACTATACTTTACTGTATATACATAAATAAATAAATATAACATAAAAAAAGAACAAAACCATTTCGACAGTGCATTTGGCTTTATGTTTTTTAAATTCGTCAATTTTGCTTGACGGCATTTCTCGCATGAGTTTAGGAACTCTTTTATATAAATTTAATATTATATAAATATCGTATTTATATTATTTTATATTTAGTCTTTTATCTAAACAAAGTTTTAAACAATTGATACAGCTGCGATTCAGTTGCTGGAACGATGCTACTAATCATTAATTACTAATTGTTATGCAATTTTAATTTAGTAAAACCTATCTGAATCGCATATTCTGTAAATATTTTTAAAGTTCATTAATAAATTTAAAAAGAACATGAAAACAGTTTAAAAAAGAAGAAGAAAAACAATAAATCTAAGCTTCCCCCCTCTTCCCTTCACCTTAGCAATCTAACATGTTTTTTGACAACTTCTCCAAAATTTAAATCAAATTAAAAACTGTTAACGAGATTATGTTTAATTATGCAGCATTCTCCTTCTCTCTGTCTTTTTTTTTTTTTTTTTTTTTACTTAGAAAGGCAATAAAAAGAATAAACCTTTTTGATTTTTTCTTTGAAGTAATTATATTAAAAATTTAAATCTTTTTGCGTATTTGTAAAATTTAAGTATTAGAATTAATCTCATTTGCTACAACTTCTCACTTCAGATCTCTCTGCTAATGCAGACGATAAAATAATAAGTTAAATGGAGAGAAAAAAATAGCCTTAAAAAGACCCATTGTCCCTTGTACAAAATTTCATTTCCAAGAATCGTAATGATAATCCTTCGAAATATCGTTAAACCCTCTAGCAAAACCCTCTGATAATTCTTTCCCTCTTTTTTTCATTTTTTATTTTTTTTAACCCGTATATTGCATTCTTAATACCTCTGTTGTGTTCTACCAGGAGCAACTAAAAAATAAAAATGGTGCAGCTTAAGTTCCGTGTTCGATCTCAAGAGGAAAAAAGAAATAAAAGAACATGAGACAGTAAGAAAAGAATGGAACTGTCGTATAGATCATTGAATTTCAAGCGGTCAGTGCTTTGCAAAGGATTACTGGTAGGAGGAAAAAAAAATAGAAAAAAAAGATTGTTTTAAGAAGAAAACGTAAGAAGAATCGATCTACAAGAGGATGCATTCGTTCAAAATGTCTGTGATGGATTGTGTTTAAATATGCTCTTTTATAGTGTGTTACAAGAATTTTGCGTACCAGACGCCATGTTATTTGGAGGCGATTATGTCTTTACTATCGTTTTCGGATTTTTTAATAATCAGTTCTGTCTTTCGGCTTTTGAAGTGTATAGCAACCAATATATTTTATTCTAAGAAGAGAAAAAAATCCAATAAAGTTGGTTGTCAGTTTGGAAGTTAATTTCTTTCCGAGAAGATGTTTTAGAATTATTTTATTGCCTTGTGGGATAAATAAAAATATTGGGCTCGCTTTAAAATCTTGAGAATGATTTTTTTAAACTTTGAATGAAACGGAAATTTGTGTTAATATACGTTGTTAATGCTATTTATTTAATCAAAGGTTATTTTGATTTGTAACACTTAGCTACGAAATTAATCTTTTAAATATTTATGTATTGATATAATATTCTTAAATAAAATTAAGTTTACTATACATTGTACTTTTTTTGCTTAAGGCGGTTCTCATAAAAATATTCCCCCCCGCTCGATAACGCGTAACTTTCTGACACATTTACGGACTAAGCATGACACTTGCAGGCCTGACTATTGAAGCGATTTGGAAGCGAGTGGTGTTTTTCATTTTTTGATAAATGAATTACTTATCGAGTTATGAGCGACTGGTGTCACGTGGCGATATGTTTTTTTTCTCCTTTCCTGCGCTGTCGCGTCCAGAAAATATATTCAAAACGCCAAATTTGACAGTATTTTCTGAAAGATCTTCTGCCTTTACCAAAAAAATGGAAAACACCATTCGATTACATAGTTTCTGAATAAGTACAGCTGCAATGTCATGCGTTTCCGAACAAAAATGAATTCAGATATGTGTCAGAAAGTAGCTCCTTTGGACTTTAATAAAAAATGCTAGATAATACCGGTCAAGTGGTAAACAACTTAACAGGAAAAGGGTTCACAACATCATTAAAATGTCAGAAATGTTTACAGAATATTTGTTAGCAAATGTGAAAAAGAAATAAAAACCTCTCCTTTTATATACATATTGCATATTAATGATCTTTATACGAATCGAATACAGACTACAGAACATTTTCCAGAGAATCTCAGTTTTCAGAACAAAAAGAGAAATGTTTTTTTCTTAGAAATTTTTTGAAGTTAAAATTTTATTAGTTTTCTCAAATATAAACATTTAACTACATTACAATACCAATAGATGTCACCGTAGTTTATATATATATATATATATATATATAGACATTTCTACTTTGTATTTTTTTTTTCTTATTTTACAGAAACTTACCTCTTACTTTTCTTAGCCTTATCGATCAGTTGAAATAATATATATATATATATATATATCAAAAATTGTAGATCATTTCCACTTATGATGCCAAAGCTTCTAATTTAATATTTTTAAATATAAAATCATTAATTTAAAAAATATTGTTGGTAAATTTTACTTAATAATAAGGGGGGGGGGAAATATCTAACTTTTCCTCTTGAAACAAAATATAATTTACATTATTGAACTGAGTTATCAGAACACACAATATCTGAGAAACATATGCCAAGAGCAGGGCTCAAACCCACACTCCCTTTAGAGAACCAGAATTACTCTTTCTGGCGCTTTAGTCGACTCGGCCATCTCGCGTTTACTCAACGTTCCTCTGAAATGAAGCCAGATTGAAGTGGGTTTCCTACCCCATTCAGCGATAGAAAAGCACCCTGAAATTCTCATTGTGCATGCTCAGATCAGTCGAAATCGGTCTTAAAAAATCCGCTTTGCATTTTAAATAAATTGATAAACAAAGTCATATTTGAATGTTAGTATTTTTTCTATGATTTATACGACCAAAATAAATAAATAAAAAATAGTGAAGGCATATAATATACTTTTAAATATAAACTTATTTAAATTAGCAAACATTTATAATTTTAAATTTATTATTTAAATATAAACATATTAAATAAGTTTTATTCCTCTTTTAATAACAAATATTCTCATAAAATGTTTTTAATAAATTAAATTAGGATTTAATCGTCATTTCTGCTGAATTATTTTGTAAGGCGTCAGCGTCACAGTATATTAACCTCTGCACTGACTAAGTTAAAATTATTTTCTCCAGTCTGTCAAAATCTGACATCCGCAAATTGCATTGCTCTGGGCGGTAAGCCAGTTCTCGTACTTGATAGGACGGTTTACACGTTTCTAGTGAAAAATATTTGCTAAATCTTCCGAAATAAGGAAATCTTACAGTATTTTATTACTATATATAAAGAGAATAACCGTATATATTTTTAATCCATTAAAAATCGCTTTTCCCATATAATTGTTAAAGAACTTTTTTTTTTCCATTTCTAAGAGATTAAATAATTATTATAAAAAATATGTTTTAGTATTAGTAAATTTATTTTAGATTTTCTGCGCTAAAATGCTGTGAAAATATTAAAAATAAATTAAAAAAAAAATGGGCTTTAAAAATGCGAGTTGTTGAAATTATCATTTTTTAGTAACTGAATTTGTATATAATCAATTGTAATATTATTTCACTTCTTAGTTAAACCTGAACAGAATGTTTCTGAATATATATATGTGATCAGAATAGAATTTAGTAACATTTATATATCATCTTTTTGCCGCAGTATTTTTCTTTAAAATTTATAATTATGAATAAAAAATGTGTAATATTTTTAAATAATTGTCGGCCAGCTTGAAAAATGAAGTTTTAAGTTTTACTTTATCTTTATATTCTTTATTGTTATACTTCCCCACAACCTTGCACTCCAAAACCTATTTCTGAAGAGTGTTTAACAAATAGCAATTTATCATTTTTCATGTAATTAATAAATTATCTCTTGTAAACTTTGTAATATCAGAGTTGAAGAGAAAAAAAAATTAAACCTCCTCTTTATAACAATACACCTTTTAGAACAAAACATATCCGTAGCCTTTTGAAAACAATGGATTGAAATATTGAAACACTAACACGGCGCATTCATTCAAGATCTCACTTGCAAAACTGAAGAGTAATTTAACGAATGCTTCCCAAATGTATATAAATCGCAGAAAATAAATGATTATAAGGTTCTTTTCCATAGTCTTAAGGCGCCATTATGTTATAAATCATCTTGAAATAAAATAAAATAAAAAGCGAAATTATTTTTTCCCTATTCCCTTACACTTAATCATCCGAAGATCAATCATTGTCGGCAACGATTAAGATAAATAGTATCGCAATCGTTCTTATCGATAAGAAAATGAGGAGGTTGCAGGCACAGTTAAGCGAAGAATGGGAAATATTTTATTCACATTTGTATTCTTTTGATTCCATCAGTAATACTTTATTCACCAGACGATTACAAATCTATGAATTTATTATTGCTTAACTGAGTGTATGCTTTGCAATGTTTTACGAGTAATTACTTCGTAATAATGGTATTTATCCAAAACAACTTATTTGTCATTTCCACCTGATAAAAAAAAAAATATATGCTTAACAAAAAAACCCATTTTAATGTGACGGAACAGTCTTTGCTCGATTTTCCGTGCAGATTTAAAATGTATTTGGTTGATGAGCTATTACTTGCTGATGATCGAATTTCTTGTTTTTCTATTAATGACTTCATTACTTAAATGCTCTCTCCAATTAAGTATTTCATGAAATGCAACTGTATCTGGGACTTTAGGCATTTTATAAATATTTTTTTTTATGCATATCGAGCTTTTGAAACAAATAATTTTATCATTTGAGAATGTACAAAAAAAAATTCCACAGAGACATTATTAACAGACTATCATTTGAGGGGGTCAGGGCAAGAAAGTACCAAGCCACATTTTTGGTGAAATAAATCTTACACTGTAGTCTGTTGCTTAATATTGTAAATTATAATATCCTACACATTATCTTTTTTTCTAATGTCATTAGGTGGCAGCAAGTGTCCCAGGTTTCGTTTTTGCCCCAGTTGTTTCTAGAACTTTTTTCCAGAACCAGAAAAAAAGTGTATATCATTAAAGTAACGCTTATTCAGAATACCTCAAATGTTACTCAGAAATTGGCAAAAAAAAGTTTTTGTTATGTATTTCGATTATATCCGAGAAATTCAAAAATGTGGCTCTTGCCCCGGCCACCTCATTTCATGTTTTACGCGTGTATTAAAGTTTACTGGTTTCATAAAAACAGGGATTATTTTTTTATTTTGATAAAAACAAATCACATTCTAAAACATTCCTATTTTGTCTTTTATCTACAAGCAAACAACGAAATTTCGAAAGTTTTGGGTTTATTTATGAAAAAAAGAAATATCTATTTACTTAGTGTACTATAATGTGGCTAATTATTTCGAGTGAGCTTGGCTTTATTCTTTGGAATTCATGGAATATTTCTAGGCAATCGACAATGCAGCGCCATCTACCGATACCACTACCAACTACATTGCATATTAAAGTGTCGTAGCCTACGATGTATAGCAACGATCTCACATTAGTACACCAAAACAAGATAAAGATAATCTTTTCAGCTAAAATATAAATAATCAAATAAATTTTTGAATTTTAAATATTACAACTTTATGAATTTATTATTTTACTATCTGATTATGCTACCATTTATTTAATGTTGTATTTATAACTTAGATAAAATTTTAATTAGATTGAAATTAATCATCACTTGTCACTTATTAAAATAAAGTACCAAATATTACGTATTCATCTATTTGAAATTTTAATTGACGTGTTATGCATCTTTACTGGTGTCTGCAAATTTTCAATTTATCGTCGTTACGTATCACATATAAAAATAAATAACTTGCTTTTGACCTTAGACATAAAAGTTTTGAATTAATTCTAGTCCAGTTTAAGCAAAAAGTAGTTTTTGTTTCTATGCTTGAAAATGTTTTGGTTCATTTTAAATTTACACGCAGATTTCATGTCCTGAAAACGAAGATTTTTTTTCACTTGTAAAATATTCCACCTCAGCACTTTTACTCAATGTCGCTACCACTTCTGATTTATCTTATTTGCTTATTAAAAAAAAAAATACAACAAGTATGTTTAAGACTGTATTTACTAAACATACATGTATATTAAAAAACGCATCGCTCCTTTTTTTTACTGTACCAAAATGAGGTTGAAATATATTGTTTATTTAGTATATATAGCATTCTCATATATAAGTATTTAGAATATACGATATTAGGGGCTGTACATATATATAACGTTATCACTTTAGGGGGAGGGGGAGATCTGGCACATAATATCGTTATTAATTTTTATCCAACCAAAATTTTATCCTTTTTGTTTGTAGCTTTTTCTTTGCATCAAAATATTCTGCTATCTTTTTTTTTTTTTTTTTTTTTTTTTTTTTTTTTTTTTTTTTTGGGGGGGGGGGGGGGAGGGGACGAATGTTAACTATTTTTATGCAAATATAAAGTTATTATTAAAATCATTAAATGATTATAACATTTTTTCATTAAAAAATATCGAATACCCCAACGTTTGGCATTTCTATTCTTCTGCAATATGTGTATGCGATGCGTAATATAATCTGCTGTTGGAGAAACCAAGTATGATTGAAATGATATTTGTTGTGTTTACTAGTACAGAAATGAACAAGTTGGAAATTGTACGTCAAACGTGACAAATGAGGTGCGTTCGTACTATAGTTAGTTATATAAATATTCAGATCTTGATGATTTGCAATTCTGTGAAATGAATTATATCGTCTGCAGATTCATTTCTGTAATAAAATAAGTATCTCGGTCGCTTGACGATTAAACCTCGAAAGCTCCTATAACAAAAAAGAATCAATTTTTTTTAAACAAATCAAATATCTTAATAAATATTTTTATTAATACCTTCTAAAGTTTTGATTCGATTTTCATAAAAGTTGAAACGTCTCGACAAAATTATGCAAAGATAATATATCTTAACTTTCAAACCATTCGATTGGGTAGTTTTTGCGTTGTTATATGCGGACGGACGGATAGACAGACAGACGGACGGACGGACCAGACGACGACAATAGGTGCTACGTATTTTCGTATTTATATAATTACAAACGCACCTTAAAAGGATGTTGTCCATCTGTTTTGTTGATAAGCAGTTCTGCTTGCCTCCTTCCCGTGCAGGGGCAAGTGCAAAATACATTATTACTGTTGAATGCATTATGTAACAAAAACCTATAATTTAATACTTTTAAATAGTAGCTATTTCTTTTAAGTGTTATTTGATGTAAAGTTATTTCACGTATAATAGTGATATTTTATTGACTTCTTTTCTGCATTTGAATCGGTAAAGTATGCGAATAAAAAATGCATAACTATATCTGTATATAACTGCAAACGAAAGAAAAAATAAAATAAACTTATACAACACTAATAACGATTTCATTAGCAGCCGTGGGGGGGGGGGGGGGGGTCAAGGGATGTTAACGTATGATATCATAAGGGGGAGGGGCAGGGGATTCAAAATTACCAAAAAGTTGATAACGTTATATATGTACAGCCCCATAACAGATACTATTATAAATAAAATATTACCAGGGATCTGTTTAGGACCGTTCATAATTTTTTTCATCGTAAAACAGAACTTTTTTCAAAAAATTTCACTTTAAAACAGGATCGTCGCAAAATTTTTTGTCTTAAAAAAAAAAAAAGCTTTCAAAAACACATTTTTACAAAATTTTTCCATCTCCAAACGGAACTTTTCACAAATTTAATCATTGAAAAAATAAAATCTGACCTATCACAAAACAGCTGAAGTCGACACCTATTACCTAGACTTTTTATACGTATAGGATCTTACATAATCACATAATAAGATCACTAATTATAATTAAAATATAGATAAAATGCTTAGTGATACAAAGAGAAACACAAAGGCTTATAAAAACCTTTTAATGATCGACACGTGTTTCAGCGCTCATACGGCGCCATTTTCAAGATATACAACGATAAACAAAATATTCTCGCAAATTTTTGAAAATGAACTTTAAAACCATAAATCACGAGAATCATATATGTAAAAAAGTAGGTGCTTAAAATAGTCAACTGTAAACGTGAAAATTAATATTTCCTTACTGCTTTTTTAAAACTGAGAAGTACCTCGTGCCAAATTTTATGTAATTCAAATGAGGCGGATTCATTGCAAATGTTCATGTTATGCATATAGATTTCCATTGATTCACGGATAATAGATGGGAAATAAATCCTCGATAGATAAATTATTTTACTATTTTTAAAATAAATTTTTAAAGTCCATCTGTTTCACCATTTTGTCATATTTGATATCTGCCATATGCTCTTTTAATCTTGATCAAATATCAAATATGACAGAAGTACTACAGCACTGGCAAGACTACATAGAACCGAGACTTTAAAAGTTTGGTTACTTTTGTTCTTAAAAATATGATTAGTGCAACGTTTTGTCTAGTAACAGAGGTTACAAATTTGCACACCTACGTATCTTTCAACAGGTGTGCTAGCTTAGATAAATGAATAAGCTCTGCTTTCAATTATTTGCTTTATTTTAAACCTTATACAGCTACAAAATGAAATTATTGACAAATTATTGAGAAATGTAAAAGAAATATATATATATATTACTTCACTAAAAGTGAAAATATATGAGTAAAATTATAATTACCTTTTTCGGTTTTCTAAATTAGTTATTATAATTAAGTTGTGTTTTTTTTTATTCAGTCACAATCGTGATGATCAATCAAATTACCAACTTTATCTCTTATTAAGTTCGGACTGCTTGATGAAATACGAGCTAAACTCATAATTCTATATTTGGGCTTTAAAGGTTACACTTGCTGTAAGCAAAAAATTCTCTTTAAGCAGTTTAATTTTCCATTACCAAAATATGTATTTGTGATTCATTCCTCTTCTTTATGATTCATCATAGACATTATATAAAAGAAAATATATTCGTGGAAAGCAATTTAGCATATGAACTTAACTTCGTTACAGGAAAACACATTGCGGCTGTTAGTCGGCATTCACTCACATTAACAGAAAATAATCGAAAAATCTAATTTTCTAAACACATTCCATTCGTACAACGCGTAGACAATTATATACAGAGAAACAATAATTAATACTCGCTTAATCTCGTAACCCTCTATTTCATTAAAAGCTTTTGTTTATGTACAGTAGGTACTAAATGGCGGAGAGAAGGGAAAAAAAATCATAAACAAAAATGGACCCCCAAACATGAGCGCTAAAACCAATTAATGTGCATAATAACTGCCGGAGGTGCGAAGGTAAAAAGTTAGCACAGTGCGTAAAACTTGGAGGTACCCTGCACAGTGCAAATCCGTGTCCAATTAGAACCCGACAGCATAGCAGTGTTGAGTTAATTGACTTTGTTAGAAGAACAACAAAACGTGAAAAGCTTGCTTTTGTTTAGAATGGGGGAGGATTGCTTAGTTTCTGCGGGTGCTTCGGAAATTCACTAATTGAAGTAAAGATTTATTGGGAGAGAGAAAAAGAACGGTAGCTGGAATAAGTAATAAATATTGAAAACAGTGTTTTTGATTTTTTTTTTTCTTCCTTCTTTCCTTTCTCAGCAAAAAAGTATCTCATTAAATGTATTTTTAAGCCTAATAGTTGTTCTCTGACTAAATTATTTTTATTTTTTTGGTTTGTATCCGTTTTAGTTGTTAAGCGATGAGGAAATGCAATTTATGTAAATCTATTACTTGAGTAAAAAATATAGAATAAAAAGCTTGTTAGAACAGTTTTTCAGTAAAATAGTTGGACCAATATTATGTATAGCTGGTTGCCAAGCAGGAAATGTGATTTATATAGATTTTATGCTTTGATTAACAGGCATTAAATAAACTGCTTTTAGACCAGTTTTTAACAAATATGTTGGACCAATATTATGTGTTACTGATTGTCAATAGCACTCCACGTTGTAATGTCCCGATACTGTCAACTTATAATAGTGAATAATTCCAATAGAATGTTTACTTTCCAAAGATCCGAATCTTTTAATTTCATGATTTTTAACTAAAAATAAATTATAATATTTTTTTTTTCTGTTTCAAATATTTAATTAATTTTTATGTATTTTAATGCCGTTTGTAACTCTTAACTTTAAAACTTAAACGGGTTTCAACTTTACATTTCTAAGAGTTATTACTAAATTCATTTATCTTATTCCCCCCCCCCCCCCCCCCCACACACACACAACACGCATACCCTTTAAAAAAGGAAAAAAAGAGAGCCAGAGAGAGAGAAGAAAGAGAACGTTATGATACATTTTATGTATTAAAACGCTGCATCCCAAAACAACCACTTTATGTTTTAGTGCAATAGTTTAATTGTGACTGATTTTCAATTATTTTTTAAATCTCCACTTAGTGTTTAATCTAGGAAAAAGGGATTTGTAGCTTTTTCGCTAATTGCAGCCAATAACTGAGCCAAATAAAAATAGGTTTAGCCAAGAAAAAAACTTATTTATACAAAATTTCTACATAAATGAGTGAGTATTAATTTTAATTATGCAATATACAAATAGTACATCACTCTGTAACATTGACCCTTTGAGATTTGGCCATACATCACACATCAAATGCTATTTTAAATAGAAATTCTTTTTAAACTTCCCCTTCCAAATTAATCACCATTAAGTTACTTAAATTTTTGATTGCCATTCTATTTCTCAAGACAGTTTTTGTTATATTCACGAGACTCAATCCCCTTTCACAATCTGCTGTAGACAACAGAATTGTTGCTACAAATTCATACAAAGATGTCACATTGAGAAACATGTCAGTAATGCCATTTTTATGGGAAAAAGAATATAATCAGCTGGTTTAATTTCTTTACCCCCTTGTAGCCAGAACCTGCCTGAGCAACTTCCATTCATGAACCGTTTTGGTTTCATTTCCTAAGTTGGGATCATCAACAAACTTTTAATTTCCTCAATGCTTGTTTAAAGCAAATGACGTCACACTATTTGTAAGATGCTTGCACAGAGGACGAGACAAATTTTGAAGAGAGTTGCCGGGACAGAGGCAGTTTGAGATTTTTTTCACGTGGCAGCAGCAAGTTTACGAAAGGCAGGAACGACAAAATGGAAATGATATATATTTTTTTTGGCTGTTGCTATTTGGCTAATCCACTAAATGCTTTGGGGGCAAAAGGTGCTTTCAGTTAGCTTTTTGGCTATTTGGCTAGCTCTAGATTAAACCCTACCACTTTTATGTAAGTAGGTTCCGTTTTAAATTATAATTTTTTTTCTAAGCGCTAGATGTTAATAAAAGTTTAGACTATTTCATTAAACAACATTTAATTTAAAAAGCACAGTAGCAACAATACTAACCTTGATAATTACGAAAAACATTAATAAAATGAGTAAAAAAATTTATTTACTGTTAAAATTTTTATTTTAATTTATTGTCTCTTTTAAAGGAAAAAAAAAAAGTTTTTGTAAATGATTGCAAAACTTTACGTGTTTTAGCTAGAAGACATGATAAGGCTTTCAAGAAAAGGTTTCTTATTTTTTTATTATATTATTATTTTTTTTTTCAGGTTGAAATCAAATCGAACAAAGGAAATTGCAGGTATCGGGAAATCTCCAGTGCCCTTAGCAACGCGAATGTGCCTCAATGTTATCCTTCCTGTTCTTTGACGAAAAACATTTTGAAAAATTCTAAAACACGAAGTGTTTTCTGTTCCCTGTTACAGTGTCAAAATATTTTTTTTAACTCTTGTATTTCTTTTTCAAGATTCTTTTTTTCGAAAGTCTAGGGTCTTATTTGGAATTTTTCTTCTTCAGTCTACCTTTTCCTGTGACACGATGGTTTTATTTGAATATTTTTATTGTACATATACAGCCGTGTGTGAATACTTTTGTGGCATGAAAATTATTTATTTTACCTATGGAGGCTATCATAGTTTAAGTTCTATCACTTATTGTTATTATTATTATTTTAGTTTCTTATTATACAGAACTGGCAACGAACAAATCTAATTTACCTTTAAATATTGAAAATAATTTAGTTCCTTGGTGGAATAATAACGCATTTGCAATATTTCGCATGGAATGTTTTACTTAGTTGTTTAAAAAGGTTGAACGTATCCTAGGTCCTATAACATTAAAAAATGATCCTTTTTATTTTTATCGAATCTTTGTTTTGCCTTTTTCATTCGGAAAATAAATGAATGTATATGTAATATGTAATGTTTTATTTTAGTAAATGTATTAGTTTTACAAAGCACGAAATTATAAATTATTAATTATCTTATAAAACCCTAAGTTATTTATATTGCGCCTATATAATTTTCCAAAAATCTATTTAAAGTATTATTTGGAACTTACATAAATCATTACACTCATTAATAATCGGTTATATAAATAATTACATATTGGGAAAAGTTTTGATCAAAATTTCTTTTACTATGCTATTTAATTTTATAAAAATTAAAGGAATATTTGAAACTTTTTAAATCATCATCCAAGAATATAATTAAAGATCTTACTAAAACTTTTCAGATAAAAATATAGTTTCATCAACTTTGGAAAATTAAACTTATTTAGGAAATTTTTTATTAGACATATTTCAGCATTTTTTTCTATGTATAAGTACTCTACTTTAAATTAAAGTCTAATAATGCTTAATGTGATAAAAAATACTTTACTTTGATACTCTACTTTAATTAAATATTGAATTTTGAATACTTACTTTTAAATGGCTCAAAATGTCAATATTATTGTAGAGATAAATATAGATTGGTATCAGAAAAAAGATTAATCTGAAACATGAAATCGTTTGCTTATGAATAAAAGAATATTGCAGTATTTATTTATTTTTTAAATGTATTTATTGTTCATGCTTTAATGCATAATAAATTTTTTGTTTGTTTAAGTCTGTTAACCGAAATTGTATTTCTATATTTTGTGACAATTAAAGGTGTAATAAAATAACCAGAAAACTGAAATTATCTGCTTGTGAAACAAACTTTAAAAATGGAATCAAAATGGCAAATAAATAATACGTTAAATGAAACGTAAAAAAAATCTTTCTCTGATATATTTCACTTCACTAAAACTCAAGTTGAAGCAAAACATTCCTGGCATTTAAAAAAACTACATGATATTAAATATTGCAGTTACTAATTCTTAGTATAACTTGGAACTAAGTTCTACAATTTTTCTGCATATTTATAACAATTTGTAAATGCTACTTTAGAATAAGCATTTAGTGTCCAAGGATTTTCTGCAATATTTTTAATCTCTTAACGAAATTTTATTTGAATATTTTTGTGGCAATAAATCTTGACTAGAGTAAGAAAAAAAAAATCTGAAAATGAAATCGTCTGCGTATGCAACATAAATTTTTAAAATGGAATCAAAATAATGCATAAATAAACAGTAAAATAAAATGTAAAATTCTTTCTGGTATAAATCCGCTTCAGTTTGAAATAAAACGTTCCTGGCATTTAAAAACTGTATGATGATAAATATTGCAATCGCAGGTGAAAACGAATTTATTCATGTTAAGCCTAGTCCTAGTATAACTTGGATCCTAAGTTCTACGATTTGTCCACATATCTATAATAATTTGTAAATGCCAGCTTTAGAATAAACATATAATGTCCAAGGATCTTCGCTTGTCCCATCCATATTTGATTCATTTCGCCTCGGAATGTAGATAGATGCTTCCTATCGCATAAACAATTCATGCCTGTCCCACATCCCAACATGCCTTCATCCATAGTGATGCTTCTATAAGCCCCCTCCGCCATTTTTATTTATTCTAGCCCTTGTGCGTTGAGAACAGCTGTGAGACCTATGAATTTATGATGTGTACGTGTCGCTTCGCGTCTGAAACACACCATAAGGTGTCGGAGTATTAAAAGTGTTGTTTATTTACCAGAATTTGATGTCTCATATTTTCGGTGGATATTGTAGGCTGCTCGTGTACTTGGGAAATTAGATTTTTCTAAAAATGGAATTGTGTTAAGTTTGCTGTTTTAGTTTTCGTTTAAGAGTTTTTGCTTTCGGTGATGAATGTTTTAAAAATAGGAGTTTTAAGGAATTTTTTTTTCTATGTCTTAACATTGATCGTATCTAAAACACATAGTAAGGTGCCATAGCATTAAAAATGTTTATTTACGCTACTTTAGAATGATGTATTTTCCGCGAATATTGCTGATTGTTTGTGTAAACTTAGGATTTTTTTTTTTTTTTTTTTTTTTTTTGCCTTATTGTAGAATTACATTAATAAGATTTTTTTTAAGTATTTAAAAATAGTAGTTATAAACAATTTTTAGAGAACTTAGAGTTGCTAGTGTATCTATATGCATATTTTTACAAAGTAAACTAACTGTACACTTTTATAAATAATCCTGTAATGATTAAGTAGATGTGAAAGTGTAAGTTTATCTACAAAGTGCGAAACCTTATGGGGCACAGTTTCAGAATATTTGAAAAAATTTAAAATAGGTAATGTCTTAAATTTCCAATGGATATTGTATGGATATTGTAGACAAAATACCAACGTACTAGGGGAAATTGCATAGGTCTCAAAAAGAATTTGCGTTTACTAGTATGTTAAAGTTTTCTATTTTCTTTCACCTTTTTAATTTTTTTCCGAAAAAAAAAATAAAAAACACTAAAATAGCTATAAATTTGCTCTGATTGTTTATACTTTTGTTTATTTTGGTCTTCCCACATCATGTATTCATCGTAGCACAAAGATATTTTTTATTTATCTCAAGTGTTTTGAGGATTTTAACACCTAATTGCCGTCCTTCCCCACTTTAATACCCTCCTTTTGGCTTCTAATAATTTGTATGTTTTAAATGACATAACCTTAGCACTAAGTTAAGAAACAGCATTTAAAATATAAGGCCATTTTTTAAAACAGTGATGTATTATTATTTTTTTTCAATCTAATAACGTAGATTAATTAAAACACCACCTACATTAATTAAGATGCTTCATTTTGATTTTCTACTAAACTAAAAAATATAAACATCACTGAAACTCATAAATCTTATTCATCATAAGTTCGATTTTCGCCAATATCTCGTTCGCCTACTTTAATCTCGTTCGCTTAGCAATTTATTATTTTTCAGTTGTCAATCATGTTTATTCCAAACTATAGCTGCACCTAGGGTGGGGTTCCTCAAGTTACCAGCCTCAATACATAACCAAAGACTGGTTATCTGAAGCCTTCACCCTTTGCTAGAGGGCGCGACCTCTCAAACCATTTAGAAATCCATCAGGCATTCTAAGCTACCTAGAGTGACAGCTACAAGTCCCAGAAATCAGAGAAGATAAGCGAGCTCCCAAAGGTTTATTATAAATCGCTCTTTAAATTGAGAAAGATAAGGACTCTGTTACAAACTGTTTATTACGTTTATCGTCTGTGTCAGTCTTTTGCTAGGAATACTGGAGAAGAAGAGCACCTTGGATGTTTCTCTGGGGCCATTTTGCCTAAATGTAATAGGGATTAGTTCTCCATTCATTTCCGATTCGTTCTTTTTAATTTTTTCCCCTTCGGTTGAACTGATAAGGAAAATAAGAATTAATCGGGGATGTCTAGTGTAGCAGTTTTTTAATAAAAACTCACAAGATGAGGTTAGAAAAACAAAATACTGTGTTAGGTTATAAGGTTTTCAGCTAAAATATTTCTTTTTAAAAAAAGTATATGGAACTTATCTCCGGAAGGAGAGTTCCCTCGCCCCCATAATGCCAACGGATTTAATAAAATTAGATACTTTTGAAAAATAATTATCAGGAGTCGATCCAGGCAAAAACTGAGGCCTGTTTAGGGCACCTTGACAAATTTCTATTTAATAAAATATGCCCTTCACAAAGTTCCTTTTAATAAAGAAGTCCTCTTCACAAAATTCTTTTTAATAAAAGAGGTCCTCTTCACAAAATTCTTTTTAATAAAAGAGGCCCCCTTCGCAAAATTCAATTTCATAAAAGGAAACTCTTACCCCCCTTTTTTTACTTTATTTTTGTTAAATTTGTGTAATTTACCACAAACAAAACAAACTCACCAGATAGGAAAACTTTAGCAGGGAAACTTTAAATAGATAGTATTAATAAATGTTTCATTTGGGTTCGAGCAAATGTTTTAATCTTTTTTTACAAATTTTTATTTTTTATAAAAATTATAAGTAAATTTTGCAATAATATATATATATATATTCTCACAAAATGGGACACAAGAAAAAAAACCTGCTTCAACCCTGAATATATATGAACTGTTTTTCCTGGGCGAAGATAGGTGCCAAATTTTTTTATTCCCCCCCTCCCATAACGAAAATAGAGTCCTGTATCGGGTCGGGTCGGGTCACCCGCACCCGACACGAGCCTCAGGTGAGGTCGGGTTAGCCATTTTTTCGCTGCGGTTCGGGTCGGTTTCGGGTTGGGTTTTGACTCTTGCGGGTCGGATTCGGGTTAACCCGCTTTTTCAAAAGAATGTCCACAATATTTTTTCAGATTAAAAAAATATATATACAATAAGACCTCTATAATGGACTGGACACTCCCGAACAGCTGACGCCTCTAATTAGCGAACACTTTTTCAATTCCTAACACTTTATATATTTGTACGCTTATACCTTGGAATAGTGGGTACCTCCTCCAAATCTACGCACACGTAGCATGTGTATGTGTGCATCAACTATCGCAAATAGGATACATGTATTTTTGTGTATCATAAACGAAATGTTGGTAATGTTTTTCGTATTCTGAGAAAAAAAAATGGTTCTCAACTGCACCGTAAAGAAAGAATAATCTATGATTCATTTATAATATACATTTTATTTTTTCTGATGCAGTAAATTGAATATATCATTCATACTCATTCAAATGCGTATTTATTTTCATTTTAAACATAGTTCTGTTCAAACTTTTTGTGAAAATCCCAACAATCAGACTTGCAAAAAATCTAAATGTGACCCGGAAGAATTAGTCTAGGGTGAACTCCACACGCAGAAAAAAAATTAGAGTCATCCCAACCCGGAAAAAAATAAATAAATTAGAAACGACCCGATGCAGGACGCTATTCAGCGATTTCGAGGTGTCCCGCTATTCAGAGGTTTCACTATATTTGAATATTAAGGAATATTAGATTTATCCATTTTTCTATATAAAATTTGTATTAGAGATATAACTATACATTACTTTTCATAATAGCATTAAAACATGATTTATTGTCCTTTCATTGGAGGGTCGGGTCGAGTGCGGGTTGAAATGTGTCGGGGTCGGGTCGGGTCGGATTGCGGATCGCCGAAAATTATTTTTGCGGGTTCGGATCGGGTACAACCCGACCCATTTAGTTACGTGTTTTTCCTCCTTATGCTCATTAGTTTAATATTTTTAAGCGCAGCGCTTCTTTTATTGACAAGTTCTTTTTCTAATTTACAAAGGCAGGCGATAATTGAGAGCATTGTTAATGTTAATAAGAACCATTGTCACCTTTATGAATTGATTTATTTATTAATCTTTTAAAATCATAATAACTGATGAAATAAATTGAATTACTTATTTCTTTAAACTCTACTGATGATGAAATTAAATTACTCTCTGAAATAATAATAGAGTTTGAAAAATGATACTCTGAAACACTCCTAAACATTATAAAAATGCCAAATGTTTAATCATACATCTAAATGACCGATGATCAAAATTGTAAGTACAAGCAATCTGTAAAATTCAGTCAAAAGTACATTTTTGAAAGCTTGCCAATAATGGAAAGTATTAAATTTTATTCATAACTTCTTTGAACTGCATTCTTTAACTCTCGTTTTCATTTAGAGAGAAAATCTGAACAATGGCGCCACTTGTAAATTCTCCTCGGTAACAATAAAAGGGAAAAGCTGCTAAATTCTGTGTTCGAACTAATTTCTCTAACGAGTCACTTCACAGTTGAGAATAAATTGAGCGGAACTAAGTAACTAATTTTAACTATTTTTCTACTTTAACTACAGTTCTTTCAAAAAATTTCTTTAAAAAACAATTTCAAATCGTCTGCATAATTTGAAAGCTAAAATATGTACAAAAATTTTATGCATGTGCGCTTAAATTATACAACAAAAGAAAAATTTTAATTTTAAACAGAAATATTGTTGCTGTAATTGGTAACGATGTGTTATTTCCCTTTTCTCCCCGGAAAAGTTTTATTACTCAGAAGAATTAAAAATACCGTGATTGTTTAGAATTACAGCTAGTACGTGACTTGAAAGAAATTTGTATAATAATTTAGAGAAAAGAAATATCTTGTTTTTAGACATGTTTATTTAATGATGTATCTGAAAGCTTGATACTCTTTTATTTTTTATGTGTTTTCATGATGTATTTCCATCTATGATGCATTTTAAAAAGTACAAAGATATATCTCGGTTTTATCTTTTCTTTTTCTTTTACTATTCTTGTTTAGTTTACAGTCATAAATGCAAACCATAAATAAAGGTTTGTAGATATTTGACAGCTGTAAGATGAACACAAATGTCTCTCCCAAATAAATTAAAAGAGCAAAATTATTTATTTCTACTATTTTTAAATATTATGTACTGTTAAAAAAAGCTTTGGTCACATAATAAAATATAAAATTCATTTTAAAATATGAAAGCAATAAGTATTAAATGCGATTCAAGAATATTATTTTATTATTATTATTATTATTATTATTATTATTATTATTATTGGGGGGGGGGGTAAAGTAAGTTCCTTGTAATTGCGGAAAATGCATGAATTTTCTGTACATTGTAGTATTTCAGTATACAGTGGATTTTGCTGGATGTTTCAAAAAGATATTCTATGATGACAGCCATAAAATAATTTAATGTTATCGAGCATAATTCCCAGCTCCTGAATTTATCGCCGTAACTGCACTATTTTCAATGCTGTTTGTAAAAATTGAAAACAATAGCCTGCCTGTTTTATTTAGGTCTGATTTTCCATTAGGCCTGAGTAGGCCCGAGCCCACAAATTCTGAGTCCTATATAAATTTTGTCGCAGTTCAATGAAATTAAAAATCAATTTAATATTTTAATAAATAAAAATTGCCCTTATAACCAAAATATTGTAAAAAGTTTTACTGTTTCCAGCGGTTGTCTTTTAATTTAATTTCGCTTATGTTCGCTCGTATAAATATTCGTGTTTTAACCGAAACATTTTTGTATCTTATTTTTACAGTAAACAGATTGTGTATAGGAGCCCCCAACTGTGTCTGTGCCTATTTCCTATTGCGAAACAATTTCGACAATAAATTCTGAAATGACTTGTGTTAGCATGGTTCACAATGCCTCATAACCTGGAATTTACGGAATATCCAGAGAAAATGTTTTGGTCTTATTAATATCTCGGAACAGAAGTGGGGGGGGGGGGGGGGATCTACCCAAAACGTGGCAAAACTGTTTAGTTACACTGAAAAAAAAAATAATAACAATTAAAACATTCGGGTTTTTTTTTTTTTTTGTTAAAGTGAACATTGGTCAGCAATCATTGCTGTTCGTCATCCTTTGTTGATGATTGTGTTGATGATTATATGAAAAAAATTCGTTGATTGTAAAAAAAATAACACAAGGATTTTTATTTTATTTTTTAATATTTAATGAATATGAATCCGGGTTAGGAAAACGGTTCCCCATACAATGTTTTGTGGGATGCCCGAATGTGCGGGTTTGCTTTTTTGCGATCCGAATAGGATTGTAAAGGATTTCGGAGTCTTCTTTCCACGCAAGCGAAAATTCAGTACACATCGTCTTCAAAAGCCAAAGCCCTCGCTAAAGGTACTCTTTCTAAAAGAATGCCGCCAAAAGTATTCAATGCTTAATACTCCCCCACCACCACCCCTCTCGCTACTATATAAAAAAATAAAAAAAATGTTTGTATTATAGTTATCTAATTTTCAGAGATGTGAAAATTACGAGTGCATCCAACTAAAAAGATTTTATCATGCAAGAAAATGGAATTTTTTTCAATGATTGCATTCTTTACAGAAACCAAATTTCACAATACCTTTCCATAAGTTTTTTAGTAATATAAATATATAAATAGACCTTTCATCAACTAAGAAAGTAATCGTCCCTGTTATGTTATTTTCTCTCTCAATCATCATTTGTTCAGAGCATAAAAAAAGACTTAGGTAATATTAAATTGCATGCATTGTGTAGGTAAAATTATATTTTTAAATTCAACTTTTATGTTAACAGAGAAAAATAGCACATGCTTTTTTGTTCTTTCCCATTTCAACGGAACTCGTTTTTTTGCGAAATTTCCTGCTTTTATCTCTTAAGCACTATTTTTTTTTAAAAAGCATGTAAGCTTATAATATTTTTTCCCAACAATTACTCGGTCTCCGTCATTCCATATGAAAGATTGTGCTTTTTACGAGATAATCTACGCAACTTCCCTAAACTTTTATTCTCTTATAGTCTCCCGAAAAAACACATTTTTAAGACAATAAAACTTGCTTTGGAGATCAAAACAATGTGTCCATCGCGATTATCTGCCCGAGCAAATGCCACTGTCCTTCAGGCTGACCCCATTTTTCGCCTGGAAGAAAAGTTTTCTCATTATTAATTACCTCCATGGTAATGATAACAGCGTCGGTGGAATAAAGAGGAGAAGAAGAAAACTTGAAAGGCAAGAAAGTAAAGTAGTGCATTGTGCCCAAAAGCAAATCGTGAGAAAAAAGGAACAACCTCTGACCCGTGAGGAACGTTTTACGATTGTATGGGATGCACGTCCCCGAAAATTTTTTTTGAAACAAAACTGATGTTTTTTTTTTTAAGTGAAAAATTCGCATGAATCTTAGATTTTTCCTGTCTCGAAATTTTTTTTGTGTGTGTTTCGACTGAAGTCGGGTGGATTTCTAAAAAAAAAAAAAAGAAAAAAGAAAAGAAAGCCGCGCGCCTATTCGACGTGATTGATGCAAGATTAGAAATTGAGTGCGAGGTCAGAATAGTTGTTGCGTGTTTTTGTCCAGGTGTTGGGTGTTATTTTGCATTGATTATATACTTACTGTTGGAAAATTGGTATTATTTTGAGAAAAATTATTTTTCGCTTGGATGTTTACAGTGTTATAATATCATTACGTCCTCTAATAAATGAATTACGTTGCGTATTATATAAATTCTTAATTTTGGAAAACCATTTTTTTTTTTTTATTTGTTTGTGTCTTAAATATAAGTCCAAAATAAGTTGAAGGCTCAAGGAGAAAAAGGGTCATAGTCACAGATAGATGATAGTTATTCATCTTTCTTTTACAAGCGTCGACTTTCATCTTTCTTCCTCCTTTATACCAAACTTCAACAGTATTTTTCAAAGGACTTTCACCGTTCTTCCCGCTTTTTACTTATCTTTAAAACTGTTTTTGTTTTCAAAAGGATTACCTTTATTTTTTCTTTGATTTAAGGTTGTCAAACAATAGTACGCCTATCACGATAACAAATGGCACTAACATCTCAAATCTCACAAAAAGTGGACTATCATCGTTTTTTTTTTCTTGACCTTTCAACTGAACAGAAATAATCAGTACTAGTACACTATAGAGCCCGTTAACAATTTAAAGTTTGCAGAATATCGGGAAATTTTCTTTTTAAGCATACAAATAAAAGTTTTCTGCATACTTTCTGACAATAAAAGTTGATCGTGATTTTGTAGCAAAAGTTAGGGAGACAAAGAAAAGACAAATCAAATAATGTGTGTGTGTGTGAGAGAGAGAGAGAGAGAGAGAGAGATCGATAAAAATATGTAAAAGTCAATTTCAGAAATTCACCATAATATAAAAATCAAGTTTATATCAAAGATTTTAATAAAAGAAAATGATTTAGTGAACATGTAACGGTTGGAAGTATCCTATAATCCATGCTTATTGTATGAAATTTCCTTCTTAAAAAAAAAAAAAAAAAAAAAAAAAAGTGATGAGTGGCTTCTCCGGCTTCCTGTTGAAATACACATCTTTTACAAGTATCCTTACATCCTGGAGCGAGATTTATTCAATAAGTATCATACAAAAATGATCACTCCATGAACCTTATTTTATATGGGTGTATGAACTTTCAAAACTTTAAAAAAAGAAAAAAAAATGACTATCATCGTTTTTTAACGCACTACTGGTTTCCATGGCTACACTTCTCAGTTTATTTCCTTCCATTCTATTCCACTTCTCTGTTATTGACATAAAAAATATATGTTATACTAGCATATATTGAACTCTCAACATCAGATGGTTTTTCTTCTCCAAAAAAAAAAAAAAAAACTATATATTTTGTGCTACATTATGTGCAGATCTACAGCTACGAGGAGGAAAAAAAAAAGATTAAATTCGACAAAATTGTTACTTTTGCATACAAACCGCGTTGTCCCTTCATTCCTCCTCCCCTGTTTTCAAGTTCTGTGAGAATAATAGTCTACTTATGTTTCTCGAGCTAATAATTTTATAAAATTTATGCTTGTTTCAGTTTTTCTCTCGTGCACTTCCTGAATCTTTTCTCAGTGACGTCACATATTTTGATTATAATAAGAATATGCAACAATTTTAGCAAGTTAGTATAATTTAAAAGTTGTAACAATAATTTAAAAAAAATTGAAGGGTATGTTTTATTATTTGTGTGCCCTTTTTTGGTTACTCGTTTTTCGAGCTAATAATTTTATAAAATTTATGCTTGTTTCAGTTTTTCTCTCGTGCACTTCCTGAATCTTTTCTCAGTGACGTCACATATTTTGATTATAATAAGAATATGCAACAATTTCAGCAAGTTAGTATAATTTAAAAGTTGTAACAATAATTTAAAAAAAAAATTGAAGGGTATGTTTTATTATTTGTGTGCCCTTTTTTGGTTACTCATTTTTCGAGCTAATAATTTTATAAAATTTATGCTTGTTTCAGTTTTTCTCTCGTGCACTTCCTGAATCTTTTCTCAGTGACGTCACATATTTTGATTATAATAAGAATATGCAACAATTTCAGCAAGTTAGTATAATTTAAAAGTTGTAACAATAATTTTAAAAAAAATTGAAGGGTATGTTTTATTATTTGTGTGCCCTTTTTTGGTTACTCGTTTTTCGAGCTAATAATTTTATAAAATTTATGCTTGTTTCAGTTTTTCTCTCGTGCACTTCCTGAATCTTTTCTCAGTGACGTCACATATTTTGATTATAATAAGAATATGCAACAATTTTAGCAAGTTAGTATAATTTAAAAGTTGTAACAATAATTTAAAAAAAATTGAAGGGTATGTTTTATTATTTGTGTGCCCTTTTTTGGTTACTCGTTTTTCGAGCTAATAATTTTATAAAATTTATGCTTGTTTCAGTTTTTCTCTCGTGCACTTCCTGAATCTTTTCTCAGTGACGTCACATATTTTGATTATAATAAGAATATGCAACAATTTTAGCAAGTTAGTATAATTTAAAAGTTGTAACAATAATTTTTAAAGAAAAAAACTTTGAAGGGAATGTTTTATTATTTTTGTGCCCTTTTTTAGTTACTCTATCACCTCTAAACAACAAGAAAAGTATTATTATTATTATTATTAAATGCTTTAACCCTTTCAAGGACGGAGTTTGCACGGCGTGAACACTTAATTTTTATTCAAAACTGCCAAATGACGCCTATATTTTTTTAATAGAATTTTGCTCTCATAATATACGTGAAGAAAAGCTTTTAATTATTTTCAAATAAATATGTTCGTAAATTCTGGTATCATTCATTTTTTTTTTTAACATTTCAGCAGCAGAAGTACTTTGTCCCTGAAAGGTTTAAAGACGCCTAGCTGAATATTCCTATTAGCTTTGTGGCAATACTTTCTGAAAATTTATTATCAATTTGTATGAAAATTTAGTAGCTGCCAAGACTTGTAAAACGGTGTAAATTTAAAGGGAAAAATCGACCAAAATGTAGACACAAAAATTGAAATACATTTAATTGTATAGGAATTTTTTGATATAGTTTTATTAGAATACATGAAAATTACATTTAGTGCAATTAACTAGCATTTAAGCCTCGTTTTGTTTGTTTTAGATGGAGATTGCATTTAAAGGGGGAAAAAAGAATGAAATGTCATTATGTTCGTTCTGGCTCACCAAAAATTTAAAATACTTATGTATGTATTCTACGAATTTCTGATTAAAAGTAAACAGTTAAATTTAAATATATTTCTTTGGAATTAGCTGTTCTTTTATCGAAACAGGGAGTTATTTTGAAATTATTTTAAACGTATATGTTAACGAATCTTTATATATATATTTTAATCAACCGTTCTAAATGTAAACAAGAATAAATAGTAATAAAACAAAATGATTTATACAAGCTTTTAGAGTATTCCATAATTTATACGTAACATGTGATTTTTCATTTTTGCTTATTGATGCACTGCAAAAAATAATTGTTAATTTTACAGTATAAAACTGGCACCCCAGCGCGGTAGCGTATTACTGCTTGCGCGGCAGCGTATTACTGCTTATTTTACTGTTTAATACTGTTAATTTTACGGTATAATACTGGCAGCTGGGGTGCCAGTTTTATACTGTAAAATCAACAATTATTTTTTGCAGTGTGTAGTCTGGACGCTGCTCATTATACAAAGAAGCTGGCATAAAGGCCTCTTAAACAACCCATAAATTTATCACCCATCATTCGACGCTTATTTATACTACTGCTCTCGAACTTCATATTTCATAAAAGAGATAAGAAATGAAAAATTCCATTTTCTTTATTTCTGTAAAGCATCCATTCCTTGAGAGTTATACATACATCTTAGAGCGAAAACCATTCTGGTTACAGATAAGCCCCGGAATACTCAAGTCTTTCATTGATTGCAATAAGGCGGGAACGAATTCGGAATATTTGATCAATCCCAAAGTGCTTATAAAACTGAACGTATTTCTCTCGGAGGCAGTAAATCAGCGCGTTATCTAATCTCGGAGTCTCTCTCCGAAGAGATGTGCGTCCTGGTCATTTTGTAGAACTGGAAAGACAATGTCGATTTTTCATAAGCATAGCTGATAAAAGTAAACTCCATTTCATTTAGTATCTAATGAGAAGTCGATGGAGTATTTATTCTGTATCAGGGAAAAGTGAGAAAGAAAATTTGTGAGTTGCTCATTAAATAAGAATTTCTTTCCAACCTAATATTATTTTATGGCATACATTATCGTCTGCGTTTTCTTTCTTTCTTTTTTTCGACATTATTCTTTTAAAAATTCAATGAAATTTAAAAGTGATTTTTGACTGCTTTTTAGCGTCCTGAAAATTAGTAATTCAATGAAATAATTTTATATTCTACCTAAAGTGGATATTTCAGCAAATCAGCTCGTTATCTAATCTCGGAGATTCTCTTCGAAGAAATGTGCGTCCCAGTCATTTTGTAGAACTGGAAGAGAATGTCGATTTTTCATAAGCATCGCTGATAAAAGTAAACTCTGTTTCATTTAGTATCTAATGGGAAGGCGGTAGAGTATTTATTCTGTATCGGAGTAAATTTTAGAAATTTTTTTTTTAAGAGTTACTCATTAAATATAATATCTTTCCAACTTAATATTATTTTATCGTCTGCTTTTTCATTATCTTCTGCTTTTTTAATTTTAAAATTTTCAATGGATTTTTAGTGTCTTGAAAATTTGCAAACACATTCTACTCGAAATGAGTGTGTCTGTAAATCAACGCGTTAACTAATCTTACCGCAGATAGACCTTATTTTATCAGCAGACTCTTACCGCAGATATTGCATCCTAGTTATTTTGTTGAACTAGAAAGACAATGTCGATTTTGTATAAGCATCGCTTCTATCTTAATTCGTATTTTGTTCCCCCCCCCCCCTCAACCTGGTTTAAAATATCTTACATCTTTAATCGTTCTTATTCACTTTGTTTGGCTTGGCATGTCTCCCATTGAATTTCATGTAAGAACCTACCAACCATTAAACCAAATGGGGAACCAAATAAACTATATTGAATCTATTATATAATATTTTATAGAAAAGCGAAAGGATTCTATTCTCCTCCTCAACTCCCCCCACCCCACCCCATCCCTCTCTCTCTCTCTTTTTCTCCTAGCTGTGTGATCCGTTTTAAAAATATCAAGCAATTTTACCATAAACATTATTCTTAGAAATCTATTATCAAATACTACCATTCAATGAAATTTAAGTTCTTTAAGAAACATTACTCTCTGCCCAACTGATACCAAAGACATAAATCTTTTCTGTTTCATATTGAAATTTCAACCCGTCAGGCTCTAATAACACCTTATCTGATCGGAACATCGCTGTTCAGAGTCACGCCTTCATTGCCTTACACATGTTTGTTCACGTTTAACGTACCGCTTTACATTCGGTGCAAAAACGTTTCACTCACGTTCACCAATTGCCATGCATAGCCGTTTTAAATGTTCCAATAAAACTGTTGAAACGGCGCTCATTGTTGCGCTTTTCTCTCATATATCGAAGTTTCGATACGTAAAATCCTATTCCGCCTCCCTACCCCCTCTCTCTTTCCAAGTGTTCATTTTCTTTTAGAATACAGTGTTCTATTACGGCTGTGTTCTTTTCTCTTTTCGTCTGTGATTCTTCGTATTTTTTATTTCTTTGCAAACGATCGCAACGATAGCTTATATGGCTTCCTTTTCGAGCTTTTATCTCTTCAATTTCCTACTATCTGATGTGTATGGAATGGCAGTCGAAATACCAAGTAAAAGGAAACTAACTAGAAATTGTGATAAATTAAGTTTTTTTTTCAATTGATGCGTTGAAAGTGGATAGTTTAAATTTTGAACCCTCCCTTCCTTGAATTTATTTAATTTTATTTTTATCTTGGTGGTAGCTGTTTAGAAAAAAGAATTGGATAGTTACATGTGATTAAAAAAAAATAATAAAACATTTGATGCAAGTTATTTTGCGAAGATTTCATGTAATATATAGTAAGTTTAAAAAGTAATTTAAATAAATTCTAAAACAGCTGAACAAAATATCGCATCAATTTGCGATATGCATACGTTGCATTGGTGTTAAATATAATTCCATCATTGATGAGAAATAAATCAAACAAAGTTATATGCCTTTGTTGTTGTAGCGATGAGCAAGTGGTAATGATTTCATTATTTTAAAAGTATGGTGGCACAGGGAGACCTTAAGGGAATGCATAAAATTACACGGGGTGTGATCTGGAATGTAGGCAGGTATTACTTGTTCTTCACTGTGCATGCATTATTAAAGATTTCAACAACGAAAGCATGTCACACATTCAAAAACTAGATCATAGACTGCACTCATATACATCGGGCAAATTGGTTTTCTTAATTATCATCATACGCTCCAAACATGAATGATTAAAATGAATAAGAATAGAAAAGAAAATACATTTTCATAAGATATTTCAGAAGATGTTTGTAATTTATCAGATATTTGTTAGGAAGTTTTAATGAAAACAAGAACGAAATACCACGCATTGCATTTTTCTTATAAAAATTTCCTATTAATGTATTTAATAAATAAAAGTAAAATATATAGCGAGTTGAAATTAAACAATATAAAAAATATGATATATATTTACTCATCAAAAGTAAAGAATTTTTTTTTTTAAATAATAAAGAATTTTTTTAAAACACATCATTTCTACTTATCATTTAAGAACTTAACATAGCTATATTATTTCGATTGATTATATTTTTTATTAAAACATTTCACTCTACAACTTATCTTGCACTCATTTTAATTTGGTGAAGAACCAGCTCATTTTAAAATATAATCTAAATTCGTAAACTCAAGAACTTTGTGAAGTGAATATGTAGAATATAGATTCAAGTCATATACCTATCGATCGAATCATCTCTCTCATACTTTATCGATCTATCTGTTCGCAGTTTTCGAGGTTTTCTATGGATTCCTTATAAATGTAAGCCCTATTCTTCTTCTTTAAAAAAGAAAAAAAGACCTATTTTTAACGCTCCTACTTTTAAGACGGAGTCCTTGTGTATGAGTTTCACTCGAATTCTCTGAATGAAATCCCGTTACTTTCACTCGAATGCAAGTTTCAGAAAAATGATAATGGCAGCTCTGTTAATCCAATAATGTTTCATTTTATCTTCAACTGAAGTCTCATTTTAAAGTTGGCTAATATGATATGGATATTTGAAATGAAAAGTTTTATTTAATATATTTATAAGTATTCTCAAAGTTATCAATTAAAACATTAATGGAAAAATTTGGAATATTTGCGCAACATCAGACTAATTTATGCACAGGTTGAAAAATTTAATTTTCGATAATATATTTATTTTGATCGTAGTGAAAACAAAATTAAATTAATAAATACTATTGTAAAAACAGGGGAAGGGGCAAAGTGGGATGCAAAAACTTTAAATAGGTCTAATATGCATCTATTTATTATACATAATAATAATAAATGGGGTTTAAATACCCTTTGCTTCATCGGGATTGGTGCAACGGACTTTACTTGTTCATATCCCACATGAACAAACTGGGATCTCCAGCCGTAAGTGAATTCCAAACTGCTACCACATCTCGAATACGAAGCTTTTCTCGATTATAGTGCACAACACTGTGCAAAATGGTGAGAAGTCTTGTGAAATATTTTTATATTATGTACCTCAATTGCAGTAGGAGGATTCATTAATATAATTATCACGCTATGCTTAGATTAGCTACGGATGAATTTAAATACTGTGAACATTACGAAATTATATATTTATTTATCTCACGCATACTAATTGAAGAAGAAATCACAAGTGTCGTCCAGGATAACTTTGTTGGTAGAGCATTGGCACATTACGCCTGGGTTCGACTCATGGCCTAGGCACCTTTTCACTCAATTGGAAATTTCCAACTCGAACTGCGAATATTATTCGAGAAATGATCTTAAAGGATAATGAGCTCAAAATAAAATCAATATGCTGCCCTGAAAAGAAAACAAAATTGATATAAAGACCACATTTATGTGAAAATATATATATGTTTATTTGGCAGCCTATTTCATAAAAGGTTAAAAACATTAAATCGGGTAATACATTTGTTGTATGCTATTTTCAAGATGGGAAATGTTCCATTATTTTACAAAAGATTAAATGAAATTGTCTGAAAATCAATGCACGTTTTTCTTTCCTATGCTAATTGCTGGTATAAGGTTTGTAAATAGAAATAGTAGACATAAAAGAAAATTAAAAATTAAATTTTGAGTCAGTGAAGCTGACAACCGCACAAGAGCTTATTTTCATAAAAATGTCTTTAGCCTTTAAATTTTGCAAGCGCTTTATTTATAAACAAATACTATGCACCAATAATTATTGCTGATTATCTTGTAAGCTATAATTATGAAATTTCTTTGAATAATGGTTTTCACGAATAGACCAAACACTGTTGCTTAACATCACATCAGTGATTCCTTTTATATTTTTCCGTAATTTAGTTGTTAGACCGCAACATTTGTCACTTAAAATACACAAAAAAGCTTACAATAATGACAGTTTTCTTATTCCATTACCAAAAGCGTAATTCTTCTTATATCAACCCCTGCATACAAATGTATCCGGTACGGCAAAATTACACAATTAGTATTTCATTTATGTCTTTTCCCATGGCAAAAAAAAAGGAAAAAAGAATTCCATTTCCTATTAGAACTCTGTCCCCAACTTCGTTCCGGCACTGACCACTCCGTTCCGCTTGATTCATCTTTGGGATTCGTTCCACCTTTTACTCGGACTACAGATTCTTGGTCAGAACAGGTATGTAAGATTTTTTTTTCTTTCTTTCTTTTCGGAAAAGAAATGCTCAGAAGAGCGGAAAACACCTACGCCCACCCGCTTCGGTCGGTTGCCCTAAGTTCTTTATTAGGCTCGTGTAACACATGTAAGGATTAGAAACGAAACTGCGGTTTACATTGGATTTGCTGGGCATTGTTTGAATTGGCTTTCTGTGAGGTTGCGTGATAGTTTAATTGTATCATATCACGTGTCTAATTCTAGAAAGAAAAAAAAGTAAAGAAAAGAAAAATCACTGAATTGGCTTTTTTTGTTCAAGAGAACGCACCAATATGATGTAAAAGTTATGTCAATAATGCGGGCTTTAAAATAAATAAATATATAAAAATTAGTCTGGTGTTTTATTTTTTGAATTTTTAAGTCCACCACCTTGTCTAGAAATTAGGGTGATAATATTTCTTAGAAAAATATTGGAATGGGATTTCCGTCTCGTATACTTTGGTGATTTGGAATCCACTAATCCGGAGATTCCGGTCTTGTTTGATGAGAAAAACAAATAAAAATGAAATGAAGTACGAGAATCACCAAACAAGCCGAAAATTATAAGTCAACGTCTGTTTCGAAAAATGTTACCGCCAACCAGGCCCGCCTGAAAAAAAACCTCCTCCATGGCCGTCAAATGCATTCGTATTTCCAAATTTCTCATCAGAAAATTTAAATTTGCAATTTCTTTTTTCTACACACTCTTCTTAAAGGGTGTTTCTTTGCTGTTTAATTGATAAAATATCATTTAAATACACAGTGCCTCTCAAAAGTCTGAGAAAACCCCTGAAAAGGAGCATGATAAAAATAACAAAACATATTGTATCCGTACCGATTCAACCCGGGAAAGCGATGGAAATGTGTAAAGAAAATTAATGGAGATATAATTTCAGCATTGTACTTCGCCCGCTTTCCCTGGATTTGTATTTCTACATTGCCATATAGCTGGAATTTCATCTAAAGTTTTGCATTCGTTGTTTGTTTACTATCAAGAACAGTCGTTTGTAGTAGCGTGTACTGTATGACACTGTAAAAAAAAAAAAAAAAAAAAAAACTCATTGACAGAAAAAAAAAACTGTCAATTTTGGCGCCAGTGGGAAAACTGTTTAATTTACAAAAAATATCTGGATATTTTCATTAAAACAGTTTTTTCTGTAAAAAGTACGATATTTTTCTGTTAAAATTGCAGTTTTTTGTACGTGGCCACTTCGATGAAAGCAGACTACCTAAAATTACCTAATAAACTTTTCTGAAAGTCAAAACAAGTACTTTTTATGTTTGTTTATTGTGAAAACAGTTGCTTATATTGTAAACAAAGCCAATAACACAGGTTTTATTTCGTTATTGTATACAGTACATATGAAACGGGTTAGCCTCAATTTTTATACCAGTTTTCAAGCTCGTGCTCAAAGTAAAAAACATATATATTTATTCACGGGGGGGGGGGGGGGGGACCTCGATGTTTGAGTAGCAAGAATTAGTCTGAAATTTCTTCAAGTGATTTACAATCATTTAAAAAATCCGTTTGAAAGAAAACTGAAATCTTATTGATGGGATACAAGAAGAAATATTCTATCTGGTTCTGAAGACTTTGCACGGTCATCCCAGCTGCTAGTGTTATACCGTAAAATCAACAATTTTATTTTGCAGTGTATATATGTTCATTTTTTCAACATGAAAGATAAAATTGGTATTAGAGATATAATTGTAAACTATTTTTCCATATTTGTATTAAAATGTGGATTAATTTTCTTCCATTTTGGATTTGAGCCGGATTGTGGTTTAATTAGTATTTCTTATTTGGGTTTGATTTCGGGTTGACTTGAAATAGAATTTCTGGGTGTCGGGTATAACCTGACACGCGCAGGACTGTACTCGCGATGTCCTCCCATTTCACAGTAAAGTGAAGTCTGTTGAAAATATTATTAAAATACCTAAATTATTTATAAAGTTATAAACAAAAATACGAGTTCAATTTAGAGGCGAGACATTTTGTTTATTTTATTGATTAAGTGATTTGCGATTCTGTTTTTCTACCCCCCCCCCCCCCCCAAAAAAAAAATGACGAGTATTATCACCCTTAAATGTTTTAACTAGTAATTTATAAATACCCTGTATATTATTTGAAAATGCTTTATTAGTATTTTTGATTACAAATACGTTATATGATAGCGTAGTTAGTTATAATATGTAAAAAACAAAAAGTAATTTTGTACATCATATTATAAAAACCTTCATATAAAACAGATTACTCTTTAAGCTAAAACCAATTTTAATGATACGCTGTACAACTTTTAGATTAATCATTAAGATAAAAGTTATTTTAAATTAACGGCATAAAAAACATATCCTATTAAACTGAGTAGCTGCATTAAATCCAACTTTTCGACCAAACGGCAATACCAAACTAATGACTACAAGCTAAAAGGTCTTTTCAATCGAAAGAATTGGATTACAGTAGGTAATTTTCCAAGTTAAACTCGCGAAACATTTTCTACATTTTAATCCAAGGTTATCCTATCATTAAGGTTTGTTTTTAGAAATCCGATAAATTAGATAGTTTAACCTAAAATCTCCTTTTAATTTTTGAGATTAAATAGACTTTCATTATGTCTGATTTACCTTGTTTAAAGAACTTTTTTCATGGCCTAAACTAACAAGGTTTTTTTTTCCTTTTTTACCAATACTTAAAGGAAATTAAGGCTTGTATATATAAAGAAATAAATGTAAATATTTGTATATCCAAAGCTGTTAGTTTTTTTTTTTTTTTTATGCGGTATTCACTCTTTTAATAGTAGTACGTTAAAACTATATATATATATATGTGTGTGTGTCTAAAAACAAAATAGGTATACATTTGAATTAATAATGGTTATAATATTATTTTAATTCCAAACTGAATAAAGTAGTTTTCGGATTAAAAAAAAAAAAAAAAAAAAAAACTGACAGAAAAGAAAAACAAAAATCCTATTATAAAGCATGGAAGAGAGAGAAAGCCATGTCTCTGAACACATTAACATGCATTGGTTGTGTTACATTACATGTAATTTTACTTGACGATAGGAAGGTATAATTTTTTTTAAATCTGAAACATGCGTCGTAGTTTTTTGCTTTGATGAAGTTTTTAAGAAAGTGTTATTATTTATTTATTAATATTGTCTCGTAATTAGACATTAAAGCATTCAAGCCAAGACAGACCTATGTATGTCTTCAGTTACAAAATCAAAGCACTCACCTTTTAATAATTTCTTAACAGTTATTTAAATATGTAATTCACTATTTTCTTCTTATTATTAATATTTTTAACTAATGTCTCAGAAATTGTCGCAAAGCTGCTGTGAGCGGTCTCTGAAACTGCTTGATCGGAAGATGAATAAAAAGACGTATTTACGTATAGGATACTTTTTCTGGACCTCAAAAACGGGAAGAAAATCAAACTTTGATTAAAAACGAACAAAAATAGCCAACGGTTGGCGCAAAGTCACAGTGCAAGAAAAATTGTTGATTTTACGGTATAATAGTAGCATTACAGCTGCTAGTATTATACCGTAAAATCAACAATTTTTATTTTTTATTTTATTTATTTATTTATTTATTTATTTATTGCGGTGCACGTTCGAAAGCTTGTTCAATACTGAACCCATCGGCGAGTTGCTACGTAGTGGGGGAGCCTAGGGCTCCTATAATATAGGAGTATATATATATATATATATATATATATATATATATATATATACAGTCAAACCTCGTTAACATGAACACGCTTAACGTGAATTACTTTTAGCACGAACTATTTCTGATTACCCCGTTCAGTGATATGTAATATATTTAAGTTCGGATAACATGAACTACTTTTAACACGAACAAAAAAAGTTTCCCCTTGAGTGTTCGCGACATATATATATACACACAGTATATAGGAGCCTTAGGGGAGCCCAATAAAGACGGCGAAAAGGTGAAACATCCAGAGTAGTACTGGTACTATATAGGGCTACTATAATACTGTAGGAGCCTTAGTACTATACGCACCTCACGTGCCGGGCGGTACAGGTACTATACGGTACATAGTACAGGTACTATACGCGGAATAAACTTGTTAAATTTCGATCATGCCAAAATACGCTTTGTGTAGTCTTCCGAAAATTCTGCTATAATCTTCTTTAATGTTGCACTCAGTGATGTCTTTATTCTTCGTCTTATGCAACACGTTGTTACATCATGAAATTATATTTTAAAGTTGTAGCGAATCTAACGATCCCATTTCAAAGATACGACACCATTTCACTTATTTATTAGCCCCTCGTTTTGAACATAACCATTTTCAAACAAAGCTGGAAATAAAATGTTAGGATTCCGAGTTGAAAAGTGCAATTTATGAGTCAAAACGCATCGAATATTTCCTGGCAATGGCCTTAACTCGAAAGTCTAGTCCATTTTCCAACTTCTGTAGAGTAATGTATTACAGAATAAGGGAGGGCAGAAATGTTCTAGGTATGTCCGGCCGTAAATTTCACTCACTGTGTGACACGTTGTTACAGGCGAACTTAGAATTGAGATTTAGTGAAGGTAGTTTTTGCGTATATTAATGCTGGGTATCCAGGGATTTACAAGAGCTTTAGGCAACATTTTATTTTTATTACTGCTGATGCTGAAATATTGTGGAATTTACTGCAAGTTGCTGCTATTTTGCGTATATATTTTTTGCAGCGAACAATGATGTTTGAAATCTTATTTATGTTATATCTTTCTGCCCCCCCCCCCCCCCCCGTCATTTTTTTTTTCAATCCGTAATTTATTTAGTGTTAAACGTTATATTCTTCAATGTTTTTTTCCGAATGTAGAATAATAACTTAGTATTTTCGTGATTATTATAGCATTTTTGTGTCATTTTTACTTGCTTATTTATTGCATATCACAGGAACCTCCATAAAGCAAAGACGTTTCAAATCTTAGTTATGTTATAATATCCATTTCTTTTTTTCCTTAATCGGTAATTTAGTTAGTGTGAAACATTATATTCTTCAAAGTTCTATTCTGATGTAGAATTTAACTTAGTATTTTTATGTTTATTACAGCGTTTTTGTGTCATTTTCATTAGCTTATTTATTACACATATGTTAGAAGCATCATCATAAAAGAAAAAAGGTTTAAATCTGACATATGTTATAATATCCACTTTTCTGTTTAGTTGGTAAGTTATTTAGCGTGAAACATTATATTCTTTTAAAAAAAAAATGTAGAATATAACTTAGTATTTGCATGCTTATTATAGGGCTTTCTTGTCAGTTTTAGTCGTTTACTTAAGTTACAGATATTTATATAAAAATCTTCAGCTATCTAATTGATGTATAATTTTATAGAAATGCGTTGCATAAATATAATTTTTGGAGAGACATTTTAATTGACAAAAAAGAAAGAAAAAACTTCACTCTGATCACATAGCGATTTTGATAATAATGTTTCTAATAACAGTCTACTTAGATTATTCTATACGTAATAAATTTTATCAGTATTTCATTATAAATAGCTTTTAAAATTATATGACGTAAATTCTGAACGACTGATATTGGATTAATTTTGATTGATGGATAATTTACGTAAAGGGATAATTAATGTAAGTGGAGGTTTTTTTTTTTTTTAATGCTTAATTGTAAATTTATGTACTTTATTTTTTAACATCATTTTAGTTTGTGCCTTTTTTGAATGCTTAATTTTTTTTTTCTTTTACTCCTTTAAGGTCATAAATAAATATCTATCTAAAAATAATATATCCTCTAATATTCTACTAGTCTACCATAACGCCCATGCTAATATCTTTCAAAAGGTATCTTTTTGTAATCTGTTCTATTTTTATTAAAGTATTTTCCTTTTTGAGTTTTCTAAATCACCATGGGATGTGTCATAAAGTATAGAACATTAAGCAACATTTATTTAGATATGTATCTATTCTGACACAAATGTCTGTATTTACATAATTCCCAGAATCAAATTTGCAGAATTATTCCATTTCTCTGCACCTTTTGTTAACTTTGAACAAATTTTTCCATCTGGTTTCTGTAGAATATCACTACCGAGATTATTGCACCACATTTGTCTTTTGCTAATCTCGAATCTTTAAAGATTATTTCAGCTTTTTGGTGATTCTCATTTAGCATGTACAGTCTTTGGCCAAAAAATATTGAGCACCATCATATTTTTAATAAATCTTTAAAATTAATAGTTACAATTGTTTAACTGGCGTACAATCAAATATGCATTTATTTTCTTTTTTAATTTGAAAAAAAAAAAAAAAAAGGACAGGAAACAAACAACTCAACTTTTAATTAAACAATTTGCTTTAAAAACGAGTTTTTTTTTTTTTGTTTTTAAGTACTATGTTTTCACAGAAGTTTCGTTATTATGTTATGCAGGTTAATAAATAATCATAGAAATTAGAATAATTCTTGCAGAAAATGCCAAAACATACAGAACTTAGTCGCTACGAAAATAATAAAGAAAAGTTTTTATGTTAAAAAAAAACCAATAAAAAAAATGACTTTTTAAATTGATATGTAGTTTTCTTTTTTATCATAAAATGTTTTTCTTTATTATTTTCCTTGCTGAAGACTAAGTTCTTTATATTTTAGCATTTTGTGTAAGAATTAATCTCATTTTCATAATCTATTAACTTGCATAACACAACAACGAAACATCCGAAAAAAAAACAAAGTAGTTTAATAATTTTTTTAAAAAACTATTTTTTTTAAAGCAAGATTTAATTAAAAGTTGAGTTGTTCATCATTTTTATAAACTGCAGTAAATTGAAACAGAAGTTCATAATTGTAATGCAGTTAAACACCATTTATTTCAAAGATACCAATCTGGGGTTCCCGGTTTACAGAATATACTTCCAGATATAAAGATCATATGTAAAAATCATTTTTAATTAAGATAGGGTACTTACGTATTATTCGGGCCAGGAGATAGATCGCCAAAAATGGTTGTTAATTGCAAATCTTGTTTATCGGTGCCAATAATGTGCAAAACAGTAATTTAATATTGTTAAATACATAAAATTGTTTAAAATGGTAAATAATATAAAATAAATAAACAATAATAAATAAATAACAAAAAATTTTAAACTATAATAGAAAAATAAACTATAAATTATACTAAGGAACTATACAGTATAATAAATAAATAAGCTGTATACTTACCAGAAAATAAAGGTTACTGTAATTAGTTTAATTGGCGCCATGCTTGGCTCAGTTGTATCTGACCTGGCCCAGATAATACGTAAGTACCTAAGATAGAATAGTTTTTTAAGTTTTGAAATTTATCAAAGAAGGTACTTTCGTATTAGACACATGCGGGGTTAATAGCCAAAGAAATCGTCAAAGATTTCTCAACTTACAGCATCTTTTTTTATTTTGATTACTTCAGTGTTTAAGCGGGTCGTTCGGTTACATGTCTATTAAATTAGTGTTTTATTTGTTTATTTATTTATTTATTGACGGAGTTTTAATGTCGTTATGAAATATTAATCGGAAACAAATTATGAACTATTTATAATTTAATTGTTAATCTTCCGAAATCGGGATGCACGAGATAGGGATAAATTTTTAAAACAATCATGCTTGAAAAATATTTTAAAAACCATTAAAAACATCAGTAAATTGAGATACATAGTCTTCATACATATTGCATTTAAAAGTACTTTCTTTTGTCTATTCAACGGTGTAAAAGTTGTAATTGCGAAGTGTTTAGTTCCAAGTCCGAAGTTACAAAATTGCAGTAAAAGGGAGATTTATTGGTCAGGGTGTTGCCATCGTCAATATGACGTCAACGTTACTCACGGACAGATTTTGCTTTATAAATATTAGATCTTAAAATATTGGGATGCTCAATACCTGTGTATGTCCTCATTTAACTGGTAACCGCCGCTCCTCGTTAGGATTTACGATGGCGTATAGTTTATTGTCTCAAATGCAATCTCATTTACGTAGTCCTATATTCATTATTTAAACGACGTTGATTCATTCTGAAACTAGAAACTAACAATCACATCTGGAATGCGTCTATTTGCTGTAATTACTGGAGTTTAACACAACATGTGTTTGCCTACGGAGACATCAAACAATATAATATTTGTTCTCTACGAATTAAGTATACAAAGATCCATTACACGAAGAGAATAGTCTCATCTTCTTGGTGTGTGTTAAAAATCCATGTTTAAGAAATCTGTTGTTACAAATTTAGTTTAAAAGACTATACGTATAATAAATAAAATAAGATTTAAAATAACTAAACATACACTGCAAAAAAAGTGTTGATTTTACAGTATAATGCTGGCACCCCAGCTGCCAGTATTATACCGTAAAATTAACAGTAATAAACAGTAAAATAAGCAGTAATACACTGCCGCGCATAATTTATTGCAGTTGCATTTAATTATTTTAATATTTTCGAAATCTGGGATGTAGTTGGTATCTATACTGCAAAAATAATAATAATAATAATAATAATAATAATAAAATAAAATAAAATAAATAAATAAAACAGATAAAATCAATTTTTTTTTTTTTTTTGCAGCGTATTGAATGATTAACAAGTTTCGATTGTAAATTGCCAGATTTGTAAGTGCGCTTATGCCCTTCTAAGAGGATGTTGCATGATCGTCCAATTTCACTAGTTATCCCTTATAAAGATTGCGATTCTGTTTATGTTGTAGAATCTTTCATAATCGAACTGCACGCGATAAAAATAGATTTTTTTAAAACATACTTGAAAATTATTTAAAAAAACATTAAAAATATTTTTTTTAAAAAAATAAGTAAATTGGAATACAGTTTTTCAACAAATTGCATTTGAAAATATTTTTTTTCTTTATCCTAGTCCTCTGTGTAAAAATTTAAATTATGCAATGTTTAGAAGTAACTAAATTTTCGAAAAAAGGGAATAAATTATTTAGATTGTTGTTTCCGTCACTATGACGTCAGCGTTACTCACGGAAATGTTTTTGTCTTATAATATAGATGTTGTAGGAATTTTTGTTTCCTTTGTTATTATTTCTTTTGCAATTTCTTTCAACCCCAGATTCTTTTGATCAAGAATTACATAAAATCTTAATTAATCGCGAAACTATTTCAATGCATCGCAAAAGCATAACCGAGCCCAAAACAATTGACTTATTTCAAATACTCGATGAAAATGTTTATAAATTTTACACGCTTTAAGTACGTGCTTAGTCATTAAATAGTCCTCCCACTATGTTTCATTTCACAGATATTATTTACTCATTAAAATACTTCTTCTTTTACTAAAGCAAAAGCTATTATTATCGTCAATGCCAAGTAACTATAAGAGTTCGTTTCAAGGACCTTTTGATGTTATCTAAGGGCTTGGTCATTGATTGTACTTTTTGACCAAGATCTGTTATTTAATGAATTGAGATTTTATTTTACATTTAGTTGGGATAGTTTTAAAAGCTGTTTATTTCACGTCCACACACCCAAAATTTGACCCAGTAATATTTTAGGGTAAACATTAATTATATGCTGATTGAAAAACTCCGGGTACATATTCGTTGATGAAAAACACAAAGTATGTCTTAAGTCTTAATTTTCTGACAAAGCGTGGAGAAATTTTCCGTTTACGGTATCGGTCGCTCAGATATTTTTCCATTTATGTCGACTTACAGTGAGCGTGGCAAGAAGAGAAAAAAAAACTTTTTATTTTTAAACGAGGAAAAATTTAATTATTCAAAAAAAGAAAATAGTGTAAATTTTTCTAATACAATTATTGTTATTTTTTGTTTTTACTGTTTATTATAATACACATAAGGAATATTACGTATCTGGTCACTGTTTTCATGTTATGTTACGAAGGTTGTGCGAATTAAATATATTATAGGAATTAAATATTCTACTATCATTGAAAATACAGCACATGGTTTTGATACACTATCCAATAGTACTTGTACAAATTTAAGAGCTAAATCCTAATACTGTTAAAAAAAAAACGATTTTATTAAAAAAAAATCAGCATTATTCCAATCACTTAATTATTATTATTATTTACTTTACTATGCATTCTTAATTGTTTCTTAGTTATTCTTCTGCCTCACCCCCCCCCCCTTTAAAAAAAAAAAAAATCTGTTTCCATCTTGTATGCAGACTTGGTTTATAAAGGTTGAGGTTGGGTGACTACACGGGGTGCTAGATTAGACTTTAAAAAAGAATGCTTACTAACTTATAAAAGCAAATACCAATCAGTACACTCGCCATCCAAAATGAGAGATACATTTAGTCGAATAAAAATAGTTATAAAACGAATTACGTTGTTGCATCAAGGTAATCGAGATTATCAGTCATTTGGATGAGAAAATGATGAATCAGATGGTTCTTCTTTACGTTTTGTTGTCATTAAGCTCAGATCAAGGAAACCTTTAAGGAATTTCTTCGGATTCGTCATCTGATAATAACTGTGAAAATATTTCAACAAATAATGCGCCTTGACAGAATATCGGCCGTAATCCTACGGAATTGGTTCGAAATGTTTAAAAACTTGGGTAAAAGAAGAGTAAAAAAAAAATGCGGAAATGTCATAAATGCAATTTATATAAATCAATTATAATTAAAATACAGAACGCCTAACTATTTTTGGAATTAAATATATATATATATATATATATATAATATTCATAGATCTAGGCGTCTGATTAAAAAAAAAAAAAATAGGCCCCTTCCCTAGCCATGGACACTGTCGAAGGTGGGGAGACTTGTCTTAAACAAATTCGCTTACTGATTCATAAATTAATCTTTAAATTACATACACATACATACGTATGCAAAAATCCATAAACTATTTTTGCATGATAAATAATAGTGTATTTAACCAATTAAAATATATATTGGTTTCTAAATTCCTTTATCTGAGAAAACATTTTACATGGTATTGTACAGTTAGTGAGCCTTCGAAATTTAAGGTTCTAGTCCCGGGCCTAATGTGCCTAACAATGGCAGTGTGTTTTAAAAGAGGGAGCAACAGAACTCAAAACCAAAATTTACGAGTTCGATTCTGTTAAAAGTGAGTAGACGCGAAAACGAAAATTTGTTTGACCTTTCTCTTTAAAAATTATCCTTGGGGGTTTTCTTATGGCAATGGCAGATAGTATGGGGGGAAATATATTTTGTGCCAGTGCGTCTAGACCGTCTAGATTTTATAAAATTTAGTTCCGAATTGTATTACTGCTTTGGCCAATGTCCTGAGTCTCTATTCTAATATATATATATATATATATATATATATATATATATATATATATATATATATATATATATATATATATATATATATATATATATATATATAATTATAATATCTATGAATTTCAAAATACATATCAAGTTCTAATATCATTCTACTTTAATCTACAAAGAGATAAATAATGATATTGTGTAAACAGAATACCACATATCTAATAATTAACATGTGCAATCATAATTTTACCATAGCATGTGCTTCAATGGTAATTAGCCAAATTTACTCATACCTGAATAATATTTAAAAAAAGAAAGAGAGTGAAAGGGGGAAAAAAATTATAGATTGGAGTTGCTATTAAGTAAACACAAATGGATTAATAAATCAAATATGAACATTATACAATGGAAAACTGGACCACAAGAGAACAAACAAGAATTTGATATGAAAAAACACATGTAGATGTACTCGTCAGCTTGGTTGCACCCACATGTGTTTTAAAAAATAATTCAGTATTTCATAATTCTACTGGCATGATGCTAAGAACAGTAGAATCAACCAAGTATACTGAATTATTACCAGATAACAATTGGAAAAAATAAGATTGGAAATATTTAAATTGGAAATAAAAAAACCATTAAGAATATATAATATAATTCACTGACATCAATATATATATATATATATATATATATATATATATATATATTGTGATGTTTAAGGATTTTGGATAATTATTGTAAGAGTAAAATATTTTATCTATTCTTTACAAGTTTTTATTTCCAATTTTATTATTTCCAACTGTTATCTAGTAAAAATATTTTATCTATTCTTTACAAGTTTTTTATTTCCATTTTTATTATTTCCAATTGTCTTCTGGTAATAATTCAGTATACCTGGATGATTGTACTGATCTTAGCATATATGCCAGTATAATTATGAAATACTGAATTATTTTTTAAAACACGTGTGGGTACATCCAGGTTGAAAATTATATCTACACGTGTTTTTTCATATCCAATTCTAATTTAAATCTCTTCTTATCCAATTTTCCATTATATTTAGTTCATATTTCATTTCTTAGTCCATTTGTATTCACTTGATATCAACTCCAAATTATTAACATTTTATGGTTTATTATATATATATACTAGCGGCCCTCCCTCGCTTTGCTTCGGGTTAACCTTGAAAACCTTCATCTCTTTGTGTTTTCTGTAGACCTTTTTAATGTGTACAATAATTAGTACATTATTTTGATAAATCTTGTAGGGTTCAGCCTGCGTTTGCAATGTATAAGCGGAAAAAATGAAATTATTTACGACATCACATTAAAAACCTCAAAAATAACAGTATTTCTCCACTACTTAATGGATGTTATTATACATATAAACCTTCCTCTTGAATCACTCTATCTATTAAAAAAAACCGCATCAAAATCCGTTGCGTAGTTTTAAAGATTTAAGCGTACATAGGGATATAGGGACAGAAAAAGCGACTTAAACCTCAAAAATAACAGTATTTCTCCACTATTTAATGGATGTTATTATACATATAAACCTTCCTCTTGAATCACTCTATCTATTAAAAAAACCGCATCAAAATCCGTTGCGTAGTTTTAAAGATTTAAGCGTACATAGGGATATAGGGACAGAAAAAGCGACTTTGTTTTATACTATGTTAAGATATATATATATATATATATAACCATAAATGAAACATTATCATAACACCAACTTAAACAATGAAATAATAATTAAGTATGAAATAATTAGTTGACATATGGTTATAAATTAGCATTCAAATTATTATGCTGCACATGCGCATATAATTATGAATGTAAGTCATTTATGATGTCTTTGTATTATGATATCTTTTCATTTTGAATTTTAACAATTCATATTGATCTTTTTTCTTATACATTATGGTATCGTATTTTGAACGAAGTGAAGTAAACCAATTCATAAATATAGAATTAATTTCAATGGAATCAGTATACCTCGATTTCACATTTTTGGTGTTATCGTTAGAGTTAATAATCCACAAATTCTTTATTTCGTAAAATCTCTCCTACTTGTGTTTTAGCTATTTTAAAACATTCGGCAAGTATCTGTAAACTCTATTTCTGTTTTTCAGATTCGCTTACATTTACAATTTCAAATTTTTCTTTAAAATTAATCGCTTTCGTTTTGAGGTCATTCTCGAAACATTAATCACGAACAAGACACTAAATTCAGAATACGCAGAACTCAATATATTCAGAAAACGATAAAAATGGTTTTAACATATTTTGAAGCTTTGAATATTGTATGTCAATTAAATCTGAAAAATCAAACAGTAATCGATACAAAATACATAGGAATTTGGGGGATTCCTCAGGCCATTGGGGATTTTCCAGAGACCACCCCCTACATTTATCTGTGGTCAAAAAATTTGTGACATATTGCCTTAATAAATTTCGAGGCTTTTTAAATTTTTTTTTCATTTTCTTTCTCGTTAAAAAATCATTTTTCATCCTTGATCGCCAAAACTACTGTCCGCTATTCGGAATGTCCGCTATTCAGAGGTTAAACATACAAAAATTTAGATTTTGGGAGTGGGGATTTGAAAAGTGTCCGTTAAATAGAAGTGTCCGCTATTCGGGAGTGTCCGTTATGGAGGTTTTACTGTATATATATATATATATATATATATATATATATATATATATATATATATAAACTATTGCTAATAGAAATTTATTAACGACTTGACGTGCTTTTGTTTCCAAATCCTTATACGTAGTTGCACGGCTAATTTGTATAAAGCCGGCACTGTCACTCAGACAAGAAATAATGTTACTTTTGAGCTTTTGACTGACGGAGACTAAATTCGTGATAGATGAAACAATGCAAGAAGCATCACGGTCACAGATTAATGTCTGCAGAAATTCTCATCTTTCCTAATCAAGTAATGCATTTTAAGGCACATTTATCTCAATAACTCGCTTTGGCTGATGAAAACAGTGCTATCTATTGGTGCCCAAACCTAATAGAATGATTAGTGGGAAAATTTTGTCTTTATTGGTGACTTGTAAACGCTGCGTTCGGAAATTTCCGCCGGATGCATTAGATTTAATTGAGGGAATTGCATCTCGGGAAATGTTAGGGAACTTTCTGCTCCCTCCCCCCCCCCTAACTTGAGGGGGAGAACAAAATTGCCTGTGACGGAAACAATCGCAAGTCCCTCGTGCTTTACGCAAATAGACATGAAAACAGAACAAGAAGGAACTTGCTTTCGTGACAGGTTCACCCACGTCACGTGCGGAACTATAGGTTCATTGATAGAGAGAACACAGGTGCATAATTGGATAATTTTCATTAAAAATCTTGTAGATCAATATGTACAAGACTAAGCTTATACAGATTTCAAGTAACGAAGAAATTGTCTCATAAATCTACATTGTGCTAAGCGGGAGAATTCTTATTTAATGTAAACTCTTTGCTGGAATTTTTATGTGAATTTCAATAAAACCTTTCTGCTTATAACTGCAATTAATTTACTATTTTTTTTATTATTATTATTAATTTCTATAATAAAACTATCTACACCTTAAGCCCCGCCTACTAAAAAGTGCACGAGTTAAAATTTGTTACTGCTAATCAAATGACAGCATTTCTTTTACTAATCTATGTTAACAAATAAATTATATTTAACAATTCTTTAATCTCCTATTGATATTGATGAAACTTATCTAATAAAGAAAATGCATTTTATGATTTGTTTAATCATCTTAGTAAGACTTTTTCTCAACTTGGAACGTAAGAAATGATGACATATGCCTTTAACATAATAGATCAAAATTTTACAATATTGTGTACATATATAGCCCTTCTTTTCCATAAGTTTATTGACGAAGTAGATTCGACTTTAAAAAAGGACAGTGCTATCATATCCCCAGGAAGTCGATAAAGAGTACCTTTATGTATCAGGATAGTGACGCACGGATAGTAAAATTTGATTTTTCGAGAGGATTTTGAACACGAATGCCATTATCGCCACGCTAATTTTTTTTTTTTTTTAACTTGTCCAAGCAAGTATCACCAAGTTCTGTAAAAAGGGTAGCAATAGTTTAAACAAGGACTTCCAATTAAGCATCTGTACCGCGCATGTGCCCCCTCCATGTGACGCTGTCCTTACTCTGATATATAGAGGTTTTATAGAGCAACTAACATGAAAAAGGAAGAAAATTGTTTATATATTCATTTATTTATTTTAAATAATATTTTCTTCTACTTCTCTGAAATCTCCACCATTAAATCGAAAAAATGCCCTTACTATTTTTATATTTTTAATATATTTAGAAATATAGGTTGAATCACTGCAAACCTACTTCTAATCATTAATTCTAATGAAAGTTTTAAAATGATTCTTCTTGTGAAACATTAAAACTTTTATAAATGCTTATTGAAAAATGTTTCATGTTCTTTTTGCGTGTCATGTGCATTTTGCGCTTTTGTACAATGATAGGCGCATTACGTGGCTTGCATAATAAAATGAAAGCTAGTAAGTCATGCAGAAGTTAAACGAAATATCTCAACTTATAATGAAATACAGACATAAGAAATTTCCAGTTTGTCGAGAAGGCCTTTTTTATGCTGTATTTTTTTAAGCATTAATTTTTGATTAAAATTATTAATTTTTATCGCATTTAATTTACCACATTGAATACACATAAATTTTCTACCATGTAAAAGAAACATTTCATTATTTTATAATTTTTTTATGGAGCTTTCCACATATTCGTATACAAAAACTGTTATGCATTTTTTTTATAAAACGAATTGGTGATTAGTTATATAGTTATTGATAAGTTGACAATACACATTTTGGTAATTTTAACACGTATATTTTCATTAATTTTATTGGTCCAGTATTGGCAAAAGATAACTAATGGTTTACCTTAAAATTCCAGAAATTCTTATTCAGTATGTTGTAGATTCCGTTAGTGTCTGTATGTTATTTGTCATTTTATTGCTGATTTAAATTAGCTTAAGTTGGAATATAAAATAGTTATAAAATTCTAATATATTTCCGTAATACATTTCATTTATAATAACTATATTTGAACCGACTTATTCTAACAAACCTATATGTATTTATATTGCTACCAATCAACAGATCCTAAGTTAAAGTATTAAAAAGACGTTGCTATGGGAACAACAAATTAGTCCTCGAGTTTTCTGAAAAGTAAGGGAATTGTGAATAACATCTTCAACAATAAGCAAGCATGTGATCCCATCCACTTCTAATTATGTAACTAGTTCATAACATAACTATTACTTAATTCACAACTTAACCATAAAATTTTCAAGCCTTTCTTAACATTTCCTTTTGTTCGTTGCATAAAATCAAATTCCATAAAGTTATTCTATTTATGCCGTACGAGTAGAGATGCAAACTAAGCTAACGTTACTATTAAGTGGTTGCTGTAAGTATATTGAATTTAACTAAGGATATGTTTTGAATAAGGTAACTCAGTATGGTTATCTCCTTACTATCATTAAAAGACGTTTGCATTAATAAAATGTATACTTCAGTAAATGTAATACGGTGAATTTGAAGTCAAGAGGAATTGCAAATTGTTATAAATAGCTAATTTATTATGTATTTAGATTGTATAGCCTTGAAAGAAATGCATAAATGACAAGTTTAATATTATTTTTCAACAGTTACAGAGCTATAACAGTTTGCGAAGAAATATTTACCACCATCTTTTTATTATTGTTTACATATCGTACATACAATATGTCCCCTTTAAAAGAACATCCGAACTTTAAAATTTCATAATTTATTAACTTCAATAAATATAAAGACTAAGCGAAATAAATGGCACGTGTATAAGGTAGTTCATAAATTTTGGATATAGTAAATTCATAAATAGTTTAAAATTTAAACATTAGATGGCGCTACCTTCGAAGACATCAGTCACTTAAGGAATATAATCTTGGTGTTTTCTCATTGTCCCACATGCGCCATAAAACGAGGGACCCGGACCTCTCTATTAAATTTGTTAAGATAAAATTTATACATAGGAATTACTTTTTCTATGAAAACGAATAAGTTTATTCGGAATATTTTCCATATTAAATTTCTCTGCCAAACTACTAATTCTCTGTCAGATATTAATATTAAATGACTGCTGATTATTGTTAAACCATGCAAATTCTGTCTGCTCTATCTTCTGTTATGGTGAAAACTTTTCGACTAAAACACGAATATCAGACGTTAAACTTTAATAAAAGTTCGTTTACATTTCCACTGCTCGGTGAATTTATCTGAATGAAACATTACCGATCCAGAACAATCAGCTAATGGCACATAGTTGCGTCGCAGCCTTTTAAATGAAATGATTGGAGGGAAATTTATCGTGTGTCTGGACGGTGACTTTTCGCTTGTCATCGGTAAATGGTGAGACGAGGACATTATATTTAATTGAGAGAACCACATGCGAACAAATGTTGCGGAACCTTTCGGACGTTCTGCCAATCCATTGATTTGGGAGGCAGGAATTACCTACTCTGGCTTATGAAAACAATTGGCGAGGATTTTTTTTTTCTTTTTAAATAGAAGAAAAGAAAACGCTTGATGGGTCATTTACTTTTGTTGTTTTGGGATGGGTTTGTTGACGTCCTTTTTGGTGCGTTTGGCATGGTTGTAATGAAATTGTTGATTTGTAGATAGTTTTTTGTTGGTAACAGAATTATTTTAATACATATACACGTAGTTTGAATTAGTTGAGCTATGGATAACGTTTTGCTACTATTATATTTTATCTATTTTGTTAGTTTACCTTTGTAACGAAAGAATCCAATAAAATAATCTATTTTAATAAAACGCTAAGATAACTGGAAATACAAGGTTCCCAGCGTCATGGAAAGTCAGGGAAAATCTGGAAAGTCATGGAATTTCAAAGTAGTCAGGGAAATTTTAAAATATATAGAAAAAGTCAGGGAGTTTACAAATATTTTCTAAAAAGTCATGGAAAAGTTTTGGAGAAAAAAGGAAAAATGATGCGAAATTCATCATATAGTCTCGGAGAAAAAATAGAGAATTTTGAAGAGCGATCACAGAAAAAAAAAATCGCTAATTTTCGTCAAAGGATTGCAAAAATAAGTAACAAATTTCGTTGTATGCCCGTTTGGTCAGAGAATTTTTTGAGATTTGGTCAGGGAAAGTCAGGGAATTTTTTAAGATTTGGTCAGGGAATTTGTCAGTCATGTTTTGCTGGGAACGCTGGAATAGGAGCAGACCCAGAGAGAGAGAGAGAGAGGGGGGGGGGGGAATCACATCCCTTCTAGATAGGGTAAGTACACCACGTCGAAGCGCATTTTTTTCAATGTCCTTTCCATGCAAAAAATACACTGTTTTTATAGACATTTTATTTTTTAGGAGGAGGTTGCCCCCGTGACCCTCTCTTTGGACCAGAAGTGTAACCAATATTACTACACGGTCGAAATTAAATTATATGGGTGAAAACATCTGTGAAATGCATTTCATTGGCTGCACATACTTACATTGCGTACAACATTATTTCAGTGTAGATTTCAGCTATACGATTTCGGCTATACACAATTAATAATATATATATTTTTTTTCTTTTTTTTCACAGGATTTATTTCTTATTTATAAAGTTCTCCCGAAAATATGTATGCTGAATGATCGAAATTTTTAAAGATTCGTAATTGCATAAATGTACATTGTCTTGAATATACAAGTAAGCAATAATGTAATTTAAATACCCATATCATGTTCGCTTGTCTTTTTACCAGCCGTGTTCGCATCGCATTAAATCAAATAACATCCCTTCTAACCCGCAAAATATTCTCTATGCGCTTGTGTCTTTATGCATTTTAGTCGTTATAAATTCCGAATTCGTAGACATATAAAGTAAAGAGACTTTTTGCCCTCCCTGTTTAAGCTGCATTCTTGCATCCCCGCGGAAAACGCCACTCAGTTCTTGAATAAATCTACATCTCTGCATTGTCCCGAACAAGTAAAATCTCGGTCCCAGGTGCTTTGTCTTTTTTTCCATTTTTTCTCCTAAAACTCAAGATTGACAGCCTAAGAGAGTCCAACTTATGGAAGAAAACAGAATAAGAAAAAGCCAGTGGAAACAAAAGAAAATAAAATTTTCTAACTTTAGAATCAGTCGGCAAAAAAATTTTTTTTTTTCAAAGGCAGTCCATTGTGAAGAAAAGAAAATTCGATTTTCTTGTCAAATATTACGTTACTTTTCCAACCTCCCTTTTTTTTCTTCTTTTTATAGCCCACATAAACATAATTTTTTTTAAAGATTCATGAAACATAGGTGTCTGTATAAAATTTTATTTATTCATACGGATGCATTATTTAAGTTCTTTTTATCCGATCAGAAAGTAAAGGTATATTTTTTAATGCTGAAAACTACTTTTTAAAATTTTAGAGGGTGAACTTCGACGGTTGTAACTAAAAAGCAAATTTCCAGTTTTCTTAGCATTCCTTCAGGAATAGTCATTTGAGACCTTTCTTTATTCTTTGCTTTCTTCTTTCTCTCTCTTCCTTGTATATTTATCATATGGGAACAGAAACTTTCGACTTTTTATTCAGTTTGATTGTATTCCAAGCTTAAAGTTTCCCAGACTCTTATATTATTTTTTTCATTTGAAATGCAAAAACTTTCTTTCCAAATACGCATAATGCTTTTAGAAATATTTCTTTTTATGCACTGTACAATTGATTTTATTCACTGCAACTCTAAGTGTTTATATTTTGTTTTACACGCTAAGGTATATTCTTATAACATTGTCTCAATCGCAGACATGTATATATATTAAAAATTTTAAATACTTTAAAAACTATTAAGCCTAATTTTATAGCACACTGGGGGAAAAAAAAAATGTTGATTTTACGGCGACAGCGCGGAAAAGGAGGAAAACCTTTCGTCACGTGACAACAATCGCATATAACTCAATTTTTTGAATATGTAATTCCATAAAATCACCACACTTCCTCTAGATTTATTTATTTTATTCTTAAAAAAATCTTATTTCACGTATTTCTACCTAAAGTTAGGTATTATGAAACATTTTTTTCCTTCTTTCTTTTCATCTTCTCTCTTTTTACTTACCCATCATACGTAGTATAGGGTATTACTTACCCATCATACGTAGTATAGTGTAAATCTTCTAATCGTTTTGAAAATCGAATATATATATATTTTTTTTTTTTTTTTTTGACGGATTTACACGTTTCAGACACTGGAGATTACGAAAAACATATTTTTAGAGAAAAAAAAAATTGCCGTCCGTCTGTGTGTGTGTGTCTGTAGACGCTCTATCTCCCAAAAAAAATTGAGTTTAATTTCAATAACCTCGATTAACCGGAACTATTTTTTTTCGGACTCTCGAAATAGTCGTTCTGATAAAAGGTATATAAAAATTTTCGAAATTGTTTATTTTAAGAAATGAATATAAAAGACAATAAAAAAACATAAATTTTGCATAAAGCATGAAGTCGGTCGGATAATGAGTTGCCGAGATATTTGGAATCCTATTTTCCACACTCTTCGATTTTTCATGACCCTGTATTTCATCCAAATTTCACTTCAAAGATATATTTTAATTGGAAATTTGATGCTTAATCAGATGTAATAAACCGCTAGTTAATAGGATTATTATTTTTGGAATTATAAGGATGTTTCTTTCAAGCAATTCAGTAATCGAGCCTTTAAAATTTATGACGTCATCAAGCCACGATTTTATTCGAATTGCAATGCATTTTATAAGTAGTTTACACATGTTTATTTTAATATTTTACATTATGCATATCTATGATGGGTAAGTATTACAGTGGCCCCCAACGACTAGTTTTATTGTTCTGAATGTAAATTAATATAATTCTCTTTTAGTTTTTTGTTGTTTATTTAAATCGATTTTTATGTAAAAAAAATAAAGAGAGAGACAACTCCTTTTACCGCATAAATATTCAGTTTTATACGATATCGTGATTAAAAGAAAAAAAAAAAAATCTTGTTTTTATGATGTTTTATGCCAAGAGCAGCTACGAAAGCTTCACCTCACCTCGGCTTAAAAAAAAAATAAATAAATAAATAAATAAATAAATAGAAGCATCCAGTAAGAAAACTTCAAACCACCGGAGATATTAAAGTAAAATAATATTCATGTTCTTAACTCTTTCCTTTAGTTTTTCTTTTTTTCTCTCTCTCTTTTCCAATTTATGTTTAAGTAGGTCGTAAGCTACTATGCAAACATTTTGACTGACGGTTCTCTCCCAACTTATCAATATCCTTTCCTGGCACGCCTTAAATAAAAATTCGTTGCGAATTAATGAATATTCCATTTCTTTTCAAATTGTGCGTATTTGCTTTCCAGCTGTTGGAAAAAAGTAATAAGAAACGTTGATTGATATATTATTCACCAAAAGAGATATCGTTGCCACTTCGTTTGAGTTAATTCTACGTTGATTAATTTGTTGTGGGAGTCAGAAATAGGTTTGGAAACGTGAAGTAATTAAAAAAAGATAATTGTAATACCGTAAAATTAATGGAGTTTCAGATTTATTACATCGCTTTAATTTGTTAATATATACTTTCATATTGACGAAATAAAGGAATTGCCTGGCAGTATCTGTGAAATCTGTGAAATGGAATACATTTTAATTTTCTGAATTATAAATGTTTTGCACGTCTTGTTCTTAATATAAAGCCTTGGTTTCTTTGAGATCCGTTTATAAAATTAAAGAAGAAAAAAATAATTATCATTTTGTCTAGATTAAAATAAATATTTGCATATCCTTGCAATAACGTGTCGTCACGTGACAGGGATATAACTCGATATGTAATTTATCAAAAAATGGAAAACTAATTTCGATTACAAATCGCTTCAATGGCCAAACCTGCCAATTTCACGCCTTTGCGTTTAAAAATGAGTGAGGAAATGGGTCGGAAAGGTTCGCCTTGTTGATCAGGTCATTTAAGAACCACCTTAATATCAAATAATTTCTTTCAGTACCTATTAGGGCTGGGCGATATATCGTAATACCGTTATATATCGATATTTTTTTAAGACCGCAGTAACGATATTGAGATTTCAATCTTTCCGATATATCGTTTCAAACGGTATTTCATCCTACTTCCGGAGTTTCGGAAATTACGGAGTTACGGAATTTCAGATCTACCGATTATCGGCGCGAAAGTTGGTTACTTTTGCAAATACCTCGCCAATATCGACACTTGCGTGATATTTGCGGTTTTGTGAGATTGAGATTTCAATCCTTCCGATATATCATTTCAAACGGTATTTCATCCTACTATGGAGTTTCGGAAATAACGGAAATTCGGATCTACCGAATATCGGCACGAAAGTTGGTTCCTCCTGATTTGTTTTGACACATTACGTTTAAATTTTTAATTTATAGGTAATTAAATTATTTTCATTTAACATAGCTGCTGTCTTATGTACATTTTTTTGTTTCATTTGAATAATTTATAATGTTTAACTTTCCAAAAGTTTTCAATAATACGCGTTTTAGATCAGATCTGCAGGGAAAAGATTTGCATTTTTTAAAGCAATATATAAAAATTTAAATATATGTATCCTTTTAATAAGTTAAATTAAGATATTGATTTTTTTTTTCTAGATAATAAACACACACACACACACACACACATATAGATGTATGTATGTGTGTGTGTGTGTGTTTGTAGTATTTTATACAGAGGACAGTTACATTTACGACACTATAATAGAGTGACATATGAATTAAAATATATCGATATATCGAAAATATCGATATTTTGTCAGCTATATATTACGATATTAAAATTCTGATATCGCCCAGCCCTAGTACCTATTAATTATTTTTGAGCATTTAAATCATTAAACTATAAATTTTTAATCTGGGCATTTATCTAATTATGAAAACTATAATATTTTTTATTCCATCACAACGGGCGTCGCGTATACCTGACGTATAGTATAGGTTGTGTATACACGCTTCAATTTTTCCTACTAATATTTTTGAATAGTAATTTTTGTCTTATTTTTAAATAAACTTAAATTACTATTCAACATTACACAGAACGTCTGCGAATAATTAGACAAATATTTCTATTTGGAATTACTGGTGCTACAAAATTAAAAATTGTGTACAGACGCTCGTCGCAAACGGGGTTTTAATGGTACTGCCTCGGGGAATGCTAATCTAAGTATTTTTTTTTTTACTATGTCGGTTCAAAATATATTTCTGTTACCACAAGCGTAAAATTTTTAACTGACGTCATCGCTTCAAGCTTTGCCTGAGATATCCCAATATGTTCCTATATCATTTCTATTTTTTAATGTCATTATCAAATCTGTATATATAGTTTGATTTAAATATAACAGAAAATTAGTTAACAAGAATATTTTCGAATCTAACCATTTGTCTGACAAGTTTGATAACTATATCAAGGCATCATTAATGATACCGCCTCGGAGAACGCGAATCTAAAAATATTTTAATTCTAATATTTACTATGACGATCCAAAATATTTCTGTCATCACAAGCGTAAAAATTTTTGATTGACGGCATTGCACCAAGCTTTATCCGAGATACCCCCCAACTTATTCCTATGTCAACTCCAACTTTTAAAGAGTCACTATCGACTCTGTATATATAGTCTGTTAATTTAAATGTAATAAAAAATAATTTATGGCATCAAACAAGAATTTTCTAATCTAATCATTTGTCTGACAAGTTTGATAACTATAACAATAATCTTTAATGATACCGCCATGGGGAAAGCCAATCTAAAAATATTTTAATTCTAATATTTACTATGACGGTCCAAAATATTTCTGTCACCGCAAGCGTAAAAATTTTAATTGACGACATTGCATCAAGTTTTATCTACGATATCCCAGCTTGCTCCAAAACTTTTAAGAGTCATTATCGAGTCTTTGCCAGAGAGCTGTCTTCAACTCCATCTATCAAAGACTTTTACCACTTCTTTATCGCCAAGTGTTTATTTTTTTTTCTAGCGTCTCATGCTGTTTGAATTAAAACAAAAGGCGTGATCCGGAAGATGTAACGATCTTCGCCAGTTGCGTTCCGCTGAGTCGCAAGACTTGGCAGCCCTTAACACCATTTTTTTCTGTACGTCTCTTCGCAATATTTTGGGGCTCCTGTTACTGGATGTTGGAAAAATTCCCGGATGTTAATTTATCAATCAAGCGACCAACACTGTCTGGGTGAAAGTACCAAACGAATAGCTTGTCGTCGAGTTTGTCTGTTTTTATGCTTCTTGACTTGCTGCAAAACAGAAATCAAAATGGGTAATGGGCAAAAAGTATTACGACTGTTGGTGTAAATGGGGTTGTTCTTTCTTTTTTTCTGAAATTTTTTTGTGACTTAAAAATTTTCAGCACTTGTTTAAAGTTTTCACCAGTTGTATGTTTATCTTGTTGTGAAAGAAGGTTCATTGTTTTTTCTAACGCAAATAATTCTGTACGTAGGTTGTAGGAAACGAATGTTGTAATAAATAATTAAAGGCAAGAACGAAAACTCATGTATCAAGCATAGATTATTTAACATATTCCGACACTAACAGAATATTATTAAGTAATTTCATTTTTTCCTAGCATGGAATGAGATACCTAAAGAAGCAATTAGAAAGACACATAACCCAGTAAAAATCCATTCTTAGCAGTCGCTGTCCAAATCTGGTAATGTGTGCAAATTCTTTCGTGCAGCCTTGTATATGATCCATAGAATTTTACACACCATGTAATACACCAAAAATAGCCTTCAGTACTGTACTAATAGGCTATTACAGTAATAGACTACCATAGTAATATAAAATAAATTTACTTAGTTGAGCTAAGTTCTTCGGTTGCATCAAATCGTAGAAAGTCTCTGTTTTACATCTCTCTAATAATCTATATTAGTAAATAACAGAGTCTCAAATTATGAATATCAAAGCTCTCAAATTATAAATAGATATATTGCGCCATAAATAGTGACTTCATTAAATTATTAATATTCGTATAATTTATATGTTATTATGCTGCACTGCACGGGGGTGGGGGGGGGGGTATGCAATAATACAATGCAATCAAAAATTACTTGCTGTATAAACAATTTCATTTCTGTTTATCAAAATGTTCTTACATCGATCCTTTACCACTCTATTTAGCAACAACACCCTGATGCATTGTGATTATAGTGTATTTATTGTTTTTATATGCGCTAAAATATTTTCAAACATTTTACTGCACTAATCATGCAATAAGAAAATTTTTTACAGGAAATTTGAATACGCTTTAAAGGGAATTCAAACGTACGTCATCAGGAACCCCGAAAAAGTATCTGTGCAAACAGACGGGAAACAACTTTATGTGAAGTAACGCCCCAGATGGCGAATGTGTGCACATCGTATGATTCACATTCGAACTGTGTCACAGGGAGGTGTAAGCCTTGAACGAATGACGGTGTCATCGGATTAATTCGTCTTCATAAATCTCTACTTTACCCTGCCCCTAACTAATAATGTTTCTTTCGTGAAACCAAACGCATATGTGATAGAGTGAACCCTTTAATCTTTCATATCAAACATTTGGTGTTACTTTTTTTTTTTTTTTTTTTTTTTTTCTGAGTTTTTCCAACTGTGACTGTGAATTATTTTAATGCCTCATTTCTTGCCGGACTTCAAATGCACGAATGACTCATCGTGATTTCCAGTATAGATGAATCACGAAAAGAATCATCTTACTCGGTGAACAACTGATCTTACTTAAACGATTTTTCTTATCTTAGCTCCTGATTATATTTTTGGTTCATCTCACTTTCGTAATACATCTGATTGTTTTCGGAATTTATCTTTACTGATACTTGTTCTTCACTGAACTGAAAATTTTACATTAAAATTTTTCTAATGTTCTTTTCTTTTCCTTGTCATTAACCTTCTTATTTGGTTGCTTATTACATTTGACAAGCAAAACTTTGTACAGAACACTAAGCATTAATACGCATCAATATCTAAAAAGTTATCGGAGTTTGAGATACTTTCCTTATGCGCATACCCATAATTATATTCAGTTTTCTATTTTCAGAAGCTACTGTTAAGCTCCCGTCAAATGTATGCCATCGTTTAAGGGGGGGGGGTGAGTACCTAAAGAACCTTTTGTAATATTTCTTTAAAGACATGCTCTACGATCATTAGAAATGGCCATTATTTAATGGAAATAAGTTCGATCGTATATCTGGAATCTCAAAAACCAAAGAATTTTGTTTCAGTACGAACGAGCTTTAATTTGTAGTATTTTGTCGCCTTAAATTTGTATAATTTAAATTAAATATACAGCACAGCTGAATTCTAGTTCAAATGCTGTTTAACCCTTTTTATCCTGACGGTACTTATAAGTACCACTTTAACCCCTTCGCGACGAGCTTCTTTTACAGAATTTTTAATCTGTTACCACCGGTGTTTCAAATAAGAAATTTTCATCTAATTGAATCGCAAAAATGCTATGATTAGATAAGGAAAACTTTACAAAAAAAAAATTAACTGGTGGGAATGATCGAGGATTCTGAGCATCTAAGTAGCTGGAAAATTAATTCAAGATATAAAGGGTTAAGTCCCTCTTTTCTCTCTCTCTCTCTCTTTCTTTCTTTCTTTCTTTTTTTTTTTCTTTAAATTTTCTTGAAAACAGGTTGTTTAATTTTTCGTCTTTACTCAATTATGTAATAAAATACCCCAAAATTTTAATTTAAACCTGAATAATAATCATAATCATAAAACCAACTTAAACTGGTGAACTTGAGCCCATCCTAGGTTCAAGTTCAGTTTTTTAAGAACCATGACCCTTGTTTGCGCACAGTTAGATCAACATCCACAGTGCATTTAGAACCAATAAGAATAACCAAGTCAGAATTAAGAATCGCACCTCTTCACCAGTTGTTTCTGGGGAGTAATTTCCTTGACTACGACTAGTTTGCTTTCTTTACACATTAAATTCCCCGAGTTAGACGAAACCTATATTATCTTTAATCTCTCATTTTTCTTTTAAGGTGAAATATGAATAGCTGTAATTTTTTTTTTCATTTTATTATTCATTTATTTTTAGTAACTGTTAAAAATCTGTAGGAAGAACATTGGCACGGCAAGCCAAGGTACCCAGGTTCGAGTCCTGGCCCCGAGATTTTTCGTTCTGTTGGAATAAATCTCAACTATGATATTCCAACTATTGAATATATTAAAAATCTGCTTGTTAAACAGCAGTTTAGATCTGCTTGAACGTTTTAGAAATGCAACTAGCATAATGTTAAAAGAGGAAGAGAAGGGGAGATAAAATTAGGTAAAACACCATTGAAAGGATTCAAATATTCATAGCTAACAATCTTCCACATGTTTTTGTTTTTTATCCCCAAGTCAGAAAATTATATTTTGAGTCAGAAATTTTACTTGATAAAGGAAATTAAACCAGTACAACATAGGGGGTGGGAGGACATTTTATTAAATAAATTTTCTGGTTCAAAACATGTTTATTTAACTTAGGAAAAATAGTCAGATTGACAGACTATGCATATCTTATCGACATTAAAGATGTTTTCTTGCTCTTAATAATCAGCAAATTATATCATGATGTGTTTAAGAAAAATAAATAAAATATACACACAAAACCCTCACCTCCACACTACTTGTATAACTGCGAATGTGAATAAAGATTTCTATTTTACCGACCTTACGAAATACATTTAAATTTCGAATTATACGAGTCGAGTAAATAAAGTACGAATAATTTAAAAATTGCACGCTTGCAATTTTCATATATTCGCCTAACGAGCGTATCTTGCAATTTTAACGCAGCACGAACGAATTCGTCCTGGTGAGGTAAACTACTCAGTGAAAATAATAGTACAAGTTACTTGTACAATTGCAGTTGGGAAAAATAAAATAAAAGGACGTATGAGAAAATTGCAGAAAACGACTCGAAATCCGGAATGAAATTTCCACGACGTTTCCAAGGGGGCGATGCAAGCATTGGCTCATCAAGACAAACCGAACAGGGAGCTTCGTAAGCGTGGAATTAGGAAATTCGATTCGGCAAATTCTTGGAAAATAATCTGGGATTGGTAGAAACGCGGATTTTTCTTTCTTTCTTTCTAAAGACAGAGCTTTATTCGTTGATTTGGAAGTTCTGCCAATCGTAAGACTAACTCGGCTTTATTTTTTTTTTCTTTTGATTTTTTAGAAAAAAATCCTTCTGTGGAAAGAAATTAGATTCTTTTTTTTTTTCCACTTTTTTATATCATTTGAATTTCTTTTTTTTTCTTTTTTTTTTTTTTTTTTTTTTTGTGTGTGTGTGTGTGTGTGTGTATGATTTTATTTTTAGGTCTTTGCGAATGCGTGTACGCGTGGGGTTTTTTTCTTAAACATCTGAATTATCTTTCATTTGGATCTCTGAAAAATCCGTTCTTCTCCCTCACCTCTTCACTTAGTCCTCAGCTTCTGAAATTTGCTGAAAGAGTCGAAATTCAAAGAAACGTTTGAAGGTAATTTGTAAGGAGAAAGGAAGTTTGGATGAATAACGGTATAGTGAGAACGAAAAGAAAAAAGAAAGAAAAAAGAAAGAGTGTTTAAACACGCATTAATGATTTGAAAAGACACGCGTGAATATGGCCATTCATTGGATTCATAACCCGAAAAACATCGTCAAAAAGTAAAAAAAAACCTATACTATTAAAATTATATTAAGTGTTATATTTTGGGAACCTATTTTTTAGGTGCGTTCGTGATTATATAAATACGTAGCACCTATTGTCGTCGTCTGGTCCGTCCGTCCGTCCGCATATAACAACGCAAAAACTACCCAACCGAATGGTTTGAAATGTAAGATCTATTATCTTTGCATAATTTTGTTGAGACATTTCAAATTTTATGAAAATCGAATCAAAACTTTAACAGATATTAATAAAAATACTTATTAAGAAATTTAAATTAAAAAGAATAATAATCGGTGCTTTCTTGTTATAGGAGCTTCCTAGGTTTAATCGTCAAGCGACCGAGATACTTATTTTTATTACAGAAATTAATCTGCAGACGATATAATTCATTTCACAGAATTAAAAATCACCAAGATCTGAATATTTATTATAACTAGCTATAATATACGAACGCACCTCATTTGTCACGTTTGACGTACAATTTCCAACTTTTTTTTTTTTTTTTTTTTTTTTTTTTTTTAATTATTATTATTATTATTATTATTATTTCTTTTTCTTTTGAATAGTTTGTTCCTGAGAGAAGAAAACGCACCCATGCTTTGAATTATATACAGGGTTATTATAAAATAACTTTCTTGTTATGGAAGCATCTGTAGTTCAAACTAATGAACGGAAAGAGACCTTATATATATATATATATATATATATATAGACGAAATCCGAAATGCCCCAAAATCCTGCCATACTTTGGTACAGCAAGAATTAGTACTATTATTCTCCAATTATTCGAATGAACTTCCCCAATGTCTTTTTAAGGTAAGTTAGCAACGAAGCTGTCAAGTACGCATTGAAAAATGCGTGCAATTAATTTTACTAGAGATTAATACAAATAAGGGACTGTTTCTTACTTCGACAGTAAAAAATATGGCCTATGGGTACCTTTTTGAACTAAATGATACTTTTCACACTGTAACCTCAAAAGTCTAAATATAAAATGTGGTTTCAATCCTTTCGTTAGTTTTAGTTACAGTTGCGCCTAAGCAGTGAAAGTTATTTTATAAACACTGTGCATTATTATTTATAATATATGAGTTAGGCAATAATAAACTTATAATTATCCTTTTTTGAGGTTTATTGCGGCATTACATGAACATTTTAGCTATTCCTCTTTTTGTTTTCTTTTTTGTGAACTTTCAGCAACATTCTTGATATAGTACTGTTAATAAACTTAAAATGCGCATTTTAAAAAACAAGTTTTAAAGATTTTAACTTGTTCGAGAAAAAATATAAATAAGGCAATCGATGCATATATAAACAAACAAGAAATATATATTTTACAATAAATACAAAATTATTCAGTAATAGTAATAATAATAATCATCATGAAATTTGTCTAAATAAACAAAGCTTTTATAAACATAAAAATAATCAATATTATCTTATATGTGTATGAATTTTGCAACTCTCAGAACAAATTTCAGAACTCTCTTCTCTTTTTTGTAAATAATGATAATAATAAGAAGTAATAAAAGCTTTCCATATCGAGATTACTGTAAATAATCATTTTTTACGCTGTGAATTAACACAATTTCACTCCCCCCCACCCCACACACACATACAAAAAAAAAAAAAAAAAGGACGAAAAATGTAAAATCGCATGTTTATTCAAGTTATTACATTCTTGAACCCTGAAGACAAACAAAAATGTATAAATCAAATATACCGGACAATTTGAAGTTCTTTCCATCACTCCTTCCATCTTAATTCTGACTCCGAAACTGTTTTTATTGAACTGACTTTTTCGGATTGAGATTGCTTGCCAGAGGGAAACTCTGTATTTTGATATTTATTTTTGTATTATAAGAAGGGAAAAAATCTCCAGTGGTTCCGTATTTAGAGGGAAAAGAAATGCCTTAATATCTCCTTTTCCCCCACCATGTCCTCTTCTCCTTTAGACTTTTATTGTAAAGTAATTTTCACTGTGGTTGAAGTTTTTCATTTTGAACACATTTCCTCCTGCCTTCGGGGAGAATTTTCTCCAAAAGCTCCTCTGCCATTTTCAAGAAAGGATTATTACTCCCCTTTTAGCTCTTTAATTTTTTTGCCATTTTTTAGTCAAAAAAGTTTGATGCATTTGTAATGATTGAAGAAAGGATAAATGACGTCACATTCCCCTCGAGATTTCCCAGTTATGTTTTATGGACCGTAATTTGAGTGCCTCTATAACTTTTCATTTGAGGGAAGTGACGTCATAATCTCTCCAAGCATTGAATTTTCATTCATAAAACACTATATTTTTCAATAAAGACATAACGATGACGCACCGACTAGCGGATGTTTTCGAAGGTATTCGGAGCACTATCGTATGTCGCTCTACCTTATTTTTGGTGTTTTTATTTTACACGTTTTGGGAATTACTCAGAAAAAATACATGCATTGAATAATTTTGTATAGCTTCTTTTAAATTCAGTCTATCAAGTTTATTTTTATTGTATATGTATGTGTATTCATACATTGTATAAGTAATGTTTGTTCGTGCATAGTTTTAATATCCTTGAACTTTTTTTTTTCTCGTTAAAGGTTATTGCTTGGCGCAAATTTCGTTATGATGTCCATCTGTCACATCCCTAACTGCAAAACAATATTAAGCTAATACAACATTATTTGTATCCACTATATCTTGGCCAATATTGGCAACTATTGCCTCAATACTGATGTGTCTACATTTTGATTTTGCCAATATTGCTCCAAATATTGGTAAATAACGATTACATTGGTAAGAAATCGTTCGCCCTTCCGTTGCCCATATTTCCAAAATAAAGCATTCTGTAATTCTAATAACATTTAACTGCAAATATTTGCAATATTTAACTAGTATTGGTATTTCGTCGTAATTATTTTCGATAAATGCATTGGTGGACTCAATATTACTTATATAATCAATATTTGTTTCTTATTATGTATGGCTCTTAATGTGTCTGTCCACTCCACCTTGTGACTTTCAAAAAATTCGTAGATCGCTGCGAAATTTTGATTGTAGTGAAAAATTGCCCTTTAATTAATGATATATTGTAAGGTTTCTTATTAATGCATTCGTATTTTATCAATTTTTCATGAGAAAATTAACGTTTGCAATTTCTTTTTTCTATTATCGTTCTTAGGCTGTTCTCAAATCCAAACTGGCTATTTTTTGACATATTTTTTAATTCATTTTTGTTCAGAAACGCATGAAATTGGCAGGTGTTCTTCTTCAGAAACTTTGTAATCGAAAGACGTTTTCCATTTTTTCGTAAAGGCAGGATTTTTTCAAAAAACCTCGTCAAAGTCAGCGTTTTCAACCGAATTTCCGACGCCGTAGCCCGAAAGAGGAGAAAAAAGTCTCGTGACACGAATCGTTTATAACTCAATAAATAATTTATTTATCAAAAAATGAAAAACTTATTTCGATTCCAAATCGCTTCAATAGTCCAGCCTGCCAATTTTATGCCTTTGCGTTTAAAAATGTGTCAGAAAGTTTCGCGTTGTTGATCAGGTCATTTGAAAACCACCGAGAATGTTGTTTCTTTGCTGTCTGACAGAATATTTCAAAATGTATGTTTAATTTTATATTTCAAATATCTTAGAGAATCCCACGAGTCGTGAATCAAAATTTAACCCTCAAACTAAAATGATGTATTTTAAAAATATTTTTATAATTAAATAACAAAGAAACACCTCCCCTCGCGCGAAAACACACGCTCGCTAATGTTAATCCTATGGGGCATTATTTTTCTAATATCTCGTTTGCATTTCAATATTCTTTTTAACGATTTTTTGCATTGGATAGCTGCGATCAGTCTCTATTTCCGCCGTTGATTACTTATTCTATTTTCTTTGAGGATTTTTTTTTTTTTTTTTTTTTTTTTTTTTTTTTTTACGAAGATACTTTTACTTTCGAAACCGGTGTGTTTTTGCGCGAGGGGAGAGGACCCTTAAGAAAAGCGTACAGAAAACACAAGTTTTAATTTTACGAGGAGAAATTTCAAAGTCGCTAATGCATTCCATGCTCTGTAACACCGGCGAGGGGAAAATCAACTCTAAACATTCAATTATGAATATATTATCTTTTATTTTGTATTTTTACTCAAATATTTATACATCTATGATTTTAAATTAATCTAGTTAACCCTTAACTGCTGTTCGCGGTCTCACAGACTGCTTTTTTTTTTTTTTTTTTTTTTTTTTTTTTCAATTTTCACAGTTTAACTTTTAAGTTTCAGTAAGTACAGATACTCGTTAAATTTTCTTTCGTTTGCAGCCATAGTACTATCGCTAGAGACTTAATAGGCGGATTTTGATTACAATAGTCTTGTATACATAAATTTTAGTACAGAAACAGTATCCTATGAGTTTATATGCGCTTTTTATTCATCCTTCAAATAAGCTATCTCGGAGACGGCTCAAAGTATTTATGCTACAATTTTTGTCACAGCAGCTACAGGTTAAATAATTTTTAATGTCGTAGAGGCATAAAAAAAAAAGCTCAAGTATAAATACCTCCCATTTTATGTCGTGAATTTTTTTATTAAAAAATATATAATTTAATTTAAGCTAACAGATATAGAAAACATATTTTAAAAGTTTATTAATTGTATTTAGAAACTAACAAAAACAGAAAGAGCACAGTTGCAAATGCTGGTTTATTATTTTTCTAACAAATATTATTCCTAAGAAATATAATTTTCATTTAATATATATATATATATATATATATATATATATATATATATCGAAAGATTTTTAACATTTTCAGAGCAGTTATTTCACAAAATAAAAGATGCTTAAAAAATATATGTAAAACATATTAAAATATTAGGAATAACTGTTACAGCCTCATATCTAAACTAAGTAATGAAAATGATCAAGATGACTTCAATGAAACATTAATTTCACAAATAATATTTATTTGAATGCTTAGAAATTTTTGAAGGATAAAAAATGACACTTGATTGAAAAAGAAACAGATAAAGATAACTCAATCCCATTGTTATTTTTACTAATAAAGTTCTTAGATACAGAAGAGATAATACAGATATAATTAAAAATAATTTTCTTTCATCCTTTAAAGTCTGTCGGAAAAGGCGAACAATTAATAATTATCCAGCTGGCGCCTGAATAATTATCCAATGTCATTAGTGCCAACCCTATTTTCAAAAGGAGATATCTCCCTCTGCAATTCTCTCCATATCTTCTAGAAAATCTGATAATTTGTTCCTATGAACAAGAAAAGTAAGAAATATATTATCATTAGAATAGGGACAAAAAAGCAACTCATCTTGAAAACCGCGTAATAAATTCTAATTTTTCCAGAGATAAAATAATTTTATTTTATTATTATCACCTTTTTTTTTTAATTATTATTTTTTTAATAAAAAAAAAGAAAAGTATCTGGCTGTTATAAGACAAACGGTTTTACTTCCTCATTCTTTTCTTTTTGTTTATATTTTCTTTTTTCCTTTCCACTTTCAAAATTACTGGAACAATACTTGAATTGGAAAGACAGATACAACGGCTGAACGTACATAAAAGGGTAGAAAAAAACTGTGAAGTACAGAACATCTTCAGAGAGAAAAAATGAGAGGAGATTAAAGTAAAAGAAACAAAAAAGCGAGAGAAGCAACCCTACATGCACACGTGCGAAAACAATACTTTTCCCCCATCCTTCTTTCATAACAATGAAGTAGGGTCGACTCCTGAAGTTATTCGAGTATTTCCCTATTGTTTGATAAAAATTGAAGTAGGGGATGGGAGGCTGAAACACTAGGACTTAGGGAACTAGGACGGAATGATCCTAGTGAGAGATCGAAACTACTTTTTTTTTTTTTCGAGAAAAGAGGTTTATTACTTATTTATTGTTATTTTTTCTTAATATTTTCGGGGCTTCCGATCCGACTCCCTATTCCAGTTATATTGAATAATGATGAAGGATTCTGAGAAGAAAGGCGAAAAATAATGAATAATAATAATGAATTTTTGAAGTGGAAGCCAGGTGAAAGTTACTAAAGAAACTCGATTGGATTCAGTGGGCGTTCCACTTTCACCATGGTTTTAAAAGAGCTGCAATAGGGTGGCGAGTAAGCAAGGGGAAGGGAGAGAGAGAAGTGTTTTTTTGTTTTTCTCTTCTTTCACTTTCTTACTTTATTATTTTTTTTTTTATCGAGGCCACCATCAAATATACAGGAAATTCTGAAAGTGATACTAGATTCTAAGGTTAACAATTCTATTTTCTTTTCAATGGTCAAACACGAGAACCTCAGAAAAAGAATGTTCCCCTTTTTATTTATTCATGTATTTACTTTATTTTTTTTATTTTTGGCAACGCTTGAAATCTATTCCACTTCCTGCGGGCGAAAGTAATCAGCATCTCTGATGGCCAGTAGACAGTGAAAGGGAGAAAAAAAAGAAAAAAAAAAATGTTATTGGTTCAATGTTTTAAGGAATATAATCATTTCAAAATCTAGTTTGAACAGAAATTTGTGTCAGTTATATTCATTAAAGTAAAATAAATGACTGACTTTTCAATAAGTCTGTTTATAATTGATAAGAGCTTTCAATAATTGCTGTAATTTGTCATGTAAAATTGCAGAAAGTTAATAACATGAAAAAAATATATATTATTTATCTCTTTATTATTATAGACAATGGTTGAACATAAATTATGAGGATATTTTTAACATAATTTTTTCCCTCTAATATTCTATTTATTATTAAATAAATTAAAACTGCTTATAAAGTGCATATCCAATACAAATAAATTTAAATTTGTGCTTCTCTACGCTAGACTGTTTGTGCTGTATTAATTGAATCCGCTGTTCATCTCAAAGAGTGATGATAGTGACTGTAATTTGGTTAGTGACACCGTGTGTATTGTCAGCAACATTCTGAATTATGGAGTTTCTGTGAGGGATGTTTTTGGACGAAAATAGTGACCGTTTTCAGTACTTCTCGTGATGTCATCACATTTCACACAATAAATAAATAAATTTGTTGAAAACATCGTAATATCATTTTCGTTATTTTTAAAGTTAAGAAAGAAAATGTGGGTTTGGCTTAAAGTGAGACATCCTATATTTATGATGAATAAAAGGATTACGAGCTAAGTTTTAATAAAATGTTTTTTTGGGTACTTTTACGTTATACGTCCCAAGGACTTCGTGACGCATCTGCCCCAGTCATAAAATGCATGATGCTTATAATGACGTAAATGGCGCATACGTCTTGAGCATTTGGAATATATATGGAGTATATATGATGAATATATAAGCTTTGCTGTGATCTTGGCGAAATCCTAACTCCAAATTTGTGTGTGTGTGTGTGCGTTTGAAATTTGATAAATTTTTAATAACTTAAAAAAAGAGAGAGAGTTTTCCGACGACCAAATGAATGAGAAAGGTGTGTCTAAAAGATTACCTTTTATCGCCTAAAAGTCGGTTGTTATGGTGACAGTCTTCCTTCATAAGTGAGAGATAAGTGATTATGTCATGTGACCTTACGGCAGTCGAAATTTTCAGATTCTTTTTCGTGGGGGCATTTTTAACTGTTCATTTTTACAAAGTTATGTTATCGATTTCGCGATAGAAGATATATTAAAAGTAATCCCGGGTAAGGTTATTTTAATCAGGCAAGGCTGGGCGGGTTTGTTAGTATTACACATAAAATATACTCTTGTCGAAATATTCTGTGCCCGTATTTGCTTGTATGTTACAATTTCTATGACAAATCTTCATCAATTATCAATCAAAAATAAACATTTTCGGGAGTAGAAAAATGTTATGGCCGCCTTCTAATTAGAAAGCAGCGACCTTTTTCCTAATTAACGATATTAATTAGAAAAATATCTCTCTGTCACCAAGTGCTGAGAATAATTCCATGTGCGCCTACGTTAACACAGCTACATGGTGACATTTTGAAAAACTACTTCTTCCTACAACATCATCACCGAGTACAGTTTTGCTTATAAATTTCGCACGCCATCATCTCAAATTTATCAGGTGCACGGTATGTGATTAAACACGACCTGCTAGTTTTTAATTCTTTACGTTCGTCTTCTTAATGAAATATCCATACTGTCCCATAAATAACACCAAACATGAAATGACAACATTCGACGAACAATTAATTATGTTTATTTAAATATCATCTCCATATTTCGCCTCCTTAAAAATATGAAAACTCCATTAAAAGGTTTTAAAGAAAAAAAAAAACCTTCAAGATTAATGACAGGATGAGCAGAACTTCATGTAGCTTGCATCTATAAGTAACTCTATGAATACACAGTACATAAATCACCTGACATTTTGTACTATCAAGAACCTCCCCTCCCCCTTTTTTTTTTTTTTTATGCCCCGCCCTAATTTTTTTCAGAAAACCTTCTTTCTTATTCTAGCCGACAATGCTTTCAGCCAGCTAGCGGAAGGAGAGTATGTACAGTGTTTCTTTAGTCCGTATAATTAGGAACGTCAATAATTATTTCTGATGTTAATCTCGGTAATTATTCCGAATATTAATGATGGCTGACAGAGTTGAACCTGCCACGAGGTACCTTCTCTTTTTGTACTTTGTTACTACCTTTTTTGCGTTTTGCATGTATTATTTCTCCCAAGAACAACAAATATCTTTTAGCAATATTGTCCTCTCATTTTTATCTGAGGTGATTTATTTTTAATTACATATTTTTATTTTTGTTGATATTTCTAACCATCGATTTAATCGATGTGCTGAAAATCAAAATTGTAATTAAAAGCATGTTGCTTGCTGAATGAGCCAATACCGCGACGATGAATTTCTGGTTAGAAACTAACAGAGTTCGATTAAGGTTGTCAGGGGCTCCAAGCACAGTACCTTTTCGCCCCCTCCTCCCTCAAAATAAAATAGTAGTAGTTAGAAATTTTTTTCAGGAGTATTCAAAGCTTTTCTATTTTTTCAATTTTAATCAAATGTTATACGCTTTTAAAAATTTCCATTCGTTCAACTTTTCTAGTCCCTAATCATATAGCCTCATCTTACTCCACTTGAATAATTAATCTAAAAAGCAAAATTTCAAAAAATTTGTGAAATTCCTTGAGCAAGAGACTCCTGTTCACAAAATTTTTTTAGGCAAGATTTTATCGTTAGATATGACTATACTGTTGCCAATTAATCAAAATGCTTTTGAGGAAATCATTGCAAATATCTGCATTTTTAAAGATAATTTATTCATTTTGGGATCCTCATCTGTGGCTGGCCGAAGGATAATTAGGTCAGACGATAATTAAACACTGCACACGCTTCTTTGTACTATGTGACTAGTTTTTGTATTTATCATTCCTTCAAAAAATAACGAATATTATTTAACAGCATCGTACTCCTATTTGCATATGTTGCATATTTTTAAAATTACTTATTTTTATTGATATTTTCTTCCGTTTGATCGATATGCTTAAAATCAAATTGCTTATTGAAAAGGCATTAATCACGATGGTGAATTTTTAGATAGAAGCATTCATGAGGTGCTTTCTCTTTTTGTGCTACATTATTACCTTTTGCACTTATCATTTCTTACAGAAACAGCAAATGTCATTTAGCAATCTTGTTTTCCGATTTTCATGCAATTTTTCTTTTATCAAGTAATTTTAATTTTACGGATTTTTTCCTATTTAATCGATATGCTAAAAATCAAAATTGCTAAAAACAAATTGCTTATTGCAGAAACATTGCATGTTAAAAGTTAAAATAGATAAAAGAAAACCTAAGGAGAGGAGAAGTTATTCTCAAACCGTGCGCAGGAAGATATTTCAGTATTCTTCATAGAAATGTCATGTAAATCATGTGGTATTAGGATCGAATCAGTACACAATCCTCTTAGAGCTAAGTAAAATAATATTCAAGAATATAATATATATATATATAATAATCGTATCCCCCCCCCCTCCTCGTTTCGCTGAGTTTTGTAAGGTACAAGAGATAACTTGTTTTAGTGCCATATTAATAATTTTTGCGTGCATCATTTCTATCAAGAACAACAAATGTCGTATAGCCAAGTCTTCCTATTTTCATGTGATTTTTTTTTTAATTATATTTTTTATTGATGTCTTCTTCCATTTAATCAAAGTTCTTAAAACCAAAGTTGTAGTTAAAAACAAGTTGTTTATTGCAGGAGTGTAACCACTATGATGAATTTCTCGATATAACCTGTCACAAAATATTGTCTTTTCATAAAATATAGCTGAAATATTTGATTGATTAATGTCTCTGCCAAAATTTAATAACATATCCCTTATCAAAATGAATTACTTTATTATTATTTTGTAAAAGCTCGTCCAGATATTAAAGATATTTTCTATGTTTCCTTACTAAATTAGAAAGATAAAATCATTCGACGGTTACTATATATTTTTAAGGATTTATGAGAAAATCGTGTAATTAATTTTCTTTTGCTTAATTAACGATTTTTAATTAACTATATTTAAACTTTAACTAGCATGATATTTTTCTATTGTTATAAAAAGTTATTTGGTACTCTTTGAATGAAGTAAAAAAAAAGATAAATAATTTTTTATGATTTTTAAGTCGAAATTTGGAATTTCTTTTAAATGCTAAAAGGTGTAAATTAACAACATAATAAATACAAATTAAAATAACTTTTATTAGGTCGTTTTGACATGTTTCGAATCACTCCTAGTCATTTTCAAAAACAAATTTGTTTTTGAAAATGACTCGAAACATGTAAAACAACTTATTAATATAAGTTATTTGTATTATGTTGTTAATTTACACCTTTTAGCATTTAAAAGAAATTTATTATTGCAAGGAGCTATAATTTATTATATCGAAATTTTGAATTTTATTGTTCTTGACTTTGGTGGCATAAAATGCACTTTATCTTTTCAAATCTGTTTCACAGTTAGACACATAAGTTTGGGCAACAGCAGTTGCGAAATTCTGCGGGAAACTGTTGATATTGATGTCTTTTTTTTTTCTCAAAAACTACTGAAGTGATTTCCTTTCAATTTTTATTATTAGTAGTAATAGGGGATCCAACCCGAGCTTCCCGGGTTACAGAATATAAGTAAAACAATTTTTTTTTTTTTTTTTTTTAGATAGCCTATTAATAACACCAAAAAGCATTTTTATATGAAAAATATCAATTATGTATTCAAATATTTTGAAATAAAGTTTTGAAATATATTAAAAGTGTAATACTTTCGTATTTAGCCGCAAACAAGGAGTTAATAAACGAAGAAATCGATAAAGATTTCGCTACACCAACAACATTTTGTGAATCTGACAAATTTCAAGGCTTACACAACTTAAAAAATTGTTTAATTTGTAGTATTGTTTATGTTAAAAAAAAAAAAAAAAAAACTTGTATTTTGTTTGTATAAAATTTTCAAAATTTTAACATAACATGTATACACCAAGAAAAGAAAAAAGATGAAAATTTAGGTTCACTTTATAGAGCCTATATCACACCTCATGTATCCTGAAAATTTTATGAAAAAAATATTAAAGATTTTTTTTAACTACCTTGCGCGCGCAATGCCCTAAAATCACATTTTTAGTAAAATGACTTTAAAAGTTTAAAAAAATCCATATTTAACAACTATTAAGATAAGAATATCATTCATTTTGTTTTAGAGCGTTCAGAAATGGTTATTATTAACAAAAGTTTTATTATATATATATATATATATATACATATATTCAAAAATTAAATTTTTTTTAAGTGCAAGAGTCTTTAAGTCCCTTTAAGCTTTTAATTTTTCTTTTTTTTTTTTTAATTTGAAGGAAATCGGGCTTCTAACGCTTGATTTGCACGTTATTGTGAAGCAAAATATAATTATTACCATAGCAAGGCCGCTGGGTAGACATAATTGTGTCAAATCTTGATGTAGGGCAAGAATCTACAGCATGTCGGGATATTATGTTGTCAGGATCCGATCAAGCTACAAATAGGTCCAGATCCTCGTACACTCTCGAAGGTACTCAATACTGTCAAAAATAATTTTTAAAAATTATGCTTTAGAATACATACATGAACATATATTTAGATAAATATATTCTTTTCTTATCAATCTCTAAAAGTACAAAATATTGACTACAACTAGTACAAAGGGCAGAAAGAATTAAAATATCAGCTTTACGAATATTGTATACCAAAGTTTGAAAGTACCCGCTCTACAAAGCAAAACTTTCTGACAGACTTATTTTTAAACGCAAAAGCATGACACTTGCAGGTATGATTATTGAAGTAATTTGGAATGTAACAGTTTTGTTCATTTTCCGATAAATAAATTACATCTTCAGTTATAATAAGCAATTTCTCTCTCTCTCTCTCTCTCTCTCTCTCTCTCTCTCTCTCTCTCTTTTTTTTTTTTTTTTCCTCACAATGTTGCGTTTGGAAATTCGGCTCTAATGCCAAATTTGGCAACATTTTCTGAAGGATCCGTCTTTACTGAAAAATGGAAAAAACAGTTCCATTATAGAGTTTCTGAATAAGAATACCTGCCAATTTTCATGCGTTTGCAAACAAAAATTAATTTGTCAGAAAATAGCTCAGACCCTGTATGTTGAAAGTGTGATACACCATGCATTAAATGCATGAATATAGTTATCTTATACGCTTTATAAATTCTTTAAATTGCTATAGAGTTATTTTTCAAAAATATACACGAATTAAAAATCATTTTCATTCTAAATTTAGAATTCCTTTGCTTAAATAGCTGTGTTACAGTCGTTTCGATCCACTTTGAAGATATATATTACGTGTACTTTCTTAAAAATTCCCCAACGGCTTATTATTACTTTCACAATATAATGAGTTTATATCATGTTCTAGAGAACGATAAAAGAAAAATCTCAATCTTACTTCTAACATGGCAACCGTAGTTCAATTAGTGCCCAACTTTACAAGGCTTCCTTACCAATTCATCAAACCTTATTCTTCACGATTATGGTTGAAACTTTTTTCTTCTTTTTCTCCATTCTCTAAAGAAAGTTAGAACCTCATCGAACCTCTCTTAATGATTCTAAGGTCTCCATTGCTAGGCCCGTCGCATTAGCTGTTGCCAGATCTCGGCAAGTGTGCAATCAATTATTGCCCTTCCCCCCTCGTTCTTTTGTTTTTAGAAAACCCTCCAGGTGTAAATGGTTCCTTTGAAAGATATAATCCGGGTTTATATGCCTAAAAGAGGCGCAATATTTTTCTATTTTGTTTTTTACGTAAAAGATATGTGATTTATGACAGCTTTTTCTTGGGACATTTTTTTTTTTTTCTGCAAAAAATGTTTTTATAATAATCAGCCTTGGTGGTATTTCAGGTTAATGAACATATATGGAGTTGATTTTTTTTTCTTTTCTCTTTAATAAATTTCATTATGAAATAACTGTTTACTTTCTCGATATTATCTTTTTTGCCAACAATTTTTTCAGCTGCTGTGGTGACATTTCTGTAACAAAAACGTCTGCATGAAACTGTTTTAAATCGAAACAGTAATACCTATGAAAACGAAACTTGTATATAACGGAGTTAGGTCCTGAAAAGGAGATAATTCATTGTACCCGTTAAGATAAAAACCTTTCTAAAACGGAAATTTCCTTGGTTTTTACGATTCTGTTTTAGCAAATTTTACTGTTTTATTCATATTATAGATCAGAGAGCGTGAAGGTCCTTATTTTTGACTACCACTACTTTTGAATAGTAATCTTCACTTTATTTAATCGAAAAATTAGAGCAGACGAAAAGTAAGTACTATTTGGAAATCGTAGTAATCAGAAATAACGACCGATCCCCCCCCCTCTTTTTTTAAGGTTTTTAATCTCTTTTATATGGTTAAAATATTTTTAATTTAAATATTGTTAAAATATAGCAAATATTGTATTTTAAGTTCAAAGAAATCGTACAGTTATATACTGATTATTGAAAAGATTGCTCTTGTTCGATTTACGAAATTCCTTGAAGTTTTGCTTCATTTTAAAATGTATACATTTTTATAAAATAAAATCATTAATTCTGTTTGAATTTTGAACTCTTTAAACAATTCAATACCTTTCATAAAAGAAGTTATTTCTGTTTGAAAAAATAATTTTTCAATATGCAGAAACTATTATCTCGCAGAATCTGCGGATAGTAGTACTATAAAGCGCTAGTTTTGGTTATTAAATTTCTCTTCCTTACAAGATATTCACTCTAATAAAATATTCTCTCGTATTCCATAAATGCAGTTGTTGCAACACGAATGGCCACGTCTTTCGATTTTATTGGTCTACGTGACCAGCTGAATTGCACCGTATAAGAAAAAATGAATCTGAAGTATGCACTTACTAAATTTTTAAATACTTGTGTAATGTTTTCCCGTAAGGGAAAAAAAAAGCATTTTTAGTTGTTCTAGGCTGCATTATCATATAAAAAGCATACAGTTAAAAAAGACATTGCAGACGATAATGCTGTTTAATAAAGTAAAATCTTACTCTCGCACCAAGAATGTCTTAACTTAAATAATGACTGCGAACCCTAAAGTCTGGGTTATCTTCAGAGAAACAGCTTTGAAAATGGCTTTCTGTTTTGAAGAATGAACCGTTGTTCACTTTCGCTAATGCTTATAATCGAATCTTCCCTACTTTTTATCCATTCTTTTTTGCACTTATCATTGAAGGTTCCGGGTTTTTCGCAAATGATATAATTAGACCATTTTCGAAAACTTCTGGTGATCTTTTTTGTCTGCTGATGAGTTAGTTCTCGCGCCTCTGTTGTTTAAAATTACATATTCGCAACGTATTATTACATGCCACTGGTTCTCTTTCATAGCGTGAGGTATTCATTTTTGCTGATGCCCCACTTTCTCTTAATGGCGAAAACATGGTGCTAGAGCAAAATCTTACCCTGGCTTTTTTTTTTCTCTCTCTCTCTCTCTTTTGGGAGTGGCAACGACACAATTTATGAAATGCTCTTAAGTCTCAGGATGGGAAATTTTCTTTTTAAAAGTTTTAATTAAGTTGTGGCGTCTTTTTCTCTTTTGATCCAAGCTTTACTTTTTTTTATCCTTCTTCCATGCTTCTTCTTCACATCTTATACTCCCCTTTAAGGCTTCCAGTCTTGCATCTTTCTAATTACACGGTGTTCATTTGAGCCTATTTCGCACATTACATGCGCGAAAGCTTCTAAATAGTGTTTTGTCGAATTTTCTTGTTTTTCGAGAAAGAATTTTAATATATGCACAACATGGATAATCGCTTCATAATGTTCTTTCAAAATGCTTATTTTGGCGAGTCATATACTGTATATTTATATGAAACCAAACCGCTTATTTGGTGGAAGTATAAATTATTTTTAAGATGCGGGGTTTTTTAATTATACTTTTTGGTAGTTTTTAATCTATACTGCATTTGGCATTTAATTTTGCGTGTACATTTAAAAAAAATAATAATAAAGCTACAAAAAGTATATCAACCTCAATCGGATGTATCTTCCACTAAAGGATTTTTTTGTTTCGTCAAAGATTCATGTTAATTTTATATTTGGGGGTGGGGGGAGGGAAGGGTGTATATAATGAAGATCTAATAAATGATGAAACTATTTGAAAAAAAAAAAAAAATTCCAAGTTATGGTAACCACAGTATTTACTAAGATTTATTGCCAGTTAGAAATTGTCTCAATTAAACTATTACACTACTTTTTTTTTTTTTTTTTTTTTTTTAATTAACAATTGCTTTAAGCTTGTATTTGAAAATGATATGATTTGGAAATCCTCTTGAAAGAGCTGTTGTACATTATGTGAATATTGTAGAACATTCACCTACATCGCGTAAAGATGCTGAAAAGAACATTTAAAATTAAATTTAGCGAATAAATAATTAACTTTCCTAAATATATAATGCTCTATCGAAAAAAAAATTATAAATGAATATCCTCGGCACTAAATGTTGATCATTTTATCATTTGTTGCAGGAAAAAATATAAAGAATGTTGGCCCAATAATTAATTTAAAATATCTGAAAAGAAAAACTCTTATATTATTAAAATACATTTTATAGCATTCACAAGGACACGGTATCGTTTTCCCTTCCCTCCTACTATGTTTTTACACGTAATTAATATTTTCCCACACTATCCCGTTATTAACTGAATTGCCTTTAATTAAATTTCCCCTCCTTCTTTATACCACAGCTTAACTTCAACTCACTGTGCCTTATAGTAAGATCTATGACTGCTATTTTCTTGAAATTACCGCTTTAGGCATTTCCTTAAATTAAACTAACTTAATTTCTCACTTTCTGGGAACTGCGGTAATGTTATTGCTAAAATCCTTGGAAATGAAATTTCGAAGCCATTTCAAAAGCTTGGACTTGCTAAATTTTTAAACTCACCGTTACAATTTCAGTAAGTGCAGCTGAATAAAGATTGGTTTTAGTGCGTTGATAAATTAAATGGAAGTGAGCGAACCTTTTAATTTGAGTAGATTGTTTATAGTTCTGAATTTGTTATTTTGTGAGTACCGGTTAATTTTACCTTTATTGTTGCTGTTATGATGAATAATAATAATGAATAATAATAATAACAAACATAACAGTAATAATAATAATAATGCCGTTCCAAGACATTCGTGAGGCAAATTTTAAAGTCGAATTTTTGTAACGTTATATTGGATTAATTATATATTGTGCCGCCGCTGACGAAGCTTGCTTATATAATGTTGAAATTGTTATTTTTGGGGTATCTGGCTTATTTTATCTACATCTCTCTCTTCTATTTGCAGCACAGTACATCATTTCTTAAGATGTGGTTCTCAGATGACTTGCTCAACAACGCGAAACTTTTTGACACATTTTCAAACGCAAAGGAATAAAATTGTCAGGCCTGACTATTGAAGCGATTTGTAATCGAACTGAGTTTTTCATTTTTTGATAAATAAAGTACTTATCGAGTTATAAGCGATTCTTGTCACATGGCGACAGATTTTTCTCCTTTCTCGGACTGCAGCGTCGGAAATTCGGCTCAAAACGCCGACTTTTGACAGTATTTTTTGAAAGATCATCTGCCTTTATCAAAAAAAGGAAAACGTCTTTTGATTGCAAAGCTTCCCAACACCTGCCAATTTCATGCGTTTTCGAACAAAAATGAATTAAAAAATATGTCGCCAGTTCGGATTTGAGAACAACCTTAATATAATATGTGTAGTTGTAAGATCCAGAGATCGTAATACTTTTTTTAAAACAACCAATTATGAATTAGATGATTTCTAAGATTTAAAATAACAACATTTAAAACATTTTTGCAGTTGTAAATATATTCTTAAAACTAATGGTTTGGGAATTATAGCTATTGGTCATAGATAATAGGAAACACCCTGTATATATACTATTTTCACCATATTCTTTAGCTTTTGTAACTTCCAGTCTCAATTTTTAAATGCACTTTCATACTTTTTTTTCTGATTCACTTTTTAAATGGTTTTTAAAGTAAAATGATTTATTTTCTTTCAGATTTACACTGGACGTATTTGAACATTCGAGTAAGCGGCCGTATGTGCTTTTTGGGCGAGCTCCAATACAAACTGTGGTGAGTGTTTGATGTTTCCTGCTTTAACACTTAAAAACGAGAATTATTTACTTCGACCCTTTTTAAAACAAACCTTTCGGGAGAAAAATATTTAATTCTAAAACTGATATCCGCTATAGTGAATTAACTTAAAATAGAAGTTAGTATATAACTGAATACATAAACAGAATTTTTAATGTAAAAACTTTGTAGTTTTCAAGTAAATACTTTGATTTTATATAGTTAAATATTTGGTAATTTTTTAATTTATATTATTTAAAGTTTATTTGATATGCTTTTTAAAAATAAATAAATAAATAAATAAATAACTGTACATTGATCTAAAAAAAAAAGGAAATATATTAATACTTTACAGACTAGTGTTCCCAACATCGAATTGACAAATCATTTAAAAATTAAAATCCATTCATATTGACTTGGAAAAAAAAATACAGAAAAAAGAAAAGGAAAAAAGAAGCCGCTGCTGCATCAGAAAGATGACTTGACTCTTTGAGATAAGAATTATGTTTTAGTCATGAAAGAAAATGTACAGAAAGTCATAAAAACGCACTTTTTTGCAATTTTGCATTGGTTCCAATTTAAAAATTCATATAAAATTTTAAAATGATGCAATACTTCTAAAAATGACTTTAAAGACTCGTGTATTATCATTTTATAATATCATTGTTACAAATGTTCATATATTTTACATGATTGTTAACAGAAATGTATTTCAATCCCAGTATTTTCGCAAGCCTTTGTATTTATTAAAAGTTTAAATTTATCCATAACCGTTTAGATTATGTAACCAAACACAATAGATAATTTCACTCTCTATTATCTTCATTCTTTTTTTTTTTTTTTTTTTTTTTTAACAACTCCAAATTTTTATTGAATAAGCAAATAAGAGAAAATTTACAAACAATATCAGGCTTACGTACTTTACGCAAAACATGGTCATTTGGACACATTTCAAATCATTCCTTCCAAAAGGCATAATCCATGCCATTTTCTTATTTTCTAGTATTCTGCCACTTAAGTGTGCCCTGTTCGTGCCTGGCGATGATAATTTTTCCAGGCTCCTGGATCTAACTGTTGCAATCGACCGAGCTTAATGCTTTTGCGACGTTAAAAATGGCAAGGCCGTTATTAGCGTTATTTATTTTTCTTCTTAAAGCAGAATATAAGACTACTGTCTGAATTAGTAGTCCCGAACATAGAGAAACTAAAAATACTTGACATTAGATGAAAATGAGTTATGAAAGGGCTGACATTAACTGGAAAGAATGGTTTAATAGGACCCCTAATAGTGAGCTTCACCCCCATCGTCCTATTGTATTACGAGCATCGTGCGGAAAAGTTTGATGTAATATGAGGGAGTTTTTCTTTCTTTTTTTTTCTTTTTCTTTTTTTTTTTTTTTTTTTTTTTTTTGCCATGTATCCTTAGAAAGCTAATAATCATTTGGGATATTTTTACTTGCTTAACACAATGGACTCAAGCCATAACAGGAGTTTTGGATTATTTAAGAATGAGGTGCATTCTGTAATGTCACGGAAACTGTTATATGGATCTTAAAATACAAAACAATAGCACTAAAACTTTCCACTTAGTTTTACTTTAGCTTACAACTTTAATCGCTTGAAAGCTTACAACTTTAATCGCTTTCATCTATTTTTCTGTGCCATATTATTTTGTTTCTTACTCATTCATAAATAGTAAAAAAAAAAAATCTACGCTGGATACTGAATTAGTTAATGATTCCACGATCGCTGCTGCAATTAACAAAACATTTGTTTAGTTTGATAATTATATATATGTTTCATAATTATGAAATTATTCTGGAATTTTTTTTTTTTTTTTTTTTTTTTTTTGCTGCTGTTTTTTACCAGTTGATATTTGTATAAAAATTCCAGCTATCAAATTTATTTTAAAGGAGGTACAACCTCCCTTTCTGTAATATGGAAGCGTTATATAATAATGAAATAACATTTATGCCATTAAAGAAATAATTTGAAAACTAATTATCCGTAAGAAATATATTTAAAATTTTCAGACCTAATCGTTTAACGATAAGTTTATAGTATTCCCATTCACAAAAATACACATTTTTTTAAGTAATGTTTTTAAGTAACTTAAAATTTTTATAATATTTTTATTATTATTATTATCATTATTATTAATACTATAATCCCCCCCCTTCATAAAATTTATGAATTGCTTTAATATCAAAATAATCCAGACCGTTTGTTAATTCTGTCTTACGTACATTGAAATAATAGGTGTTTACTCAGCTATTTCCTTACGCTTCCAAGATTTTCTTTGTTATTATTTCTAAGAAAGATATTTGCAAACTATCTACTCGAAATGAAGTGAAAAGAAACATGCTGTTCAAAGAATCTCTCTTTTGGAATGCTACATAAATTTCGTTTCGAACGATTTGATACATTGTCGTTTTCCCCAAGTTTGGCTATAACGGTTGCAATCGACCTGAAGTTTCTTAATGCTTTTATGATGTTACAGCGACAGCCGTCATTCGTGTTATTTTGTTTCTTTACTAAGCGTTAAAACTAGAGATGTGCCGAATTCTGACAGGAATAAAACCTTCTGCCAGGTATATTGAACATTAATTGGCTATGAATTATGAAAAGGCGTAACTGTAGTCCGATTGGGTATTTGTAAGTTAAATGTTAGGGATAAGAACTGAAGTTCCGAATGTGGCAGGTGAGTTGATAAACAAGAGAAATGCATGCTTTTAAAAGACCGACTTCCAGAAATATCTTCGCATTTAATTTTTCGACGTAATTTTGTGCTCTGGGAGTTATTTAAAATATTTTAGCTTTACAAGAGATGGGCATATGGTTAGCTTACAAATTGTTTTTATGCATGTGTGATAGCGTCGACAGCTTATTGTGGAGGCGAGGCACCTCACAGCCCAAGCTATGGTCGAAACCCACTTTCGAATACAGTTCAGGCACAGAAGTTCGGTTCAGAATACATTTTAATCAGGCTATTTCGGTCTGTTTAGCTCTCGTATGCAAAAAATGACCATAATATCCCCCTCCCCTCCATCCCAAATAAATAATATATAATATAATATAAAAGCACTCTTGGCTCCAGATATTTAACATATATATCTACTATGTGTATTCTGTGATGTTCAGTATTATGCTTGGAACAAGTAATATATATATATATATATATATATATATATATATATATATAACCATTAATGAAACATTACCAAAACACCAACTGAAACTTGAAATTATGATTTAGGAAGTAATAATTTATTGACAACGAAATTGTAACGTCATAATAATAAATATATTTAATTCAGTGGTTCATAGCTAATTAACTCACTCCTCAAACAAAGAAAAATCCTTTAAAATTGAATGTCGTGGAAAAAGAATATAGTTAAATAAATTATTTGCCATTTTCTTGTTCAATGGTTAATACGCTGCGAATCCCTACCCACCTCAAACAAACAAACAACAACAACAAAAAAAAAAGCCCTTTAAATTTCTATTCTAAAACCACGTATGAAAGATTTATGCTTTGCAAAAGAACAGATTTTAAAATTTGCCGACTTTATTTTTCACTGGTTAAAACAGTTGTTATCATTCAAAACATGGGGGTACTCAATACCTGGATCTGGCTTAGATATTCGTAGTGTTTTGGAATTAACTTTTAGCTGGACGTTTTGGTCTATTTAGCATTTTTGAGCAAACAACAACATCACTAAATATCTCAATCAACCCACCAAACATCTTAAAAATCTATTTGCCACATTTTCTATAGCTTCTTTTAGTTGATGGAAGAGCAAAAAACCACGATTCTATAGATTTTTCATCTTCCAAATGAAAGTTAAAAAATAAACTTATTAAAATATATTATAAATCTAAACAATGCCTTTCATCATGCAATAGCTTTTTAAAATATGCAAAAATTCCACCAAAAGTTTTACTTTATGTACATAAAATCAAAGTTCTTTCTTTTTAAACCTCATTCGCATGCATGTTTTAACCAGATACCTTCGTGAAATCAGGCCTCACATTCACCGAAGCACCATCTACTGAATAAAATGCTAACTCCATAAATCTCATTACTTAGGCGCAGTGTATGAAAAAGTCCGACAAAACTGGAGAAAATATGGATACATTGCAAGGCCGCTTCATCTAATTTTCATGAACTCTGGAAATTATGAAACAGTGGTATATCGGCGCGTTTCTTTTGCATAAAGTATGTTTATAACCAAGTTTATTTTCTTAAAGGCTGTTTTCTTTACTGTTTAGGTTCTAAAGTAAGCCGTAAAGGGAAATATAAGGTTTTTCTTATTTTTTTTTAATCGATGATTTTAGTGGGTTTTTTTTTTTTTCAATTAAAAGAGAATAAAATGAAATACGAAAAAAAAGGATCAAGATTTGCAGGTGCGCGTTATATGCTGGGTATAAAAATAAACGGTTTAAAATTTAAGAGAAAAAAAAAAGCAAAATAATTGAGATTTATTCATTAATTATAGCGTACTATTTATTTACAAAAAGGTTCTTCATTGTATTTTTACATGATACATTTCGTGACGATTTCTTTGCAATGCATGTGGTGCACTTATACGACAAACATAACTAACAGTAGAAAATATAATTCGCAAATTCTCAGTGCGCGTTATACGGCGGAGCGCGATTTACGCCGGAATATATGGTATTTATTTTATTCTTGAGCATGCTCCGATCCGATAACAAGGTGTCTCTTGCCAAAAGTAGGCAAAATGAGATTTTGGGGAGCCCTAGCCCATCATAAGTTACATTATTGTACAGTTACAATTTTATGATTCTAAATTTGGGGCCCCTAAAATAATCTATGTTTCCTGGGTAGTAGTATGGTCTTGGGGGTGACTCAGCTACCTCTGTCTTCTCTCTCCATTTTGTGAGTTTTGACTACTGTTACTACAGTATATGCCAATAAAGCAGATTTTTGGAGAATTTTATGTACTTTATTTCATTTCAACTCATTTAATTTAGTATATAAGCTTAAACATTTCCTGAACATTAAAGTGTGTTGTTGTCATTCTGAAAGGCCGTGACTTAATATGTGAGAAATTAATGGAAAATTAAGTGAAAATTCCGGCATATGCAAGATGTGATTTGTGTTTCTTTTATTAAAATTTTGTTTCATTTCTTGCTTTTTCTAGACAGAGAAATTTTTTTTCAATTTTCAATACTCATTCTACCAATTGTTAATTTACAAACTAACGGTTTTGATTGTAACAGTACAATTGTAACTGCGATTAACAGTTACTGTAGTTCAGAATGAACGGGGACTCTCGAATGCATTAAGCTCTTGGTGTGTTTGTGTATATGTCTATGAGATCGTCTGCAGCTGCAATCGCTCTTCTCTTCACTTCGGGCAACAACCAAACTGACAGTTTGCGTATTATAAACTTCTCCCTGAAAGATTTTAGATTTCACCTGTCTCCAGTCACGTGAACGATGGGGCGTGGTCTCAGATGAAGAAGCAATCGCTTTAGAACAACAGTGGTGCATTGATTCATTCCATACAACTCATCAGGAATTCCGATGATGCGTTCCTTCTTTAATTATGGATGCTATGTTCGAAAGCATCATCTTTTGATCTTATGTCATCTCATAATATAAGAGCATGTGCAGTAAAACGTATAAATTGTCCGCGAAGCTTGTAATTGACGAAGCTTTAAAATTTTATGCAATATCTATAATGAAAGTGATTGCTTCATTAACTTATCCCTTCTGAACGTTCGTGTTCATTTCATGCGTATGAACAATTAAAGTTGTTAATTTAGCACTTGATTTCATGATTATTCCTTCTTGCTTACTTCATAATCACTCTATAGCCTAAGGGTGAATGTTTTGTATTAATTAATTTTAGATCCTTTCTCCCAAACTTTTAAATCCCTCCTGGAAATGAATTAATGAGTTTAAACTTAACAAGATTCCTCTCATATCCTACTCAAAATATGGAGTCTTATTCCATATATCGTTAACAATGAGTGTTAGTAGATCCGAAGCAGAATTGCATATCAGTATTAAAGTTGTTTTAAACATGAAAATGAAATTTTACTCATCCGAACGTAAACTCTAGAACGTGCTAGATTTCGTTTATTAATTAAGACCGTGCAAGTAATTATAATTCAAGTATAAAAGTATTTAAAATTCTGACGTTTTTCAAAATATATTTACATTTTATAATTGTTATAGTTAAATTCACTCCTTTGCTAGTTGAATTTACAAACATCATTTTACATCCTATAGTTTTCTAAACTTTTCACATAGACTAGAATTTTATATAATATTAGGTCATGAAAATCGATATTAAATTGATTTGATTTTAATTCTATGAGGCATATAAAATTTCAAATGCGAAATTCAAACTGTCCAAACTAATATTGTAATGCACATAGCTAACATATATTTAATGTTGGTACTTATTCTTTCTGCCTTTGGGGGGAGGGGTGCCAATTATAATGCTCTCACAGCGACAGCAGTCACAGACTAATCCTAGTTTTTAGAATTTATAAAATGCTCGAGTCTAAATGTAGGAAAGATATTTTCAAAATTTCACCAAAAGATAAATGATATCTACTCCTCGTTTATTTTTTATTTATTTTATTTTATTTTACTTTTTTAATAATTGAGGAAATGGGATGATTCGAGATTGAATTATTGACTGTTTCTTTTTTTAACATTTGAAAGTAAATATCAGTCACACCAAGAAATATTCAATTTATTAAAACATTAGACTTAAACAATATTCCTCTTAACTTATTTCTATTTAAATATATATATATATATATATATATATATGTAATGTATTCCGCACTGGCATCTGTTTTTATTTTCATGGTGTAGTCGTGGCTAATTAATAACAAAGTCTTTTCCTGGGATCTGACTTTATTCTTTTTGATATACAATATGATCCTTTTCTAAGTCAGACCCAGGAGTTTGAGAGTCTATTGCTGTTAACGGCTTATGATTTAGGAGTACTGAGCCTAGTCAGTTAATGTTCCGGACGGCCGAGCAGCCTTCATTTCTGATAGGAGTTTTTATATGGAGAAAAGGCTCACAAACTAAAAAGCTAAAAAAGCACCTGAAAAAACCTTGCTCTCTGTTTTTATTTGGCATTTCTCATATTCTCCAGCAGAGGGCGAATTAATCAAATATAGGCGGGAACTTACTTTTAATTGGATAGAAGGCTTGATTAATGCGGTCTTATGATGCAATAGGTTTGCCAATTGCATCAACAACAGTCATTTCTAATTTTAATTTTACTGATTATTTATGAACCAATCGTATTAATAACTGTCAAACAGACAAAAGTTAATTTGGATATACAACCTAAAATATACTCACCAATTTCTTATTTCGACATTAATTTAAATTTATCTTCTAAACATAATTACAGTAATCCCTTAACATTCGCGAGGGTTACGTTCCAGGAAAACCTCGCGAATGTCAAATCCGCGAATGTTGAGTCTATCTCTCTGCACTAAAAAGGGAGTTACGTTCTATGAAATTTTAATTAGAGTGGCACAGCATTTAAAAAACAAAAGACTATATTTATTAATAATACGCTATGCCTAACATATATGTAGAAGTTAAATGTACGCACATATTCATAAACATGACATTTATTTACGAAATATAATTCAAATTAACTGACTAGAGAAATAATTACAGCTAAAAAAATCGTATGTTGTTGTATAAAGTAGTTTCGGATCTCTCTATTCACAAAGAGATGATAATGTGTTAATGGGTCGTTATGCGATACAACATTAAAATACGATATTTAAATACAGCTAAATGCTTCCGAAATGCTTTCATTTATTTTCCATCTAAGAGCAGTTTCAGCTGTATCTCTACGAGAACCTGAACATGTTAGATTAATACTAGATTAAAGATGCCGTTACTACTTCTAATATCACCATTGCATCAAATATTCTTACTGTTGTTATTATTTTACTTTTCTACAATACTCACTCCTCTTTCAGTTGACAACAGAAAATTGATTTGAAAAATAGATACTGAGAAAACACAGGGGAAATAATCTTTAACCACTAAAAATTCTGAAAAAGAAAGAGATAATTAAAAAAAATCGCGAATGATCAAATCAGATTCTCGCGAATGTTAAGTTTTTCCGCATTTTCATGATCGCGAATAATCAAAACTCGCGAATGTTAAAACCGCGAAAGTTGAGGGATTACTGTATTTACTTAGATTTCTTAATCTGAATGCAATAACTGTCTTTCTGGAGAAAATTTATTAAACTTTATGATCTAGAAGTAATTTTGAACTGCAATAATAATATATTGTTTATAATTTGTTTCCTAAATAATCATGCATCACAAGAACAACTCAATTTGTTTATATTACAAAACATCATGATGCAATTTTGATAAGAAAAATCTACTTTGATTACATTCTTGGTTCATATAATAACTGTCATGTTGATGACAGCTGATTAAAATTTATGGCTAAAGATCTTTATGCCTGGTAAATCAGTTTTAAGTATTGTTTTTTGCGTGTTAGAAAAAATGTTTTGGTGATTTTAACTTTTAGATTTCTATATTTTAGTTTTTGATTTGGAATGGGTTTAACTAAATATCCTTTCATATCAATCCATATTCGTTCACATTCAAAATTCCTTCATACTCTTTCACATTCATTTCACACACACACATATATATATATATATATATATATATATATATATATATAAATCCATTAAAACATCATACAATATTCGGGGGGGGGTGTATTAAATATGAAAAATGAACACGTACCTGTTTGAACAATATCCATAAATATGTAGAGAAAAACAAAATATAGAATTTAAAACAAAGATAATATAATATAGATTGAAGGTACAAATGAAAAGAACATGAAAAACCTGAAAGATGAAACACAAATCTGTAATGAAATGTATTCAAAATTCACAATTAAAAAAAAAAGTGAAATTTTGAAATAGATGAAAAAAAAAATTATTGTGGAACCATGGCAGAATTATCAAGCCCAAATTACCATAAATTCCACAAAAATATATATATAATTTCATCTTTGTACGAACTATTAAGTTAAAATTGTACAAAATTTGGGCGATCATACATTAAAAAAAAACAGAGATAAGATATTAAAAATGAAAAATATAAAAACATAAGTGAGGATAATTTCCCCATATTTAAACTGGAAGAGACGTGGTTAAATGAAAAACTCTGTGAATGATGATTCAACTTCACCTGTTATATATATATATATATATATATATATATATATATATATATATATATATATATATATATATAATTATAATATCTATGAATTTCAAAAACATATCAAGTTCTAATATCATTCTACTAAAATCTACTAAGAGATAATTAATGATATTGTGTAATCAGAATACCACATAGCTAATAATTAACTTGTGCAATCATAAAATTACCATAGCATGTGCTTCAATGGTAATTAGCCAAATTTACTCATACCTGAAGAACATTTAAAAAGAAAGAGAGAGAAAGGGGGAAAAAATTATAAATTGGAGTTGCTATTATGTAAACACAAATGGATTAATAAATTAATTATGAACATTATTCAGTGGAAAAACTGGACCACAAGAGAACCAATCAAGAATTGGATATGAAAAAACATGTGGATGTACTCTTCAGCTTGGCTGCACCCACATGTGTTTTAAAAATAATTCAGTATTTCATAATTCTACTGGCATGATGTACAGTAGAATCAGCCAAGTATACTGAATTATTACCAGACAACAATTGGAAAAATTTTAAATTGGAAATATGTAAAATGTAAATAAAAAACCACGTAAAATACCTCAGACTACTCCTTTAAAGAGGGGAGAAATTAAAAAAAAAAACTAATAAAAACAAAGTGAAATTCTTTTATCTAATTCATCAAACTTTTTAAATAAATGCTGATAGAAATTATTTCAAAATTTCTTCCCTGGTAACAAATATTTGAAATTTCACCATTTCCGTATATCACCTCGCACCACCTATAACTCTCTTTCCTTGTGTTGAAAACCTCCCTTTCAAATACTTTAGATTGAAAGAAAAAATCGTCTGCTGCATACACCACTTTTTCTGTAATCGAAAATGGCATCAATAAATAAAAAAGAAACTCATCCGTTCTATTAGTGACATCTTTCAAATGATAGATATTATTACCTTGAAGGTTTATATATATATACATATATAGAGGTTAAAGGAGCTAATAGTTCATTTTTTTTTATTCGCTGTTTTGCAATTCTATCTTTCCCCCTCCCAATGTCCACCCCCCTTCTTTTGGTTTTCAGAGATGGTTGTTTTGTTCTTTTGGGAATGAAATTACAGAGTAGTATCTGCATTGAATTTGGTTCGTCCGTATTTCAGAAATTCGACCCTTTTTGTTGTTACTGCTTTGCTGTGTTGGACAAACTACTTGTACACTTAAATTATAGACTTAGCATGTTGAAAATTCCTATTTTGTTTCTGTTTGAATTTCGGATGATAGGTATTTTGATAATAACAGTGAAAAATAATCTATGTGTTTTTTGGAAAATGTATAGTTTAGTAGCATAAAATATTTAGTTCAATATCTGCTCATGATATTTCGATCAGTTTAGTAATCAATAAAATGTGTATTTTTAAAACTATCAAGGATACATTTTGCTTCGAGGAGTAATTCTATATTTATGGGGACATACCGGTGAATATATATCTGATGAAACTTTATAATTGTTATGATTTTCAGAAGAGAAATACAAATATATATATATATTTACTACAGCAGAGTTTTTGAAAGACTTTACTTTCAACAGAATTATCATGCAATAATTAATTCAAGGGTATTTTGAAAAATATCGAAGTTTATTATGAAATTATTAATGTTTGAGAATTTTTCATATTTATATTTTAAGGCTATCTTCCCTTGTTCCCATTTTTATATATTAAAATATTTAATAAGTAATATATATATATATAATATTATTTGCAAAAGTTTTATTATTATTATTAATATTATTATTACATATAATAAACCTTTAAAATCAAATATTAACTTTCATCTAACATATAACAAATATAACCGTATCTCTATTAAAGATAACATGTAAAATATTTTTACATTTAAATGCTATAATGAAAAAAATATATATAGGAAACATCATTAAAATATATAACGTATCAATAAATCTCAAAATAATTGACATCATAAGCATTTTTTTCTTCTTTAAGCTGATGAATCCAATCATTAAAAAAAATGAAAAATCTTAAACTGAAACAAATGGAGCAAAATTATAATTTATATGATAAAATTTGTTAAAAAGAAATGAGAAGATGAAGGAAAGGGGTGATATTGCCACATGTTCATATCCATACATCAGTCAGCAAGGATATTCATATGTACCAAAAAATATATACATATTATTTCGAAAGATAAGCGTAAGCCTTAAAATCAATCTAAGGCACAGCATAGAAGTTAAATTGGGGATACAAGAAAATCAAATATGAAATAGATTGAAAAAAAAATAGTAAGAAAAAGAATGTACTCGTGTTTATCTATACGTAAATAGAATCTTATTTAAAATAATTCCAAAACATTTATAGAATAAAAACGAAAGATTAAAATTGTTGTTTAACCTTAGACTAAATTATTCTTTCCAACAGTATATGCTTGTTATATTGTTTACTATTTGTTTATCCTTTTCGCCATAAACATTTAATTACATGCTACATTAAAATTGATTTATTGAATTGATCCCAATTCTCCGATTCATAGCGAAATTATAAAAATCTGAATTAACACCAGTTCTTCTCAAAATTAAATAAAATAATCAAATGACGAAATTTCAAAAGGAAATTTTCATCTTTTACCTAAACATAAAAAATAAAAACGCATGCACGTATGTATTTTACCACGTGAGTAAGAATTCCCCATTTAAAAGCAATTGATTATATAGCTGGATTTTTCATGAAATGACCGACAAAACTGGTTGCAACTTTTTTTGGAATAGCGTTCATCAAATTGATTCAGAGCATGCAGCTAAATTAAGAAAGACTTAAAGAATAAAATAGCTTTCGATTCGGCACAGCTGACGAATAGCATAAAATAAATGAATATTTGCATTGCCCTATTAGGCTCCTATATTGATTACTTCCGTCTGCAACTATTGCATAAATGCCGAATATATGAATATCTATAAACGTCGGAGTAGCAACTGATGGTGGCATTTCGTAAATTGGAGTAATTTCGCATTCCTTCCGTGAAATTCTTAAATTGAAAACACTGAGTCTGAACTTTCCCCCTAATACGCCATCGTAATCTTTTCCGACAATTCTAATATCCATCGAAATTGTCTGGAATCTGTTATAATTAGAGAAGGTTTTAAGGCGCCTCAAGATGGCCGGCACATCACTGTTGCCATCGAGCTGAACGGAAATGAATAAAATATTATATAGTTCCACATAGAAATATGTGGGTTGTGATTGGCAGCGAACGAAATTGCGAATCTGTCTGAACTGTTTGATGGATGCATCGTAAATTATTGTTCATCGAAGAAGTGTTTGTGGATAACCATGATTTTTTCCTTTTACTATTTTTCTCTTCAATCTGATATTTCATAAAAGCTTCGAAAGTAATTTGCATTTTATATGGAAAATCATTCTTTCTTCATCCTACGCACTTACTTTTTTTTTTTATGGATATTAATACGGATGATTTAGTTTTTCACCCATTAGAACATAAATTATCGTCTGCATATTTTTTTTATTTTTTAATCTATTGCTCTTTTTTTTTTTTTTTTTTTTTTTCAAAATAATGATGTTTTATAAAATGATTTATGCAGAATTTTATTCTATCAACAGATAAAATCTGGTGTATCTATGAATGCAAACCTTCATTTGTTGATGTAAATTAATGAAAAAATGAAAAAAAAAAAGTAAATACAAAAAAATGAGTGGATATTAAATTGTTTAAAATGTTATACTAATGAATTTTGTTTCATGTACACATAAAGGTGTCTGATTTTTTTAACTATCAAATTTAATTAATGTGTAAATGTAATTATAAATTTTCACAATGAATGGTATTTTTCTTTTATCTTAGTGTATATTTCAACTCATTTTTGATGCATTAGAAATGTCTCTAAAAGAGGAAAAAAATCCCATTATTATTCTTTCGTTTTCAAATATTCTCCACATTTACCCTTTATCTTTCCGATTTAAAACACACACACACACATATATATATATATATATATGTATGTATGTCTTTTAATCTCTCTTTTCCTCAAAAATGAAGATTTAAGAAATAGAGACCTACTCTTTTTCTCTTTTGATTTTTTAAAATACATACATGATATATAATATTTTTTGTGACTAGAGATAAAAAGAAATTAAAGCATGTTAATATTTCTGCCCGATTTTTACTGATTGATATTGCGGTGACGGTGAATATTGTCTACATTTTAAAATTATTTTCGGACGCTCCTGAAATAAAACTTTAAAAACATTTATTTATACTGATCAACTTATTTTAGTTATTATCTTAATAAAACAATTCAAGAATTTTGACAAAGTAAAAGATTATAAATTGCTGACAATAGGCTATTAGATTTAAAATTAAAATAAACAGACCAATTATTGCTTAAGATCTTACAGTCTTAGCAATTTTTTTTATAACAAATCTTCTTCTTTTCAAAAGAGCTAACGATTTAATTCACATCTATTCAATGCAAAATTTGTCATTCTCAAGCAAGGTTTATTCCAATTCTTCAAGCATCCTGGAAACACGTTATTTATTTACAATCTATTCCCTTCACTCCCTAATTATTTATGTTGCCGTGGACTACGAAAGATGTTCATAATTTCCTGTTGAATGTTACCGCTTAATGACCGCACAATTTCTACTCAAACTTCTGTTTGAAAGTCCTCTCTATTCCCCCTCTTCTTCCCTCATTTTAAAAGTCCATCGTTAAAAGTGGCGCCTTCAAACTCAATACCGAGATATCTGCTTTTCGGGCTGTGAACTTTAAAATTTTGATGGAATACTTAGGAGACAAAAGAAACGCGAGAGCTTGCAGCGGTTACAGGGATTTGCCAAAAGGTACCATCCTCATAATGGACTCTCGGCTGGAGAAATTTTATGGTTCCTGTCATTGAAAGATCACTTAGTGGCCTGAATTTATTTTCGGAGAAAAATCTTGGTTCAGATTTCATTCATTCTCTTCTATTCCAACAGCCTGTGATGAAAGGGGTTTTGAATAAAGGACCTTTATTTTTCTTATAAAATTTAAATCCAGGTGATTTTTTTAAATATATTTATTATTAAGTATTATTTTAGTGAGATTATGTTTTATATTAAAAGGGTTTAATACAAGAGCAATATTGAGATTAAATATTCAGAATAAAGTAGTACACAATATTAATAGAAGTAAAAATTTATGAATTGAAAATTCACACACACACGTGCACAGACAGGCAAATAAATACATATATTCTATACATATACTACTTGATACTATAGATGTAGGTTGATAAACGTATGAATGATGAATGGATAAGTTGTTCTAAAAAAATTTAAAAGAACTCTAATAATAGTAATACTAATAATAAATTTAAAATACGTATGTGTGAATGAATGAAATCTTTTTTAGTTTCGTTCTTTCATTTTATTTTATAATCTGTGATGAAAGGAGCCTTGAATAAAGGGCTATTTATATTTTCTTTCTTAAGAAATTTAAATCCAGCTGATTAAGCCTCTAAATTTCAAACGCTAATAACATTGTTCAACAAATTTTAACGAAATTTCTGTTTCTCAATATAAATACGTGTTTCCTGTAGCTTTTACGGCGCTGAAAAGGAAAAAAAATGTTCAAAATTTTGTATTACTCCCTAATTTTAAGAAATTTTACTATCAATTTTTCGACTATTTACAGACATTTGTATATATAGCAATTATAATAACATTACGTAACAGAACTTTCTGTTTCTCAAGGTACATCGCGTGTTTCCTATAAATTTTAAGGTACTAAAAAATGCTGTTAAAATGTTCTATAATTTTTAAAAACTTTGGGCAATATGGAGATTTGTACACTGCAAAAAAATGTTGCGTGGCAGTGTATTACTATTTATTTTACTGTTTATTACTGTTAATTTTACGGTATAATCCTTTTTTTTTCAGTATATAGCAATTATGATAACATTTTACATTATCATTTTGTTTGGATTTAGACTGCAAACACAAACACATATTTTGATTTCTTATCATTTACCTTAATTGAATATGTCACGAGAGTAGAAACAAATTTTACTTTGATAATTTTGTTCACAAGAGTTTTCATAATACATTTTATTTGTGTTTGTAACATTTCTCTTTACCTTTTCTTTATAATAATAATAATGATAGTAATAAACACTTAAATAACTTGCCAATATTGTAATCTTACTTTTCAGCTATGTAAGTGTTCCTTAAATCATTTATTTTATTAGTATATTCAAATTAATAAACTTCATATGTTATATGGCCCAATGGAAAAAAATATATATATATTAAAATTAGCGTAATTTTCAATTTTTTGCAAAATCTATGGGTGCTGAAAACTTTTCAATACCTTATTATTATTATTATTTTCAGCATCCCCTTAAATAAATAACAAAAAAAAATTACCACATACATCTTAAGAAACAGATACCCTGTTGATGTATCGCGTAAATTTTGTGCTTATATTGATGCCACATAATGTAAGGTTGTAATCAACATATTGATTTTAGAGATTTCAGTGTAGTAGAGGACATGTCCTCAAACAACGAGTTTCGTAACTCATTCTTCACTGAATCCAGCGAAATTGCGTGCAGTGCACACAACAAAAGGAAACCTATAGGGAATCGAAACTTCAAATTTTCGCTGTGCTTATTGATCAAGGATTGATTTAACTTGTCTTGATTGGTTTTCAGGATAATCGATTAGGTGTTTCATCGTCTCGCATCGTCATCTTCTTACCCGATATCTCTGTGGGGGATTAGTGTTAATGATATATTACTCCAATAATGTTATAAGGCTTCTCTCTGACATAGTCACTGCTTAGAGATTGTCGATCATTATCAGCTGAAAAGAATAGGTATTATAGTTTTTATTTGCTGCGTAGGACTTTTAACACTTTGTAACATAGTTTAAAATGTTCCTACTTTTAACATTTGTATAATATCCATGTGCCTGTCGATTCAATAGCACTATTAATATTTATATAACAACATTAAACTAGCCTGTTGGATTTTTAATTCGTCGCAACATATTTTAAAGTGTTTTCATTTAGGTTTTTACACACATTTCAGAACACTTTTTATAACACTTATTTTGTCACCTTTTTTTAGTACACTTTGAAGCGCACTTTTTGGAGCAGTTTTTAGAATACTTCTGAGAACACTTCTTTTGTTCAGCACACTTTCTAGCGCACTTTTTGAAAGCGATGATTTCACAAGTGGGCCCAAATGTGCTTCCAACCCGTTCTCAAATGTGTTCCCAAGTTTAGATTTAACAAATATCCTGAGCAGAACACTTTCGGTACACTTTCAGAACACTTTCTTTATAACGGAGCATATTCGGTACACATTAAGCGAACACATTCAGTACACATTAACTTCTTTGAATCAAAGTGTTCCTTTTGTGTGCTGGGAATTTGCAGTGTATGTGTATGTCTGTATATGCCTAAATTGGATTCTTCATTCCGTCATGCCAAATATTCCTTACTTAGTACATTATGGTTGGTTGGTTGGTTGTTTGGTTGATTTATAACGGCCTATTATCTACTCGAGGGATATAGGCCCAAGGAGGAGTGCCCTCCGTGAGGGTCTTTCTGGGGGATCCTAACCCGCATTAACGGCAATGTTCGAATAAAACCACGGTAGACTCCGAACGGTTAGGTCGACGAGCGCGACAGGGGTTTGAACCCAGTACCTCCCGTCTACCAGCTTCGAGAGCAGAACCTCTCAGCCACTGGTGGGGCCTTAGTACATTATGACACTCATTATTTCTTTATTTATACTCTTATATACTTACTTACTGCAATTGTCAATGCATACAATGGTTATAATAAGCCTTTTTGAAACAATTTAAAGTAATAATGACTAGCGAGAAATCTTCCATAATCCTGTTTCACAATATATAGCAATTGCAACAATAGTGGTTTCTTTCCATGATTCCAGCGCTCTTATCATAAATTATACAAAGGTACCCTACGATTGTTGGTTACTAATTGCTATCATTGCAAATTATGATAAAAAAGCCACATTTTATAATTTTTTTAGCGTAATAAAATTCATTAATTTTTCCAGAAAACATGAAATTTATCTTTAACTCTATAACTTAATTTTTAAATTATAAAACTTCTCTCAAATTATATTTTCAGTAATACAATTCCAATACACAGCAAAAATAATCAAGTAACCCATGGAAATAAATCTGATATATATTTTAGCTCTTACAGTATTAAATTCTAGCTCTATTGCCAATTTTAAAGCATCTACTCTTTATTCACTTTTATTCGCCACTTTAATTCATTTCTGGCAACTTTCTAAATTCATTTATCGAGTTACCCAAGATTCATCGGAGAACCAAGAATTAATATTTTATTAAATCAATGTAATCAATTTTTCGACTTGAGTCCCTCCCATCGGCATTAAATTCGATCACTGTTAGCGGCGCCTTCAAATTCAATTTAAAATTCTGCGTTTGACGTTCCCAAGTCTTTGAAAATTTTGATGGAAGACGTTAAAGACAAAAGAAATGTGATCGTCCGAAAAAAAAGAAAGAAAAAAAAGCCACGAGAAAAAAGAACCTATGGAATATAATGGTCTCTTAAATTTTTATATTACACATCACTAAGTTCCTAAATCTTCAATGGCGCCGTGGATCGGTTAACCTATGAATTTTCGTAGGAAGCTTGGGTAGAATATAGATGAAGTTGTATATGTGTATGTGTGCGGTGTGTGTATGTGAGATGAGAAAAAAAAAAAAAAAATGTGATGTATTTAAGCAAAACAAAAATATTCTCTTTTTTATAAAGTTTGTTCAAATTTTTATATTTATTGTCTTGCGACATTTCAAAACTTTCATTAAATTAAAGTTTATGGCGGTTGCCTATTGCTTATCACCGGGAACACATAAAATTTGCAGATTTTCTTATTCAGACACCGAGAGATCGAATAGCGCTTTTTGTTTTCTTACAATGCAAAGAATCTTTCAGAAAATGCTAGCAATGAATACCTATGAATTTTCGTAGGAAGCTTGGGTAGAATATAGATGAAGTTGTATATGTGTATGTGTGCGGTGTGTGTATGTGAGATGAGAAAAAAAAAATATGTGATGTATTTAAGCAAAACAAAAACATTCTCTTTTTTATAAAGTTTGTTCAAATTTTTATATTTATTGTCTTGCGACATTTCAAAACTTTCATTAAATTAAAGTTTATGGCGGTTGCCTATTGCTTATCACCGGGAACACATAAAATTTGCAGATATTCTTATTCAGACACCGAGAGATCGAATAGCGCTTTTTGTTTTCTTACAATGTAAAGAATCTTTCAGAAAATGCTAGCAAAATTGACGTTTTAAGCTAATTTTCGGGACACAAAAGCATCAGAGCAATTGATTGTAATTCAAGATGTAAAATTACGGTAAAATAAAAATGCTATTCATTACTTAGACACTTAAAAATAGTAATAACTACAAAAAAAAAAAAAAAAAAAGTGCTTGTGAACATGTTGGAAATTTGAGCACCGTTGAGTGGGGGAAAAGAAATGAAAATTTAAAACAAATGTTTAAAAAATCTTTTTCCCCGTTCAACAAAGTGAAACTATCCGACCTATTCACGAAGTCATTTTTGTTATGTGAAAGCATAAATTTTGAGTTATTGAAAGAGCTATTGAAATGTATTATAATCCAATAGCGTTTTTAGTTTTCTGATAAATGTATTAAATCTTAAAATTATAATCAATTGTCCCCATGATGACCATTTCCGGATGACGTGCAGTGAAAAATAGCTTAAAACCCCAACTTTAGCATTATTTTCTGAAAGATCTTTTACCTTCACAGAAAAAAGAAAAATTCTATTCTGTTTCTTAGTATCTGAATAAGAACATCTGCCAATCTTGTGCATTTAAGGATAAAAAGGACTTCGTGAATGTGTCGGAAAATACCCAGTTTAGATTTGAGAAGCAGCCTTAAAATATTAACAAAAACGAGCGAAGTACAACATAAGTAATCGCTTTGCAGATTCTGATGATGTATGTTCGAGAGAATTGAACACGTGTACCTGTTTATATATGTATGCATGCATGTATTCCGTTTTTAACATGGCATCTCCGTGTATCAATTAATGAATAATTTATCTACCGCTCCATATTCATGAGAACTGTACTACATATTAAAATTCTTTTGTGTTCAAAACCAGTCCGTCTCCAATCAGTTCCTTTAACAATTCCTGTTGTCTGTCAATATCCATCCGTGTTAATGAACTTGTTAATGAACCTGGACCTATTTATACCGGACAGTGCTCATTTCAGAGCATTCATCCTCGTGTATTTGCAGTGTTCTATTCCATCCCTCATACCTCACCCCTTTCAGTCCCTCAACTAACGAAGCAAGTTCGGGCTCCCTTTAGCGAAAATTGTAGTTCATTTTAGTACGACATTGAAACCGGAGAGAGAATTGCTTGTACGTTCATTACGTCAGTTACTAAACTGTCTCTTCACTGGAAATTATAATCCCAGAAATTAGACGAAAATGATGCCCCCGCTGTTTTCGGTGACTGCGCTTGGTTGGTAGTTTTGTTGTTCCTTCGCTAGTTTTGACTCGTTTATTCCCTTATTTTGCAGCAGTCCTAAAAGTTTTCTGCGAATAAATGATCGAAATAAGTGAAAACCCGCGGTGAAATAAATGTTTTCCATTTAGGCAGTAAAATATTTCGGTCTGGAATTGGTAATTTGAACCATGGTGTGCCATGAAACCACTCGCCATTAAGTCTTTTGTTTTCGAGAACATTTATGAATTACTGAAAATGTGCAGATGGAATGAATTGGTTATATTATTTATTTTTCGTGAACTCTTTCTTGCACAGTAGTATTCCAATGGAAATTACTTCTCAAGATATTTAAAATAACATATTATGCTGACAAAAGACGGCGATTTTATATTTTTATTATCTGTTCCTTAATTTTATTTGTATTAAAGTATTATAAATTTATCTTAAAATTTCGTTTTAATATCATGCATTATTAACTATTGTGTTTTGATCACGAGATGCCTTGAGAAATTTTAAGCACAATACGGAGTCAAAGCGCTTTATAATCTTTTTCGTTTTTTTCTTAAACTGAAATAATAGTAATATTAAAAATTGATGATAATAATAATTATTATTATTCATGATGTTAATAACTATTCTTATAATTGATAAAAACAATTATTATTATTCACATCATGCCACGGTTCTTCCTACAAGAAAAGTCATTGGGATTCAGATCTGGGCTATAGGCAGATTATTCGCGGGATTCACATCTACTAATCCGTGGAATTAGATAAATAAATAAATAAAAACTTTGTCAAAAGAATCGCAAGCTATTCAGTGTAAAAAGTTTAGCTCCAATTAAATAATAACAAATACAAAATACATTGCCATTCTAAAATAAGGATTAGCCTTACACATCGTACATCGTATTTACAAAGGAAAACAGTTTACGTTTTCACAATAAATAAATTATAAAAACAGGAAAAGTTCCTCGATGACATGATGAAAATTAGCTATAAATTCTTCTTACTCTTTCTTTTTCACTTTTTTTCTTTTTTTCTTTCTTTCTTTTTTTTTTTTTTTTTTTTTTTTTTTGTTATTGTATAGTTAAAAAAAATAATAAAACTCATGAAATCATGAAAGTCTAACGAAAAATTATCGATTTAATATTTCTATCAATAAAGTCTTTTGAAATACTTTTTTAACTTTTTAGTGGCTTAATCCTCGAATCCTCCTTCAAGTCTTGTTAATCTTTTAAGGAACTGTCTCTAAGTAGTGTATGAATGGAGAAAATGTGTAAATGAAATCTCTTAAAAGCAGTTTTTACTATTTTTGAATCGCTTTTATAAGTTTTTGAAAAGACCTCGAATTTTCATTAAACGCTACCTTCATGCAATAAAATATCTATTTTAGACCTATCAAGGGTCAAAGTGATTCTGTTACTAAAATATTTGAAATGAGAGACTGCCGCCAGAATTTACGAACAAATGGATTTGAAAATAAGTAAATTATTTTCTTCACGTCTATTATAAAAGCAATATTTCATTTTACAAAAGTGTGGGTGTCATTTGGCAATTTGGAACTAAAAAATAAGTGATATTAATAGTATACCAAAGACCTTCAATGGGTTAATATGCTATTGTTTATTAATACAAGCATATTTATAATTGGGGGACCCTCTGCAGTGAAAAGGCAATTGAAAAATGGAGTTTTCAGCTCAAAAGTTTTTTAATTTACTTTCAGCATTTCAATTTAGACTATAATTTATTTGCATATATACCTATTAAGAAGAGTTTTCTAGCATATTTTCTTTGCTTATAGATCATAAAATTTATATTTCGTTATATGCTGAATAATACATTATATAAAAATGAAAATTGAACGCTTACCTTATTATTGCATAAGCCTGTTTTTTTTTTTTTTTTTTTTAAGAAAAAGTACATTTGGAACACATAGTGACTTTTTTTTTACAACTTTTATATGAGTGTAACACAAAGAGTTTACAAAATATGAAATCGTCTTTGCGTTTTTTCTTTTAAAAAAAGTCCTAATACTGCCCCCAGCCCTGTTATCAGAATTGGGAAACTGAGACATATGAGAGTTGAAAAAAGTTTTTACAAGCCATGGCGGTTCGAATACGAAATAGAATCTAAGGAAGAGCAAGGTAGTCCAACAAGCCTTCTGTTTACATGGATTTCCAGAAATCAAGGTAACTCCACTTGCCTTGTTATTGCAGAGGGCCCCTCAATTATGGTCGCATACAAAAAGATGACCAAATGTCAATTTTAGGCCCAAAAGATAATTATAATGAAATATTTTTATAAACTCCAAACATAAATATTGGTCTGTAGTTATTCACCTATATAAAGCCGTATTATTGAAGATATTCGGATTATTAAAGAATTAATCATCCAAAATACATTATTTGTTGATTTAAAAATTATTTTACAGTATTTACCGCAAACTGCGTAATAACAATAATAAAAAGTTAAATCATGAAAAAAAAGTTCTGACAATTTATATTCTCTGTATGAATATTAATGAAAGTATTATACAATGATTTATTCTAAATGAAAGTATTATACAGTGATTTATTCTAAAATTAAACATTTACCAACACAACTATCTCCAAAATATAGTTCGACGTAAGTTATCAAATAAAAGGAGAGAAAAAGAGAAGTTAATATAAATAATGTATAATTATCAGTGATTTTTCATTTACATTGTATACATCTATAACGATACGGTTTAAAAATTTTCATGTATGACTTCCGTGGTGCATCAGGAAATTGATATATAGTTATTTATTTAAAGGAATGTTTGTTATTACTCAGAAAATTACTCACGCTTAAAACTTTCTTTTTAATTTCTATTGCGTTTTTGTAAATTATAAGACAAATGACTTTTAAAGTATGCTTCGTAAAAAGAAAAAATATATATATAATGAGTACATTCGAAACAGACTAATCAAAAAGAAATGTAGTTTTGCAGTTTTTTTTTTTTTTTTTTTTTGTTCAAATTAAAATAAAAATATGAACTTGTTACACAGAATATTTAATCTGTGTATATGTCATAAACAAGATTTAATACATCTGTTTTAGTCTTCTTAGATTTACTTATTTCTATGTAGTATTTATATCTCTTTGGTTTAGTATATGGTAGAAATAACTTGTAAAACACTCCGAAAATGGTTTGTAATTTTCACCTATCTCGTATTGTTCAGAAAAAGTTTTTCTTCCCAAAATAACTTTTAAGAGCCTGAGACTATAAACATTTTAAAGAAGTTTTACAGAAAATTCAATAGTGGAGGAATTTAATAAACGTAAAATACATAAATTTAACATCATTTTATTCTATTTTATATTTCAGTAACGTTAAATTCTGTACATACCTGAGCCTTTTTATTTATTTATTCATGAGTACATTGATGAACCTTAAAAGCAACAATTGTTTCAACAGAAATATTGAAAATCACAATTAACGACAAGGAAATTAAAACGTAGTGATATATGATAAAATATATTTCACTTTAAAAAAGTTTAAATAAGAAAATTTCATAGTGCAATTTTTTAAGCAGAGAAGTTGCTTATTGTTTTTAATTACCAGAAAAACATCTTGTAATTTATGATAAAACATTCCTATCATGGTAAGAAAAAGCAATCGTTGTAGTGATTATTGTATTTTATGAATTAGTATTATGGAAGACTCCTCGATTAACCGCTATTTTCATTTTTTTTTTTTTTTTTTTTTTTTTTTTTTTTTAATGATTGACATATCTTTAATGAAAATTTGCTGTATGTGAACATATAAGATAGATGTAAATGTATAAGATGTATTTGCTTGTAGACATATAAGAAAAAAATTACACACACACACACACACACACATATATATATATATATATATATATATATATATATTTGGGGTAATAATTTCATTGCATTTGGTCAGTTATTTCTGTTTCAATGGTTAATTTTTGCAATAAGTTTATATATATATATATGTGTGTGTGTGTGTGTAATTTATAGAGATATTATAATACAGTTTTTGATGTGAAGGTAACTTGAAAATTTAAAAGTTTTAATTAATATTAACCACTTTATCGCAAGTAATAAAATCTGCCAGATCAAAAATAAGTGAAGGGAAGAAACAATAGATCAAGTTCAGTTTTACCATTATTATCTGACCAGTCTTAAAATACAATTAATTATACGACGTTTTTATGTTATTCTTTAGGTTAACATTAGACTTGTGGAAACAGCAATTTTACCGCTGTAAGATCTGAGCAACGTCCTTGAGTTGAGCTGTAATTTTATCCTGCAGACCCCTCCCCCTTCCTTACGGTAGTATGAATTACGTGATCGTTAAAGTGCTAGTAGTGATCGTTTATGAGTTTATTGTTTTTTATAGGGGTTTTCTTTTTTTTTTTCCATTCACCGGCTGTTAAATCTTGCGGTATTTCTTAATGAAGTCTGGAACATAGTACCCTTAAAAGGCCCCCTTTTATTTCTAGGTAGTAAAGTAATAATAAAAAATTGGCTTGAAAACTGTGAAAGTATTATGTAAGGAGAAAAAAATACTCTTTATGAAGGATGGAATGAAATTGGAATGATTGGTGTGAAATTTAAACAGTGGTAAACTTGAGAACCGTGAAAAAACAAAATCTTCCCGTGGAATGATTTTTTCAAGCCCTTTATATAAATCTCAAAACACTATAGGAGCAAGTATTTTTAACTAATTTCGGTAGTACCTGGTCCCCTCCTATAAACTAACACCAACACCGCGGGAATACAATTGCTACACTGCTTCTTTTATAGTTGATAGTAATAACAAAAATCCGATATCTAATATATATAAAGAGCAGATACTAATGAGATTCAGGTTTAACAATATTCCATCTGAAGATTGTCTATGTAGTATTTTTCTATTGCTAAAATGCCTGATTAACCCTAAAATGACACACACACACACATATTTTTTGAACAAATCTGACACACTGGGGTCTACAAAACCCCAAAAGTATTTTGGCTAAAAACAATTTTTTTTTTAATGATAAAAACATAATTATGCTGGTTTTGTATAGAGTAAACGATAGAAAAAAAAGATGAGAAAACAAAAATAGGTAAAAAAATAGTATATTTGACCAAAAAAAAAAAAAAAAAAAAAAAAAATGTATTTTAATGTTATGCAGCTCTAGAATGTGACACACATATATTTTTCGAACAAATCTGACACATAAAACCCAAAAGCTTTTTTGCTATACACATATATATATATATATATATATATATATATATTAATGATAAAAACATAATTGTGTTAGTTTTACATAGATGAGATCCTTTTCATCCCTCTTAATATTTTGAAATATTATCGATTGTATCATTGTTGTCTGTTACTGTGTAAATTATTAATATTTTGTTTCATCTTTCATTATGAGATGGTAATGTGCTGGAATTTTAATCAGTTTATGACCTTGTACTGATTATAATCCATATTTTCTACTTGTAGGGTAGAATGTATTTTAATGATAAAGATGTTATTTGTCTAAATATATAATTACTTGTTCATATATATGTTATGAAACATCGATCCGATTTTACTTATTTTGGTGTATTGTATTTTTTTATTTATTAATTTCTGCGACGGTATAGGAAGGAGCTCCCGGACTTGGGTTCCGACTTGGTATAATTGGGCCCAGAGTTGATTTCAGACTTACTTTTTTCTCCGGGAGGGATTTTTGCAGCTCCCGGTGGGAGGGGTTGGGACAGTACGGAGTTCTGGGGGATATTTAAACTTTTAAATCAGTACCAAATACAAAATCTTAAATCTTCACTGGGGGAGGGGACATTTTGATTTTCCGGGAAGGGGGACGGGGTGTCCAGTGTCCACCTCTTGATCGGGCCTCTTATAGGGACTAGAGACCCACAAAAATGACGTTCTGGCTATTCAAAGAGCCTTACTTTCTTCTGACTTCACACAACACGTTTTTCTCACATTTGCCGCTTTCATCTATTGCAACACAAATCTCCTCCTTTTTCCGCTTGTTTTATGAATCCCGGCTGACAGAAGCGGTGAAATTAATGACTTTTGTGGAGGAAAAAAAAAGATACTCGCGACTGTGAAAAAGACTAGAAAAAATTCATAATTTTTCAGATATGTTTTGCAAAAGGCAGCGGCGTCAAAGAATGGAGGGGACAGAGTCGGCAGCTGCCTGCTATTTATTTTTGCCGCCCTTGCCAGCAACAATCAAACGCGTCTTGACTTTGACAGCACGACAGGCTCATTCGTTCTGACTAAAATTCATCTCACCGCCATGTTAAAGCGATTTCGAGCAATTGGACATGTAGCGCCATCTGTTAGTCCCAATAGAAGAAAGTAGCTATAAATTTGGAAAAGATGATTTCTATTGAATTTTCTTAATAATTGATAATTCATTCATAAATTTAATGAAAAAGAAAATAGCTATGCATGGTATGAATGATTCGAATGTCTGTTTTTTTTTCTCCGGAGCTCAAACTGAAGAATAAATAAGTTTATTAAATTTTCGCCATTTTTCAGTTTTACTTTCAATTTAATCTATTTTTTATTAATTTTTGTTATGCTTTATTACAATTGAATTTCTCTTATAAATATATCATACGTATATATTTATTTATTTACATGTAATCAAATGGTACTTAAACTTTCTGTTCAGATTATATGCACAATATTAAATGCATATTAATTATTAAAATTATATTGAATAATATCCCCGCATCATTTTAGAAAATTAAAAACTTTGACATGGAAAAATTTCTTAATGAGCTTGAATTATTTACCAACTTAATAACACATTAACTTTCTATTAATTCGTTATTATCCATTATTTATTAATGAATATATTATAATTAATGTGTTTGTATTAATAATTGAGCAAATATAATAAATTCTCCAGAAAGCAACAACTTATAATCCAAGTTATACTTATATATTTTTTTTTTTTACACAATTGAATTATACATAAGCTTTTCCAGAAAATTTATTATATTTGTTTACCTACCAAGGTTTTGAATTCTTCTAAAATGTAACAATATGATTAACCTGCGACAACATGAAATTTCATTTAATAAGACGTCGATGGTTTAATAGAAAATTCTTTTGTTGCACTAAAAATATCTAATTAACGTTATACTTTGATGAAAGAAAGATTGCGTTTAATCTCGGAGAATAATCTTCTTAAAATGTGTTTACCGAAAACATTTTCCTGAAAGATTTGATATATTTATTCATTGCCACATTTTCTCTTGTTCAGGTGCTTTGCTAATTTTGGTTTGTGACGAGATGTTTTTTTTTTTTTATTTTTTTTTTTTAATCACTTTGTTTAGATTTTCCTTTATTGAAAACAAACCCTCTGAATGAGCGATATTTTATTTTATTTTTTTATTTTTCAATGCTTCTTTTCAGAAATCAATATAAAAAATTGTACACTGTTATGCCAGATTATTTATAATTAATTGTGTGTACACACACACATGTCTGCTGTTAATGGCGCACAGTGGCGAATTTTGCCGAAATCTTGGCCAAAACCTCAGAGTAAATAAGTAAAGATGGCATATACCATCAAACAGTTTGCTATAAGCGCCCAGTTATAGCTCAAAATGTCCTGAATCGGCCCAAACAGGACAAGTACGAGGGCTGAATTCTTATTTCGGGGAGCTTTAAAGATCTTTTACTGAGTCAAGGCGAACTGCAAGTGTTTGGGCCTAATTGAATTTTAGGGCTGCACTAGTCCGTTTGTCTTGGCTTCAAGCAAAAGCTCACGTTTCATCTCTATTAATCTATTTACTTTGAGGCCAATTTCGAATCGTCTTCTGTTGTTTTTTTGAATTTTCTCTCAAAATATTCAAATTGTCAAAATTGAGAGTTGCATTGCTAAATTGCTATTGATCAATATTTTATTAAACATAAATATCAAGAAGTATATGTGGGTGGAATTTTATGAACCTCAGTATAAAATATATAAGTAGTTTCGTCCATTATTGAGTGAAACAATTTAATAATAAAACTGCATTTTTAAAAAATAAAATCCCTTAAAAGCAGTTAAAATTATCAATGTTGTAAACTTACTTTTTTTTTTTTTTTTTTTTTTTTTTTTTTTTTAACGCATACATTATTTTTATTGTATACGGCGCAATTCCAAACTTTTTTGGAAGAAATTTGTATTTAAATGAACTTACTCATTCTTAGATGTATTTTCTTAAAATATTTTTATACTTACAATCAAAACCTTCCGATACAGCCTTCCTGGGACTTTTTTCCATCTTGAAACAATAAAAAAAAAATCTTAAAAAATATAAATATTCAGCCTATGACTTTAAAACAGTGATGATATTTAATTCTATAAATATTGAACATCACCAATGTATAACCTAAAACAAACTGTTATGCATATTCCCACGCCATAAGTTTGAACAAAGAATATTCTAAGAGTACCAAAATGCAAATATGTAAAGTTGTGCATGGAAAGAATGCAACTTTTAATTTCGGGTTTTTTTTTTTTGAAATTTCGCCACCGTGTGGCGTGGTATAGGTCCCCCTCTTTCCTTGGCATTTACCGCCTCCCTCTCTTCATCTTCTTATGTTTTAAAATTCTAATCACTACAATTCTTACTTGAAAAAAAAATTGTATTGTCGAGAATTTACAATAGAACAATACTTATCGATCTTTTCTTCTTCATTTTTTCTTAATTTTAATTGTAAAAAATTGTTATATTTTAAAGAATTAACAGTAACTGCAATTCTTACCTGAAACGTTATAGTGTAGGGAATTTACAATGGAACAATATTTTCTCTCTCCCTCCCCTCCCTTCTTCTTTTTTACTTTATTTTACTTTTAAGTTCTTAATCACTATAATTCTTACGGGAAGAATCGTTATATTTAAAGAATTCGTAATACAATGATCGTTCTCACTCTTTTCGTTTTAAATTCTAATAACTATAATTTTTATCTGAATTTTATAAAATTAACAATACAATAATTAATTATTATAAGGTTTACATTAATAAACACATCGTAACGGAATGATACTTTATTAGTTTTGAAAATTCATTACTCTGTCTGCTAATTAATGCAATACAATTTATTAAATGTATACTTCTTTCAAATGTTTTAAAGAGAAAAAAAAAAACATGCATGTAAACAAAAATATCACTGGCATTCAAAATTTAATTTGTTCGAGCTGCATCTCCTCTAACTTTATGAATTATAAATGCATCCATAAATAGGGGGATTGCGAAAGTTCTTTCCAAAGAAAAAAAAAATCATTGTTATTTTCCAAATAGATTATTGCGTATTGTTTAAAATAACGAACTACTTGTCTTTTATTTTTTTCTGTTTATTTATTTTATTTTTTCTCCTTCCCTGCCTCACAAGTAAAGGAAATCCTAAAAAGTTTATGGAAATAAGTGTTTAAAAAAAAAAAAAAAGCTAAAATCAGCTTCTCCCCGTCTCACTCTGTTTATTTCTGAATAGTAAATAGAACTTTAAAAGTCTCATTTGTGTAATTGGGTTTTGAAAGAAGGGGAAGAAACGGAAAAAAAGAAAAGAAAGAAACAGGAAATTGGTTTAGTACTGTTAATTTATTCATTTGAAAGAAAAATTGTAAGTTTTTGTAGCGGCTCACTCGAAATCATTTGGAATTATTTGACGAAAATCCTCAATGGAATATCATTGAAATTACTCAATTATACCATTTTCTTTTTTATACATTCTGTGACGCGTTAAATGAGATTCATTGGTCTTTGCGCATCACGTGACCTGTGACGTGCGTGTTCATATGCTTATATACTTTTTATGTTTGTATTAGCGAAATATAGAATAAAGTTCCGCTGTTTATTCACGAAGTTTTTAAGGTCGCTGCATAGTAATTGGTTTCTGGCCGTAATTACACTTCATCTAGACCGCATCAGGAAGCTTTTGCTGGATCTGAGTCATTCTGCATATGATTTTCCATAAATTAGACGTTGATATTCAATTACTGCATTGTTTTTACTATCATAATTCGAATATTTATTATAATTCGAATAACGTTATTCACCATATGTCGTAGATTTATTTGCCAATCAGCTTTCTGTGCCATTTTTCTCAATACAAGCTGTAAATCTATTGTTTTTCATTATTTTTAAGGCTGTTATTAGCATGAACGTAATAAGAAGATGTAACAGTTCTTTCCCTAGGAAAAATGATTTGATTGCTCGTCATAATTAAATTTAGTAGAAGAACTTGGGACGTTATTACGTTTTGCACGTTCAACTGTTTATTGAAAGAACCAATTAAATAAATATGAAAGTTAGAAGAAGAAAAATTTAAATTTTATACGGATTTCAAATCCAAACTGGCTACTTTCTGATACATTTTTTAATTATTTACTTATTTTTTTATTATTATTTTTTTCTTTAAACGCAGAAGTCTTTTCAGAAAGTGCTGCTAAATTTGGTGTTTTGGACCGAATTTCCGGATGCAACAGTGCAGGAAAGAAAGAAAAAAACTGACGTCCTGAGACAATAATCGATACTAATTCAAGATGTAATTCATTTTTCGGGGGGGGGGGGGGGGGGACTGTTCGATTACAAATCAGTTTAATAATCATGCCTGCAAGTATCACGATTTTATGTTTAAAAATGTGTCAGGAAGTTTCGTGTTGTTGGGTGGTGAAAAATATTTTTTTTGAATTTACTATGAAATTCTATTATTTGTTTCGATAATTTTTATTATAAAACAATATTAAAATTAAACTATTATTAAAATAATTATAATTACCTATTTATTGTTTATTATTAAATTATTATTAATTTTTATTACTCGATATAAGTAAAAACACCAGCGCTTTCGGTTATCAGTAGCGGGGTCGCTAAAATATTATCACAGAATGCCCAATTTCGTATTTTAAAAATATGGAGCAAATGGGTGGAAACTAATGTATTAAAAAGAAATCGATCATGCTTTTGGATGAGATATAATGAAGGATCTGTAGATATTGAAAAAAATATAAATTATAATTTCTATTATAATACTATTCATTCCCTAACAGCACATAGTCAGTCGAGATGTCGTCACAGTACTTTACAAAATAAATGAAATGAAAAAGTAGCATTAAGTATAAAAAAGGAAAAAAAAAAAAAAAAGAAATCACCTTCCTCTATACATAAACTGAAGACACGTGTTAAAATAGCATAAGCACTTATTATACCAAGATTTAAAGTTATTGCTATATAACTGTACCATAGTTACGCAAATATTGAAGAGCATTCAACAAAAAAAATATTCCTATTAATATTTAATTAATAACAATTCACTTTCAATATAATAATAGAAATTATAATTTATATATTTTTTTCAATATCTACAGAAAGAAATATTAACTTGAACATGTTCCAAATTCCAGTTACACATCACAGTTTTGGGACAGAAAATATGCTCCAAAGAATTCCCCTACCCGTCTCCCCCTAATTCAGAATACGGACCTCTTGGAAAAAAAATACATAGTTTCCACTGTATTTTGTACCTTAATAGAGACTTCATTGTTCAATTACAGGATAAAACTGAGAACTTCATTGTTTGTTTTTTACACCCTGGAATTGTTATGATTCTAAATGTGTAATAACATTCCTAAAACACTTTACTAATTTCTGCTAGAGGAGGCAAAAATAAAACCAACTTTCTCCTAAAAAATTCTATCTATCTCTTTAATATGAGGAGGGGAAATGGAAGGGAAAATAAAAGTAAAAATAAAAGATTTTGCTCCAAGTAAAAAAGGAAATAGAATAAAAGACAATATGTGGCTAGTTCTTTAATCTAGAAGTCTTCTATCGTCTTCTTCAATCCCCTTTGTACAATCTCTCGTGTATTCAGCTAAGAAAATGATTAATTTCGTAAGATATAAGCAACGTCTATATTTCTCTATACGTATATAAAGTTTTTGTATTATCTGAAAGTTTGGAAGCGAAATAAGCCTGCATAACTGACGGGAAATAAATATTTCCATTGAGATATGTTTGTTTATTTAAAATATATATGTTCTTAATTTATCGTCTACTGTTAAGTTTGTATTTCTTTTTCCTTCTATTATAAAAGTTAGCTTGTTTCTTCTTGCCTATATACTAAATCCCTAGTGATTCTCTTCATTTTTGCTGGCTTTAAAATTCATTTTTTTGTATATTCTATAATGAATTGTACGAAATTAAAAAAAAAAAAAAAAAAAAAAAAAAATCTTGTGAAACAAAGGAAGAAACTTGGTTTATTTTAATGCATTATCATGATTTTTGTTGTTGTTGTTGTTTCCACTGTAAGGATTAAACATATTCAAAATTGAAAATATAGAATGTTTAGATTAAATTGAAACATACTTGGAACTATTTTTTTGCATATTTCATTATAAAGTACTTTAAAAAAAAATCTTTTTTTGAGGAATAACTAAAAAGTTTAATTTTTATTTCCTTTCATTATAATCATGGGTGCAAGACCTTCAGTCTCAGGACTTATTTCAGTCTTGAAGAGATTTTTGACTGATAGTAAATTCTACTTTATATACTTAAATAACAGCAATTTTACTACCAAGTACTTTTAGTCTCTTTCTTTTATTGTAAAAGATCAATTTTTAGCCATAATGTAAGACATAGAAATCTTCTAGCCCATTTTTTATTTGGTTGTTCCTAATACTCAAATTTTGGCTTTTGGATCAACTTCTTGCATCCATGATTATAACATAGCTGCCAACTTTTCCGCTTTTTTGTCACCACTAAAAATTAATAGAAATTTTTGTGTTATTAAATCACATGATTTCGACAATTTAATAAGGTAAAATTTACTATAAAATTTTACTGGTAGGGAAAAAGCGTAAAAGTTGGCAGCTATGTTATAATAATCTTTTAACTTTTTTTTTTTATATTTTGACCTCATTACATTTGTTAATTAATCTAATTAAAGTCTTGTGTATGTATTATGTTCAATAATCATAAATGTTGAATATTATTTATTAATTGTTCAATAATTCTTTTTAAAAAGTACCCGATTTTCATATTTTATTAAAAATATAAATAATAATAATACTCCTTTACATTATTTTTTGCACCATTAATTTATATGTTATAATAATAAATAAATAAAATCAACTTCATATATGTATTATTTCTAATTATGTTACGTCGATCCATATCGATCGTGATTCCAAAACCAGCGGTATTGTCAAACCTTGACAAAGAAAGACAAATGTTTAAAATAAACTTCAGGTCATTCTAGCTAACGATATTTATACTATACGATTTACTGTATGAGCTCAAAGGAATAACTAATTTATTTCAATGTTTCTATTTGTAATTTTACTTACTTGAAAAATATTTTCGGTGTTTATATGTTTGCCGATATGGACTTTAAATAACCCGATTTGTACTATATACAATTTATTTAGCTCTGTTATTGAAATATTAAATCGAATACTGTATTATTCTATCAATTAGTTAATTTCATTGCTAAACAATAAAATTGATAATGAGGTAATTATGATGCAAAATTTCCAAGTAAGTCCCAGACTGTTAAAGTTAATTTATTATTTTTAACGGATTAATTATTAATTTTAATTTGATCGAAATAATAAATCAAAATTATAATTTATTATTTCTATTTATTATTTTGTCCAACGTTCTATCTATTTTTAAGTGTTAAATTTTGAACGCTTCGTTCCGAATTAAAAAAATTCTCTTTTATATTTGCTGATATTAAATAATCAGATTTGCCCCTTATTATGTTTTATTCCATTCTATTATTGGACATATTAAATCGAGGGCTGTATTATTTTATTAATTTATTTCACTGGTGTAATATAATGGAATTGCTAATGAGATAATCACAAGGCAATTTTTCCAAATAAATCACAAGCTTTTAAATTTGATTTATTATTTTAATATTTTTACAACTTTTTATCTATTTTAAGTGTTAAATTTTCAGCGCTTAGTTCTCAGTTCCAAAATTTCTTTTTAATATTACATTTATTGACATATACTTTAAATAATCAGATTTGTACTTATTAAAACTTTGTTATGATTTATTTCATTGATAAATACGATGCAATTGAAAGAGGGACAAATAATGAGGCAACATTTACAAGTATTGCAAGCTTGCAGCAATTTGATTTATTATTTTAACGTTTTTAACTTTTTTATCTAATTTAAATACTAAATTTTCAACTCTTAGCGTTGCCAGTTTAAAATTTTCTCGGAAGAAGCTATTTGTTACAATTTTTCGGAAACGGTGTAATAATTCAATGCAGAAAAGTATCAGTCTGTTCAAGGAATATTTTATTTCTGCGAAAAATTGGATTTTCCTTTACTTTCTCAACATACATGTCGGCATCCTTGATTACCCATTATTAATGAATGGCATTCCAAAGTGTAGAAATAAGGTCATTAATTTTTTTTTTTCATTTCTCCCAACGTTTTGTTTTTGATGTTGGCAATAAATCAGAATCTCATTATTATTAATTAAAGGAAACTAATCTGTCTTATTAAGAAATATTAATCAGTTTCTTAGGGAAAAAGCGAAAGAAGTTTATCTATATGTAAAGTAATTAATGAAAAAAAAAAAAAAAAAGAGGTAAAAAGAAATTCTGTTACAAGAAATACTACAGCTTTTCTCGATCCATTCAGAATTAATTATGAATAAAAACATTTATTTAGCCTTACAATTTTTATGTTGTGGATGTATTCGTATATATTATCACAATTTCAATCAATACATCACTGTATTCAAGGAATTTGTCCTTTTTTTTTTCTTTCTTGCTTACAACTTTTCAAAAAATTAATTAATTTATGCGACAAAAGGTGGTTTTCTTTAGCTCAAAATGACTTTTAACAATGTAAAGGTTTAACATTTTATTAGCGCCCTACTTAACTCCATTATTCCCGAACTTTTTTTCCATATTATTTAATTTTTTCTAATATGTCCATAAAGACGTGAATGATGTACGTATTTAGTTCTAGGTATATATTTGTTCATATTCTGTAGTAAGGATCTTTGCTAATACTTTCGTAAAGGTGTTGGTCACTTTGATCTCGAATTATCCTCCCTGTTAACCCTGTTAACCCATGTTAAACCTGTGTGTATATGGCACGCATTCTTATTTTTAAAATATCTCATCAGGAAATTAATTAACTTCTTTTTTTTTCTATGCACTCTTCTAAAATATTTCTAAAATATGTACTTTATTTGAAATTTTACTTTCAGCTCTTCAGCTTTTAACGCATAAAATAATAAATTAAGCATATATATATATTTACACTGCAAAAAAAAAAAAAAAAAAAAAAAAAAATGTTGATTTTACGGTTTAATACTGGCACCCCAGCTACCAGTATTATATCGTAAAATTAACAGTAATGAGCAGTAATACGCTACCGCGCATGGTATGATACTGGCAGCTAGAGTGCCAGTATTATACCGTATAATCAACATTATTATTATTATTATTATTATTTATTTATTAACAGCAATATTTTTTTAACTGTAAAAAAAAGAGCCATTCTTTGAGGAGACTATATTGAAAACAGAAGTTTAAAATATTGATTTTCTGAGTAGATCTTTTTAAAATAAGAATGCATTCCACGTCCATAGATTTAGCAGTTAGAGAATTTAAGATTTCACTGTCACTCGCGCGTAAACATCCGCTCGCTAATGTTAATCCTATGGGGGAAATAGTTTAAGATATCTAGTTCGCATTTCAGTATTTTAAAATGATTTTTGTTGCATTGGATAGCTGAGGTCAATCTCTATGCAGGCCCTTTTGTACTTTTTCGATTTTGATTAGAAGTTTTATTTTATTTTATTTTATTTTTTATTACGATACTTTAACTTTCGGAACCGGTTTCAAAAGTGAAAGTATCTTCAATTAAAAATATAAAAAAAAAAACTGCAACCACAATCGCAAAAGTAAAAAAGGTCCTGCATAGAGATTGATCTCAGCTATCCAATACAACAAAAATCATTTTAAAATATTGAAATGCGAACGACCTATCTTAAATATTTCCCCCATAGGATTAACATTAGCGAGCGGATGTTTACGCGTCAATGAAGTAGCTTCTTAACCATAATCTTCCAAAATATTTGTAAGTTTCCAAATATACTGATGGAAAATTATTAGTATAAATGTATACAAACTTACTGCCTTCTTATTTATTGGGCCTTCTCCTTCAGAAGTTTGAAAGTAATGGAATATGTAGTCTGGATGTATGTAACATTTTTATAAATAAAATTGATTGATCGGTATTATGGGATTAAATTTCAAAGAAACGCACACACTTACACAATGTCATCTGCCCAACTAAAGACACTAGAAATATAAGACTACTTGTTATTAGTAGAAATTGTAAAAGAATAAAATAATAACGATTCTATACCGTGTGTGCTTGCATTTATTTTGTTTTCTGAAAGTGCGCGATTACGATGGGAAGAAGACAACTTCAAGTTTTACATTGTGCTATGCTAAATAAGATGCGTACACTCCTTGAAATTTCCTAGGAGTACGGCACCAATATTTCAGATTATAATTTTTTTTTATAAACTGTTTAAATTGCAGAATTTACAACCACCTTATTTAATTCTAGAATTTATATTTATTATTATTATTATATTAAATAAGGAAATCGTATTTAAAAAATGTGGTAGAACCGTACGCATGCTGACTAAAACAAACAGCAATACAGCTCACAGCTGGAAAATTCGATGTTGGCGAGTCTTGCATTCGATTATGGAAGAAGCTTTAATTCAGAAGTGGTGATTCAATGACTTAGTGAAAGCATGTATGGTTTCTTATAGTTTTCGAATCTCGTATATAATCCTGCGCACCGCCACTGAAACATGATATAATTCTAAAATTTTAAATCGCTATAAAGCTGTGATGTTGCCAATATTTTTTGCAAATAACAACTTATAAATTAAATATTATATATATATTATTTATCTTAACCTTTTACATATCATGAAATTGTGTTTGTCAAAAATGAAATTTTTCTTTAAGAAAATAAACAAAATTATTTTAATCAAGATATTTTTTTTATCCTCGCTCACAGATAATTAAACATCTCTTGTCTTCGTCTTGTTACTATCTAATTAAAGGAGAGAGAAGAAAAACGCTCCAGCACGTGGATGAAATCTGATACGGTTTGCTAACTTTCAATTATTTATTTATTCTGGGAAATCGGTGCAAACGGATAATGTAGCTTTTAGCAGACTACTAAATAAAGCCGTAAATGTAATATCGGAATTAACAAAGATAAACCAGAATCAATTTGTAAGCATCTTTTTTATGAAAAATCGTTGAAAACTTAGAATTGGGGGAAGTATGAATTAATCCATGTTCCATATACCTAATGTCTCCATTGTCGTATGTCCCATCTTCCAGAATTTCGGTTGACTTGTTTTTAACTATCCATTTCTCCTTATTATGCTAAAAGGCAGACCGCCCCATTTAGCATAAGCGGTAGACCCATAAATTTATTGTGTCTTTGGCTATTTCCTTTCAGAAAACGACTCTACTGCTTTATTTGTGGCTTTTCTAATTATCCAAGTATTCTGTGTTTCCCTACCCCTGCGTTTCGAATTAAATGCGCTATACTACATACATCTCTCTCCCTCTATAATTAGAGGACGCCGCCAAACTTGCTCTTGCAACCGAAACCAGGAGAACGATTCCATGGACCGTGAACTGCTGGTCGGGTTCCTCTCGCGGGTTCTCTTTTTGGGATGGGGGACCATGGAAGAAGATGATGTCATTCCACGTAGATCGCTCTCTCTCCTCCCCTGCACAAGAACATCCGGAAGAGAAGATCAAAACATGAAACTGTTTTTAGGATAAATCCTCTGCCTAAGTGCTGTTTTATGGCCCCCTGTGGGGCAACTTATGCTACATTACGCCTAATGTAAGCTCCTTTTTTTTTTCTGTGATTCCTTTTTTTTTTCTCCCGTACTTTTGGGATGGCTGATTTTTGCGGCTATGCAGTTAAATGTCGGATTAGTCACTGGCAGAGCTTTGTTTATGATGAACATAATTTGGAAAAATGGTTTTTTTTATGAAATCAATAACATACAAAGTATTTTTTTTTTTAAAGTAATCATATTTTAATTTTTCTCTGAATTTGCATATTGTAGACTATGTTTAAAAAAAAAAAAACTTCTTCGAGCATACATAGCATACTAGTCAGATTGTTTGTACTTACTTACTGCATTGCTTTAATCCTCTGAAAATTTTAACTGCTTTTCAAATCATTTCAGTTACCGTGAAACTTTCGATAATGTTTTTCTATGAAATATACCAATAATGGCAATTAATTGGCGAAATATTTCTTGTTCATATTGTATCAATATTTGTAAAATGTAAACAACCCAATGCTGGGGCAATATTTCATGCAAATATTGCCAAGATATATATAGCCAATGCAAACAATAGTAGCCTAATATTGTTTTATTATTAAAGTTTCCAAAGTCTTAAGGAAAAAGAATATATTCCATTTTTTATTTGAGGACATTGCTTTGTGGTGTTTTCTCAGATATAAACATTGTAATGGAAAGCATTGAATGGAAAAAAAAAAAAGTGCATTCTAATTCTAGTTTGACTACTTTTACTAGGTTATAATTAATTCTTACTTAATAGTCATATTATACTATATATACAAAAAGCTGAATTCTTTCCATGTTTTCCCTTGTGGTTGACAATGAACTCGGGCGATCTATAAGAAAAATATGTGGGTGAGGGCCCCAAAAGCTCTTAAAAGGGAGGATCAGGGCTCAAGTGGTATGTTCCCTCGTGGGTGGTAAGAGCTCTTAATGCGTGCCTAATGCTCTCTACCCTCCTTTTGGAAAGAATGTCTTGGTTCAGGGTTACCATGTAGCCATAGAGGTCGAACCTGAATATTTTGAAAGTGTGACCCTAATACGCTAAGTAATTTTTCTTTCTCTTTTTTTATATTTATTTCTCTGTCTCTTTTATGCTGTTCCTTATGAGAAATGTTCAAGTTCAGATGTAAATGACTAAGAATCGTGTTATTTTAAAATTCTTCCTTTCTTTTTTGGTGTGTCATCACAAAAAAATAAAAAAATAAATTAAAATACAAGGGAAATATTATTGTCTAGCATAAATTACTCCTCACAAGACGGTTGCGTTACTTCAATCTATAATCGAGACAGTTTTTTCGTTGCAGATCAATTTCAATTTTAACATTAGAGAAGGATATCACAATTGTGTTTGTAATTTTCATTCTAATTTAATCAATACTATATGAAAAAATAGCCCGAATTTTTATATACGAGTCTATTGTCTATTTCATGTTCTATAATGTCATATTTAAACAAACAAAGAAAGAAAAAAAATGTTCTAAGAAAAATGAGATGCATTTTATTTTCATTGGGTACTTTTCTGTACATATATGAGAAATCTATTGATTTTAAAAACTGGCAAGTGGAGATTTTTTTTTCCAAAATTACAAATCATATTGAATTAATCTAATTTTTCTTTTTTTAATATATTTTTTAACCCTAGATGACTAGAGGTATTCGGGATAACCCTAGATGACTAGAGGTATTCGGGATAACCCTAGATGACTAGAGGTATTCGGGATAGTGGAAAAGACTAAACGTTGGTAAAATTTACGAATTCTGCAATTTTTTTATTATTATGTGGGAAGGTTCAAAAATGGTTATAATGTACTTCTCAACACTTTATTATCAATTTACTTTTAAACAAACAAGATTAAAACAAATATCTTGATAAAATATCCTCCTTACTCGCTTATCAGCTGTCGTCAGCGAAACAAATATAGTCGTAATTATTACGACTGTCTAGTCTTCTATTCTAGGGTTAATTAAAGGCCATACCAATATGACAAATTTGGACTATGGCCCTCATTTTCTTTAAATTTTAAAGATTAATTGCTTTTTTTTTCATTCTTTTAAAATATTTTTTTTAAGGGAAAAATTATATTTAAATTGCAAAAAAAAGGAAAGAAACTTTTAGTTTAGGTTTAATCTTAAGTGTAGAAAAAAAAGTACCTTTTTTGGTAATTTTGCTTTAAAATATATTTTATGACCCCAAAAGAAAAGCGTATTTATGCTGTTCGTAAGTATTAATGTAAAATAAATATTACAAATTAATTTTCTGTTCTATAACCAACAATTAAATATTTGTATGAACACCATACTGTTTTTGCATTCTCAAAAAAATATGGACTAAATTTATAATTTTCAAAAAATCATCATTTTTTAAAGCGTGTGTTAGCTGTTGTATTATCAGCCTTTATCGTTTATTCCTCTTTTAGTATCAGCTTTATCAGATCCTATCATTATTATCAATTATTTCACGAAACTGATAAATTTTCATCTTTTCTATTTTTCTTTATTCGAGTAAAATCAAGAAGAAAAACTTTCTTCAGTGGATTATAACTTTTTAAGATTTCTCCTATTTTATAGGGATCAAATACAAATTTATTTTAACGTTGCAATTGATCAACAAAAGCTCGTGAAACTGAAGCCCTGCCATTAAATTTTTACAAAGCAAATACATGATATCATTGAAGTTCCGATCGACTCCGTGCTTGTTATACTTGTCTCCTACAGAAATCCTAAAAAGCACTTAACTGCGCAACATATGTTACATTTTCGTGCGTTTCACATGTACAGATTTATGTAGAGCAATAATACACATCTCTCGTGCGAGTGGACGGAAATAAATTTTGTCATGCGATTCACTGCAAGCTTCAAAGGCTTTTTGAAATTCCGCATGAATCATGGCTGCTTCGATGTTAATCCAATTATGGTATAATCAGAGTTCATACTCATGATCGCGCACCATCGTATATTACCTTCCCCTCGTGTCGAGACAGGTGCGTATATACTCACAAGATCTGCGCTTGTATCCTAGACCTCGTTAAGCTAAGCTCTTGTCAAAATATATTTTCACAGTAGCTTTGCAAATTTCATGCATTGTCCTGTAAACAGTGAATGTTATTTAGTTTATCTATATTTCTAATAATTTATTCTTCGCCAATGCTTCAATTTTAATTGTCGTCGATATATCATGTTGTATTAACGGACATTATTTAAATAATATGAACCACATAATTATGCAAGTGTTTCGCTAGGAATGTGTATTTTTAAGGAATGAGACTTAGCGGAAATACTTATTAGAAATCACGAAAACAAAAACATGTATTGTATTTATACTATTTATGACTTCGTTTTTTGTATATTTATTTAAAAACAAGTATTCTATATCTTTAGTTTAATGTCTGTATTAAAAATATTTCTGAATTTATATTACCAATTTATTATCAGACATTATTACATATGTTTTTTTGGGCGATGACTACGTACATATTTCCACCGTTATGTCATTAGAAAAGTTCAAGTAATATATGTCATAATTCATAATAATATATGACAAAGACAGATCTATTTTTTATTCCGTCAACACACCTATAGACTCTTTCAATATTGGCATAAGCTTTATGGCTCAAAGTTTATTTTATTTATTTATAAGTTTATAGATGTTTATATTAATTGGTAGTATACTTAAAAATATATAAACATACCATTTAAAAAAAAAGTCGATAGTTAACTTTATTTATTTAACATATTTGACCAACTAATCCTAACGATAGTAGCATATTTTAAATCTTGTATTTCAAAAGCTGATCGATTGTTTTTAAAGGTCTTCATTTAAGAATAAATAAAGTTAACTGCCCAGTGGAGAGACTCGGCTTAGCCATTTTAGCGAAAGTCCACAATTTTTTTTTAAAGGGTATGTCTTTATATATTTTTAAGTATACTACCAATTAATATAAACTTATCTATAAACTTATAATAAATAAAATAAACTTTAAGCCATAAATCTTATGTCAAGATTGAAAGAGACTAATATGTGTATTGACGGATTAAAAAAATAGGTTTGCCTTTGTCATATATTATTATAAACTATGACATATATTACTTGAACTTTTCTAATGACACAACGGGGGCACATAAGTCATCGCCAAAAAAAAAACAATATGTAATAATGTGTGATAATAAATTGGTAATATAAATAAAGAAGTATATTTGTTTATTTACATTTTATTAACCCTAGTTGCTATTTTTTTTTCCCTGGTGCAAGTTAATTAAAAATAGCAAAATTATATGAAACTTTTTCTGAAAAATTTTGTGCTGCTACTGCGTGATGATGTTTTAATCATTGCAACGATAGATTATTTTGTGTCATAAAAAGCAAAAGCACTCTGTCGTCGAAAACCAACCAATCAATCAATTTTCATCAGAACCCTTTAAAAACGTCAGATAATGTCTAAGAAAAAGCTCTTTATCTGTTTTAACTTATTCTTTTTTTTCTCCTACACTGTAAAAAAAAATCACAGTATTTTTACAGCAAAAAATGCTGGCAATATGGGTGCCAGCATATTTTGCTGTGAATTTACAGCAGTTTTGTTTTTCATGGATAAACAGCACTTTTGTAAATTCACAGCATTTTTTGCGGTTAATTTTACAGCAGTTCAGTTTTTTTATTTTACAGCAGATTTGTTAATTTTACAGCCGTTTTTGCTGTTAATTTTAATGCAATTTTAACAGAATCACTGTAAAACTTATAGCATTTGTTGTTGATATTTTACCCCCCCCCCCTCCCTCTCCGTGTATTGTTTTTTTTTTTTCTTATTTTAACCTGAGACATATTTCAAAGACTTTGGGCACTAAGTATTACCTTTTTGTTTACTTATATCATTATTTTAATATCATTATTATATAATAGATTCTGTTATACATATATACGATACAAATTTCGGTTTTTGGTCAAGTATATCACCCACAAAAATTTTAGTCATTTGCCTATAGAGATAAAATGTTTTTTCAATAAATCATAACAAAGGAAGATTTGACTTTATCTAGCTTTTAATTAATTATTCAGTATTTCTTTACAGGACTTTGTTTAACCGTTTGTTTGTATTTGAAAATACCCACTAATTTAAATCATGCATATATATATATTTTTTCCTCCAACAAATTTAGGGTTATTTTTTGTGTCTATTTAAATATTTTTGTTTATTCAATGTAGCCATTATTTCCTCCACCCCTCAACACGAACATGCAAAACTTTCTGATATTTAAACTATCATTCATATATAATTAATAACAAGACCGTATTGTACGCAACTTGCTGATATGGAAACTTTATATTGATAAAAAACTTATTTTATGCTAAGATAATTTTATAAGTTTACATTTAATTCCATAAATATCAGGTCTGATTGAAAAATGAACACGGGGGAAAAAAAAAACACTTATGAGTTCAAGAAACGTAGAATAAAATAATAATAAAAAAAATCTGTTCACATAAAAACTTTAAAATTAAGCGTAAAAAATAAATAGATAATGGACAAAAACGTTAAACGAGTTGCTGCAAATTACTGCTGCGACAGTAAACAAACAAGGAATATTTTAGGAATTGATAAAATAGTGCATCCAGATTACTCATAATAAATGATTTGAAAATGGAAAATAAATCACTGTTCGAAATATCGGCTAAATATATTAAATAAATAAAAATACTTAAATTACTGTCCAAAGTGAACCGAAAACTGTAACTGGTAAAATATTTATAGGATTTAGAAAGTATATTCGAATGCGAACGTATGAACTGGAGTTTTGAAAAATATATAATAGCGTAGTAAGGCATAGCTAAAAAAAGGGATCTTGTTAAAAAAATAAAAAAATAAAAAAAAATGCTTGCATAAAGTTTCCCTGTGATACTTAAACTCAAATTATACGTAATAATAACAAAGTTCTAGAAGAACATACTGAGGTAAAGTAAAAAACAACATCCCCTAAGCAAAATCATCTATTTTTACGATTTAAAACAAAATATTTATTTTAGACAAATGACGTGAAAGTTCCTGCCGTGATATACACGTGGTTTAAAAACAAAATTAGTATCGTATAAATATATAACAGAATTTATATGATATTATTAAAACAATAATATAAGAAATCAAAGGTAAAACTTACTTTTACTCTTTGAAATATGTTTGTAATCCATTATCAGGTGTAATTGTTGCAACTTTCTAGGCTCGCTCCTAATGGCGGCCATTTCTCGTAGAATCGAAGCGTCACTTCATTATTGGACTGCACCTGCCGCTGACCTAAATGTGTTTATTCCCCTCGTTTCAGATAATGACAACAACGCCGACAGATGTCGCTATCTATACAGCTGTAATCACTGTAAATTAACGAAAGAGCTGTGTCTGATTGCTAGGTGAAATATTAACAGCCTTTTTTGCAGTTTTTTCTTCCGTTTTTTTTTACAGTGTACTACTAAACTTAAAAGATGATTGGATTTTATCATGAATCTTACGCGTGTTTATTCGCGTGCAGTTTCTTATTTGTAGTTTTATTATTATTATTATTATTATTATTATTATTATTATTATTACTCTACTTATAAGATATAACGAAAACTGTGCAGAAGTTTTTACAGACATATGAAAGCAGATTGTTACAGACAAATTAACAATTAATTACTAAATACTTTTTTAAAAATCTCATTCCAATGTAAATAAAATAAAATATATGTACAAAAAACTGCCTTTTTGGCAGATATTATTTACGCACCAGAGTGGTTAAGATTAATAAATACATTTTTAAATTACCGTCATGTTACGCCCTCCATACGCCCTTTTCTTAGATGTTAGATGTTTGCATACAAACATCTTACAACAATCCTAATCAATAACACAACAGTCGCTAAAAAATGTTTTCTCAGTGATCAATATGCATTTATCATTAATCACACAACGTTTTTCCGGCGGTTGAAAACAAGTGATATGAGAAAGATGAATTGAAAAAGCAATTCTATCTCTTAAAAAGAATAAAGAAAATTGAAAAAGAAAAATTTTGTTTGCTATGATTTTCTTTAGTTTTGGGATTTGAATTATAACAGTTTTATAATTAATAATCATAATTTTATTCAACGAAACAGCTTGGAAATACATAACAGCATTAATGAAATATGTCTATAACAAAAATTTAAAAAATCGTTACACCTTCAAGTGCTTTGTTTTTGTGTTCCGAAGTTTTGGCTGTAAGGATTCCGGACTTTTTATCCGAGTCTTCATTTTTTTTTCCATATCTGGGCGATGGATGTGCCTTGAAAGTAAATTTAAGTCTTAGTTAAAAAATTGGCTAACGTCCAAAACAGAATGATGTGTTTAGATCTTCCTACTTATTGCTTAGTTGTTTGTTTCTAGTCAATTTTCATCAAGAAAAACTAAGCATTTTTCTTTTATTATCATAAAATTACAATTAACCTTCCCTGCATTTTGTATTATATGTGATACAAACCAATAAATGATATATATTTGTTATGTGCAGGGGCGCGCAGAGTAATTGTGAGATTCGGTACAGAATATTTTTATGGGCCCTCCCCAGTTTAAGACCCGGTAAAGTACTACCCATTGTGCTCCCCCAGCCCCTGTACACGCTCTGCCTATGTGTCATGCATTTGAAAAATATGAGCATTGTTCCACACATTGAGAAATCAGTTGTGTTAATGGACACTAACACAATCTTCTACTTCATGACATTATTATTTTAAATATTGTGTATTTTAATTTACAAAAATTCTGAAGTGTGAATCAGGCGTTAATGGTAAAATGTATTTTTTAATTGCTGTTATTATTATTAATGAATACTCAAATATAGAAAGTAAAAGATTATCAGATCCTTTATTAATTGGAGTGTGTCCTGCCACTCTGCTTCATATGGATATATTATATTGTACTTTACGCCACTTTGATAACTTATTAACGCAAACGATGATTTTTTTTTAATGACTGAAAATTTGAAGTCATATTTTTAAAAATACCCCCTTTCTTCCCCCCCCCCCTCTTTTTTTCTCTCTCTCTCTCTCTTTACCCGTAAATATAGAAAAAATCATACAGTACAGGATTAAAAATAGTTAAACATTACCAATTGTTTCTGAGGCTACTTCGCTATTTGGTATGTATATTCTCTATGCCTAGCTTTAGAGTCTGCGAGCATTATCATAGACTAGAATGATACTTTATAACCAAGTTGGAAATTTTATAATTGCTCTCCAAACAGCAAGCATATAAATTATTCAGTTGCGTCTTCACTCGGAACAATACTCTATTATACCAAAAGAGAGTAATTTAATCACTTCGTTAGGGTTAAGTGCTCCTTATTTACTTTTTATCTTCATGAAAGGGTCCCCAAAATAATCAAAACGTGTCTCAAATGTGATAAAACACATGGCAGCCGAGCGTATGATTTAGTACGGCTGCTCTGGCGTAGACGTACGTCTATTTTACCACCTGGGAACATTAAAATAATTCCAATGACTCACGTGAGGTCAAATGAGGTGTAAGGGGAACCCAGGACGTTACATGATGGATATGTTTCATCGATTATTTCCGCCTACAGATATCGATATTAATTCCCAGAGTGTGCTGGTGTTGTTCTAACGACCTGACGCTCACTACAAATATGTTGACGCGCCGTGGATTTTAATGATAGTTATTAACAGCAAAGCGCTTTGTTGTGAATGAGAAATTTGTAAAAATGAGAAATAAGTTATGACTTGAAAGCGAAGCTGAAATTAACCTTTCATATCGGCGGGCTCTTGTTAAAATTTTCTATCACCAAGTATTAAATGAGTATAATAGATATGGGCGTTATCATTGTAAGTATCTTTACTATAATTGACCAGGCTAAAGTGGAGTTTCTAATTCATTTTGCAGGAAATTTTGGTGCACTGAACTGTATCATTTCCGAGGTGTCTGAATACCTTCATCAGCAGAATTAATGTATTATTTCTTGCAAGTTCATTTCTTAACCCTTTAATCAGTGTATTATGTTCAAACCAAGAGTTACTGCAATTAACTAAACCACATTATTGAAACCCAGATGTGTTTCATCTTTTTAATTAACACCTACTTTTAAATTTGCACTCTTAATGCTAACTTTGACGTCAAGGTAGCAGTTCATCTTTTTTTTTTTTTTTTTTTTTTTAAGTAATAAAAAATTACAAGAATTCTTAAAATCAGAGCTAAAAAATATTTTGAAATTGAAGCAAATCAACATCATTAAGACTGTTCTCAAATATGACATATTTTTTTATTATTTTTTGTTCGCAAACGTACCAAATTGGCAGGTCCTCTTATTAAGACACTATCTAATCGAACTGTTTTTTTTTTCTTTTCATTTTTTGGTTTAAAAAAAAAAAGAAAATGTTGTCAAAGTTTGCGTTTTGAACCGAATTTCTGAAGGCGAAAGCGAAGAAAGGGAGGAAAAACAGCCGCCCTAAGACATCAATAGCTTAACTCAAGATGCAATTCATGTATCGGGGAAAAAAAAAACTGTTCGATTACAAATTATTTCAATAATCATGCCTGCAAGCATCATGCTTTTATGAGTCAGAAAATTTCGCATTATTGAGCGGGGAAAAAAAGTATTTTTGAAAACCGCTTTAATTTTATAAATGCCATTAAAAAAAAAAAAAAATCAATTTGGAAAAAACCTTATTAAAGTTAGTCTCAATCAGATAACAAGTGTCAATTTGAGAAAAGTAAGGTTGATAAATAAATAAAATAAATCATGTCAAAATCAATCAATTTTTATTAAAACTAACGTATACTAAACAATGGATTTAAGCGTTAAAATAAATAAATAAATACTCGTATGTTTAAAACAAAAACTAAAGCTATATTAAAATCTTCAGATGTGTTGCATTTTCCAGTTAATATTTAAAAATATATTTTTTTGATCGTAACCCTAATCTGAAATTTCATGCAAAAGTTAATACGAAAATAACATAACACTATTTTGAAAATAACAATAAATTATGCAATATTCTAAGAGAAAAAATTGCTAAACTCTAACGCATTGTACAAGGAAATAAAGTGACCGTTTTATACTCCCTAAATTTGAATTATGGTGTTTTCTTTACATTTCCTTGGCGTTTTATGTATAAAGCTCTTATAAACACTGGCTAATAAAGTATTATTTTGAACAGTATTTATATTTATAGAACAACAAAAGGGTTTTATTAACTCTTTATTGCTTTAGCTCCTAATGCAAGATTTTCCCATAAAATTTCATAGCACTGCTTCAGAAAGTAAATAACTTTTTTTTTTAAACCTGTGCAAGAAACAACGTATTTAATCATTATATTTTGCAAAAATGTGATATTTTACAGGCTATACGATGCCATTGTAGGTTTTTCTTATTTGCAGGTTTGGTTATATAAATAATTTTTAATTTTGAAAAAATATGTATTAATATATTTAAAATTAACACCAGAAGAATATTAAATAAAAATAAAATTCTAAAACTTTCAATAATAATAATAATAAAATTAAATGGCATGTTACCGCTTTTTAAACATAATTTTTTAATGAAATGTAATGATTAAATCTGTTATTTTTAACGCAAATTTTAGAAAAGAAAAAAAATTGTTTCAACGTGAAATTAAAAATCTTTCATCAACATTATAATTTCAAAAATTATTCCTTGAAAAGAAATTTTTCATCCTTGAAATTAGAGTTTTCAAGTATATATATATATATATATATATATATATATATATATATATATATATATATTTAATGCTTTACTGTTTGAGATATTATTTTTAATAAGTGATCTCAACCGAAAAATACTAAATTTATAATCTAATTTCAAGGATGAAAAAATTTCTTTCAAAGAAATGGTTTAGAAACCACATGTCTCATTCCAAATAGCTTCATAAAACAGACATTCTTCATATATTTTTGGTACTTTTCTATGTTAAACTATCTTTATATTTATAAAAACTAGTACCATTTATTCTTGCAACTTTCCTAAACTGAGTTTTGCTTGGGGCACCTGCCATGCGCAATGGTTACCCGATTGTTATGATCTTCGTGTGTGTTGCCATTTGGCAGGGAACTAATGTTAGCTCTAGGCAAAGAAACACTGATTTACTAAAAGAAAAGTTTTTCTTACTTCATCTGTATCTGTGGATTAAGTCCTCATAGAGGCTGATCCTTCAAAGTATCATTTTCTCACGTATTGCTGTGATTTGAAGAATTTTTGGGTTACATGATGATGTTTTCAACCATAATATTTCGATCTGAAAAACAAATGAAATAAATATGTTATTTGCTTTTTTTTTTTCTTTTTTTTCTTAATGTGGCTGCTTTGGTGTAAAACAAGATGTTTCAGTTCTAATAATTACAAAATATGAATGTTTTGATCTTCTTGTATTTCTCTAATTTAAAAATGAATAACAATTTTAAAAAAAAGTAAAGTAAAATGAGATAACTAATAATAGTAATAAAGTTTGGGTATATGAGAATATAATGATCATGTTGATGGTTGTGGTATAATACGCTGTTGAATTTTTGAATGTATTGTATGGTGGAGTTTTTTTAGGGGAAACTTATCTAAATTTTCAATAAGTGTACAACAGTACTACCCCGCTGTCCTAATTGCACCGTGAACAAAATGTAACCAAATGTGAATGAACCTTGAACAAAATCCGACTCTTAGGTCCGTTCAAAACGCATTCTATGACGAGAAGTCATAAATTATTTCTCTGGGCTTCCTTTTCCAAAGGCTCTTTGGTCAAATGTGAACTTTTTTATTGCTCTTTAAAGGTTTGGAAGCAAAGCGCAGAAAATCTGAAAAGGAAATTCTCCTCAAGAGAAGTGATAAACATGTCGAGGACCCTCCTCTGTCATGGATCGGTCTCTCTTGCAGCGTGACAAAGATTCCCCACATTAAAGGAGCTGAAAAAAGAGCCGCCGTCGCAGAATGTGATCTGAACGGACCTTTATTGTTATCACATGACGTAAGAACATGAGTCGTATCCAAGTCATTGTGACGTCAATGTCCCATTTTGTTAAGAGATGCAAATGGCAAAAATGTCCGTCTCAGTTGACTTTACAATAAGATCACTAAGCGACGGTTACCAGATAGTTACAAGAATGAAAGAAGTCATCGTTGTGACTGACCATTTATGATAATTTTGGCATTATCGTAACGTCACATCTGCTGCTGTGAGAAAGCGAAAATCAATCCCGTCAACTTCAACTATAAACTCTTCATGTTCGTGGAAATAGATATTCTAATCACTAACTCAGAAACAAGCTTCAAAAAGATAAACAAGAAAGAAAAATCATGCGTCACGCATACATTATGAAACACTTTCCAATACTTCCAGAATACTGTAACGAAACCTCACTATTTAATAAGGTAAAAAGAAGATAGAAGATATCTGAAAAAAAAAAAAAAAAAAAAAAAAAAAAAAACGCAGCAATAAACACCAATTTTATTATGTTTGAAATATAGTGTAACATCATTAAAATACACTACACATGATTTTTCCTCATAGGCCATAATGTAACGAAATTCTTTGGTGTGTCCCTGTGAATGAATGATAAATGTTATGTACTTTATATTCCACAGGAAGAATATTGATTGCACCTCAATAATGCATATCAATTCCATTATGTTTGAAACAGAGTAACGTTACTAAAATGCACTGTAAATGATTTTCTCCCATAGACCATAATGTTACGGAATTCTTTTGTGTGTCTCTGTAAACGAACCATAAATGTTACACATTTCGCTTTCAATACGGAATGTCTATGGTAAACCTCAATAACTTATTACCAAGCTCATGATAATACAAGTATGAATGTTCTGGGGGTAAAATAACTTTTTATGAAACAACTATTCTCCAACTTTTGAGTACATTTTATATAAAAATAATAATAATAATAATTTTTCATTGTAACTTTTTAAACCACGTTTTAATAACTGTTTTTCTCAAAATTATATTTTTCGGTATTATGATAATGATTAAAAATTCGCCTTTTAAAAACTGGCTTCAATCTTCAATTGCTTCAAATATTTGCGTGTCGCTTTTCAAATTGAATTGTCACATGATCACAGACAAAGCCACATGCCGGAATTTCTTCATTGAAGACCTCAAATTTGCCCGCTGGGTTGATAAGTGAATAATAATAATAATAACACCTGGATTAAACTACTGAATAAAGCTATATTTCGCCCGAAAGCAGCAATTTTTACACTTTTTTTACCACTTCTTTTACCTCAATTCAATTTGGCTTTTGCTTACAACGAAAATCTATTACAAATTAATCATTTATGTATATAGGATTGGTTAGAGGGAGGAGGAGGACTTAGATTAAGAGTATTTATTGTTGAATTCGTATGCTTTCCGTTACTTTGTTATTTATCCTTTTATTAATTATGATGTTTTCGACGCACATATATGAGACCAAGTTTGTATGACGAACAAAAAAAGTACAGATCTTATTTATTACAAAATTATGGCACGTAATCTGAGTTTCTCTCTATATATAAAATATATGGAAGGAGGAATTCATGTTAATTGGTAAACCTTTCACTCTACTCAACTAAGGTTCATACTCCTCAAGGAAACTCGGGATTTTTTTTTTTTTTTTTTTTTTTTTTTTTTTTTATGTTCGGGCAACCTCAAAGAAAAGTCCTTACTTCTCCTCGAAAACCTGGAAAAACTGTTCATACTCTGGAAAAAATATCCAATTTATTTTTTAAGTTCACGTTTGTTAGCAATCATTACCATTTGCTATGATTTATCACCGATTGCTGATATGGAAAAATTATTAATTTTGAAAAATTACTCAGATTATATTTTTTTTCTTGTGAAAAGAGTAATGAATCCTGTCAACCAAGATGTATATATTCTAACATACAGACGAGATACAAATTCTCTAAAAGTACAAAGATATTTTTTTTTTTTTTTTACTGAACACAGAAAAAAAAATGGTATTGAATGAATTTTGTTAGCTGTTTAATGCAATCTAATTACATTAATTTATTTCATTTAAAGCATTTTTTTTTTCACTGCAATCTTATCTGTAAATTGCTTTTTGCTTTAGTCCTAAAGTGTGAGGTATTTTACTAGAATTTTAAATTTATATCCGAAATTCTGGCTTCCCAATTCTGGTAATATGAAAAAATAATGGTATAGTAGATATTAATGTCATTATTATGCTTTACGAGACAAATAGTTTGTCAGTTTAGTTTACCAATTATGATATTATTGTATATCATACATGTGATTTTTCAGCGAATTAGCTGAATTCAGCGAATTTTTTTTTCCTAATTAGCTGAATTCAGCGAATTTTTTTTTCCTAATTAGCTGAATTCAGCGAAAAAAGCAAAACATTACAAAGAACAATGAGCAGATTGTATTAAAGGAATTTCCAACTATGGAAAAGGAACAAAAAATGCAAGAAATTGGAACAGATTCAGAACATTTGAAAAATAATAAAAACACTTCACATAAAAAACAAAAGGATTCGTGGAAGGCATTTTTTCAAGCCCATAAAGAAAAAAAATAAATTATTTTTTAGTTCCATAATTTATATAGAATAAGATTCCATAAGTTATATAGAATTTTTCAAAATCATTTCGCCTATCCTTAAAATTTATCTTGTAAATATGACCAAGTATGTATGTATGGATATATATAACTGTTTAGATTTCAAATTCAAAGTGAGATTATTAATGTTCAACCAACCAACCAACTATAAAAGAGAAAAAAAATTTCATCTAATTTCAAATTTTAGCAATCACATGTCTGGTATATGTTAACGTCATTATTATGCTTTACTAATCATATATACAAATTTAATATTACCCTAAAAGGATTTTATAAATTATGACTTTAAAACAAAAATGAATAGAGTTAATATACGTTTTCTTTCTTTCTTTTCTTTTCTATATTTTTAATTCGATGTTAGGATTTATTTTTTATTAATCTTAATGGAGGTGAAAATTTGCGTGTAAACGATTTATATTTTAAGTATGTTAATGAATGTCAAAGTCAACAAATGCTTCTATCGTGTACTCTTTGAGGTACACGCCTTTTGGAAAAGCTAAATGCAACATAACTGTAAAAATCTAAACCATTTTCGCAAATTGTAATGACACTTTCCATGGCCCGCGTGACTAGCTGAAACTTTTAAAAAGTTAGTCACTTCTTAGTACATGCTGATTGTCGTGCCAAACTACACAAATTCCTCTTTAGCCTCCAGGTGTTGAAGTTCTCACTCTTATTCTTTTCTCCAAGTCATCGCCAAAAAATATTTTATATTTCGACAAAGGGAAAAAAAAATAATTTTTTCTCGTTAGAAGTTACTCATTTGGAATACATTACTTTCTCTATGGACTGAAAATACGATGCCAGTTTTCGTATAAGAAAATAAAAATTGGAAACAGAGCTTTCGAAAATGTTTCTTCTTAAACGAAAGTAATGAATGTTTTATTATTTATGAAGTAGTGACTAGAACGAAAACACGATTTAGATATATTTTATTATCATTTTCATTCTTTTACTTTTCTCTTTTTACCCTCGTTTGTTCAGCTTAATTGTTTAAATATTAAAAGAAATCGGGAAATTCCTAAACGTTTATTTAACTTGTGCTGAATACTTTTTTTCCTGATTATTTTTACAACGGTTTTAACTAAACAATGTATTTAATATTTCAAATAGTCTTATTCTGCGAAACGGAATTATTTGCCTCTTTAAAGTTATTGTTTTTACTGTGTTCTAAAATAATTAATATGTGAAAATGTTTATTTGTAAAATAATTGGTATGTTGTCTTGATGTTATGAAATGTTACTGATTATGCCAAATAATATCCCAGTTCGTTTACTTTAATCGCTTAAATGTTTTTGTGATGCGTAATTTTTGGTTCGATTCTTAAATTAAAAATAATGAAAAATAAAACAAAAAGTGAATGTTGTGTTGTTCAAGAAGTAGTGACAGAAATGAAAACATGATTTAAATATTAGTTTATTATAATTTTCTTTTTTCTTTTTTTTTTTTTTTTTTACCCTCGCTTGTTCAGCGTGATTGTTTAAATATTTAAACAGTTGGAAAATTTTCGTTAACGTTTAGTGAATTTATCTTGAACACTTTTTACTGGCTGTTTTTACAATAATTTTAATTAGAACAATGCCTTTTAAAAATATAATTATATTTTTTAAATCATATTGTGTAAATCCCTTCAATTATTCTTTTAAAGAATTTTTTGTCTCTAATATCTATGTCTAATTTGTTTTTTCCTTCAGTCGTTAACTTTGTGAAGAATTTAATTATTATTTAAGACTTACAGGAAAAAAATACGATATTGTTTACATTTGTTTGACAGGCCTAATTATTTAAATATTAAAATAATTTGGAAATTTCCTACACGTCTGATTAATTTATGCTAAACACTTTTAACTGATTTTTTCTCCCCAGTGGTTTTAGTGAAACAATGACTTTAAAAATCTATTCAAATAACGAAATTGAATTATTTATCTCATTATAGTTGTTGATTTTATTAAACTCTAAACAATCAATATGTAAAATGTTCGCTTGTAAAATAATTTCCTGGAAATAAGTGTTTTGTTTAGAAATGCTAATGAAAAAGTACTGATTGTGATTTAAAACGTTCCTTTATTTATTTGTGTGTGTATATCACTTACATTCTGAAATTGAAAAGAATGATGGAAATAAAAAGAATGATACAACAGTTTAAAGTAGTATTTGCGTATATTTGGAGATAAAGTAAAATCTATAAAGTTTTAGGTTTTACTAATCATTAAAATTACCTTTATTTATTTATTTATTATTATTTTTAAAAATTCAAAAGTATTTAATTATCACTGCACTGTAAAGAGTTGATAAAATTTCTAAAAAGATTGTGTTTATAAGGCATAATTCACTTTGATTTAGTTTAGCTGTATTATTTATTGATATAAAAAGGTTTTTAAATTTTACCTATGAAGTTTATTAAACTTTTAATATAATCAGTCATTATATGCTCTACTCGTAATCAACAAGAGAGGAACTTTTATAAGATTTTTAGATTATAATAAGTAAGATATAACGTAGACACATCTTTTAATTATTATTATTATTATTATTATTATTATTTCTCCTGTTCAATAAATGTGAACCACATTCATTACTGAAGCATGACCATAAAGTGTGTAATTGTTTGATAGAAGAAAAATGCATTTTCGTAAATGGAAGACAATTAAAATTAATATCAACTTGGAAACGGCGGCGGTTGGCACGCCTAGCGGCGCGCTTAGTTTTTATACCAGCGGAGGCAAATGGCTTTATGCAAATCATTAACATGTATCTATACAAATACAAATTTAAAACACTTATTAAGCTGCAGACGTAGTATTTGAAGTGTTTCATATGGGTACAGGGGAAATTGCTATGTCGCAAAGCTAAAACTTCTGTTGTGGATAAATACTCCAGCTAAGCTCTTTTTTCTATAACTAAATTTCCTGCTTGTCATGTGAGTATAGAAAAAAGAGCATATAGCTGATATTAAGTATAATAGAAAAACCACAGCCTTGGAAATATTATATCAAGAAGAAACTATCCAAATAAACTTCAATGAAAGCAAGATCATTTTTCCCTCCAATCTATACTATCCACCCATTATAAGAGAAACCATACAGATTACAACACGTAGAAATACAATATGCAACGATGCAACATGATTTAACCTACCAAATTTGTGACTCGAGTTACTCCATGGTTACAAATATGGAAATAAATATCCAAGTAAACATAAAACATAACGTGCGTAGTTTGAAAAAAGTACGACAAAAATTAAATGATGGAGTTTCAAACTTCATAGACCGTGCAATTGTAGAATATTCGTCTTTGTTTTGATAATGGCTCCAATGCAGTCGAAACATGACAAAAGTCTAATAAAACGTATTTTGCTCTTTATAAAGATTTTATTTTGCGCCTTTTATCAATTAAAAGAAGTATATTATTACAAGGTGTTATAATTTGTTATATTCTTACTAATTTAATTTAAAAATTATTTCTACTTATATCCTGATAATAAACTAAACTCGAACACATGATCAACTTCTTCATTTATATCTGCTTCAAAAAATCAAATATATGTGAGAAAGAAATAAATAAAAAAATGAAAATCAAGAAGTTGATAACCGAACTACAGTAAAAGTGTCAGCTTTGTAAATGCTCTTTTTGCAATTGACGTCATTTTTGCCTTCTGAAATAGGCACTTGGATAGTTGCAATGAATCAGCACACATAATTTCAGTCGCAATCAATCTGATAACCAGGGTGTAGCTCCCAAAATTATACATTAATATTTCCATATAACGCGCCTGTGTTAATTGAAAAATAAAATTAAAATGAATTACTATTTCATTCAATCTCACTATAAATTACAGTTTATTTAATAAAAAAAAAAGTTAAGTGAATCCGAATAATTATTGAATTAATGATGAAATTCATTAATTATATTTGATGTTATTATTTTTTTTCTTTAAATTTGTCAAATGTTTTCAAGCTATTCAAACTTTTTCTTTTATAAATCTATAGCCGGAAAGAAAGCCAAATAAATTTATCGGTTATAGATATAAATAATTTCTATGAAGTATTATATCAGGACAGTTAATCTTGAAAAAATAACTATAGTTTTCTCTTTTCTCCTCCCATGGGAGATTTGAATTTCATTGTATACATTTCATCTTTCCGTAACAACATAGATACGATGAAACAATCGAAATGGAATACAATAATCTAGAGAAATATTTTAACGCGAATTTCGTCTGCGAAATATAAAATAAGTTCCATCCGCGAGATGAAACTTTCACTTTTTTATTCCTTCCTGTCCATACTTTGTTACAGTTGTAGAATATCGCAAAATATTACATTTATTGGATCTCCACAGAAAATCGAATAAGAAGAGAGAAAAAAAAAAGAAAAGAAAAGAGTGAAATATTCCATTGCGTGTATACAATACTTACCTTACTCTTTACACGAAACCTTCGCCGAAAATACGAAATTCATTTCTGTTTTCATTCATCGATTTCTTCTGTCAAAGTGGCAACACTTTTTATTCTCTTTGATAAGTTTGTACGAATGTGTGGGCATTTGCGTGATCTGATTGCTGCTGGGTTTGATTGTTAATGATGGTGTTTTAGAGTATTATTCTTATCGTTTTGGATTTGAAAAGTTGGAAGGGAGGAGGGGTATAGAATAAGACATCCGCTTTTGATAATAATAAATTCTGTTGCGAAAATTTTGATAAAAGAGAATATTTCCAGAAAGTGAAGTGAATTATTATACATGTGAAAACTCAATTTCTCTAGCAAATATTACGCGCAAATAAAACTCTTTTAGGTAGTTTCTCCGATGTTTTAATAATTTTTGCGCTCTATTTGGACATGGCTTTCTATTCAGATTTTTAGAACGACATTGCGGTTGTTAAACCACGATCAGTATATAGATATATTTAAAGTGAAATCACATGTGTGAAAAAATATATTTCTCGTTGCAATTCTATGATACAGTGTATTTAGCACTATTGGAATAAAGTTATTTTCCAACATATTTTTATTTAGGAAACGTTTATGTATACATATTAATTGTACTTTCTGGTATATTAATGTGCGATAACCCAAATCTTGTATTATTTTAGCTTACTGTAGCTTGTACAAGGATGAAATCGCACATTTTTTGTGGAATCTGTAGTAATTTGGGCCTGTTGATTCTGCTACAGTTCCACAAATATTTCATTAATGCACTTTTTCTGGTTTGAATTTTTTTTTTTTTTTTTTTTTTTTTTTTTTTGCTTATTTTACTGCTTAATATTTTTTTTTACTGCTTATTTTACTGTTTAATACGGTAAAATCAACAATTATTTTTTGCAGTGTATAGGATGCTGAAAAGTTAAACGATCGTCCAATTTCCACCATAATCGAGAGTTTTGAAAAATCAAATTAACATATTTTGGTGCTTCAGCTTTTTTTTTTTTTTTTTTTTTTTTTTTTTTTTGCATTATCAAAGGGTTTAACGTTGAACGGATTTTTTTTTCAGTGTACATATTATTATAGAAAATTTCAAATTAATGCGTTTCATCATTATTAACACTAACCTACAGTTAACCCCATGAATTTTAAAACTGAACAGTATTTATCATGCATATACTAAATTCACAGATATACATAACATGCATTCATTGCAATACTAATATTATAAAAAGTATATAACTTAATCCAAAAGTTTCATCATTATTAATACTTATCGTAAATAATACTATTTGCTAACTAATATTAAAAATATTGCATACATATTACATTCACTATTATTTATTACACAGAATATACATATTATTTATTTTGTGGATATTTTGAAGCTAAACGAAACATTTCCAATGCAATCCGAATATTTTGTCATTTAATGTATAATATTTAGTTGCAATATATTGATTATTCTAATGATTGAGCTGGACCGTTACACCATCAAAACATTATCGTGTATAAAATTTTGTGTAAGGTAAACGACACGTTTTTACTGAATGGTGTATAAATATTTATGTAAAATTAAACTTTAAAAAATACATCAAATTGACGTTTCGGTCAACTTCTATCACCATCTTTAGAATATGATGTTAAGTTAAATACACTTAGAAACAAAAGACCTCCATCTTGAAATATAATTTACACAACTAACTTAACCCTTTAGCGGGCGGTGGTCACAAAAAAGGACACCTAATTTTAATTCCAAAACTGACAAACGGCACCAAGAATATTTAATTAAAATTTTCCTTTTATAAAGTAAGGAAAAATCAGCAAGTTATTCTTCTCTAAGGAAATCGTTTGTAAAATCTGGTGTCAGTCCATTATTTCATTATTTTACAAACAGATTTATTCCGCGCCGGAAAGGGTTAACTCACGCCTATAACATGAGCAGAGTCACATCACAGGCCGTGCAGTGGCGTCACCTTGACCGAAACGTCAATTTGATGTATTTTTAAAGTTTAATTTTACATAAATATTTATACACCATTCAGTAAAAACATGTGGTTTACCTTACACAGAATTTTATATACGATATTGATTATTCTATTTCAAGTCTTATATATTGCTAAAATATTAAGCACTATTTGTCTAATATTCCTCAAAATTAGTCCTATAAAAAGATTTTGCTACTAGTGGAGTATATATATTATTCATATTTGTATATAAAATACTTGATATTTCCTTTCCTAATTGCAAAATGAAAACACTACAAACCAAAAAATATGCTTCCATAACAGAAAGAGATATTTCTGCCTCCAACCCCTCATTTTATCATATCATTTTTTATTTCTCTTTCATTATTTAAAACTCATTTCGTGTTTTCATTAACCAAAAATATTTGTCTGCATTCTTTTTCTAACAAAAAGCACCCATTATTCATTTGCTCAGAAGAACGTTTTAGTGTTTATTAACACTTTAATTGTAGCTGCAACCCGCAGGGGCATCGCCGTATTTTTGATAGGAAAATAACAAAATGAATCTTTCTTTTCGTTTTTTTTTTTTTCTATCAAATATTTTATTTTACTTTTTTTTTCCTTCTCTCTAGTGTTTGCTGTTTATGAAAGTAAGTTTTGTTTTTTCGAAAAATGATTTAATAATAAAAGATTAAATAAATATGTTTACGAATTTTTAGATAGCTCAAGGAATAATGAACAGCTTTCGTTGCATTTCTTATTCTTTTTTAAAATAGGGAAGATAGGAATTTATTTTGAAACATACTATCAGAATGGAAATACCTGATTATTTTTATTTTTACTCTTGTTTAGTGTTTTCGATTTTTATATATATATATATATTTTTTTTTTTTTTTTTTTTTTTTTTTTTGAAGATAGAATTATTTAGCCGTTGAGAATTTTAAATATATATATATATATATATTTCTAATTTACATTTAATAAATTTTGGCGAGCGTTTCTAACTCTTTTAAAACGGGTAAAATGGGAATTTCATTTTCAAACCAGGGTTTCGTACTGGGATTTTTATTTGGGCCCCTATTTTGTGTGTGTGTGTATGGGGGGGGGGGGTATTATATTTTGGGGGGAAATAAAATGTTGTAAAGTAAGATAGAATGCAGTTAATCGAATCCAAACTACGGATTTTTAATATTAGCTGATTTAAAGTCTTGATGTTATAGTTTCACCCTGTGAGCTTATTTTGTTTACAAATTTACACATTTCAAATCTTAACATGATATAAGAGGGGGGGGGGGGGTGAAGATTTTGCTTTTATGGAATTGAATTTTGTGAAGGGGGAGGGGCCCTTTCCGTTAGATTGAATTTTGTGAAGGGTTCCTTTTTATTAAATGAAATTTTGTGAAAAGGCCCTATAAACAGGCCCCATTTTTGCTTGGATTGACCCATGCAAACAATGTATATAAAGATGAAATTACATCTTTCTTTACCTTTTATTTATTATTTTAACTTATTTTATTCATTTTTTTCTGTCAATTATTTAAAATTTTTTGTAAAATTTGTATGTAAATAAAGTTTATACATGTATGTCTGTCTATTTTAAGAAAGATTAATTTACTGAACTGTTGTAAGGATATTTCACGCAAATTTGTCTCTGATTTTCTGTGTAATCGAGATGTAAATTCGCAGATCACCTCGAAATGTGAGTACATAGCTGTCAAAACTTCCGGTTTTTATGTAACACTATTTTTAAATAGAAATGACAGATATTTGAGATTAAATAATAAAAATATTATAGTATTCGGAAATAGTGGTATTTATGAATTGGAAGGTTTAGCATCAGCTATGTGAGTACATTATTGGGTCAAAATACAGATATATATATATATATATATATATATATATATATATATATATATATATATATATATATATATATATAATTTTTTTTAACGTAATTTTGAAAAAAAAAATCCGGTTACGTAAAAAAAGGAATGAATACATTGTCTTTCATAGTTGATTATTACTTTAATAATTTATGCAGTGTTTAAGATTGTAATTCTTTTATTGCATTTATAGATTTCTCGAGAGCGATATAAAAGATTCAAAATATTTCTAAGCATACATTAATATCGTGTGTAGTTTTTACTACTAGTAATTTTTATACTAGAGCTTTTATATGTGCATTGCATTACTTTCAAAAATAAAACGCAATTAAAGAATAAACATTTTTTAAAAAACAAATTCGAAATGATAAAACTATGTATTGTTAGAATTATTTTTCTTTGAACCTGAAGATTTCTCATTTGTAACATTCTCTCACGTTAATGTGATGTGATATACTTCAATCCCTTGAGGATCGCATGTCTGTAACAACTATCGTTTTTGTCAGTTCTTAGTATTCTCGGAGGATTAGTTTCTTGTTGCATGCTGCGCAGAGCTATTAAAGTCACACTGTTGAACTCAGGACATTTAATTTGTTTCGTGATTTACTTTAACAACGCTCATTATGAAAAACAAACAACTTAAAATCAGAACACGTTTGAAACAAACGTTCTGTTACGTCTTGTTAAAATTATTTGACTTCCTGGAGAATGTATCATTAATAATTCTTAGTGTCCTGTAAATATGGTTATAAGAATTCTATTTGGTGCATTTTTCTCCTAGAAAAATTCGCCGAGACTTTCTTTTCTGGGGTAAAAGGAGTAGGGATTATTGCATTCCATTCAGTAAATCATAAAAGAAAGAGTATCTTAAACTAAACAAAGTATATTATCATTCTGAAAAATGATTTTGACTTACATTTTTTATTTATTTTAAGCTTAGTTTGAATTCCAAACGACCGCTTTCCATTAATACGGAATTCAGCCGGCAGACGAAAAATCTGCATATAAATTGGAGTCGAGTTGTTGCTGCACGCATGCAGACGATAATAATTTCAAAGCTAAATGGAAAGTTTAGAGGTGCAAGAATAAGAAATGCAAGAAATGAAAGTATAAATCTGGTGGGATAGTTCGGACGCTAATTATAAATGTCATACGGTAAGGGAGGAACCCATTTTGCAAGTCTTTAATGGTTGTTCTTAACAGATGATATTTTATTCGCTTCAGGAAATCTTCCTGGTCCTCAATTATAATTACAGTATGAAAAAAAATTCCAGCGTCTTTTCTTTCGTTTATTTAAGATATGTTTGTAAAACTTTGATGGAAGGAAAAAAATTAGAACTGCTACAGATACTGTAATCAATGATAAGCAACTAGTCTTAAATAGTTTTTTTTTTTTTTTTTTTTTTTTTTTTTTTTTTTTTTTTCAAAAATAGAAAATAATTTTCATAGAAATAGTTACTTTTGAAAATATCCAATCGCCGAAACAATGTATAATTAATTAAAAATTGTTATTCATAAAAAAAAAAAAAAAAAAAAAAAACGATAAACCTAATTTAAGAAAAAAAAACTGATACAAGTGACTATTTTCCCATTTATCTCCCATTATTGAAGATTCGTCGATTTAGCATAGGTAACTATCAAAATGTATGATCCCCCCCCCCCTTTTTTTTTAATAGCGAATTTCAACGAAGCGTAACGTTTGTATTTTTAAATTTTTAAGCAATCAACTTCATTTAGTTAAAATTTTGATGAAAGCTTCTAAGAATGAAAGATAATCGTGCTTGTATACGTTTACGGAAGGAATTTGTAACCTATTTCTATCTAGCTAACATATATACCAAAGCAGAAGAATTAAAAATGTTCCTTTGTACCTAATGCTATTTTATTTCATTCTTGCTAAGATAGGTTTAATTATGTTTCTCATCTCCTTTATTCTTCTGGTTTTGCACATCTCAACTGCTTCTTTCCATTGAAAAGAAATCATATGTAAAATATATCGATTTTATTGAATAAAAGTTATCTAGAAACGTTTTATAAGTGTAATAAACAATCCACCTCTCTCCCAATAAAAGATAACCATGAAAAGATAAGATGGCTACTTTCTGACTTATTTTTTTAATTCATTTTTGTTCGCAAACTTGCCAACTTGGTAGGCTCTCTTATTCATAAACTATGTAATCGAACCGTTTTTTGGTGTAAAGGCAAAAGATTTTTCAGCAAATGCTGTCAAAGTTCTCGTTTTGAACAGAATTTCATAACGCGACAGCGCGGGAAAGGGAAAAAAACTGTCGTCTTGTGACAGCAATCGCTTATAACGCAAAATGTAATTCATTTAGCAGAAAATGAAAAAACTGTTCGATTACAAATCACTTCAACAATCTGCAAGTATGTTTTTATCTTGAAAAATGAGCCAGAAAATGTGTCAAAGTTTCGTGTTGTTGAGCAGAAAAAATATTTTTTTTTCTTTCTTTCTTTCTTTCTTTTTTTTTTTTAATTGTGCGAACCGTTTTACACATTAAACAATAGTTTATTAATTCGTAAATCTTAGTAAAAACTTCTTTATATCGAAAATAAGCTTCATTTTGAAATTTTACTTTGATTCAAATGGTAATATCTGTGCTTTATAATAATGAATTTATTAAAAATATCAATAAATGATAGATATTGAAAGAAAAAATTAACTTTTATTTTTTAGAAAACTTTAACCCTTAATTTTTATTTTATTTTTCTTAGATTACATTAACAAAATCCAATTTCTATTTAGAAAATTGAAGTGTTTTTTTGCAAGAGATTCTGTTTTATTAAGTCTTTATTTAACTTCATTTTATTTTTAACAATGAATCATGAAGGAAACTAAATTATTTCCTGCTAAATCTCTTAAACTTTATACTCTTAACTATAAAGAGTATAATTTAAAATTCTTTTGACGAAAATTAAAATTTTGAGGAAGTGCTTTCGAAATTCGTTCCGTATAATCATATTTTCCGGAACATATAATAACAATAATTTCCCTGTCTTTCATGAAAATGTTTCTAACTTAAAATTCTTGGTGCCTCTCAACAATGCTCCATTAATTACAACCTCTTAAAACTTCATTAAGAGCTTTAGAGAATGTGGTTTCCCAGCTTGTCTTGCTGTGAACTAGCTGCTCTGTAATTATACATATGACGTAACTAGTTTGTTCAAAAGCGACATCTAGTTGTAGAAAGATCACTCTTCTTAGACCCAGGGTTAAAAGGGCTTTCAAACTTTAAAGTGTATACCCAAGTAAATCTCTGGCAAGATACTGTGTTTAACAGCAGTGTTATGAAACAATTTGCTGGTTTATACATTTTTGGATCAGCTGGTATAATGCACCTTGATTATTTAACCGAATTTGAGTTGGGGTAACAACAAAAGACATAGATTGATAGGATTAAATATTTCTGGCTAGTGATACAGTCAAAAAAAAAAAAAAAAGAAACATTAAGCACATCTAATATTCTTTTATTAAAATTTGTATTGTATGTGTATTCCATAGATCGTATAGTGTAAGAAATTGGCATTGATATTGTAATTTTATGTTTTATTTTCATAATATAAGGCTTGTTTTGGAGTTTTTGCGTAGTTTTCGGACAATTGTTTTACTTATCCATCATTTCATAAAAAGTTTTATTTACTATTAGTTACAGCGAACTGTTTAACATGCAACTTTGTATATGTCCGTAAAAATTGCCATTGTATAGTTATTCCACGGTTTCTATTTTTCGAAATCTTAGAACCTTGGAATAAAAGCCCCGAAATACAAAAAAGAAAAAAAAGGGAAAAAACACTTTAAAATACACAAAATTGAAAAATAATGTAGATTAAAGTGCAGGAAAAAAATAAAATTACTAAAATAAGCTTAAGAATTCTAATTATGTGACATTTGCATATCTTAATGATATGATACCACAAGTATTTTAAAGAAAAAAATTCTTAATTATATTATAAGAAATGAATAAATCTTATTAAATAATTGCCTTTTTAACAGTTACAAAGTTCTTTTATATATTATACATAGTCAAACATACATTGTAACTTTCATAAGGGAAATATCCGAAGCTCTAAATCCTCCTTTTAGATTTTGCCTTGCAGTTGTTCCTAATGCTGTATATTAATTCTCTCAATATAAATTAATAACAAATTAAAGGATTAATGTTTTTTCTAAAGCAAAAACAAAATAATTCACTAAAAAGTTAATATGAATACTATTTTTCCGTTTTTAAAGAAGTTAATATATTTTTAACATTTTAATGCAACCTAGCTACATAAAGTTCATAGCATCAGCTGCAGACTTTCTACGCGACTGCTTCACGAAATGAAACAAATGTTTAAAAGTAACTAATGTTTATTCTTTCTGCCCAACAGAACATTTTTAAGTAAAAATCTTAATGGTGTCTTTTCTAGTTTCCAGTCTTATTAAAATTCTCCCTTGCGAAAATTGCATCTTCCTTAACATTTTTTAGAGATTAAAAAGTTTTCTTTTTCCCTAAAAATAAAAATATGAAACAAAATAGAAAAAAAAAAAGATTACATAGAACAAATAGACTTATTTTTCCAAGAGGGAGCCCCAAAATAATCGTGTGGTTTTATCTCATTATTTTTTATTTTCTGAGGTAGCTAGAAATAATCGTCTGCTTTTCATTTCTATCTTCTTCATTGAAAGTGGCAACGGTATTAAAAAAATACAAAAAAAGAAATACCTTAGGGAGAAAAATACTTATTTTATTTATATATATTTTCTTTTTTTATCAAGTAAACTTCACCAGTTTCTTCTCTTATAGAAAGTAGATATTGATGTCCCAGGTGGCTAAACCAAACGCAAAGAATGCCAAATGTTTACGTTTGTCCCGTAAGCTGTTTGGTCATTGGAAGTTTTAATCCAGTTTTCTATATATTGTTTTTGTGAAATATATGCTTGTTTTACTGGGTGTTGCGTTGAGTTTTCCTCTTTTGAAGCAGAAATAATGTATAACCCCAATTCACTATTTTTTTTTCCTTTTTCAAACAGAGTGAATGATTTTAGAATGACATCAGTATAAAAATATGTTTTTGTAAAACATTTTCCACAAAGTTTATTCCTTGTATAGCAGTATTTCAATTTTCCCAAATTTCTATAACTATATCTCCTTGTTTCTTATTCAGTCTTGTACATAAAATATCTTTATTCAGATTTTTTTATCCTTTTCCTTATTGTAAATAACATCAGGTATTATAAATTCATTTATTCTTTATAATATAATCATGTAATATTTTATATCATGATATATATAGGGGAAATTTTAATGAAGGGATAGGCGCACACTGCAAGAATATAGTACAAATACATATAATCTGTAATTATTTTTTGGAGAAAAGAATACTTTTGTTTGTAAATAAAAACAAAACAAAAACATTTGTTGATTTGTAATCACAGCAACCTAATAAACTTTGTGTGTGTGAGAGAGAGAGAGAGAGAAAGAAAGTACAAATTTACATCTATATAGCTTTTCAAGCAAATTTCACATGAAAGGGAAAAAAAGTTCTTGAGAAAAACTTTGCAAGCCAACTTCGCATGAAAGAAATACTAAAAAAGTTCTTTACAAAACTTTGGAAAATAAAAGAAGTTTCTAAAACAGCTTCAAATGTGTGTGTGTATAGTTTATTTTTCTATTACTATAAACTTGTAAATCAAAAGAAAAAAATAATAATGTTTTTAAAATGTTCTAAAATACTATTAATTCAAAACATAAATTCCATTGACATACAGTGTCTCACAAAAGTGATGGGACACTTGTGCTTTATAAAAAGAAACTGCAATAAAATAAATAAACAAACATGTGCAAAAATTTTTTGGGTGTGTTTCATATTTAAAGTTAGTAACAATTATTACATAACATACATTTTGTCAAAATATTAAAATATTAATTTAGTAAAAATACAATTGTTCAGAACGGAGCAAAAAATGGCTCACATAAGTGATGGGACACTTACTTTTCCATCAAATATTTATCCAAAAATTTTACTTTTTAAAAGGTTTTAATATTTTGTTGGATTTCCTTTTACTTTTAAAACATGATTTAATCTTTTTGGGATGGATTCGACTATTTTTTTTGTGATTTCTGGAGTGATTTTACCCCATTCTTCTTGAAGCACCGATTTTAGTTGTTGTTTTGAAGAAATGGTGTGTTTGCGAATTCTTGATTCCAATTCTTGCCAAATATTCTCTATGGGATTTAAGTCTGGAGATTGTGGTGGTGTTTTTATTATTTCAGGACAGTTATATAGCAGCCAGAGTCTAACGTTCAGAGCAGTGTGCTTGGGGTCATTGTCCTGGTAGAATTTAAAATCGTTATGAAGGTTCAATTTTCGTGCTGAAGATTTCAAATTTTGCTTTAAAATATCAATATACTTGTACTGATCCATTATACTGTCAATAAAAACAAGATTACCAACTTCAGCGGACGACATACACCCCCATACCATAACTCCTCCACCACCATGTTTTACTGTTGGTACCAAGTTCTGTTTGCGAAGTTCTTCCCTGGGTTTTCTCCACACCAAGATTCTACCGTCAGAACCAGATATATTAAATTTACTCTCATCAGCAAATATAACTTTATTCCAGTAATCAGAATTCTTATTTATGTTGGATTTTGCGAAAGCTAGTCTGAGTTTTCTATTCTTTTCACTTACGAAGAATTTTTTCCTGGCTACTCTACCGTGATATCCAGCAGATCGAATTACCCTTCTAATAGTTTCAGGATTAACAATTATTCCATATAATGCTTGTAAATCAGCAGCAACTTTTGAAGCACTAATTCTTGGATTTTTTTTAATATTTCGAACGATAATTCGCTTTATTCCATTGGATAGCTTTGATGGTCAGCCAGGTCTTCTTTTATCCTGAATCATATGATTCTTTTTATATCGTTTAATGATATTGAAAACTGTTGAACGACTCAAGTTAACTGTTTCAGCAGTTTTTCTAATAGATTTTCCACGTTCAATATGCAAATTAATTACTAATTTTCGAATTTCAGGCGAAGTTTCTTTTCGTTTAGCATTCATGACTACACAGAGCTAAAAAACACAAAAATTCCAAAACAAACTGGAGAGAAATACTGCAGACGATTTTATAAATTATTGCCAATTGCTTTTAAGTAAAAATAAAACCCCAAAAAATATTTTTATTGCTTATTTCAGACGATTTTTGTTGCATATATAATGGTGTCCCATCACTTATGTGAGCTATTTTTTGCTCCGTTCTAAACATTTGTATTTTTATTAAATTAATATTTTAATATTTTGACAAAATGTATGTTATGTAATAATCTTTACTAAATTTAAGTATGAAACACACCCACAAAAAAAATGTGTACATGTTTTTTTAATTTATTTGATTAGTTTCCTTTTGTAAAGCACAAGTGTCCCATCACTTATGTGAGACACTGTATATTATTATAAAACTTAGAAATGCTGTGTTCTGCATTTTTTTTTTTCTTATTAAACTGTTTAAAGAATTCCAAAATGAAATTTTCTAATACGTTAGCATTTCGAATTTTCTTCTTTCAATCTTTTTAATCTATGAATGATTTCATTTCTCCTGCATTGTTCGATTTTATGAAACAGCAACTTCGAACACTTTTGCAAAAATATTTAAAAAGAAAAAAAATCTTTTTTTTTTTTTTTTTTTTTTTTTTTAAATAAATATTTTACAGCCAGCTTATATTTTATTCCGCTTTATTCATTCTAATGCCAAATACTATCAAGATTTTTGTTGTTGTTTATTTTTTATTAAAAATGAAAAAAGATGAAATCCCAGATGAATACTTTTATTTGTTTATTTATTTTTTTATCTTAGCTGTCAGTAAGTCAAAAGTGAAATTTAATAAAGTTCGAAAACTGTGAGGCAAGTAGTAAAAAGGAAAATATATATAGAAGGGAAAGGAGGATAGCTAACAACGAATGTGCTCCACTCGAAAATATCGTCTGCTGTATATCGTCTTATTATGTTGAGTTTTTGTTTTTTATCATTCCATGTTTCAAAAATTTGCTTTCAGCGCTTATCAGAGAGAACTTTAAAATAATAAATAGATTAAGATTTATTGCTCGCTCTGGAGGATTATTCCGTTTCTTTATCATCTACATTTTTCGCGAGTCTATTAATTAAAAATATCAAGAGATTAAAACATGTATTTTCCCCTGTAACTTTCTTAATTATTTAATTTATTCACGTTGCGCACATGATTTTATTTTCATGGAAAATTTTCAGCTTAAATGGGTTTTTAACTTGTAATAAAATAATTTGTAAATAAAAGTTACAAATAAATAATGAAATAAAATAACGCCTGCTTTATATCTTCTTATTATGTTGAGTTTTCTCTTATTACTTTTGTTTTTTATCCTTCATTGTTTCGAAAATTTGCTGTCAGCGCTTATCAGAAAGAACTTTAAAATAATAACTAGATTAAGATTTATTCCTTGGTCTGGAGTAATTCTCCGATGTTTTATCATCTACACTGCAAAAAAATTGTTGATTTTACAGTATAATACTGGGCAGCTGGGGTGCCACTATTATACTGTAAAATCAACAATTTTCTTCTGCAGTGTACTTTTATTTCACCATACTACACGTTTAAAATCTCAAGAAATTAAAACGCCTGTTTCCCTCGTAACTTTCGTAATTTCCACAACTTCTGAAAATAAATTAACTGTATTCCTCTATTTTAGAGAGTTATAGAATTTGAAAGACCTAAATATGCTGCGAAAGATCTAAGGTTTAAAATATAAAGATTCCTATTGCCATGCACGCATATCTAAAAATTAAGGGTGAGGCAAAACTCCCTTGATAAGAGAAATTGAAATATAAACAGTTTAAATTATCTAAAAAATTTTATGCACTAATGGATAGATATGCTTTCGTGCTTCTTAACTCTGTGTAAAAGAGCCTTCTCATTTCGATAATTGTTATACTATAATTATGTATACATATTTTCAAATTATAAATTTGCATGTTACTGTATGCATCTATTGCATAAAAACATATATGCTTTTCGTTACAGTTAGTCATTTTAAATTTTGTAACTATTTTTTTATTATTGTTATTATATACAAACTTTGCTACCTCACTGGCTGTAATATAATCTGAAAATGGCGTAAACACGTAAAGCAGTGGCGTGCGTGATCTTTTATTTTAACTCTTATATTTTTATGGACCTGATAAAATTTGATTTACTCTTTCTCTCCCGAGATGTTGCATGTTTAATATCGGCATCACTTACAGGATTGGATTTTGGAAATGAGTTATTTTAAGGAAATTCTGGACGCTGAAATATTTCATCTAAGAAAAAAAAATGTCTTGTGTTTTACGTATAACATGAAATGTAGTTGTACAGTTAAGAGTATTGCCCCATATTTAGAAAGCATTCATAAATTAGGTTTACACTGTCTAGTTGCACAATATTTTCTCCCCGTTGTTATAGATTTTACATTTAATTTAATACTTCTTTTGATTGTTGTACAAATGATTTATTGTTATAATAATGTTCGCATTTTATATTTTTACAGATCGATCATGAAACAAGTATTACAAATTCTTTATTTACTTCTTCTCGGAGTAATGGTTTCTGCAACTAGTGCCAGGCGTGGTGGTGGTAAGTCATGTTTTTCTTTATATTTTAATTCACACTTCTTTCTACGATTTTATGTATTATATAGTGCAATATAACATCTTAATTTCATTCACATGACAACGTTGATGTATTTCATAACCATTCCTATTAAATATTTGATAAATTTGTCTTTTAAAAGTTTCCAAATTTTATGAAAAACTTAACTTTTATTGCGGAAAGAAAAATGATTTTTTTTTTTCAGCAGTACTTTATTTTAATTAAACATTATTTTCTAAGTATTAAAAAAAATTGCTCTTATGATTGAGTTATGTCATACTGTTATAGCGCAGTGCATCAATTCTTGAAAAAAAAAAAAAAATCTATTTATAACATACAAATTATAAAAATTAAACATATTTAACTTTTTGAAAAGCAAGAGTCAAAGGAGAAGGTCTAGTTTAAATATTTCCTTAAAACTTTGTACACTCTAAATCGGAAATAAAAATGAACTAGCTCGCTGATACCGCATTATTGAAATATGTAATCATTTATTCTCCAAATCGCTCGATATTCGTGAACTCGCCCTGTTTTATTTATCTTTAATATTTAACCGACTATCGATATTTATCAAATTTTCAAACAAAATGAAAGACAGCCATCTCTATGGTTCGATTCAACCAATGGTAATTCATCTCTTTTAGTTAATCATGCATTTGGCAGAAGCTCATTGGTGTATAATGGAGCGAGAACCCTCTTTTGCACTTTACGCAAATTAGCTCCTTTCTACCGTTTATGCAAATCGTGTGCTGCAAGCCTAATTCCTGGGGTGTTTTAATTAAGCCGCGTGAGATTATATGACTGGAAATCCGAGTCGATTGGATGGATTTGTTCTGAAGTTTTGGATAATGAAGTCCGTTTTTGAGGCTTTATTTGGTTTGCTGGAATTTTACTAATGTTTGTTTCGTTATCTTTTCTATATATTTCTTTAATTTTTGTACGATTTAAGGCTAGCTTCAGGAATTACAGGATTTTCTCCGTCTATTGTTGCGGAAACACTTTTTTAAAATTTGAAATATAGGTATTTATTTGGATTAAACATTAAACGACACTCGATTTAGTAATTTTTTCAAACTTGATTTTTTTTCTTTTAATTTTCGAAGCTATTTAAAGGACTAGATACCGTATTAATTGGAGCATATAGTACTAATAGTAACTGGAAATGGTTTTTCAATAGTAGATAAATTTATATTGTTTTCCGTTTAGGAACTTCCAGAAGCTATTTTTAATATTTGACAGTAAAAAAAAAAAAAAAAAAAAAAAAAGGGGGGGGGGAGGGGGGCTAATATTGCAATATTACACCATTATGCAATTCAAAGTGAAATCTCCATATGTGCTTTTCTCTGACTAATATTGTTATAAATATTTTTTACCCAGTCTTCAATAAATTTATATCGTTTTATGTTTAGACTCTTTTTAAACGATATGTTTAATATTAAAAGTGTAATAATATTGCAATACCGCATTATACGAACATATCATACATCTGAATGCAACACTGTATCAATAAACAAGAAAACAAAACTTATCATCTTTCTCAAAAAATGAAACTATTTGTTACATCTTATGTAGTTGTGCCTAATTAGCGATAATTTATCAATAAGATAGATCAATCATCAAACTTCCAGCGAACATTTTACGTTACATCTGACTGAACACATAGAAAAATACCTCTCTCGGATTATCTGCATTTTAAAAAATCCATTCACAATTGAATCAATATTCGTTGAGTAGCATAATTTGTATTTGGAATCTCTTAATAACACTTAAAATAAAGAAAATCAACAATGGAGGTGCAGAAATGCAGAGAGCTAACATTGTTTTTTTTTTTTTTGTTTCTACTCGGAATTCTTTTTCTCTCTTCAAAATTTCCACCATGCCTTTGATCTCAGCGCCTCCAGATGTCTTCATCAGTGGTCTGTTTGTTCTTTTGTTTTAAAAAATGAGCGTAATTATCCCAGACCACGTGCCCATTGTTTGTTGAAAAATCATTTTATTGTAGGCCGGTGGAAAATGGCAGAGTTGTTTAAATTCAGATGCGGGAAACGTAGCAGAAATCTGTAGACAAACTATAAAAATATAGCTCACTAAATTGTTTTTCAGAAATAATTAATCTCTATTTCATCTAGAAAATACGTGTTCCAGGTACTCAGGTTGCAAATAATGCTTTCTTATATTCTGAAAATTTCGCTAATAAAGGAGAAAATGCCTCCACATTTTTAAAAATATGTGTAGCTTATTATGTTTCGTTTCTGCCAATTCTTCGCATTTGGTTGCTGTTATTATCTCTATTTTAAAGGTTATTTATTTTGTCGTCTATATTTAAAAATTATTTTGAGATCACTATACTTAAAGTCAGCGCTTTTTTGAATAGTGCCTTATTAAAAAGCGAAGTATAATAGAAACTTCTCTCTTTCGTTGATCATTATGCTGTGTAGTAAATTTAAACTCTTATCTTTTACTTTTAAAAATGAGTGTGTTTCAATATAAATTACTGTTTTAATCTAAGTTAGCAGAGATAAATAATAAAACAATAATTGATACAATCGCGCACATATATAACTGAAAAGAAATTAATCGTGTAGCATAACATATTTCGAGTACAAAATCTCCTCTTCATTTTATAATTGTAATCCAGAATTGCCAGATGCGACTAACAAGCAACATATTTATTCAGTAATCTCATATCCTTATTTTTTTTTTTAATGTCATACAATGTCCGAGTCATTTCAGAAGTAATCTTGTATAATTATAGTGTTCAACTCATTTTGAAATTTGAACCTGAGAAAAACTCAACAGCAAAATTTTCCGCATAAAGAATTACTTTTTTTTTTTTTTTTTTTACACTGAATTCTTCACTGAAAGATGCTGCTCTCTATTGTTATTCTGCTTATTTAAAAGAAATTTTCTTAAAAAAAAAAAAAAAATAAAATAAAATAAATAAATAAATAAAGTATTTGTTTTTTAAAATCTGTATTCTAATTTTTATGTCAAAATTGAAGGCTAGATTAGAATTTCATAAGCTGTAGTTATTTAAAGGAGGAATAGAATGTTTTTATCTGTCGCCAAACCAAATCAGTATCCAGACTAGCGTCTTCAGTTGGTTGATGCCACAAAACCGCGCAAAGCTTTCCCTTATCGAACGCAGCATTTTTTTTTTTTTAATTCTTTGAAACAAAAAAATAAAGTTTCATCTGTATTTATTGTCATCTATCTTTCACTAACCACTTGACTCTATGCCCTCACATATTGATAAGCACATAGATGCATCCCTTTCTTTTCTCCAATGAATTCTCGACACGTAATTTTAATTTTTTAAAATGACCCTTTCAGAGCATCCATTAAACCTTCCTTTTCCGTCTAATGAAATTAAAACCCCCTCCCAAATGCACCCAGTACGGTACTAAATTCATCCCCCCTCCCCTTTTCTCGCTTAATTCCGAGTTCTTAGATTGTAATAGATTATGCCAGACGTGTTGGAAATAATTGAATACAAAAAATTTTGGCATGGTTTGAAGTTCAGATTTTTCTGCCTGGATTCTTGTAATCGAACGAGTATAAAGGGGAAGGAGATTTGCCCTTGTTGCCATGTAAAAAGGGAGTCATGTTTTGTATTGAGAAACTTGGATAATTAGGTTTTTTTTTTTTTTTCTATCACCATCTTCTGATGAGTTCGGCATTGACTTTTCGTTACCTAAGTCTTTTAATCATATAAAAGACTCTGGATGTATCGAAAATTTTAATAGAGTGAATGACAAATGTTGTATACGAAAATGATAAATTAGAAAATGCTACTTTTGCTCTTTTTTTCCCCTTGATTTGTCATTTCAAGTAATTGATTAGACATCTTGTAGTATGTATTTAATATCAGTTAACTTTCTCTTACATGCGCCCTTAATTTTTTATGTTCCTATTCATTCCTTTTCTTTCATGGTGGTATTATAAAGCTCATCTTATGCTTTTATGTACTTGTGATTTACATTAAATTCAAATATTGTTTTTATTTGTTTAAAGCTTCAGTTATAAAACTAAAAAAATATTTCTTCACAGGAAGCCATCTTATGAGATTAAGGGTAGAAAAAAAATTAAGTAAAACAATTTTTAAAATTAATCTCTGAATAAATGGCTAATTTCTTAAAAGATTAAATATTGTTTTGTTTCATAGGGGGGGGGGGGGGGAGTTATTTTCGAAAATTTCATTAATGTCATTTAATTAATAAGCTTTGCAAAATGAACAATACAAATGCGAAGTTAGATTTATTTAAATTAATATGACTTATTTTTAATGATTTAATTAGGAATTAATAAATGTTGGTCATTTGTTTGATTTACAATTTATTTCATTAGTGTGAGACAATTTACTCCTCTCGTTCAGAGTTAAACATTTTGATAAAATACGGTAAAATTTAATATAAAATACACTTTGATGAATTTAAACCGCCTTAGGAATTACAAATGCGTTTTAAATCTTATAATTCTTGCAATATGTTCATTATTCAAAATTTTTATTGGGTATTTGCTTTTAGCTCGTCAAGATTATCGTGGTACGATGTAGCAGATTGAATTTGTCACAACGTTAGATATGTTTCTCTGGCGCTACTGTCAGTTTTTGCTTACAAAGTCTAAACTCTAAACAGACCAGGACTTAGAGTTTAAAGTAGATTCTAAATTTCGAGGAATACCCGAGTCAGGATGAGGATTCGAATTTAGCATATCTTGAGTAGTGGCTAGCGCCTTAGCCAACCGTCAAAACAACAACAGTAGAAAAATATTGTTTCAATATTTCATCAATATTCCGAAATTTTATTGCTATATGGTACTGATTTGTTGTCAATATTTTGCTAATAATAATTGGTTGATGGAACTTAAAACGTGAAGAAGTAAAGTCATCCACATTCGTTGCCGTCGTATTTTGGTGCCTATTAACAAGAGGTTGTGTTTCTCGCGCGGATTTCGTGAAGTGTGACAAATTCGTTAACGAATACGCGCTCCTGTTCTTCATGCACATTTCACGAGATTTACGGGTCACATGTTTGTCGAACGTGCAGTAGCGACAACACAGCGACTAGCATGTCGTCAAGTCTATATTTAGATGTCAAGGCATTAACTTGTCCAGGTTTCTCCGTAGAATGAAGAACTCACCTTAGCAATAGAAGCGACAACTCAAGGAGTTCCTCTTGAATTATAGCGATGGAATTAGAAACACTTCTCAAATGTTGCGAAGTTTTCAGGGGACAGTTAAGAGTCGTTTACAAAAATAGGAAGTTACGTGCTATAGTTCTAAATCATTCTCCAGTCATCTAAACATCGGCACACTCTGTTACCTCTCATGTTAAAAAAAATGGTAGACAATATTTCTCCGCAGTTGTCTTCTTATGTTGTTCTTCGGAATGCGTTATCAAAATGTTTTCTTCAGGTTCTGAAGAAAATATAAGTTTTTGGCATCTTGGGAATCTGTTTTTATCCTATCTTAACAAGATTGAACGTCTCTTTGATGTTGCTAAGTGAAAGGACAGATATCGTGTAACAACATATTTCATGATGAAGCATTAGAAACACAGTGTTTAATTTTGAGTAGACTGTTTATTTTAAAAACATCGGAACTAAATCATGATTAAACAAACTCTGACGGTGCAAAATACTTTAGCGATGGCATTTCGCTTTTTGCAAAGGGAAGATATATTACGTGCTCCTAAAATACGTAGTTCTCCATAAATCAATTTTTCACCAGATAGTTTTAAAACTTGTTTTTCTCAGTATCTACTTTATGTATGCGACGAAACATTGAGACGGTCTTATCTTTTTTAACTAAATGCAACGTAACAGGTATAAGTCAAATTAGATATATGATTCACAATCAACTTACGTGCGCCTGTCATGAAATAAATTACCATTTAATGACATGAATACACATGAAGTATAAGTAAATACAAATAAAATGCAGTAGATTAATTATTATTTACATCAACTTTATTTTATTTATTCTATCGCTTTTTTATGAAAATATTCCTTATATTTAGTACTGCTCATTATTATGAATATGTATTCCCTCCTAATGTATATTTCAATACGCGTAATTGGTGTCAAATAAATTATACACGTTATAAAAACTATTTGGTAAGTAATATTTAATATTGTAATGAAGAACACCTAGCGATGGTATCAGCTATTCGTACATAGATAAGTTTTTCATCAGAGAGTTTTATAACTTGTTTTCTCAGCATCTACTTTTAATACTGTTGTATGCGACGAAACCTAATCTGTTTTTATCCTACCTTACAAATTATTTTTGGGAATTGCATCACCTAGATGTGCACGCATAGCATCACCGGTTATATAAAAAGTTCGTTATAGCAGCTATATAAACTGAAATTTTATCAGCATCGATATATGTCAAGGTCCAACTGAGTAATAAAGTTTCATGGAATTTCATAAATTAATTGTTGAGTTACAGGGCATATAAAATGTATGTTACACAAGATAAATTTAGGTTCAGAAATAGTCATCATACCAGCTATATACTAAAACGTGTAAATCTATCCAAATCCGGAAATGAAAAGTTTTCACGAATTCCATATTTTCTTCTTATGAATATAGAAGTAAAGAAAGAAATATTCTTATTTGAGGTTATTGAAATCATAAATAAGAGCCTTTAGAAACATTTTAATGTCAGGGGTTGGTATGGAAAGACCTCTGTTGGAGGCCCTGGTTCTCGAACGCTCTTTGCACTCTGTTCGCTAGAAAATCGTTTGTTCCATCATTTCACAAATGTTGATCCCTGCTCCTTTAAAGGGGGAAAAAAAAGAATGAAAAATAAATGACTGTCAACTGTATCGTTGATGTAATTGATAGGCAGATCGCTTACGTGCTCATTTTTCAAGGCATCTTGTAATTTACAGCAGCCGATGATCACGTCAGGCCGAATATTCAGTATTTTGCTTTATTTACTTATGTTTTCCCTCTGTATTTTTTATTATACATATCTTAAAAGAGTCTCAAAACGTATGCTTCTTAGAGAACACATTAGTCTTCCACGACTGGTACGTGCTTCTAAAGTTGTAATGTTGGCTACACGATTGGGAGCTTTGTCCTCTAATCGAACACAGGCTTCCTGCTGCAAAATATCATTAGCTGCCTTAAAACACGCCCGAGAAGTCATTCTTCGAGATTATGTCATAGTAGCACAGAACGTATGGGTGCGTGCAAGTTGACACAGACTTCATATTTTGCATGCTAATTCCCGTGTTTATATATCCAGTGTGATAAGAGCACAGCTTTCGGATTCTTTTCTTGGTGTTTTCTTTATTTATTTCTTGGAGTCACACCCACTTACGTTTGTGCTAAATGATGAATCTGTGTTATAAATGCCGTTCGGTCATTTAAGGGTTTTTTTTTTTAGGAGGGGGGGGGGGTACTTTTCTTTTTCAACATAGGTGATCTTTATCGTGCGTGTATGTAAACGTGATTCGAAGTCAGAAAAATGAAATTTTTTCGTGTAAAACCCATTTGTAGCAAAGTTTTTCCTGAACTCGAGTATAATTTCAAAAGTTTTTAAATGTCATAATGTGTTTTGGAAATGTCCTAATCTGTTTTAAAATGTTATTGGGGGAAAAATACTGGTTTTTCTCCCATTTTCTCTTTTTCTTCTTAGCCAAGTTACTCTAAAAAGTTATTTCAAGAAAATGTTGTAATTTTTTAATTGACAATATACTAATATTTGAAATTTTTATACAGTGTGACCCACTTTTCTCCATTGTGAGCATGGTCTTTGTATATGCTGATAAATACATACATAATCATTATGATTTGAGCACGTGCACACACGCACAGATGTCTATTTCGAACTAACTATATCGTAAGAACCATATCATATAACGGAGATGGATGCAGTATAAGGCATCGTAATAAATCCTTAACAAAACCACTGGAATTGCCAAAGCATGGCAATGTGAGAAGGTATACATTCCGTCTGGCGTTTTCAAAAGAAAGCAAACGAAGGTGCATATGAAATGGTATTTTTCTTTCTTTTTAAAATCCAAAATTCGATAAAATACTAAGATAAAAAACAACAAAATTGGAGTATCTTTAAATCCCATGCCTTTGAATCTAATTTCCCCTAGTACTTTTTTACTTAAAATATAATATAAGGACACTTTCACGTACAAACTTTGAAAAAAAAAAAGATAGATTGGTTGATTATTATACTTTAAATTCTTCTAAAATATTCTTCTCCCATTTCCACATATTTGAACTGCAACTCCGCTTTAATAATAAAAAATTATATTTCATAACGCCTCATCACCTGTTCAGGCAACAGATCTGTATTTACTTCCACATATACCTCCAACTAAATGCATAACCCTGTACCGCATTCGCCTCCTGGGATATTCTCTATACAGGGTAGGGGTCGCTAATGAAAGTTGACATTGCTCATTAAGGACCCCTGGGCACGAACTATTTAATAGAAAGATATGCCAGAAAAGACACGAAGGGGGTTAGCCATCTCCTCGTGGGATCGAAAACCCTTCAGTCTGTGCAATTTTGACATAAATGGTGACCTGCGGCAAAAAGGGCTGTATATATTAGCCAAAGTGATGAAAGGGGGGAAGTTTCGTTATTTATTACATCAGCTTTATGTGATATATTGTACATTAGATTTCCTTTCTCACATCTATCCTTTATTCATGTATTATTCGTAAATTTAGGAAAGTTTAAATTTTCTTGCATTTAGATGTTAGAAGAAAAAAATACTATTGTAAATATTTTGTTAAAATTATTTCTATTCCTATTGCAACTTGTACTACTTTACCATTATTATCATTATGACTTCAAATTACTTTTACGAAATTCATGTAAATATCTAGTAGTGAATTTAGCTTTAATAATTATCAATCAAAGAAAGATTTAATTGGAATGAAAGTTTAATTTTCTTTTTTGGCCTGTTTTTTTTTTTCTTCTTCTTATTTCATTTACGCTATTTTATCTATTTTGTTTTCTCCCCAATAAGTCAAAATTTATTATGCAGGGAACAAATCAAATTGGGTTTTTCTTTTCTTTTTTTTCTGTTAAATACAAAAAGTTAAATTACATACATACATACATATTGATAGGAACAATGCTTGATCTTTATCAAAACAGTTTTTTTTTTAAATCTCTCAAAGTTCATTTATCAAGTTTACTAGGTGAGTATATCTACGCTTAAAAAAATATAGCCATATTTTATGAAGATATATCCAATCATTTTAAAACATTCGTTAAATATATTTATTAATTTATGATGGTAGATTAAGTTATGAAAAGATATAATTTTAGAGTAAGTAATATTTTGAATCTATGTTAGTTTTAAGCTTTTCATCAAAATTTTCTTTTCAAAATAGAAATCAGTGATGAATTGGCTATAAGTTGATTTTCTATTTTTGTATATGTTGATCCATCTTTCAGTGTATTTCGAAAGTTATAAAAAAATACAAATTATATAATTATAAATTCCTAAATTTTGAAAGAATTATTACAGCTTGCAAACAAATATTTAATTGATCTTGAAATTATCCCCTCATTTTAATTATACAGACTTTTCTCTTTGATTTCTGCATGCCTTAAAAAACTTTTTTTTTTTAATTTACTATTTAAGATAAAAATATTTATTCAAAAATTATATTTAGGTATGAATTAAACCATGTATACCTTTTCTTTATTTTACGTACAATACCAGTACAATACACAGTTATATTTATTATAATCGAAGATAAAATCAAAATATAAGACTCAAGTAATCAAAATTTCATTATCTACATTTGTAAATGTACTAATCTATTCATAGTTACAGATAACATAATACGCTTTTATTCACCAATATGGTCATTAGAAAATGCCTTTTACTTTAATCCATGAATACATTATTATTCCTATGTTATGTACCATTTATTTTGACATCTCTTTTAGTCATTAATTTCTCTTCCCCTAACTAGTTTCCAAACCTATGCTCTTCCTACCGAAACACTTGAGTATGTTTCACTTTATTTTAAATGAAAATATCTTCTCTATTGTTTGATATAATCCCCAAACATTATTTTATATCCATACGCTACTCATTTGCTCCTGAACTTTCCAAGTATCTAAACCCTTCAGCCATACACTCCCTTTCCCACTACAGACCACGTGTTTCCCCTAGTCCATCCCTCATCACCGATCTGTCATCTTCCAAATTATCCGAGAAGCAGCCAATTCGAACACCCTCCAATGCACTCCCTTTCCCCAAAACCTATAGGTCCTCACGTCTAGGACTTCGGGCACCCCCTCTGGTTATTGAGGAAATTATAACTCAGTTGGGTAATCTGTGACGTCATTCCGAATTATTCTCAGGATCATCCTATCCGTTATGATTTTTTGCCAAAAGGATTGAAGAGTGTGTGAATATATATCTCCCCCCGAATATGCAGCAGATTTTGTCACCTATTTATACTGAAGCCAGATGGGGCTGCGAGATATTAATTGGAGTATGTAATTGAGGTCGGATCCATTGCTCCCTGGAGAAGAGGGGAGAAAGGTATATAGACTAAAATGAATAACTCATAAATGCATGAAATGTTATACCTTTGGTAAATACCATCTTCATGTATTTGTACGTACTCGAAATATTTGTTAATGTATATTAATAACTGCTTAGAGAAGTTATTTTCTGTCTTTGTCAGGTATACTCATATCAATCATGTGCAGTAAATATGTGTTTAATTCTAAACTAAGTGGAAAATACATTTTAAACTTAACCATCATTCACGAACATTGCATTCTTCCAATCAAACTCAATCTTATTTAAATCTGATGTATGATGAAGATCCAAATAGTTTACATCCCATCTAATATCTTTGAATCATGATATCATTAGCGGAAATTTTAATCAGTTCTTGAAATTGTACTGTGTCAGAGTTGGCCGCAGTTATATTTATTACTCTTATGGCATTTGAATAAGATCACCTCAGAATAACTATAATTGAGGCAAATCCGCAAAGTCATTAAACTCCCGGACTACATCTTTCCGTTAGCGCCATCTATCTCTCGCCTCTCATCATTCTTTTACTAGCAAATACAAATTCCATTTCAACCTCTTGCGACTTCTTCCTAGCATCTGGTTCTATCGAACCACCACTAATGTGATATTAATCATACCACTGACTCTTTGCCACGCAGTTCGTTATAACTAGGATCAGAATTTCAACTCGGATCACCAGATTTCCTTCATTTGACACATAATTAGCATTCTGCAGTCGCCTGATTAACGAGCTAGGAAAGAGCTCGAATGCTTGACAAATGTCGCCTTTCGATGATGGATTTTTATTCGTCTAGGTGCGATTGCTCATGTCCGATTGCTTTCGTGGATTTGAACCGGATAATTAGCGTTATCGAATGGCAACATCATGTCCATAATGACATCACAACAGGTGGTCCATTGGATCTTATTTCCGTCGAACTTGATGTTCGAAAAGATAGTCCCAAGACGAATGCGCCGCAATTTTTTTTCCTCCTTTTCATTATTATTGACAATCAGTCAATCAATTATTTCATCTTCCGATTTCAGATATCAGTCCGGAGCCGGCACGTAAGTATAACGCTCGCGGAAACTTCGGATGCCATTTCACTTTTCTTTATTCATACACAGAACGCATGTTCTTAATTAACATCCTTCATATTTTCTCATAATTTCAGGAAATATTTACGTTTAAACCGGTTATGAATGAAATCAAAACAAAAGCAAGAAATTATTTTAAGAACAGCATACGCTTTTAAATTTTGGCTTTATAGTCAGATCAGGATAAGTAACTCGTCCACGGAAGTTACCAAAGTTCTTTATTATAGAAACAAAATTTATTGACCGTGGCAAAAACAGAAATTGACCAAGTAGCAAGAGTATAGTATCCAAATAGCCTTTGCGAAACCTTTTCAACCCTCGCAAGTGGGAGGTGCTTCGGCTGTAATATATTGAGCACATATTTATAGCCATTGCTATTAATTAATTTTATGGGAATTGATTGGCATAAAGATTAGAACCCCAGTTATAGTTTTATGCCAGTTACCATAACTATCGGACTTCGATGATCCAAAAATGGTTGAAAATTGAGTGTTTTAAAGGATTTTTTAAAGAAAGCATTTGATTATGGATATTTTTTAATTTCTCAGTGTTTTAAATCTCTTTTAATAAAAGCATTTCATGACAATTTGTTTTAATGAAAAATAAAAAAAAAATTGAGTAGGCTATATCCTAATATTGGTATCGAACCAAATTCAGAATTCATATGATGAGAAATCAGAATGCAAATATCCTAATTCTAAAGATAAAATTAGAAGAAATACATTTTTTTCTAATTGTACCATCTTCATTTTGTTTTATCCTCATTATTTATTTCATTTTTTAGTGACAACAAATACATGCAATAACAAGGGACTTCTTTTTTGACTGAAAAAGTCTTTCTTACAATGTTTCTGTGAACGCGTTAGTAGCAAAAATAAAATATGTTTCAGCGAAATAATTTCAAGGGTATTCCTTGACACCTGGAATAAATTCATGAAAACTTTACAGATGCTTTATTACCGTGAACTTGGAAGCTAACAGCTGGCAGATTTGATTTGCAATTATACTAAACGCAGGAAAAAATATTCGATAGTTTGCGTGGTAGATTTATCATGAATAACGCTAGTCAATTAATAAGCTTTCCTGACAATAGTATATTAATGAGAACAGAAGCCTGGTGTTCCTCCTGAAATTAACGTTTTTTTAATTATACTTGATGAAAAACGTGTTGAATCTAAACACGATTCTAAGTGTTCTATTGTCTATACGGCTTGTATTTCCTGAAGATGGTGACCTTTCAGTTGATCATTAAATTTTGGCCGATTTTGATATTGTTTTGACTTGGCTTTGCACATAAAATCGAGTGCCTGTTGGAAATTTATGTAATCATATTCTTGAAAGTTTGATATTGTTACATATGAACGACCGTTCGGCAGACTAAAAGATCCTTTAAACGTGGCCACAATATGTGATAACTGTTTATTGAAAGTGGAATTTCGATCCGTGATGTCGCACAAAAGTAAATGTTCGCTTTGATTTATTTCAATAAAGTATGAACAATACTATAATTTCAAAATAGTTCTGAAAGTTAAAAAAAAGTTAAATATTAGGGTGTATCAAAAGAATTTTCGTTTTTTGAATGCTTTTATACCAAAGCATGTAGCTGACACTTTCTCACCCCTATTGTTAAAGATAAAATATTGTTTAAGAGGATATATGTCCCTCTAATATTCTATAATCTTACATTATGATAATTGTATTATATTATTTGTTATATATAATATATAACAATACAGGCTGAGTTCCCTTTCCTTAAAACGTTTGGATTTGTTTTGAACTGTTCGGACACTACTCTTGTCCTGGCCTCTAACTGTACGAGTTTTGAGGACAGCTTTATTCGTTTTAAGGCCTAGTTTAAATAATGCCTTAAATTTACTTAAAATTTCAACATTTGTATCACTCTTTATGTGACCTAAAATGAAAGAAAGAAGCCTGTATCATTATAGAATGTAAAGGGACATGTATGCTTTTAAATAATATTTTATGTTCAACAATAGGGGTGAGAAAGTGGCAGCTACATGCTTTGGTATAAAAGCATTCAAAAAACGAAAATACTTTTGATACAGCCTAATAATTCTGAATTTTTTTCCCAAAAGAACATGAAATAATGAAAAGAAGTGAAACACCGATTCTAATGATGGAATTTTTATAACTTTAATTTTAGTGTTCAACTCTTCATATTACTAAAAAAATCATTATTTAGGCCAAAAATGTACTATCTGTGATGCAGTAAAAATATTTCCAATATACAGCTGATAATATATTGATATCTATCTACCTATATTATAAAGTAAAACATGTCCGTGAGTAACTCTGACTTCATATCGACAGTGGTAAAGAGAAACAATTCTTTTTCCGCAAATTTAATTACTTCTAAACTTAGCATAATTTAAATTTTTATACCATCGAATAGGCGGGGGGGGGGGGGGGGGGGGGGGAATGCAATTTCTTTGAAAACTGCATTTCATTTTACTGATTTTTTTATGGTTTAAAAAATAATTTTTAAGCATGATTTTTAAAAAAAAATCTATCTTTATCGCCTGCAACTCGATTACAGAAGATTAACAGTTTGCACTTAAAACAAACACAAACAAGTAAATAGTGAAATCTTTGACAATTGCTTCGGCTATTTTAACTTCTGGCATGAGGCTAATACGAAAGTATCGCTTTTAATAAATTTCAATACTTTATTTGAATAGATACATGATTGATTTGTTCATATAAAAATGCCTTTTGCTGTTGTTATTGGGCAATCTAATATACATATGTGTATAATATATATATACATACTAAATGAAAAAAAAAAAATCTATTGGAGTTTTCCATTAAAAATTAGTTTTCACCTAATGTTCTGTCTTTGAACACCTGGCAGTATGTTCTGTTTTCCGGAAAGCCCGGAAAGCCTTTGATAATGATTTAAAAAACGAAAACTATATTCTCCTTATATGTATTCCGATTTATTTAAAGAAATATTTCTCCTCTCTTGATAAATATTCTAAAAAAATTCCAATCTAAAATATCTTGAATACTTTGAAAACACTATTCTTGCGCATATATTTGCAGATAATAAAAAAAAGTATATATTTTCTTAAATTCATTCATTTTATGACGCATCTGTATTTTATTATTACTGTAGATTTTTAAACTGGATTGTCTTAATGCGTTTTAAAATCTAACCCGCACGTAATGTATTTTATTTGATACCATGAAATACATAAAATATGCCCAAGATGGATTATTAAACCTAAATTTATTTACAACTGGAAACATGTTCAAAAATACAATAATAATCTTTTTTTTTTTTTTTTTTTTTTAAGAAAGAAATAGAAAGAAAAGCAATGTTCTCATTACATTTATTCCACGATTTTTTCAAAGAAATATTTCTTCTCTCTTGACAAATACTCTAAAAAATTCCAATCTAAAATCGCTTGAATACTTTGAAAACACAATCCTAGTGCAGATATTGCAGATCTTTTAAAATGTCTTTTCAAATCGTTCACAGGGTATGCGCTAAACGCGTAAGAGAGTACAAAAAAAAAAAAAAATATCACAAACAAAAACCAGAGGGGGGGAATATGAGTGGTTGAGAATAGAATGGAATTCCATTTCAGGTGAAGTATTAAGAAAAAAAAGCGACGGAATATTTCTTTTTCGTTACCCTCAAAGTTCCGAATGTGTATAGTTTAATTGGATATAGAATTTCCTAATATAACATAAATTATTCTCAGTTTAATGATTTCAGGAACATCATAAATCAAGCGTTTTATAATTAACAGTATTTCAGAATTTCAGCGCAAATCAAAAGCAATAATGATTTTGATGCTTATTATTATCTTTTAAATAAAAAAAAAAAAAAAAAAAAGAAAGAATTCAAAGATTTGAAATTTTAAAAAAAAAATAATTTAACTTGATAGTTGTTGATTTGATATGTATATTTTTATATATTCCATCTAAATAGGTTAATAGGTATGATATCTGTTACATTAATTGTTACCTCGTAATTTTATCATTGTAGCTTAATTAGACATGACATTTCGTAATATAAGTTATTCGTATTTTAATGATTTCAGGAATGTAAGAAATCGTGCGTTTTATAATTAACAATATTTCAGAATTTCACTGCAACAAAAGCAATAATAATGTTGATGCTTATCATTTTTTAAATCAAATAATAAAAAAGCATTAAAAAAATTCAACTTTTTAAATCATTTTCCCCCTCGAGTAAAAAGAAATGGATTTTAATTTAGGTTAATCGTTGTTGATTTGTATAATTTTATATAATAGCCTTTTCTTTTACGAAATGTTATTAATGGTATACCATATGTCATATTATTGTTTTATCTCTTAACATTATTATCTTTTATCATTTTATGTGTAAATCGGCACACACAAATCAAATCCAGAAATAGCACACGCACATATATGTACAAAAATCAAATTAAGGCTGTACTTAAATCCAAACTGGTTACTTTCTGAAACATTCATGAAAGCATTTTGATTTGTAAACATACAAAATTAACTTATATTCTTATCCATATCAAGAAATCGAATAGTGTTTTCTATTTTCCTATTAAGGCAGCGAATCTTTCAGAAAATGCTATCAAAGGTGGTGGACCGAAACTAGGATTTTCAACTCGGGGCAAGCATGAATTTTGGCGCCCCCCTCCCCCCGCATCTCTCCTAAATAAATTTATAAGCAAAAGTTTTCGATCCTTTTCTTTTATTAATTTTAAGTATGAAATAATTGTTAAAAAGTATATTAAATTAATATAATAAAAGTATATTAAATTAATATAATAAAAGTATGTTAAATTAATATGCTAAAAGTATATTAAATTAATATGCTAAAAGTATATTAAATTTATATGCTAAAAGTATATTAAACTAATATAATAAAAATATACTAAATTAATATACTAAAATTATATTAAGATTTTTAGGTTTATTTCTTTAGAAATCGCCCTATTGCAAACATTTAGTTTATATATATTTGGAACAATATATTTGGAACAATATATTTGGTTCCAATATAATTGGAACAATATATTGATCTTGCAAGTATCTTGGAGGAATTCGTCAATTGAGTATTTTTTGGCTCACCTAGGCAGTCACCTAATGGGAAAATCGATCCTCTTCAAAGTAAAGCGTATAAAATTAACGAATATATTTTTACTTTGGTTTATCAGATTGTATGACTTTTTTTTTTTTTTTTACCCAAATTTCGTTATTTGTTTTTTTTGTACCGAACGACGAATCAAATCTCTTTTTTGGCGTCCCCCTTCTACACTGGCTCCCGGGGCATATGTCCCGCTCGCATCCCCTTAGTTTCCGCATTGGCTTTAAGTCATATTTTAGTTATATTTAGTCGTATTTTAGTTATATTTAGTCGTATTTCAGTTATATTTAGTCGTATTTTAGTTATATTTAGTCGTATTTCGTATATAGTTATCGACGGGACATGTCAGGAAGAGTCGTCATCAAGGAGTAATCGATTATAATTCAAGATGTATACCATTTATGGGGAAATTAAAACGTCACTTAAATAGCAATTTCTTCAAATTTCATGCATTTACGTGCAAAAATGAATGCGTGAACTTCGCGTCGTTCAGCGACGAAAATAGAAAAAAAAAAAAAAAAAAAAAAAAAACATTTTTGAAAACAGGCTTAAGAAATAGTGCATTCTCATAAATCAAATTAAGAAATTTTATTTAAAAGGAAATAAAATGAAATATAAGTGGTGCTCTAGAATATCAAACCTATTTTATTCATCTAATTTAATTATCATTCTAAACTTTAACCGCAGTTCTTTATATAACCTTGCTATCTATAATAAAGCGACAGCTTTTATCAAAATTTATTTACTTCCAATTATTGATCAGACTTCTGCCGAGATTTCATTACAGATTTCTCCGAGTTTTAGTTGAAATTGTAAGGTAAATTGTAAATACTTGGACAAGTCATATCTCGTTGTACAGATATAGAAACTTAATATCCTTTTCGTTAAGAATGGATTACATCGTTGAAAGCTGCCTAATAAGGTTATTGTAATTTATTGTAGACAGCATCTCCATCATTTGAATTACTTGTTATGGTGCGTGACCTTTGAACTGTTGATATTTCCTGTTGGGGGATTATTAGTTTGTGTTTCAAATTATAAATTTGAATAGGAATCAAATTCCATACTTAACCATTAGAAATTGAAAACTATGCGTTAATATAAAGGATTACAGAATATTCTGACTGTGTATAAATACAGAGTGTTATATGTTACAAACGATTTAGGGAGTGATAATAAAGAATAAGAGAAACAATTTTTGTATAGGGAACCAGGATTGAAATCCACAATTTCAGTCGCAAATACAGAGTGTTCCACTCCAAGTCGAACCCGAATTTTTGTTCAGGACTTAAATAATAATAATGAAGATATTTTAGCAAAATTTTCAACAGATTAATTTTCCTTTGTGTGTGAAACACGATTACGTCACGCGGAAAGTACTGAAAGTGTATTTTAATTCGGCCAGTGACATTCCTACACTCTGAATTACGAAGCATCTAGCTCGATGTTAATGGCTATTTCCAGCTCTTTTCGTAATGTCATCATATTAAAAAAAAAAAAAAAAAAAAAAAGCAAAATATAATTCAACGTGTACTACATGTAGCGAAAACTGAAAAACATTGTTCGATTCTTTGACATTTTAATAAGTCTCTGCATTTTCATATAAAAATAACTGTGCAAGATTTGCATTGTTGAACGGAAAAAATATAAAATTTTTAACAACTTTAATTACCACATCTTATCTGGAAATTTTTATTTGTTTAATTACTCTTAAATCCAATATTTAAAAGGTACACTGCAAAAAATAATTGTTGATTTTGCAGTATAAAACTGGCACCCAGCTGCCAGTATTATACCGTAAAATTAACAGTATTAAACAGTAAAATAAGCAGTAATACGCTGCCGTGCAAGCAGTAATACGCTACCGCGCATGCGCGGTAGCGTATTACTGCTTGCACGGCAGCGTATTACTGCTTATTTTACTGTTTAATACTGTTAATTTTACGGTATAATACTGGCAGCTGGGTGCCAGTTTTATACTGTAAAATCAACAATTATTTTTTGCAGTGTAGTATTCTGTAGTTCAATGCACTTAAAACTCAGTGAGTATGATGCTACCATAACATATAGTATTCAAATTCGCATTATGGTTATTTTGTTTGTCGAATAAACTTTCCAAAATAACCTTAATCTGATCAAGCGTTTTAAACGATGGAATCCCTTCTGGATTCAAAGAATCGAATGGCATGTTTTGATAAAAACGGCTCTTTTGTATCTTTGTGACTCGAGAGAATCGAAGAGATAAAGAAATGGAAAATGAATAACCTATTTCGAATGCCTTTTGAGATGTTTCCATTGTTTTAGAATGGAAACAAAGCAATGTATTTATATTCCCCAAGAATTTGAAAACTTTATTTTAAATTCTTTAAATAATAATAAGGTTAGATACAAAGATTCGAATCTGGAAACATGTTCAGAAATAATGCTTGATGTTCGGCTTATGTTTTTTTTTACATAGGTTGCCAGTATACACTGAAAAAAAAAAAAAAAAAAAATACGGTATACCGTAAAATCAGCAATATATATATATATATATATATATATATATATATATATATATTTTTTTTTTTTTTTTTTTTTTTTTTTTTTTTTTTTTTTTGCATTGTATAAAATATAGTGACAAATCGTAAATTGGCTTAAAATTATACCTGCAGTCAAGTCTGGTTCACATAAAATTTAAATCGTCAAATTATTATTTGACTACTATCAAATTTTAAACTTAAAATTAAAAAGTTTGGTTATTATTTGCTAATGCTTTATTCCTATTAATAAATTGATGGAAATTTTAACCCGTAAATTACACATAAAAATTATCTTTTCTTCTGGTTGTTTTATTTCCATATCCTTATTACATTATCGCTATCCATCAGGCTGTCTATATTGGCTCAACGCCAACGTTTTATGAAATGAATGTATAACATTTTCTATCCATTTGATATGATTTTCGCTGTACTTTAACAAACCATTCATTATAAAAATTATCTTTTCATCCGACTGTATTTTGATATCTTTATTGCGCTATATGAAATAAATGTATAAGATTTCCTACCCCTTAAGTATGTTTTTCACACAACTGTTTGTAACATCACTTATTCTTGTATTACCGATTGTTATTTTTTTTTTTTTTTTTTTTTTGTAATTATTGGAGCGTACTTTATTTAAGAGTTTGTTATAGCCAAATAAAAAAATCTTCAATTTAAATATTTAACAGGGCTCGTAATGTACCGGAACGATATTCCGGTTCATGAAATTATGGTAAATATAGCTCCGGTTTGTCGTGCAGTTATTAAAATATATGTAAGAAACCCAAAGTAACTTCAAAAGAAAATTCAATAAAAGACAAGGATGAATTGCCATATTATTTGTCTCAAGAAAAACTGAAAATATTAAAAGATAATCATAATTGGTTAATTGTGGAGACTGATGCCTTAGGTATAGTATGCAAAAAAAGGAAAAAGTTTAGGAATATGGATTGACAAAAATTTACGGTTTTTTAAAGTATTGCAAATTTTTCCTGTTTTAACTATTTGTCTATATGTAACCTTTTTTTTTTTTTTTTTTTTTAAGAAACTTAGATGTATTTTTTAAAATCATTTTTGTATGCTTAGAAATAAATGTGTCTATACTTTCAACAACAACAACAGAAAAATATATTGGCCAACAATAATTTTGAAATAGCGTCCCGGTTTGTGGATTTTTTCATTTCGAGCCCTGTATTTAAAGCTATATTTATTGATGAAGTTTTAATTTCGTTATGAAATATTAGAGGGGGGAAAAGGCTAAACTATTCATAATGTTTTAAGTACAAACGGGTTAATCTTCCGAAATCGGGCTACGCGCGATAGAGATAGATTTTTAAAAAACAATCATGCTTGAAAATTATTTTAAAAACCTATAAAAAAATCAGAAAATTGAGATACATACAGTTTTTAAACAAATTGCAGTTGAAAGGACTTTCTATTTCCTATTCGACAGCGTAAAAATTGAAATTGTGTAATATTAAAAAAAAAAAAGCAGTAAACGCAAAATTTATGGGTCAGGTTTTGACAACATCAAAATGACGTCAGGTTACTCTCAGAATCGTTTTTGTTTTATAATTTAGATAGATTTATTACATTATTAATTGTTATATTTTCTAAAACTGTCGGAAAAGTAACTTACTACATACTTTGCAATTCTAAACATGTTTATTCTTTTATTATTTATCGCTTCTAACGCAAAAAGTTCTAAGAAAATTAAAAAGAAACATAATGCTGGAATCTCGCAATAAATTAGTATACTAATGATTCATTCTTGTTAAACCAAGAAACAAGAATTTACAATACTATTACCATACCATATATGAATGGGGTTCACGATGTTCGTGACATTTTTTATTTTACATTATCAACTATTGCATTTTCTGAAAGTGTAAGGAAAAAATAACTTACTAGATTTGTTATTCTAGACATGTTTATTTGTTTATTTATCACTTCAGGCACAAAAACTTCTAAAAAAGTTGAAAAGAAACAGAATACTAGTAAAATAGTTCACTAATAATTAATTCTTGTTAAGCCAGGAAAAAAAAAAAAGAATGTACCAAACAATTCAAGTACTTAAACTGAATTAACAACTTCCATGCTTTTTTTTTTCTGGACGATATCCAGAACTGTAATTTTCCCTCGTGTCTTCGAAAGATGCCTATAAAAAATTTTATAGTCATTAAAAGAGCAAAACCAATGAACCATATTCTTCTAAAGCAACTTAAATTTCTGAACCGGAACAAATTTCATAGCGCCTTCCTTATCTTGGAAAAAAAATTTTTTTTTTTTCTTTCGCGATCTGAAATTTATCCAAAGCTGATAATGGATATTCTTTCTATATGTGTTCATAAAACTAAAGAGAGTAGTGGTATGATAATAAATTTTTCTTTAAGTCAGTTTATTATTTCTTGAAAAATTTTGTTTAGCATGTTATATGAAATTTATTCGAAAATGCTTATAAAGTCTGTGATTGCCTTGCCTGATGCATTAAGTTTCCATTAAAATATAATTTTAGCTTTGCATGCATTTAATATTTTTGTTGCTGAGTTTGCTGGTATAAGCATGCTTAAACTCCTTTTACCGAAGCGTCGATACTTTGCAGCAGCGCAATATTTGGTATATTACTTTGCAATTACCACTACCCTCTGCACTCATGTAGAAGATTCCTTAAAAAGCGATGCACGTAAAGTGAGTGGGTGATGAGTTATAATTTGCTCCACCAGTCTTTGAAAATTTTATTTTATTTCATCCATTTTTATCTTCTGCAACATTAAATTGTAGTGATGCAAGGATTGTAATTAGCAAAAAAGTTAGCGAATAGCTCCTTTTTTGTTATTTTTGACTCCGCCCCTACTTTTAACTACGCTTAAACTAGACATTAAAGACCATCGAATCGATTTTTTTTTATCTGGTTGCGCCCAATTTTTAACTTCATTCTTTTAGTAATAGATCAGTAACCTGTAGCTTGTAACAAATATGTTAATGTCACCTTAAGGTGACAGTGATGGTAAATTTGTAATGGAAAAGCAGATACGAAAATGTGACACCCGACTCTGAGGAAAATTTAGTGGGTGACATAAAATGTCATGGTGGGATGTTGCATGACATTTAACGTCACATACCGTCTAAATGACCTGTCTCAGGTCAAACTTCCATCATGAATGATGTCGTTTTCCATTGTTATTTTCAAATAAATTAAGCAATTTTGGATTATCAATACTTAATAAAATATTTATGAGAGTATACTATAGTTAGGTGTTCGAACTAATTGTTAATGCCGCCATCACGAAATCAATGTTTTAATTATTTTAGATAGAAGATTTAAGGCTTCTGAATTCTAGATACTTATGATCATCAAATTAATGAGACAGCGGGTGGTTCAGGAGGGCGGAGTCCCTTCCCCTGATATAATAAAAAGTTTTCACAGAACATAAGCATTCTTGGTGTATCAGTGTCCGGTTACAATTAGGAACAGTTGAATCTCTTGAAACTACTTAATTAATAATATACTAATGTGAATGAAATTGCGAGTTAAGATTTTCAAATATTAAATGAGTTGAGTTAAAAAGGGACGCGTGATTTGCAGAGCTGACGTTGGAGTCCTTGATCTGCAGATTTATTTATCTAGAGCCTTTGTAAGCGCGGGCCTCGGTACACTGTAGACTAGAGTCCTGCACGCCGAACGTGACAAAAAAGGGGAAAATAATCGATATTTTAATACAAATATGGAAAAATAGCCTACACTGATATAACTAATATCAGTTTTATCTTTTTTGTATAAAAATAAACACATATACACTCATTGATATTTAAATATATTATAATTTTTTTTTCATTTGAAAAATATTCAGAACTGTTTGAAAAATCGGGTCAACCGTATCCCGACCCGAAATAGTCAAAACCTGATCCGAACCCGAAACATTTAAAGTCAACCCGACCCTCAACGGAAAAAATTAGCGTCAACCAGATCCGGTCGCGTCGGATTCGGATAAAATCGGATTATCCGACCCGATGCAGGACCAAGTTGTAGATATGAAGTGTATATGGAGATAGTAGTATATGAAGTATTTGTGAAATATATAGGGTATATAAGATGTAAATAGTACGTTTATAGGATGTATATATGACGTATATATGAAGTAAATATGACTTTTATGTACTGTGTATATGTTATATATATATGGTGTATATTATATCGCATATGTATAATGTATATAGAAAGTTGGCGACGAATTTGGCAAAACCGTAATTGTGAGTGTCGTTATAACATAGAAATACCAACATTTAACGTATTTTCAAAAACTCGGGGAAAATGCTTTATAAGATGAAAATTCCGTTAATTCATAACAGGACGTAAAGGGTTAAAATCGGAAGAAACGGAAAAGTGTACAGTTTCCCAAATCGTTCAGTTTGGAGATGCTCCCTCGGCGCATCGCTCCCTTGGGGTCAGCAAGACTGCTGAAGTAAATTGCAGAGGCAGGCGGTAAAACGCGTCCCCAAGATTGATATCTTTCTCTTGTTCGATAGCTTGGGGAAAATGCAAATGAAATGGAAAAAGGTAAGAAACAAAACCGCACTTTTGGCACACAACAAATGATGTAACTGGAAAAAAGGAAGAATGACTGGGTGAAAGAAGTAAAATAAAAAATAAAGTGTAGATTTTGATATATCGGTATTAGATGAACAAGAGTTCGCGGCGACGGGGAAAAAATGCTTTTAAAAAAAGTAGTTTTCAAAGTTTTTCATCGTAGTGTTAAAGTAAAGTAAGGAATAACAGAGCACACGAATGAATTTATTTTATTTTTTATAAAGTTCACTGAACGCAGTGACATAATGGTTTCAGCTCTAGCTAGACTTTATTGATGTATGTACTCTAAAATCCTGTTTTGTAGAATAATTATCATTTTGCAAAACTGTAACCCATAACTGGTGAAGTGCGATATCTGAGCTGAGACCGCACTGTGTCTATTAAACCTGCTGAGCTTTTTCGATGAGAAAATCACCGTGCTTTAACAAGTTAGAAATTGTACGTCAAACGTGATAAATGAGGTACGTTTATACTATAACTAGTTTTATAAATATTCAGATCTTGATGCAATAGCTGTTGCGCTGAATAAAGGAATGACAAACACGCATGAATACAAAATTTATTTTATGTACAGATTTTCATATTATAGATATTAATTTTATTTTATGAAATAAAGTTTGAATACACTTTTACAAACAATTAATTACAATTCTGTTACATTAAAATTATACTATGCGCAAATATCCAATACAAGACAATGTAAAAAAAAAAAAAAAAAAAAAAAAAACACTTTTTGTTATTTTATTGAAAAAAGGAATGATATCGTCTGTTATTATGATATGATTAATTTCCGTAATAAAATAAGTACATTTTAAGTTAACAACATTTTATCTTTTGTTGACATTTACTGAAAATTCCAATGGGAAACTTAAGCCTAGCTTTGAAAATTTCAGAACTTGAAATCCATATTTAAACTCTTTTTTCCATTTAATATCTATTTCTCCGGAAACATCTTGTGACGGGTCCGACGTTATAAGTGTGAAGAATTAGCGCTGGCCTTCAAATGGAATCGTTCTCATTCATTAGGAACAAATGTATTTATTATTTTCAGTACGTCAACAACAAAATACATTTCTTGAATAAATGAATATTTCACAACAATAAATAAAAAAGAGGATTCGTTAAGCTTGTAATAAAAACATCAATTGAGGTAAAGACCAACTCTTATCAAAGCCTGTGCTCACAGCATGAAAGTCTCAAAGTACACTTAAAAAATGGGCGCAGGAGAGAAAACTGCTAGCTGGCTGGTTTCCTTCACAAAAAGTTTCTCGAAATCAAGATGCACTTGTAAATCGACGGAAATGCGTATTCTCGTCGCCCTAACGAAACAAGAACTGTTTCTCACTCAGTAGACAAGGCTGACGTACATCAACCTCAGAACATTAGCCAGGGAAAGGCTTTTCCAACGGGGATCTAATATAATCGCAGGAAGTGTTCAACCGGAGCCACGACTTCGTTATCCAGATTCAGGTTGACTGAATCCTAATTCCAAACACTCTGTCCCTAAAATAATTTCTGCCTTCTCATATATCTTCTGTTTTCACCTGAAAACAATAGAGGTTTCTCCAGCCAGTAGAAACTCTGAAAAATGAGGTCACTGAGAAAGTCTGCTATTATTGGAGAATGGGGATTTCTCACGGTGTCCTCTCGATTGCTTGTTTCACTTTCGTTCACGCCTGTGAGGCCTTTTCGTTCGCCTGTGGGGTCTGTCGGCATTATGAAAGATGCGCCATCCGGTTCGTGCTACTATCGTAGCTGCATATAAAACTTCAAGATGGAAGATGGGTTATGATGAATCGAAATGCTTGATGTTTACCAGCAGATTTCTGAACTCTGCTGGAAATCTGAGGAAAATCTATTTTACATCGAATTCTCCTATGCTGGTTTTTGGGCTGCATACAATACTCCCCTCCCCCCGCAGTTACAAGTTTAGCACCTTTTTCCCCATGACATACTTACAACTTAATTATATGCGATTAGTTTAATTCATCTTTAGCAGTAGAGCAGCTCAAAATATATAAATAAATATGAATTAAGACAATAATAAATAGAAAAAATTACATCAACTATATAGATTAGACAAATAGATAATTCAGTTTATTTATTTATTATTATTATTACTATTATTATTATTTATTATGTTCACTTGGTTAGTGTAGATTTTTCACCTCTCCAGTTGCATCAAAAATATTTTGAAAATAGTCAAGCACCAACAAATCTCCCTGAAAGTTTTCTCCTTAACTAACAAATAATTTTCTCTCGGCGAGCAGGCAATATCCACTTCTATTTAAACTTCTATAGTTTTGAAAGTTCATGCTAAAAGGTTACCAAACCTCAGCTGTTGTGATGGGTTCGGTTTAAACTTCTGGTGTATATTTATTATTTGCGCATGAATAACTTGTCTCTGAAAACTCAAAAGTGTTTGATCAATTCTTGTAACTTTTTGATGAAACCTATTTGTCTACCTGTTTGCGGTAATTACTTTTTAATCTTCAAAGCTTACTTCTTAAGCTTTTAAAAAGAATCAAAAGTGTGGAAAAGTTTTATCGTTTTTCCTTTTTTGTGAGCTGATTATTTGAGAGTTTCAGTTATATTTCGGACTTAAATTTAGTGATTTTGTTATATTTAGTGAATTTCTTTATAATATTGCAATTTTTGCAAGAGGCTGTAGTTTTTAAAAATAACTTTTGTACTTATTTTTTTTTATAAAGTAATTATAGTTTTCATAGAGTTACTTTAAAGAAATAGGATTTTCTTATGTGAAATACGATTTTTACGAATTTTTACTTGTGCAATGTGAATATTTTTAATAGCTAACTCGCAAAACTTTGCCTTTTTATATTGTCATAAATATAATAAGTCGATCTTAGAAAACATTTTTTAATTTTTTTTGTTTTAAAATTCGCCCTAAAACTATTGTGATTCATTTAATAACTTTATAGATAAAGGAATAAAAGGTAGGTGAAATGTGCATTTGTGTTAAATAGCACCAAAAACTGCATTAATATTTTAACTAATTCGTACTTCAAAGCTGTTTTTCAACTTTATGCACAAATAAATTACAGAGGAATTTGAGACATAATTAAGTGAGTTATTAATCCGATAAAAATTTCCTTGTTTAATAAGCACATTAAAGTACAAAAACTTTTTTTCATTTCTGTAAAAGTCATTGTTATTTAAATATGTTATTTGTTTGCGCCTAATGTAATTTCTGGTGTGAGTTTAATTCCAATATTAAGTCTTCAAATTATTCTCGCACAAACAATCGATTTATTTTAAATTGAAGTAAAGTAAACTATAGAATGCGCACAATTAAAGGACCAAGTGCCCTTAAACTGTTAGCTGTAGAGGCTTTAACATATAGAATTTCCCATGATGTATGGAACACATGCATAGAGTTAAGTCTCTTGGCGAATGCCTGCACCATCTATATTCCAATGTAATCGATTACACCCGCTCGAATCAAGAAGTTTCGCATTACAACAAACCAGCTCCTGCCCGTAATCGATAAAGCGATAAAGGTATTTTCCGATGCACTGAGAACTTCACGTAAAATGTAATTTTTGTTCGAAGAAATCGTCACGAATTTTGTTATCAACAAATAGACTATTCGATTTGAGATGAAATTTATAAAACGTATAGCTACTTCCTTAAACAAACTTTAATCAGAAGATGTAACCCAATCGCATTAAATGCAAGAGGAGGGGAAAACAAGAAAAATAGTTCTGCAAGTATGAATTCGAATATACCATTTCCGTGTTAGATAGAGCATCGAGGCGTGCATCCGTTATTTCTTTACTTTTTCCATTTCACTTCACTTCATCATTTCGGAGATCGGAAATGGCATTTTTTTCTCCCTTATAACTTCATTTGCATAGCCATTTTCATATGATATTTGATGCCCTAATTTATCTGACCTTTGTTTTCATTCTTTGTTAAATTTTTTTCCCTCCAACTTCGCTTAATTTTTATTCTAATTTAAGGATCACGACAAAAGATCTCAAACAATAGAGGTAGAAATTAATTGTTTGTATCATTTTAAAAGATAACTTCAAAGAAAAGAAAAATTTCGTCTGCTAAAATTAGAAAACAAAAAAAAATTGAAAAAAGTGATTTTTTAAATTAAATTTGAAAATGTCTTATTGTTTGATTCGTCGTATTTTTTAAAACATTGTAATTTTTTTAATTTAAAAGTTCAACAACATATCACACATCATGGTTACTTCAATCTTTTTTTTTTTTTAATAAATTATTTCTTTTTTATTCATTTAAATTATTTTCTATGCATTGTATATATGTCAAGGACAAAAGGTTCATATAGAAATATATGCTCTTCTTTTTCACAAGTACTCGTTCAGTCATTTTTAAAACTATTGAATTCCATAAAAAATTCTTATACAACATATCTTTTTCAAACATTATACAGTCATATTATTTTTCTTATTGTGGTTAATTCATAAATTTGAAATTGATCGAATTTACTAAAGAAAAACTATCTTCAAGTTTATCTGTATTTCGGTGATTTTTTAATTAAAATCATCCGATTTGCGGATGGAAAATTTGATTCCTCTTCTATATTAATATAGACTGTTTATTTTTGTAAAACATTTTCTTTCATCACATGAAGAATTTTCTTAACTAAAAACTTTTTTTCTAAATATTAGCTGAACTCTAGTAGCAAATCTGTATTTGTTATATTGCGCCAATATTACAGTCATCGGTAATATTTTCAATGAAATAACAATATTGGTTGAATATAAGCTTTAAAAATATTTGCAATAAAATGCCTCTATTGTAGAAACATTGCTTTTACATTGGGATTATTTTTAGTGAAACGCCAATGTTGCAGAAATGATACTCTTTATATTGGAAACATTGACAATGAATGGACACATTGACAATGAAATATTTCTTGAATTAGTGCAATATTGGCAAAATGTAAACACTTCAATATTTGAAGCAATATTTTATTCCAATATTGTGCAAGGTATAGCCAATACAAACAATATTTACCCAATACTGCTTTGCTACTAGTAAAAATATCTGATTAAGAGTGAAAACTGTTTTAAAATAATTTCTTAAAGCACTGGAATATTTAAGCTCTTTTTTATTAACTCCCAAAAATAGTGTGCAACGCGAAAGATTTCTCTCCGTTTCATATATTCGTATATCTCTTATTATGTTTTCATTCGCGTACATTGTATCATCGGAAACAATTTATTCAGATTAAGGTGATTAAAAAGAGCTCGTCTGAGTTCACGATGCCACCGTATGCCTCACTTTTGTAACGTTATGTTACTTATTTTGTTATAGGAAATCATTTTGAGAGTGAAAAGTAATTTATATGTTAATGAGCGCGAACAAGACGACAAATAGCTACCGTTGCCATATCCCTGGAGGCTAACTTTGACAGCTCAGACGATTTTTTTTCCCTCCGTTCATTTTCTGAAAGTTGTTGTTTCTTACGCTATTCGGATAAATAAATACATTTATATAAAAGATTCATCGAAGCGAAAAAATGTATTTTGAGACTATTTCTACAAGAGAACTACAAGATTTCTACAAGAGGGAAAAATATATACATTCCCGATAAATGGAACTGCAACCAACCAGACAAATTTTGTTAGCTTCTTTTCAACGTATTTGTATATTTTTTTCTTCTTTTACGTATTTCTCTCTCTCTCTTTTTTAATCTTCACTTTAGTAAAAATCTTTTATTTAGAGTGTGCGATTACCTATGATTTTTAAAGTTGAGTGCTTGTTAAAGCTAATTGGAAAAACTATATTGTAAGAGATAATTCGGAACAAACTTCCACAAATAAATCGTATATATATAGGTTAATCAATTCAATGTTTTGAAATTACTATAACTTATATATATATATATATAATTGGTTTATGTTTAACTTTTGTGTGTGAGACTATTTGCTACAAGGCAAAAATACCAGATAAAAGAAACTGCAACTCACCAGATAAAATTTTTAGCCTTACAATTGTCTATTTTCTTCTTTTACATATTTTTATCGTTTTCTTCTTCAGGAAAAAGCTTTTATTTTCAGTTATTACCCATGAATTTTATTTATTTATATTTTACACACACACACACACACACACACATATATATATATATATATATATATTAAAGATTAAAATTTTTTATTCAAAATTGTTGGTTGCCATAATTATTTATTTTTATAAAGATTTTTTTTTTCAGTTATAGATAAATATTTACTTCAAATAGGGCAAAATAACAATTTGAAAGAAAATAATACATTTATTTAATTTTCTATGGTTTAGTATAACATAAAAAGAATTTAAATGTTTGTATTTTAATTTGATTATATTTGCACATAGACGTACAAGGATATGGTTGATTGGTTGGTTGATTATTGACGGCCAATTATCTACACTAGGGATATAGGCCCGGGGGGGGCGCCCTTCGTGGGGGTCTTTCTAAGGGAACCTAACCCGTATTTACGCATGGATAAATCCACGGCTCGAAGAAAACCACGAAAACTCCGAACGATTAGGCCGACGGGCGCGATTGGGATCGAACCCAGCACCTCCCGTCTACCAGCTTCGAGAGCACAACCTCTCAGCCACTGGTGGGGCTACAAGGATATGGAGGATATACATAAGATTATATGTAATGCATAGTTGGGTGTTAACATTTCTAAATTTTTAGGTAATATATATATTTATTTATTTACTTTTAACCTTTTGTTTTTCAAACGAATAAAAGAAAGAAAAAACTATATATAAACAACGAGTTAAAGGAGAAGATATATAGTAACGTAAATAAAATGATTTATTTTTCTTTTGTTCGTCAATAATATTGTATCCAAAGGTGGAGAGGAGAGAAATGCATCTCCAATACATTTCAAATGATATTCATCCAAATCTCATTAAAATTGTTCTTAAAACAGGAATATGTTTTGGGAGTCACGATTGCGAAATAATCGTTATCCATTCATACGTGCATCAAATCACCGGATATTCTAATTCAGATTCGAAATAATAACTGATCCGAGTTTTTATTTATTGAGAAAAATAATATTTCTTTCGCAATAATTCATTATAAAAGATATTCCATTATAAATGAAAGAAAGAAAATCTATTTCATATGAATTATTGAAAAAAAATGTTTCATATGAATTTATTAAATGTATTTCATGTTTTACTATAATCTGTAATTTTTTTTATGCTTAGAAAGGATGGTTTAAATATTCAGTTTTGACAATAATTTGAGAAACGCTAATTATTTTTTGGTGAAACGTTTATAACAAAAACGTATATTAATAGATATTTAGTAGAATATTTTTAATTTATCCCTGCATGGAAAAAAATATATATATTGTAATTGTATGTCAAAAAAAAGCATGTTTTAGACTTTAAAGCATTTTCTAAAAAATACTTCAAAGGTACACTGAAAAAAAAAAGTTTTTAAAAATAAGCAAAATATACTTCTTTAGTACATATTTCTTATATCTATGAGTTTTTAAGTCTCAATTTTATTCTTCATACTGACTATATCGAAATTGTAAAGTCACATGTATTAAAGTGGACTCTTCATTCACGCGAAAACATCCGCTCACTAATGTTAAACCTATGGGCAGGTTAATTTCGAATTTCTCGTTTGCATTTGACTTTTTTTAAAATGATTTTTTTTCATAGGATAGCTGAAGTTGATCTCTAATATGGCTATTTTTTTATTTTTTCGATTTCGGTTGCGGATTTTTTTTTTTTTTTTTTTTTTTTTTTTTTTTTAACAATGGTACTTTCATTCCTTAGCTATCCTATGTAAAAAATAAATAAATAAATAAATAAAATTTTTTTAAATATTTGAGTATTTTTTTTTTCTACACTTTAATGTATGATTGCTTTAACGGACAAACTTTGTCACTGGAATATTTATCGAAGCCTGAAATCGAATATACATATACACACACTCATAATAGTACATAAACTACATTACTATACATAAGATTGCAATTATTTCACTTAATTTGCTGACTATTTCAGCATTCGTACAATTTTATCTCGAAATACACGTGTTTTTAAAGTTGTTCTTAAAACGGGAATATGTTTTTGGAGCCACGATTGCGAAATAATCGTTATCCATTCAAACGGGTATCAACACATTGACTTTGTGAACAGATGTGTGTTTTCATGTAATAGTGGGAAATATTCCGTGTATAATGCGCAAAGCACTATTTAAGCCTACAATTTTGGGAAAAATGTGCGCATTATATACGAGTAAATACGGTTATTTATTTTGATTTCTTAAAAAATGGAGTTTATCCCACTAGCTTTTAGAGATGTCGACAAAATATTTTTCAGCAAACGCGTCTTTTTATATTCTAGGAGGCACAAAATAATATTTATTTCTTCTTACATTATCGGGACTGCTTGACCTTATGGGGCCCCGACTTTATCTTAAGAGTACTACTCTCGTCTCCGTTGGGGCGAGCTATTCTTTTTGAGGTGATGTCCCTCGAATCGGATGTACCCCGTAAAGCAATGTCATCGTAAATAGTATCTCTCTGAGATGTCACTTTCTGTTAGAGACTTTATCTCATTGAAGAGACCCAGGAACTGTGTTTCCCATGATGCGCCAGTTACTCATGGAACTGGAAAAAAAATTTAGCCAATGAGCAAAAGACATCTGGTAAATTTTCAACATAATTTGCGATCGCTTGTTAATTGTACGCCTCGGTGATTAGATAAGATTTGAGGCTTAAAAACATCTTATATTTTTTGTAGCATCATTTAATATTATTTTGAAGAAATATTGAATTAAGTAATGTAGTGCTCGGAGCAAGATTGTGATAAGGTTACCAGGTTGCTGATTAGGTTATCACTCTTTTATTTTTCTTATGGAGAGGTCGATTTTTGTAATAAAACGATCTTTTTGATGTAAGTTTTGCGATTATATTTTTTTATTAACTTATACGTTTACCTTATCACAAGGACCCACTCTTGACAAAATGGTACCCCCAAGCAATATGGGACCTCCAATGACTTTGGAAGTTTTCTTTCTTTTCTTTTAACATGAATAACATATCCTGAAATTAGATAACCTGTATCTATTATGTAACATCTTTAATTTATTCTGAATTTAAATGAGCAAATAATACTCTTCTTCCATATCAAGTTTTACTTCTTGCTGTATTGATTTTCTACTCAAAATAAACCTTTATGTTATAATTTTTGTGTTGCCATCTTGTGAAATCAAATACGTGGAGACAAAATAAAAATTCGCGCTTTCAAATTAAATTCAGTTTATTTAATTACAAAAATATCTGCGTTAAATGAAAATGTGAATAAAAACTCATCCGAATGTATTTCGATAAATTTCATGCTTTTATTTATTTATTTTTTTTTTCATTTTGTTAGTGAATTTGAATAATGAAATGAAAGCAATAACTGTATTTTTAAAAAATATATATACCCGTAAAATAAGAGGAGAAAAAAAAGGGTATCAAGATTCTTTTATTGAAATCTTCGGATGTAATCAATATAAAACTCATCTTACGAATTCTCTTGCAGTTTTTTAATGAGCTCCAAAGGTATCGATAAAGTAATTAGCTTCTACATTTTTATGGAGTTTCTGATTTTCTCTATTTTGATAAAAGTTAAACAGTTTTTTTTTTTTTTTTTTTTTTTTTGCCCATTCTTTCCTTGCATTGTTGGGGAAGTGAAGTTTTTCTTCCCAGTTTGTGAAGTAAGTGGTCGAAATAAAGTCGATTTATTTCTCTTTTTTTTTTTTTTTTTTTTTTTTTATGAAAAGGGAAGAGGGTGGCGAAGAAAAAGTTTTAAATGTAATTGAAGATGCAAATTCGATATACGTATTCAGCAAAATTGTGGCTAAAAAAAGTCGTCCAGTTTAACTTTGGAATAAAGAATTAGCATTTTTAACGAGGGGAAAAAATCGTAAAAGTTTCCTACTTTTTAAATAACTAAAACGAAAATTCAACTTCTTGGAATTTCAAACAACTTTTAGAACACTGCCTGAGATATACCCATCTTAGAATAGATATAGTATAGATATACATTAACATACAACAATATGCCAAGGTTTTAAAAACTGGACCGATTTTAAATTAATCGAATTTCTGAATTGAACTTGAGAGTGAAATCATCATTCTACGTGAGATTTATATTACATAGCGGGTACTTTGTAGCTGATCAGTGAATCACGTTTGTAGTCTGAATCTCAAATCCCGAAGGGGGGAGTGGTGCGGCCGCAAAAAATTATACCATGTTTAAAAGTATTTGTAGATTTGTAGTGTTTCTAGGTGATCCAGTACTGCACATGTTCACAAGAGAGGCTCTTAATTTTTTAATCGGTTGTTAATCAAGTCAGTTGCGTTTATTACTCAAACAATCGAGAGATAAATGAAAATAATGATATGATTGTTTCTATAAGTCCATTTTTTTTAACTTATTTATTTAAGTGGTGTGCGTATAGTATGCATATTAATGAGCTATAATCAGTGTGTGATTTATTTTATTTATTTGCTAATCGAGCTGCATGAAAATCTGTATTTTATCATTTGTAAAATTGAATTCTGATTGCAGCCAAAGTAAGATATTTTTGCCACATTTCATTGAAAAAAAATATTAATATTTCACCATTGTTAAAAAATTAAAATGAAGAAAGAAAAAGAAGAAGAAAATATTTATATATAGATATATAGAATTCCTCATATGTGATTTCAATTATGTGTTGTTACCGTTCATTATAAACCAAAACAAATAATTTAAACACATAAACCAGCATTTGTAGCAAAAACTACATGAAATATACACATTTTTTTTTTCTTCCGTAGTAAAATAATTTGATATGCTATAAATGCATCGTATCAGAGTAATTATTAATCAATGAAGCCATAAAATATTCATATACTCTCTGTTTTAGAGTTGTTATGCAATAATAAAATTTTTTTATGAATAACAAGTAGGTTTTATGCTATTTTTTTTTTCATGATATTTTTGGAGGCGTATTATAAAATGAAATATCGCCAGTTAGTTGACAGTTCAATCACGTTATTGTTCATTCTCTTTTTTTTTTTTTTATATGAAAGAATTGTTTATATATATATATATATTATTACTTAAGATATTTATTTTTCTCCTATTCTGATTTGCCCATTTTTCCCCCCTTCTGGCAGAAAAACAAAGGGAGGGGGAGAAAGAAAAAAAAAACATCGAATTTCGAAAGTGAAAAATTCTGGAATTCGAAAATCTAGCTTAGGACGTGAAAAGAATTCGTCTCTTTGAAGATGACGATGGATACTAAAAGAAACAGGGAAGAAGAAAAAATGAAAAAGAATACGGAGAATAAGGCTTTTTCTCGTTTTCTTCTGCCGTTTTAGATGTATAGGAAAGAAAGTCGTTTATGTTTGACGGCAGAAAGCAAAGGAAAAAAAGAAAAAGGAAGTTCGCAAAGGGCATGAAAAAATATTTTAGTCTTTATGCAAATGCTAGTCCCAAGTTTGGGTGTGCTGGCGAATACACAAGCAAGGTATTCAGCGGATTTGCGGGCTGCTTTTTTTTCTTTTTTTTTTCTTGGGACATTAGTGTTTATGTTTTGGGAGTTTTATCGCTGTAGTTGCCATTTTAAGTGTTTAGTTTCTGTAGGTTATAGGTATTGATTGGAAGAGAGTTCTATCATTTGTTTCTTATTTATTTATTTATATTTTTTTGGTTCGCAGAGAGAATAATAAATATTTCACTAGGATGTAGATTAGTGTTAAATTGTTATCTTTTCCTTAATATGATCTGATGTAACATAAATAAATATTTTTAAAATGCATAGTCAATTACAAATACCTTTTTTTAACACTTGCTTCCCATGGAATTTGATCTCGAAATCCTGAACGTAACTCAAAAACATAAGGTGTCTCGTTCCAATCCAAAACATAACTTATTGTTCATGACATTATTAACAAAAGTAAAGATATTTTAAACGAACAGAAATTACCTTGTTTGTGGGAAATGAAGCGAGATCATGGAAAGTGATGAAAGTGTACAGTAGTTCGGTAAGTGAAACCGTACACTGTTAAAAAAAAAAAAAAAAAAAAAAAAAAAAAACGTTTTTTAATCTGGGAAAATATAATATAACCACGAACGAAAACGTGCAATAACCTCTTCCGAGTTACCCACGATTCCGAAAAAAGTTCTTTATCTTTAGAAACCTCAGAAACCAATATATTTTCGAGATTTAACGACGCATGTAAAACCAAAGTTTCTTTTGCTGCCAGCGATTTTCGGACACGTTTCCGAGTAGTTTTTATGGTGTATAAATCGGTTTTCTCAACCAAGAATATAGGTTTTTCAGATGCTATCTATTCTCAGGTGTAAGCAATTTCATGTTGAACAACATGTTTTACAGACAAACATAATAAATTAACAGCATTGGCATTAACATTAAAATGATTATTTTTCCGTTACTCTTCCATGTATAGATTCAATTACGCAGCTGAAAATGTTTAATTGGTAATTGATAGCATCCTAAAACCTATATTCCGGTTGAGAAAACTAATTAATTCCCTATAAAAATTGCTATGAAACGTTTGCGAAAATTAGTGGCAGCAAAAGAAACTGTTTTTATAAATGCTTCTTTAAATCTCAAAAATATATTGGTGTGTGCACTTTCTAAAGATAAAGAACGCTTTTCGGAATGGTGTGTAGAGGTTATTGTATATTTTCGTTCGTCGTTATATTATATTTTAGTAGATTAAGAAACATTTGTCTTTTTTTTTTTTTTTTTTTTTTTTTTTTGCATTCTACGTTTACTGCCAATTGCATTCGGAAATAGGGAGCGTGCAGTTCAGTGCTATTTGAATGTGGATGGCGGTCACTTCTTTCACTTCTCGTAACACCGTTATAAAAGTAAGTCTGTTGAAAACAGGGATGTATATTGGTTTGAATCAGGGATGGTTTTAACAGCCCTGGTCAAAATATGTTTTGACCATTAGTGGTCAAAACTCATTTTGACTGTGTAAAGAGATTAAAACACATTTTGTTAAATGATAAATTTAGTCCAACACTTGGACTGATTTGTCAAAATAACATTTAACATTATTTTAATACAACATTTGGAACCGTTTACAAATATTTTACTCAGTATTATACATTAATTTTCACTATTTTATAATTTAACAGCATAAAAATGTCTAAAGATAAGCAATTATTGTAAATATTTTTAATTATTACATATCTAATTTTGTATAAAAAGTGAAAGAAACTGAATCACATTACGCAAAAGAAACTGAATCACATTACGCAAAAGAAACAGTTTAAAATTTCAATCAGAACTACAAAATGATTACAAGTAACACTGCAAAAAAAGTTGATTTTTACTGCATAATACTGGCAGCTGGGGTGTCAGTATTATACCGAAAATCAGCATTTCTTTTTTTTTTTTTTTTTTTTTTTTTGCAGTGAAGTTTTCCAAAGACAATTTTATAGCAATAGATTATAAGGCAAAAGATTTCCACCTATATATTTAACCCATTGGGGATGAGCGACACGAATACGTGCCGCATAAGATGCTCAGAATCTTCGATTATTCCCACCAGTTATTTTTTATTGTAAGCTTTGCCTTAATTAATCATAGCATTTCTGCGATTCAATTAGGCAAAAATTTCTCTTTTTGAAAAGCCGGTGGTAACAGATTAAAAATTCTGTAAAAGACGCTCGTCGCGAAGGGGTTTACATTTGTTAAAATATTAATAATGTTAATTATTATTAAATATATAATGTAATATATTGATATTCACTTAAAGATAGACCTATTAATCAATTTATGTATAAAGTTATGTAATATCGTTTCGACCACTTTTGAGTGGTTACGACCAGTTTTGACCACTGTCCTGGTTAAATTAGTGTTGCTCCATCACCAAAATTTCAACCCTGGTTGAAATTGTCGTCAAAATATCTATCGTTAAAGTTATGAACAGAATTCGGTTGAGATGTGTATTACGCCCCTGGTTTCTTGCACAAAAACAATTTGTTGTAGTATGCTCTATCTATACCACCCTTTAAAGTTTGTAGTCGAATTTAGAATTACTGTGTGTGTATATATATATTCTTTTTTGTCTTGGTGAACTGTTATAAATATTAAACAGTTTCCAAACTCCTTCGTACACCCATTCAGAAATCTTTCCAACACCCACCGGCTCCATCACCAAAAGAGGCATATTATATCGCTATAAACACAACAATATCTGTAATGCCCCGCTAAATGGAGGGCATTTATCAACAAATTTTATCACTCGAGTCGTTTCAGAATCGCTGCTTTTGAGAAATGGCTCTTGAGTGTGCGCCCCCCTAATACTAAAGTAGTAGGAAGTCATGTTGCAGAATCTAGCTTATCTATCCCCAGCTTTTTAAAAAGCACCAACCTCTTTTATCCCTATACAAATCATCTTCCCTGCGATGAAGGTACTTCATCGTCGTAGTTTCTGTTTCCCCTCTAGAAAAAAAAGGATGAAGAATTAAATGGGAAAAAAGAAAAAAAAATAGTTGATATGATGAACTGAACTCATGATGAAATAAAAATTACTTAATTCGAGACTCCCACGGGATTCAAGAACACCTGTCTGTATTGAATCGAGTTTTTTAATATTTTATTTAGTATGCATGAATCGTTTTTTTTAAGTCTTGCGATTTCTTTTTATCCACTTTCACACTTGGAATTTTGGACACATAACTCTTGCTGCCAGTATAACATTTTATTGAATTTCTCTGATAAGTATTTCTGTTTTCTTCTGCATTTTACTGTTTAATCTATATCAAAATGTTCGGAACGAATTGAAATTTGAATATGTTAACAAAAAAAAGACTTTCGTAATAATCTTCCGTGAAAATAATAGCAATAACCGTTTTTTAACATTTATTTTTTATAGTTTTTTTTTTTTTTTTTTTTTAATTTATTTATCAAATATCGTGTTGTCGGAATCCGAAAAATGTTTAAAATAATAATGCATCAATGTTGTTTATATAGATAAACTGTCCGATTCCTACACAGAAAAAAAAAATTGTTGATGCTATGGTATAATACTGGCATCCCAGCTGCCAGTATTATACCGTAAAATAAACAGTAAGATAGACAGCAATACGCTGCCGCGCATGCTCGGTAGCGCATTTCTATGCCAATATTATACCGTAAAATCAACATTTTTTTTTTCTGCAGTGTAATGACCATTTTCTTTACGGCTTACGCAGTTTCTAACTCAGGTTATTGCTTGAAAGGTATAAAATTTGAGTTCCTATGTTCTTGCTCAAATTCGAACCAAGCATTTATAAACAAAAACTTTTTAAAATCTTTTTGCTGAAGTTTTCCTCTCTGGTAAACTTGTTTGTTTACAAATTACACTTTTTAAAACATCACAAAATAATAAATGGCAAGTTTTTATGGAACAGAATTTTGTGAAGGGTCCCATTTTATCAAATTGGTTTTTGTGAAGGGGCCCATTTTATCAAATTGATTTTTGTGAAGGGGCCCATTTTATCAAATTGATTTTTGTGAAGGGGCCCATTTTATCAAATTGATTTTTGTGAAGGGGCCCATTTTATTAAGTAGATTTTTGTGAAGGGGCCCTAAATAGGCCCCAAATTTTTCCTGGATCGACCCCTGCATGCCGTGTGAAATACTTAATAATTGTTTAAAAAGTAACTAGTTTAGGTGCATGCATCTATGCATGATTTAACCTAGCGTATCCTTCAGTAATACAATTTCTATTCATTATAACTTCTTGGAAATCGAGTAATGAAATATTCTTAAATAAAAGCTACTCAAATGCTTTTTTCATTTCTTGTTCACAATGCTCGGTTTGCTTCAATAGATACGAAACGCTAGGTTGAAAACATAACAGCAGATAGAATCCGTTGCACTACAAAACATTTAAAGAAACTGACCTTTCAAAAGAATGCATGGAGTAATATACTTTTATCATCTTCTGACCCGTTGGCAACTGAAGCCATATACTTCAGTTGCCTCTCCTTCCATTGTTGCCAGATCCTTTTCTGTAGCGAAATATCGTTTGTCTGCTGTGTCATTACGTGCTGTTAAAAGAAGAAATAGAGAACAAAAATTACTTGAATATAGAAGAGGGCTTGCCTTCCGGGTTTTATAACCTGACAAATGACGACGTTCTTGGACATAGCACCTTTGCTTACTGTTTGTGAAAATTAGTCAGAAAATGCATCTCCAAGGTGGATACTTCATAACAAAATCGTGACTTCCTCCTTTAAGCGTGAATATCCAGTAACTTTTCGAAAGGAGGGGGGGGGGGGGGGGTGAGAGTCCAAACAAATTATATGCATATGTGCGCGTGGAAAAAAGAATGCTTGCATTAGAGAGCTGAGAAAGGAGGGGAGGGGGGATATATCATTTTAATATAAAAAAGCATGATAAAAAAAAGAGAGAGAGAGAGAGAATATTTCAGAAGTATTTTAAACAATTTTCTCATAATGATGGCAATTTCTTGCTATTGTATAGTTTAGAACGTAACTTAAACCCACCCTAATTAAGGTACTGTAAGACAGCGTGTAACTGCACTACAGTTACATTATTTTAAACGACTCAAGTCTGTTTTCAAATTCAAATTTGCTTCTTTCTGATACATTCACGAAATTTTCTTTCTAGCTAAAGCCGTAAAATTTGCAGGTATTGTTCTTCAGGTACTTACAAATCGATTAGCGTTATTTTGTTTTCCTGTTAAAGTAAAGAGTCTTTCAGAATATGACATAAAACTTTCAGTTTTGAGTCAGTTTTTGGGATATGACAATGAGGCAATGGTATAGCTTTTAAGTCATAGATGTATCAAATTTATAGTAAAACCGAGAACGCTGCTCGATTTTTAGTTACCTAAATGTGATGTTTTGAATTTTTACATAAATGAGAAAGAAAATTATTTCATGAATGTATCAGAAAGATATATTTTTTGAGAACAAACCTCAACGGAATGCTACCGGTCAAAGTACAATTTTCATACACTGTATAAAAAAATGTCGATTTTTACTGTATAATACTAGCATCCCAGCTGCTAGTTTTATACTGTAAAATTAACAGTAATAAAGAGTAATACGCTATGTGTAGCTGCGTATTACTGCTTATTTTACTGTTTATTACTGTTAATTTTACGTAAAATCAAATTTTTTTTTCAGTGCACATTTAATTAACGCTTTTAATTTATTTAAATTTATGAAAGATCATTACAAAATGCTTTACTATGCTAAAGCGTATTATCTCTAAATTGTCTAATCTTTGTAAAGGATAGATTAAAATAATCATGGAATATTTGAACTGGTATTCCAAAATAGTTTTAAAAAAAACAACACTATAAATGGACTAGTTTATATATAATATATATATATATATTGCTTTTCACTAAATTGAACAATGATATGAAGATGTAATAAAATAATATTAAAGGGACTGGTGATAACTTTGCAGCGACCTTCAATTCTGAGAACATTGTAAAATTATATTTGTCATATCACCCACGCTAAAAAAAAAAAAAAAAAAAAAAAAACGAAGATTGTAATGGCTGCGCATCAGTTTGATTTAAAGTGTCATTACAATAAGATGACTTAAAGTAAGGAGGATCAATATAAAACGATCCTCGTCATATTGGAGATTGTTTGTATCATCAATCTGCTGATATGATGAAAAATGTGAAGATCATAGTAAAATATGTCTCATGGTGTTATTACAGGGTTGCTACAAGCAACTAAAAAGCGACTGTTTGTAACTATTTTTAGTCCTTTTGGTGACTTTTTAAGTTTAAGATTCTGATAAAGTAACTATTTTGATGCCAAGGCAACTTTTTGGTCAATTTTGTTTACCTTCCACTAATTTATTTTTCAAAAGTACTAAAAAATCTAAAAGCTTTTTGCCACAGATGTTTAGATTTTATTGTTAAACAAACATTCTCTCGAGAACATTTTCTCTAGAAGTTAAATCATTAAGTGGGGAATAACTATTTTGCATTTTTTGTATTTTTTAAGCAATCTTTGCAATTATTAATTATGTTTAAAGCTGTTTTCAAATTCAAACTGGCAGATATTCTTAATCAGAAACTAAGAAATCCAATATCATTTTTCGATAAAGGCAAAGGATCTTTCAGAAAATGCTGTAAAAGTTGGCGTTTTGAACAAAAAATTTAATGCATTTATCAAAAAAAATGTAAAACACTATTCGCTTTCAAAACACTTTCATAGTCATGCCTGCCAATTGCATGCTTTTATTTTTATAAACAAATCCGTGAGTGTGTCAGAAAATATCGCGTTGTTGAGCAGAGAAAAATATTTTTTGAGAACCGGCTAATATTTAGGCAACTATTTATTAGGCTAGAAAAGCAATTCTTTTGTTGTACATGTCCTGTGGCAACCCAATCATTACAATTAGATAAATATTCGAAAATCCTTTTAACCCCAATCCGCATACGACCGGCCCATCGGGCGCCATACGTATACTACTTATTTTTTCTTTTTAAGACATAGTTAAAGCCATGCTTTTCCTTTTACATATGTCCAATGATTACATAATAAATACAATATCTTCCTTATATAAAGCTGAAACAATATAGTATTTCCATGTAAATCCAACCCACGTTCAAAAGTATCAGATCATGATGCTAGAGGTCAGCAGTTCCCGGAATCATTAATCATTCGATGCGTATGTCCATTTTAAACCGTTACTATTCTGCCTGAATAATGAGAACCTGAACGATATCCACCAGGTATATAAATTCCTCTGAAATCGTGATAAGGTGCCGGTGGGGTTGTTTAAAATCCATCAATTGGAATAAAAGCCTGACTCTTCTGATTTTCGGAGCGAATTGGAACTGAGAACATAATCAGCCTAAAAGCCTGGTGCACATTGCATATCTTATGACATGCTTTTAAAATGCTGTTCATTTCTCTGATAAGTATTAATGAAACGAATGTTAGTATCTTTTACCCTTTTACTTCTAATAAAGTGGTGCCTCTGATATATTGTTTCAACCAGTGTCGGTCAATATGTATTATGCTTTTATATAGCACTAAATATAATAGTAACACATTGATAATAATTTCAAAATTATATTTTTTATGATGGATTTTTTTCTGCCGTTTTTTCTGAGTTAAATTAGTTTTTTGGGAATCTATATTCAATTTCATTTGTATTAAAATTCGTCGCTTTATTGACTATTGATACAAACTATGCAGCACAAATTTGGTTCAATTAAATGGTGGTTATCATATTTTTGCTCGGTTTAATGGCAACTAGATTACCTGTGAAGCTTTTATCTGAAAAATAATAGTTTTATTTATACCAGCTGAATCAAAACAAATTTGTAATGCCGATTATCTCTTAAACAGTTGATTGAAACATACTTCTAATTACAAAAAAAGTATACAAATCAACTACAGCTTTTAGATGTGGTGTTTGTTTTCCAAGCGGATGCGAAATATAATGGATTCATGTAGAATCCAAATAACTTGATCCTTATGGAAATAATTGTTCAGGACCTCGTTGTAGGCCAAACTTATTTATTAATCCAGTTCCATAGTATATATCCAGAGAGTGGAAGTTTGATCCTGTTCGGTATAGGCTCCGAGAACCATAGTAAGTAGTAAGTTAAGTAGGCATCTCAAAGCTACAAATTCTGTCTTTTTCGTGGCATGAAATTTTTTGATCAGCGATTGTAAGATTTTCCATCAAGGGATGAAGGTGTCGAATTGAAAATACACTTTAACTTAATTGGTTTAATAGCTTTTTATTAAAGCCCGGGTCTGTGACGTGAGCAAGGGCTGGTCAAGTCCGCTTGCTCCACTATTCGCAAACGCTTGCAAATTGCGCTTAGTTTGCACTTTGAATCTTAAAGTTGATTACAATTTAATATCTGAACGTAATATTTTTTGGGCTAGGAAAACGACTTAGATGGAGCAGATTCAGAAATAGACTTTAAGAGTTAAACAGTGTTTAATTGGAAATTAATTTAAATTTCAGATTTAAAAATGGGATTCATTTCATACATAATTCATTTTAAATTTCATACATATTAAAATACGAAATTAGTTATATAGTTCCCCTTTCCTGTATTGAGCTGCGACAAGAAGGAAATTATAACTACAATAATAAGAAGAATTCAATTCCATTCTTTTACTATCAACTCTTACCGAATTGTGATACTTTGAATTCTGTGAATTTTCAGTGTTTTCTAGCACTGGAAAACGGAATCTTTCCCAGATACTTTGTTGGCACAATATTACACTGATCTTTCTTCTGTTCATTAGCATCTTCCGTTCTTTCATGCATTCTTTGTTTAGCGTCCAAAGACGTCAAAATGTACTGCATCTTAAATACGCTTAACTTCAGGTCATTCCTCTCTATATTAACTAAGAAAGTAAGAAGAAGAAAGCTCTCCGCTAAAATAAAAAGACGCGTCATGAAAATGATCTGCTGGAATAAAATAATTAAAATGATAGCAAAGAAGATGAGGAAATAAAGAGACACCCAAGATCGGCTATTAGCGCCCGTAAAACGCCTTTTGTCCGGTCTTTTAAAGTGCATCCACCCTAAAAGATGGAGAGGTGGTCGATGGAAAGAAGATTAGGTTTGGATTTGGATTCTAGGGAACATTTTATTTATTAGTATAAAACGCTAACTTAAGGTTTTACGAAGCGTTTGAGTAAAGAATAATTTCTCTTTCATAAAATCGTAACACTTTTATATTTAAATATTTTGCTTAGCTGTAGTTGTTAACCCCCTGAAGGGCGTTGGGATATGATATATCCCACTTAATTTTAATCCCCAAATGTCCAGAATTTTGGAATAAAATTTTGCTTTAATAATGTACGCGAGGAAAATCTCTTACGTATTTCCAAATAAATTTGTTTGTAAATTCTGGTGTCATTCAATCATTTCAATATTTCAGAAACAAAAGTACTTTGCCCTTAAAAGGGTTAAAAGAGGGAAGGCGAAGGGCTATTATTATTTGTGTGTCCCATTTAGTGCAATAAAATTCCAATTATCAGAAATCCAATCATCCAGATTTCCTAACATCCTGGTCGATATCATAAAATGAAAAAAAATGTATTTAGAGGTTTAAAAATAAAACCTCTATTGAAATGCAAATTTATATAATTTGTAAAAATATAATAACTCCCTATTTAAACAACATTAACATTTACATTTTATTGGAGTTTACGAAGTCTACATCTAGGTAATCCTAAATCGGTATTTACGATTTACGGCAAAACCATTAACTTTATTGGACATGTTTAACTAGCACATCTAAATGTATATATACTACTGTGGACAAAAAATAGTAAGACTTTGTTCATAATTTTAAAATTCTTAATTTATTCTTCCAAATCTATTTCGTCCCCCTCAAAGTAATTCCCCCTGGCCCCAACACACTTGTGCCAACGTTTCTTCCAATCCTCGAAACAGTTGTTAAAGTCAATTTCCGGAATAGCCTTCAATGCGCGTAGCGATTCACGTTTAATGTCTTCAGTTGACTCAAAACGGTTTCCCAGGAGCGGTCATTTGAGTTTGCTGAATAGCCAGAAGTCACACGGAGCTAAATCAGGCGAATACGGTGGTTGCGGCACGATATTGGTTGAAAATTTGGCGAAAAACTCACGAAGAATTAATGCAGTATGCGACGGTGCATTTATCGGTGCATCTTTCAAAATGGTTTTCACGGAAAGTACCGCCATCTAACAACACGTTAAAAAAAAAAAAAAAAAAAAAAAATGATTAAAATTCGATAGTAAATTCTGAATGGTGGAGAGTATCTTTTTTTTTTTTTTTTTTTTTTTTTCCCCCGAGTGAAACAGTAATCACACAAACGGAAGAAACATACCTACCGGTCGCAGTTTTGCTTGAAAAGTTTCAATTTCTTTCAAAACTAAAATATGATTATTAAATAAGTTTGTTAATTAATTAATTCTTTTTGAATGGAAAAAATCAGGTGTTAATAGAGTGAAACGTAAATAAAGAAAGGTAAATATCTGACTATCTAGTAAATATTTTAAAAAATAGGACTTTGTATAATACATTTTCACATAAAATGTATAGGATGATAATTAACAAAATTTCAAAAGAAAATATAAGATTTTTATTTTATTTTTTAATAACATTTCATTTCTGCGCCTTATATGAATTTCAAGAGTTTAGTTAGTATTTTTAAAGAATTTCAACATTGTTGAAAACATATATATAAATAAAGGAAGTCTTGTTGGTTTGCCCGTCTCTCAGTCTGCCTTCTTCAATTTTTATAAAAATGCTGGGTTTGCAAAGATACTTGAATGTGATTTTGAGATGCAATGGTGCTTTCAGATTTATTAAAAGTGATTCCACACAATTAAAAAAAAAAAAAAAAATCTATACATTGGTCGCAGAAAGGGAATTCAAATATATTACTATCTAATAATCGCTAAAATTTTAAATGCAATTTAGTGGTTTTTTTTTTTGAAGTGCAAAGAAATTTTATTAAAGCATTGATATATAGTGTTTTAAATAAGAAATAATAATAATAAAAGAAGTTGGAATTTCTTTATCATAGTATATAAATGAGTGTATAATTAATTCATTTCGCAAATATGTTATACGTTTCAATATTTAGACTTTGAATCGGGCAAAAATTTCCCTAAGATATTTATATACAGTCTTAATTTATTGCATATTTTATTATTTTATCTCAGATGGGAACAAAAAGTTCAGTTTAAGGTGTTCTTTTCGTAGGAATTGAATTTACATAAATAAATATTTTGACGTTTGCAAAATATACATCATTATTTTAAATCTGCTTTTGTGTTTCCATAAAGAATGCGTTATTGTTAAAATTGTGCTCTTTAATGACGACTAAATAATGTTTTATTGCCCTTAAAAATAAGATTTAAATAATCATAATAATAGTGATAATAATAGTGATATAAATAAACCAGCTTCCAGCCCATTTTAAAGTAACCCATTAAGGAATGCTTGTCTTAAGTTCAAAGAAAGAGACAATCGTCTGCTATATTTTTTGATGAAAATAAAAAAAAAGATGGCAACAAGACAATGGAATAACCGGTTCTATCCTGCAAATGCCTTAAAAGAACGAAAAAATGGCTGAAGCAATATGTCACAAGCACAATCAGAGCCTGACTATTAAGCAGCAAAGGTGCTTATTAAGGAAACTTGCTTATTCCATACCTCTCTCCAGCTAAGAATGTTAATTGAAGTCGTGCCTTTTATTTGAGCATTATTCATTATACTCCTCAGCGTTGCCACTCAAAGGTAAATGAAAAATAAGACTGAATTTATGCAGCCTGGGCTTTAAGTAAATTATGGTTGTTTACGAACAACATCTGTTCTAAATCTCTGCTTTTTCGGATGAAAAATCAAAACGATAGCATGACAGGTATGGAATTTAATTTTTTAATAGAATTTCAACTCCAAAATTTGGCAGTATATAATGGTGCTGTAATGAACGAAGATGAACGAAATACAGTAGAAAAAAAATAGTATGCTGTAGCCACAGAGTTTTAAAACTTTTTATGCAGTTTTATTGTCCAATTTATAAGAGATTGAGTAGAAACGCTTCATTCAGTGTCACAAAATGTGTATAACGCTGAAGAAAATAAAGTTACTTTATGTAATTACATTTTTGAGAAATAAATAAGTGCATTTCATTTCTGTTTGCTTTTCCCAGTCTTTATTTCTTAATGCTAAAGTGTTTTCTTACGAAGTGTTCTTTCTTAATAATCTATCACGTCTGTACAACTAATTTATTTTCTTTAGTTTCCAACTTAGGTTATTCCGCATTATGCAATTTAACTATTCAAAATGAATATAAGTTGCCACCTTCAAAAACATATAAACCTATTCCTTAATGAGCACCTCAACATTAATTAATATCTATGCATTGTTTCGGCAACCAACAAATCCTTTGAAGACCGTCATTCAATTAGCTGCGATTACGAGAATTAAACGTGGCATCACAGAAAAGTAACCCTAACTCAATTAAGAATTGTTCGGAAATGGGTATTAAAGTGGGTAGATTCTTTGTTTGAAGCCCTGTTTTCATGATGGTACTTAAAAAGAGACTGAAAGCTCGAGAGGCAGATGGATTACAGTCTTAAATGTTCGGTGGTGCCGAGAGTTGAGTGAATACTAATAATCTTTTTTAAGCTCTTTAGTGGCAACACTGCCGCCAAGTCTTTATTGTGTTCTGCTGCAACCAATTACATCTAAATATTCCTTAAGATTAAGAATGCATTAAATAAATAACTCAAGGATTTATTGAATAGATATTTGTAAAATATCTGCTTGTATTGAAACAGAATAATATGCAATAATGAAAAATGTCCAAAATGCGTAATATTCTAAACTTGTTATATATATATATTATTATTATTAAATCCATGTACCTCTTATGTATTTTCTTTATTCGGCATAAGTTTTTTTTTTTTTTTTTTTTAAACTTTTTCTTTCTCTTTTTTCATTCCTCCCTCCCCCCTCTTTTTCCCCTCTTCAAATTTTTAAATCGGAGTCAAATTTTATGTAACAATTTATGAATATAATGCGGATAAAAAATTCACCTCTGATATTTGAAAAGTTATTCAACATTTACTTATAATACCTAAATGATAAAAACCTTTTAATCTGAGTGTTTACGAAAAAGAAAGAAAGAAAAAAACAGCTATGATCACTTAAGTCATCGTTTTTTCTGCTATTTCTTCTTCCCATCCCCTTCCGAAGTATCTACAGCAGAGCGTGCGGTATGTCCCTTATCTTGAAATCCGGAACTAGCTTCAATTTCCGTTTATTTTCCACTATGAAGAAGCCAAGCAGAAAATAATAAAAGAAATTTGTGAAAATCATTCTCTTTTTTTATCAAACAGGAAAAAAAAATGAATTAAAAAAAAAAATTCTTCAACTTTTACTTTTACCATTTTGCGATGAAAACGTTTTCGTTTTCCAAGTATCGTCTGCAGTTTTTCTCAGAGGATTCATAATCCTGCGGGGCCTGATTTTTTTTTTTTTTTTAAATAAATTATTTATTTATTTAATTCTCTTTTTTCCACTCCTCTTCCCAGAATCTTTTAAAAAAGAAATGGCACAGAAAAAAGCTGAAAATAAATGACATAAAAATAAGTTCTCTCCCTGTACATAGTCAGTGGTTTAATTAAACAGGAGAGTTAACAAAAAAGAACACAAGTCTTGTTTCCTTTTTATCCTTGTTTTACTTTTTATTTTCTTTTTAGTTGTTAAGATCGTTAAGTTATTCGCTACTGTTTTAGAAATCGTCCCTTACTTTTCTTTCTCTAACAACCGATTTCCTGATCATGCGTTTTGTATATTTTTCTCCTTCCAGTGATTACCGATGCTTTGAATTCAGTTCGTTAATACTGTTTTAAAACTGGCACTATTTGTTTATTGACCCCTGATTGTAATTTAATAGTGCTTTCGAAAGAGCTAACGAATCTCTGTTGTTTAAATTTTTTACTTCTATTGTAGTTACTTTAAAATTTACCTCTGTTTGTTTTTGAAGCTTTTGAAATGATAGATTTCTTTTATGAACTGAATAATCGTTTATCCAACATTTCAATTTAATATAAATTGAAATTTAATATTAATTTAATTTAATAGATTGATGTTTGTAGAGATTTAAAAAAAAAAAAAAAAAAAAAAGATTTTAAGAATAAAGTGTTCAAGAATTGTGATACATGCGTATGTGTGTATTTGCAAATATTTATGCTGGGAGCATTTATCTGAACATTTATTTAAAAAATAAACTGTTACGTAATTAAATTCCTCCCAGATATCTAGTTACCTTTATTTTATTTCCTTTGGTCAAGTATAACTGTCCTAAATACATAGTGATGGTAATATTTTAGTCAACATTTATTAATGTTAATAAACATTAAATTTAACCTAAAGAATAACTAAAATTAAATTCATTATCGCGTTGTGTAGATTTTTTTTTCGTTGAAATTCTAACGTATGAGCTATATAAGTTAATAAATTAATTCCTATCTGAATTAACACTAACCTAAAATTACTGCAGTAATATTAGCCATGATATTAAAGTAGTAAAGCACACATACACATGATGCAAGTAAAGGAAGAAAACAAATTTTAAATTAAATATTTACATTTTATTTACATTTAAACATATATACAAGAAAACTCCACATCAACATAATTAAAAAACTTAGATAATTTTCCTAGAATTTCCTTGATCCTATTAATTATAACATCCATTAGATTAAAATTCTCTTTTATTGTTACATAAATTATTACCTCTATTATTAACAATTCAGTTTAACCTCAACAATCATTAATTACGTCAAAATAATAGTTATTACAATTTGACTTTTGAGATTATTTAAAATTAGCTTATGCTCATTGGAGTTTCTTAACAGATAACCGTTTATAATAACTAGCTAAAAATGTACGTTTTAGTTAAATTTTCCTCAAAGTAATAATATACATTATATTTTCTCACTATTCATATTTCGTTTCCGAGATTTATAAATAAATAAATAAATAAATTATTTTTTAAGGTAATTTTTCAATGTAAATTTCTTTATTTATTTATTTATTTTTTTCATTAAGTTAACCCAATATTCTAGAAAATAGATGTGGGACATTCGACATAAATTAAATAAACTTAATCCATTAGCATAAATGTAAACATTCTTTTATATCCCCAATTTATTTTCCACAGTACGCCTTTAAATCATGTTTTACCTCCTAATCATGTCTTTTCTTCCCTATTTATTTTTCACTGTACGCCTGTCAATCATGTTTTACCTCCATCCATTCCCCCCCCCCCCCTCCCCCAGTTTATTTTATACTCTACGCCTGTAAATCATGTGTAACCTCATCCATATTTTCCTTATTTATTTTTCACTGTACGCCTGTAAATCATGTTTTACCTCTATCCATTTTTCCCCTAGTTTATTTTTTACTGTACGCCTGTAAATCATGTTTAACCTCATCCATATTTTCCTTATTTATTTTTCACTGTACGCCTGTAAATCATGTTTTACCTCTATCCATTTTTCACCTAGTTTATTTTTTACTGTACTCCTGTAAATCATGTTTAACCTCATCCATATTTTCCTTATTTATTTTTCACTGTACGCCTGTAAATCATGTTTTATCTCCATCCTTTTTTCTTCCAGGTTATTTTTCACTGTATACCTGAAAATAATGTTTTACATCCATCTTTTTTTCTTTACTTTATTCTCTACTGTAATTTATACCTCCATCATTTTTTTACCCTCAATTTATTTTCCTCTGTGTGGCTGTAAATTATGTTTTACTCCGTATTATTTCCAGCTGCATAAAAAGTAAATAAATGTTATTAAATAAAATAAAGTATAATAATTTATATATATATATATATATATTAAAGCATGAACACTACGCCTGATTACTTTATTATTATTATTATTATTACAATATAAGAACACACATTTTATCAGACAATTAAATACACTAAACCAACACGAGTGAAAAATTGACCTGGGTCAGGATTCGAACCTGGGACCTTCAGCGTACCGTGCTGACCGCTCTGCCACTAAGCCACCCAGATCGACATCCTAGCCCGGCAATTTCTCAAACTTATTCATGTTGGATATAATCATCAGCCAGCAGTTTTGCAGCTTCAGATGACATAATACGATAAAATGTGTGTCCTTATATTGTAACAAATAAAGTATAATAAATTATAAATTTGGATAAAATAAAAGTGAAAATAACGAATTAAAGTGAATGATTAAATATATTTTTTTTAAATTGTTGATTTCACAATCGAAATTGTAGTAGAATGATGGAGTAATAATAAAATATAATAAAAATACAACGAATATAGCATTTTTTAATGCAAGTAAAAAACACCAAGATGTAAAATAATAACACATTATGAATTTTTTTAAAAAAAAAAAAAGAAAAAAGAAAGAAAGAAAGAAAAGTAAACTGTAATTACAAAGTAGACTTTAAAAAAAAAATATATATATATATATATGTATGTTGTAATATGTACATATTCATCGAAAAATACTTTTCAGAAGGGAAAAAAAGAGGGAGGAATTACTTTACATGAAATTACAATTCTTAAATGCATGAAAAACAAACAATGAATTTAACTCTTCTCCCTATCTCTTCATTAAATCCAATGATAAAAATAATTTAAATAACACTTGAAACGGTTCCGGTTAAGAGAAAAATTATTTTGTTTCTTAAATAATACGGCATTCCGCCCTCATAACCACAAGAGAAAAATGCAAATATACAGCACTTTAATCTGTGATTTTTTTTTTCTTTCTTTCTTTCTGCGGCACTCAAAACACATCTTTACTTTACATTAGAGTGAATTTACAAAATGCGCTGATTTCATTTATAAAAACAATTTGTAAAAGATTGTAGAAAAAAGTCAATCACTTAGCAAATAAAACTGGCGAAGGAGAATCCTTAAAGACCTACAATGGGCAATTTAGAATACTTTTAAATTAGTCTTTTTCATTTATTGAAATCCAAAAAACAATACAGAATGCATTTTTTTTATATATAAAGACTTAGCATAAATGTACGTACATAGCTCTAAAAACAATTGTGCTGTTTAAAAAAAAAAAAAAAAAAGTACCGCGGCATTATTTAATTCTGCATTTTTTTTTTTTTTTTTTCTTACAACGGTTGTAGTCATGCAGGCTTTCACTTTATTTTTTTTTTTAGGTATGGTTGATGTTGAATTCTGGTATTAAAGGATTTTATATTTCATAAAGTTGTTGAATATATATTTTAATTAATCAGAAAAAAGTTAGAATCCATGGTTGGTTTTAAATTAAGGCAGAAGATAATACAGATATGTAGTACAGAATTAAGGCCAAACAGATAGATATACATTTTATTTTTTTTAATTTTATGAGAAAATAAATTTTTTTAAAGGGCAATAGACATGATTGCTGGTGATAACCATTACATGTATTTGTTTAGTATTTTTTATGTTTAGTATGAAAAAAAAAACAGCTTCATGAAAATCATTTGACTTCATAAAATCTATAATTTCACCAAACTTATATTTTCAATATTTTATCTTTGCAAAGGCAGGCAAAAAGAAAAGAAATGAAAAATTTTACTGGTGACATCCATGCTTATTTTTATTTATTAACTATTTAAAATAATAATAATAATAATAATAATAATAATAATAATAATAGAAACATTTCAATATGAAACGGATACATACTGTTTTTGTTTTTTTACCTTTTTGCGTGCATTTTGTTTTAGTTTTCATTTTCAAAACACAAGTAGGTTTAGAAATGAATTCAATGTTTTCTTTTTTTATGAAATTGAGTTATATTCTAAAACTTTCACCAGCATATACGCATACACACACACTAGAGATGAGTTCGGGCTCTTTTTTTTTTTTTTTTTTTTTTTTTGGGGGGGGGGGGGTGCGAGTCCAAAAAAATTTGTATCGTCAGAGCCCGATAATACCGAAGACGAGTCCGATACTGAAAGTGTGCAGTCGAAAATTATTAATAACATTTTAAAATTCTTTCAAGATTAATTTTCTCATTCAAAAATATCTTCTTGCATAAATATAAGTATTAATCTTAAATACATCCTCATGGCAACGTTTCGTGATATTCATATTTCTGAAAATCGGCTTAAAATAGCAATTTTTTTTATTCATACCCAACCACTGGTAGAAATCTGCAAAAGTCACAATCCTTATTCTTTTATCATTGTACAACTATGGCAGAAAGACATAAGTACTGTTTTCCCATGTAATTCTGGAAAAGTGCTTCAAATAGAAGGCGATGATAAACAAGTGATATCCCACGGCTTCACTGTCTATGCAAAAGCTTCAGAATCAGATAGACTATTTCTCCTTATATCCTATCAATAACAATTCAATTCTCTTTCAAAGGGATTTTTAAAGTATAGTAAAACACTTTAAGAAACTTAGAATACATTATTGTTTCTCAAATAGTTGTTTCTCATTCTGTAGTTGTCTCTCAATTAATTTTTTTTCAGTTCGTGAATAAATAAAATTACCATTTTGAGCCCCAGCCCAAAGACTGGTATAAAAATCGAGCTCGAGCACGGACTGAGCCCTTCTTATTTCTAATGTACACCCGCATGCACATACAGACATAGAAAATATAATATATTAATATTTTCTTCCAAGAAAAATATTTATCTAGGAGCAAAATATCTTATAATATGTCTTTCCCAACAGCACTCTGTTATTCATGCATCATCCTAAACCACTTGATTATGTTTTTCCATAAATAAATTTAATCTGTAACGATTTTCGTTTTGCATTTACTCGATTCAATTTTAACCTTTCTTTTTTTCCCTATTCATGTACGTTTGTTGAAAATTAAATAAAGTTTTGAACATTTATTATTAATAAGAGGAAAATAAAACTTTCATTTTCCCTCAACTGTATTTGCAAACAACGAAAAATATAATCTTCATTTATTTTTATAAACTGTATTTTCAAACATCTATAATGTTTCATCTGGCTATCTTCTATCAATTATATTTCATGCGTCGAAGAGGCGAGACTAAAGAGGAGAAATATTCCACATTGCACTTCGTCTATTCCCGATGGAGCTAATCATATAGGACCGAATCTGCGGCTTTTAAACAACCAAAGAACTTCTTTTCTTCTAATAATTGACAATGAAAATTACGAGACAAAGGCATTCCTAAGACTGGAACTATAAATTAGGCAGAGGCATAACTGGCATACCAATTAGTAAATAAATGACTCTATTAAGCTAAAATGGAACCAAAAAGATAACATATTTGTATGGTTACCAAAAATGTATTTTTGATTAAATGTATAAGAATAGCAAATGTATATATTTATTTAAATATAATAAAGCCAACCCTCATTAAGGGACAAAATGTTGTGTAATTGAAAAACCGAAAGCTTTATTTTTGAGAATCGATTCGATGGTTTAAGAGTTATGGTGAAACTTGCCCCGAATATCACAGCCACCATTTCTCACCCCCCCCCTCCCGGAAACAGATAAAAATTCAATTCTCCGGAAGATTTCGAATTATCTATTGTATGGAATGACATGGAAAGGAAAATCCGTAAGTATAGAAATCTTCAGGAGATAAGATTGAAATTGTAGCTCAGATATTTGCAATTTTTAACTTGTAAACGGAGACTTATTGGTTTAAATGTCGAATCTGATCAAAAAAAGTCGTGTGCGGTTTTGTGCTTCATGCATAACCGGCTGGCTACCATTTGATGTTTCAAAATATATATTAAAGAGAAAGTTATTTGCCTAAAGTTGCAGTCACATCATTCGACTTCTCTTCAAAATTGACGTGGATTTCATAGTTCGGGGTGTTTGATGACTTTCAATAGGGAATGTAACATCGCCTTGAAACCATTTTTATGACATATGCCCTTTATTAGAGCCGAAAAGTAAATTTTAGAAATGCAATTTACCAAAAATGTATATATTTTGATAATATTAAAAAAAAAAAAAAAAAAAAAAAAATCGCAAACCCACTATATTATACCATTGCCATTAATCAAAGGCGAAAATTAGACCTGTAAATAATCCCACATCTTCTCACAAAACTTCTTCCACACACTTCTAATTCCAAATCAGACCCCGAAAACAACCGTAATTAGTTTTTAATTCTGATGGCCAACAGGATTGCTAACACCTCAACTCCTCTGTTCACTCAGAGGCAGCGCCGCCAAAACACCTCTCTCCTTTTATCATTTGAAACTCCGGTTCGGGTGCAAAGGCCTTCCTCTTCCCAGGATGCTCGTCTACACCTGTGGATCTTTCTAATGGCGGCCATTAAAAGAGTCGTGATTACGCGAGGGGAGACAACGGTTTCAACATGGCGAGGCGGTCTGGAATCTAATTAAGTCGATTGGTAGAACTGGGGGGGGGGGGGGGGGGGCATTGTTTTTGCTTCCTTATGAAAATATTTTTAAAAACAAACAAATAAGATGTGCTTATCAGAAAAAAAATCTTAATTTATTTTAAGTTGTTCTCATTACGAAAAACTAAGTCTAATGATCTGGGGGGTAGGGTGGGGGTGGGGGGGGCAGAGAGATGGAGAGCTACATTGTATAAACATCAATGTATTATGGTTTATTTACATGTGAAATTCGCGAATGCCATTGTAATTTTTGAAAATATGTCAAAATTTTGAGAGTTGGGAAATTCTCAATGCTGCATTTAATCTGCAATGCTGAACATTTAATTATTCAGAACACAATTATACTTAAGTTTAACTTAAGGTGAAGTAGGATAAGTTTAACCACGTTTTAGCATATATCCATTTTAAACTTACCCCACACCTTTACTATTAGACATAATCAAGTCTCTCTCTCTTTATTTATTTATTTATTTATTTATTTATTTTGTCTTAATATCATTGTTTAATGGCTTATTATTATACTAACTCAGATTTAAAATACGGTTTTTGAGGTACGATTTTTCTTTTTCAAAAATTCAAGTGGTTACACTTTCTCCGGCATTCGGGGCAAGTGGAACCAAGACATCTTGCCTTTATAACGTACGGTTTCAATCCTGGGGCAAGTGTAATATGTTTCTATTAAAAATAAAAATATAGTGTAGACTATCTTTAAAACTGCATTTAAAGCAATTTAATGGAGCTTTATTTGAGTGCTCTCACTCAAATAGTATGAAAAAGAGTCTGGAGAAACATGCCAACTCGTTGGTTAGTTAAAATAACATTTTAACATTTACTAATAAGTCAGAGGTTACACTACCTCGTTTCACCTTAATTTTTCTGCGTAAAAATCTAGATATACTGTATCCCCAAGCGGTTATCCCTATTTCTAGATTTTTGGACATATTTGTAAACTTGTAATGTGTCCATTTTCCCTCCAAAACACGCACACAGGCACATTTTTGCTATTATTTTTTATAACAACATATTTTGTAATAATGGGAAAAATTTATCAAAACTTTTTTTCGAATAGTGAAACATCTCGCACGTTTAATTTCTATTAACTTTTAGAATTCCTCCCCTCCCCCTTCTTCAATTTTGCTACCCCTGCTACTCATACATATCACCTCAAAAAAAAAAAAAAAAAAAAAAAAAAAGGAAATGCATGTTGAACATGCAAATGAATCAGACAGCTCATAAAATCGCGTATCTTCTTTGCCTTTCCCTTTTTAGAAGTATCAAAAATATCGCCAACTAAACCTGCTATACAGATTAAAAATGCATTAATTCAATTTACACTTTCGTATCACACGTTTTCCACTCGAGCCCTTTCCAAAACGCACCAGCGAAAGAAAGGGTCATACTGCCTCCAGCCGAATTATACTCTGAGCCGAACAAGCGGAAAGGCAACACAATATAATCTCGACGAAGGGAAACCCGTAACTTCAAAAGCGCTTCTGCATTATACATGAAATCCTTTTTTGAATATTTATTAGGAACCACACCCTCTGCTGTCTATGAAACCACAGGAGTTGAACTTAAAACAATTAGTCGAATATTTACCCTTTTCACTCAGAAGCGGTTGAAATTCTTTGATATTCTGATGTGTTTTATTCGATTTTTTCCCTTTATTATTTTTCGAGAGTTGTTTTCAGTCCGTAAAACAGCTGGGAGATGGGCTTGTTTTGCAAAACATTTTGAGGAGTTCGTTCTCTTTTGTAATTCAGTTTTGTTTTTGGCATTTTGAGTTTCAGAGCGGGATGAGGAAAGACAGAAGTAAATTTTCTTGCAAAAAATAAGAAAAGAAAAATAATCACTTTTCGGCAACACTTTGGAACATTAAAAGAGTTATAAAATTCATACAAGAAACAAAGTAATTAACTTTTATGTAGGGAAAAAAAAAAAGATTTTTTCCCCACCGAAATTATCGAAATAAAATTCATGAATTTAGCTTCTCTTTTTCCTTTTTCCCCTTCTTTGTTTGTTACTTCAGCGTGATTTTTGAAAAAGAAAACGCCATTGTAGATGTTTTTTAATATAACTTAGTGATTATTATAAATTATTAGTTTACGAAATAGTTTTCTAAGAAATTCCGTTTACAAAATTAATTTATATACAATATCAAAGGAATGTATACTTTAAAGCGGCTTCTTGAATATTATGTATTTTATTCAAGGATTCAGATTTGCAATTTGTTATTTTGGATCATTCGGTTTTTATTTATGATATAATATTCAATTCTTCTTTCAATACGCTTAATAATTTTAAAAAAAAAAATAAATAAATAAAATATGTGCCTATTCCTCCTCCAAGGAAAAAAAAAACAGAGATACCCTCTAAATTAATGCTTTTTTAACGCCTTAGCGATGAGCGTCGTTTACATAATTTTTATTCTTTTGTTGCCGGTTTTTCAAAATAGAAATTCTTGTCTAGTTTAATTGCAGAAATGCTATGATTAAATAAAGCAAAATTTACAATAGTAAATTACTGGTGGGAATAATCAAGGATTCTGCGCATCTTATGCGTCACCTATACGTGACACTTGTCACGAAGGGATTAAATATCGAAACTATTAAGACTGTTTTTAAATCACTTACTTTCTTTTTTAACGAAAATGCGTTTTTGAATAAACTTTGCAATGGAAAAATTATGAAATAATTTTCATCCCCACAAGTATGAAATTTCAGACATCCTAAATTATGCAATTTTGAAACTTTTTAATGATACAGTACAATAAAAAGCATTGTTATTTAGAATCCGTATTAGATCATCTTGAAACTTTATGTAAGAAAAAAAAATGAAAAATATTTTCTGGTTGCAATAATATATTTCAGAATAAATTTAACAATTTAATTTTTATTCATTTTCCCAAGGCTAGTTTGTTGGTTTTAAAATACGTCTTGCACAATTTATAAAATATCTGCTTCACTAAGGCTGTTTTCAAATTCAAAACATACTACTTTTTGACAGTTTCACGAATCCACTTTTACCCATAAATGTATAAAACTTGCAGGTTTTCCTATTAAAATCACACGAAATCGATTAGCGCTGTTCGCTCTCCTATAAAAAGTAACGAATCTTTCTGTAAAAACCCCAAAGTGGAGTTTTTTTTTACAGGGTAAGGATAGAATCGTAATCATCGGATAATAATTAACTATAACTTATATATCTGTATAAAATTTATGAGAAAATAGAAAGCTCTATTAGATTTTTAAGCACCTGGTTGTGAATACCCGGAACTTTCAGGCAAATAGGAATAAGAAATGTGACTGTGTTAGGAAGATTCGCGTTGTTGAGGGGGGCGGGAAACAGAAATTTCATAACGCCCTTCATTTTAAAAATACCCAGCTATCTTGCTGCAGCATTTTGCTTTAGTTTTCCGTTAAAAGGGGTATTCGAACGCTTAAAATAGCACGAAATGTTTTTTACCTCTCATTTAAAATTTCTTCCCTTCTGATTGAATCACCGAACGAAGGCACCTAAGTAACCCTCCTTTCCCCCTCCGAGTTCAAAAGGTGAGGATAAATGGTGCATAATTTGGTCGCTTAGTTCAGAATACATAATTAGGCGCTTTGGGTGCAGTTGCTGTTGTTTGTTGCGCACCAACTCGGAAAAATCTGCAATTTTTCTCAACATTTCTGAAAGTGAACGCTAAGTATTTTTAATTTTTTTATTTTTACTTTTGAGCATGCTGTTTTGCTTACCTGGGTTCCAGAATCACTTCCCCACGGATTATTGTAATGAATCTTTTCACAATCTATTATTAAAGAATAGCCGGCGGGAAAGCTTTGAAGCCCGGCGCGGCGTTCTGCTCAGAACGTGGCAAAGAGAGAAGATTTAAAAAATGAAAGAAGAAAAAGAAAAAATGCATGTAAATACACAACGCTGTTTTACTTGCTCGAAAAACAATGACGCCGTCTTTAACAAAGTTTTTTTTTTCTAACTTTTGAATAATATCTTCCTAAATAAACCGTTGTGAAAACTAACCTATATTCATGTAAAATAATATTGAGATCGAAATTTGTCATTTTGCGATACAATCACGAAACCATTTTTATTCGTTTAATGCATAAAACTTGCAGATATTTTTAATCAAATTCCAAAGAATCGAACAACGTTTTACAAAAGAAAAGCATAAAAGAAGATTATTTTTAATCGGACACTAATTAAAGATAGAGCCTTTTTTTTTTTTTTTTTTAGAAAAAATACTCTGTAGCATTTAAATGTGAATAAGTAGTGTAGTAATTAAAAAATATATATGATAGGGGACCAAAAAGTCAATTTCAAATAATAAATTGAACAAAATTAGACATGTAAATGTATAACATATTAAATGATTGTTTTCTATAAAAACCTACTTGTAAATGGCAGCACTAATAAATAATATCTTTAAATATCCCCCCCCCTTTTTTTTTTGTTTTTTTGTTTTGTTTTGTTTTGTTTTAACTGATGCAAAGAAAAATATTTTCATTGATCATTGCATTATGCAGAATTACGATGTAAGTTATTTTTGATACACTTCTTAAGTTCATTATTAGAAAGTCTAAGTGCCGTAGTTTAAATATTTTTGAATATTTAAACGTCTATTGAAAATTAAATAAATGTAAAAACGATCGTTCAATTTCTAAATATCTTTAACGCTACCTTCACCTTTTCCAACTTTGAGAACAAGGTGTTAAGGTAAATATATTGTTAATTATTATTATTATTACTATCATATATTATTTAATAATATTATTATTATATTGTTAATTATTATTATTATTATATAGTGTTAATTATTATCATTATTAATAATAAAACAAACTTTTATATTTTATAAATATAATATAATATATGTATATATATATATATATATATATATATATATATATATATATATATATATATATATATATATATATATATATATATAAGCTACTGAATGGAGTTCATTTAGTTGTTTTAATGATGCATCTATTGTACTTTTGTTATTATTATTGAAAGTATATTTAAAGTAGTACTGAAATTATGTCATAAACAAAAATCAAATGTGCAAAATAACAAAAAGCACTTACCTGTAATGTAATTCTTAAGAGAAAAAATATTTATGTATTAAATTATCTTTCTAGATAGTTTTCACCTGTCTTTTTGTAACAATAGTTATTAAGCAGTGTTTATTAAAATAGATAAAAAACTACAACTTTTTAATAGATAATTCCTAATTATATAAGTATCATTCATCATCATCATCATCATCATCATCATAATCATTATTAGTATTTTAGTAAATCATTTTAAAAACTATTAAATAATAGAAAACACCTACAAATCTTTTGTTACTTCGAAAGTCAGTGGTAAAATAGTTATCGATTACTTTTCTGAATTCAGTTATTTTACTTAAATTAATGTAACATAATTAATATTCTTAATAAGCAATAAATTTCCTTTAAAAGTATATTACACAAAAATGTACTAACTGAAGCTTTAAAATTTTAATTTAAAAAGATTGGGTTGGTTAATTTGTTTTACTCATATTAGAGCGTTAAATAACGGACATCTACTTAAAATTTTTCTCTCTATCTTTATATTTCTAATAACCGAAAGACCATTTCGTAGAATTTCATCTCGCTGCAAATCAATGGGCATGAACAAAATATATTTCGAAAAGAAATCGTATGAACCTTGCAGTAGAAATCGATATCTTTTCGATAAAAATAAGTGAGATGAAGGGAAGAGCTTCATTCAAGTGATGCTTTTCAGTAATCCACTAGATCACATTCGTTTTCTTCTTAGAATGATTCAATTCCGATGAAATAGTTATCGTTTGGCGCGAAACAGAAAGAAAAAAAAAAAGAAGCCTGATGAATGAGAATAAAAATAGAACGCATTTCAATAAATAATTATTTTAAAAATATTCTTAGATTCATGCTAATTTTGATATTAAATTACTTTTTGCTATAGATACTGCTTATTCAGTACCTTTCACGTATTAGATTTTTTCCCCTCTCGTTATGTTTATGTTATGAATATGATCTCTCTCTCTCTTCTCCCCTCCCTCCCCCCGATACACTTCTTGAATTCTTTAAAATTTATCCACATACTTTGAGAAAATGGCGTTGAATATGATGATTGGAATTCGATAAATGGATTCTTTTGCATTATGCATGAGCGAACGAAATGTAGTATGTAAATGTACCATGCATTATTTATGTTAACTGTTATTATTAATTTTCTGGTGTGTATAATTTATTTGTGGGTATGCATTTTAATAATTATGTCGTTATTTGCGATACATTGTTTATAAAGGCATTCCCTGATGTAATAACTATTTATGTATTCCTTAAGAAATGCATGTATATGTATAGAGAGTATATTCTTAACATGCACCTTTTCAAGTACAGCAATTGAAACAATGTCAGTGCGAACTTATTATATTATGTTCATTTTAGTAAATCAGTAGCAGTTAATATTTCTCTTATTGTTTCCAAAATGTATTATCTAACATATGAAACATTTAATATAAATTATTCTCAAAAGAGCATGATGCGAACTACATTTAGTGAAATAGATTCTGTTGTTCGTGGAAGTGTTTCAGTAACATTTTGAAAAATCTAATCTTACGACAAAATTAAAAAGTTCTAATTCATTTCTGAAAAATTCTAATATTTAAATACTAATTAAATTAGCCAAAACAGTATTTAAGACGATTTAAACCTTAAATAATAAGAGTAACATAACAATCTTCTTCACGGCAAATCTAGATAGATTGTAGCAGAATTTAAATATTTTGTAGTCATACTATGTAGTATTAAAAATTTATATTCAATTAACTTCAGAACATTTCTCCATGCCTATCGCTCTTTTTTAATTTAAATTTAAACATCTTTGAAAGCATATACGCGCTACTTTTCTTGCAAAATAATGCTGATAATAAACAAAAAATTTTAAAGCAATATATATTCTGTTTCGCACGTAATATATTTTCCATCACAAAGGAAGTTTTTCTCTTTTTGTTGGCAATCATTTTTCTCTCGCGTTGTTCGGCGATATATTTTTTCTTCCTTACATAAAATGGCAACGCTTCGTTCTTCGCGGGGTCACAGGTTATAAAATGGCTGAAACAGGTATTTGTACACGCTGTAGATGACATTAGGCGATAACTCTTCAGAACATTTTACTTTATCATCATTTGTCCTGTATTTTAGGCTTCTTCGGCAGTGTTATTGGTATATCTTTTTTCCCACCAACGTAATCAATTTCATCAGGATAGAAAATAAAGCATCAAAAAGTTTTTGATGGGTAGGGGATGTATTAAGGGTCTTTTGTTTGGATGCTTTTAATAGTCCATCTATCATTCCGCTATCAAAAGTAGTGTCGTTAAAAAATAATTGCAAGTAATAAATCTAGGATTGTAGAACTAATTTTGCTTTGAAATAATTGTATTAAAATTGATTTTCAAGTTGCTTAAAAATTAATGTCTCAATATTTTACTAATCTACCTAAGCCTATTTTTGTATATTAACTTTCATTACACATAGATTTACATGGATTCAATGCTTTAATAAAAGAAAATTAAAGGTTTTTGAGATCCTTTATTAAGTATTAAAGTTGCATTAAAATAGTTGCCAATAGTCTCTTATAATCAAGCGCTATGTTTTGTAACTATTAAACATATAAATAACATTTTGAATCTCCTTTCGTATTATATTTAATTTTTTTAATCTTATAGAAGTATCCATACACTCGCATACGCCCACCTATTTATAAGAGTGCATTCAGTACTATATCGTATTTGTATAATTCGAAAAATTTAGTTGTAATTAGTGAAGCATAAAAAACGCTTAAAGTTTTACGTATTATACTTACTTAGATTTATTCTTCACATATAGATAAATTACACGAGAGTTAATTAGATCGGAAAACGTGTCATAAATGATGGAACATTGAATAGTCTTTCTTTTCTTTTAATAATTTTATTTCTTCTTTTGATGATAAAATTTCATTACGATTCCCCCGTAGCGAGGAAATGTACTGTAAAAGAAAGTGCATTATTTTTCTTTGCTTTTATAAGACTTACACTTTAAACTATATTTATTCAAATATTTGATATATAAGTTTTCTTTATTTTTATGGTTCTAATAATCTCTATTTTTGTGTCTCAGAAGAATGACACTTAAAGATAATGCATTATTTTCCTTACTTTAATATCAATAAACAGTAGTACCTATTTTCAGAAATAAAATTGCGAGGTTTTTAATATATTTCTAACAAATTCCCGCAAAATTACCGAAAATTTGTCATAATTTATATATAATTCATATACTTCAGGCTTGTAAATAGGGTAAAAATAGAAAACACTACTTTCTTAACTCCTGCTTCTTAGAAGAGAAAAAAAAGTGGGGGTGTAACAGCCATTTTATTATGTATCCTCTTCAAATTACATCCTTTATGATGATTAAAGCAACCATTTTATTTATTGCTTAGTACTGGTAAAAGTGTTTAGACTTTACTTTTATCTTCTTTAATGGCCCCTTTAATGTACAAGAAAAACATTCTTAAGCCTTAAACTTTTCCGTTTCATCCCTGTACACCTCTTTATCTTTCTTTACCTGTATACAGAGTGAATAAATTTTGGAAGGTTTTTCTACATAAACTTGTCATATGCTCGATGCGTTTTCTTGCAGAAAAATGAGGTAAATCGCAGTTATTTTACTGGTGGAATAGTTCAACCCATTAAAGAAAAAACTCAAAAACTGATAGTTTTGAGATATTTTTTTGAAACTGGAAAAATAAGCAGATTATGTCATACCTGTTTTTTTTGTTTTTGTTTTTATTTAGTGTGTCCAAAATACATATCAGCTCTATTTTTATATAAAAAGAAAAATCATGAAAAAAAATTAATGGACATGTATTTTATGCCAAAATTTAAATTTTGTTTTGTTCATGATTTTTTTAGTTAATAATCGTGTGCTATGTTCCACGTTCTGTATAATTTCGTACTTGCTGATACTTTGCATAAGAAAAAAAAGATAATTTATGTGCATATAAGTTTCTCCCATATCATATCCAATCATATTATATATATATATATATATATATATATATATATATATATATATATATATATATATATATATATATATAGATATATATGTGTGTGTTTGTAGTTTTTGAAAATAGTGTCATTTTTTTTCCATCGTAAATAACTCAATAATGGACTCCCCTCCTCCCCCTGCTGAATATCATGCTACTTATTCATCCGAACAATACTCATATATTATATATATTTCAAATAACACATATTTCTTGACGCTGTTTCGATATAGTATTTAAATTGATATAATAGAACTGATTTTGAGAAATTCTAAAGTGGTCATTGCCTAGTAATAAGATATCCACACTCTCTAGAAACTGGTGTTACTTTATAATCTATCTAGACTTACGTTTTTATTTTGTTTCTATATTTAACTTAACAAAGTTAATGTTTTATGCGGAAGACCTCTTCTTATATCGTCCTTACTGTTTCACATGCTCATCGTTTCCTTTTTTTTCCTTCTGCGACTTCCAGCTCTATCTTTAAGGGTTTTTTCTTTCTTTCTTTCTTTCTAATTTCAATTTCACGTACTGTATAATTTCGTACTTTCTGATAGTTTACATAAGAAAAAAGACAATTCACGTGTATATAATTTTCTCCAATATTGTGAATCATATTATATATATATATGTTATTATAGATTTATAGATCTTATTCTCCTCTCATCATCAATTTTGCATGGAGAATTATAATATGCGTATAAACTGATGCATTAGAGACAAAAATATAATATTTGCTTATAAAGTATCGTTTTTCTTAGTTTTTAATAATCTCGGTTATATCAAGTGCTTCTTTTCATGATTTCTGTTGGCACGCGCGATATAATGAAGGGTTAATGTAACTGAAAATTACGTTTATAATGTATAAGAATTGGATTTTTAAAGCGTTTAAAATTTTACTTGTTTATGTATGTTTTAAATGTGCCCGTACCCTAAATTTATATTCCATTATAATTTAACCCTGATGCTGTTTTATAATTATTATTTCAACATACTCTTGTATGTACCCTTATAGCATCAAATTTAAATTCCATTGTGATTTTACTCCGTAAAATGTCTTTCTAGAGCGATCTTTTCAGGCAATTTTCGTAATCCACCCACATGTTCTTTGAACACTTGTTTGGCTAATCATTTAAAATATTTATTTTGCTAACAATTCCCTCTTTATTCAGCTGGAGCCTTTCACAAACTTCTTAAAATAACATACGAAATGATGAGATCATACTTTGTGAAAACACACTATATGTTGTTTGAAGAAAATGTCAAAACCATATGTATTGAATAATATAGACGTATAAAAACAAAGCATCTGTAGAAATATTTGGGATGTTTAGCCTATCTTATTTGATTTACAGAAAATTACTCAAACGAAACATAAAGAACAATAAAGGTATGTGAATTTTGATATTCTATGCAAATGTGAATTATCAGATTTTGGTGTTTCGGTTCAAAATTTTATTATCTTTTTAAAAATATTTTGGTGCTTTATCCTTTAATTAGTATCCTAGTATGATATTTGTATCCGAACAAGATTGTTTGCCTTTTCAGCGAATAACGCGCTGTCGGTAATTTTAGACAAACATAATTTTTTCCGAAGTTTTGTTCTCACAAATGGCATCGAAATTAAAATTCAATTTTTACTACTGGCATTGAGCTCTATATATAACAGGAGTTCAGAATCAGCGGTCAGAAGCATGCAAGGCAAATGTAAAAAAAATAGTCCGCGTTGTCAATGTCAGATATTAGTATTCTCATTTACTATTATCCTAATTTATGCTTTTATAATTAAGCTATGCTTACCTAATTCATAAATAATTCACTAATCATGTAAGGGAATGCGATAGACTGCATGTTTTGCCATGAATGTGAGCTAAAATTATCGTCACTGTATCCTTCCGCGCTGACCGCTAGAAATCACGTTGGGCATTAGGAAGACAGATCTCCTGTTATATATGGAGCTCAGTGACTACTGGTATGTACTGATATAATATACGGTCTTCTAATATGTCTCTTATTACTGTTATGAAATATCTTGCATTTTTAACAGCGTTCACAAAAGATACGTCAAACACTGACTCTTGCAAAAAATTTAAGCCCTCCCCTCCTGCTCTGCAACAAGAATTGTTGATTTTACGGTATAATACTGACATCGCAGCTGCCAGTATTATACAGTAAAATAAGCAGTAATACGCTTCCGCGCATTACCGTAAAATCAACATTTTTTTTTTTTTTTTCAGTGTGTTGAAAGTTTAATAATAACCATTTTCTTTTTCTACAGTTTTCCAGAAAACTAAGAAATTTTATTGTACTAAATCATTGGCTGGCAACGTTAATCTTATTACTGCTTTTCTCATTTCTTGGCTTCAGTTCGATTCTCTGGAGAGTGCATTTAAAACTCTTGCAATTTGCATTTTAATTAATTTCCTTCCGTTGTTCATTTCATTTTTTAACCCTTTCCCTCGAAATTGTTCTCGTCCTTTCGGTGGTTAGCAGTGAAACTGAACATACATTCAATTCGAACCAAGTCTCCGGGAAGAGTTGCTAATTTAACTTTGAGAACGCTTAATGAAATAGTTAGTCGCGAGCGTGCCCCAAACTGTTGGGAAATTACGAAGATTCGTGGTAAATGGAGGTACAGGATTTGAATAAATATTTTCCCCTAATGTTTGCGAACGCAATTAGGCTTGTACTTGTCGATTTGATTTTCGCACGAGAGCAAATTTTTCCCAAGTATAATTCTCAGTGGAGTGCTGATGTATGTCTTAACATTCAAAGAATGTTTAGAAATTTCTTCGATATAATAAGCAGCTTAATCATTATTTTAATCACTCACTCGTTTCAGCAAATCTTTCAAATAGATTTTTCAGGGAATAAACACTGAAAACGGGCGCCAGATGGCGTTTTGTAGATATGACATAGCAAAACCATGTTTCACTTTTCAGAAATTTTGTTTCAAATTGTTTCAGTCATTCTTGAGTACTTGTTTTTAAATTTATTTTTCATGGTTACAGAAGGTAAAAGTAAAAAAAAGATTTCGGAAGAAGTTGCCAACTTGCTATGCCAAAAATGGGTTCACTAAATTTTGATGAATTCTGAAATCTAATTTACTAATCTGAAGCATCATTGTGATGTAAAACTGCATAAAAATTGTCTTAAAAGAATTTTTTTCGTGTCGTATTTATGTGAATAAATTATGAGTTTTAAATTTAAAGCTTTCTGGCATTTAGAATTAAATGGGGGGGGGGGGGGTCTGCAATACATTTTAGAATTTATTATAAAATTAATAAACAGCTTTTTCTTCACCGTTTGCTAGTTGCTTTTAATTAAGTTCGGTAAAATCTATTAAGACGCAATAACGAAGAAAAATTCTATTTTTAGACAAGTTTAATTGTATCTTTTGTTTTGCTGGGACCATGACTTTTTCTGTTTAAGGCAGGATTTCATTATATGCAGTCTCCATTTTGACAGGCTTTATTGTATTCGAGATAAAACTTTTTTCACTGCCATTGTCATTAAAAATAATAAGTACAGCTTATTCAATTCAATTAAGCATTAATATATTTCACAACAACACAAATACTCACATAATGTTTTACTTAAAATTCGAAAAAAATTCACAATTTTCAAGAAATGTTCCCGTTTCTCACCTCATTTGGGGGGGGGGGGGGGATAAATAAAGATTAAGTAAGGCATTGAAGAAAACAGCGCGTAGCTCGAATATCACATCATATATTAAATAAAATTTCTATTTAAAATTTTAAACACAATTTAAATTAATTACAGCCGCATCAAAATACTACTGTAAATAAAATTTTATATATCTTGATGCAATTCTTACCATGTTAAGATGTACGCTTGTTAATAATTATTTTTAATCTAGAAATTTTAAACTTTTTTTTTCTTTAATCTCTTTAAAAAAGTTGTGGAACACTCTCCCGATCTTGTTATTATTTCAATCGAAACCTAACGTTCCTCCATTTCTAAATGCATTCAATTTATGTCGCAGACGAATCATTAATCCCAGAAATTGAAAGCAATTTAAAGAAACCGCACAGAATCGCTCATTACTTATGAGTCCGCGACTTGGGGTTGTTTTGATCTCTTTGAATAGATACAAAACAACTCCACTTTTTTTTTCTAGCCACCGGCGAAGAAAATGGACGCTAGCGAAAGCTAAGAATTTTTGTCGATGGAGACGCGCAAATTGCTGAGGGAAAAAAAAAATTAAAGAACCGGTTCAGATTTTTATTTTTTGAAGTGCTGGGTATCAAAAGAATAGCCGCGGGCGCTGCAAAAACAAGTTATCTCCATTACAGTCACTTTACTGTCAAAGCCATGTGTCTTGTGTTGCTCGCCTTTGACGAATGAGGGAAATTTTTCACGGACTGGGTGGCTCCATCTTTCGGCGAAATGAAGTACAATTTGATCGAGTTTATCACGTGATCTTAGGGACATGTGTTCCTTGTAAATCAGGTACTGGATAGCGTTCGTTTTCTTTCTTTTCCGTAATTTCTAACTGGCTATTAACTTTTGATCTTGAGCGGATCTTTGACTTTATGTAGCAGAATCGGAGAAGGCTTTAGTATGGCGCTCTGAGCTACACCCCCCCCCCCCCCCTCCCTCCTCAGCGCTCCTAAGAATGTCGATTTTTTTAAAGTTTGAATAAAGTGTTTTGATTCTGGTCACAAGCCTTGGGTCCTTGCTCAATAAAAGGTGCAAACCTATTTGGGGATACCTATAAACGCTGAGCCTGGATCCATTTCCCTCACTGTACACCCCACCCCCACCCTTATGGACTTAATTTAAAATAAAGAGTGTTCGAGGGAGGCTTTAAAGTATGCCCAGGGCCTTCAAGTTAATAGTCTTCTATCGCATCTCATTTTTGGTACTTTGGGCGGTCATTCACCTTCGTCCTTTTACGAAGCCGTCTCAGAGACCTATTATTGCCTCCCACCGCGGACAGGTTTCTTTTTTTCATGCATATATCGAGCCAAATTTTATATAGTATTTGATTCAAAATATGCATCGCATAAATAAAACTATACAGTCAGAGTCGCAACAAGAGGAGTGCGAGTTATGTCCACCTGAGCTGAACACCAAGTGCCAAACCGGATAAGTGATTTATCAGTGCTGTCAGTTTTATATAGATGCACATGATCGATAGGAATTTAAACAATTTTTTGCGCATCAGGTCTAGGTGCCAAATAGAGTTGCTGCGAGGCTACATAAAGTTTTCATTCCAGATATTCCGCTAATATGCAAACGGATGAAAAGTTTCTCGACATCGTAATGTAATAAATCAGCTCTTTCGACTTCTAATAAGAGTTTCTCGATACAGAAATACCTAAACTTGAAATGACATGGCACGTAAAATTGTAAAGAATAAATGACATGCAATCTTCTTCGCCTGCATTTGAATGTTTAATAAACATTCTGATGGTATCACTGTTGAAATCAAATCTTTTCCCCTGGATTTTGTTTTCTCTGGCAAATCGGTAAGGGATGGCGACGCCTCTTTCAAGAGGAATCCGACGATGTTTCATTTTTCAAAGTCGTTTGAACACTAAAATGCAACTTACTAACACCAAAACACACACAGATTATTAGATCTCAGAAACCATTATGCAAAGAATGACATTCTTATTTAAAAATTCATGGGTTGAAAAAGGGTAATTGAAAAAAGTTAAAAAAAAAAACAACACTTACATTGAACTTAGTGTTAATTTAATATCAAGACTTTCTTTTCCGCAAATAGGATAGTTTAGCTTTCTTCTTTAGGGGGAGGGGTTTAAAAAATGATTAAACGCCAAAACCTTCCTACTCTGATGTGAAGATCATTTACCAAATACATTTTTTACGAAGTCTAAATCATAAGCACGAGTAGTAGAAACTAAATCATAAACAAAATATCTTATCTCACAACTGATCTTCTTCAGACTCCAGCTTTCTCAACTGATATGGCTGCTGCATCCTTTTTGAGATAATCCTAAAGCAATTTAAAGTTTACAACTACAAACAGATTATTTTTCCTCTTCATCTGAAATGTATGTTTTTCTCAACCACATGAAATACTTCTTTTTGGAGTTCACCTTCGAAACAACGCCCGTTGCCACAATCATTAATCAAGCTCTGAACGTGGAAATGGAAGAACACACAGCAAAAGAATTCCTAGGAAAACGTGTAAAAGTTTTAATCCAGGGAGTTAACGTACTCCACGTTATTCTTTTTTGGATCTAAGAAAATGAGACACGAGCTGGTTGTAAAATGTGCGATTCTCAACTTCATTACGGCACGTATAAAATAGGAAACTATTAATTCATAGTCACTTAGAAGAAATTCTCCTTTTGTCTCATCCCCCCCCTCCCCTCCTCCTTTTCTCAAAAGCTAATTAATTAAAACGGACTACATTTTAAATGATATTTTAACACTATCCTTGAAACGCTTTTTTTTTTTTTTTTAAACCTTAAGAGGTCTATAATTGACCATGCACTTTAAAAATCTAGAAAAAATCCATACAGTTTAGACTCCAAGTTTAGACTTTGTACTTTATGATAAAATTATAAACTATTATATATTTTAAAAAAAATAATAATAATAAAATAAAAATAAATAAAGAATAAATAAACAAACTCTCCGAAAAATCGTATGGTTAAAATTTTGACCTGTGGATCCCAGATCGCGTGAGCTGTGGCAGACGATTAATTAATTCTAAGTAAACATTGGGTGGATCATGTTATGATTTGTCAGCAACTTTCTGATGAAATCAGACCTCCCTCTCCATGTTTTAAAATGCATCTCTGCATTTTAGGGACACCTTTTTCTCACTGGGAAATTGCAGTAAAAGAAGTATTTACACATGATAGATATTAAAACAAAAATAATAATTTAAAAATAAAAGCGCGTATGTTTGTACAAATTTATATCGATTTTCATCTATATGGGTCAATCATTTAAAATTGAAGGTTTTATTTATTTTATTTTATTTTATTTTATTTTTCTTATTCTAATGATAACTTTGTTTAAATATTGCAATATTGTTTAAATATTGTATTGCGTGTACGTAAATGAAACTATATTGCTGTTTTTAAAAATAAAATAAAAACATGAAAACAGAAGTTTCATAATACTTGTACATTTGAATATCGATTTTTTTCTTAAGGTGGTTGATTCTCAACTGACCTGCTCAACAACACGAAACTTTCAGACTCATTTTCAAACGCAAAGGTATAAAATTGGCAGGACTGACTATTGAAGCGATTTGGAATCGAAATGAGTTTTCCATTTTTTGATAAATAAATTACTTATCAAGTTATAAGTGATTCGTGTCACGTGACGAAACGTTTTTCGCCTTTCTCGTGCTGCGGCGTCGGAAATTCTTTTCAAAACGCAGACTTTGACAATATTTTCTGAAAGATCGTTACCAAAAAATAGAAAACCTCTATCGATTACAAAGTTTATGAATAAAAACACCCACCAATTTTATGCGTTTACGAACAAAAATGAATTAAACAATGTGTCATAAAGTAACTAGTTTAGATTTGAGAACAGCTATAACAAAATGATGTCTCAGGTCGAACTCAAATTCAAACTTTTTTATACTTTTTCTTTTAAATTACTAAATTTAAATGTTTTTTTTTTTTTTTTTTTTTTTTTTTTATGTCGAATTTGCTGTGTTTGTTTACGTATAGAGAGTTACGTACGTTTTTAAGTAGAATAAGTAATTTTTTCCCCATTAAGATCTGCAAATAAGATCCTGACTGCGTTGATTAATGTATATCAGAGAACATATCATTACTACACTATTTTGTATTAAAAAAGGTTTACGATTCGCATCAAAACATAGATAAAATATGCATTATAAAATAATTACAGTTAGTCTTTCACAAAAAAAAAAAAAAAAAAAAAAAAAAAAAAGTGCTTAAGAAGAGGGGGGGGGGGGGATCTTAAAAAAATGTGGTTCGTTATTTTTAACTCATTATAGTTGACTGTTTTCAAATGTTGAACATAGTAAAGGAGAAATGATAAAAAAAAAAAATTACATAAATTTTCTCCACGGGACGAATTAAAAACTACCTTAGCCAAATACAAGTTTACAAAACATAGTCTATTCTTTTATGGTGATTCTCCGCATTTTTTTTTCCTTTTTTTTTTTAACTCTTTGAAAGAACAAACATTCACATGAATTCACAAACATGTTATCTGTCATTCTGCCTGAAAACTCCGATCTAACCGCGGTTCAATCAAACATCCTCTGCAGTTTCGAGATCTTATGCAAAGCAATTCGATCGCAAGAGTTACAAAAGAACAATAAATCGTTTGTTAAAAGTCTGATCATTCACTTGTCCCTGAGGGCCCAAAATCTTGATTTAAATCTTGCTCACGATTGGCCGACCTTGAACGAATGGGCCGATCCCGTTTCGCTTTGAGAGCGAATTGAATTCGATTTGACACTTGAGTGACTTGAGAGGCGAATTGAATATTCATAAAAATAACAGACAAAAACTAAATATGTTGCTAAGTTGTCCTTTTTTTTTCTATTTCTTTTTTTTTAATCTTAGTATTTTTTCTGGTTCATGCATTATTATTATATCACTTCTCATTTTTTCACGAAGAACTTGGAATTTTCTTCATCTGATTTAATAAATAAAGGTTAGTGAGAATTAACTAATATTTAGCAATCATTATTATTATTGTTGTTGTTGTTATCGTATGAAAATATAGAGCGTACAGTAAACTCTGCGTAAGATTGAAATTTGTCAACTCTGAGAGATTTTTATGTCCCGACGAATCCACAGACACAGAGTAAAGTTTGTCTAAGGCGAAATATACTGTCTACGGCAGCACATTTTCTCCGTCTCGATCGATTCCGCTTTAGACAGAAGTGATTGTTGTGTATCATTGAAAATAATATTGTAATTCACACGTAATTCCTCCTTTCTTTTTCTTCCTTGTTTACTGATAAGAAGTCGCATCTAAGCCTATGCAAACCACTCTGGGGCCTTTCTAAGCTATAGATGAATTTTTAAATCGCTTTTAGATTCATTATTTATTTAAATAAACATTAACTTGTATAAATAAAAAACATTAATGGATAAGAATTAACGATGTTATATTGTGCTTCATCAAATGCATTTATTTATTTATTTATGTATATTTCATTAATATTTGTAAATTGCCTATTATTGTTGTTACTTTAAAAATAATAACACAATGTTGTAATGCTCAGAGAACGTAGATATGTTGACAGGTTCGGCCTTCTTTATACACCGGCCCGGATGTAAGACATATTTTTGAGGTCTATATTTTTAAGGCTAAAAAAGGTCTTTAAGTCTCATTGGGGTCCTCGTATAAGACTGGATGCAAACATACAAATATTTATTATTATTATTCAAAATGCTGAGGGAAAAAAAAAGGAAGGTTTCAGTAATCGTTGGGGTTGTTGCCCCCTACAACCGCACTGCAAAAAATAACTGTTGATTTTACGGTATAATACTGGCAGCTGGGGTGCCAGTTTTATACTGTAAAATCAACAGTTATTTTTTGCAGTGCACGGTACCCAGATGCATTCCATTCGCCGCATTCCTTATATGATGGCCGGCCTGTATATTGTTTAAACTAATAATTATAATCGTATAGAAATGTTTATCCTATATATATTTTAAAAAAGCAAAATTATCATTTTTTTTTTCTTTTAAACCATAAAACTGTTTTCTAATTTACACTATTTTGATTTACAGCTTTCGAAAAATCGACGAATAACATTCCTTAGAATTTAATTTATTTTTATTTGGCTGATGAATTTTATTATCTAGTTTTACTTTTATTCTTTGCTATTTTTGAATTATTTTCATTTTATGATTTCTTTTTATTTAGTTACTTATGATTTTCTTTTTTCCTTTACATTTCTGTTTACAGTTCCAGTTCCATCTTTAGCGCTGAAGCCTCCATCATTAGGTAATTAAACGCCGAGTTTGGCATTAATTTTTTACTTTAAATCTGAAATGATAGAATAGCGCTTTTTTTCTACAAACGAGTAGATGTCAACTCTTCTCACCTACCCTATAGACTTCTCAAACTTATTAACTTTCCAGTCTGACTAAAAACAAATTATGTTTCAGTGCATTTTTTGTGACATGTTGGAACAGCTTCCATATACAGTCTTTTGCCACTAAATACCACATAGTTATTCTAATCTTATTTTATTGTAAAAGAAGAAGAAAATCATATAAAAAAGCTGCTTTATTAAGAGATTAATAAATATTTTTTAATTTATTATTTGTAAAGATATATTTTAATAAATATTTGTTACGCCAATAAAATTTGCAGATGAGGCAGATTTTTTTGTTTTTAATTGACAATTTAAAATGATGATAACATTAATAATAATAATCCCATTCAAAACCTCCTTAAGCGACTTATAAACATAAAATGATGACATAACAATTAGTGGTCTATATTTTGTTATATCAAAGCTTTGAATGTAAAAGAAATGTAAACTATTTTGTCACTAAAAACAGAAAATAATAATAATAGTAATAATAATAAAACATAAATTTATAAAAACAAACGTTTTAATGTGTATATAGAATTAAACTCATTTTAGAAAAAAAATCCTATTATTTTTACTTAAAAAATTTAAATTACTTGACTAGAAATTATGTCTTTTTTCAATTTATGCTTAAAAAGAAGTAAGCTTAGAGTGTCGATTTCTTACTGAAATTGTGCTGAACTCTGAAATTTTCAACACGAACACCTAATTTTAACATCATATTTAGCTTTTTCGGCAAATTTTACTTTAGAATACCGAACGGGAAGTCATTCGATCAAGCAGTTTAGAAATTATGAAGGTTTAAAATTTGAACTACTAATGTTAAATTATTTTGCGATCGTTGCAAGAGAGATTGCAGTGCGGTTTGGTTTCTTAAGTGTAACTCAAAAACTATTTTACAGAATGAGCTGTAATTTTGAATTTGCATATTTGAAGCTTCTAGAAGTCGATTTCTATTTAATAATAATAATTTAAAAAAAAAAAACATACGTTACGATTTTTTTTTTTTTTTTTTTTCGAAAATTAATTAAAAAAAATATATTTTTTCTAAATAAATTTTCGAAAAAAAAAAAAAAAAAGAATTGAACCCTATAATTTTTTTTTTTTTAGCAGAAATCAATTTCTAGAATGTTTAAATGTGCGAATCCAAAATCACAGCTACTTCCGGCCAGTAGTTCTTGAGTTATTCTTAAAAAACTACCTGCATTGCAATATTTTTTTGCAACGATTACAAATGAATTCAACAATAGCCGTTCCAAATTTTAAACCTTCATAATTCCTAAACTACTCGACTGAATGGCTTCCTGTTTGGCATCCTAAGGTAAAACTTGCCGAAAAATTCAAATATGATAACAAAAAATTAGGTGTTCGTATTAAAAATTTCAGAGTTTGGTACAGTTTCACTATGAAGCTTAATTCCTCCTAAGCTTCTTTAAACAACATAAATAGAAAGAAGACATAATTTCCAATCGAATGGCTATTTCAGTTTTTTCTGGGAGAATTTGACGATTAAAATGCATGGGAAGAGAATCATTAGATTCACGGGGCGTTGATTGTATATGGAAGTTTAACGTTTCTTTTATTTTTCTTTCTTTTTTTAATAACGTGTTTTTCTGGTATTTCAGCAGATCGCCATCATTCAATAACTACATATTCCTGTGAAGGCAATGAGCTTGATATTGGGTGTGATGAAGGCAAAGTCATACGCTTAATCCGAGCCAATTACGGACGTTTCAGTATAAGTCTGTGCAATGATATTGGTCAAGTTGACTGGAGCGTCCATTGCTTGTCCATTAGATCTTTCCTCATTATGCAGGAGAGGTAAGTAGTTTCATAAAATTTCTGAAGAAACCATCACGAAAATTTATACTGTTTCATTTTGTGAATTTACTCTCTCTGCTCTAATTTTTAAAATAAACATCATGAAAAAAAAAAATTCTACCATAGCGTAATGGACATGATCTGGTATTGTGAATCTAGTCATAGTTTTTATCATTGGTGGCGACAAACAGAAGGGCCATTCCCGGTACCCTGTAAAAGTATTAATAATGTAATTAAATTCTTTAATCTTCCCTTAATCTGGTTCAGAAATGTTAATTTTTAAAAAAAATCGTGAAGAACCACGTCTAATGACTTCTAATAAATAAACAGGCCCCCAAACATTCCATTATCATTGGGTTTCGTTTTGCCGTCAAAAAAAATTTTTATACTACCATTTCTGAACCAGATTAAAGAATTTATTTAGAATGTTTTTTATATAACTACAAAGAAATAACTTTAAAATTTTTTAAATGGTTGAGGAAAATAATTAACTTGAAACTTTTTTTTATGTTTTATTAACACTATAAAATTCAGGAGAAGAACACAAACAATATGTAGTAAATGTAAAAATCATGTAAAATTAGATTCTACAACATAATTTGATTGAATTTCCTTGTATTTGGATTTATTTTGTATACTTTTAATATAAAAACTCCGATCATGGACACTAAATTTTCTTTCTCTCTTATAATAATTAAAATATAGCAAACTTTATTTATCCCAATGACTTAAAATAATTAAACACTAAAAGAATTAAGAATTATGAATTTTCTGTCAGGGTCTCTGCTCTCCCAAATCGCCATCCCTCGCCCGAAACCTCGTGCCAACACAAGTTTTAATTGTGTTAATGTTATGTTCATGTGTTTAAAAAGTATCTTAAATGGGGTGTTCAGCCGTTCAGGGAGTTCATCAGTGTGTCTTACGGGCGAAAGAGGGCGAAATGAAAATTCTGCCATATGTATAAGATTAAAGTTGCTTAATTGTTAAATTTCTGTAATGCTTGCTGCAGACTAGCGTAACCCTACGCGATGCAGGACTCGATTTTACCTAATCCACGGTTTTTGGTCGACGTCGGGTTGACAATAAATGTTTCGATTTCGGGTTGAGTTTTGATTCTTTCGCGTTTGGTTCGAGTTGACCCGACTTAGAAAAAAAAATGTCCTTAATATTTTTTATGAAAAAAAAACTATGTATTTGAATATTAATGAGTGTATACGTTTATTTTTACATAAAAAAAAGAGATAAAATTGATATTAGAGATATAATTGTAGACTGCTTCTCCGTAATTGTATTAAAATATGGTTAATTTTCTTTCATTTCGAGTTTGGATTTGAATATTTTGGGTTCGGTCGGGACTACTGCCAGCCCCCGAAATCTGCATTTTTCACATATTTTGGGAACAATTTACCTACTTTTCTTTCTACTGCAGACTACCAACACATTAGTTTCGAAATCTTGCCCCCCCCCACCCCCACCTTAGATTTTTTATTCTGTCTGTTGCACACATTTATTATATTATCATCACATATTTTTCTTTCTCACATTGTTACATTTTTTGCTACTGTAATTAATAATATGCTGTTTCTTTTTTTTTTTCCTAAACAGGTGTAGCCAAAAACAAAGCTGTAGTGTGAGTGTATCTAGTAAAATATTTGATGACCCTTGTCCTGGTACACGTAAATATTTAGAAGTCCAGTATCAGTGTGTCTTACGTAAGTTTTCCTAAATATCTTGTTAGCCAGTAGTTCTAGAACTATTCAGTTTCTCAATATGCATGTGTTTAAAAGAAAAGAGTAGGGAGGAGCATGCATGACCTCCACCCATCTGGATTTTTATATTTCTTACCCAAATTTTCTTTATATTTGATTATTACAAAAAAAAAAAAAAAGTAAAATTTATTTTTTCCATTTTAATTAAATTAATTAAACACAAACTGGACATATGCAGGGCTTTCACATTGCAATATTTGATATTATTTGCTGATACGTTTTTACATCGATTTTTAATTAACTTAATTTTTTTTAAAATCAAACAATGTATTTTAACGAAATATGAGTGTGTTATGTCAAAAGCCTGTTCATAAACCTTTCATATGATACCTCATTCATCATTGTACGTTTTGTATGTACATAGAAAAAGGGATGCTGGCATCAGAACTAATATATATATGATTAAGAAAAAAACAACAAATTATGATTCATTGAGAGTTACAGAATTTTTATTTATTTTAATGAAGCATCAGATTTGCACAGAGCTAAAAAAAAAAAAAGTCCTTTTCCTGGATTTTGTTCTGCCAATGCCAATATGGAGTGCTATGATATGGTAGTTAAATAATAAGACTCTGATACTAATAAATGAACAAAGCCATGATTAAAGGTTTATCATAAAACAGGTAGCCCCTCAGTGTGTCAGCCCCCAAAATCTGTGTTTTTTTGCATATTTTGGGTGCAATTTACCCAATGTCCATAACTCCAAGTAAAATCCTCCCATATTATATAGTTAAAAAAAATTTAGAGCAGCTGTTATAATTTAATGGAGGGGGGGGGGGGTCCCTTGAGTATAGGGGCAGATCTGACCCCACCCTTTCCTTTTCTAAAAAGTCAATATCTGTTTTTTCTCATTACTATATTACTCAAGATTTTTTCCCCTTTAATATTTCATTCAACAAAAAAACAGTACTTATTTTTTTCTTTTTCAGCTTCCTAAGCTCTGCTTTTTTCTAAGCTCTGCAGCGTATCTAATAAAAATTGAACATATTAAATAGTATATTTTAATTAATATTCATTTGTGTAAATTTGGGACAAACTGTGAAAAAAACGTTTTATTAATTTTTAAAGTCTTTTTATCATCATCTAAAGTTATTGCTGGATACTTTCTCAAGAAATAAAATGTAACTTATTCAGAACCAGTATGTTTAAAATATCAACTGAGCATTTTTACTAATAATTCAGCAAAATAAGCCAAGTGTAAACATGTTATGATATCCCTCATATTATGTTAAGAATCTCTCAATAACTAGATAAAAAAACAAACTGAAAAATTAGCTTCATTGCATGTAGTCCTAAAGCCACAATAACCAAACACAAATGGTTTCAGTGACATATTATTACATTTATTATTTTATTCAGTTGTCTTTTTATTTATTTATTTATTTATTTATTAAAAATGATTTTGCAGATGTTTCAACAAATCAAATAAATAATCAAATCTTAAAAATAAACATATATATTGAATCTTAATTTTTTTTTTCATGTGTCTAATATTGTTTTTTTATTTCTATTACAGCTTCATTTTTTACAAGTACTACTAAAAAAACTACAATATTTAATAGTTCTTCATCTGATGTCGATATGGCACCCGATACTACGTTAGGTACAGTACCAGAAACTTTGGGTGATCCAGATCTGACAGTATCTCTCACATCTCCCGCTACCAGCAGCAGTAGTAGTACTACAACTACAACAACTACTACTACTACTGAAAAATATATGGTGCAGAGTGTAAACCTAGTCACTTCAACTCCTCGTCCAACTAGTAAGTATTGTAAAATTTATGAGATAAATGAAGTAGTTATTATTAATATAAAAGTAGTTTTGGTGTTTTGCGTGGTATAATAAAGATAAGTGTAAAGGTGAATGGGGATGTCGGACGTAGATGTTTGTATGTTTGTGATGACTAGAAAAATCTGTCATACTTAGACATTTGCGAACTACAATAACTGGTTTCAGATAGACGAAGACAGGTCTCAGTGTGCCTAAGACTCTTTTAAATTTTTAGACATTGAAGGACATAGTTTTATGTATTTTCCCGATTTTTGAAGTTTGCAGGCAATTTTGAGCCTTTTATAAAAGCTATTCAAATTTAATCTTTTAGCAGAATGTAGTAAATTTTTGTTTTTTTCAATAAATTTTATTGGAAATTCCTACCGCCATTTTGAAATTTTTTTTATGTCCCTTTTCCATCAAAAGTGAGGACAATGCTTTTATTAACCTATTTCTATTTGAAATCCTAGCCTCTTCTTATATTTTATATCTCTGTATGGAGCAAACATTCTGTTTTTATTAACCTATTTCTATTTGAAATCTTAGTCACCCAATCTTATATTTTATGTCTCTGTATAGAGCAAACATGCATTAATTAAAAAAAAAAAAAAAATTGAAATAACATTTTTCTGCCTTAATTTTTAAAGAAGTAATGGCAAAGGATTGTTTCAGAATCAGATCTTTAAGGGAATTTTTTATACTCCCATGAATTGGAAACATGCCAAATCAGTTCCTATATCGATGAAAGACACGATCTCTATTAATTTATTGGGGCCCTCACCTCTACATCTGTTTGTATATTATATTTAAGGTGATTGTAGGAGTATTTAAGGTAACTGTTATAATGATTGTTTTTTATGATTACTCAGTACAGTGGTGAAGGCTACAGGGTCCCCACCATTAGGTTCATTTGTATATTACAGCTGAGATAATTATAGATATATTTAAGGTAATCCCATGTGAGTCTGCTAGTTGAATAATAAATAAAAAGTCAACCCATTCCATACAAAAATTAATTATTTTTAAAAAAGTGTGCCTCATCCATGTAAGTACAAGTTTAAATTGAAAAGTTCAGCACTTCCACTTGATAGGGACGTTGGTGATATTTTGAAAATGGCCTTGTTAAGAAAAGAAAATGTTTCATATGTGCTGTCTAGCTGTTGACTGTTTCAAACACACAAGCATTTTAATATTTACACAATTTATTTAACATATGCATTAACATTTAAGCATTATTATATACAAATAGAAATATTTCATCTAATATGTGTAATCAGAAGAAGTTATTTTGAAACATATATAAAAAAGCACAATAATTCATCAATTTTTTTTTTCCTTTCATAATGATTGAACCATTTTTATTTTATTATTTGTACCATTTGGCAATGAAATGAATCTTGCTTTCTTAAACCTGAGCTATACCAATTAATACTATACCATTATTTTAAAATGTGCCAAAACCCCTATAAAAAGGAAATACCAAAACTTCTATTAGGAGATGATGTCATCTAGCAACTAGCAACAATTAACTCTCTATTATATTTTCACTCATTGTATTGCCCTTTTATTTCAATTAACCATTTTTTATCTTGCAACTGATATATAGTTCCTATCTTTTTACTGATTAGTTTCTGTTTCTCTAGCTGAAGCTCCAACTACAGTAAGAACAACTACTGTTATCAGTGAACTGCCAAATCACTGCCCTCCTATACTTATGAATGACATTCAGTGGAATTGGACAAAAGCTGGAACTCAAGCAATTCACAGGTGCCCTGGAGGTGCAACTGGTATGTTATGAAATATAACTACATATCATTTAATATGTTCTTTAGAATGTAAATTCAAATTAAAAGTATTGTTAGTTTTCTGTCTCGTGCATTAATTTATTATTATTATATTGGAGGGGGGGGGGGAGATTAATCTGTCAGCAGTTAAAAATTTTCTATCATCTGTTTTTACAGGAACTTTTTTTAAATGAGATTTTGATTTAATGCGTTATTTTTTTTCACCATTCACACAATCAATTTAAATTTGGAAAGAAAAAAAAATCTTTTCTGCCCCCCCCCTTTTTTTTTCTGTATTACACTTTTGTAATTTAAACTATGACCATCTATAATATAAGAACTATATTCATTCAAAAACTATGGGCATCTACAGATAGGAACTAAATTCATTCAAAATAAAAATCAAAGGAGCAGCTTACATGCTTATAATTCAGTTACCAGTTACACATCCATCAAATGAAAGAAGTACATAGCAGTGTTGTTGAATTCAGACATATTTCACCAGCTCTTGGCTGGGGGGGGGGGGGGGAGTTGCACTTCTAGATCAATAATAAGCATAACGTACCAAATCTTCCAGGGGACATTTTGATGCTCCAGGGGTGGGGGGAGGGGTTCCCTCTCCAGACCACCTATTGAATTCAACACTGGTACATACTTCATACTTGAATGGATAAACATAGATTGAGCATGATAGCACTTGCCTCATAAGACTTGTAAATACAAGAAATAATGAATAAAGTATTATATATGTGTTCATAAATTAGTGATTATTTTTTCTGAATGAATTCTTTCTTATATTTTTATTACATGTACTATCTTTAAAAGATTAGTGTGCAAAATACACAATTTTGTAACATCTTTTGTGTTTTTGTTATTGGAAAAACAGAATTTGGTGTGCTGTTGAAAAGTTCTTTAACCCCTTAATCGTCACGCCCGAGATATTCAGGGGCAGTGTAGACTTCTTTTTTTTAATTTTAGATTGTTTAATTCCCACCAGTCTTTGAAAATAGTGTAATTGGCTTTATTCTCACATAATTTTATCTGCCATTAAATAAGGCGAATATTTCTGCTTCAAAAAATTGGTGGAAATGGCAATCAAAACTTTAAGTAGGCTACACTTATCAGCCCAACCATTAAGAGGTTAAAAATACATTCTCTATAATTTAGTTTAATTTATTCCAAATACTAAAGTTTTAAACTATTTAGAAAAGTCTTAGAAATCTTCTCAGTTTCAAAATTTTATCCTAATGCACATATTTCTAAAAAGTTAGAATGTACAGAAAAGCTGAATTAGACCTATAGATAAACCAAAGTCCTTAACATTTCTCAACTATGTATAAAAGTATTAGTAAATTTTGGCAGATGTAGTTAATATAGCTGAATAAGTAATGTATTCTGATGTTATCTTTTCTTAAATGCATTTTTTTTTTTTAAAGGTTTAGCAAGGTGGCAATGTGGTAGCGAACCAACTCATTGGTTAACACCTCAACCTGATTTACGAGAATGCAGATCTGGATGGGTTGTAAATCTCAAGAAAAGGGTATTTATTTATTTTAATATCTTATATTAAAGTAATACCATAATGAGAAATATATTTTATGCCTCCACAAGTAGGCAATCACTTACTAATATTTTCAGTTTCCAAACCTCTTATCAAAATTGCTCTGCTTATCTAAAAATTGTGTTGACTATTGACCATTATTTTCTCATAATTTGAAAGCACTCTAGTGCTTTCGATGATTCGATCTTTCGCTTTCTTGTGCTAGGAACAATCAATTACTTATGCAATCACCCTATGTCTTTATCAGTGATTGTCTTGTGACTAGTTTTTTAGGTTGCTACATGCATGACTCTAACTTTTATGCTTTTATGTTACCAGTATTTTTTAAATAGAAATCTTCATCTTATTTAATTGCAGAATTTCAACAATTAAAGAAGGCAAAGAATTTCTATTAAAATATGTTGTATCAAGAAAGAATAAAAGTTAGAGCCATGCATGTAGCATCCTAAAAATCCAGTCACAAGTTACTGTTGGTCTTTATTGAAAAAAAAAATAGTTTAAATATATTGACAATTCTGCCTCCACCCTTTTTCTTAAATACTAATAATTTACATAAGTTTTATTATTACCAGTTAATTGTGGTGATTTAAGACCGTTACCTATTGTATTCGTGACAGTCACTGTGTACAGTCACTATCAATGATGAATTTGTCATGTGATCATTATATGATTGTATACACTTATTATATTCTGTGAACAATTTGATAGCTAAGTATGAACTAAATTAATTGATAATTTTAAAATGTTGAAATCTCATGAAAGATAAGTGTGTCTAGTCAAAAAAGAATTAAAGGCTTCTTGTTATATCAGAAATGGAAATTTACAATTGAAATGCTAGATGTAACTTCTGATTTTCAGGAGAGCCTTTTAAAAATTGATGACATTATATAAAGAACATATTTTTAAATATTTATAATGATATTATCTTGAAATAATTAGCATTTGGACTGTTAAATGTACATTTATGTATTTTAGTACCTTTCACATGCATTGTGATAAAAATCATATGAAATGTTGCATACAAACCATAATGATAATGCACATATGTTAAATATAGGTAATTTAAATATTAGTTTTTTATTGTATGATATACATGAAATTTGGCATATTCACATGTTAGTAAAATATTTTCCATCATTATCATCATTAAGGATGATTTTTTAAAGTTCAGATTCATAAATCATACAATTACAATACAAATCCAATCAATCATAAATTATCACTTTTTATGCAAATTTTATTTTTCTGAATTTCTTTAGCAGTCTGACTTATTGATATTATCATATATATTTTAGGATTTTGCATCAGTTTTCTCATATATATTTATCTAATTTTTGCTAAGTAGTGTAAAATTAATAGCTCAGTTTATTAACTTTACACTTTGTGTCAAAAAATGCAAGATTTTTTATTTTTAAAGCAAGTCAAATAAATTAAAAGTTCTTTCCATATTTTAAATGTTAGATTAAAGTATCATAAAACATTTTATTTTATTTATTTGAATTTTTGATTGACAGTTATAGAAATTTTCTTTTGTTAAGTTATGAATGCCTATATCTATTAGTTTAATAGCCTTTTTATCATATTATAAATGATATAAATCTAATTCCTTCTTAATCTTTTTAGTTAACTATAATGGGAGCACATTTTCTAAACTTTTATTTGTGTATTTTAATTCCAGATTGAATCAGGGGAGTCTATCAATGGTGTCGCCACAGAATTAGCTCTGATGACATTTGTAAAGCCGCTATATGCTAACGATCTGAAAGATATATCAGATATAATTCAACAGACATTATCAAGAGCTATCAATGGAATGGAAAATTTTCATGATTTGTGGCATCGATATCATGTTTTACGTGAACTCTTACAGGTAAAAAAATTGTAGCATATATTTTTTAATTAAACTGTTATACCAGCTTAGGAATGCATAAGATAAATATGTAGTAAATTAAGCATACTTTGCTCATACTGAGTTTCTTCACTCAGTTATCCATTATGGTTTTCACTGTCTTCCAGCCTAGTACTGTCCTAACAGGTGTGCTAACATAGCTAAAGCCTTAACTCTGCTATGGGACCTATATTATCAGGTTGGGACCTAGTTGGGGCTAGATTATCATTTTTTTTTTCAATGAGGGCATAGTAAATTGTAATAAAATTTTTTTAATATAGAGCTCTTCTCAGCATTATATTAAATATAACCTTCTCTATCACATAATGATATAAACATGCATTTAGTGATAATTCTGCTGTATGTCAATAAAATCTTTTAAGAGTATGTGTATAAACAGATTTCATTTTAAAACCTCCTGATAGCATACCTTTCTACAGCTGAATACAGCTAGAGAAATAAAGTTCTTGTATAATAATATAGTAAATATCGGTTGTTCGGACATAATTACTGATGAATTCAGGGAGTAGCCTGGGAGGGGGACATCTCAACCCCTGGAGCATCAAAATATTCCCTAGAAGATTTGAGATTTTATACTTATTAATGATCAAAAAGTGCAAATCACTCCCCCCCCTCCCCTTCTCTCTCAGGGCCACAGAAATCCCTCCCGGGGAAAAATGTCTGGATTGAAAACAGCTCATAAAGGAATTCATAAAAATTAGTCAGATACTCAAATGCCTTTATTTCATTCAGAAATTAGATGAAGGTAAAGCTGTGAGGAAATATCCCTTACAACTTTATTAACAGAGGTACTTACTTTTTATTGACATTGAATTTTTTGTATTCTAAAAAAAAAAAGATATTAAATAAGGGAAATGGGGTACAAACCACAGAAAGAAAAACTTCATCAAATTTTGTTTTGTTTAAAAAAAAAAAATTTGCCTCGTGTTACTTCTTCAAATAATCAAATTATCTGCTTTTCTATTTTTTAATCATTTCTATTCCAATATAGAATTTATGAAAATATATTTTTATCAGTGATCTCAACAATTGATTATTTATATTTTTTAATATTATATTTAGTTATCCAGTATAGAATTCAAGGAAATATATTTTTTCCCTAAGATCTCAACATTTGATTAGTTAGTATATTGTTGATTATTACATTTTTCATATCTGTATAGAATTCAAGGAGATATCTTTTTTTTTTTCTGTGATCACAACAATGCATAATTTTATCAATAAAATAAAAATTGCAATCTATGTGTATCTTCTCATTGCAGTCTTTACTGGAAACAATCAGTAACTTATTGAAACAAGGTCAAAGTGCGTGGAAAGATCTTCCTCCACTGGATCGCCGTAGAGTGGCCTCCTCTCTTTTGGATGGTTTAGAAGAAAGTGCGCTCTTATTAGCACAATCCTCTGGCAAAGAGGACTCTTTTACCTTAGCAGAAGCCAATGTCTGTAAGTATAGAATACATATTACAATCATACTAGGTTTTAATTACTCTTTAATATGATCAGGGGTGATTGTGTTCAGGTTATAGACCTGAATTCAAGTTTTTTTTTTTCATTTTCAGTACAAAAACTCTGTATTTTCTGATAGTTAAATTCATAAAATAAGACCAAAATATCAATTTCACATGATTGCTAAACATAATTAAAATTCATATTTTTCATAATTTGACCTCCCTGTAATAAATTATATGTTTCCTCCCCCTCTCTCCATGCAGAAAAGTTTTTTAGCTAAAATTTCAAGTATTTTTTCATGAACCCACAATCACCCCTGTATGATAGATTCTCTAAAATCTGCACACGCGGTTTATGATAGTAAGAGTTAATTTTCAAAATTATTTTGAATTGTCTATATGAAGGATTTGGTGATATATATATATATACGATATTTATTTTCAAAATATGAAGATGTTTGATATTTACGATGTTTGTTTAATATTTATTTTCAAAATATCATTGTGCATGATATTTTTGATATTTTCAGTCAAAACTAATGACTGTAAATGAATTTTACAATTGTTATTGACTGTGTCATTCCGTAAGCAAAAAATTTTTGTATCTGACTGACTTATTTAACCACAGAAAAAAAAAAATTCCAAGCTTTATGTTTGAAGCTGAATTTTTAAATGTAAAACCAATAATTATGCGAGACATTTTTAAGTCATTTGACAGATAAACTGTCTAATTTAGACAGTCAGTTATTTACAGCTTCATTAGAAACACATCTTTTCTGGTTTTGGTTTAGTTCAGTTTAAACTGCACAACATGTTTTTAAAAATAAATTTAATTTTTTTATATTTTAGAAAATTTATATTTATGTTAAATTTTTTCCATTTAAAAAACTATTGTATTTAAAATTTTGTTGTACAAAATATAACTTAATATTGAATCCTATAGTTTGTTTTTTGATGAGTGTAAAGCAAATTGTTTCTGTATTCAATTGCTAATTTATCTTTAACTTGTTGTAAGTTAAAAAAAAAAAAAGAAGAAGAAAAAGTAAAAGGCATTTAGAATGTTGTTTTTTTAAATTTTTGTATAAAGTGCAATATGTTTTACTTTCAAATTTATATTAAGTTTGCAAATATTTATTATCTGCAGTAAGTTGACTATTTTGAAATTCTCGGATATACAGTAGAAGATTTTTATAACACAAACCTAAAAACACGAGGTTGTGCGTTTATATAGATCACATTTCACACATTATTAAATTTAGCTTGTAAAACATGGCCAAATATGTGTGAAACATACCAAAATACATTAGAGTATCTTTATATTGCATTCTTTATTACCAGGAGCCCTGTAGCAGAAAGTTCGAGACGGGCGATGTACGTCGCAGATTTTTTTCCTCTTCTGCAGTTTTTTTTTTGGCTCACCGATTTTTTCCTTCCTTCTGCAGATTTTTTTACTTCGTCAGCGGGCACGGTACCGCAGCCACACTTTCGCTTCGCATCTGGAGGAGCGCTATTATCTTCTACGCATCTCTTCATTCTTTGCAAGCTAAATATCATTTATTTTTCTTCGACATCCCTTCTCAATGGACCAACAGCATTTGCTCATATACTGTGCGTGCATCTTGCCAGAAAGTTCAAAAGAGAAAATCTGTGAAAAGCAGTTGAAGAAATCAGCGAAAAGCCTGTCTTTTCTTTTATAGCTGCAAGTGCGTTCTGTCTTTTTTTATAGCTGCATAGCGTTTTGGGTTCGCAAAAAAAATTATGTCTGCATATTTTACCAATAGGTTGCGGGAAAAAACCGAAAATTTGTCAATCGGGCACAGAAAAATTTTGCAAAGTTCGTTAAACTGTCACGTGAAAATATTGCAAAATTTGTTAATTGATCGCGTGAAGAAAAAAATCGCAAAATATGTCAGTCGGTTGTGGGAAAAATTGCGAAATTCACCAGTCGATCACAGGGGAGAAATAGCAAAATTCGTCTACGATCGTGTGAAAAAAAAAAACGTGAGTTTTGCCAGCCAGACGTGGAAAAAAATCCGAAAAATACTCAATTAGTTGCAGGAAAATATCACGAGTTTCGTCAATCGATCCTGGGAAAGCTATCTAGAAATCTGTCGGTTACGGGAAAAAATCGCGAATCTCTTCAGTCAGTTGTAGACCCCCCCCAAAAAAAAAAAAAAAAAAACTGCCATCTGCTGCAGAAGAATATCGCAGAATTCATCTATAGATAGCGGGAATATATTGCGAAATGCGTCAGTAAGTTGCGAGAATAAATTTTAAATTTTGTCAAGCTATTGCAGGTAAATAGCCCAATTCGCCGATCGGTCATGAAAACAATTGCGAAATTTGTCCAATTACGTGTTAAAAAAAAAAAAAAAAGAAACATGTGAGTTTCACCTGTAAGACGGGGGAAAAAAATTCAGAAATTCGCATATCGGTCGCCAACTGTTTCATATAATACAAGTACTATTTAATGTAAAATTTTATATATCAATGTAGTATTTGAGATTTTTGACATAAGATGGTTTTGGACATAGCAGTTTAAACTCTCAAAAACGGGCACATGTCAAAGACCTGCCAATCCTGAATTGTAACAGTTTACCTGCAGATTATTTTCTGCCGCTGAAATATCCGTCGCAGACACTTTGAGAATTATCTGCTTCTGGGACCAGGAGTTGTGCAGATTATAATTTTCTGCATAATATGGATCATTCCACACATTGTTAAATTTACTTTATAAACATTGTCCAAACATACCTGTATCAAATCATAGCAATTTTTTCTGTAATTAGCTCTGAATTAAGGAGATAAGTTGAACTAATGTATCAAATTTAGTCCTCTAGAGAATAGCAACTATTTATAATATGGGAATTCAGGTGTTTCTTAACTGAAAATTCATTGTTTACATCTGAGAAGTTGTGCGTTATATGGAGAATTGCGTTATAAAGATCTTCTACTGTACATCAAAAATGTCAGATATTTGTCATATTTTCGACAATATCATATTTATAAACCCTGTCTATAAGCAGGATCATATTTTTTTGTTAAAACAAACTACTTTTTTATTTAATGTTTTTTCAATTTATTACAGTGTTATCAGTCCAAGTATTAAATGCAAGAACAACATTACCTGTACAGTTTCCAATGCCTGATGATTTTCGTGGTGAAACAGGGGAGACAGCATGGATACGGATGGATGACACGCTGCTTCTACCTGCACAAGCTTTAATGGATATATCTAAACATGGTACATTTAAAGATTGCTTTTCCCGTATCTATAAAATTTGTTTGTTTGTTTGATTTTTTACCTTTTTTATGAATTTTATAAATTTATGGCTTAAAACTTGACTTAAACCTGTGCTGAAACTTAAACTTGGTTATAAAGAGCTCAGATATAACAATAACTTAGTTTTAACAAGGAATTACTGAACAATTGTTTAGTCCAATAATAAATGGACATTGCCAGAAACTTAGCCAGAAACTCTTCCCCCACCCCTTTCAATGTATATGCTAGCAGATGTTATTTATTTATCTGTTGCTGTGTCTATTTTATATAATTGTTCAACTCCTAGTTTTAGTTAGCTGATTAATTGTTACTTTGATTAAAATACAGATTTGTGTCTTTAGATGTTGCAATTCCTAACAATTAAGCAATCTGTTTGGTTTTTATTTAGCCACAAATAAATATATTTATATAGATGTGGCATTTTGACGAAGAGGAGACATTACGAGAAATATTATTCCATGAGAAAAGGGTAGTCTGTTAAATAACTAACATATTGCAGTTGATATTCACGATCATGGCGAAGAGGTAAGGCAATGAAATGAGATAACAGAGAGTTTCTCCAGTAAATACAAGCCGATTTGCAGACAATTAGTTTTTTGAATAAGAGAGATGAAGCCCAATTCCACAGGTATAAAACTTATAGCATAGCCCTCGGCTTTCACGATGGGTCACTCCATTGATTACAAGTTGTTAAATGGCCAGATGAATATTCTATGACATAAAAACACCAGATACATATTTGTTTACACTTTCAGCTACATCATAAATGTTATTATCAGTAAACCTCTGTTATAATGAGCAAAAAAATCACAGATTCACCTAAAAGACTCCTTTTCATTCTCATTCTCCTTAAGACTGTTCTCAAATCCAAACTGGTTACTTTATGACATATTTTTTAGTTCATTTTTATTCGGAAACACGTGAAATAGGCAGGTTTTCAAATTCAGAAATCTTGTAATCAAAAGATGCTTTCCATTTTTTTTGTGAAGGCAGAAGATCTTTAGGAAAATACTGTCAAAAGTTGACATTTTGAACCAAATTTTCGACAACATAGCACTAGAAGGATGAAAAATGTGTTGTCTTGTCACATCACACAAATCACTTATAACTCGATGAGTAATTTATTTATCAAAAAAAGGAAAACTTATTCAGATTCCAAATCACTTCAATAGTCAGGCCTGCCAATTTTATGCCTTTGCATTTAAAAATGAGTCAGAAAATGTATCAGAGTTTCACTTTGTTGAGGAGGTCATTTGAGAACCACCTTAAAGGAAGCATGCCATTTCATTGCACATCGACATAATTATTGAAAATGATAAATGTGAGGAGAATGTCTGGAATACTGTGAAACCCTCACTATGCTTATCCTGCAAAATATACAGTTGTTTCAGACTGCTGTGTAAAATTTCAAAGTTTCTTAAAAGCCAAAAAAAAAGCAAGTTGAAATGTTTTCCATGCAATGAGCTTCAATAGATAAAAATTGTAAATATGTAATGAAAAGGATTCTTAAAAATTTTAGATTAAGACAACTCTTTTTTTTTTATTGTGAGAACTATAGATTTATAATGAGAAAAAACACTGGTTCTTTCATCCTTATTATAACTGTGTTATTCTGTATTAAAGTTGATCCTATAATATGCCATTTCTTTAAACTTTTCTGATAAACTTTAATAATGCTGATATAAATTTGATTTAAGGTGTTCACAATTTTTTCTTTCACATCCAACAACAAGAATTTTTCTCACACATTGTCAAAATAATTTTTCTCTATATGCATGATATTTTCAGAAATTTACTATTGAAGTGCCATAGAATTTAAAAGTATTTTCAATTTTCCTCTGGTTTCTCTTGAGCTATAGTTATTTACTCCTTGATTATTCAAACTGTCACTTGACATTTGAGAAAAGATCCTTTACCTTTACTAGAAAATACTATTTAATTTCTTGGAATTGGAAAAAATACTCTGCAAATTTTATGTATTTATGAATGAAAATGGCTTTACCAAATGTGTTAGAAATGTATCCACTTTTGATTTTGAGAGCACCCTTAAAAGTCCTGTTAAAAGGGGATATCAGTATTTTATCTAATTGTATAATATAATTAATGTAAATCTATGATTTTAGAAATAAGTTTCTTTCTTTTTTTTTTTTTTGCATTCTAATTTTTTTATTATCAACAAATATGATGCAGAAATGTCTCAGTAGACTTTAAAAATAAAATAAACTTTTAACCTTTGTTTGTAGATTCTGCAATTTTTGGAGTTTACAGTTTTATCAACTGTCTGAAGTAAAATAGATTTTTTTTTAATTGATTAAATTTGTAAGTATGCTAAACATGTGATTTGTGATTTAAAAAAAATCCTTATCTTCCCCCACCCCTTTCAATGTATATGCTAGCAGATGTTATTTATTTATCTGTTGCTGTGTCTATTTTATATAATTGTTCAACTCCTAGTTTTAGTTAGCTGATTAATTGTTACTTTGATTAAAATACAGATTTGTGTCTTTAGATGTTGCAATTCCTAACAATTAAGCAATCTGTTTGGTTTTTATTTAGCCACAAATAAATATATTTTTATAGATGTGGCATTTTGACGAAGAGGAGACATTACGAGAAATATTATTCCATGAGAAAAGGGTAGTCTGTTAAATAACTAACATATTGCAGTTGATATTCACGATCATGGCGAAGAGGTAAGGCAATGAAATGAGATAACAGAGAGTTTCTCCAGTAAATACAAGCCGATTTGCAGACAATTAGTTTTTTGAATAAGAGAGATGAAGCACAATTCCACAGGTATAAAACTTATAGCATAGCCCTCGGCTTTCACGATGGGTCACTCCATTGATTACAAGTTGTTAAATGGCCAGATGAATATTCTATGACATAAAAACACCAGATACATATTTGTTTACACTTTCAGCTACATCAAAAATCTCCGACCGATGCGGGCGAGTTTTGTTCTCTCCGCGGAGACATACAGAAATTTACGTCACGAGCGCACAACCCAATGAGTGAGAGGCGACCTAAGGACCAGCGAATGAGGCTACAGGGAGGAGCTAAGACAGTAAAGAATTCCTTACTTGGGCGCGGATCAATTTTGAAGTTAAAATCCCAAGCGCGCGAAAAAATCAGAGCAATAATAATAATAAAAAGAAAATGGCTTTTAAAAAACATTCGAAATGAGAACGCGTCTCAGAATTTTATAGATTGGGGAGCTGATAAAAGCTACGAATGTACTTAAAATTTTAGATTAAGATTTAGAATAAGATAATTATTAATATACAGATATTTACTTTTAAAAGGACTTAATAGGAATAGATATTATTAAGAATTAAGGAAATGCTGATTATGTCAGAAGTTAAATTAATTTAAAAGATTAATGCGAATAAAATAGAAGGATACGAAGGAAATAAATTTTTTATATAACATATATATATATATATTTAAAAAATATTCATTATATTTGTCTTCAATCTTATATTCTTAAAGTAAATAATCCATAAAAGACGTTGCAGATTTTTACAAATAATCATGTCAATTATGTAGAAGGGAAGAAAGAGATGGAATTCAAGTACTTACCTTGTGTACGAAGCAATATTAGAAAAACATATTTTTTTTCTCTTCTTGCACAATTTATTAACCTCCTTTATTTATGAATATGATAATTACCTGTAAAAATTTTAATGTTAAATATTTTAAATTTTAGGTCTAGCCAAAGTTGTATTTGTTGTATACAGTGGTGTTGGAGAAATTCTGAAACCAGAAAGGGATTACATGTATCGGAATGGCAAAGAAAATTCAAGTTGGAGGATAAATTCCAAAGTAATTGCAGCTTCAATTGGAAAACCAGAAATGACCACATTATCTCAACCTGTAATAGTCACATTTAGGCATCTAGAGGTAAATAAATCTCTTTAATTCATGATTTTTTTTTTTTTTTAATTTTGACTATTCTATTGAATCATTCATAAAAATATCTTAATTATTGATACAAGGTTGCCAGTTGCAGCAGAATATCTGGAGATGTCTGCAATTCCATAAATTATATTAAATGCTCTGAAACATGCATCTGTAACAAAAAGAGAAACATTACAAAATGGAAAGTTTTAGATGCCCAGAAAAGTTTTCCTGTTATTTTTCAGTTTTTTGATCTTATGCTCTCTGTTCTCAAGATAATGATAATTTTGCTTGCAATGACAGCTTTTCAACTGTCAAAGTTAATAATAATTAGATGCTGTATATAATATATACAAATATTTTGATTTTACAGTATAAATAGTTGAAATTTCTTTGTATTTGTAGATGGGTTATGAGAACCCTTATAAACAATTTTTTCTAAATTTTTATTTTAATCAAAAAGGCCTCATGATTTTTTAAGATGTTCTCAAAAAAATATTTTCCCTCAATCATTAACACAAAATTTTCGGGCACCTTTTCTGACTCATTTTAAACATAAGAGCATGACACTTGCAGACATAATTATTAAAGTGATTTGTCATTGAATAGTTTTTTAATTTTTTGATAAATGAATTACATCTTGTGTTATTGTAGTTTTAAGATGCCAGTTTTTTTCCTTCTCTTGCACTGTTTCATCCAGATATTAGGGTCAAAACACAGCATTTTCTGCCTTTAACTGAAAAATGAAAAAAAAAAAAACAATTCAATTACATAGTTTCTGGATAAGAGCACCTGCTAATTTTATGCATTTGAGAACAAGAATTAAAAAGTGTATCAGAAAGTACCCACATTGGATTTGAGCCTTTAATTTATCATGTTGCTCTTGATTAAGATGCCTTAAAAGTATTTCCTTAAAAACTTCTGATATATTATACCAGTTATCAAAAGCTGTTGAAAAAAGATTGGCAACCCTGCTGATAGTTTAGTTAATGCATTTATTATATAATTTTGCTTATAGAACACACTGGTTTACAGAAGAATCTTGAAAAAAAAAATCATATTCTGTAGTTAAATTTATATTATTTTGTCCCCTATTCCATGCACGATGCTTTCTTTGATTGAGACAAATGTATGATAACATTTTTACAAAATGTTTACCTTTTCTCTTTATAGGAAGAAAATATGACTAATCCTATGTGTGTTTTCTGGAATTTCAACACAAGGTAATATATTTTATTTTAACCGTTCTTCATAAATTATACTCAAGATATAAAAAAAGGGTCATTTTTTAATTTTCATTAATATAATTTTGGTTAAAGTTATAAAAGAAAAGTTAATTGGATGTTACGTCTCTGTATATTTTTACTTAAAATTTTCATTTGATGTTTAGGGAGTGGTCAGACGAAGGATGCTGGGTTCAAGCTTCAAATATGTCTCACACTGTCTGTGCATGTACTCATTTAACAAATTTCGCTGTGATCATGGAAGTTGCTGATGTTAAAGTGAGTCTTATTCTTTCAATATGTAAATGTATGAAACATGCTTTTCGCAAAAGTTTAATAACTTAGTGAATAAATTAGAACTATTTGCTTTCAAAGTTTTCAATATATATATATATATATTTTTAATGCAATATTTTGTTAACTGTTAATATATATCTGAAGAGGCTACTTCACTCATGTGAAAACACCTGCTCACTAATATTAATCGTATGGGACAGTTCTTTAAAATATCTTGTTTGCATTTCAATATTTTTGAGTGATTTTTTTTTCATTGGTTAGCTGAGGCCAATCTCTACAATCGCCACATTTTATTTTTTGATTTTGTTTGTGGGTTTTTTTATGAGGATACTTTTACTTTTGGAACTGGTTTTGAAAGTTAACCACCATCATTAAAAAAAAAAACGCGGAAACAAAATCGAATCGATTGTAGAGATCAACCTCAGCTATCCAGGGAAAATTAAATACAAATGTGATATTTTGAACTATCCCATAAAATTAACACTAGAAAGTGGGTGTTTTCACGAGTGATGTAGCCCCTTAATTGCAACTCATGTGAGAACTGATGAGAATGGTTGGTAAAACCTCATTGTATAATGTAATTTGTTGTTTTCTCTTTTATAATATTTATGGTATTATTTAATCAAACATTGATAGTATTAATTAATTTTTTTTATACTCATAAATTTAAGTCTTTTTCTATATTTTGCCTTTTTTTCCCCCCTGAAATCTTGTAATTGTCATTTCAAACACACACAGTAATTTTTATACAAATTTAACTGCTATATATGCATAAGCTATAAAAGGTTCTTTAGGTTACGAAAGTTCTATTATTTTACAAAAAAAGATGTTTGAAATCTTCTCATTTGTATATTTGCATTTTAGTATCATCTATTTTTATATCACATATTGGTTTTTTAATATATTTTTTTTAACTCATATTTTGATCTATCTTTTGCTCATTAATTTGTTTTCTCTTTTTTTTAAATTCAGGAAGTCCCAGCACCACAAGATGTTTTGCAAGTGACAATCACTGTTGGATGTGGAATTTGTATCATCTGCTTAATTTTAACCATCATACCCATTTTTCTTTTTAGGTAAAAAATTCATTAACATGCATTTATTTTAAAGAATGGTCAATGCTTTTATATTTCCTTTTAATTTGGTAGTAAGTTAAACACATTCAATTCTTACAAAAATAATTGAATTTTTAACCTGCAAATCGAACTATTGACACTTCATATTTCAATTCAAGATCTATGATCCATACCTATGTTTGTTCATAAGTTGTCCTTTTAATTTCATAAAGAAAAAAATCAAGTTAATGTGTCCTTGTACACAGAAATCTTGGGGGGGGGGGGGGGGGAAATCTACTTTTTTTACTTAAAAGATATTCTAAAACCTTTAGAATAAAATTATGCAAACCACACGTAAATATAGTTATTAGATCAAAAGATATAACTTAGTTTATGTAGTACTGTCTAGGGCTGCTGCATTTACTTCAAAATTTAAATGTGTTACTAAAAGAATGTATTATTTCAAGATTTGTTATATTTAAATTGATAGATAGAAATCTAAATTTCTATGAAAGATAAGACATTTTTTTCATTTATACGTTGTTTGAATTGTCTTCAGGATTTTTTGCTTTAAGAAAATATTTTGGATATAGAATCTTGTAAAAAGTACTGATAAAATAAGTTTTTATTATTATTATTATTATTAAATTTTTTAAAGTAACTAGTTTTGCAGATCTCAAAGTCAATTTATTTATTCTTTTTTTGTACTCAAAAATGAAAAAAAGAAAAAATGTAATAAAAGGATTTTATTCTTTTAGAAAATATATCATTTGACTAAAATTTGAAAATTTTAATTATTAAACAATTAAGTTTTTCTTAAAGAATTTACATTTAAATAGTATTTTAGTTTTTTTCCATATATTTATAAACTAAATAACAAATTTTAATTCTGCATTAATTATTCTCTTTTTTCTCTTACTAGTAAAACTAATCTGATATTATTTTTTCCTACTTATTTAATAGTGTTATATTTATTTATATATATATATATGTATATTATATATATATATATATATATATATATATATATATATATATATATATATATATATATATATATATATATATATATGTGTGTGTATATTATGGGCTGTTTAATAGCCTCTGCTTGTTAACTAGGAGAAGACCCTTTAAATGCCTCAGAGGAGGACTTAAAGGAATCAACTGGGAGCAGAGACTTAATGTCCAATCCGCACCTTCCATCGGTGCAGCCTGTTAGTACTCTTGCCTAGTGCATGGGGAACGAACGCGGATGGGCTTCCTCCAACCCGCTTGGCCAGCGTGGAGGAATTTGGCCACCTCCCCTCTTATTTTACCATGAATTCACAAAACAAATCACGGCCCTCAATTCCCGGCAGTCTGCATGTTCCTGATTACGGCAGCGATCAGAAAAGCATGAAGACAGAGGGTGCTAAGAATCACCGGGCTCGGCTTGGCTGCCATAAGTTGATGACCTTGGCTACGTATAATGGACGATCCTTATCTTCTGAAAGTCGTTTACAGGAACTTGAAGAAGAATTAGAAAGAATCAACTGGGACATTCTAGGATTATGCGAAGTAAGAAGAAAAGGTGAAGAGAAGATTGATCTTGCCAGTGGACATGTATTGTACTACAGAGGTACAGAAGATGGAAAAACAAGTGGTGTAGGATTTCTGATTCATAAAAGGTGGAAGAATCAAATCGTAGAATATGGTAGTGCATCAGATAGAGTTGCAAGGTTAGTTATACAAGTGTCAAAAAGATACAAGCTGCAAATTACCCAAGTTTATGCACCAACAATTAGCTATACTGATGAAGAAATTGAGGATTTCTATGAAGAAGTAGCTTCAATGCATCAAAAAGGAAAATGCTACATAAAATTAATAATGGGAGACTGGAATGCTAGAATTGGGGAAAAAAAGAAAGGTGAATTCTCAGTAGGAAATCATGGATATGGGGTGCGTAATGAAAGAGGAAACAGATTGATTGAATTTGCAGAATGTGAACAGATGTATATCATGAATTCATTTTTCAAGAAAAAGCCACAAAGAAAATGGACATGGCGTAGTGCAAATGGCTCAACAAGTGAAATCGACTACATCTTGACAAACAAAAAGCATCTTATTCAGGATTGCAGCGTTCTCAATAACTTCAATACAGGAAGCGATCACAGGTTAGTTAGATGCAAACTGCTTTTAAATACTAAAGTGGAAAGAATGAAGCTTTTGCAATGCTCAAAGAAATCAGTCGATATTATAAATCTCCAGAAACATAAAGAAGAATTTAATTTAGAACTTAAAAATCGTTTTCAAGTACTTCAATCAATCTTAGAAGAAGAACAAGATGTTACAGTAGTGAACAAGAAAATAACAAATACTCTACAAGAAATTGCAAGGACGATAGCTGGTGAAGTACAAGTAAAGCAAACAAAGAAAATAACAGAAGAAACAAGAAGATTGATGAAGAAACGCAGAGAATTTAAAATGAAGAAAAACTATCCTAAATCAAGAGTTGAATATGCAGAATTATGTAAAACGGTAAGAAAATGTGTTACAGAAGATATCAGAAAATTTAACTGTGATCTTGTCAAAAAAGTTCTAGAAGATAACAAAAGTTTAAAATCAGCTAAGCGCAAACTGTGCGTTGGAAGAAAAGGTATTTTTGCACTGAAGAGAGCAGATGGAACAATCACCAAAATCAATAATGAAATAGTACACATTGTCGAAAAATTCTATAACGATCTATATAAATGTGAAGATAAAAGGGAAATCAACCTACGTGATCCACTAGTAAACATAACAGAAACTGAAGAGATAATCCCAGTGATGACAGATGAAGTTGTACAAGCCATTAGAGGCATGAAAAGAGGTAAATGCCCTGGCGAAGATGGAATTACAATTGACCTTATCAAAGAAGCAGGAGAAGAATTTGCAAAAATGCTAGCCATACTGTTTTCCAAATGTCTCGAGAAATCAGATGTACCAGAAGATTGGAATAATGCTGTGATGGTGTTACTTTATAAGAAAGGAGAAAAGGAAAACATTAAAAACTACCGTCCAATCAGCTTACTGTCAGTGATTTATAAAATTTTCACCAAAGTTTTAACGACAAGACTTGAATCAGCTCTGGACTCAGCTCAACCTAGAGAACAAGCAGGATTTCGAAGTGGATTTAGCACAATGGATCATATTCAAACAGTAAGGGAAGTTATAGAAAAACATAAAGAATATAATTTACCTCTCTGCCTTGCCTTTATTGATTATGAAAAAGCATTTGATTCGGTCTACACATCTGCAGTAATTACTTCTCTGGAGGACATTGGTATAGACAAACCTTATATCAATATCATAAAGAAGATCTACAAGAAAGCAACAGCCACCATCCGTTTGGACAAAGGAAAAGCGAAGATCAAGCTTGGAAGAGGAGTAAGTCAGGGAGACACCATTTCGCCTAAGCTTTTTACTGCTGTCTTAGAAAGTATTTTCAAGAAGCTGGATTGGGAAAACAAAGGGATTAGAATAAATGGGGAATATTTAAGCCATCTCCGGTTTGCTGATGACATTTTAATTTTCAGTAATAGCCCTGAAGAATTGCAAAATATGCTAAAAGATTTGGCAGAAGCTAGCATTAATGTGGGATTAAAAATAAATTTGGAAAAGACTAAGGTGATGTTCAATTCATTTGCATCAAAAAAGAAAATCGTCTACAACAACACTGAGATTAAAGATGTTGAAAGTTATGTGTACCTTGGACAAGAAATATCATCAGACAACAGTATCATGAATGAAATCAATAGAAGAAAAAGAAATGGATGGAGTGCTTTTGGGAAGAACAATATTATTCTGAAGAGTAACATGCCTCTTTGTTTGAAAAGAAAGGTGTTTAACCAATGTGTTTTGCCTGCACTAACTTATGGAGCAGAAACTTGGACACTAACAAAACGGATGGTACAAAGATTACAAACAACACAGCGAAGTATGGAAAGATGTATGCTAGGCATAACCAGAAGAGACCGAAAGAGAATAACGTGGATAAGAAGTCAGACGAAAGTTTTTGACATCATCGAGAGAATTAAACGGCTAAAATGGAAATGGGCTGGGCACATTGCAAGAAGACAAGACAATAGATGGAGCACAAACACCCTACAGTGGTATCCCAGAGATGTAAAACGACCAAGAAGACGACCTCAAGTAAGATGGAGTGACGAAATCAGAAAAGTGGCCGGTGTTAATTGGATGACTAAAGCACTAGACAGGCAACAATGGAAAAATCTGGGGGAGACCTACATCCAGCAGTGGATTGAAAACGGTTGATGATGATGATGATGATGATGATGATGATATGTATATTATATATATAATATATATATATATGTGTGTGTGTGTGTGTGTGTGTAATAAAACTTTTTGTTAATAATAACTATTAATTCTCATGAAAATCAACAATATATATGAATCAATAACTATAATACTAATACAAAAATGTATCTCCAAGAATGTAAAATTCACAAATTGAAATTAAAATGTTATAATCAAAATTATGCTAGTTAACAAACTAATTTTAACAGTATAAACTTTAAAGCAAATTGAAATACCGTATTATCTAATAATTCAATCATTTAATGTAACTTCTAATTTTATTTTATAGGAGCTTGAAAGGTGATTCCGTAACAGTTCATCGCAACATATTTCTGTGCTTGCTTCTGACAGAAATAGTGCTTGTCACAGGCCTTGAACAAACATGGCAGCCTATATTATGTGCTGTTCTTGCAGCCCTTTTAGACTACTTATTATTAGCTACAATCTGCTGGGCGTTCCTGGAATGTTTCCAGCTCTATGTTGAACTTGCCGATATATCACAGCCTCAGAAATCTCGATGGCCATGGTATTATGGCCTAGCTTACACTGTGCCTGCAGTCATAGTCAGTATTGCTGCTGTAGTGGATTGTAGAAGCTATGGTACAGATCGCATGTGCTGGCTTAGGTCAGACAATTATTTCATCTTCAGTTTTATTGGACCTGCAGTGGGAATTTATTTTGTAAGTATTTTTCATCTGTATTATTAATACTGCACAGTTTTATTACAGTAGATGCTTGGTGCTATACTCTTTCATCAGATAATGGTTGGTTAGTTGGCTGAATGGAGGACACAGGTCCCTTTAGGAGCTGCCGCACCAACTTGACCAGATAATAAAATGGCCAGTTAAGAGAGCAACAACACTTTTGAAATGTTATGGAAAGCTGATATAGACATATATATATATATATATATATTTTTCAGAAATTACTAAAGTGAAATCAAATATGTGTATATTGTAATTAGCTATATTTTGATCACTTTGTTTTTCTGGAAAATCAATTCCTTTTTTGTAATGTTATAAAGCTTGTAGATTTTTAGATCATGTGATTATTGCATATTTTACTTTTATTTTTTGTCGAAGAATTAATGTATAATTTAGCTACTGCCAAAACTATTTTCTTAAACTGTTAAAATCACTTCAGTAATTTTTGAGAAGGTACTTCAATATCAGCCATTTTCCATGGAATTTCACAAGTGTTGTTGACCCATTAAACTGACAATACGGTGACCTCTCACTTAAGGATCTGGAGAAAAAAGTACACTTGAGAGAGTCATAAAAAATAAAGATAACGTTATTTTGACAGTTTAATTTTTTACATCCACTGTTAGGTATTAAATCAATTTAAAATATTAAATGATTATAAAATATATTAAATGTTAAAATTAAAATGTATAATTAAATATATATACTATACATATATTAAATAAAAAATGCTGAGATATATTGGTCTTTTCTTTATTTTTTTAATGTACCTTTAATTATTATTATTATTTTGAAAAATGCAATGATATTGGTTTGCTTTTGTTTGGGAATGAGGTGATTAAATATATATTTTTTTAAACTCTCTCCTGAAAAAATTATCTTGTTGCATAGATTTTTTAAGATTATCTACAGTAGAATCAAGTACAATATAGTGGAGTAAACTCTGCTTTCAATTGTTAAGAAACAAGATTTTCATATTATACTATAAAATTTCTTAACTTATATGAATGAAAGTTAAATAAGATTAATAATTTAAATTAAAGAAAATAAATTAGAAAAAATATATGTATAAGAAAGAAGCCAAAAAATTTATCAGAATATTAAATTAAATTTGTGTCTTATAAGTGAAAAGTCACTGTATTTAAATAAAAGTCCTAGTAAACAATTTGCAGTACTGTACTATAATTTTTAAATACTTTTGAAACATATTAGACATATAAAATTCATTCAGTTATCTACATTGTTATAACATATTCAAACAACATAGGCATTGCCAATTATTGGCAATCTGAAGCAGCATTATTCTCAGGTTTCTTTGTTTAAACTTTAAACAAGTTAAGGTTGTTCTCAAATCCAAAGTGGCTACTTTCTGACACATTTTTTAATTCATTTTTGTTCTCAGTTCATTCATTTTGTTATCAAATTGGTAGGTGAACTTATTAAGAAACTGTGTAATTGAACTGTTTTTCCATTTTTTTTTTTTTTTTTTGTAAAAGCAGAAGATTTTTCAGAAAATGGTGTCAAAATTGACATTTTGAACTGAATTTCCAGGCATGACAGTGCAGGCAATTGCTTTTCTGAGACAATAATTGCTTTTAACAATAGAAGAAAAAAAAAATCCCAAATATATTTTTCGCTTATACTCAGATCTGATTCATTTATCGGAAAATGAAAAAACTGTTCTACAACTTATTACACAAATATAGTTATCGCTTATAATTCAGATGCGATTCTTTTATTGGAAAATGGAAAAAAACTGTTTGATTACAAATCACTTCAATAATCATGCCTGCAAGTACCATGCTTTTATGTTCAAAATGAGTCGCAAAATGTGTCAGAAAGTTGAGCTCTGGGAAAACATTCTTATGAGAAAACTGCTTTAAAAGATCATGCTTGGTCAAAATCTGAGATTTGTCATTGATATTTTTGTAATGGCTATTTTAACATCTACAATTTAAAAATTTTCTAATGTGTTTCTTTCCTTTTTATTTTTATAGGGTGGAATGGTATTTCTTTGTGTCGCAAGTTGTATTTTATTCCACACTTCCAGCCTTACAACAGCTATTAAAGGGAAAGAAGAAGCAAAATTATCTAAAATAAAGTATGCATAAAGTTTTTGTTTACATATATAGGGATATATTTATGTATGATTTCATTTATAACTCCCCCATACATACATGTAAAATTCTACATTAGGAGTTCCATAAAAAATAGTCTTTTAAAGAGTGTTGTTAATAACTCTAATGGTGGTAATAATGCTAAATGGGGTTCCCTCATTTAGCATTTACTTGATGATTCAAGATTTTATACTTTAATGATAACAATAAAACCTGTAAAAATGGAACTTTGTCTTAAGGCTGCTCTTCAGTAAACTTCCCGATTCCCCTCACTAATGTTATTCCTATGGGCGTAGGATGCATTCGTATTTTTAAAATATCTCCTCGGAAAATTAATATTTTTAACTTCTGTTTTCTTTGTACTGTTCTTAAAGAATGTCTCTTTTTTTCTTAGTTATCAAAATATTTCTAAATTATGTGCTTAATTTATATTTTTATGCGTTAAAATCTTAGCGAAACCGAATAAGATTTTAACGTTTCATAAAAAATTAAGTATATATTTTAGAAAAAAATTGACAACTAAGAAAAACAGAGACAGTCTTTAAGAATAGTACAAAGAAAACAGAAGTTAAAAATATTAATTTTCCGAGGAGATATTTTAAAAATACGAATGCATCCTACACCCATAGGAATAACATTAGCGAGGGGAATCAGGAAGTTTACTGAAGAGCAGCCTTAAACAGAAAAGTTTCTTGGTCCCAACTGAAGGAATACCATACAATTATGCCTACCAAGACAGAAACCTGTCTAAACTGAAGATTTTTCTGGTCCCTAGTGATTTTGTTTTTACAGGTTTTACTGTGCTGTATTTTTATAATGATATAAAAATGTGGAATGTTTTATATGATCTGAGCAATTTTTGCTACATGGGTTATATTACCATAATTCGTTGTTGCCCCTCCCAGAACATTTAAAAATTGATACGATGTATACAAAACCCCCTGTGTTAAGGTATAAAAATATGACAAATAAAAACAAGGTAAAGAAAAGTATAAAATTTTTACTATTCAACTGTTTCAAGGCATCATAATAGGAGCCTCTATTTCAATGCACTATTAATGAAAGAAAAAGTTCAAAGTAGTACGTATGTTACTGCTATTTCTCCCTCTCCTTTTTTTTCTCTCTGAAGATTGAAGGAGAATCTCTTTTGGGAAACCTTTAAACACACAAATGCTAAATTTATTATGGTTGTTTGAGCTTTTCGCTACATCAGTTTTATGTGCCATGTATTAACTACACAATATTTTATGATCATCTAACAGACTGAAATTATTCATTTTATAAGTAACAATGGTTGCAATCCAATCCTGGCTGCACCACAAAAAAAGAAAGATATTTTCCATATTCAAATTATTTATATTTATTAATTGTATTGTCAACTATGAGTTAAAAGTAAAAGAGGGCACCAACTCTTCTAATATTTGTGTCCCAGTTAACTCATACATTGCTTTATAAAAAATAAGAGCAGTACACACACCTGTAAAAGTGATTTTTCAAATTTTGTCTTTGTGTGTCTCATTTATACTTTTAATTTTCCTTGCAGAGTGCATATAAGAAGAGCTGTATTGCTTATGTGTGTTCTTGGATTGACGTGGACAACTGGTTTATTGTACCTACATCAAGAGACTTTGACTTTAGCCTATGCCTTCACTATACTCAACTCCGGCCAAGGAATTTTTATTTTAACATTTTACTGCATTACAGATGATAAAGTAAGAACTAGTCCAAGATTATTATTTTATTATATTTCTATGTACTTTTATTAAAAAGATTTTCCAAGTAGTCTGATAAATGGACCAGTTGTTATAACACAGATCAACTAGAAAAACAGCTGTTCAACATATATTAGCTAATTTTGACATATTTAAAACAATATTTTGAAACATAATGCTTATGAAATTTGTCTACAATATTACAGATTATTTAAACATGAAAATACTAATATAATAGTTCATTCCAGTATGATTATTTGACATGATGGGAAATATTAGATCTAATTCATAGAGTTCAACAGCTGTATTTTTACTTTATTGAAGAAGTGATAATATCATGAAGTTATAGAAAAAAAATTAATTCTATCATCAAACTATTGTCAATGTGGTTGCCCATAAATTGAAATTACATTTTTCATTAGATTGGATTTCTTATTCTACAGCTGCTTAAAAATGTCTTCTTTATGTTGTTTGAATTAAGAACAGTCTTATTTTATTTAAAAAAAAAGGAAGCTTGGTCAATCAGGGCCTGTTTAACTCTATTTGAAGAAAATGTTTCAAGTATTAACATGTATATACCTGCATTATACTGTTACTTACATATAAACCTGTATAAAATATTTATTTTTACAGATATCTTTAAAAGAATACCTTAAATAGTGTAATAATAATGTTACTCAACATGTATATTTTTAACTTGAGAGAGAGAAAAAAAAAACTTATTTTTTATTAATACTTCAGAAATATTTTTTTAGGGGGAGAGCTAAATGTTGCAACCCAAAGGAACTGCTCTGGTTGTCCTTGCAATAATCAGCCCCTATGTCAAACACCCTTTTTTTATAGCAACAAAGTCTTATTTCTTTTATTACAGACTTTTCTGTCTACCAAAAAATTGTAGTTCACTTTTGTACAACTGCCAAAAACCAGTAGCTATTTTTAGAAATGCATGAAGGTTGTGACAATGACCAGTAATATTACTTTCTCTTTTATTACTATTAAATCAATACTAAATACTGCATAATTTCAATTTTTACATAATTGATTAAGAAAAAAAAATGTACTTTCAGATGAAATTTGTTTGAAAACTGTATCTCAATTTAGTCCCTTTTTTTATGACTCTTTAAATAATTTTGAAGCTTTTTTTTTAAAATCTTATCTCAAAAATGAACATTTGTTTGCTATAATGATAAAACATAACACATTGCGGTAGATAAGTTACCGCAATTGGCAATCAATTTCCCAGAGCAAATAAAAAAGCCTTTTTTTAATATTTAATCTTCTGTAATTAGCTTCACTTCCAAGTGTTGCCATCATGGCTGCAATGTCCTTTTAAAATGGATGTGAATGCTACTAAAGATTTTAAACAACACATTTGTGTGTTAAATCACATTTGCTGAAATGCTATTTGGATCAGATTATGGAAAATTAATCATAAAATAAAATTAACCGTAAAATACAATACTTTGGTGCAAAATGGAAATCTGTCAACAACAAGAAAAATCTTTTTTCTCCCCCCAAATATATTATAATTTTATATCTATTTTTTACTGAGCATGTTTAAATAATTGATCTACGAATTTTATATCAGATTTTGGTTATTAAAAATATGTTTTTGAATAAAGAACCTATGGCTTGGATCCATTTATTGCATTTTTTTATTTTTCGTGCTTTCTTGTCTGTCTATTTAACTTGAACTATTTTAAGATCATCATAGAGCCGATTTATGGAAGAAGTTTAATATTTTCAAGTAATTTCTATTTAAACTATTTAATGCTAGTTTGTAATTTAATTTATGTCTGTGGTGCAATTTATATTTGTGTAATTTGTATTTTTTTTTTCACTAATTTAAACTTATTTATTTATAACTTTTCTAACTGTATTTTTCTGCTGTTTACAGATTCAGCCAGAATTGGAGCGCTTAGGTGACTGTCACTTCCTGGGTTCCCTGCATCGTTCTAAAGGCAACTTACCACCCCCAGCAGCTCTGACCCCCGGTTCCCCTGGCCAACACAGTGTGGGTAATCCCTGCCCTCCCCTCTCTGTTTGCACTCATAGTCCCTCAGGTATTTTTCCTGCACGGCATGTGTCCACCTGTACAGTGCATGTGTGTGATGAATCAGCTCTGAGTGTGCTTGCTCTACTAAATACAGGTGTTTCAAATGCAATAACCTACTAATACTACATAACTTTTTTAAAAACGTTTAAGGGACTGATTTATCAAGCATTTTTTCGTTTACCTTTTGATATATCATGGTACAGCACAGAAATCTGTGTGTTAGTGATTTTTTTTTCACTCCAGATTTTTTTTGTAAAGTAATTCTAGCCTAAAAACATGTGTATAGTTTGCCTTAATAAGTTCAGCAATCATTATATTTTATATTAGGGCACAATGGATTTAGAAACAATAAGATGATGTTATATATTACCTTAAATCAACTGAAATTCTACTTGTAAAAGCCTTGGTCCAACATTAATAGATGCTGTTTATAGCATCTATCCTGTATAAATTTAATATAATATATGATTCGCCACAATAAAAAATAAAAACACCTGTTTGTAGGAATATATATAAATTTTTATTGCTTATAAAATCATCATAGAGCATTGAATTTTCGTAAGATGGGGAGAAGAGCAGTTTTATTTTTATTTCTAAGATTATATAACTTTATAAAATTTTATTTTTATATACTTTTTTATGAGTGAATGTATTAAGCTTTTTTTTTTAATGCTATATTTTTAATGCAGCAATTAATTACTTTTTGCAAGGTGATTTTTTATATATTTTTAAAAATATATATTCATTAACTTATAATTTTAATTTATACTTTTGTATAAATCTTAAAATAAAAATCTTTTTAAAACTATGAAGTTGCATTAATTGCTATCAATTTTTCATTTGTCAATTAATTTCTTTATTTATTGTAATATAGGCAATTCTTGCCTCCAACAGTGTCATTGAAAAAGCTACAAGCAAATACGTCCACTAAATTTTTATAAACATTTATGTTTTTCATCCTTACAGCTATTAAATGAAGGTCAAAATCTTTTTACATGAACAAGACGTAAATGTTTCTTTTTCTACATTTTATACTTCGCATGAATGCATGTTTCTATTTGTTTAACAAATTGTTTGAGTGCTATACAATTCTACTTCTTTTAATTTGCTTTGATCTAACTTTTGCAGTGGTAACTAACATTTTGTATCTAAAGTGTCGCATTTGGTTTCTTTGAGAATGACTTTTCAAAACTTTTTGCTATGATTTTCTTTGTATTTATATTTCTGCAAATTTTTATATGAATGCCGTTTACTACTACCCCACAACTTTTTGCATGGATATTTTAAAAATAACCTGAGATAATTTACATTTTAGAATTTATAACAATTAATGATTAATAATTGTAATTTGTTTTCTTAATTTATTTAAAAGCTTCTTAAAAAATTTAAATTTTGATAAGTAAATTTGGTATTTGGGTACTTTCTCGTCAACTGTTTTCGGTAAACAAATTCTATAGCCAAACAATGTGTCAGTGTCATTAATGGAAAAGTGGGAGATCAAATTTGCATTGTTTAACTGCAACACTGGATGTCACATGCAATGTGTATATTCCATTTTGATTTATTTTGTGGATAAACCAGTTTAAATTGTATAATCCATTTTACTCTTGCATTTTGAAATAAATTGATAAAGATTTGGAATCTGTTATCTATGGAGCAGCATGCAGTGATGTATTTTCAAAATTATGGGATTCTGCCACTAAAAAAAAAAAAGAAAAAGAACAAAAGACCGTGTGTCAAGCATAGATTATGAAACACTTTCCAACACAATCAGGATAATGTCTAAGTAAATAATTTTGAAAATGCGTAACACATTTGAAAACCGAATTACATATATTATCATTTGTAGTCAGAAAAATATCAAAATTCTGTTGTGCAGGCTTGTACATGATCTATAAATTTGTATATACTACTACGTTGTGCGCTAAATTTAGTTCAGTTAGGAAACTCATAGCACAGACACAGTTGAAAATTCCCATTTAGAAATTTCTGCGAGTAAATGGAAATGTACTCGAGACCTTTTGTGCAGCCCTGTATATGATCTATAGAATTTATACAATAAGTAATGTGCAAAAAAATAGTTAAATTTAAAAATGCATACCATGACTGAAAACACTCTTCCAGCAACAGACTTCCAGTTCATAGACAGTATACTGTAACCAGATTCTTTTGTGTCTACCTGTAAGTGAATCTGCATTGCTATACATACCATAGTAAGCATGTTGTACTACAACTAAGTTATAAATATCAATTTCAATATGTTTGAAATAGTGTAACATCATTAAAATAAACCAAAAAAGATTTTTCCCATATACTGTAATATAATGGTATTCTTTTGAGTGTCCCTCCTGTAAATGCTACACACTCCATTTTCAATATCAAACATGCTCAATAATAGCTGGCATAGCGAACCAACCATATTTATGTGAGTTAAAGCATGGACAGACAAACTGAATTCATAAACACTTTTCAACTATGTTGGAAAGTGTTTAATGTGCATTAGTGAACCTGATAAGCAGGCCTGATTACCAGAAAAGGCACATGCGCTTCCTTCTAAAATTTAAAAGGGCTGGCTCCCAAAAGGAAAGAAAAGTAAGGCCTCCAATTCCCAGTTTTTATTTATATACATTGGATTTTAAAAAAGTTTTTTTTTTTTTGAGGAATTTGCCTAATGCACCAAAAAAAAAAAATCTACACTATTTTATAATGTTCTGTCATATGGGCAAGAAATCTGATTAAGATCAATGGACTGTCATATGGCACTCTGCTGTCCTGTTTAAAAACTGCCTGGGTAATTGAACATGCAATAACTATATAAACTAAGACCAAGTACTATAGAATTTTTTTTTTCTATCCAGGGAGCACAGAAAAAACTATTTAATGAAATGTGAATTCTGTAGAGATACTCCCAGGAATAATATTTATAAGACTAAAGAGTTTCTGTGTATGTAGAATTTAGAAAAGTTTCTTCAAATAAAAGGGGACTTGAAATGATAACTATGCTTCCCCTAAATTCAAAGGTTAATCAGGTCCTGCTGACAAGTTTATATTGTTTCTAATGTTGCTGAGTAGCTACAAAATTATGTTTGTGTCTGTACTAAGATTTATTTACAACCCATAAAAATAATTAACATCAATGAAATTGGGTTTAAAAACAGTTGAATTTGAGAAACAAGACAGTGATTGATTTGGACAATTACAAGTGAAGTTTATACATCTCCTAAAGAAATATTCAAGAAAAATTAGAGGATCTGAAAAAGATTGTAGAAATTGCTAGAAGTCTTTACAAAGAGCAAGAGTATGTTCTGACATCTTACTTATCCATTATTGTTGTTAAGTTGCACTGTTTGGCAAGCGATTATTTTATAATAAATGGTTAACCAGAAAGTACACAAGTATCAAACATTTTAAATTTTATTTATAAAATTTTCATAAGTTAAAAGTATTTTTTGCTTTAAAAATTTCATAATTAAATTTTTTAGCTATTAAATACTTGAATACTTATTTCTTAACTCATACTTTTATATAAATACATAGTTTTAAAAAATCAAAATTCATTAGTTATTCAATTTGAAGATGTATTTTGAGTTACAGTTTTTAATCTGAGTTTTCTTCAACAGGGGGAATGTCAGGAAGTCGGAAGCCCAATCAAACAAGGAAATTGCTCTGTCAACCTCACTTCCACAACACTAGGTAAATAATTTTCAGCTATCATAATACAGAATTTTTTTTTTTTTTTTTATTTATTGAGCCCTATGTTGTAGCAAAATTTGATTCACTTTGGAATATTGAACATGAATTGTTATAATTTTAAATTTTATTTGCTCTAATTCTAGCACTTTTGTAAAATTGAAAAAGAAAAGACAAATCAATAACAGGGGTGCAATTTAGGGGAGGCTAGGAGGGGCAGTCGCCCCCCCCCCCCCCTCAAAGAATTTGACATTTCAGAATGTATAATCACAAGTCAGATTTTTAAAAAAATACACAGAAGCTGAAATAGCTTTTCAGATTTGACTTATGTAGAAACATTAGCATTCAATAAATAATTTAATCTCAGAAATCAATAATTATCTACAGTGTTTGCTGGACAACAGTATTAGCTTGGTTATTGAAACATTCTCAAAGCGAGACATATTTATCATTAATGAGTACTTTGCTAATTAAAAAAATATATATTAGAATAAAACTATATCAATTGCTTCTCAACTATGCATAACAAGAACAAAGTGAATTTTTGCCCCCTCAAAGAAAATTTTGAAATGGCATCCCTCCTTGAAAGCAAGTAATGTTAATAATTCTGGTTATTTTACATGATAAAGAAAATGGGACTTAGGGGCATAGCTTGAGGCTGGGTGTGTACTTTACGCTCAGCATGCCCTGTATATATAATTCATAATTTAGCATATGCTTTAATTTAAATAATTTTTAACATTTAATGAAAGCAAACTCACACAACGCCTATAAGCTGTACAAAAAAAAAAAAAAAAAAAAAAAAAAAGTGAAATTCATTTAACAGCGCATTTTTTACTATTAATGCAAACAAAAGAACAGGAGCTCATGATAATTGAATCAAAAAATCTGAAATTCATATCTTTGCTTCAATGCTCAAAACCTTCTGTGTTAAATCACCATGAAAATGGTAGAATTTTGTCGACTGCACGGATCTGAGGAAAGAAGATCCTTTCGAGTTTTGACTGACAGTAGACTCTTGCATCAAGCATATGGAATTTAGATGTAGCTGTCAGTTTTTATGATGGTGTATATGTATTTAGTTGCACTCTCTTTCATATTTAAAGAAAAAAAAATGGATACTGCTGATGCAGCAGTTAAAAATGTTCTTATAAAGTACATAAAAGACTCCCAGTCGCAATAAAAAGTTTATTTTATATTGTAATATGGTCTATAAAATTCTCAAGTAAAAAAAGTTAATCCAATTTCCATTTATCTATAATAATAAAAATAGAAGTTTGTATGTGTGTGTGTGTATCTGTCTGCTGTGTTCTGAAGAGACCACTGCATGCGGAGCTACAAGATTTGGCAGGAAGGTACCCTGTATATCTGAAGTTATACACCTCAAAGCCAATTTTTAGATTTTTTTTATAAGATTTTTTTTTTTTTTATGTGATTTTTAACATTTATACAATTTTTACATTTTTTCAAATCTTGTGGCAATTTTTCCACATTAGTAAATAGGAATTCAATTTCAATCTTTTAGCTCAATATAGTAAATTTTGTTCTCTTTTCAATAAAGTTTATTGGGAATTTGTGCAGCGATTTTTGAATTTTTAAAAATTTTTTTGATGCACTTTTTAGAGTTTTTCACTTTTTGTGGGTTTTTTCTTTTTTTTTTTTTTTTTTTTTTTTTTTTTTTTTTTTTGACGGGCCTGGGCAACATTGGGCATGTCAGCTAGTAAATCAATAAGAAAATTGATATTCTGTGAGCTACCATTTTAGAAAAATTTTGTAAGAATGAATACATGATTAGAAAATTTCATTCAAAAGGCTTTATCTCATTACAAGCAGGGTATAAATCCAGGAATGTAAAAGGTTTCATTTCAGTCGTAGTTAAATGTTTTCATTTTATGGATATTTCTTTCTTATTTATGGATTTTATGTATTTCTTTCAATTTCTGTTTTTTCTGTCAACCATCGCTTTCTATCTAAGAAGCTTTTCCAATATTTTCTTATTAGGGCATCAAACTTTTAAACACAATCATAAGAAAATAATGATATAAAACAGTAAGTGTAAAATAATTCAAAGTGGTTCTCTACAATTTTGTAATAAGAGTAAAATTGAAGCATTTTTCCACAATTATTTCCAACATCCTCTAAGGTAAATTTTGCTCTATTTTCCTAGTTACACAAATGAAGAATCCCTCATTAAGTTTTTAAAAAATGTAACATTATTGAGAAACAATTTAAAATAAGATTTCACACTTTTACTCTGCAAAAACCTATTTTGGAATTGCAACAATTTTTGTTACAGAATAAAACTGAGTCCTTCTGTTATCAAATTTTCCCAATCTGAACATTTTCATAAAATTATAGAGCAAAAGTGGAAATTACAGATAGATAAATTAAAAACATAAATACTCTTCAGCAGAAATTGATGAAATATGACATTGTAATTTAATAGTTTATAAAGATAATAATAAAGAAGGGAAAAAATCAGTGAAAGATAAAGTTATATATATGGAAGTGTTTTATTATAATAATAGCAATAGTGTACAATTTATGTAAATTTATGACACCAAATTGTAAATTCTAATATTTGTTTAAATTTCTTTTGACTAGGTCCCCTATATACTACATCAACCAGCAACCAAATGGAGGAGAACCATACGGCTGAGATTCCTAAAACGCAGCAAGAATTTTACGGCCCACTCCAAAAAGATGCTGAAGTTTATGATGCCAACAACAGACGGGCAATGGATCACCAAGAATCTCCATGTAAAGTATGGTTGCCTTATGAGTGGCAGCGCCGCTTGGATCGTCAGTATTTAGGCACTGGAGATTTATATGGGCCATTCAGCGAGCATATTTATGAAAGTGTAGATGGTGATTACGGATATGCTGGACATCCAAGATCTCTTGGTGGTGAATATTGTTATAGATCAGATGTTAGCCAACATTCATCTTCAAGTTATGGTTATGATCAAAGACCCCTTCTCATTCTTCCTCGTCATCCGGGACATAGTGAATATGGCACAGGTCGCCGGCATTCTCCTGATAAACACCGAAGGCGCCACAGAAATCATAGACGTTCAGTAGATGACACAAAAACGGACAATATATCTACAGTGATTGTAGAACAAGACAGAATTGTCCCTGAAGTAGAGAGACATGAACAACAACCAGAAGAGAATGAATGGAATCTACCAGATCTTCTTAGATGTCCAGTAGACAATACAGTTGTGATGGCAGTTCTTGACGGGGAAAAAGTAGTCAATAGAGTGCAACCTGAATGCCCTCACTATAATCTCAGTACTTATTGTTGATAATCAGCTTGTATTATATATTGTACATATATATTATATTAACTTTTGAGGCACTTGAAGCATAAACATGCTCTGCCGTAACTAGTAACTGTCAAGTATTGATAGTCAAATTATGCTTGCTGAGCTTTTGTGGAAACTGCTTATCCTTCGAAATGCCTCACAAAGGAAAATGCTTAGCTGGACTATCTGTACAGCTCAATGAACGGAGAATTATTTATTTATTCTGCAGTCAGACTTTTTCCAAGACTTTACAGAATTATGTTTGTGATTTTTTAAACAAAATTCCTCTATGATTGTATATTTCTAGTTACGGCTCTGCATCCAGGGCAGCTAGTCGTTCAGGGCCTAGTCCTGCTTTTTTTTTTTTTTAAGTCTTTAATAATATTCATATATACCTTATGGTATATATACTCAAACACTATTCCTTTACCGCTAAATTTCTTAATTTAAATTTTATTTTATACATGGGAATGGTTGTTTGGGAATGCTTTCCTGAATATGTGATAGTTTTTAATATGTAAATCAAATGATTCTTCGAATTATTATCTGTGTCCAATAAGATGCCTATTGGATGTGCCATTAAATGCTATGAAGTTCCGAGAATGTATATGAAACTCTCATTTATTCTAAAGTATATTTCTTACATTTAATTTTTATTTCCAGCAAAAAAAACAAAAAAAAGTTAACTATTTTTTACATAGTTTATTAAACTAGTTCACATTTTATTTAGTGCTGTATCAAATTTAATTAATTTTAAAATCATTTTTACAATTAAAATTTTATTAATACCTGTAAATTATTTCAAAACTTGTTATTAGTACAGTAAAAAAGAGTAAAATGTATCGCTGAGATAAATTATATTTGAGAAGTAATATACTGTAAGCGGACAATCTCAGAAAATGTTTTTTATGAAATCGCAGAATAAATGCAGCTACATAATTTAAAGTATTCTCATTCAAAAAGTTAGAAGCATTATTTAAAAAATATATTTGGTATTATATTTCAATTTAATTTCCATAATAAACAAACTTGAAATAGCAAATGCTTCTTGACAATGACTATGTACAGCATAAAACAAACAAAAGTAATTTTCTACGATATTGTCTATATACATTCAGTTTGATCTTGGTGTCATAAAATACTTAATATTTTGTTGTACAAATGGCAACATAAGCTTACACCATACCAATTTTTGTATTTCATCTGCATAATTAGAAGTTTGTATGTTTCAGCTTAGAGTTAATTTAAAATCTAGGTGATGAAAAAAAAATGTTCCTTTTCCTTGTACATTCATTTAACTGTTTATATGTGATAAGCAAAAGTTCTTTGTAAATGTGTTCATTGGCTGTGAATGTGCTCACAGTGTAACATATGGATTTTTGTGGAACAATTCAGTGTTTCTTCATTGCAATTTTGTTCTGTGGACAGTTACCATTCAGAACTTTCATTTCATCATTTTACTGCTGTTATTGTGATTCAGTTTTTCTAAGGTTACATGGAAGCTGTTCATATTGTGTCAGAGCAAATAAATTTTGAAAAAATTAGTTTATGCTTCTTGTTTTTAACAATTTTTATACAGCAGGTTTCTACACCGTAACCATATTTCAAAGTGAATTGTATAGGTGCCTGAGTGAATAAAAATTCCACGCTTCAACTTTATTCCAAAATAATCATAAACTAGTAATTGCATCAAGCTGGTCCATTCAACACTATTGTTAGAAAGCATATGTTAAGGCTTTAAAAGGGTTTCAACAATAGAAAATACAACATAAATACATTTTATTGATAGAAACACCAAACGTTTTCACGGCTTTTAACAGCCGAGTGAAGTATTTTAGCAGCCCTAGGGAATCTTTCTATGAAGGAACAGCCTTTTCTGAGGTATCCATCAAAACCAAAACAAACTTGTAGAAGTGTCAGTTAATACTCAGGCAAGCATAAAATACAATAAAGAGATACCTTTACTGCAAGGTTGAAACCGTCCTCAAACTTTTTTCTTATTAACCACTATTTCAAAACAACATCTTCATTATAGATTTTTCTAAAATATGCAGTAGAAATCTACCAGTAAAATTATGGTTTGGAAATAGTGGTGAATAAGAAGAAAAATTTTAGAACAGCTCCAACCCCTGCTTTACTGATACATTGATACTGTTATTATGTTTCAATTTCAACAACTTATATGAATAGACATAAATCTATAAAAGTGAAATAAAGTGCAAATAAATCTATAAAAAAGAAATATTGATCAAAATTTGAGTATAAACAATTTATATTAATACATAATTAATAAAAACGTATGTTGACATGGATACCACATGGAAATTAGTTTGCTATTTGGTTAAAACAATAACCAAACAGAAAATACAAATTCCAGCATGGCCTTGATTTACACAACCAACACAGCAACTTTTTACAAATAAAAACATGAACTAACCAACTAAAAAAAAGTTCAATGCACTTACCATCTGATGTCCAGCTTAGTTAGCAACAAAGCTTCTTCTCTATTCAAAACTAGCAACTTTATGACACATTTACAAAGTCATTTTCATTTATAAATGCATATAATTTTTGCAACTGTTACTCAGATATTGAAAAATTAAGAAACATTTTCCAATAAAAGGCAAAGGATCTTACAGAAAATGTTGTTAAAGTTCCCTGTAAATCATTTTTTGGGACATGACAGTAAGGGAAGATCATCATTAGGGAGATATCAATTATAGCTCAAATTGTATCCCATTTAACAAAAAATGATATTTAATTATTTTGTACTTCAATAGTATTATATCTTATTATTTATATCTTCAAAATACATGCATTTACATTAAATAAAAAAATAAAAAAAAATAGCTTGTGAATGTGTCAGAAAATTTTGAGGAGAAAATAGAAAAAAAAAAAAAAAAAGACAAGAGTATAGCTTTAAATTAGTTAGGAATCCCACAGTAAGTCTATTTTATTATCCATCAGCAAATTCTTTTTTCAAGCTCCAGTTACAGGTCATATTTTTTTTGTTTATTCTAAATTATCATGAGACACATTCCACTGATTTCATTCAAAAGTAATGGGTGTATGAATTTTTCTTCAAATATACTTTCGAGTAAATACAAGAACTTTATAATGTTTAAAAATTATTATGTATTATTTGAGAAGACTTAATTAATTTAATACAACAGAATCATAATTGAGGTGGACTAAATAAATCACTTAAACCATTTAATTGACCTTACAGAACAAGTACTTACACAGAACACAAACTACATCTACATATTGCAGTAAAACAACAACATTTGACCGATAGGTGACAGTAGCAACTAGTCAAATTTCCTGTGGTGCTGCCATCTAGTATTTATATTTTAAAGTAAACACCACAATTCTCTCTCACTTTAATAGTGCAATCTAGTAGAAGCTCTTCTAATTATTTTTGAACATCTATGTACCTGTAGCGAAGAAGAAGAGTTATTATTTACAGGATCTGCAGCATCATCAATAGAACTATTTGGAACTGAAGGTATCAATTCAGAGTCAACTGGTGCAGGACTTGGAGTATTTGGGAGGACAAAGTCAGCTGGTTTAGGATTTGGAGTAGATGGGACAACAGTGTCAGCTGGTTTAGGATTTGGAGTAGACGGAAGGACAATGTCAGCTGGTCAAAGATCTGAGACATTAGGAGGCATTAGCTGAGAATCACGTTGATTAACAACTGTATTATCACTTTTGTGACTTTCTGTATCACTCTCTTCAGAATTTTAATCGCTAGTTAAATGTATCTTCGAACCGACATTAGTTATCTGATCAACATGCCTTTTTCAAATATTTGAACCAACTTGAATTCTATAATGCAACTTGCCATCTCTTGCAATAATGTGACTAATTTTCCACTTGGCTTCAGGAATATAATTTCTGACGGCCACTTTTTGGTTAATTCGAAATTCTTTTACTTTAGTATTGGCATTTCTCGTATTTTGTTTATCTTATCATGAACAAAATTTGTAACGTTTGGAAGTATCAAATCTATTTTCGTTCTAATATGCCGCTTTAGAAATAGAGATGCAGGACTTTCTCCTGTTGTAACATGAGGCATCTTTCTATACTGTAAAAGAAAGTTATTTAATTTCATTTGTAAAGTACCAGATTCTAAAGATAAGACTTTTAATCCACGTTTCAGAATTTGCATATATCTCTTGGCCTGACCATTTGTAGCTGGATGGTATGGAGCACTAAACCTATGTTTAACCCCATGATTCTTTAAGAATGTCTTAAACTCTTCAGAAGTAAACTATTTAACATTATCAGATACCAGAGATATAGGATACCCGTATCTGGCAAAAAAGAGAACAAAGACAAGTAATCATATGCTCTGAAGTTGTATAAGGAACAAAGAAAACTTCTGGCCATTTGCTATGAGCATCAACCACCAGTAAAAGCATTTTACCCATCACAGGACCAAAATAATCAATATGAATTCTTTGCCGTGGATCTGTAGGCCATTCCCAATGATGAGTATCTATCTACCTTGGACGGATTATTTTTTAAATTGACACAAGTAGTGCAATTCCGTGCAAGATCTTCAATATCTTGGTCAATTCCTGGCCACCAAACAAAACTGCGAGCTAAGGACTTCATTTTCACTATACCAAAATGCAAATCATGTAAAATCTGTTTGCTGTGAATTTCTGGGATAATTACTCTACATCCTTTTAAAATACAACTATGTTGAAGAGTAAATTCTTCTTGCTAGCAACCAAAAAGTAAATTTTTTTGAATTGGAGAACCAGAAATTAGATGATGAAAAATTTGACATAGTAAAGGATCAGATTTTGTAGCTACAGCAATTGATTTGGCGTCTAAAGGTAAAGTTGAAATTTGGTTAATTTGAAAAAAATCAGATTCATCAATTACATTACTTGAATTTAATTGTGCAGGTAAATCTACACTACATAATGGAAGTCGTGAAAGAGCATCGACATTTCCATGTTCAGATGTTTTCCTATAGCGAATATCATATTTAAACGTTTGTAAATATAATGCATATCTTTGCATTCGAGCAGCTGAAAGGACAGGAATACTTTTAGTAGGAGAAAAAATAGACACAAGTGTTTTACTATCCATAAAAGAAGTAAACCTGTTACCATATAAATACTGAAAACATTTCTTTACACCAAAGATAATAGCTAGTGCTTCCTTATCCACCTGGCTATACCTTTTTTCTGCATTAGTGAGAGTTCTGGACACAAAACCAATTGGTTTTTCCACGTTATCTGGCATCAGATGCAAAAGAACTGCAGAGATACCATATGGAGAAGCATCGTTGCTAACACTAAAGGTAATTTAGGGTTGAAATGAGTAAGAACTCTTTCTGAAATAATCTTATTTTTTATATTTTTGAATGCTTGTTCACAAACAGGAGACCATATAAATTTCACATTCTTTTTGAGCAATTGGTTTAAAGGATGAGCTATTGTAGATAAATTTGGTACAAATTTAGAAATGGAATAATATGTAACTAAACCTAAAAAGCTTTAACTTGCGACACATTTATTAGTTTAGGAGCATTTAGAGTAGCATTAATTTTATCTTGTGTTTTATGAATACCTTCCTTATCAATTTTATAACCACAATATGTAATATGGTCAGCCAGAAAAATTTATTTGTCTTTATTAATCCTAATATTATATTCACATAATCTTTCTAACACTTGTTTTAGCCTTTTCAGATGAATTTCATCCATTTCCCCTGTAACACCAATATCATCAATAAAAACTGTAACACCATCAATACCACTTAAAATTTGTTCAATTGATCTTTGCTAAATTGCTGGAGAACACCAATATCATCAATACAAACTGTAACTCTATCAATATCACTTAAAATTTGTTCAATTGATCTTTGCCAAATTGCTGGAGAACTAGTAAGATCCATTGGTAACTTTAAAAATTTAAATAAGCCCTTAGGAGTGTTTATAGTTAACAACTCTTGTGATTTTTTGTCTACAGGTAACTGAAGATAAGCTTGATTTAAATCAATCTTTGTAAAATGTAAACCACCACCTAATGTAGCCAGCATGTCCTCTACCCTAGGTAATGGATATTTTTCAACCTTCAAAAATTCATTTACTGTAACTTTAAAATCTCCGCATAAACGTATTTTACCATTAGGTTTTACCACTACAACTTGAGTTGCCCATTTACTACTAGTGGCAGGTTTAATAATACCCTCATCTTGTAACCTTTGTATGTCATAATTTACTGCACCACGTAGAGCATAAGTAACTGTTCTAGCTTTACAAAATGTGGGCATAGAACCCTTTTCTAGATAAAGTTCTGCTTTCAAACCTTTTATCTCCCCAACTGTACCAGAAAATAAATCAGAAAAATCATTTAATAATACTTTCTCTTTTTCAGTAGAATTTGCAATTTCATTTACATATACAGATTTCACTTTACAGGGAAACAAATTAAATGCAGATACACAATCTCTGCCAAAAAAAAGTGGGAAATTATCTTCTTTAATCAAATATAATTTAAGATTTTTAGTTTTATTTTCATAAGAAACATCCACATTTACATACCCAACAGGTGTAAACACTTAACCAGTTGCAGTTTTTAACTGAACATCTGGTGGAAAATTCTCCAAAAACGTTTTACAGGTACAGCCGAAATTCCGGAGCCCGTATCTAACTCCATTTCAGCTTTAGCTTTATTTTCAATTAAAACCGACACTTTTATTGGAGTAGTACCTTTTTCATGACTTACAGATAAAATATCAAGTGTCTGCGGTACATTTGTTTGTTTCTGAGAGTTACTTTTATACACTTTTCTGAGGTACCCTCGCTTTTTATATTTATTGCAAATTGTATTTATATATTTACAAATATTCGCTAAATGTGATGGCGACACATTTAAGGAAGTGTAACCTCTGTAACACTTCAATTTATTTTTATTTACCTCAGAATTCCCCTTATTTACATTATTGTTAATTTTCTGTTTTTGAAAATTATTTGGATATTTATTGGGTTGTACAATTTTAGAACACGCCAATTTATTTACATTCAAATTTTTGTGTTTCAATTCAGAAATATCGTTTTCATTATTTTGCAAAATAATTGCTTTTTCAATAGCTTTCTCAAAAGTTAAATCCTCAATTTGCGTAAGTGATTTACTCTGAATATTTTCATTTTTTAAACCTCATAGAAACTGTTCCAAAAGATTTTCATTTAATGTTTCACGAGCAAAAGCACAAAAAGTTGTTCATTTCCTTAATTTTGCTGCAAAATCTTGTATAGATTCATTTTCATTTTGATAAGAATTACGGAATTTAAACCGTTGACAAAATTTGTTAGGGGCGGGGCTTTAGTGCTTTAACAGTATTTCAACTATTTCCTCATATTTCAAAGATTCTGGATTTTTAGGAAAAGTTAAATCGGAGAGCAAAGTATATAATTTTGGACCCATACAAGAAATTATTGCAGGGGTCTTCTTTTTCTCTTCCACATCATGCAGTAAAAAAACTTTGTTCCAGCCTTTAATGTATGACTGAAACGTTTTAATGGAATCATTAAATTCCTTGAAATTGGCAAACATTATTGCACTTTATTTATTTCGGAAAAAAAAAAAATGAACACTTACCACCCCCGTAAATGACAAACTTTTTTATATTATTACTTTAGCAGGATGCAACAGCACGTACCGGTAGATGTAAATCAGAAGTATAGCCATTTTGCTATTCACTCGGAATTTCTTTTTATGTTTATTCCGGTGAGACTATTTTCACTCGTCGCCATTTTATTATGCATTATTTGAGAAGACTTAATTTAATACAACAAAATCATAATTGAGGTGGACTAAATAAATCACTTAAACCATTTAATTGACCTTACAGAACAAGTACTTACACATAACACAGAACACAAACTACATGTACATATTGCAGTAAAACAACAACATTTGACCGATAGGTGACAGTAGCTACTAGCCGAATTTCTTGTGGTGCTGCCATCTAGTATTTATATTTTGAAGTAAACACCACTAAAATAAAGTGCCTTTCTTTGTCAGTATTAAATAATGTCATCTAAAACTCATTCCCAATAGTAGCAATTACAAGTAACACAATAAACAAAATTTATTTTTATACTTTTAAGAAGGCTTTTGCTGATGCTAAAGTAGAAACATTTTTTGTTTTCTTTGAAGTTTCTGCACATTTTCAATTTTTAGATTTCTTTCTAAAAAACTGATTTTTAATGTTTTACAATTAATACTGTATTCTTATACAGACAGAAATATACATATAAAGAATAAATGAACATAATACAGGAAATATATTTTATTGTTTTCTTCCTGTAAATAGCTCACAATGAATTTTTGTTTTGTGCACCACAAATACGGCCTAATTATTTCAAGGACAAGCAAGGCAACTGCTCTAGGCCTCTCATTTTTAAGAGGCCCAAAAGCCTCTAAAACATCAATTTTAGAAGTTTTTACTTTAATTTGATGATGTAAAAGTGTTGTGGGATCCCCTTAGTGAATTTTTTCTCTAAGATACTAATGGGGTTAATCCACGTTCAGTTTGTGATCCCTAGAGCAATCCTGCGCAGAGACTGATAGTGGAATGCTAGAAAGGATACCCCGTTAATTCAGAGTTGGCCCAACCCACATGGATTTTTCTGAGTATTTGTTGTTTTTTCTGGGTTTTTGCATATATTTCTGGGAATCTTAATATTTATTCAGAAATGATATTTGATTTTTTTTTTCTTTTTTTTTAATGCTTAATAAGTGAAAATGTAAATTACCTTCATTTTCTAAATTTCTAGAAATTTTAAAAAGGTCCATCTAGTAGTAATCTAAATGAAAAATAACTTTGGTTACAATTTTCTAAATATATCGCTTTTGAGAAAAGGATGTGTTTCTCACAAATCACAAACAGCTGAGTAGAACATTAATTAATTCGTCATCAAAGTTAAATAAATAAATAAAATCAAAAACTGAAGGAGCAACCATAACTGTAATTAAAAATGAATGGTCTTGAGCTAAAAAGGACGTAATCATTCATACAAGTATATGGCCCCACCAGTGGCTGAGAGGTTCTGCTCTCAAAGCTGGTAGACGAGAGACGGGAGATGCTGGGTTCAAACCCTTGTCGCGCTAATCGACCTAACCGTTTGGAGTTTTCCGTGGTTTTCTTCGAACCTTGCCGTATATACGGCTTAGGATCCCTTAGAAAGACCCCTGGGCACTCCCCCCTTAGGGCATATATCCCTTGTGTAGATAATTGGCCGTCATAAAATCATCCAACCAATCATACAAGTATATACACACATGAAATGAGACATACCTTTTGAAAATCAGAGATACAACAAGTTGAAGTGAAAAAAAGTATACTGCAAAGAAAATGCATTAGGAGCTGTTCATTAATTAAATCACATTTCAAGAGAGGAAGGGGCTTAACCAGGATTCTCTCTAGCTTTTGACTATCATTAGCAATTTGGCTAATCATGAAAGAAAAACTATAGTGAAATAAAAATATGCTGGCAAATGATTTATTTGCCAAAAAACATTGGTTCTAAAATCGTTTTTACACTCTTTTATTTAACTTAACTTGGTTTCTGTATGTAAAGATGGAATTTTGTAATTGATTTTTAGGGTTTCGTTCATCTCACGAAATCTATTAGTCCCGCTTCGCTGTCTGTCTGTCACAGAGGCGGTTCTCAGAAACTATATAACTTACAGTCATGAAATTTTGTGTACCTATAGCTGAATACCTACTATGAAGCTCAAAATCATAAAATTTGAAAAAATCGTATTATTTTAATATATATAGATAAAAAACCAAAAATCTAACAGCCTTTTCCTATTAAATGAAAACATTTTTCGTTATACCAGTTGCCAACAATTAAAAATCCACAATAAAATGCTTTCTACCATAATTAATTTTCTATTGAAAGATTTCCACGTGAAAAATGATATGAAATAAAAAGTTTCACAAATTGAAAAAAAAAAAGATTAATATGATGTCATATTGGTAATAAAACGGAAATTTTCAAACATTTCTCAATAATACAAGGAGTATGAGCATGTGTAAATACAGAAAGCAGCTTAATATGATGTCATTAGAGAATTAAAAATAAAATTAATCTGACGTCTAACATTTTGAAGGTCTCAATACAACATGTTTGATTTTGAAATTAGTTTTTTTTTAATATCTCATTTAGTCCACATGACAGATATTATTATGACAAAGTATAATAGCGGCCGGTTCGAGAGTCTTAAGGAATTATAAAAATAAATAAATTCAATCGTTACGGTATATCTTGAAGATTCTTCATCGCGTTAATCGGTCGTTAGATGGCAGCACTGCTAAAAAATTTTAATTTCATCCATGTCATTTACTGGTGTTGGTGAGTTGGTGTTGTTTTTTTACGGCCGATTATCTGCTCGAGAGATATAGACCAAGGGGAGATGCTCTCCGTAGGTGTCTTTCTAAGGGAACCTAAACCGTATTTACGCAAGAATACCCATGATTCGAAGAAAACCACGTCATTTATAGGGCAGTTTCAATCAGCTGTTTTGCAGCATAGCAACGGTATCTGGCAACAGCTTGGTAACCGCTTGGAGGTCAAGCAGTCCACAGCATCGCCATTATTTTCAATCTGAAATTCCTGAACGTGTTCAAAAAAATATGTTTTCCGAATATTTTAATTCGTTAAACGGCCAGAACAAGGCAAGGTATCAAGAGAAAAGTATGCTGATTAACAGTATACATCTGTATGTATTATCGATTAATGAATTTTCCTCTAAATTAGAAGTTTTATTTAGTGTACGGGATTAGCGCTTACACTTTCGATGAATTCAAATCTTACAAAAGTTTAAAAGCATATACTATCTTTCAGTGTGACTGGGTGTTCGACGTTTACATCAAACAAGAATGTGGAATACACTTAGTGATAGGAAAGATAAGTGTACTTTTGCTTACAATGACTGCAAAATATAAATATATTTTGTGATTTGTTTCTTTTCAAGCTGCAAATGCAACCTTTCAGTAAGCATGTCTTCTTAATTTTTCCCTCAAACGTAATTTTTCTTATACTTTTCTCTGATATTATGCCGAAATTATTGCTATAATATTAATTTCTGTTATGCATAATCGCCTTCCTAATATGTTGTTGCTATTATGAAATACAAAACATTTGAAACAGCTTGTCTTTTATGCTTCAGAAATACTCGTATCAAACATTATAGCTTGCTTTCTGAAAGGTTTATTACGTACGTGGTCAAAATAAATTATTTTTATTTTTTTAACATATTGTAAAATTAGTTAAAAGATTTTTTAAATAATGAAAAATAAATTATAATTTATGATTTGCTCTAAAGGATAGTAGTAATATAATTTGTAGGTTACTTGTGTTAACATTCGACACGGTTGTTATTTTTATATTCTGATACAGTAATTAATAAAAATTAATTTTCTACTGCTAAATTCAGGGAAATATACTGATATTTGATCCAAGAAGAATGGAGGGGTAATATTTGGTATTTTCTACCTTTTTATGAAATGAAACAATATCAGTGTTTTGTGGTAGGTCAGATTTCACTTTAAAATGATTAAATTTATGAAAGTTTCTGTTTGGAGATGGAAATGTTTTGTGAAAAGTTTCATGAATTTTGCGAAGAGAGTTGTTTTAATGTGAAAACTTTGGTGAAGGGTCCTTTAACATACCTAATTATTTCCTAAGTATACCTCTGAGTGTACAATGGAATATTAACAATTCTACAAGTTTATTGATTAACATGTCTTTTTTTTTTTTTTTTTTTTTTTTTTTTTTTTTTTTTTATAATTTCAAAGCTTAAAAAATGTAATCTGAATGATGTGCATGACTTATGCATGTAAATATTAATTTTTCACTAAAGTAATTTTGCAGTTTATCAATGCTAAATGTATTCAAAGATAGAAAATAATTTGTTTATTCTTGAATTTGAAAAAAAAAAAAAAAAGTGTTTAAGGCTATATTCTTAGGTCATCAAGTGGTTTTTAATTCGACATTTGCGTGTATTTTTCATTATGTTTTACTGATTTATTAGTTATTTCATTAATTAAAATAACAATTGTGTCCTTAAATTTTTATATTTTATTTATTTATTTTGATATTCCAATAGCAACGTTCTCTCGTTTATTTGGCGTTACAGTTTGGCGATAGTTTTTGTTATGAAAAGTGGTCGACGGGATAATAGAGAAGTACCCTTTCTGACACATTTCTGATTCACTTTTAATTGAAAACATATAAAATTTGCTGAGTTTATTCTTTAAAAACCATGAAATCAAATAATGTTTTCCATTTTTTGATAAAAACAAAGGATTCATAAGAAAATCCAGACAAAATTGGCTATTTGAACCGATGATACAACATTCGCTTCATGGGTTCAACATTCGCTTCATGGAGAGATTTTTTACTCATAATCAGTTCTACTTTATGTACTTAAATTATAGCAATTTTACTAGCATTTCATGCTTTTACTTTTGATATAAAATCAGATGGGGTAAAATAACTATGAAAACAGCTTTTTTTTTTTTTAATAATGCATACTTAGTATTAGTATGCAAAAAATGTTTTTTTTTTATTCTGCAAAAAAGATGTAAAGGATTTTTATTGCAAACTGCATATCAAACATTGTGAATTGTTATTTATTGAACGTGAATCATTTAATTATTATTTAATTGTAATTCACTATTTTTTTTAATTGAAAATATATATATATATATATTTTTTTTTTTAAGTCAGTTTTGTTGTCTCTCCCGGACAACCGGTCGATGTGATTAAAGGCTTTGGGTTCACCCAGGTGTGCAGTTTCTATTTCACAGATACCACGCTGACAGAAGTCTGACCTAGCTTGTCATTTTTTACCTCCAAGCGAGAAGACTCCACATCTCAGATTTTGAGTGCAAGCCTGTGGCATTCCCAGAAGCCATCCTTTGAAGCCTACATCTGATGCTTGTCTTTTTCTGATTGAAAGTGGCACAGTTGAATAAATATTGTCTGCTGTGTATTAGTCAATTTGAATAATATACGCAAGCAATATTTTTTAGACTCCTGAGGAAATGTATATGGAGGAGTAAAATTGAAAAGGCGACTGCTTCGAATATGAAAGGCGATTCTCCGACTGCTGAATGGAGCTACAAAAAATAGCAGCTTACAACATATAACAAGAGCATCCGATGATGCCCCAAGACATGGATAGTCTGGGGTTCAAGAGCAAACAGGGTGATCCTGAATTCGTGGTACAAACTTTAAGGGTTGGTACAGGGCACTGTAACAGTCAATTACTCTATAGGAAACTAGGGTCAGAAATACATTTATTTAGTCAAAATTACAGGACATCTCACTCTAATCCAAAGTCACGTTTTCGTTCATAACTTTAACAGTAGTGAAGATATTTTAACAAAATTCGCAAACTCATCTTTGTATGAATTGTAAGAATATTCTTAAAGTATCTTCACTACTAGTAAAGTTATGGACAAAAATACAACTTCGGATTGGAGTGAGAGATGCCCTGTAATGAATGGCAACCTGATTACAGATGTTACCCAGTCTTGAAGACATAATCAGTAATCAGGTTACCATTCATTTCACATTGCAGCAGAGTGCGGTGCTTCTACATCTAATCTATCATATATCAGAATCGTTGACATTAAAATTGGTTTCCAAAATGTGATGATGCCTCCTAGGCTATAAATCATTACAATGACAAAATTCGGAAAAAATTACATTACTTTGATGCAAATATAGTAAAATCCCCAGTTTTATAAGTGAGAATGCAGATTTTCTTTGATGCTAACAGAAAAATATACCATTTCCCTAACAATATTGAAAAAAAGAAAATGAAACCAAATGACATGACATTTAGTAGAATTCTATTTCTCATGGCTTGAAAATAAAGTTTCTACTTTATAGATAATGCACGTTAACTTCAGAAGCGGAAGTGGCCTCTTCTGATGATAAAACATTACTTTTAAATGGAAATTGGCATTTTCATTCATGAAAATTAAATCCTCAATGATTACATAAAAATGCTATTTTCTAGATGCTTTTAGTCGTGACATCAATCCAGTGCCTGATTTACAGCAGGGCATTTGGGCCACAGATCCAGCCCCCCCCCCCCCCAAATGTTACTGAAGATTTTTCAATTATTGACCAAAATCTGGAAGTTTTCACGATTAAAACACAAAATATGGAAAAACCTGTTTATTTTTTTCATTTAAAAATAACTACCGTATATACTCGTGTGTAAGTCGAAGAATTTTAGACAAAATTTGGGAGTTGAAAATGGGGGGTCGACTTATACACGAGTTAGTAAAAAAAAATAAATTAAATAAATACCCAATTGCCGATATTCAGGATATTTAAAGACAGAAAATAATACATATCTTGGAATCATGAATCTAAAAACCTTTATTGTTTTCATTAAAAAATTAAAATTTTTCAATGAAACTTATGAAATTGTAAGTTATTGTTCAGAATCTGAATATTCATACAGCTCAGGTAATTGGGAATCCGATATTTCATTGTACATATCTTCAGATTCGGATTCCATGCTTATCAACGACTCATCGGAATCTGAAAAAAAATCTTCTGATCCGTCCATATCGTTGCTAATGCAGCATTTAAAAAAAAAAAAGAATTTAATCTATTACAAATCATTTTTCAACATACTATCTGAAATGTGGTTCGACTCAAAATTTTGCGTAACAATTGGGGGGGGGGGGGGGGGGTCGACTTATACACGAGTATATACGGTACTTCACTTGCGCAAAAACACTCTCTCGCTAATATTAATTCTAAATTTTTATACATATATCTCGCTTCCATTTCATTATTTTAAAAAAATTTTTTTTCCATTGGATAGTTGAGGTCAATCAATGCAAAGGCCGTTTTTTACTTTTTGGTTTTGTTTACAGTTTTTTTTTATTAAGATTCTTTCACTTTCGGAATCAATTTCGAAAAATCACTAGCGAGATAGAACACGAAAGATTGATTATGAAGCTGTTATAAAAACTTTTATTGCTAAAAAATTAAGAAGAAAATTTATAAAAAAAATTATTAAATATCTCTAAATTATTAAAGTCAGTAGTGGTTATCTTAATAATTACCGCTATCAGTGATATATATTTTTTTTACTCAAAACCACTGTAAGCACCGTTGCAAGCCCCCCCCCCCCCTCCTCACCATAAACATCTGTGCCCAGGACTTGTAAATCGGTCCCTGCATCAGTCAGAAAGTTTTGTTTGAAAAGAGCAAGAACAGACTTTCTATTTATTAATACAAATCATATAAAATAGTACCATTGCAGTATTAAAACACCTAGCTATAAGATATAGGTGTAGTATACAAACAAAATAAATATAACAACACTTTTTAGTTGGAGTCATTTTGACGTCACACTAAAGGCGTCTTATTGAAATAGATGTTATGTGCAGTCATTTTTTTCCTTTAAATTGATATGTTTATTTTCAAAGATGTTTTAATTCTAAATATGTTTAAATGAAGATACTGCATCATTTTAACATACTTATAGTAAAGGTTTTAAATTTTATGTATGAAAATGTGCATCATCTGCTCTGAATGACGCCAATTTTGTATGTGAAAACAGAGCAAGTTTGATATTTTATTGGCTAATAAAAATATTGTCCATACATAACTCTTTTTATGCAACAGGAAAGGAAATATTGCATTAGAAAATTTAATTTTTTTGAAGTTGACAATTTTGTTTTGGTTCTAAAACATATCATGTGTATATCAAGTTTCATGAAAGTCTGTCAAAAATTGTAGATTTATATAAGCATTAGTGCAACAAAGGGGGGGGGGGGGAATTTCAGTGTGTACATATTTCATTGCTATTTCTTCCCCCCCCCCCCCCTCTGAAAATGCTGTGTTTTAAAACACATACATGCTAAATATATTATGGTTGATTGTGATTTTCATTATGGCTATTAATCTCATGGAGGTGTTTATGGTATGCAATTATTCAGTAGCTTCTGTTCTTAACTTCAAAAGTATTTTGTCTTCTTTAGAGAGATCATTTGATACACTTACAATACCATTATTTTTAATACAGTTAAGTCTTGTGACATTCTGTTGAAGTTTTTTTTTTTATTTCCCACATCACATGTAGTACTCCATTCTTTCAAGTGACTCCATTTCATAAAGAGTCACAATAATAATAAAAAAAATACAGTTAATCCACAGAAGATTTTTTAAAGCAGACTTGTATTTAATTCAGGAAACTAATGCTAACTGAACAAAAGATTTAAAAAAATAATAATAATAACTTTTCTCAAATGCTCTCTGCATGCAAAGCGAATTTGTAAAAACACAGTAAACAAAAAGAAAGAAATTAAAAAATTGATGCTGTACAATACTTTGAATGATTCCATCAGCTTTCTAGCTAATCCAAACATCTGCCTTGTAAAATAAACAGGAAGCAACTAAGGGAAAAGGGAAGGTAAACTGGGCCAGTTTACTTTTGCAAACATATTGAGGATTCATTTTTTTTATATCAGAATATACTGAATTAATCCATTTTAAACAGTAATGAATTTAACTGTATAGTTAAACAAATTAATTTGTTCAAAAACACTTAATTAATTGTTTAAATATATTTAATTTAGCTTTTAATTTGATAGGAATTATCTATATATTTAAAACGCTAAGCGTTTTGTTTCGACAATCCGTGAGAACAAACTACTACATCAAATTACATCATTCTTTTTTTAAATGAAAGATATTTGGTCACAGATTTGTTATCGTACATTCGTTTGTTCGAAAATTTAATTAATTAGCCGTAATCTTAAATTAAAATTTTACTTCTGCTTATGACGTCATAAAGTCGGCAATCGGATTAACGCCCACTGTTGCGACGTACAGAGTTTATTTTCTGAACTCAATGATTGCGAGCATAAAAAATAAATATTGTTATGAATTTTGTATATATCTGTAAATATTCCATTTGTTGAAATTTATTTCATTTTATTATTGTGAAAATTGCAGTATTATTAATGTAATTCCTATTGAGCATCATGTAACTCAATGCTAAAGGCCTCAGGTGGTTTGCAAGGAAAACAACCTTACAGCATCGGTTTTTATAATGAGTTCTATTGGAAAATCGCCAAGGAATGGGTTTATCGCTAAGTTGGCGATAGTTTTGGCGACTTATTTTTGTCGCCAAATTTGGCGATATATCGCCAAATGTCGCCAAGTTGGCGACGGATTTGGCGACTTTTTGTGCAACCCCCCCTTATACCTTTACATTGGGATCCTTTCTCGCTTAGGTTCTCTATCGAAAGTTAAAGCACTTTCTGGTAATTTCTAGCATCTGAAGGCTCTGGAAAATTCTACAGTTATCTTTAAAGCCTATATAAGGGACCTCCACCAGTTCAGTTCAGTTAGTTGTCTGTCAACTGCGATTGAATTCATACGAGAGGCTTTGCATTGAGAACTGTGTTTCTCGGATCAATTTTGTCGTTGATACGTCGTATTGAACGCATTGTTTCTGTGTGAAATTTTGCTGTGCTTTTATTGGATTTGAAGATTACTGAATATCTTGTAATTTTCAGAAGATATTGGTGTTCGTATTGCACTGTTTATAGTGAATAAAGCCTTTTGATTGTTCTTATATATTGGCATCAGTCCTTTCGAACCCCGAACGCACAACAATATTAAATATTAAAAGCACGTGACAAATAGGCCGAATTTTTTAATTTGTAAGTTAAAATATAGTTAAAATGTTTAAGTATTTCGGCAAAAATATTTATCCGTGTGTTTTATAAGCAAATAAAAATTCATATTTACTGTGACGTCACAGAAATATTGTCCATTGGGTTCATTTTATCATTAAGCATTATAACTTTGTTGATGCCATTTTTTTCATTACAATTAAATGCAAAATATATTTTTATTTGTATGCATGGTGCTTAAGCATAAATGTACGTGTGAAAAGTTTGTACCGGTGAAAATGATGTTATGCTTAGCTTGAAATGCATTTTAACATTGATAAAACTAAAAAGAAAAATTTATATGATTGTGTCAACATGGCGTAATATTAACTGATATTTCAATTTTTAATGTTAAAGATTAGAACTGGAGCCTTTATTGGTTGCTTCATCTTGATTGCATACCTTGATTACATGTTACCAATTACTTTTTTTAAATTATAGGATTAAGTTATAGGAATTATAGGATTTAAATTATTAAGATTTCCTTTTTTAATAAAAAAATTCACAAAAGTAAAGAATTTCAGTAAAAAAAAAAGTTGAAATAATGATTGTATTTTTAGCTAGAATAAACAATGTAAGGCTAATATTTTATAGGAATTATTTTGGTAGGTTTGTTATAAGTTCATTTAACAGTTCCTTATTAGCGGCAAAGTCTTATTTCTTTCACTGTGAATTTTTCGTTTGATGTCAAAAAATGGTAGTCTACTTTTGGACGCCAACCAAAACACACTGGCAATATTTAGAAATGTATAACAGTTGTGACAACAAACGGCACTATCGCTTTAGCTTTCATCGCGCTTACATCACTTCTAAATACAGTGCAACCTCGATTATCCGAGCTAATTGGGACCGCTAGTACCTCGGATATCGGAAATCTCGGTTAATAGAAATTGTGCATAAAAACTAACCGTGGTCGCGAATTTAACATCTCTTAGAATAAAATACAGTAAAGCGTTTTTTGAATAATAAACATAAACATACATAAAGTTATGTTTCACAGCTCAACAAATTTAAAAAGGAAATCAACTAAAAATAGTAAATTTTAAAAAGCAAATTGAAATTTTTTAAACTATTCTAAATTAAGCCCAGATTTTCGATCAGTGGCTGTCCGATCACGGCAATTTTTGAGCAACAGAAGATCTATCGGCGCAGCATCACTTCTTTGCTCCAAATATTTTAGGGCAGTTGTTAGTGCTTGAACACCTTCAGTATGACTTATAGTCCTTGAATCCTCAAAGTCCTGGTCCTCATTGTCAGCATCATTAATGTCCAATAGGAATTAACGGCTTGTATAATTTCTTCATCATTAAGGATTTGAAAACTTGGATGTTGCTTATCAACGTCCAGCCATTCGGAAATGTCCTCTTCCAAAACTTCTTCACACCTTTTAATGCGATTAATAATCTCAAATAGTTCTCCGTCTGTCGGTGGGTTTACCCTTTGCTGGGATTCATCCTCTCATCTCATTTGAATAATTATGTAGCCTGTAGCATGGACAGTGAACTAAAACGTGTGGTATTTTTCAAGGCTCATACACACACACACACACACACAAAAAAAAAAAAAAAAAAAAAAAAAATCAGACTTTGTTAGCGGCTCGGTTAACAGAAACCTCGATTAATCGAAGCTCTGTTAATCGAGGTTCTACTGTACTAAAAATTAAATTTTTTACTACATTTTACAATTTCAAGTCTTACATCCTCAATTAGAAAAAAAAATTAGCTTTCGATTGAAATTTATTTGAAATCTGCTGCTTAATTTAACGACTTTTTAAATAATTTTCAAGCATGAAATATTTTTCAATTCTATCTCAACAATGACCATCGTTTGTTTTAATAATGTAAAATAGCCCCTTGGAAAGTTGCAACAATTGAAAATAGGTATCCCTAACCTTCATAAAAAGTGAAAAAAAAAAAAAAATAATAAAAACCTGATAAATCATAAGATCAGACTATCCATAAGATAGAGTATTTTGGCGCTAATATAAAATCTGTCAAAAGAAAAAAAAAACTATTTTTAGTTTATGATTAACATAAAATTGATACGTTGAATTCGTTGATGTATATGTTGAATCAGAATATGCTAGGAACTGTTATTTATTATTTTTTTAAAGATCCATTGGATATTTAACTGTATAAGAGACCGACTGTGATGGAAAAGGAATAATCATCCTGATTATGTAAAGGGATAGAAGAAACCATACAAATAAATTACAATTGAAAACATTAAAATTCTCCCTCATCTGCATATTAATTTATTATTTTTAACAAAAATTCTTCATTTTTACATAAAAATTGATTAGCTTAAAACAATGGATGCGTTTTAGAAGATATGGATTTGAAACGAACAATGATTAAAGAGGACATTTTAAAACTTTTTTAACGTCGAATTTCAACGGTGTCTTTGGGCAGATGCAATACATATGCGCATAGGAGCTCATTCGATTGCATTATCACAGGGGGGGGGGGGTTGCTTATACTAGGTTCTTTTATTTACTGAATATGAGATGAAAGTAGGAAATTTGTATGATACTTTATGATAGGACTATTTGTATAATACTTTATAGGTCCATGACCATTTTTTTTTCTTTTTTTTTTTTTTTTTTTTTTTTTTTTTTTTGTCGTGGGGAATATGGTGGTAATGTTAAACTGATTTGCATTACACATTTGTTTACGGAGTGTTCATTTGGAGTTTGCATCGGAAATAGCATTTCACTGGGGGGAGGGGGGGGGGAGATTTTTTAAAATACAATATTTGAAAGACTGTTTCATACGAAGCCCCACTTAAATAATAAAGAAACTTATTTTACTGATATTGTTATAGTATTTTTTTCCGTCACGTTTTGACGGGTTCCATCTAGTTCTTAGTTAAAAACACTAATTTTGTAATTAATTAGCATAAACACTAATATGTGTTCTAAAGACCCATATAATCCCATTTGATAATTAATTAGATCACACCTAAATATTATATATCTATATTTTCCTTTAAAATTTCATTTTATCATTTGCAAAGCCAAGTGATGACAAAAATCATATACAGCATGTTTAATTATTGTTTTGTGAATGCAAGTTTTAATTCCTTTCATAAAAAAATTAATACAATTTTAAATAACGTATTTAAGCAATGTTTTTAGCTTAGTTACATATACATTACATAAAATAACTTTCTTAAAAATTAACAGAAATGTGGTATTGAAATTTTCATGATGTTGCCATTTTATTGATGGCATTGGGCGATTTTCTTTTTTTTTCTTTAGAAAGAATTAAAAAATCACCAATTTTATTCCAGAATAAGATTGAACATATATTTAGGCTCATTTAAAAAAAAAAAAGCATCAAGATTATACCTGTCCCTCTCCCTGATATTGCATTTTTAGAAAATCATCTTTTTTCTAGCAAAAATAAAAATTAATAATTTATTATTTTTTAGGGCACCAAAATAAATATGTACAGCCCTCTAGTATTTTTTTTTTCTGGGTTTATCATATTTTTGTTGGAAAGTAAATAAATTTTGAAAACAATTAAAAGGTTTGGGAACCAAATAGAATTTTTTTTTACAACCAAGTGTAGCTTGTTTAACGCTCCTCGGATATGTGCAAAAAGGTGAATTTGAAAAAATTTTTAATGGCTGTAAATAAATAAGTATTGAAGCCAGTGATAAAAAAAATTAGGGGGTTATTTAATACCATATGTTTATTGAATATACCAAGTTTCATCAAAATCGGTGACCATGGGTGTACTGGTGTGGTTGAATTGACATGGAATGACCCTGACATTATATTTACCACAGTTCCTGCTTGACAAATTTTGAAGCAAAAATAGCACAGTTTGATTAAAAGCAATCTGTAATTTAAAGAAGAGATTATAATAATCATAATAAACTGATAAACACAACAAGTAATTTTATGTTAGCCAGATACTAGTGATATATATACAGTACATGTTAAAAGGGCACCAGTGATATATGTATATATATATATAGATGTATAGCTATCACTGGCGTCCAGCTAACATAAAAGTACCAAACAACATAAACAATGTAAAATGTATTTCAAAATCCCTCTTTATTATGTAACAAACTCGATATACACTGAAAAACTACATACAAGTTAATATACTTTATTGATTGACATTATATTTACCACAGTTCCTGCTTGACAAATTTGGAAGCAAAAATAGCACAGTCCAAGGCCCGAATTCTAATTTCTTGCAGAAGATCACAAATGATAGCAACTTACTAAACAGTAAAACTATGCATAAGTGATCTCCTGAGAGCAATAAAATATACATTTCCTGGCACCAGTAGATTCACCAGACAATCTCCTTTGCACCGTTCATGGATTTTGAAAGTTTTCAAACTTTTTCTGAAAAAAAAATTATGAAGTTTTCTAACTGAAACCATTCCTTGTTGTGAAAAGGGGGGAGGGGTTTACAAAAATTCCTGTAATGTACTACAGATTAATTATTAAAGAAAATTTCAAAAATAAACAAACATCTAATAAAACTTTTAAAACAATAAGGAATGGTTTAATAATTAGCAATAATAATTAAATGTAAAAACTGTTTACTTAAAAACATATTTGTTCATTTTAACAAAAGTTAAATTTTACATTTGTGTAGTTACCATATTCGATTGAGTTTTGTTTTGTTTTTTTGTTGGGGAGAGGGCTAAGAACCTAAATACAATATTTTAGATACATTAGGATGGATTCATTGAAAAAATTAAAACTGATGAATAACAATGCCAATCATGTACAGAGATTGCTATGATCAGTCAATTATATGACAGTAACAGAGTAAACTGAGAAGTGAATTAAAAATGAATTATATGGCTAAAAATTTATTGGAACCAGTTTTAGGATAAAGTTAAAAATTGCCAGTAATAATATTAAATAAATCAAAGTATTTACTCACAAAAAAAGACATTACGGAACATTATGAATTACGATAGCACTATTCTAATTTTTATTCATATACTGACAAATTTGGGTTTTTAAATTCATGCCTATGAAACAAGGTGAGTTTTGAAATAAGTAACGTAACTAACAATTAACAAATGAACTGGTAACATAGTATATAAATACAGGAAAATAGTACTTAAAGAATTTATGAATACATAGCTTTATAAAGAGTTCGGTAATATAAAAAGTAACATAGCTAACAAATGAATTTTAGTAGCGTAGTACGTAAATACATGAAGATAGTAATTTACGAATACATAAAAGAAACTTCTACAGCTATGAAGCAATGTAGAGAAACATTAAAAATATTACGTACCTTTGGTTTGTAAATCTCTTTTTTATTTCAAATCTTCTAAGTGATTTGTTGCAAAGAACAGTCGTTTCTCGTCTGTGAACCTGATCTGTGTTTGTGTAAGATAAGGGTTGGATGGTTCATAGTACTTGTGTGCCCTCCAAGCCGACGTCATCATGACGTCTATTGCAACTGCCCTATTGGTATTTTTATATTTTGTCAAAAAGCAGTATTTTAAAAATTTTCTCTGTCATACTCAATGAGGGGAAACAAAAATAAATTTAAAAAAAAAAAAAAAAAACCTTCTATGTTTACATAGTGTAATTTAAAAATAATACATATTTCAGATATTTTATAATGATATATAATATATTTGAACCTTATATATCCGATTGCTCCATTAAAAAAAAAACTCTGAGATAATAATAGGTTTCAGAATTAAGCCAGCTTCATTAATAATTCTGCTGCTTAGCTACTAAACAGCATTTGATATCAATTATGGTGTAATATTTTGAAGAATCTTCATCGCGTTAATCGATCGTTAGATGGCAGCACTATACTAAAATTTCATTCATTTTGGAATTTATTTTATTAAAAAGGAGAAAATTTTTCTCTATTATACTCAAAAAGGGGAAACAAAAGTGATTTTTTTTTTTAATCTTCTATTTTTACATAATGTAATTTTAAAAAAAAAAATGTAGAATTAAGATAGTATAATAATACATAATATATTTGAAGCTTATATATCCGACTGGTACATTTTTCTGTGTTTTTAAACTCTGAGATAATAATAGGTATCAGGATTAAGCTAGCCTCGTTAACAATCAGGATTATCCTGCTGCTTAGCTGCTAAACAGCATTTGATAATTTTCGAGGGTCTTAAGGAGTTATAAAAATAAATAAATTCAATTCTTGAAGATTCTTCATCACGTTAATTGATCGTTAGATGGCAGCACTATATTAAAATTTCATTCATGCCATTTATTGGAATTTATTTATTTTATTAAAAAGCAGTAAATTTTTTCTCTTTCGTACTCAAAAAGAGAAAAGAAAAGTGATTTTTTTCTTTTTAAACCTCTATTTTTACATAAAGTATTTTTTAAAATATGTATAATTCAGATACTAGAATAGTATAGAATGTAATAATATTTGAAGCTTATAAATCCCATAGACAGGATCCATTTTTCTATATTTTTAAACTCTAAGATAATAATAAATATCAAGAGTAATCCACCCTCTTTGTTAATCAGGATTATTCTCCTGCTTAGCTACTAAACAGTATTTGATAATTTTTTAGTGTTTTACGGAGATAATAAATAAATTCAATTGTTATGGTATAATGGAGAAAAACCTGTTGCCACATGACACGAATTGCTTATAACTCGATAAGTAATTAATTTATCAAAAAATGGAAAACTCATTTCGATTCCAAATCGCTTCAATACTCAGGCCTGCTAATTTTATACTTTTGCGTTCAAAAATGTGTCAGAAAGTTTCACGTTGTTTAGCAGGTCATTTGAGAACCATCTTAGTAAATACAATTGTTATGGTATAATATCTTGAAGATTCTTCATCGCGTTAATCGATCGTTAGATGGCAGCACTGCCTAAGAAAATCCAATTCATTTATAAAACTGTGTTCTCATTTGGTTGCTATAATTCACTATCATGTATATGTCCGAAGAATAGTTTCTGTAACCTGTGGATCTCATCAAAAAGTCACCTGTAAAAAATGCAGCCAAGTCTTGTAACTCATTTACCGTAAAAAGTACTGAAATCGTATAAAGCCAAGTTTAACTATCTTATTAACTCTGAAATTTTCATTCACAAATCACTCCTAGTCTCTACATCTTTCGTTAATTATTATTTTGTGACTTGGCAATTACGCAGCACAGGGAAGTTATTACACCTTACTATGTTATGAGATGGGATGGGATAATTTAATTAAGACAAATTATATACGCACAGGGAAGTTATTACACCTTAATATGTTATAGTATTATTTAATTAAGACTAACTACATACATCACATTCTCGTGCTACGTAATTGCCAAGTCACAAAATAATAATTAACTAAAGATGTAGAGACTAGGAGTGATTTGTGAATAAAAATTTCAGAGTTAATAAGATAGTTAAACTTGGCTTTATACGATCTCAGTACTTTTAACGGTAAATGAGTTACGAGACTTGGCTGCATTTTTTACAGGTGACTTTTTGATGAGATATTCAAATACTGTAAAACATTTAAATAATGGACACCTCGGGGCCACCGAATTTGTTTTTCACTCGGATTCGGACTGGTCTATTCAGAGGCAAAAATATGCAAATATTTGTGGTGGGAATTGAAAAGTGTTTTGCTAAATAGAGGTGTCCGCTATTCCGTAGTGACCGCATGGAGGTTTTACTCTACGTTCTATTACTTATAAAAAGCAGAAAAATTCCACAGTTCCGAGGTGTCCTCTATTCAGAGGTTTTATTATGTAAAAGATTTCAAAAGTATTCCCCAAATAAAGTTTTCTGCTATTTGGGAGTGTCTGTTATGGAACTTTTACTGTATATACATTTTATCGGAAAAAATATTTTAGGCTTTCTTTTGAAAAATCGGGTCAACCCGAACACGACTCACAAGAGTGAAAATCCAACCCGAAGTAAATCCGAAATAATGTAAGTCAACCCTACCCGCCGCAAAATGTAGAAATCAACCCGACCCAAATCCGACCCGCAGCAAAAAAGTAAATGCCAACCGGACCCAAACCCAGCTCCTATGAAAAAAGTAGAAGTTAACTCGACCCGCATTGCGAAAAATTAGCCTCTACCCGACCCAAACAGTGGGCCGGATTGGAACCTCCAAACTTCTAATATCGCCCTCGCCTTGACTCTCTAGATCCGCCCTTGTATAAAGCATAGTATCAATTGCAATGAAAATAATCATAGATTTGTTGAAAAAATTTTACTTTTCATACCAATTCGCGCGAGGCAGCCGAATATTATATATCTATGTATGTGTGTGTAATTAAAATGAAGTCACATGTGTAAAAATCAATATATATATATATATATATATATATATATATATATATATATATATATATATATATTTCTTTTAAATTTTTACTAATCTTGGGGAATGTCACCAATTGTACGGACGAAGTTAGTAGCAGGGCCGTAACCAGTCGGTAAAGTCAAAGGGAAGGGGGGGGGGGTTAAAAATTTTTGATGGGACTAATTCACAGCTTGTCTTTCATCCTTATTTTAAGGATATATAAATATAGACAGAAGTAGAAAGCTAGTCATAAAACTTTATAATCTAAAGTTTTAAAATTCTTAAATATAATAAATAATGTTATTCGTGTTGAAAGATTATGAAGTCTAGAGAGGGCTCAAGAAGTTTCTAGGAGGGGCTCAGCCCACTCTGCCCCCATCTGGTTACGGCCTTGGAGGTTTGCTTATTAAAAAGGTTTTTGCAACTTTATGTGTACTGATTTACTTTTAGCATATATATTTAATTTTTTTATAATAAGTTATTTTGATAGTTTTAATCATTGTCAATATATATATATATATATATATATATATATATATATATATATATATATATATATATATATATATATATTTCATTTTGGTATTTTTCACAAAAATCACCCATGGCCATACCCGTATAGGAAACATTTAGAAATGAAATGCAATAAATATTGTATAAGTTATAATGCATATTTCTTTCGAATTGAGTGAAAATAATTTCTAAATTGGTTGTTGCTATTCTCGAATTTACAGAATCAATGAATCGCGCTGCAAAGCTTACCTCAATAAATCAAAGCGAGTTTTCAGAAGGAAATGGACATTGGTATTCGCGTGTGCTTAACGCATTACTTCAAAAGAGAATTGTATTTTTCACTTTAAATATTTCAGAAACTCAAGTAAATTTATCTACAGACAAATAACGCAGTTACTTAGTATACTAGAAGGTAAAAAACAATCTTGCAAAGCAATAGCTTGATTGCGCAAATCGATGCTTTTTGAAAAATACTGATTCGCAGTTAAGTAGTTTAAAGACTTGGCAATATATGTTATAGGATATTAAAGCTCATAAATTAACGTCTGAATTCATTAAAGGTACGAAAAAAACGATGAAACGACACTACGTGAAAAAAAGACAAGAAAATGTCTTCTTACGAGCGCTTTTACCACTAAATATCAATATTTATTTGCGAATTTTTGATTCAAAAAAGTTTTACACAATCTCGGGTTAAAGATATAAAATCATACAAAGTTGAGGTTTTTTTTAATTTATTATCACGGGTCCGGGCAACGCCTGGCGGGTCAGTTATTTGAGAATAAAAGAAATTTTTAAATTAATTAAATGATTACATGTGAAAAGCATTTTATGGTGAAAATTACGAACTATTTAAAATGACATTATAGCGTCTAAAAGATTTTTTTTATTCTAGAGCGAGCAATGGTATGTAGAAAAAATACCGCAGTAAAACAAACGTGACCGTTTGAACTTTATTTATTTATTTTATTTATTTATTTTTTTTTTCAATTTTAACTAAAGCATTTTATTTTACGTCTTATGCATATTATTGGAAGTTATTACTAAATAAACTCTTTTAAACTGGCCAAAAATAATTTTGTTGGTAATTTTTAAAAAAATAAACGATTTTAAATGCTATTTTCTTTTCCTCCAATTTACTTTCAATTATTATTCAGTTACTTTTCATCACTAATAAGCACTGATATTTTCTTAATTATGTTTATGTAGAATATTTAGTTTCAAGAGTTAGCACAGTTCAAATTTAATAACTCAATAAATAAATAAAAGAATATCTACGTACCTTGAGATTTGTGTCATACCCAGATTCCATGATTTTAATATCAGCCGATTATTTTGATAATCTTCTTCGTAGACTTCTATATTTGTTAAATCAGAACTAGAATTTTAATTCTAGTATTTGAAGAATATTTTCTCAACAATAAAAAATAATAGTAGCTTCTAAAATCAAAAAAGAATTGCTTGCTTTCAATAATAAATTGAAGCTAATCACTTGACAGGTTTATCTTTTTCACATCTTAATAGAAGAGAATACGACTTGAATTATAATTAGAATTTGTACATCACTCAGAATTAAGAATTAAATACAGCAGCATTTTTACGTTCCGAAGAACACAATCATAACAGGATTTTCACAGTTCCGAATAAAACACATAGCAGAATCACAGAATCAATTTTTACATCACTAATAAAGTATAAGACTTGAATTGAATTTAAATACAGACTCAAAAAAACAGAATAGAACTTTTTTACGTTCAGAATACAACATCAGTATTAATAACAACCTCGGACTCACTTCGCAGTCCCGCATCACAGACTCCAAGAATTTATAAAATCTAAATAAAATAAATGAAAGATAATTAATACAAGTATAACAGAAAATTATGATAGAATTTTTAAAGCACAATAATAATAAAGTTTTAGAAATTTGATAAAGTCAATAAAATGTTCTTTTTTATAGTCAATTTATGACTAACGATATCAGTTCAAAAAGTCTTTAAATAGCTTTTATTTCATAGTGCTGCCATCTAGCGTTAAGAATTATTACTTAAAAATCATACATCCTCCGCCCCCGGCAGGAGAGGGGACACCTTTGATATAGGACGCTTGATGTCACCGTCAACTGTCTTAATCAGGACAACCCGCACAAGATTATCTGTTCCAGGATAAGTCTTTAGAATCCGACCCAATTTCCATTTCATGGGCTGTATGTAATCTTTCGTGAACTATCACCAAATCTCCTTCTCGAAGATTTGCACGTGGAGTAGTCCATTTTGGACGTTGTTGAAGATGTTGCAAATATTCGCTGACCACCTGTCCCAAAATTGATTTTTTGCCTTTTCTATTAAACGCCAGCGAGCATTTAAAGATATTTTAGGATGATTTGAGGATTCTGGAATATCAAGAGGTGCTCCTATTAAAAAATGACCCGGCGTTAAAGCACGAAGATCAGAAGACATCGGAGTTAACGGTCTGGAATTTATGCAGCTTTCTATTTGACAGAGTAAAGTAGTGAGCTCTTCAAAATTGAGTACGCTTGATTTACAAGCTCTTAGAAGATGGGTTTTAGTAAGTTTCACCGCTGCTTCCCATAGACCACCAAAGTGTGAAGCATTTGGAGGTATGAAATTCCAATTAATTTTTTGGGTGGAGAGAAATTCTTGAAAGTCTTTTTCCCTCAAGTATTTAAAAAGCTGTTTTAATTGATTGGATAGACCAATGAAATTTTTTGCATTATCAGAGAAGACATCAGAGGGCAAACCTCTGCGTGCGATAAAGCGTTTGAATGCTGCTAGCAAGGCTTGTACAGATAAGTCAGATATCAGCTCAAGATGAACCGCTTTCGTACACATGCAAACGAAAACTGCGATATAAGATTTTAGCTTGATTTTTGTTCTTGGCATATTTGGTTTGATCAAAAAAGGACCAGCAAAGTCTAAGCCCACCTTGAGAAATGAACGAATTGGAGTTATTCTTTCAACGGGAAGGTTTCCCATCATTTGTTGGCAGGCTTGTGCCTTAAGGCGTTTACAAAGTACACACTTATGGAGCTCTTGTCGGACTATTGAACGACCATCTACAAACCAGTAGTTCTGGCGAATTGTAGAAAGCACTAACTGTGTACCTGCATGTAAATTTCTTTTGTGTATATCCTTTATTAACAATTTTGTAAAAAGACTGTTTTCAGGAAGAAGAATAGGATACTTTCTGTCAAAACTGAATGATTCATGTTGCGATAAACGACCACCCACTCTTAATATGTCAGCTGAATCTAAGAAGACATTCAACGATAGCAATTTGCTATTGCTGGGCAAGGATTTATTTTCTTTTAAAAATTTAATTTCTGCATGAAATTCATAATTTTGAATTAATCTCACTATAGAAATGATAGAACTAGATATTTCTTGTGCACTTAGATTTCCGATCTTTCTTGTAGAATTCTGTCTTGAATTATGAATAAATCGCAAATACCATCCTGTTACGCGTACTAACTTATTAAAGCTTGAGAATTTTAGAATAAAGTCTGGTAAGACATTTATTTTTGTTATGTTACTGACAGAGTTAGCTTCTTGATCTAATTCAGCGACAGGAATGTATAAGGGGATTGGAATTGGCTCTTTTGACGACAGCCATGGAGGCCCATGCCACCACATCTTATTGTTGAGGAGTTTTCGCGGTGGGATACCCCTGGAGGCTACATCTGCAGGATTTAGCGTTCCGGGAACATGGTTCCATTCGGCTGAAGGCAATAATGTTTGCACTTGACGTACTCTATTTAATACAAATTGATTTCCTTTTAAAGGGGGCGATTTTAGCCAGCAGAGCACTATCTGGGAATCAGACCATAAAAATACACTATTTATGCTCGTGGATAAAGTATCGACGATAGTTGAGCAAAGTTTTGCTAATAATAGAGCGGCGCAAAGTTCAATGCGTGGTAAAGTTTGTGTCTTTATGGGATTTACCTTTGTTTTTGCAGCCAGTAAATTTACAAATATTTCGTTAGGAGTGATAACCCTTAAGTAAGCGACAGCAGCGTAAGCTTTTCCGGAACCGTCACAAAAACCATGTAACTGAATTTCACAATTCTGTTTACAGTATGAATTAGTGTACCGAGGAATTTCAATAGTTTCTAAATAATGAATTTCTGCCAAAAATTGATTCCAACTAATTAAAATTGAATTTGGGATTTCCTCATCCCATGAGACTTTTTCCTTCCAGAGATTTTGTATCATTATTTTCAAATTGATCGTGATCGGGGCAAGGAAACCCAGAGGATCGAAAATTGTAGATATTACCGAGAGAAGATCTCTTTTATTTTGCACGGCTTTGAACTCGCTAAACTTAATTTTAGCGTATCATTAGATGAATCCCAGAATAAACCCAGAATTTTAACAGCTTCATCTTCTTTGATTACTGTCTTTGCTGAAGCTTTAAGTTCATCTGGTAAATGAGCGAGTACTTCAGGATCATTTGAGGACCACTTTCGTAAATTAAAACCTCCGCCTTTCATGACATTAATAAGCTCCGTAATTAACGATTGAGCATTTTCTTTGGAATCTGAACCTGACAACAAATCATCGACGTAGATATTGTCGCGAATAATTTTAGAAGCCCTTTCAAAAGTTTGTTCGTTATCTATTGCTAACTGATTTAAAGTTCTAATTGCCAAAAATGGCGCACAAGCAGTGCCATAGGTTACTGTTAACAACCGATAGGTTTGAATGTTTTCTTTAGGATCGAACCACCATAAAATACGTTGATAATCTACATGTTTTGGATTGATAAGAATTTGCCTGAACATTTTTTCGATGTCCGCACTAAAGCCTATTGGATGCATTCTGAATTTTAATAATAACTGAAAAATATCCGGTTGTAATTTCGGCCCTATCTCCAAATAATCATTTAACGAGCGATCTTCTGAACCAATTGCGGATGCATCGAATACTTTCCCGAAGTCGAGTTGTACAACTATCCTCTCTTATTACCCCGTGGTGGGGGAGATAAAAATGATCTGGATTTGAAATTTCTGCGGCGGGAACGAGTTCCATGTGTCCCAAATCAATATACTCTTTCATGAATGACGAATATTGTTCCTTAAGTACGGAATTTCCTTGAAGTTTATTTTCTAAGGAATTGAAACGCTTTAAAGCTTGAGATTTAGAATTTCCGAGAACAGGTTTAGATTTAAATGGAAGATCCACGATATATCTTCCTGATTCCGTGCTTGATACTGTTTTTACATAATTATCTTCTACTAGTGAAACTGGATCATAACTAGGAATTGATTCGAGTTCCCAAAATTTTTGCAATTGAGAATTTATTTGCGTTGTAACATGACAACTAACAGAAGAATTATGATTAGAATGATTCGAATAAATTACTCCAGATAATATCCAACCCAGTTTCGTATTAACAGCACTCGGTGTTCCCTTAGGACCTAGAATGGACTCTCCGATTATTATGTTAGCAAACAAATCTGCACCTATGAGTATATCAATGGAATCGGACACATGGAAATTGGGATCCACCAGATTTAATCCTTCAATATGAGGCCAATACTTATTAGTAATTAGAAAGTTCGGTAAATTTGTTGTGATCTGATTAACAACTAAAGCATCTAACTGAAAAGATTCGTTATTAAAATGCGAAGAAAATGTTAAAGAAACTTCCTGAAGAGCTGTCTCTGCGACTAAATTGTTTATTCCTGATATTTTATGAATTGTAGATCACAAGGGAAGGCCTAGCTTTCTACAACACGATTTTAAAATCAAACTCTTTTGAGAAGCGCTGTCAATCATAGCCCTACAAGGAATAAATTTTCCTGTTTTGGATTTCACATGTATAATGGCAGTAGCCAGTAATGTTTGGGAATTTTCAGTCAAAGTTTGACTGCTTAAACAATTGGATTCATCCACTTGTGCATTTGAATTACTTCCGCTATTTTGATTTGTAACCCGCCCTTGCGGTCTAAAAGAATTCTGTGATGCAGAATTAGACTGTTCGTGATGCAGAATTGAATGATGTTTAGCCTTACAATATTTACAGGTAGTGTTAATCAGACAATTAGCAACAAAATGATTAGCTCTTAAACAGTTCGTACATAGTTTTTTTGCTTTTACTAACTGCCATCGTTGATCAACCGTTAAATTTTGAATTTCTGGGCATTTGTAAAGTGCATGCCCTTCATTGCATTTCGGACACAAGGGCTTTAAAGATTTGTTCACATTGTCCATAACAACTGCATTTGAAAGAGATTTCTTTGGGCCTTGTTGAGATTTAAAATCAAATTTATAATTAGGTTTAGTTTCATACTTAATAAATTCAGCATTACAACCTTGCAAACTGCGTGCATGTCTTTCCAAAAACGTCACTAACATATCATATGTGGGAAAAATATCCTTATTTAATGATAACTCCCATTGTTTCCTTAATGAGTTATCGAATTTAGTTTGAACAATATAAACCAAAATCAAATCAACAAATTCGTTAAATTCAAATTTTAGAGATTTCAAATTTCTAATCACTTCATTGCAACTATCCAATAACTCTAGAATTGTTTTCTGCGTGGGCGATTTTAATGGTTTAGCATTAATAAATTTTGATAATAGCGAATATGCTAAATTTCTACGGTTATCATATCTGTTAACTAGAGTTTCCCATGCTTGTTTATAATTCTCCCCTGAAATAGAAAATCCTGAAATTAATTTAGCAGGATAATTTTTGACACTCGCAATTAAATACGAAAATTTTAATTGATCGGAAAGCGCTTCATTTTTATGAATAGAAGTCAAAAATGTCTCTTTAAATGTAATCCAATGACTCATATCACCATAAAATATGGGCAATTGGAATATAGGTAATTTTATTGAATTTTCCCTAATAGAACTATTCTCATCTGCATCACATCGGGTTTTTTTACTTTCGTTCTTAGTTGCAATAAACTGATCAATTTTCACTATATCTTCTACAGCTAAGTCTTTAGCAGAAGTAAATGAATCGTAAAGAGTTTCAATTGTTTCTTCAGCTATACCAAAATATGATTTTTTTAAATCACTTTCTAAGATACTAAGTTCCGATTTTAATTTCTCCAATAACTGCAAATTATCTTTTTCAATCGCATCGGATACCTGATCCCTATATCTTTTTATTTCTTTTACGGTAAAATTAAATTTGGATTCCGAAGCGATTTCCGCTTTCGTTTTCGTCATTATTATAATTTTGAATAAGATGTAATTGATTAATCACCAGCCGAACTGCGGCTTCCCGTAAGGCATGGTGACGTCACGGCGACGTCAGTGTGAAGTCACACTGTGACTTTGTGACCGTCGATGTGACGTCACGTGACGTCGATGTGAAGTCACGGCGACCTGAATGTGAAGTCGTTATGGCCGTTTTAGAGCTCTTTTGTGACGACACATTGTGACCACTTTGTGAAGTCACGGTGTGACAAATTTGTGAAGAGTGTGTCATTTGTGACGATTTTGCCATTAACTTTGTGTCGAATCTGTGACGAAAGCGACAACATTTTGAAGTCACATTATGACCAATTTGTGAAATATGTGTCATTTGTGACGATTTTGACATAACATTGTGATGAATCTGTGACGACAGTGACAATATTGTGAAGCCATTTGGGTCCTGTCCTATGCTGGATGATTTCAATTTATTCAAACCCGACTTGAATTTTTAAGTTTTATTTCAAGTCCACCCAAAATCCGACCGTAACCCAATAAAACAGATTCCGTTGACCCATAACCCGTCCGAACCTGATAAATGTTTTGATCGACATTCCTCCGACCCAAAATCCTAAATAAAAAAATATATCTACAATTTAATACAATTATAGAAAAGAAGTCTATAAAAATATTTATCATATCTATTTTATGGCTTATACAGAAAAATAAGCATGTATAAAAACTCATTCATACTAAACTATAGTTTTTCATCTGAAACAATATTATAGTAATTCTTTTGAAAAATTAGATTAACCCGTACCCCAAACTGCAAGAATAAAATTTTAATCTAAAATCGAAACGAATCCGAAACAAGTGACTAAGTGTCTTTAATAAATCCAAATTAAAAAAAAACTCATGTTTTATATAAAATAAAAAATTGCCGGTCTAGTTTTTCGTTTTTTCAAATATCTGAACCGTCCTTATAGCGGGCAAAGCCCGCTATTATACTCTGTCATAATAATATCTGTCATGTGAACTAAACGCGATATTTAAAAAAAAAGTAGTCCCCCCCCTCTCCCCTTCTTTATTAACAATCCCTATTCACATAATAAGTACATCATTGTCTATTAGCGTTTTATTTCTTTTTTTTACTAGGGAGTTCTGCCCCCTAGGAGCTACGCTCGCCAACCCCCGTTATGACACCGCAAACTTTAAAAGCACGCTAATTTGATTAACTCTAAAATGATTACAGAAGATTCAATTAGAATTAAGCGACCAGTGGCGATCGGCTTTAATCGGGTTTCCATTCATTTTCCTTTCACTGAGATATTTTAAGGCCAAATCAACTGCTGTCGAAAGAGCTAACAACTGTTTTCGTGATAGATTAAATAACATCAATTAAACATTTGAAAATCAACTTATGTTAAATAGCTAAGTAAACAATGTCGTTGCATCGGGGAATATATGATAATGATGTTATAAAAAATTGGGTATTTATCCGTTATCCCGTCGACCACTATAAAAAAAAAAGTCGCCAAAATATAGGGGAAAAAAGTGTGTTACCGTGGTGTCACATTCTATTGACATCAGATGCGTTACACGTGTTTCCTATGTCATCAAGAGATTTTTATTAGACATTTATCTGTATTTTTAATGATATTTTACCCATTTATTAATTATTTCATTAATTAAAAAAATAATAACGACCTTGCGTTGAAAAAATGTTGCTATGCATAGTTATGCACAACATACCCGTGTCAACTGCCATCATAAACACTTATCCGTCAGCCGAGGGGGATAGTTAAGAAAAATATTGTAAATAAATAAAGATTTAAGATTACTTTTTATTCTCTTTTCTTTAATGTATTATAAATTTTATTATTTAAAGTTACTGATAATTGACACTTTAGTGAGTGGTGCTTTAGATGCTATAATGGCAGCATTCTTCCATTGGTTTTTTGGACATTAGAATTTGGCAATAGTTTTTTTTTTTTTTTTTTTTTTTTTTTTTTTTTTTTTTTTTTTATCATTCGGAAGTTGTCAACCGTATAATGGAGAAGTACCGATTTTTTTTTTTTTTCCGTAAGAAGTTTGAAATGTATCGATTCCAATATGACGTAATTTTCAAAGTTTTCTTTCTATTATTAAACTTAAAAATATATATTGAAAGGAAATGTTAATATTTATGCTGTTTTAAAATTTGCGATAATAGGTCAAATATTTTGTCGAAATAAATTAATATATCCTGTAAATATATTTTTATATTGAATCTGTTCGGAAATATTGTTATTTGAGCATTTTAAATATGACGTAAGTTTCCCTATTTAATGCTTTGAACACGTAATAATTTAATTATTGCTCCTTTTAATATTCACGCGCAAGTATATTTTTATTATGTTTTTTTTTTTTTTTTTTACAATTACTGCTTTTAACACGTGTTCATTTAATTATATTTTTAAAGTTTTATTTCTATTTTTGATAGTTACATGTAAATACATTTTTTAATTGAAAGGGAATGTTATTATGCGCGAACTTTTGCAAATTGGCAACAATTCAAATAGATTCTGCGCATTAGTTGAATATTTTTATCCATTAATGAGTGGGTTTTAAAGGTTTTAATTAATATCTTGCGTTAATGAAGAGATTTTCAAAATTTTATGATTTTCAGCGTGACAGTAGGTTTTCAGCTGTAAGTACACAAAATATCAAGTCTCTAACTTATACAGTTTCTGAGATCCCACTCTGTGACAGACTTAGAGAATTGAGACAAATTGGGTTTCGTGAGATGAACGAAACCCTAATAATAGAAACAGTTTGACCCCGACCACAACAACATAAATATATAATTTTAAGAATTATTCTAAAAATTGTTACTGCACTGCATTTTAATTTTCGATTTTAAAGCACATTTAAAATAAAACTTTTAACAGATCATATTTTTAAAAAAAATATTTTTTATTCATACTACTTTTTTATATATTGATATTTTTAATAAATTATTATTATTATTATTTTACATTTCTTATATGCTATACAAGGCAGTGCATGAATTTTAGGTACAAATTATATTAGATTAAAAATAATTTTTAACTGTCATATCTAGTGAAAAGTGGGGGTAATCTAACGCTTCTTCATATGATATTATTTGTTAAAAAAAAAAAAAAAAAAAAAAATGTCAAAGTAAATGTCATGTACAGTTTTATCGAATACATAATAAAAAAATATGTGCAGAAAATTGTAAAGCTCAACCGTAAATACAAAAAAAAAATACTTTAACATTTTTAAAGTATGAAAAAGAAGGAAAAAAAATAGTATTGATAAAAAGCCATTTACAAATTTCTTTTGTGAAAAAGTACCCCTTGAACAGGACTCCCACTGGTTCGTTTTTTTTTCTTTTTTTTTTTTTTTTTCAATATTAGTATTTGTGCTAGGTTTTTACAACATTTGCAGAAAAAATTACGTACCGCGTTGGTGTCTGCAAAATTTATAAGAAAAATCTAAAACGATGATTATTTAAAAAAAAGGCGGTATTCAAAAATGGACAGAGTAGGAGGCTTGCTTGATCTACGATTCTGTACATATTAAACATATAGTAATATTAAAGTGGTAGATTTTACATTTTAACCACGTTAAAAAATTATATATTATATAATTTGAGTTCATAATTTGAAAAAACTGATACTTTGCCCTGTTTTTTTTTGGAGGGGGGGGAGGGGGGTTCTTTCTCTCCTTTAACCATTTAAATTTATAAATATACCTTTTATCAAATATTCCAATAGGTTTTAAACAGTATCTTATATATTTAATAAGAAAAAAGCAAAAATTTAACCTTCAAAATAAGATATGCTACAAATCATGCATGGGACCTCTATTTTAAATACTATATGTGTTTTAATTACGTTTACTCCAGTATTTGACTGGTATTACTTTATATATAAATGATAACTATAAAAAAATAAAAACAATATTTTGCTTATTTTTTTACCATTATTAATTTTTATAAATTATGTATATAATTATGAAATTGTAATGTTTTTTAAATAATAAGTTTTGCAATATATTATTTTTTATAAACACCGATCATTTTTTGTTGATAACCCACTGCACCGCAGCCACTCTAGTTAGCATATGATGTGAAGAAAATGTACAATTTTCTATTGATTTACGATTCATCAATAGTAATACATGTTGACGCCGATGACTAAATCCAGAACATAAATCCTTATAAAAAAAGTTTTTTCTAGATAATATTCATTGTCTGTTCCGTTCCAACAATTAAATGTCGTGTTTTACTGTTTAGTGGTCTGCAGTCTGCATTAGCACTCAGCAAAAACAAGGCCAAACGACGCAGATGCTTTTCTTCATATTTTACAGCAGTTCCTTAAATATTACTACGTATGATAAGGATGTTAATTACGTCCTAATTTGAAGAATAATTTTTCACAATGATTTTCATTTTCTGAATAAAAATATCTCTCCTTGAACGTGCAAAAACGTATCCTTCGACACATAATTCGTTCAGATCCGCCATTTTGGAAGAAGAATAAAATTGAAAATATTCTAATTCGAACTTCGAATGACAAAAGTCGTCTGCTTCCAATATCCGCAATTAAGATCTGCGCAGCATTGTTTAACCAGAAAGTAACACCTCGCAGATGTTTACAGCTTACCGCAAATGATAGATAAAACAAATAATTTAAATAAAGATATTTCAAATGCTTTATAATTTATATGGCTAGAGGTGATATCTTACTAAGCACTGGCCAGTTTGGAATAAATTGCTATAGGAATGACATATAGTTTATGACATTTACTTTATGACATATTTTTAATTCGTTTTTGTTCGGAAATGCATTAAATTGGCTGGTGTTTTTATTCAGAAACTATGTAATTGAAAGACGTTTTCCATTTTTTGTTAAAAGCAGAAGATATTTCAGAAAAAAATGTCAAAGTCGGCGTTTTGAACCGAATAGCCGACGTGACAGTAAAAGAAAGGGGAAAAACCAGTCGTCACGTGACACGAATTGCTTATAACTCGATAAGTAGTTTATTTATTTAAAAAAAATGAAAAATCATTTCGAATCCAAATTGCTTCCATAGACCGTCCTGCCCAATTTATGTCTTTGCGTTTAAAAGTGAGTCTGAAATTATGTCAGAAAGCTTCGCGTTGTTGAGCAGGTCAGTTAAGAACCACCTTAATTATACCGTACAAGAAAAATCCTGAAAGTGTTGGATCGTCGCAAAAATTGCGCTCTCATTTTTTGACAAGAAAACTGATGTTTGGGTTGAGTGGCCTCTCAAAATAATTAAAGATTGGAGATTTTTAAAGAAATATTTTTAGCATTACAAAATTAGCAAATGAGTTCCATGCGGTAGTAGAAAAAAAAATAATGTTTGCATTTAAAATGTTAACAAACCTGTAAATTGCTAACAATTTTATTAGACTGGGAGATCTACTATTTCTGAATTACTTTCCGCTAAAACTTTCATACGTTACTAAATTTCTATTTAGGATTTTTTACCTGTGTATTATATAGTATATTTTGTTAAATTTCTTGAAAATGGTAATGAAAATTGTAAAAAAGTTATCTGCCTCATATACAGTGTCTCACATAAGTGATGGGACACTTGTGCTTTACAAAAGGAAACTAATCAAATAAATTAAAAAAACATGTACACATTTTTTTGTGGGTGTGTTTCATACTTAAATTTAGTAAAGATTATTACATAACTTACATTTTGTCAAAATATTAAAATATTAATTTAATAAAAATACAAATGTTTAGAACGGAGCAAAAAATAGCTCACATAAGTGATGGGACACCATTATATATGCAACAAAAATCGTCTGAAATAAGCAATAAAAATATTTTTTGGGGTTTTATTTTTACTTAAAAGCAATTGGCAATAATTTATAAAATCGTCTGCAGTATTTCTCTCCAGTTTGTTTTGGAATTTTTGTGTTTTTTAACTCTGTGTAGCCATGAATGCTAAACGAAAAGAAACTTCGCTTGAAATTCGAAAATTAGTTATTAATTTGCATATTGAACGTGGAAAATCTATTAGAAAAACTGCTGAAACAGTTAACTTGAGTCGTTCAACAGTTTTCAATATCATTAAACGATATAAAAAGAATCATATGATTCAGGATAAAAGAAGACCTGGCCGACCATCAAAGCTATCCAATAGAATAAAGCGAATTATCGTTCGAAATATTAAAAAAAATCCAAGAATTAGTGCTTCAAAAGTTGCTGCTGATTTACAAGCATTATATGGAATAATTGTTAATCCTGAGACTATTAGAAGGGTAATTCGATCTGCTGGATATCACGGTAGAGTAGCCAGGAAAAAATTCTTCGTAAGTGAAAAGAATAGAAAACTCAGACTAGCTTTCGCAAAATCCAACATAAATAAGAATTCTGATTACTGGAATAAAGTTATATTTGCTGATGAGAGTAAATTTAATATAGGGTAGATGTGCCAGTAATGGACACCCTTAAGGAATTTCTTCAAAAAATATTTTTTAATTAATAGTTATAATTATTATAGTCTACTTTTTTAATATTATATTAATCTATCAACATTATGTAATCAATCTCATAGTCTCATTTCCCAATGGGAATCAAAATTTAATTGTAAATAACAGAAATGTATCAAAACATCCAAAATTCCAGTAATGGACACCCTCTCTTCCAGTAATGGGGCACTCTCTGTTCCAGTAATGGACACCCCACAAAAAATAATAGGTAATTGATTTCATGATTGTATTTAAAACCAAAATTTAATGAAAGCATATTAATGAAATAAAATAGTCATTTTCAAATAAATTTAACAAATAGGATATCAATAATTAATACAATATTTATGAGATTATTTATTATTATTCACTATTTAAATTAATTATTGTCATTATTACAAGAGCAATATTTTAATTATTTTAGATAGAAGGTTTAAAATACTAAATTTCAAAGAATTATATCTACCAAAGTATTAAGTCATTGAGGGGGGGGGGGGAGGGGGTTTAGAAGCGTTAGTTTAAAAAAAAAGTGTCTTGGCATACCAGTGGATGGAATCATATTTATTTTTATTCTTAACAGTTAAACTTCCTAAAACTGCTTTATATATTACTTTTAGCAATTTGTATAAAATATATCAAATAAATGAAAGTGTAGGTTGAATGTTTTTTTAAATACTAAATTAAATTATTTCAAAATAAAATATCAGAACTGACATTTGAGCCCCTTGATCTGCAGATGTACTACTTTCATTGCTACTATAAATTTAATATTATAGGGATTTTTTTATGTATGTAGTTCTTTTTTCAGAGATGAATAATGAAACATTTAAGACAAAAAATAATAGATTTTTAAAAACTTGTGCGATTTAAAAAATGTCTTTTTTTAAATGGGGAGAGTTTGAACTCCATGAGCCCCTCATTTTCCCATGCCCTTAAAGATTATTCTCTGCTTCCTGATGGGTGTTAATTGCCGCATTATAAAATATTCAAGGTACAGCTTACAAAAAAATAAGTTGATAACGATCTTTAAAAAAATTATTAATTACGTGAAATTAATAAAAACAGCTATTTATATATAAAAAATCTATTATTAAATTCTGGTAAGTGAAATTAAAAAATTATATTTGATTACTCAGCTTTTCAGTTAAATAAAAAAAAAATATGCACTATGAACATTACTGAATTTGCTTTTTCAGTATGTCCAGGGGTTGATCCAGGAAAATTTTGGGGCCTATTTAGGGCCCCTTCACAAAAATCTGTTTAATAAAATGGGCCCCTTCACAAAAATCAATTTGATAAAATGGGACCCTTCACAAAATTCTATTCCATACAAACTTATTATTTATTTATTATTTTGTGATGTTTTAAAATGAGTAATTTGTGAACAAACATGTTCACCAGAGAGGAAAACTTCAGCAAAAGGATTTAAAAAAGTTTTTGTTTATAAATGATTGGTTCGAATTTGATTAACTGGATTTCAACTTTCGTTACAAAATATCATTTTTCACAAAAATATAATACATTTCACAAAAATAACCTGTACTTTTCACAAAATGGGCCCCAAGAAAAAAAACCTGCATCGACCCCTGATGTCCACATGGGGTGTCCATTACTGGAAATTGACTAATTAAGCATTCCAGTAATGGACCATGGTCGTAAAACCTGAAAAATAAATGAAATTTTGTAAATTGCCATTGGTATGTAAAATTCAAAGTTTTCTATTATTGTCAAAACAAAAACATGCAATTTTTTCAAGAAAATAAAAAATATATGAATTGTTTAAGTGAAGCCAGCTCTTAGCATGTTCATTAAGATTTTCACAGAAAATCTATGGAACTGTGAAACATTATCTTCTGCTTCCTGATTGGTTTTATTAAGTGTGTCAACAATAACCTAGATTATAAAACAAGCACAGAGGAATTATGAAAAAATATATAAAAGGCTAAATTTTTATTGGTTATTTTTTTTATAAATCAAAAACTTTGAAAGTGGCTCATTACTGGAAGGGGGTCCATTACTGGCACATCTACCCTATTTGGTTCTGACGGTAGAATCTTGGTGTGGAGAAAACCCAGGGAAGAATTTCGCAAACAGAACTTGGTACCAACAGTAAAACATGGTGGAGGAGGAGTTATGGTATGGGGGTGTATGTCGTCCGCTGGAGTTGGTAATCTTGTTTTTATTGACAGTATAATGGATCAGTACAAGTATATTAATATTTTAAAGCAAAATTTGAAATCTTCAGCACGAAAATTGAACCTTCATAACGATTTTAAATTCTACCAGGACAATGACCCCCAAGCGCACTGCTCTGAACGTTAGACTCTGGCTGCTATATAACTGTCCTGAAATAATAAAAACACCAGCACAATCTGCAGACTTAAATCCCATAGAGAATATTTGACAAGAATTGGAATCAAGAATTCGCAAACACACCATTTCTTCAAAACAACAACTAAAATCGGTGCTTCAAGAAGAATGGAGTAAAATCACTCCAGAAATCACAAAAAAATTAGTCGAATCCATCCCAAAAAGATTAAATCATGTTTTAAAAGTAAAAGGAAATCCAACAAAATATTAAAACCTTTTAAAAAGTAAAATTTTTGGATAAATATTTGATGGAAAAGTAAGTGTCCCATCACTTATGTGAGCCATTTTTTGCTCCGTTCTGAACAATTGTATTTTTACTAAATTAATATTTTAATATTTTGACAAAATGTATGTTATGTAATAATTGTTACTAACTTTAAATATGAAACACACCCAAAAAATTTTTGCACATGTTTGTTTATTTATTTTATTGCAGTTTCTTTTTATAAAGCACAAGTGTCCCATCACTTTTGTGAGACACTGTATGTAGACAGATATTTATTTATTATTTTATTCTGGAAATACTCAATTTATTTAAATAGTGTGTGACAATGTTTTTATTAACGATTTAGGCAAATTACATAATTCAAATCTATATTTTATGAGTTTCTGTTTCAAATTCCCTCTCCGATCACACTGTGAAGTCACAGTGTTGGAATTTTGGTCATAGGTGTGACGGGACTTATGTGACTTGAAGTGACGTCATTGCAACGTCACAAAATTTTTTTAAGCTCTCAAATAGTAATTTTCTTGATGCCATAAGTTCTTCTAAAGTTTATTTTAAGTTTTCTTAAAATCCCCAAGACGTTCACATTTTGGTCACAGCGTGACGTTACAAAGTGGTGGAATTTTGGTCACAGGTGTGACGTGACGTACGTGACTCACAGTGACGTCACAATGACGTCACTGTGACTGTGCATGCTATGCGGGTTACGACGGATCAACAATTCTGTAGAATATTTAGTTTCAAGAGTTAGCACAGTTCAAATTTAATAACTTAATAAATAAATAAATAAAAGAATATCTACGTACCTTGAGATTTGTGTCATGCCCAGATTCCATGATTTTAATATCAGCCGATTATTTTGATAATCTTCTTCGTAGACTTCTATATTTGTTAAATCAGAACTAGAATTTTAATTCTAGTATTTGAAGAATATTTTCTCAACAATAAAAATAATAGTAGCTTCTAAAATCAAAAAAGAATTGCTTGCTTTCAATAATAAATTGAAGCTAATCACTTGACAGGTTTATCTTTTTCACATTTTAATAGAAGAGAATACGACTTGAATTATAATTAGAATTTGTACATCACTCAGAATTAAGAATTAAATACAGCAGCATTTTTACGTTCCGAAGAACACAATCATAACAGGATTTTCACAGTTCCGAATAAAACACACAGCAGAATCACAGAATCAATTTTTACATCACTAATAAAGTATAAGACTTGAATTGAATTTAAATACAGACTCAAAAAAACAGAATAGAACTTTTTTACGTTCAGAATACAACATCAGTATTAATAACAACCTCGGACTCACTTCGCAGTCCCGCATCACAGACTCCAAGAATTTATAAAATCTAAATAAAATAAATGAAAGATAATTAATACAAATATAACAGAAAATTATGATAGAATTTTTAAAGCACAATAATAATAAAGTTTTAGAAATTTGATAAAGTCAATAAAATGTTCTTTTTTATAGTCAATTTATGACGTAACGATATCAGTTCAAAAAGTCTTTAAATAGCTTTTATTTCATAGTGCTGCCATCTAGCGTTAAGAATTATTACTTAAAAATCATACAGTTTATAAAGAGTCTACTTTATAACTTTGAGGATCGATTTTGCAATTTTGCATTTTTTTTTTTTTTTTTTTTTTTTTTTTTTTTTGAGAAAAAAATAAATAAAACGCATGTATCTATGGAACAATGCTAGAAAAAACACGGAATCTATTACATTTTAATTTATTTTCTTCTCATTATATTGCGAAATCCACCAATAACAAAATAGAACATACTGAATATATTAAAAAATATCAAGACATTTGAAAATTAATTGTGGAAGTCTTACCATTTTAAACACAGCTAGTTTTCATAAAAGAGAAAATTGCGAAAAATGAATTTAAAGATTTTATGCCAGAAAAAGATATTAAAAACATTGTTATTAATACTAACTGACTATCTTTGCTGCTTATAATACCTCTAAGTTACAGATGTTACATTTGTATTGGTGAACATTTTATTGTGTGTATAGTATTTAATGGATGCGGCAATGTAAAGCACTGGCAAAATAATAAAAGGTGTTTTTACTATACTTATAATTGTCAGATTGTTACAAAACTTCGCTCTAATATACTAGATGTAACAAAGTTTATTTTTAGCAAAAAAAAATCGATATTTTCGTCATTTTTGACGATTCAAAGATTTACTAAATCCCCGACAAAGTGTAACACTCTGGTTTTCCAACTTGACTGGGAGAAAGCATCTAAAAATGATCTCTACTAAATAAAAAGCATCCAAAAATTAATAATCATTTTGTTATTTTATATGTCTGGAGTATTTTCTAGAAAACGATAATGTAACTTAGTAACTTAATGTTATCTGAATAGTTCTTTAAAACTTCATTATACATTGAGAAAAGGTATAATGGAATAATATTTTATATTACAGGGTCATACGACTGTACTGGTAAAAGTTTTCAAAAAAAAAAAAATAATAATGCAAGAAACTCGTAATTTTATCTGTTGGTGTGTTTTATATTTTAGTCTTTCGAGAGTTGATTGGATATTTTATATAAAATTTTAAATATGCGTTTTTTAATTTATAAGTTTAGTGATTTCTTTTAGCTTGGCTCATTTAATTGGAAGTATTTTAATTATTAAATATTTTTTGACACAGTTATGATGAGTTGAATTGCGAACTTAGAACTTTTGAAACTTTGCTAATTATGTTTTGCTTATTAATTTACATATTTTGCGAATAACATTTTCTTTATTTGACTGTTGAAGATTGACTAAAGAAGAAAATATGTCATTATTTTTTTCCAGTTAAAGAAATCTTCCATAAATTAATCTCTTGATAAAGAATTGTTATTAAAAGTATAGGAAAAGTAACTGAAAAAAAAAATCTTTACCGGGTTTTATTCAGCAATTCAAATGATGAAATTGTTTACGGCATGAAAAGATTTCAGTACACTTCAACGTGTATACTGTTAGTTGCTCAGTGAATATCTAACTTGTTCTCGATTTCATTTCATACGTTCGCAAGCTTTTGGAAAATCACCGTAGCTATTGCTGTGATCATAACCGGCAAAGAGGGATACTATCTCATCCCAAAAATCTGTGCAAGAACATATTTTTTATTTTTATTATTATTGTTTTTTTAATAAAAATAAAATATATATCTAAAGTGTATATCTATAAATATTTCTCAATTTAATTACTTTGTCTAAATTGCTGTTAGCCTTCTTTTTAATTTTTTAACAATTCCTACCCGTGTGTTGCACAAACTTTGCATTTATTGTTGATTCACATACCTACTGTGAGATCTTGAAGCTTTCCCAGCTAATAAATATAGGCTCTCGCCTAAAAACAGTTCCCACGCCTCGAGTTAGACCACCTACGCATGTCGGAACATCAAAAGCACTCTTCGATCTTTTCCTGGTGACAAGTGAGACTGCTAAGTTGAAAAGGCCAGACTCGTAGGCGACATTGCATGACACTTAAATGGATGACCCAGACCCCCCATATCGTCACGGTTGCGACCTTGCTTCCAGAGCAATCGAGATGATGAAATCCCGTGACCCAATAGAGGTGTAAGTCGCCTATGATAGGGCTAAATGACGGAGGTCACCGCCCATGCCCCCATCCCACCGTCAGGACTTTGGAGAAATTGGCCGAAGAGAGGATTCGGGTTTGGAGATCCGAGGGGAGAAGAGAGTTTTCTCTCCGTTTGGAAGAAGTGATAATTCTGCTTGGAGGAAAGGGTTTTTTACTCCCTGCCTCTGAAGAGAGACGACTTCGGTTGTTGTGTGAGAAGGAGGAGAAGGCTCAGCGCGGCTAAGTGAATGTGAGGGGTACCTTGAGGGCCCCATAATCTGAATGAATAGAGACTGTATTTCACAAACTCTATACCGTCTAAGGACTCTGATGAAAACCACAACCCAGGACTTTGAGGATAAAAGAAACTTTCATTGATTCATTACAACTTGTAAATTGTCAGTGAATAAAATTCTTCTAGTTTTAAATAAGAAACCTGTCTCCCGTGTTTCTACGCTACCGTAATAGAGAGATCCCGCTCGGAACACTGGAGTTATGACAAAATGGTGGCAGCTCGGAAGGGATCTAGTTTAGCAGAGTGAGGACGTGACGGAAACAGCGAGTGCAGCTGAAACCAGAGTGGATTAAACAGACTCTACACCCGCCAGTTTGGACAGGGCAGGACCAAGCCGCACAGCCAGACACTACACCCGCCAATTTGGGCAGGGCCGGACAGCCGAAACGCACAGCCGGACTCTACACCCGCCAGTTTGGACAGGGCCGGACAGCCGAGACGCACAGCCGGACTCTACACCCGCCAGTTTAGGCAGGGCCGGTCAGCCGAACAGGTACAGCCAGACTCCACACCCGCCACTTTGGGCAGGGACAGACGGACGAGTAGCGCACAATTTTGAGCAGAGACGGACAGCCGAGCCGAGAGAAACTACACCCAGGTAAGCACTGTTTTTATTCCAATTGAGGCTTTGAGGTGTTGTAACAATGATATGGGCAGAAAGTGTAATTTAACTTGTTTATAAATTCTTAAATATATGAAATTTTAAAATATTAAGGTCAGGAAAATCTTTTAGAGATAGTAAATTAAAATTGTTGTGAAACTAAGTTATTTATGTCTCAAGAAAGTAAATTTCTGTAATTGTCAAAATTTTTAGAAAGAGTGAACTCTGAAAATTTTAGGCCATAGAATTGTTAACATTTTCATGGAAAAAAAGGGAAAGAAAATCCCGTTTCTAACTAAATAAAATTTAAGTGCAGTAAATTTAATATTTGAATATTTCCTGTGAGTTCACGCATATTGTGAAAGAAATTTTCAGATACCAAGCATGTCACATGTGGAATTGGGTTTTACGGAACTCAAAAATGCGAGAATTTAATGAGTTAATTAGCAGTTAATTTATCTGTCAAAATATTATGAATTCATGTATATTGATTGTATTTTGTGTTGATTAGAAACTACTGTATTTATTTTTATGTTGTTTTGTGGGAGGAAAAAATTGTGTATTTTTTATTGTATTTATGTGCAGGAAAGTGGAATTAAATTGTGTTATAATTTAAAATTACTGATTATGGCAGGCATATCCGGATTTCGAAAATGCGATCTGCAAACCCTTGCGATAGAATTTGAAGTAGAGGTTTTGTCAAATGACACAATTCCTAAATTGGTTAAAAAGATAACGGAGGCCCCCGATTATGATGAGACTATATAGTCTCACTAAGGAACTAAGAAATTAGTAAGGAATTACTAAGGAACTAAGGAATTGATTTATAAACTTTGTCTTTAGCCAAAGTCTCCCCCCGTCGGCACTAAAAAAAAAACAACAACAATAAAGTACTATATAGGATGTTGGGGGAGAATTATGCGTAATCTTTTACATATGGGTCAAAAGTTACGGTAAAAAAAACCTATCTACCTGCAACAAACAGAATTAACAATAACTTACCCAATCTACTCTATAAATTAGCACGAGTGTAATAAGGTGTGATCGTATTCATAAAAAAAAAAAAAAACAAAAAAAAAAAAAAAAAAAAAACGACCTGGAGATCAATGGAATTAGATTAGTTAAAACCAGACCAATATTATAAATACAACTAGACCTAATTCTAATATTTAAAAGAGCACGTTGTGAATTGTCGTGAAACGGTGAATTCGTATGGTCGAGAGTACTAGCATTTTGGGTGTTTACTACTAGATATATTTAGATAGCTGTGAGAGAATTCAATATTATTTAAATAAAGCCCATTGCAATGACAAAATAGGCACCAAAAGGTACTGAATATTTTAAATAAAGTGCACCCGTGTGAAAGAGAAAAAAAAAGCATTTAAATTAATTTTAATTATTTATTGAGAAAATAAACATAAAGATAAACAAACACATAGTTAAAGAAAATACAGAGGGTATCCATAATTAAACGACACTACTTTAAAGTTGTCTACAGACGAAAATATTGGTCAGAAAGTTGTGAAAATTTGTGAAGGACATAATGAAGGAATGAGAATTTGTTTAAGCGAAAAAAATAGTTCAAAATTTCGCCACCAGAGGGCGTTTTTAATGAATTACACATTAGCGTACATTTACGATAGTTTACATATTTTATTGCAACAAAACCTGTTCCACATGACGGCCATCATTTTCAGCTACCATCTGGAATCGTAAGATAGCATGTTCCACTGTTGACCGCAGTGTGTTCTGGGAAACGCTAAAAACATGTCGCGAAAAAAGTTTTGTTCAACATGTTTTGTTGTAATAAAATTTGTAAACTACTGTGAATGTATGCTAAATGTGTAATTCATTAAAAACGCCCTCTGGTGGCAAAATTTTTAACGAATTTTTTTTGTCGCTTAAACAAATTCGCTTCACAAAATTTCACAACTTTCTGGCCAATAGTTTCGTCTGTAGACAACTTTAAAGTAGGGTCGTTTAATTATGGACACCCTGTATATACAAAAGAATTCTTGAACTTAATCATTATTAAGTAGGTCAACCTTAGACCAAACTTTCAAGTTACATTTCTTTATTTTCCTTATCGTTATTTTTGTTAAATTTAATTGAATTACCCTTTTCTTAACTCTAAACATTATATTTTAATACACTGCTCAAAACAATTAAAGGATATTTGAAGTTTTATATAAAATAAAGATATAAACGAAATTTTTTTTGCCGAAAATAGAAGAAGAAAATCACAAATGCAAATTTTTCTGGTTTTCAAACTGTGGAGTATGCAAATTTTGAGTTCGACGTCAAAAACGTCGCTTCAGCGGCAGCGAATGAAATTTGACTTTCAACTGGATAAAAGAGAATGAAGACAAGGATGATCGGCATTCAGTGATTGCTTTGTTTCGATGAGTACGATGTCTCAGCGAAGTCATTTGACAGATTCAGAAGCTTGGAGAATTGTTGGTAGGTTAGAAGGGGGCCAAACTCAAGCCGAAGTAGCGCAAGCCATTGGAGTGTCACAAAGTGTCATTTCCTGGATCTGGAACCGTTTTTTGGAGAGTGGATGTGCAGGCCGAAGACCAGGGCAAGGTCGTAGACGGGCAACAACGCCCAATGAAGATCGGTATTTAGCGTTAACAGCTCGGAGACACCGAAAAATGAACGCTACTCTTCTCCAACAACACCTTCGCTCGGCTACAGGCACCACGATTTCAACTCAGACTGTCCGAAACCGGCTCCATGCTGTAGGTCTGTATGCTCGCCGACCGATGGTATGTGTTAGATTAACATCAAGGCATCGTCGCGACCGCAGGGATTGGGCAACCGAGCATGTCAACTGGAGGAGAAATGGATGGAGCAATATTCTGTTTTCTGACGAGTCCCGTTTTTCTGTGCATCCGGATAATAGGCGTATTTTCATCTGGAGGGACCGTGGCAGTAGGAATAATCCTGCGTTCGTGCACGAAAGTGTCAGATTTGGCGGTGGAGGAGTGTTGGTGTATGGTGGCATATCCATTGACGGGCGCACTGACCTCTACATCATTCGAGATGGAGCTCTGACTGGTCGCCGATATAGGGATGAGATCGTCAGACCTATTGTAGTCCCTTACGCTGCAGCAATCGGAGATAACTTCATTTTAATGGACGATAACTGCAGGCCACATCGTGCAAACCTGGTGGAGGATTTCCTTTTCGAGGAAGGAATCGTTCGAATGGAATGGCCAGCGTGTTCTCCAGACATGAATCCAATCGAGCACGTTTGGGACGCTCTACTAAGACGAGTTTCTGGCCGCCAACAACCCCCACAAACTCTCCAAGAACTGGAAAGAGCTCTTCTGGAAGAGTGGGGCAGAATACCCCAGCTCGTCATTAATAGCCTCATTGAGTCCATGCCTCAAAGGTGTTCAACGTTGCTGGCCGCCCGTGGAAACCATACCCCCTACTGAAAATGATTTTCTTTGAAGAAAACACCTTTTCTTATTCTTTTTTTCTCATATGCACAAATTGTGTTTTTTTTCCTTTTGTACACAAATGCGCAATAAAATGCATTTTTTTCTGCCAAACATGTGTAATTTATTCTCATATAACCTACTATGTCTGTCGACCATGTATCAATCAGCTAAAAAGTTTCCCAGATACAAAATCCACCTAAAACTGCAATATCCTTTAATTGTTTTGAGCAGTGTATATAAATTATTAAATTCAGGATAAGGATGATAAACCAAAATAATAAAACAAACCATGAATATCAAGTAATTAGTTATGCTCACACAATTAATGAGAAAAATGAGGAACTCACGTGTCTGGAAATCTGATGCATCGTCCTGCCTGAGCAGTTGCACTGCAAAAAATAATTGTTGATTTTACAGTATAAAACTGGCACCCCAGCTGCCAGTATTATACCGTAAAATTAACAGTATTAAACAGTAAAATAAGCAGTAATACGCTGCCGTGCAAGCAGTAATACGCTACCGCGCATTACTGCTTATTTTACTGTTTAATACTGTTAATTTTACGGTATAATACTGGCAGCTGGGGTGCCAGTTTTATACTGTAAAATCAACAATTATTTTTTGCAGTGTGGGTTCTACTGTGCATTGAGCACTAGTTGTCACAGTCACTGAAAAGATTCTAAGATAGTTCTTAGGATGATTTACACAAATGTTCATTATAAATATTTTAATTCATGGATTTTCTTCTACTCTTCGTAATCAAGGGATTTATTAAACTTGCGGACTTATTAAACTTCTTGTGATATCTGGCATCCGGAGTCAGAGCTTTCGTCTGGAACATGCGGTAGGTGATTCTTTGTAACATCTTTGACAGAGAATTCATCCAACTTCCTCTTTTCATCAGATTGTTTCATCTTCTTTCCTTCCGCATCACTTTGTTCTATTATTTCTAGTTTTCTTCTCCTCTTCTTCTGCTTACTGCAAGTCGCGTGTGAAGTGTCAGGACTTCTTTAGGGAAATGAAGGTCTTTTATTATAGCTATATTTTCGCCGAACCGTTATTAATTCTAAATAATTGATGCTTTCAGTATCAACATCACGGATGAAGCAGCTATTTTTTACACGTCATTCATCAATTTATCTTGCGACTTCTTATTCGTACCCGCTGGGTAGTGGCAGTCAAAATACGCTGAGTGGCCAAAAAATTAGAGACACCCCTTATTTGAAAGTAAACCAGTCCAACAGTGACGTAGAATGACGTAACAATGCAAAGTTGCTTATATAAGGAACTCTCAGCTTTGTACGACATAGTTAGTACGGAAGTTACTGTAAAAATGGGCAAGACGAAAGATTTAAGTGACTTTGAACGAGGGATGATCGTCGGTGCAAGAAAAACTGGTGCCAGTATCTCTAAAACGACAATTTTTTTAAGATTTTCTCTCCCAACAATGTCTTGGGTGTTTAGAGGGTGGCAGTTGAGAAAAAAAAACTTCAAGCGATAAGGACCATTCTGGTCGAAAAAGGCTGGTGAACGAAAGTGGTGAAAGGTGAGTAGAACGCACAGCCCGCAGCAACAGACGGGCAACAATACGACAAATTAAAGCTGAAATCAATGCAGGTGCATCACAAAGCACATTCCAACTCAAAACAAGACGTACTTTGCAAAGGATGGGTTTTAGCAGCAAGAGACCATCGAGAGTGCCTGTATCACAGAAAAATAGGAAAAGGCGCCTGTTGTGGGCAAAGGAACGACGAAATTGATCACTTGAGGACTGGAAGTCGGATGAACCTTACCTGGACCTAGTCGGATGAATCTTATTTATTGCTCCATCATGCAGATGGCAGGATTACAAAATGGCACAAACATCCCGAATTCAGGTACTCCTCTGGCCAAATGGCAACTCATTAGACTGGTGGCGGTGGAATTATGGCGTGGGGAATGTTTTCCTGGAGTATACTGGGACCCTTGATATCTGTGGGCACAACTCTGAAGAGCACAGCTTACTTCAACATCGTTGCCGATTACGTGCACTCGTTTATGGCTATAATGTTCCCTTATGGCGATGGCCACTTTCAGCAGGACAATGCAGCTTGCCACCTTTCTCAATCGGTCTTAAATTGGTTTGAGGAACATCAATCAGAGTTTTACCTGCTTCCATGGCCAATTCATACCCCTGACCTCAATCCTATTGAGCCTTTGTAGGATGAAGTTGAAAGAGCACTTCAAAGCTTGGAAACGCCACCATCCAATCTGACCCAACTTACAGCTGCCCTTATGTCAGCATTGGCCAACATTCCTCAGAAACTTGTTGAGTCCGTGCCAAGAAGAATATCGGCTGTAATCAGAGATAAAGATGAACCAACTCGTTGTTAGAGGATGTCTCTAATTTTTTGGCCACTCAGTGTATATTCACACTGCAAAATATATTCACACTCGAAGTTGAACTTGATGTTGCTTAAGACGAATTTAAGATTGATCTTCAATATCTGAAGATTTAAGAGTTGAATTCTAGACTGAATATTTAAAACTACATAATTTAAACTAAACTAAGACTGAATCGATACTCATACTTAACGTTAGGGAGTCTTGCAAGTCACTATATATTTTTTCCATCTTTCCTCTTAGACTCCTCCTTCGTACTGGGATTACACTTATACTTTTCTTATTGGATTTGGGCTTCCTAGTTTCTGCCATGTAAAGTTTTTTTTCTCTTCAGGTCGGCTCGTTGTTTTCACGGCAACGCCTCTCGATTCTCATTCGGTCTTTCTTCCCCCTCTGTTTACGTGATGTTGCATCGGAAATTGTTCCTGTCTGCATCCTCTGTCTGACTTGGTTGCTCTTCCTTCATCTCCAGAGACCGATTTACAAATTTGGGGGCCCTGGGCACAGATGCTTATGGAGGCCCTCTTGCACCAGTTCTTATAGCTGCCTTGAGTAAAAATATATAGTATTAATAATAATAAAAAAGAACTGTAAACAAAATCGAAAAAGAAAAAAACGGCTTTTGTAGAAATTGACCTCAACTATCCAATGAAAAAAAAAAACATTTAAAAATATTGAAGCGCAAACGAGATATTTTTAAAAATGTCTCCTATAGGATTAACATTAGCAAGCGGGTGTTTTCACTTGAGTGAAGTAGCCCCTTAAAAAGTTATTTTTAAATGAAATAAACCATAAACAGATTTTCTCATATTTTTATTTAATAGTTAAAAAACTTCATCAGATTTTGGCCAATAATTGAAAATTATTCAGTAGCATTTTGGGGCCCCTGAAATTCCTGAGCCCGTGCCCCGAATTCCCTGCCGTAAATCAGGCACTGTTCATCTCATAAATTTGTCATGTTTTGGTCCTCAGTAATTTTGTATTGTTGTCGCTTGTCAAGTAAACTTCAAATGTCATTGTGTTTGAATGTTTTATTGTTTGTTTGGACCACCAACGTAAAAGTTGTTTTGATATCTAGTATATCTGGGTGGTCTTATGCTTTGCTTTGCAGTGTTAGGCTAGTAATCTTATATATTATTTCTGTTGTCAACATCCCTTTTTCTAAGAAAATACAAAACGCAGAACGGTAAATGACATACCATATGAAAGGATTTTGAACAGGCTTCTGGCATAGTACACTTACATTTTTTTTTAAACACGTTCTTCGATTAAAAATTGCTGTTAATTAAAAATTAAATCGCATTGTTTTCATAAATGAAAAGAAAGGTTTTCTTCAAATCAGTGTTGCCACAAAAATAAAATACTGCATTATTGGATAACGTCATCCTCTAATGCAATTAAAATGCGATTGTTAATTTATTTCTTGCGTGTATGCGTACTTTTTGAAAAATATCGAGCTTTTAATCGGGTTTTTATTTAATTTTCACGCGTGCGTCACCTTTTGTTTATTTGTTTTCTTTGTTTAATCATGGCTGTGTATATGCGTACTGTATCGGAGCACCAGTAGATTTCGTAATTTACGGATTATCTTCCAATTAGATATACATTTCATTAGGATTTACGAAAATTGTAAGTATTTATTTTTTAATATTTCATTAAATTGTTAATACGCCAGCGAAGTCTGGCGTTACTTAAATGGCTGCAGAACCATAAAGCTTGGATATCCTATGTTTAAGTTCCCATAGGCTTACAAAAAAGTGGTATACCAAATACTGATTTATGTATTTAAGACATTTCTGGAACAGTTTTGCAAAATCTGAGGAAATGCTTTCATATGAATTCACTATTTGTCTCAATCAGTGTTTCAATTTTTTTATAATTCGTTTTTTATTTTTTATTTTCAGTATAGGGGTCTTGGCAACCTACAGAAATGACCTTGGCGAGAGAAGAAAAATTGTCAAAAAATTTTCTGGCAATCTATTCCCATTTTATTATACACAAGCAATCATCATATATATGATTTCTGTTGTCAACATCCCTTTTTCTATTCACATACAAAACATACTATAATGAATGAGGTATCATTCGAAAAAATTTTGAACAAGTTTCTGATATAGTACACTCACATTTCGTTAAAACGCTTTTTTTTCTAAAATCAGTTAATTAAAAATTAGTGCTAAAACGTACCAGGAAATAATCTGAAAGATTGTAGTGCGAAAGCTTCGCACAGGTCGTTCTGGTTATTATTTCTTTAATAGCGTAAATTGATTAAATAGTTTATTTAATTAAGAAATGATTTTATGATTCATATTGTACGTGAGTTCCAGAACATATAACTCCGAAGTATGTGCGACCATTATTTACATAAATATGAATTAATACTTTATTAAAATCAGGGGTCGGAAATAAATAACGAAATTACAGTAGTCGCTATTTTTTACAGCAGTTTGTAGTGTAGCGCTCTACATTTGGAACAATGTAGTGTAGCGAGTATCGCGATACAAAAAAACTGTAGTTTGTAGCGAGAACCGACGCTACTTTTAACGCTACTTCAAGGAGGAAAATGTGCCATTCTGCAAATTACGTGGTCGAAACTTGCTCCTTTGGTGCAAAATTTGTTCTGCTCAACAATTTGCGAACCTCAGCTCTAGTGTATAGCAACGCATCGCATGAAGTCATAGATTTTTCCATGGACACTTGCTATTAAAATCAAGTACTAGCTACCACCAAAGGAATTAATTTTCTTGCTGGCAACATTTGTCTATTTGCTCGTTATTATGTCTTCATGTTTTAACGCTGAGTTTCTTATTATTTGGAATTGCTTTATTTATGAATTTATTTATTGTTTGCATTTAGAGTTGTTTTTCTGTAATTATGTAGATTATAATATCTCTCTTAACTTTGCTACGAAATTTGTAATGTGTGTATAAACAAACATTTTGGAGAAAACACAAAACATTTTCTTGTTCGTGATCTTTCTTAATTTTTTAATGCCTTCGGTTATGCGGCATTTATTTAATTGTTTCCGGGCAGATGTGATATAACGAGGGTTCGCTTTATTATTTAATCCGTGTCTTCAATTTTTAGTGTACATTGAACCCTTTGACAGAATTTGAAAGTAGCGAAGTAGTAATTTGTAGGGGGTAATCTCACCCAGCACGGTCTGGGTCATGTGGGGAGTGGCTGGCTGTCAAGGGATGTGTAACAATGGTTCACTTTTGGTGCGTCTGATCCTCAGAGAAAGAGATCTAAACTTTTTCTTTTTCATTTAAGTATGGTTCCCTAAGATAGTTACCTCCAGTTTTTTACACAGCACATTGTATGCGCGAGGGGTGTGGTGGCTATCAATGGAAAGAAAATGAAGTACCTATGTATTACAATACCTTACAAGCATGTAAGCATGTAAGTTGTAGCAAAGAATTTCTCAAAAATTTACAGTTTCTTTAAAAAAATAAAATGCACCTGTAGTGTTATGTGCCGTTATGTTTTTATGGAAATTTGTTATTTATTTATTTATTTATTTATTTATTTTGATAAATTATATCAAATATATTTCTGTAACAAGACTTCGTAATAATGGAATACAATAATAATTATATATTTCTGTAACAAAACTTCGTAATAATGGAATATAATAATAATTATATAATATAGATAATAAAAATAATTATATGTACATTTTGTCTTTTTTAAACTATTGCTTTAACCAATCTAATCATAATATATCTTTTTCAATTAATTTTTTTTCCCACAAATCATTAAGAGTTTGCAAAGAAAACCCGAATGTGTAAATATAATTTGAAATATAATAGATTTAAACATAATTCTTTATTATTTAACAAGATTAAAAATAATAATAACAATAATGCATTATTATCTGTTTAAGGGAGTTGTACTTTTTATATTAAAGCATCTTGTCAATTTCAGTATCTGTACGTTCAAAAATAAAATCCTATGTTTACTGACACAATAATAATAAAGTATTTTATTTTTATGAATGAAAGTGCATTTTTTCTTTAGGGAATTATGTCATTATCACTACTAGAATTAAGGTAAAGAGGAAAGAAAAACTCTATTCTAAATTATTTTAGAAAATTGGTAATGCTTTAAATATTTGTTTTATTTAAAGATGTCAGCTTTAGGAGCTATTTTTTGGGTATCAGCTTTAGGACACTTTACCTTAGTCCACTTTTCTGAGATTAGGTTAGTGCATAATTTACTTCAATCATTTTTTTAATATTTCAGTTTTATTGAATACTTAATATGATTTTTTTTAAATGATATAATTTTCAGAAACGTTTTATACAGTGCATAAATAGTTTTTTGAGAATTGCTTTCAAGGGATAACCTATAATTGGATTCTCAGTTTGGTTTGGATGGTAAAACTGACACCATTCTTAAAAGAAAAGACATTTATGGAAATAAAATAATTTAGTATGATTGCGTCCGTATATATTCACCAATCTTTAGCTCTGCACATAAAGTTCCTACAATTTTTTCTTTTTCTTTTTTTTTTTTTTCATTTTAATAAATTTTATATGCACCGAATAAAATGTTTCCGAAAATTACACATTATTTTCTTGAAATCAGAATAGGTATTCAATAAATCTCAAACAGAAGCGTGGTGATAATGACGCCATTCTCAAAAGAAAAAGGAACCTTTCATCCATAAAAATAAAATGCTTTATTATTATTCTCTTAGTAATCATTGGATTTTATTTCTGTAACGTGTCAGGTACGTAAACTGCATATTTGCAAGTAAATCAGAGAAAAGAAAATTGATAATTTAATGTACAAAAAAATTGTTTGATATAGAAACTAATGAAATCGAGTATTTTGTAATGTGCTTAAAAATGATTGTAATGAAATGATTTATTTGCATTTTACAGTGACGCTTAAAGCGTGCCTCAGGGGGTTGTCAGGTGTGAGCTATCGGGAAACAGAGCCCCCAAGTATTTAATTAAAAATAAAGCCTTTTCTTTTTGAAATCTTTAAATTTAATAATATAAATAAATGTAAATACCATGGCTATAGTTACTTATTTTACGAAAACAGATTTTAAAGATTTTTATAAGTAGTGTGCGTTTTAATGAATTTGAAAAGTTTAACGTCCTTTCTCAGATATTAATGCAAGTTTTTTATTTCCCTTTTTCAGTCTTGCAAATTAATCAATAAGTGGGTAAGTGTGATCGAAGATAGGGGTTTCGTTTAATATTCCTTTCAAAACACTTTATCCTTCCTTTAATAAATCCAAATAAATTTCATTTAAAAAAAAAAAAAAAAAAAAAAAAACATTTTTTTTATAAAGTAATAATTTACCGGTCTATTTTTCTCGTTTTTTCGAAAATCTGAACCAGTCCGATAGCGGGCGAAGCCCGCTATTATACTCTGTCATAATAATATCTGTCATGTGGACTAAATGCGATATTAAAAAAATATCAATTTCAAAATTAAATATGTTGTATAGAGACTTTCAAAATGTTAGACGTCAGATTAATTTCTTTTAAATTCTCTAATAACGTCCAATTAAGTTACTTTCTGTACATACACATACTCCTTGTATTTTTGAGAAATGTTTGAAAATTTCCTTTTTATTACCAATATGATGTCATATTAATCTTTTTTTTCAACTGGTGAAACTTTTTATTTCATTTTCATTTTTCACGTGGAAATCTTTCAAAAGAAAATTAATTATTGTAGAAATAATTTGATTGTGGATTTTTAATTGTTGGCAACTGCTACAACGTAAAATGTTTAAATTTAATAGAAAAAGGCTGTTAGATTTTTGGTTTTTTATCTCTACATATTAAAAATAATACGATTTTGAGCTTCATAATACGTATTTAGCTATAAGTACACAAAATTTCATGACTGTAAGTTACATAGTTCCTGAGAACCGGCTCTGTGACGGACAGACAACGAAGCGGGAGTAATAGGGTTTCGCGAGATGAACGAAACCCTAAAAATGATATTTTCAATAATAAATTGCAGCCTTCCACTACAATGCGTTTCCGAATTTTTACAACCATACAAATAAATTAAATATGTTAAAACACGGACCAAAAGGATAACAAACATAAATCATAAACTTCAATTGTGCTATAATATAATTGATAACTTAAGATTGATTTTCTTATTTTTGTTATAATTATGACTTTAAATAAACAATAATCACTTGTTACTTTTTAAATGCCAATATATTGATAATATTGAAAATGCTTCATGTACATTTAATTTGTACGTAAAATATTTTTAATGTACTGAAAAATTAATCTCATTTAAACATATCTTGTTGTTTTATCTTTCACTGAAATAATTCTTTTCAATCAAGATATTTTCTTTCATTTCGTAGTAATCTTTTTTTTTTTTTTTTTTTTTTTTTTTTTAATTTACTCATCAGTTAAATGCAACAATAAAATGCAACCCAGGAGCAGAAAAAAGCCGCATTAAAAAAAAAAAAAAAACATGAATTTTTCAAGAAACTTTAAAAATTGCATGATAAACTATTGGTCTCAAAGAATATTTTTAGATGAATCAAAATTTAATTACTTTTGACCTGTTGGAAATAAGTATGTAAGAGTGACAGATATAATGAAAATTGTGCTGTTCATGCATTTCATTCATGCATTTATGCTTTATCCTTATGTTATTGTATTAGGTTATGTTATGGTATGGTATATTATGGAAATGTTCAAATATTAACCCTGAGAGGTTCATATTTAAATTGTTCAGTTCATATTTAAATTCAATATCAAATGCAATATTAAATGCAGAAACTGAAATGCAGAAAAAAATCCATTGTTTAAAGCTGATTATTAAAGTTGTAAACCCTTTTTTATAATACATGACATAATGTAATATAGTGGCAAATTAGATAAAATAACTATACAATTCGATGCCAATAAATTTATTTAATTAAAGAGAAAAAAGCGTAATAACTAAATTCTGTGGATTTTTTACTAATACAATATATATTATAAAGGACAAACGTGTCCGTGCGTAACGCTGACGTCATTTTGCGAATGGCAACATTTGACAATGAAAATTTCGGTTTTGCGACTTTTGCTACTGCAATTTTTTTAATTTCTAAACATCGCACATTTTCAATTGAAAAAAATCTACTTTCAAATGATATTTGTTTGAAAACTGTATCGTAATTTGCTTGAAAACTGTATTGCCATTTACTCATTTTTTATGGTTTTTAACACTTTCCAACATAGTTGAAAAGTGTTTATGAATTCGGTTTATCTGTCTGTCTGTCTGTCGTCTGTCTATCCGCGCTCTAACTCGCGTAAATATACTCGGATCTTTATGCAATTGATATGTGTTATTGGGGCTTACTGTGGCATGGTCCATATTGAAAATTAAGTGTGCAGCACTTATAGTTTTTTTTTTTTTTTTTTTTTTTTTTTTTTTTACAGAGACACTCAAAATAATTACGTTACATCACGGTCTATGAAGAAAAATCGTTTGCAGTTTATTTTAATAATGTTTCACTGTTTCAAACCTGTTAAAATTGATATATATCACTAACGTGGATTACAAGAGGAATACTATAGAATACTGTGTTTTTTGCTTTCATCGTTCATTTACAGGGACACACAAAAGAATTCGGTTAAAGTACTGCTTATTAATAATAATTCCTGGGAATGTTTTTTCAGTTGCTGAACCCGTTTTTAAATTTAACTCTTTTTTTTTTTTTTGTCTATTACTTGGTGTGTATAGATTGTATACAGGGCAGCACAAAAATTTTCGAGTACGTTTCCGTTTAATGTCGGAAATTGCAGAAGGGGAATTTTAAACTGTGCTACGCGTTTCCTAACTGAACTCAAATTTAGCATTCTATTTAGTATATATACAAATCTATAGATCCTATACAGTGCTGCACAAAAGAGCTCGGTTATTTTTCCGAATAGTGTTGGTAATTCCTGAAATTGGATATTTAACTATGTTATTATTTTTCAAAATTGTTTAGTTAGATATCACCTTACACATTACCGTAAAAATTTGCAAAAAGTTATTTTAGGAGTGTTGGAAAGTGTTACATAATCTATTCCTTGACGCATGATTTTTCCTGAGTGTTAAAATAATTAAAGACGATTGTGAAAGATTAATACTTCACTTTTATTAATATAAACAGTTCAGCATTTGTTTCCGGCTTATATTCCATAACGAATATTGAAACTTCATCACTAAATAAAATAAATAAATATATAAATAAAGGAGATGCAATCGAACTACGCACTTAAACCATTGAAATTATCGGAATCAAAATGTTGCTGTCTAAGCGATTTCTTCTGCTGTTAACTCTAGGCACGAGGCCAATATTGATATTATTAGTGAAAAATCTAAAAAAATATATATATATTAAATGTAAAAAAATCTGTTACATTTTCAATTAAAAGAATGGTGTTCACCTATATTCAGTAACACGGGAAGACCGTGTTGAATCCCCTAGTTTTTTTTAACATGTATTTTGACCATTAATTCTTCATTATATTTCATGGATAAGATATTTTCATTTATTTCAATTTAATAAGAACATTTAATTTGATTTCATTTGGATGAAGAAACTAAGTTTTTGAAAATTGTGATTGTTCAATTATTTTTTCATGTTTTTCTTTATTAATATGTAAATAAATAGCTTACAAATAGTGAAAAATCATAGTTATATGTATTGCACAACTCTATCCGCAAAAATGTTTTTTTTTGTTGCAATTGGGAAGGTGTTTGTAGTCTCGAAAGTCAACTGTAGCAGAGCACACTCATTTGTCTAAACTGTCATCCTATTGCCCTTCTTCCCCGAAGGGATTTATTTTAAAAGGGGACCATCTTTAGCAGCCTTTTTGAAACGCAAATGAAAGTGAAAGTAATTTCTTCTCCCAGAAAATTGGGGTGGAATGATGAATGAGATTCTCATTGTATAGGTTGACCCCGTGCTACGTGCGGTTGAATCATTTGTAGTCGCTACTTTTAAAAACAAGTAGTTGTAGTTAACTACATTTTCGGTAAAGTAGTTGTAGCTGTAGTTCGCTACAATGAAAAAGTAGTTTTCCCGACCCATGATTAAAATATTCATATTACTTTTAAAATAAAATACCTTGGTTTATCGCTAAACTATACTTTGTTTTGAATAACAAAAGGCATATTTAAATATACACAATAATATGATGTATATAATTAGCTTTGCATAATCAATGAAATAGTATTTTTAAAACAAAATTTAATTTCTAAAAACTGTTGATCGGTTACGTGGCAACAGAGGACAATACACGCCAAATCATCATTACGGGAAGTTTGGAAGAAAGAAAGCCATTTTGTTTTTTAGATATAACTATTTGTTCTGTTGTGATTGTAAAGTGATTGAATATTTTCAAATTTATTAGTTCCATTTGGAGTTTGGCAAAGTTCTCAGTGTATAACTTCGTGCTTATCATAAATAAGGTAAGAATAAAGCTAATTTTTAATTATAATACAAATTTTAAACAGCGTTAACATCGTATTCAAATAATTAGAAATAGAACATTTTAACAACTTGAAAAACCAAAGTAACTTAAAAATTCAAAACTTAGTTTTTGAATAATCCATAGAATTCCCATCCATGGACTTGGCATATCCATTTTTAGTGATATCGTCTAGTTTTACAGTCATTTATCAAACACCGTGTGCAGTATTAGAAGGTCTGAAACACAAAGAGAAGTTTTGAAAATTAATAAAATACCGATGCGCATTGTTTTTCAGAAAATTACATTCTATGAATTCAACATTTTGAAAACGCTTTCCACAACATAGTTGAAAAGTATTTATGAATTCGCATTGTCTGGCCGTGCTCTAACTCACGTAAATATACTCGGGCTGTCATGCAATTGAAATATGTAATGACATGTTCGGTACTGAAAATGAAGTATGTAGCACTTATATACTTCGTTTACAGAGACACTCAAAAGAGTGCCGTTACATTATGGTCTATGGGGGAAAATCCTCTGCAGTGTATTTTAATGATGTTACACTATTTCAAATGTATTGAAATTGATATACATCACTGAATACAAGATGCTTACTATCGAATATGTTACATGTAGCACTTATAATTAATTTACAGGGAAACTCAAAAGAATTCCCTTATATTATGGTCTATGGGGAAAAAATCGTTTGAGGTGGATTGTAAATAAATTTATATCAATTTGTGAGGTGCACTAAAACATGCTTTCTGTATAATATGGAGTGTAAAGCATTTATCATTCATTCACAGGGCCACACAAAAATATTCGGTTACATAATGGTCTATGGAGAAAAACTGTTTGCAGCGTATTTTAATTACGTTACACTATTTCAAATATAATGAAATTTATATACATTACTGAGGTTTACTACAAGATACCTGTTGTATAATATGATGTGCATAGCATTTATCGTTCATTTACAGGGACATACAAAGCAATTCGGATACCGATGAGCATCCGAAGTACTGTCTATAATAAGCTAATATAATTGCTTGAAGTACACTTTCAGTTAGGTATACTAAATTTTTATGTAACTTATTTTATATAATTTTAATTTTACAATTATAGTTTAATATTTTTATATAATATAATATTTTTTTTTATAATTCAGTATAACTAAATTTCCAATTAATTTTTCAGCGAGACTGAAACTACGCTATAAATCTTTAAATGACACTACAAAGAATGTGAAATTTCTTTTCACTTTGCCAAACAACGCACAACCCACATAGTGAAAAGTGTGTCCAGCCGGGGACCGAACCCAGATACCTTGGTATAGCGCACCAAGTGCTTTACCATTTAAGCCATCTGGACGACATCCAGTCTGGCATTTTTCACTTATATACGTTGGCAAGGCCGCAACTTCGCAACGCAACATGGAATGTCATGAATGAGCACACTATTCAATAGCGTACATGAGACGATTATTTTCCCACTAAGGTATCTGGGTTCGGTCCGGGGTCTGGACACATTTTTCTCTATGTGGGTTGTACGCTGTTTAGCAAAGTTAAAAGAAATTTTACATCCTTTGTAGTGTCATAGTATAACTAAATTTTTCCATACTATGTGGTATGTATAAGTGCTATATAGATCATATATAGGGCTACACAGAAGAATTCGTAAGCAGTGTATAAATTTGCATAAATAGCACTGCATAAATTTGCTTAAAGGAGTGTTTTAATCGAGTTATGCATTTTGAACGTGAAATATATTTAGTACTAAGCTGTTACCCGTGACTTCGTTCACGTAACACTTAAAGAAAATTAATGCATCAATTAAGCAACATATACAATTAACAAACTTTTTATCATATTTTATAGTAGAAAATACTTCTGATAATCACAATTTGCATATTTTTGTTTTTATATTTATGATCATTTAAATTTTTTTCATGAGCTTGAAATTTCATACACTTTCACTATGATTAAGTGTGGAATATATATATTTTTTTATGCTATTCTATTTTAGCATTTCTATTTTACATTTATTCCTTTCATGGAATTTTTTTAAAGTTTTCATGTTGAAGAATATATTTTTAAATGATTATATTGATACATATTTTTGAGGAAATTTGTTAATTAATATGTCACTTTAGATATCACTTTTATTTGATTAGAATAATCTGAAAATCAATATAAATAATGTTTATTTTTCCAAAACACTTCACATCTTGAAAAAAAAAAATTGAAGTTATATGATATTTAAAAAAGAAATTAAAACGTGGTGGAGCATAAAAGTTTAAAAATAAATAAAATAAGTAAAAAAAAAATACCTTTAATCCACATATATTAGTTGTTTTTTCATTTCACAGTGCCATATTTTTAACAGCGAAACATATCAAAATGTTTATCACGCTCCAAAAACTTTCGAAGCCTAAATGCTTATTTGTCAAGCAATAGAGTTGTTTATTTCAATGGCGAAAATATCTGAAAAAAGCACCCCAATTATGGGTAAACGTTGTCTTATTGATTGTTGTGTTGTAGTTCAGGTTTATGTGAATTTCGAAATTTTACAGGGATATATTCCAATGAGGGGCAAAATTTACACTGTAGAGATATTTTTAACTATAGATTTAGATATTTTAAAATTATAAGGAATTATGTAAATATCAGAGAAAAATAACTGATAATACCTGGATTTTTAATTGGCTTTGTTGTTGCGCTTTTTCGTACTCAGTGTCTTTAAAAATAGGAGGTGGGATTTTCTTGTTTAATTAGTGGCATCGACTCTTTGAATTTTACGTGAACGATACCAAATGCAAATCCCATTCTGTAATGAAAATTGCACATGCTAACAATTTTTACATCGACTTTAATATATATATATATATTAAATGTTATCTGAATTTAATATTCTGGAGAATTGAACCGTAAAAGGATGTTAAACTTATGTTTTGGAGACCAATACATTCCGTGGAAATTACGCTACTTTGTGTAATTGTTTAAAAATACTAATATTTTCTGAATGAAAACCGGCACATAATTTAAAATATGACGACACTTTCACCGGGGATAGATTTTCCTATAAACCGATATTTGTCTAGTTTAAAAAAAAAAAAAAAAAAAAAAAAAAAAAAAAAAAAAAAATTCGTTAGCTTCATGAATCATGTACAAATATGCATTTATATTTATAAATAATATGCATGTTTGTTAACAAACAGGTTTTTATTGCGTGTCTACTCAACTTAACGTAGGCAAACCGTTGAGCTAAATTGCTTATAGTTTCGCTAAATTTCTCGTAGTTTTCAAGTAATTAGAATACATTATATTATGTGTATGAAATAATACATTATAAATTACTAATTCTGCAAGAATTGTTACTTTTCGCCTACAATTAGTTAAGAAATACGCTTTTACTTGAGTGCGTAACGTAACTATTTAAAACGCATAAAGACGCTTAGAGAAATCCAATATTATTGTACTCATAGAAATATTGTACTCATACATGAATATTATTAAATACTAAATTTAACTAAGAAATTATATTTACAATGTAATTTAAACAGAATTTGCTAAAATTGCGTTTTGAAATTATGTGATTTTTGATGTAAATCATTATTTCTCAATTCATTTTACTTTTAATCCCTTTTGTTTTAACAGCCACCTTTAAAGAATTATTGATGGAAAATACACTATATTGTTCTCTTGCAATCCAGTTTTTATTAATAGTGAGCAATTATTGTCCACTTAATCCAAGGAGCTTAAATATGAAGGTTGAAGCTAAAGCTGATCAAAGTTGATCAAAGTTACGATGTAATGATTTCTACATGTCAATATTTGACAGACGATTTTTGGTTGTGTAGAATAAATTGAATCATGAAGTTTGAATACGCAAAAATATGTTTTTATTTCTTGAAAAATGTACTTTAATATTAACAAACCAATGGAAAGAATTTGCCTTTGTAAAATTAGGAGCTAAGTTATTTATTTTTATCTCCAAACACATTTAAATAAATATACTATGGCATTTAAACGCACTTATAGTAATCTTTGTAATATGCGAAAAACATTACATTATCTGCCCAAAATAACGTAAGTTTCTTATCTCAAGTTATAGTGAAAGAATCTGAATTTTTATTGGTTAATAAAAGTATTGCCGATACGCAGTTTGTTTTTATGGCAACGGGAAAAAATTGCATTAGAAGTTGGGGAAAAAAAAATTCTGTAATGTTAAACTATGGGAGATGTTTGAAAAAATGGTAAAGAACGGTCCGAGAAATTTTTAAAGTTGACAGTAATTTTTCTCGTGTTCTAAAACGTATGTACATCAAGTTTCGTTCAAAGCGGACAAAAACGGTAGATTTGTATAAGGAACACATATATACATACCAGGAACGGCTTTTATATATAGACTAGCTGTTACCCGTGACTTCGTTCACGTAACATTTAAAGAAAATTAATGCATTGATTAAGCAACATATACAATTAACAAACTCTTTATCATATTTTATAGTAGACTCGTGCTATAGCCAGTATACACGCAATACACGTCAGGACACATTACCGTTATCATTATTATCTTTTTACGCGTGAAGGTTTCGCTATGGTACTCCATTGTGAAATTTGGTAATTTTTGAAATTCAATATTTGAAAAACGGCATAATCATTAGACTTGAAATTTATATCAAGAAAAGTACAATTTTTTACCTTTCTAACGCAGTTTGTCTAACAATTTTCTGACAAATACTTTTCGAGCTATTCATTTTTTAGCACTTTCCAACCTAGTTGAAAAGTGCTCTGGCCGTATGGCCGTCTGCCGTCTGGCTGTCTGTCCGTGCTCTAACTCCCGTAAATATGCTCGGATTGCTCTGCAATTTTTATATGTTATTGTCGTTATCTATAGCATGTTCCCTATTTCAACGGAAGTGTGTAGCACTTATAGTTTTATTACAGGGACACTCAAAAGAATTCCGTTACATTGCGGTCTATGGGGAAAAATCATTTGCGGTTTATTTAAATAATGTTTCAGTATTTTAAACGCATTGAAATTTATATATATCACTAAGGTGCATTAGAAGAAGCTTAATATGGAATAGGGTGTGCATAGCACTTATAGATACTTTACAGGGACAGTCAAAAGAATTCCGTTACATGACGTCTATGGAGAAAAATCGTCTGCAGTTTATTTAAATAATGTTTCACTATTTTAAACGCATTGAAATTTATATATATATATATCTAAGGTGCATTACAAGAGGCTTACTACAGAATAGTGTGTGTATAGCAGTCATCGTTCATTTACAGGGACACACAAAAGAATTCTCTACTCTCTGTTAACACTAATTCCTGGAAGTGCGTTTTAAGTTACTAAACGCGATTTTAATTTTAACTCGCTTTTTGTCTATTACGTGGTGTGTATAAATTCTGTAGATCCTATACAGGGCAGCACAAAAGTTCGCGAACACATTTCCGTTTATTGACAGAAACTCCAGAAAGATAATTTTAAACTGTGCTACGCGTTTCCTAACTAAACTAAAATTTAGCATCCTAGCATATACTATAGATCATATACAGTGCTGAATAAAAGTATTCGGATATTTTTCCGAATATTGTATCTGTTGGAAATTCCTGAAATTATGTTTTTAAATATGTTATGCGTTTTCCAAATTGTTTACTTAGATGTTATCTTTTAGCTTATTAAACGGTATGTTTTGTAAAATTATTTTGGAAGCGTTGGAAAGTGCTACATAATCTATGCTTGACGCATGATTTTTCGTTCTTGTTCAGTAACTTCAAATGTTTCATTTTCCGAGATTAATCTGTGGCAATGTTTAGCAAAAAAGCCAGTCGTCAACAACGCGTAGCTTTTTTAGGTAGCTTTCAATACAAAAAAGTATAAAGCTACCTATTGCAGCCGTTCGGAGGAAAGCAGTTCCGGAAAATTTCGATATATTTTCACCGATCATGACCCCCAGACCCCAAAACCACCCTCCGTTCAAATGTTGATATATATATATATATATATATCTCCATATATATATATATCTGACTTATGTCATACGATAACGCTCGTATTTATAAATCAATTTGGATGAAACTAATTGTGTGTATTAAGCTCACCAATGTCTCGACCGAGTTCGTTGGACAGCTTAGTCCGCCATTTTCTTTCAAGATGGCGGCCAATTAAAAATTTAAAACTAAAATAAATATACAAAAAAGTTAAAAATTCAAATTTATTTTTTAATTCAGTGTTAGGCCTTGAAACGAGGATTCCAGAGCATTTTTTGTTTTACCTCTATCTTAAAAAACGGCTGAGATAGAGCAGTTTGAAATTCTAGGGTGGCTGACATTTTGAAAAAAGACAGCCCATTACAATAATTTTCATTGTTGTAATAATTTTCCCAATCAAACGCATAAAACTATATATTCATATCCGTTAGCGCCAAATTCTCGCCAAACTTGGCGACATTTGGCGAAATATCGCCAAATTTGGCGACCAAAATAAGTCTTCATAAATGAAGCCAATTTGGCTATTGCTCAATAATTTGGCGAATTTCTTATTCAAATTCAGTATTAACGAATCTTTTGTAAACGTTTTATTTGCATTTTAATTTGCTGTTTTCGTGTAACATTAGCTAAAATTTTAAAACGAAGAAGATATAGGAAAGCTACCTTTTCCTCCCGGTACAGGCCGGAAGGACTTTTATTAAAGAGGATACGCAGTTTCATTTTATGCCAACGGGAAAAAAATTGCATTAGAAATTGGGGAAAAAAAGATTTCTGTAATGTTAAACTATGGGAGATGTTTGAAACAAAATGGTAAAGATTGGTCTGAGAAATTTTTTAAGTTGACAGTAATTTTACTCGTGTTCTAAAACGTATGTACATCAAGTTTCGTTCAAATCGGACAAAAACGGTAGATTTGTATAAGGAACACATACATACATACCAAGTACGGCTTTTATATATAGACTAGCTGTTACCCGTGACTTCGTTCACGTAACATTTAAAGAAAATTAATGCATTGATTAAGCAACATATACAATTAACAAACTCTTTATCATATTTTATAGTAGACTCATGCTATAGCCAGTATACACGCAATACACGTCAGGACACATTACCGTTATCATTATCTTTTTACGCGTGAAGGTTTCGCTATGGTACTCCATTGTGAAATTTGTTAATTTTTGAAATTCAATATTTGAAAAACGGCATAATCATTAGATTTGAAATTTATATCAAGAAAAGTACAATTTTTTACCTTTCTAACGCAGTTTGTCTAACAATTTTCTGAAAAATACTTTTCGAGCTATCATTTTTTCAGTAACTTCAAATGTTTCATTTTCCGAGATTAATCTGTGGCAATGTTTAGCAAAAAAGCCAGTCGTCAACAACGCGTAGCTTTTTATTAAAGAGGATACGCAGTTTCATTTTATGCCAACGGGAAAAAAATTGCATTAGAAATTGGGGGGAAAAAAGATTTCTGTAATGTTAAACTATGCGAGATGATGTTTGAAACAAAATGGTAAAGATTGGTCTGAGAAATTTTTTAAGTTGACTGTAATTTTACTCAATGTTGATACGTGTTTTTCTTTACTCTCATAACATAAAAAGTCATTTTCTTTTTTAAATTCGGAAAATTTGAACTTCTGATACTTTTTTCTCGGTCTCGATGAGTTCGAATTTACAAATGGCGACTACATTTGTATATGAAACATCGAAAATATTAGTTAGAAATAAATCAAAGCACGGGTAAAAAATGCCAACTTGAACATTTCAAATCATTAAAATAAAAGTATATAAAAAATATATATTTACTAAAAGGGACGTAAAAGTATAGTAAGCATAAATTCTTAAAACCTTTTAATAAACAGACCTACTAAGTTTCTTACACACAATCGATGAGATTCTCAAAATCAGTAATGATTAAATATATATACCGGGTGGTTATAATATAAGTATCTCTATTTGGAGCTGTCTGTAGCTCGAAGGAATGATCCGAATGAAAACAAAATCGGTACATTTACTATTCGAGAAGAAGGAAGAAGAATGGAACAATAAAAAATAATTCCAATAATCACCGACAGATGGCGCTACTGAGTGAGAAATGTAACGTGGAATACAAGAACAAAAAATTAAGGCGTCAATCCGGAGGACACACCTAATTTATTGGAAAATGTGACAATGAACGTGGTTACGCTTTTTCATGGCGGTGCCGATCATGTTCAGGTTCCACATGGTCATTGTGCTGGGAGACACAATCCAGGCGGTGCACAACGTGCTCAACCGCGGAATGTAACGCATCAGGAATGATGTTTTGTACATGTTGTGATATGCGGTAAAGTCATTGAGGTTTGCGACACCTCCACGGTACACAATATCACACATTACATTTCACACTCAAAAGCGCCATCTATTGGCGATATTGCAATTTTTTTTTTCATTCTTCCATTCTTCTTCCCCTTTCTCGAATATTAAGTGTACCGATTTTGGTTTCATTCTGGTTATCCCTTCAAGCTACAGACAGATCCAAATAGAGATACTTATATTATAACCACCCGGTATATATTATATATATATATATATATATATATATATATATATAAATGTAATACCTTTTACATCAAAAGACAAGAAGCAAGTTCGTATAACAAATTCTGATCAAATCTCTAATTTAAAGATGGCATGTAATTTTATTATTCTATATTACAATACCTTAAAAAAAAGAAAAAAAAAGCTAACAAGTGAATAATAAAATCACCTAATCTCTAATATAATGGCACAGAATCCTATTGATAAGATATTAAATGAACTTCTAAATAGATATTATAAAACATGTATTTTGAAATTACCTAATTGCATTGATACCTTAGCAATAATAATATTATCGTAAAAAAATATATAAATACACAGTAAAATGCACAAAGCAGCTATATTGACTATGTATTTCTAACAGAAACTAATCAAATAGATATTTAAGAGCCAATGTGGGCTATAAAATATGGTATCACATGTAAAATAATGAATATAATCATAGATTTATTGAAAATAATATATACATTCCATAACAATTCGCACAAGACGGCAGAATATTATACAAGGTTTCCGAAAAGTCTGGAAGCAGTCGAATAACTCGAGAAAAATGCATCGGATTGAAAAACAGAAAATATGTGTTCAATATTTTTGAAAAATCTATTTAGGAATATCAAAGTTGCCCCTCCAACTCTGCCCTCTAGGGGGGGGAAGGCGCGGGGGCAACTTTGAAATCTCAAATGATAACACGCCCTCTTTTTTTTTTTTATTGCAGATTTGGATCCTACAGGGAAAAATACATAACTTTTGTATTTAACATTTTCTTCGGAAAATCGTAGACGGCGCTGTAATCGAGTAAAATGCGATGAGAATCGTTTCCATTGAAAAATCTGGAAATGGTCGAAAAACTCAAGAAATATACATCGGATTGAAAATTATAATTAATATTACTAAACAAATTACTAAATTGCAATTATAATTAAACGACCAGTGGCTATCTGCTGTAATCGGTATTCCATTCATTATCCTTTGACTGCGGGATTTTAAGATAGAATCAACTGTTGTTGAAACAGCTAACAACTGTTTTCGTGATTGATTAAATAAGATCAGTTAAATATTTGAAAATCAACTTGTGTAAAATGGTTAAGTAAACAATGTCGCTGCATCGGGGAATTTTATAACGATGCTATAGAAAATTGGGTATTTCTCCATTATCCCGTCGACTACTTTCTATAAAAGAAAATAACTGTCGCCAAAATATGGAATTTAATGCCAAAAGTGCATGGACATGGCGTCACATTCAATTGACACCAGATGCGTTACACGTGTTAGTTATGCCATCGAGTGATTTTTAATTAAACATTTAGCTGTATATTTAATGATATTTTAACTATTTAATAGCTATTTCGTTAATTTAAATGTAATTATTAAACGTAAAAATATAGTTGTTAATTGAAAGGAAATATTATTATTTACGCTGTTTTAACATATGCAATAATAGGTAAAATATTTTGTCTAAATAAATTAATCTCTCGTGTAAATATATTTTTAAATTGAAACTTTTTGGAAATATTGTGATTTGAGCATTTTAAATATAACGCAAGTTTCCCCATTCGAAGATTTGAACGCGTAATAATTTAATTATTTCTCTTTTTAATATTAACGCGCAAGAATATTTTTTTTTTACATAATTTTCCACATTTACTGCTTTTAACACGTGACCATTTTATTATTATTTTAAAATTTTATTTCTGTTTTTAAATATATTTTTAAATTGAAACTTTTTGGAAATATTGTCATTTGAGCATTTTAAATATAACGCAAGTTTCCCCATTCGAAGGTTTGAATGCATAATAATTTAATTATTTCTCTTTTTAATATTAACGCGCATGAATTTATTTTTTTACTTAATTTTTTACAGTTAGTGCTTTTAACACGTGACCATTTAATTATTATTTTAAAGTTTTATTTCTGTTTTTAAATACATTTTTTAAGGGAATAGTATTATGTGCGCTATTTTATAAATTGGCAACAATTCAAATAATGGACTTTTTGAAATATGAAATAAATCTCCATCAAAATAAAGAAAATTTGAATAAAAAATTGAAATAAAGCCACAAAAAATTAGTCAAATTAAAATAATAATTGCACTCTGCACATCGCAAGCTTGTCGAATATATCCTTTTAAAATATTATTAAATTCCTATGCATAATTTTCGTTCCTAGAAAACTTTTTTAAGAGATCTATTTTGACCGACTTCAATATTAAATATTTCTTTAAATATTTCTTCTATTTAAAAACTGTCTGCTTCAGCGTGTTTATCGAACATTTCTCTATAAAATTACCAATCTTAATATATTTTTATATGCAATAGTTTTCTGAATATTAGCCCAGAAAGACCTCAAGCCAACAAAAACTTCATTGACTGCGGTGGCGGCGGAGCGGTGGTTACATTTTTCTATAATATAGAGAGATATATAATTTTGATTTGATAAGTTTCATTAGAAAATATAATTTATATTTATTATCTTTCTTAATTATATATTATTCTAAACTATGTAAATAATAATTCTAAACTAAGCTTGTTATCATTTTTTCTGAATTAAGTCATAAAAAAACTGTTGTGCTTCTTGAAAATCAATGACGGCGGAAGCAAGTGGGTAAATATTTTTTACTGGCGACTAGAAATTTTTTTCTAGCTACCAGATTTTATCATATTTGAAAAGTCCTACCCATAACCGTATAGGAAACATTTAGAAATGAAATTCAATAAAAATTGTTTAAGTTGTAATGCATATTTCTTTCGATTTGAGTGAAAATAATTTCTAAATTGGATATTGTTATTCACGAATTGACATAATCAACGAATCGCGCTGCAAAGCATACCTGAATAAACAAAAATCGAAGTGGTTTTTGAAAGAAAATGACACTGGTAATTTGCGTGTGCTTAACACATTACTTCAAAACAGAATTGCATTTTTCACTCTAAATATTTCAACTACTTGTTAAGTAAACTTATCTGCTTACATAACGCTGTTATTTAATCCTAGAAAAATAAAAAAAAATCTCGCAAAGCAGTACCTTGATATATACACAAATCGATACATTTTGAAAATTATTGATTCGCAGCTAAGTAGTTTAATGACTCACAAAATATGTTACTAACCGGTCTTCGCCCGTCTAGCCAGTCACTTCTTAGTGGTTCCCAGATACGTTCTGCAACGTACTGCCTTGACTTCGCTTGGGGCCCAGAAAATGCATTTTACATGCAAACAAATATATATATATATAAATGAAATACTTTATTTTAAACTATACGAAAATAACTAATAAAAATATCAAAAAAGTAAGTAGATAAATATTTCGCAACATTAATATATATATATATATATATATATATATATATATATATATATATATATATATATATATATATATATTTTTTTTTTTTTTTTTTTTTTTTTTTTTTTTTTTTTTTTTTTTTTTTCATGAGCTCTCTGACAAAGTACTGCTGGGCCCTGTTCGTGATTATCTAGTGTGAGCGGAGAGCTTTCAGATAAAATAAATAAAAATGGGATTGCCTAAATGGGATTGCCCAACATTGTAAATGGGCACTGTGGTTTCACGCCCATAAATTGTTAATATGGTGATCAAAATAACGGGACCTCGTCAGCCTCAAATCGTTAATGGAGCGATCCCTGTAACGTGGCTCAGTTATTTTGCGTGCTTAAATCGTTAAAATGAAATCATTTTAACAGGTCTCATTGGGTTGCATGCCTGTTAACTAATTATACGGCAATTACTATAAGGAAGCCTTGTGCATACCCGAGCCCATAAATATGGCGATCAATATTTAAATCGCAAATGTTTACTTCCAAAAAATGTATTTTGAAAAGAGGAGGAAATGTATTATATTTTGTATAACAATTTAAATCAGATCGTTGAAAGACGAAAACCGCATAAATAATTTATAAAATATGAAATTAAAAAATAAATAAAAGAAAACTTTTCCCTGGAAAAATGTCACGCAAAATATATAATAATAAATCAGCAATAGTTGTTTTATTCGTTTAATCTGCGATAATCGGGTTCATAGCCGATGTTGTCCACAAACTTGCTAGCTCTAAAATCTTTGAAATACATATTTAACTATTTTTAGTAGATTTGTAATACTGAATTTCACGCTCCTACTTAAAAGTGCTGTTGAGATATGGCAAAATTACCTAAAACTTTCGACGCCTCGTCCCCGTGTAACCCCCTTGGTGGATTAATATCTAAAATAGCTAAAATGCCTGTTTAACTATTTTTTTAGTACATTTGTTATCCTGAATTCCATGCTGCTACCTATAACTTCTACTGAAATATGGCAAAAATGACATAAAACATTCTACCCCCATTTAACCCCTCCTAAGTGGCTGAATTTCTAAAATCACTGAAATACATGTTTAACTATTTTTTCAGTAGATTTTTTATCCTGAATTTTTCGGTCCTACCTATAACTTCTACTGAGATATAGCAAAATGACATAAAATATTAGACTCCCTATTTAACCTCTATTAGTGGCTGATTTTTTTTTAAATAGCTGAAATACATGTTTAACTATTTTTTTAGTAGATTTGTTATCCTAAATCTCACGCTCCTACCTAAAAATGCTGCTGAGATATGGCGAAATGACCTAAAACTTTTGACCCCCATTTAACCACCTTAGTGATCGAATTTCTAAAATCGCTGAAGTACATGTTTAATTATTTTTTTAGTAGAATTGTTATCCCGAATTTCACGCTCCTACCTAAAACTGCTGCTGAGATATGACGAAAAGACGAAATAACCTAAAACTTCCGACCCCCATTTAACCCCCTTAGGGTGTGAATTTTCAAACATCCTTTCTTAGTGGGTGCCTACATTGTGTAAGGAATATGTTTTCCAAATTTCATTACCCTAGGACCAACTGTTGAGGCTCGGCGTTGATTATAAGTCAGTCAGGACATGTTCTTTTACAAGTATAAATAGTGTAATGTTCTTTGAACGAGAATTCAGTTCTTGTATACTTTTTTCTTTATTCTTTCACTGGCATTTGGTATCGTGTATATGATAGATGTCAATAAATACTATATACTTCACCAGTTGCCATGCATTTGCACACTGTGAGCCTTGTTCTATATTTGAAGAAATCATGTATGTGTATTAAATGACATCGATATAATCTTCTTGATGGTACTATGCTATATATTGCTAAATATTCTTTTAGGAAAACAAAGAAATACAAATGTATATTAACGTCAAGATTTTTTTTTTTTTTTTTATGAATAGTTAAGGATAAAAAGTAAAATGTTATAAATAAGTAAGTATAATTTATTGCATTCATTAATTAGAGTGTTTTTTTTTTTCATATATTATATTATGGAGTCACTACTTCGAATTAGTACAAATCGTTTTTATTTTTTGCGCACCACTTAATGTCACAAATAACTAAATTTTATTATTATTTTTTTAATATAAAGTTATTTCTCTATTCTAAAAATTAAAGTTACTAACACTGCTGCTGCCGGTCTTGAATCTATCGTATCCTTTTCACTTTTTTGGCATGTCCAGCAAAAATAAAATTGTATGTCTAAACATAAAAACTGGTACCTTTTTATAGAGAAATGTATGATAAAGATGCTAAAGCGGGCAGTTTTTAAATCGAAGAATCTTTTTAAGCACTATTTAATAATGAAATCGGTCAAAATATTTCAGTTACATAAGTTGTATCATCAAGGATAAAAAACTATGTCAACAATTTAACAATCTTCGGCAGGAGTAGATTGACTAGATTGTTGTGTGCAATATCCAATCATTTTTAAATTTGATTATTTTTAGAGGATTTTTTAAAATTTGTTTTAATTCAAAATTTTATTATCTCAATAGAGATTGACTTCATATTTTGAAATAGCCATTCTTTATTTACTGTTGTCAGATTTTTAAAAAGCCTGAATAACAATATTTCAGATAATGTATATTATCAGTATTTATTGAAAATATATTTGCACTTGAATATTGAAAATTAAAGCTTTAAAATAATTAAATTGTTGCACGCGAAAAGCATTTGATGGTAAAAATTACGTCCTATTTAAAACTGTTATATCTATACTAATATTATAAAGAAGTAACGTTTATTTATTTTTTTGTTTGTTTGTTTGTAGGGGTAATCTCTGGAACTACCGAAGCGATTTCAAAAGTGAGGGTAGCAAATTGATGGTGACAATCCCTGCTCTAACATAGGCTATATTTTATGTCGGTGCCACTACCACAGGGGGGGGGGGTGCAAGAGCGAAAAACGCTCTAAAATTTCGATTTGTTGTATACTGAAGGAGATAGAAACTTGAAATTTGGCATGGTAGTTACTTATAAGATGTAAACGCTCTCTAAGAACAAATTCTAAAGAAATTCGAAATTTAAAGCGGTGAAATGGGCGAAAAACGTTCTAAAAACATTCTAAATTACAATTTCTATAGAATCTCTGGAAATACTGAACCGCTTTCAAAAGTGATGGTGCCAAATTGATGGTAACAGTCCCTGCTGTAATATAGGCTATATCTTATGTCGGTGCCACTACCACAGGGGGGTGCAAGAGCGAAAAACGTTCTAAAATTTCAATTTTTTGTATACTGAAGGAGCTACAAACTTGAAATTTGGCATGGTAGTTACTTATAAGATGTAAATGCTCTCTAAGAATAAATTCTAAAGAAATTCGAAATTTAAAAGGGTGAAGTAAGCGAAAAACGTTCTAAAAATATTCTAAATTACAATTTATATGGAATCTCTGGAACTACAGAACCGTTTTCAATAGTGATGGTGGGAAATTGATGGTAACAGTCCCTGCTGTAACATAGGCTATATTTTATGCCGGTGCCACTATCACAGGGGAGGGGGGGGGGGTGCAAGAGCGAAAAACTTTCTAATATTTCGATTTTTTTTTTATACTGAAGGAGCTAGAAACTTGAAATTTGGCATGGTAGTTACTTATAAGATGTAAATGCTCTCTAAGAACAGTTTAAAAAATAGTTCGAAATTTAAAAGGGTGGAATGAGCTAAACATGTTCTAAAAACATTTTAAATTACATTTCTATGGAATCTTTTAAACTACCGAACCGATTTTAACGTAATGCTCACAAATTTATGGTGACAGTCTCTGCTCTAACACAGGCTATATTTTATGTCAGGTCCACTACCCTCAGGGGGTTGCAGGAGCGGAAAACGTTCTAAAATTGCAATTTTTATGATACTGATGGGATTAGAAATTTGAAATTCGGCAAGGTAATAACTTATAAGATATACATGCTCTTTAAGAACAGTTTCTGAAATATTCGGAATTTAAAAGAGTGATATGAGGGAAAACTGTTCTAAAAACATTCTAAATTATGATTTCTATGGAATTGTTAAGGACAGAAACTTGAATTTTTTATTTTTTATTTTTTTTATTTATTTATTTTTATTATTTATTTTTTTTTTACTGACGGGATTAGAAACTTCAAATTTGGCATGGCGGTTACTTTTGAGATACAAATGCTCGCTAACAATGGTTTGTGAAGAAATTCAAAATTTCAAAGGGTGAAATGAGCGGAAAGCGTTTAAAAAGCATTCTAAATTACAATTACTATGGAATTGTTAGGGGTACAAACTTGAAATTTGACATGGGCTTTTAAAACATAAATGGTTACACAGAACAATTTGAAAAAAAAATAGAAATTTAAAACAGTGAAATGTGCGTAAAGCGTTCTAAATACGTTTAAATTGCGACTTATTTGGAACTATTAAGGCTAGAAACTTGAAATTTCACCTGCCTGTGACTCACGTAAATGATCACTCAGAACAGTTTACTAAAAATGCGAAATGTAAAAACAGGAGCAAAAAATAAGCACTAAAATTGCAATTTATGTAATACAGCTGGTATAGAAGCTTCGTATTTGGCATGGTACTCTTAAAATGCAAATGCTCACTAAAACCGGTTTCTAAAAATTTCGATATTTAACAGAGCAAAAAACGGTCTAAAAACATTCTACATTATGATTTAATTGGATTTATTCGGGTTAGAAACTGGAAATTTAGTATAGAACTTTTAAGATGCAGACAGTCGGTATAAACAGTCTGTTAAAAATTCGAAATTTAAAGGTGTAAAATGAGCGGGAAACGTTATAAGTTATGCTTTATTTTTTTTTTTCTAAATTGTTAGCGATAGAAACGTAAAATTTGACATGACTGTTATTTTTTAGACATAAATGCTCCCACAAAACAGTTTTTACAAAATTCGAAATTTAAAAAAGGTGCAGAAGTAAAACACATTCCAAAATTGCGATTTTAGTGATGTTGTTGGTGTAGGAAGCTGAAATTTGGCATGGTGGCTATTTTTAAGATTTCAGTGCTTGCTAAGAACGGTTTAAAAAAAATGAAATTTAAAAGAGTGAAATAAGCTTGAAAAGTTTTAAAAACCTTCTAAACAATGATTTATCTGAAATTGTTAAGGATAGAAACTTGAAATTTTACATGGCTGTTACGTTAGAGACACAAATTCATCCACAGAACAGTTTTTAAAAAATTTGAAATCTTAATGTGAGCAAGAACAAAAAAGTTTTTAAATTGCAATTTCTGTGATATAGTTATTACTGAAATTTGCTTTATTAGTATGGCTTAATTAGTACTTTCTGAATTATCTGCGGCAGTAAAATTTCCTCTAATGAAAATAGGCTAACGAATACCACTTGGCATTTTTCAACAATTGCGCGAGCAAAGCCGCGGATTTTGCTAGTATATTATAATGTTTAAAGCATTGGAGGGAGCGAACAACGACATTTTATTAAGTCAAAAGTGCTTTTAATGCTTTTTAATTTTTCTACAAAAGGCTATTGAATTTCTACATTTGCAGCCATTTTTCCCCTTCTTTTTAAAATAGAATAATTTAGCGTGCGTGTTTATAGACACTGTGGGATCTGGATGGAGATTGGCGAACGTAACTCGTATGGGGGCAGAGCCCCCTAGTATCTAAAAAATATCCGCCCTTTTCCCCTTTTTACGCTATCCAAACAGTGACGCATGGTTTTCTTTCTTTCTTTTTCTTTTTTTTTTCATGATAGAAAAAATCATTCAGTACAGTTTTTGGTAACCATATCTCGTTCAGCGAACGAAATTGACTTAATGACACCGTCTAAATAATACTCTGGATTCCCAACTTGATTCGGAACTAGTCGGATGTGCCAATCCCAAAACTTTCTTCTATCTCAGTCATGTTAATACTTCAAAATTCACTATCACATCGCCAATCATCATCATATATATTATTTCTCCTGTCAACATCCCTTTTTCTAAGAAAATATGAAACGCAGAACGACGAATGATATACCATATGAAAGGTTTTAGAACCGGCTTCTGACATAGCCCACTTAACAATTCGTTAAAACATGTTTTGGATTAAAATTTGCTGAAAATTAAAAATTAAATCGGCATTGTTTTCATAAAAGAAATGAAAGGTTTTCCCGAAATTATTGTTGACAAAAAAAAAAAAAAATACCACAAGATGCTCATAGCAATTATTATAAAAAATACCGCACGGGTTTATTTTATACTTATGATTAAAAAGCGAAATTGAAATTGAAATGTTTAGATTTATATTTCTAAGTCCCATGGTTTTCCCGTAGCGGATGACATCATCCTCTAATGCAGTCAAAATACGATTGTTATTTTTTTTTTTTTTTCTCGCGCGTGCCTTTAGCAATCTTGGATCAGTTTTTAGTCTAACTTTGATGGAATAAATTAGATGATATTCTGGCTTGACTAACAACTAAATGTTGTTTGCAAATATTTTTATCCTTGCTTTTTCTTTAGAAGTTTAAACCTGCATCTAATAAATATTACATATTGATAAAAATTGATACTTCTCTATTATCCCGTCGACCACTTTTCATAACAAAAAAACTATCGCCAAATAAACGGGAGAACGTTGCCATTGGAATATCAAAATATAAATAAATAAATAAAATATCAGAATTTAAGGACACAATTGTTATTTTAATTAATAAAATAACTACTAAATCAGTAAAACATAATGAAAAATACACGCAAATGTCGAATGTAAAACCACTAGATGACGTAACAAACACGCATAATGATTCTGACATCAAGTAAATGGGACTGCATTTTTGGCGTTTAATCTTACAGCTTGGCGGTAGTTTTTTGTTATGAAACGTGGTCGATGGGATAATAGAGAAGTACCTAAAAAATATTAGATTTCAGTGCGAAATCTTCGCACGGGCCCTCTGGTAAAATCATTATTTTTCGTCATTCTGTTGTACGTCAGCTGCTTGCGAATCGTCGGGTTACAGGAATGCGAACAACCGATGTATACTAAACTACGAAAAGTCCTTCTGGCCTGAACTGATAGGAACACATAGCCTCCCTATTCCTTGGTTTTATGATTTTAGCTAATTTTACTGGAAAACACGAAGCTCAAATGCGTGGAGTGGAACCTAAATAAAGAAGATTCAATTCCAGTTCTCGTCAACATTGAATTTGAATGAGAATATCGCCAAATTAGTCCTCTACAACCAAGTTGGCTTCATTTATGGCAACTTATTTTGGTCGCCAAATTTGGCGATATTCCGCCAACTGTCGCCAAGTTTGGCGAAAATTTGACGTTGGCGAATATAAATATATAGTGATAAGCATATAATAGGATTAATGGTTACAACAATGAAAGGAAATTTGCCGAAACCATGTTAACTAAAACTCATAAATTAAACCCGTTTATGGATGAATTCTGCTGTCTTGTTTGAAAATGTCAGCCACTCTAAAATTTCAAACCGCTATATCTCAGCCATTTTTTAAGATAGAGGCAAAACAAAAATTGTTCCGGATTCTCCGGATCAAGGCCGAACATTTAACGAAAAAAAGTTTTAGGATTTCAAATTTTTTTAATTTGCACATCTTTTTGAATTTGAAATCTTTAAATGGCTATCGCAGAGTCCAAATATCCCCAAATTCTAATAGAACCTGCTTGCCATAACCAAAAACATAGGAAAAAAATGTGGTTCAATTTGAAGCATAACTTCATACGCTTTTCGATGATACAATAGTGAAAATGGAACAAAAATATCGATCACAGCGCCCATTTTCGTCGAAATATCCCTAAATTCTGATAGAATCTGCTTGCCATAGCCAAAAACATAGAAAAAAAATGTGGTTCAATTTGAAGCATAACTTCATACACTTTTAGATGGTACAATAGTGAAAATGGAACAAAAATATCGATCACAGCGCCCCCTTTCGTCGAAATATCCCCAAATTCTGATAGAATCTGCTTGCCATAGCCAAAAACATAGAAAAAAAATTAGGTTTAATTTGAAGCATAACTTCATACACTTTTCGATGATACTTCATACACTTTTCTGACAGACAGACAGACATTTTGTAAAAACATGTTTTTCGGAATCTCTGACCCCTAAAACGTGTAAATCCGTCGAATACCGGAAGTCGAAAAAAATTTCGATTACAATACTTTCTTCTATTATAGATAGAAGAAAGTAAAAAGCATCTAAAATTAACATCAATTAAATTAAAAGCATCTAAAAAGTTAAAGATGCTTATAATTATTTTGTAATTTTATGTCTGGATTATATTTTTTTAGAAATCGATAATTTAAAGATTTATTAACTTAATCTTATCTGAATAGTTCTTTAAAACTTACTATTCATATATTGAGAAAAGGTAATACTGGAATGATATTTTATATTAAAGGGTCGTACGACTGCACTAGTAAAAGTAAAAATAAAATACAAGAAACTCAGAATTTTTGGCTGTTGATATCTGTTGGTGTATTTCATAGTTTAGACGTTCGATAGTTGGCTGGATATTTCATATAAAATTTTAATATTGCGTTTTTTAATTTATAAGTTTAGTGATTTCTTTAAGCTTTGCTTACCTAATTGACAGCATTTTAATTAAATAATTTTTTACCCAGTTATGATGAGTTCAATTATGAGCTTAAAATTTTAAAACTATGTTTATTATGTATTTGTTTACATATTTTGCAAAGTACTTTTTGTTTTGTGATTGTTGAAAGTAAAGAAAATATGTCCTTATGTTTCTTCAGTTAAATAAATCTTCCATAAATTAATCGTATGATAAATATAAATAATTGTTACAAAAAAAAATGTGGAATGAGTAACTGAAAAAGTATCGTTTCCTTGTCTTATTCAGAAATTCGAAGATTAGCTTATGAAATTGTTTACGATATGAAAAGTGTTCAATCGTTTGTAATCTTAGTTGCTCGGAGAATATCAAACCTATTCTCGATTTCATTTCAGACGTTCGCAAGCTTTTGCAAAATCACAGTAGTTATTGCTGTGATCATAACTGATAAAGAGGGAGACTACCGCACCCTAAATTCTATGAAAGAAAACATTTTTTATTGTTTTTAAAATTACACTTTAATTAATATATATATATACTATATATATAAAGTGTATGTCTAAATAATTCTCAATTTAATTACTTTGTCTAAATTTCGGGTACACTTCTTATTATTTTTTAATAAATTCTATCTAAATATGTCCTACCCCTGCACAAACTATGCATTTATTGTGAATTCCCATACATATATATATACCTCTCAAATGAGATGTCGAAATGCTGTTCCTGTTAATGCTAGTTTTACAAGGTTGTTCTATTCTAAATCCCTACAGCATAAAATGCGTTTTTAACACTTTCCAACCTAGTTGAAAAGTGTTTATGACTTCGGTTTGTCTGGCCGTCTGCCGTCTGGCCGTGCTCTAACTCCCGTAAATATGCTCGGATTGCCTTGCAATTTTTATATGTTATTGTCGTTATCTGTAGGACGTTCCCTATTTTAACGGAAGTGTGTAGCACTTATAGTTTTTTTACAGGGACACTCAAAAGAATTCCGTTACATTACGGTCTATGGGGAAAAATCCTTTGCGGTTTATTTTAATGATGTTACACAGTTTCAAACACATTGTAATTGATATATATCACTAAGGTGTATTACAAGAAACTTAATATGGAATAGGGTGTGCATAGCACTTTTAGTTAATTTACAGGGACAGTCAAAAGAATTCCGTTACATTACGTCTATGGAGAAAAATCGTCTGCGGTTTATTTAAATAATGTTTCACTATTTTAAACGCATTGAAATTTATATATATCACTAAGGTGCATTACAAGAGGTTTACTACAGAATAGTGTGTGTATAGCAGTCATCGTTCATTTACAGGGACACACAAAAGAATTCTCTACTGTCTGTTAACAATAATTCCTGGAAGTGCGTTTTAAGTTACTGAACGGGATTTTTAATTTAACTCACTTTTTGTTTATTACGTGGTGTGTATACATTCTGTAGATCATATACAGGGAAGCACAAAAGTTCGCGAACACATTTCCGTTTATTGACAGACACTCTAGAAGGAGAATTTTAAACTGTGCTATGCGTTTCTTAACTGAACTAAAATTTAGCATCCTATGTAGTATATATACAAATCTATAGACAGGGCTCAATAAAAGTATTCGGATATTTTTCCGAATATTGTATACGTTGGAAATTCTTGAAATTATGTTTTTAAATATGTTATGCGTTTTCAAATTGTTTCCTTAGATGTTATATTTCAGCTTATTAAACGGTATGATTTGTAAAATTATTTTGGAAGCGTTGGAAAGTGTTACATAATCTATGCTTGACGCATGATTTTTCTTTCTTGTTTAACTATTTGAAGGGCAATTATTTATACCACTTAATTTCAAAAACCTAACTGCCAAAATTGCACCAAAATGTTTGAATAAAATTTTGATTCAATAATATACATCAAGAAAAGCGTTTACTTAATTTCAAATGAATTTGTTCTTAAATTCTGGTGGAATTAAATTATTTCAGCATTTTAGCAATAAATATACATTGCCTTTAAAAATGTTAAATATACCTCTACTCCGCATAAAAGAAGAAGTGCAGCTGTTCGAAATCCGGAGAACGTGCGGGCCATGTAACATGTCAATCTCTACCAATTCGCCGATCTGAAATTTTTTTACTGATGGAAATCACGCAAATTTGTTTTTATTGAATCACCACTGAATTGGGTTTCGGGATTTCGTTTCCCATAAGCAAATAAAGTACACCGTTTTTTCGCTAGGCAAATAAGTTAAATAATAAAAATAAGTCAAGAATACAGATTTTTGCAACTTCTTTCTATTGAGTTATTGCTTAAAACGTTTAATTCCGATGGCTTATAAATATTATGTTTTTGTTTAAACGCTTAAAATTATTGTTTGTATCCATTTACCAATTAATTTTTTTAAATAAATATTTTTTTTATTAAAAAAAGAAATAGTTAAACACTTTTTTCTTTCAAATTTTGATCATTGATTGTTAAAAATAACGCATTTTTGAGTGTTATTTCAATAAAGTAATTAAATTACTTCATTAGTCAAATACATTTTTTATAACTAGTATGTATAATAAGAGTGTTTGTCTTTTTAAATGTGCTATGGAACAAAAAAGTTATAATCTAGATCTAACAGATAGGTTATGTAAATTTTAGTCCTGCTTTAATCTGAAAAGAATTCTTATAAATGTACTGAAACACGTTATTTATACTTAAATAAAATGAAAATAAATATGAGAATTTGACATCCGTCAAAATGCCCCAAACTCTGAGTTTAATCCCCAAAATTCCCACATTCATTCCCGGGTTTTTTACATCTCTAGTAATTGTTATACTATATATAATTTCAATTGACTTCTCAAGGTCAGTTTCCTGGCATTTATCTATGGTAACACCACATTTGGCTGACTTACCGCTCTACTTTTCCCCATGACAACGAAGGGATAAAGTGGAGAGAACGGCTGTCATTGAGAAGGCAACTGAAATTACACAGAGTGTAGGAAGTGTTATTTTATATATTATGCACCTAAGCTACTGGAGGTAAATGGAGAGCGAGATAAAAATGGCATTGGTTGATTACTTCTGGACACGCGATAATTCCTTGTTTATCAAGTGAGAAGTGTATTGACATATATTAAAATAATAATAATAAAAGTAACTCCCTCATTGACAGTTTAAACCCTAAATATGAAAGGAGGAAGGGAAATGTTTTTCTTTTCTGTTTTTTCCCATAACTTGAATTTAAAATATCATAATTCAGGATAAAATAATGTTTATTTTTACATTAATAAATTAGCATCACATTTATAAGTGTCGCTTTTAAAACATTATTACCAAGATGAACTGACGTGACACCGTATAACTGCATTTCAATGCTTCTCTTTTTTAATCCAATGATTAATTTACGGTTAACCTGTATTTTATATATTTTTTTTCCTCTTGTTCACTATTATTTTTTCCCTAGGCATGAAATTTCCCAACTTTCTGAGGATAGCTATCGTCACTAATATGGGAATTTTCCAAATTAATTCAAGCAACAAAGATGGCATACAGATAACAGACGGACTCGAATTTAGATTCTTGCAAGCACTGTCCGAAGCGCTGGACTTCACCTACGAAGTTCTTATATCAAATGATAGCGAATGGGGAAGAAACTTAGGCAATGGACGCTGGTCAGGAATAATAGGTATGACATTATAATTATCCACAAGAACCAAGTTTTTAAGCACATATATAACGCTCATGTCTGGTTTCGACAGAGTAATTGTCTATCGCCGTCAATACAAATAACAATAGAGTTTAAGCTTCTTTTTTATTTTTATTTTTATTTTTTATTTTTTTATGAACGTCTGAAAGCCATTCGTTGGTCCAGTTCACAAATTAAACAACATATATATGTCATTTTACCTGTGGAGAAAAAACTTTTCCCATATACATGCCCCCTATTTTGGTGAAAGCTACATGTAAATGATCTAGCTCACTTGTTAAAGCACTGGACTAGTATTCATAAGTGTTCAGGTTGTGTCCTCGCTGATGTTTTTAACTTTTTTTAGAGTTTTGTTTTGATCTTTATTAAGTCAGTTAATAAAGATCAGTCGACCATTAATATCAGTTGATTTGCAATTTTTTATTCTCAATTAGATAATTAAATTAAATTTTAATTATAATTAAGTCAAACAAAAATAAATTATAACTAGATGGAACCCGTCAAAACTTGACGGCAAACAATTTGATATGAATTACAAAATTTATATGAATATTGCTCGGGCATGTGACAAAAACCTTAGATATGTTTAAAATCAGTGTTGATTTCTGAAAATTTTCTCAGTGCAGGATTTCTGCAGCTATACGTAAAAAATCTAATTCATAAAGTGTGAAAATAAAAATTATTATCATTTGCGATACACCCAAAAGATGTAGTGAACTCTAACCCTTTATTAACCTTTCAGCGGCTATATGCGTTGAAAAGTTTCAGACAAACATTGTTTTTCAAAAAATTTCCGGTACTTTTCCGTTATACGGACACCATGATAAAATGTATGCTAATGCATAATGTATGTAAATGTATGTATGTATGTAAATGTATGTATTAAATGTATGTAAATGTATGTATGTGAATGTATGCATTAAATGTATGTAAATGTGTGCTTGGCGACAATGGTGTCCATATGACGAAAAAGTACCAAATTTCCTCTTACAAACAGTATTGAAAATCAATTTTTACTATTGATATATATAAAAGTGCATATTTTTGACTGACGTAGTATGGGAAGAGTTTCATATTCTGTGCTGGTTGGCGCGATTGGCCAACATATCCAAAATAGCGTCAAAAGGGGTGTGACGTCACGTAGATTAAGTTCATTTCAGGAGTTAAAAATGTAACCCCAAAGACTGAAGATCGCAACAATCACATCAAACACTTATCGCCAAAATCAACTCGCCAAAAAAATCAGCACAGGATACGGAACTCTTCCGTAACAAATTTTCTTACAATTACTTTTCTTAGAAAATATAAACTAAACAATTTTTAGGCTTATGCTATACGAATTATTGACCCCTTTCTTTTAGGTCTCTTGGAATCATGTTTTTTATTAACTGAAATTTTTAACACATCAAAATGTCCTTTAACCAAATTACTGGAAAAACGCAAATTGTAAACAGTATTTCCGGAGCCATAATCTTACAGTCTCAGCACTATTTTCAAGATGAACTTGAAACAAACAATCCGTATACAACTGTGTAATGCAAGTTAATTCAACACTACCACCATATTCACCATCGCTAGAAAGTAAATTTGAATAATCCTCGGATGTAAAAATTGGCAAACTATAAAATGGATCACCAACAATAAAATCTTTATAATATTCCCACTGATTCACAATTTCAGCCACAACTTCTAGCCTTAAATTACGGTGTTTAACTTGTGTATTATAAAAACAATATGACACCGCTCGAAATGAACAATTTCCATCTCCTAATATCGGCACAACAGATTTTTCCATTTTCATAAAGCTCAAAGGGTACTTACGTATTATTCGGGCCAGGAGATGTATCGCCAAAAATGGTTGCCAATTGTCAACCTTGTTTATCGTTGCCAATCATGTTTAAAACGGTAATTTACCATTATTATATACATAACATTGTTAAGAATGTTAAAAAATATTAAATAAATAAATAAAATATAACAAATAAACAATAATAAATAACAAAAAAATATAAATTATATTAAAATTAATAAACTATAAAATATAATATAAAAAATAAATTATAATAAATAGCTATATAGTTATCAAAAAATAAGGGTTACTGTAATTAATATAACTGGCGCCATGCTTGGCGCATTAGTATCTGACCTGGCCCGGATAATACGTAAGTACCGCTCAAAGCGCCACACAATTCAAACTACGTAAAAGAGCGCTTGGTTGTTGCTTATGGTCAGATAGAAATAATAATACATCAAATGAATCCCACGTGATACCGTTGCATACGATATTCTAAAGGCAGGCGCATTTCACCAAAAAACCTCTGGAAAACTGTAGACGGGTTCTGAACGTACCCTGAACCAAGATACCAGCGTGATCTTTGTTTACATTTATACTCTGCCCAGATAGTGGCTCGTACTCGCTTTGTTTCTCAGCGTCGAAGTTTGAGATACGTAAATCGTATTTTCAAGCAAATTAAATACGTATGCCCTTCAATATCATACGATTTATAAGAATTTTGATAATTCTCCATTATCCCGTCGACCACTTTCCATTAAAAAAAAAATCTATCGCCAAACTATAGGATTTATCGCCAAAAATTCATGATCGTGGAGTCTCATTCACTTGCGTCAAATGCATACACATGCTTGTTATTTCATCAAGTGATTTTTAATTCGACGTTAAATGTATTTATAATGCTGTTTCACTGATTTATTAGTTATTACATTAATTAAAATAAAAATTACGTCTTCGAAACCATGATATTAAAATAGAAAACGCATTGAAAAAATGTTGTGATGCGTAGTTTCGTACAATCATAAAATTCAACTGACGTCACAAACAAACTGACGTCATATCCAACAGTCGAAAGGGATAATTAAGAGAAATAATGTAAATAAATAAATATCCAAGATAACTCTCCAAATCTTATTTCAATTGGAATCATTTAAATTGCAACATTTTACGTCAGATTTGTTGTTTATATTGATATGTTTATGTTTAGATATATTATTATGTTTATATTTTAGTTAATTTTAAGTAAGGTTTTTAAGATTTTATATTACAACGTTAAAATATTATCTAGTTGATATTAGCTAATGTCAAAAGATTGGCGAACCACAGAGTTCAGAGAATAAACTCTATGCCTCACAACAGTGGGAGTTTCCGACTTTATGACATCATAAGCAAAAGTAAAAGTTTAATTGAAAATTACGGCTAATTAATTAAATTTTCGAACAAACGAATGCACGATAACAAATCTGTGTCCAAATATCTTTCATTAAAAAAAAGAATGGTGTAATTTGATGCAGTAGTTTTTTCTCACGGATTGTCGAAAGAAAACGCTTAGCGTTTTAAATATATAGATTATAACTAAATTAAATTATTTTTTTTAATTAAAATACGCTCGAGAGCTGAGCAGTTAAGCTAATGAATGCGAGAGGGAGTGGTCTAAGGAGAAAGAATCCTCGACATTGTGAGGTAGGTTTTTTGAGGTGAAAAGTCCAGCGCGCGAAAGCAGATTTGTGGAATAAAAATAACAAAAGGCTTTTAAAAACTTTCGAAATAAAAAAAACTAGCTTTTCTCAGAATATTATAGATTGGATAGTTGATAAAAGTTTAAGAATTGACGTAAAGCTTTAGATTAAGATTTTGAATAAGATAATGATTAATATACGCGTTTTGAATTTAAAGGGAAATTAAATAGAAATAGATATTATTAAGAAATAGGGAAATAATGAATATGTGTCGGAATTTAGAATAATTTAAAGGAATATCGCGAAGTAAAATTTTTATATAACATATATATATATATATATATATATATAGTTATCGGTAATACATTTGAAATATACGTGCAATATTTCAACACCGGGCTGAATGTTCCGTATTTGTAATTTTCGCTTTGGCGACGGAATACTATTCCCGCAACATTACCTGGCAACCTTATCAGTGCTGTAGTCATAAAAATACCGGAGGCTATATGCTAGAGTTATTACAGGTTTACTTGAGAAACAGAAGACATAGATCAGTTTCAACCACATGATCACCAGCCCACCAAGTGTTATCGAATCAATCATAATCGTGGACTTGTAGCCTGTATTACGAGCCAACCAATCATAATCCACCATCTTGGGAGGGCAAACAAAAAACAAATCTAGTTGCTAAGATGGTTGCTAGGGTGTGACGTCAGTTGAAACTGATGTATACTTAACTTCTTTAAAAACTCCCTCTACTACAGCAATTGAATCTTATTATTGTAATCTTTTTGACAAGACAAAATAATTCAGTTGGCTCTGTGGCAGCTGGCCACATACACCCAAGTTCTAAATTTTTAATAAATGTTTGTTTATACAGTCCGCTTGTAATTAATCTTGCGTAACCTCCGTACATGCTGCTTAAAAACGTGATTCTTATTGGTAATTACAATTCTCTACTCTAAATCTGAATTTTCTTTAATAGGTATGGTGTCAGGAACCGATGCTGACATTGCAGTGAGCAAAATTGGAATCTCGTATGAGAGATCTACTGTAGTGGACTTCACTTATCCTTACGGAATGGAACGAATAATGTTTGCTACTGCGCCACCTGGTGTTCGATCAAAAGAACTGGCGATTTTCTTCCCATTCTCTAAAAAATTGTGGATAGCAGTGTTCTTTACGGCTACATTAGTAGTTTTCGCTTTCAGATTTATTTTGCATCAGAAATACAAGTATCGTAAAATTATTTGGTACATATTCGGTAGTTTGCTGTCATCTTCTACTCGTATGGAGAGTAAAAAACTACACGAAAGAATTTTTCATTCTTCATGGTTATTCAGCAGCATGGTTTTATCGTGTAGTTTTACTGTCGTGTTGCTATCTTTCCTTACCGTACCTTTAAAAGAACGAGGTATAAGAAACAAAGATCTCTTACTGGAAGTGGTTAACGAAGGAATATATAAATGCTATACATTTCCTGGTTCACTTCCATTAGAAACTCTCCAGACAAGTCGAGATGTTCGAGTGCTGTCTTTAGCAAAACATATTTCCAAAAACGACTGGTTGATACATCCTAGCCCGGACATTGTTGCTAGGATACTACGGCAAGCAAAGACGGCTGTGATTGCTACAGATACCGATCTTGGTGTCTTGTTTAAAGACAACATTTTTATGGCGTCAGATTATTTTAACCTGCTAATGTGGGGCATAGCTCTCAACAAGAATTTCTGCTGTAAAAGAACGATCGATTCGTTTATCCATCGTTTTATTGCCGGGGGAATCTACGATAAAATTCGAAATGACTATCTCTTCCGATCACAGTTAAATAACATGAAATATTTTCCCGGCGATAATAATTTTTCCCCGCTGAAAATTCAGGACATATTTGGGGCACTTACTGTTCTCATTTCTGGATACATATTGTCATGCATTTTTTTTTTAGGAGAACTTGTAATGTCGCGTATATGGAGCTATAGATTGTAATCAGACGTTAAATTTACTTGTCGAGGAAATTGAATCGTCATTGACCGTTTCCTTTGGAAATTAGGGTTACTATAGTACAGGCTGAATCATCAAGCATTTTGTTGCCCAGTTAGATCAATCAGCGATTGTTGCCCACGCGGCTAGAAGTGCCGTGGCCAATCGTTCTTCTCCTACGGGCAATTAAATGGCGGCGTGAGTCAGCCCGGATTGTAGGAGCCTTATTGGAAATAGAAAGCCTTAGCGCTACGTTATCAACCAGATGTAGAGTCCTGCGCGGATCCGGTTATACCCGACTCGAACCCGACAAAAAAAATTTCGACGACCCGCAGCCCAAAATCTAAGAAAATGAATCCACAATTTAATGGAATGGACAATATTCTTCCTTTGTGTTTGATGCTACAAAAATTCGTACGTTTTGGAAGAACTTCAGAACTGCCCCGTTGAAAAGCACTGTGTTTAGAAAATTTACGCTTATATTTTATGTTTATATCGAGTTTTAGACATTTTCAGAAACAGGTATAGCTTATATACATGAATTCGTTTCTCTATTTTAATGCAACTTCATGCATATTTTTAATGTTATTTATACAATGAAAAGTGTTTATTTTAATTACTATATATGCATTTTCTAATATGTATTTATCGAATAATAATTCGTATAAAATTCTAAAGTATTTCACTGGTGCATTTACCTGTATTTATGCTGTATCAAGTGATGAAAAAGATAAACAAGCGCATTAGCCGCTACTTTTATGCCATGTGATTCCCACTGTGACGTCACATGAATATTGTCCATTATGGGAAAATAATCTATAATCAGATCTCTAATTTCGATTTTATCTTTTATATTAGAAAAATGAACATATAAAGACTCATTCATATTCATATTACAGGGTATCCCATCAAGACCACCCAAACTCTGCACAAACTGATTCCTCGCTTGGAGTACATAAAAAAAATGTCCAAAGAACTATATACTTCTACGACCCATAGTTTTCGAGAAAAATGCTAAAGAAAAGTATGACGTCACATCCTGTTTAAGAAAAAAAGCTTTATTGGAAACATGAACATTGGTATTTGCATATGTTTGCAGACGAAGATGCGCAAAATATCCAGAGCGCATATCGAGGCATGCGCGCGCGCGCCATGGAATAACCTCAAGCCGTCGTTTGAATTGTATTTAAAAGTCTGAATCTAGTACCTACAGGATCTTCGCATGGCGATAATGTATTCCGTTCATAAATATTGCAACATGTACTTTATCTTTGGTCAATGTAATGCCTTACGAACTGCTAGGGAGTACGCCCGTCTCTATCCATCACGCCGTCCTCCCAATGTCATAGTCATCCGCAGGTTGGACGACAGATTGATAGAAATACTGGATGGGAAATAGAGTTACTTTTGGTTAACATGTTGCATCGTTTTACAGGCAACAGGTTCCATCAACCTGTTATTTTTATAACGTGTAACTAATCGCTATGTATGCTGCCAACGGATGTTTTAATTAAAAGGTCTTTAAACAGAATGTTTGAAATAATTTTGGAAGTAAGTATAGACACTGTTTTCTGTTGAAATGAATCCACACCATTAAAATCAGTTTATATGGCTAAAACTCAATTTTGCCCGATAAAAACTTACCTAGTTATCATATTGTGAATTTCATGCATTTTCAGCTTTTCCTGGTACTTAAAAAACGTTTATCCCAGGCCCGGACTGGCCAGGTCGGCTGGTCGGCGATTGCTGAGGGCCCCCGGCCAAAGGGGGCCCCGGAGGGTCCCCAAAAATGGATATACTACTTTGACTATATATATCTCAGTAATCTTACGAGTTTACAATCAATTTTAAGTAGTTGGCAGTTGGTTTTATTATAGAAGCCTATGGCGCCGGTGGCGGCATCGTGTCGCGTCGCTGGCCAGACGGAAGAGGGCTGTTGGCTGACTCATCGCACTCTGTGCAGTGCTCATAGGCTCAGATTCAGAGCCTATTGCGACGCTCACTCGCCCAGTGTCGTAGGATGGCTGTAGTTAGTGCAGTGTCACAGTTATGCCACTTCTCTCGGCAGTGCTGATTCATCAAGAACTAAGGCGCGCTTCACACCAAGGAGACAAGAGACGCGGTACACGTTGCATGTCTCATGAAACCGTGAATCACGACAGAGGCATGTTGCATTTTCAACTTTTTCATCTTCACACAAGAGCGACACGAGCACAAGAGATACAATTGTTTTGGCGCTATCTATTGAAAATTAATATAAAGAAATCGTCTCTTGAGTAGTATTTTAGGTGCATTTAAAAAAGGCAATACAACTTTAATAATTTTATTTAATGTAAATAAAATGAAAATTATTAAATGTCATAAAATTTTAATTTAGTGTTATCATTTAAAAAAATAATAGCTTATATCCACTTAAATTTTGCTTGCATTGTAAATAAAATGAGTATTTCTTTTCCAATGTAATTAAAATATGAGGAATATATAATACCATTTGCTCAAATGGATAACACTAAATTTAAATTTTATAAAAAAGAATAATAATTTTCATTTTATGTACACTGAATAAAATTTTAAAGCCATATGGCTTTATTTTATAAATGCGCCTAAAATAGAGATATTTCTTTATATTAATTGCCGATAGATGACGCCAAAACGTATTTTCTTACGACACAAATAAATGAAAATTGCAGCTTGTAGATTAGCTGAGAGGAGAGACGGAAGCAAAAAAAAAAAAAGTGCAACATATGTGCTTCATCGCATGTGTTTTCGGTGTGTGGGCTCAGTGAAGAAACAATAGGCTACAACCGTATATTTGTCGCACGAGTGTCAGAAATGTCTCTTGTCTCCTTGTTATCTGGCGCGCCTTATGCCAGCTCTGACACAGAAAATGATGTTGAAGTAAACCAACAGAAGACACCTGATGCTGATCAGAATGCTGCTACGCAACAGCTTGAATGTTTCATCTGCCCCAACGAAAATGACCCAACTGAAATTAAAAAAGCTTTAATGGAGAAGCACCCTATTCAAGTTATTGAAGAAAAATGAGCTAAATTACTATTTGGTTCTTCAAAACTTTATTACTGATATTTGCCGAATGGTGATAAAATTCACATAAAATGCTAATCATATTCGATTCGGCTCAACTGATTGTACTGCTCCAGTTGTATGGCTTTTTGGAGTAAAGATCAAAGATATTCTACATTTAATACCCGGGCATGACTACTAGCATATTTATAAATCTGTTGAGATTAATTTAGACTCTCGTTAACATCAACTCGCAGCGAAGACCAAAAAGGTTTCAAAGCAAAAATGTAATGATATTTCAACTCTTTTGACTAGTAATCAAACCAAAAAGCGGAAATGAGAAGTTCACGCTAGTATATTGGTTGTTCAACGTTTAATTAATATAGTTTTAAATAATATAATAAAATCACTTGTTAACTTTAAATTAAAGTGTAATTATTACTTCAAGTAATAAGAAACATAACACAAAAGGTTTAAAAATACCTTTTAATATAGATGACATATGTTTCCTTCGCTCAAACGGCGGCATCTTCAGAAAAAAATGAAATATAAAATATTCTCGCAAAGTTTTTGAAAATTATAAACATAAATGACGGAATCACATGTCCAATGTAAGCAGGTGCTTAAATTGGTCACACTGGAAAGCGTGAAAATTATTTTATTTCTATTGCTTTTTTAATTTGTAAAACATCGCATGCCAAATTTTAGGTCATTCAAAAGAAGTTGATTCGTTGCAAATGTTATCGTTTCGCAAATATACTTGTATTAATTCACAAATAATGGATGGGAAATAAACTCTTGGTGGAAAAATTATTTTACTTTTCTTGAAATCAATCTGCAATGGCTCTATTCTATGTAGTCTAGCTAAGGCAGTAGTTTTTCTGTCATATTTGATATCTGCCCTATGTTCTTTTATTCTTGTTTTAAATTTTCTGTTTGTCATTCCTACATAGTTATTGTAATACTGTTCCAATGCTGCGGAATTGCGAAAATTGCAATTTTTAACCCTTAAAAGCATAAAATCTCAAATCTTCCGGCAAATCTCTCAAATCTCGGCAAAATCTCTCAAATGTCCCGGGGGGGGGGGTCCCCTCTCCGGAACACCTCCTGAATTCAACGCTAGTTAAACCAAAAGAAATTTAATGAAATCGTAATGCTTGGTAATTTTCCTACGGAAGTCCTTTGCAGCATTTATAAACATTGTAAAATTGAAAGAAGTCAGTTATTGATAGAGCTGAAACAGTTTGCAGATCAGTATGAAAGTTTTACAATAGCTGAACAAACTAACATTGAAAGAAAACAAGACAATATGAATCGAGCTAAAAAAATCTGTGAATATGACGAATCTGAATTTTAATAGAATCCGAATTTGAAGAAAACGAAAATCTTTTGGTTACTGCTCTGGCAAGAAATAATGTTTTCGGTGTTTATCATGCACCTTTTCTGTTGTTTTTGAACTCTCACAATCTGGAATGTTTAGCCACCTGTGTGTAGCTTACAAGTTTGTACTAACCATATCTTGTACACAAGTCACTAAATTTACAAGCCTAATTTTCAAAAATTAAATATTCTAATATTATATTTCCTCTAAATTCCACGGTAAGGGTAAGGGGCCCCTTTTCAGTCTCTTGCCAAGGGCCACCAAAGGAGCCAGTCCGGGCCTGGTTTATCCATTTTTAGTGACTCAAGCTTGAAAATTCATAAAATTCTAAGTATCATAACTTGGTAAGTTTTGGTCATAACTGTTAGTAAATTTTGAAGGTAGCTAGTAGTTTTGCGCGCTCTAAAGTAATTAGCAATATATAAATAAACAATTGTACTTTATCAAAAGATAGGTAAGATATTTGCTTACCTCCTTTTTCAGCATTCATAGTCACTCCTCATTTTCCCTCGTGCCAAGTCTGCCAGAGTCTCCATTTCGATGAATCCGTTTATTAATGATGTACACTAATTAATCCATGGTAATGAATTATCCATTATAGTGGCACACACTATGTTTTAAATCCTTGATGATTCACTATGTGATTGTGAAATGTGCAAATATTGTTAATTAATAAACATTATTCATTATACAGTTTAAAGTATTTAATTTACATTTCTTATATTTAATAGTTACATAATTTTAATTTTAAACATTAGTTAAATTTAATTTAATTAAGGGAGAACGAAATTACATGTTCGTTTCCAATACGCGAGAAAAAGCTTCTATTTTAAAGTTCTATATAGCAGAAAGAAACAATCTTTTTAGTCCTTTTTATATGATGTCATTTTTTAGTTCTTTGATTGGTTAGAAATGACGTAAAGTCAACTCACGTTATTCATACGAATTTTACTTCTTACTTCCTTGTTCAGTTCACATTCACGAGTTTGTAAAAACCTCTTCATATTGCATCATGGATTTCACTTCCTCTTTGAAATTGAGTTAAGTACTTTTTATCTTGATGAGTTTAAATGAAGTAAATAAACTGTCATAAAAATCAATTTGCGGAGATTATTTTCATGATATATTACCAACAATAACAGAATAATTTTTTATTGTTTTATTTGTTAGAACACGGAGAAACTTTTCTAAATAAAACTTACAGGACCCAGGCATTGTATATATTTTTTAATTTCTTAACTATTTTAAAAGTAACGATTTTAACATAAAACGATTTTTAAGTGATGCAAAAGATTTTAAAGAGTAATATTTCTTGCTATTTTTCCTCAGAAGTTAAAATTTGACACTTTTTCTAATATCTGTAAAAAAAAAAAAAAAAAAAAAAAAAAAAAAAAAACCTTTCAAAACATGCATTTTGTACATTATCTTACTAAATAGTTTTATTTTTCAAAACTGTTTCAATTAACACGGTACTTTAAAATTGAAGATATCTGTTTGTGGGGATTTGATATTAAAATTCATAAAAATTTTATATCATTGTTTTTAAGATCAATATTTAAAATTGTTATAACCATGAGTCATTGTTATAACCACAAACTTTTAACCCGTTAAGGGTTTTTGTACTGATTATTTATACGCTTATAATCAAATGCAATTCATCCTAACAAATTGTCACTATGTTTTTCACATTAATTACAATTGTATTAAAATAAGTTACCGCACAACTTAGACGATGCTATTTTCTTTCTTTCTTTCATTTTTTTCAGTAAATGAAATCACAGAAATAAAAGTTTTTCCAGCTCTCCTTTTCTAAAAATGTAATCATGACAAAATAAAACGTTGGTAAGTGTGATCAAAGATCGCTCAAAGGGTTTCGTTTAATGTTCCTTTCAAAACACTTTATCCTTTCTTTAATAAATTCAAATAAATTTCATTTAGCAACAATAACAAAAAAAAAAGTCATGTTTTTTATAAAGTAAAAATTTACCGGTCTATTTTTTCGTTTTTTCGAACATCTAAACCAGCCCAATAGCGGGCGAAGCCCGCTATTATATTCTGTCATAATAATATCCGTCATGCGGACTAAATGCGATATTTAAAAAAATAATTTCAAAATTAAACAAATTGTACACCTTCAAAATGTTAAAATATGCGAATATTTCCATAATCGGATTTTTATCACGATTCAATATGTTTCTCAAACTTATATATTTACTATTCTCTATTACTCATGTTGATACTCGCTTTGTATTATTCTCAAACATCTGAAAAATTCGTTAAACTTCCAATATGACGTCAGATTTTCTTTTTAATTCTCTAATGACGTGATATCAATCTGCTTTGTGTGCATACACATACTCAAACTCCTTGTAATATTGAGAAATCTTAGACATTTTCCGTTTTATTACCACTATGACGTCAATCAATTTTTTTTCATATTTATCTTTTTTTCAACTGGTGAAACTTTTTATTTCCTTTTCATTTTTCATGTGGAAATCGTCTGATAGAAAATTAATTATTGTGGAAAGAATTTCATCGTAGATTTTTAATTTTCGGCATCTGCTATAACGAAAAATGTTTAAATTTAATAGGAAAATGCTGTTAGAATTTTGGTTTTTTATCTCTATTTATTAAAATAATACGAATTTTTCAAATTTAATATTTTGAGTTCTTCATAGCTGGTATTCGGCTATATACACAAAGTTTCAACTCTGTAAGTTATATAGTTTTTGAGAATGGCTCTGTGACGGACAGACAACGGAGCCGGAGTAATAGGGTTTCGTGAGATGAACGAAACCCTAAAAAGTAATAATAATAAATAAAAACACATAATACCCCCCCCCCCCCCGACCCCATCCCAAAAAAGTCCTTCCGGCCTGTACCGGGAGGAAAAGGTAGCTTTCCTATATCTTCGTTTTAAAATTTTAGCTAATGTTACACGAAAACAGCAAGTTAAAATGCAAAGTAACGTTTACAAAAGATTCGTTAATACTGAATTTGAATAAGAAATTCGCCAAATTATTGAGCAATAGCCAAATTGCCTTCATTTATGAAGACTTATTTTGGTCGCCAAATTTGGCAATATTTCGCCAAATGTCGCCAATTTTGGCGCTAACGGATATGAATATATAGTTTTATGCGTATGATTGGAAAAATTATTACAACAATGAAAGAAAATAATTTGCGAGTAATCGCGTTAATGTGCTGTTTTGTTTCAAAATGTCAGCCACCCTAGAATTTCAAACTGCTCTATCTCAGCCATTTTTTAAGATAGAGGTAAAAAAAATAATGCTCTGGAATCCTTGTATCAAGGCCTAATACGTAATTAAAAAATAAATTTGAATTTTTAATTTTTTTGTATATTTTAGTTTTAAATTTTTAAATGGCCGCCATCTTGAAACAAAATGGTGGACCAAGCTAGCCAACGAACTCGGTCGAGACATTGGTTAGCTTAATACACTCAATTAGTTTCATCAAAATTGATTTATAAATGCGAGCGTTATCGTATGACATAGGTCAGATATATATATATATATAAGCAGTAACCATCACAACACAAACAAAACAGCTAAATATTCGTGTGAACAGCGCCAGAAGCTGCATATTAGAACACACGAATTCAATATAATCCAGCAAAAACATGATTTTGGCCTGAACTAGCACCACCCCCCTCACCAGAAACAAGACAACACAATTAGAAAATATATGTAAAAATAAACAGAAACAAGCTGCGGCCTCATCAGCAGTGGGTAAATTCAAAGGCAGCCAAGCATCCGAACAAAAAGATTAACAATTAGTGGCAGTGGGTTTCGGCCAGAGCGCTGCGTAGCAAAAATTCAAAGTGTACAGAAACATATTTGAATACTACTTAACAGACGCTCTCCCCCCACCGTACCCTACGCCACAGTATAAGCGAATGCTGTACCAAAATCACAATACTGAATCACCATGGTTGAAACAAATGTCTCTTCGAAAATACACACAACCAAATCAGCCACGTTGCCACAATTAAAAAAGTAAAACACGATAAACAAACCAAATCCGTTATTCAGTACACAAACCAGATTCGTTCCACGTCGGATGCCAACAAACACAGCCATCATCATAAAACCGTCCTTTTCAGGCTTTAGGAATTACGAGTCATTTATTGTTGAATGTAAGCAATCTATCAATAATGGAGGCAGTCTGCAAAATCTGAATATTTTTTGATAAAATTAAGAGGGATATTGTTTTTATAATATAAATGACTGATAAAATAAAATAGTTCCTTATTAAACAGGTTTTTATTTGAACAAATTCTGTAAAAACGGTAAATTTGACCAATTATAATATTTATATATATACGTTTGTGAATATTTGAAGACCAATGAATTAATTGATTCACAGTAAACGGAAAACTGGTACGCTTATCAAAAACTGAAATATGTAAACCATTTTTAATCAAAATTTTTAGATCCAGATAATTAGCGAGCTTGTTATCATCATTAGTTTTCTTTAATACTAAAGAGTCAGAGTAAATTTCTTGAGAAATCACCCCAAAATTCCCATCGAAATTTAAAACAATTAAATCATCTATGTATCTGTAAGCAATAAATCGAACATCAGCTGTATTGATATTATATTGAAACTCATAATAAAATAAAAATAAATTAGCGGCCGTAGATGAATAACTTGTACCCATCCCGATACCATTGATTTGCGAGTATATTTTGGAACCTGTATAAACATAATTGTTATAAAGACAGAAATGACATAATTTGAAAAATAAAGTAGAGTTAAAATCCATGGCATCTAAAACCAACTCAGCTGTATTTAAAAGTGCTTCCTTTAAGCTATTAATAGGGATATTTGTAAATAAATTTTCGAAATCATAAGTTTGGATGGAATGTATATTATCACTTTTTATTTTCCTTGCTATATCATAACTGTTCGAAATTATCCAAAAGCAGTTAGTATCTTTGTATTTGTATTTTAACATGTTTAAAACTTTTTTAAGCAGCTCTTCGAATTTCTTATTAAAGTTATTACTAATACTATTGACACTACTGCATATAAACCTGTATTTAACCGGTATTTTATGAAATTTGGGGGAAATAAATAAAAATGGAAATGATAAGTTTTTATAGCAAGGAAAAGGAATTTTAGTTTGTTTAGAAAATGCCAGATGCTTTTTAATAAGTGTTTATACTGAAGAGTTATACATTTTGTAGGTTAAACTATTATTCAGCTCTGCATTGAGCATTTCAGCATAATATTTTTTACAAATAATTGCAAAATTACCAACAGCCTTATCGACTGGACAAAAAACAAAAGCGTGTTGGCATTCTGTTTGTTGGCATCCGACGTGGAACGAATCTGGTTTGTGTACTGAATAACGGATTTGGTTTGTTTATCGTGTTTTACTTTTTTAATTGTGGCAACGTGGCTGATTTGGTTGTGTGTATTTTCGAAGAGACATTTGTTTCAACCATGGTGATTCAGTATTGTGATTTTGGTACAGCATTCGCTTATACTGTGGCGTAGGGTACGGTGGGGGGAGCGTCTGTTAAGTAGTATTCAAATATGTTTCTGTACACTTTGAATTTTTGCTACGCAGCGCTCTGGCCGAAACCCACTGCCACTAATTGTTAATCTTTTTGTTCGGATGCTTGGCTGCCTTTGAATTTACCCACTGCTGATGAGGCCGCAGCTTGTTTCTGTTTATTTTTACATATATTTTCTAATTGTGTTGTCTTGTTTCTGGTGAGGGGGGTGGTGCTAGTTCAGGCCAAAATCATGTTTTTGCTGGATTATATATATATATATATATATATATATATATATATATATATGGATATGGATATATCTATATATATATATCAACATTTGAACGGAGGGTGGTTTTGGGATCTGGGGGTCATGATCGGTGAAAATATATCGAAATTTTCCGGAACTGCTTTCCTCCGAACGGCTGTAATAGGTAGCTTTATACTTTTTAGGTGCGTTCGTAATTATATAAATACGTAGCACCTATAGTCGTCGTTTGGTCCGTCCGTCTGTCTGTCTGTCCGCATATAACAACGCAAAAACTACCCAACCAAATGGTTTGCAATTTAAAATATATTATCTTTGCAGAATTTTGTCGAGACATTTCAAATTTTATTAAAATCGAATCAAAACTTTAGGAGATATTAATAAAAATATTTATTAAGAAATTTGAATTTTTTTTTTTTAAATCGGTGCTTTTTTGTTATAGGAGCTTCCGAAGTTTAATCGTCAAGCGACCGAGATACTTATTTTATGACAGAAATTAATCTGCAGACGATATAATTCATTTCACAGAATTAAAAATCATCAAGATCTGAATATTATATAACTAGCTGATACATATATATCTGAATATTTATATAACTAGTTAAGATATTTGTATGAACAGTGTCATAAAATATATACTTAACTAGCTGTTTAACCCGTTCTACGCACGGGATATCATGAATTTAATTCTAAAACGTGCGTACGAACGCACCTCGTTTGTAACTTGACGTACAATTTCCAACTTGTTTGTATTGAAAGCTACCTAAAATAGCGTCAGAATGAAAAGAAAAAACCCTCTTACTATATGAGTATATAGCAGCATCTCTTTTAAACATTTAAATTTTAAGAAACCTTCATCTACCAAACACACCGTCCAAAGATGTCTGTTGCACTTAATTCTACCAAAATAGAACGAGATCGAAATAAAAAAGTCCTTCAAGCCTGTACCGGGAGGAAAAGGTAGCTTTCCTATATCTTCGTTTTAAAATTTTAGCTAATGTTACATGAAAACAGCAAGCTAAAATGCAAAGAAAACGTTTACAAAAGATTTGTTAATACTGAATTTGAATAAGAAATTCGCCAAATTATTGAGCAATAGCCAAATTGCCTTCATTTATGAAGACTTATTTTGGTCGCCAAATGTCGCCAATTTTGGCGCTAACGGATATGAATATATAGTTTTATGCGTATGATTGGAAAAATGATTACAACAATGAAAATTTTTGTAATGTGCTGTCTTGTTTCAAAATGTCAGCTACCCTAGAATTTCAAACTGCTCTATCTCAGCCATTTTTTAAAATAGAGGTAAAAAAAAAATGCTCTGGAATCCTTGTATCAAGGCCTAACACTTAATTAAAAAATAAATTTGAATTTTAAACTTTTTTGTATATTTATTTTAGTTTTAAATCTTTAAGTGGCCGCCATCTTGAAACAAGATGGCGGACCAAGCTGGCCAACGAACTCGGTCGAGACATGGGTGAGCTTAATACACACAATTAGTTTCATCCAAATTGATTTATAAATACGAACGTTATCGTATGACATAGGTCATATATATATATATATATATATATATATATATGAATTTGCAATTTATGAAATTGAAATTTTTAGGATTTCGTTCATCTCACGAAACTCTATTACTCCCGCTCCGTTGTCTATCCGTCACAGAGCCGTCACTGTGTGTCTGTCGGCGATGGCTAGCGCACCTACAAGCCTAAAAATTTAGATTTAGATAGTCAAAGTCCTCTCATGATGCATCTGAGACTCAGAATTTTAATTATTTACTGAAATATTAATTAAAATCCATAATAACGCTCCACCAAAAATACGCTTTTTTTTTCTTCCGTTGGTTGGTTGTATAGAATAGAGTATTCACAGAAGTAATTAAATAAACCAGAGTAGCGATGCAAAGAAAAGGACTTCTGACGAAATAGTGTTAATATCGAGGCTAACGAAAAAGAAAGGCTACCGCGGTGCTTTACGCGTATCTTTTTTTACAGACCGCGGGAGTCACGTGATGCTCGAATCCACCAATGCAGGTGTACGAAAAGAGCACACGTCACTCTAGCGGTTTGTAAAAAAAGATAAGTGGAATGCACCGCGGTAGCCTGTCTTTTTCGTTAGCCTCGGTTAATATGGAGTACAGTTACCGGCGTACAGCTGTGCTAATGTAGCACCACCTGCACACGACAAATTACACAGACTGTTTGAAACATTTTTACAGGCACGTTTTTCTTCATAATAATTAACCCCCTGGGTACCAGAGGGGCACCTTTGTAGGTGCCTTTAAGAGCCTGGGGGAACAGCAATTCCATGGGAGAGAACTCTGACTAGTTGTGGGTCACTGGTTGCTCTTGTGGGCTCCAGAACCGCCCATAACGAGGATGTCACGGTTCGTATCTCTGGGACCGAACCTGATAGGACACCTTGGCGCGCTGTTCTGATTGGGACGATCTATCGTTTCGACTGGTTCGTCAGAGGAAAGCCCTTTGCGATGACCTGCATAGGTTGAAAGCAGTACCAGTTAGTTTTCATAATAATTAGTGGGGTATAAGGTGTTTTTTTTTTGTTTACGTGACATATATTATTATGATAGAGATTATTAATACAGAAAACTTAATTTAACAGATTATTTGTTATATTTGCGAGGATGGAGAGGGGTAAGGGTAAACAATTTTTTATTAAATATCGCATTTATTTTACTTGACCGTGCGCCATCTGAAGGCGGCTTTTTTCTTAATTGACCTCTCTTATTAATAAATCCAAATCTACTGCTCTGATTTCAACAGAACTAATTACATTTAACATTTTAGCTTCACCCGTTTCGTTTATTTGCTGTTTTATATAGAGAATACCACTATTTTAAATCTCAGTTAATAATATTCCGAACTTCTCCAAACCAGTTCCATTTTGCTAAATTATTGTAAAAATCATCCTTCATAGCTTCAAGGTGTATTTCTAGAAAGCAGTTACCAGTATTTCCGAATAATAGTCTAAGCCAAATTCAAATTAATTTCCTAGCTTAACCAAATGAATCAATCTTTAAAGATGCATAGTGGTGCTCCTAATTATTAGTTATTTGCTGAAGGGCACTTGAACATCCTCTCCTCCTCCCGGCCCCTCCTTCAAGGTTTTTTTCCTCCAACTATGCCCCGTTTCCATATATCAGCAACTATCTTTTTGATTTCAACGCAACTGACTCCAGACATTATAATTAACTTAATAGTCACCTTCTATAACATTAAACTAAATTTATGAGTAGCAGTTACCACTATTTCCGAAAAATAGCTTAAGCCAAATTTGTAATCAAGTTCCTAGCTTGACGAACGAATTTTTAAAGATGCATAGTGGTCCTCCTAATTAGTCATTTGCTGAAGGACACTTGAACATCCCCTCTCCCCTGGCATCTCCTTCTAGGTTGTTTTCTGTAACTGTGCCTTATTTTAATAACTCGGCTATTAATGGTCCAATCTTCTCCATACCAGCTCATTTTTGTAACACGTCTACTATACAGTGCCGTAAACAGCGGTGACCTGTCTCAGAGGTTCGTTCGGAAAGAGGTTTCTTTAGAATAGACTCCTCCCCTGGCAGTGGAAATAAAAGATTTTCCGGAGCGTACGAGCATGCCCGCTATACGGTGCCGAACAGCAGTAAACAGCGGTGACCTGTCTCAGAGGTTCGTTCGGAAAGAGGTTTCTTTAGAATAGACTCCTCCCCTGGCGGTGGAAGGGGAAAATAAAAGATTTTCCGGAGCGTACGAGTATGCCCGGTATACGGTGCCAACGCCATCGGCAGGGCCGTGTGAAGAGGGGGGCGAGGGGGGGGGCCTTCGCCCCGGGCGCGGAAACTGAAGGGGCGCCAAATTTATACTACCAACTACGGTTTTATTTATTTGCTTATTCATTTTTTGGTCATCGATCATTTTCTGGGGAATTTCTTTTTCTCTTTTCATCGTTCTTTTTTTTTACTGTCGCAAAATATCATGATCTCTCCAAAAAATAAGTGCAATTTTCTCTTACGCTATTTAGTTGTTTGCAATTTCTGAATTAAAATTAAACCTTTTAAATTTCCAAAATAAACGCGATTTGTTTATTCAATACAATTTATTTCTGTTTCTGTACTTTATCAGTTTTGTGTTACCTGTCACAAAAAGAAGGGGGGGGGGGCGCCAAATTGAAACTTTGCCCCAGGCGCAGTTTTTTCTTCGCACGGTCCTGGCCATCGGAGACTGTGGCCAGAGTTTCGTTATTTAAGTTTATTACACAGGCAGGTCATCTAGTGTTAAATGTTCATAAGGTGATGTTTAGTAAATATGTGGCACATAAAAACTGACATAATGAAAAGCACAAACCACCATAATAAATTTAGAATTTATGTCTTTAAAAGTTTCATAAAAGAACATCTCCTTCAATCTTCAAAGAAAAAAAAAGAGAAAAGTGGGAGAAAGGGCAGTAACATAAACATAAGCTGCTATTGCTCCTAACATTTTCTTTCATTAATTTTGTGGTTAAATAAAGGCTTCTATTATGAAGCCTTGAAACGGTTAAAACAAGTAAACATTTTATGCTGTTTATACTTTTCTTTACTTTGTTTTTTACCCATCATATTTTTATCTTGCCAGTATGCATCTTATCAGTTTTAAATGCTCTGGGAGGGGTTTTAACCCTGAAATCCCCCTCCCTCTTCACTGAGCCAGTGCAACAAAGATGAAAGTAGGCATTCCTGACCTTGTCAATCGACACACCGCACATTGCTCTAATTGTCCCAAAGGTAAAAACAGAATAAAAACAAAAATTATTGATTTAAAAATATAAATGGCTTGTTGTAGATATTAATTAATAAATATTGATAACAATTTTCTAAATGGATTCTAAGTTTATTTTAATATTTGGCAACTAGTCCACACCTGAAAAAAGGGGAAATAATCTGGTGCACGAGTTGAAAATGGTTAGACCACACTGGTCAACAGCATAAACAAGAAAATAAATATATTTTTTTTAAATCAAGTTTTATTTTATATTTAAACTCAGAAGCTTGAATTTTGACATGAAACCTTCTCCCCTGTCGCAAAAATGTTTATCATTATTTAACAAGAATCGACCTTACAGGGAAAAAAAAAATCAAAGTTAACTTGAAATGAAGGTTGAGTTAAGTTTCGGTAAATCCGGTTTACCCAAACCAACAGAGAATCCTGGGAGCTTTTCCATTATACCAACACCATTGTCACCAAGTGTAATAGTTGATACCAAATGAAATGTGTGAAAAAAATTAACATTGTTGGTGCAAAAGTGATCATTTGAAAATTACAGACTTTCTCGAAATATTTAATTAAATCAGTGCAAATAAATGCTTAAAATAAATAAATAAATCAATATTAATAAAATAAAACTCAATTTAAATTGTAGGCATGAAATTGTGAATGTCTCTTAGCATTGCAGTAAACATTTCATTTTTTAAATACAGACATTTCATCACTACATAATCTCTATGAGATAAGATTGTAACCCGTGCTTTACGAATTTGATAAAATCTGGTAGACAGAAAATAATTCTAGTCGCCTATAAAAAAATTTACCCCCCCCCCCCCCCCCTCCACACACACACCACATCCCACATTATTGATTTTCAAAAAATACAAAAGTTTTTTTATGAATTAATTGAGAAAAAATAATAACAAGCCTAGTTTAGAATATTAGTTACATAAATTAGAGTAGTAAGAAAGAAAATATGAATTATGTGTTCTAATAAAACTTATAAAAATTACAATAACTTGTAATCACTTATGTGTTGACAACTTATATGAACACAGAATTTCAAATTTGAAACTTACAAAAAAAAAAAAAAAAAAAAAAAAAAAAAAACTTTAGCCTTTTTTAGCATTGTATCCAATTTTAGATGTTACAGAGGTTGGATTGACACTATTACTAACTGTTTTATTAAAATCTCTCCCCTCCCCTCACATTCTAATCATGTGACACATGCTAGCTGGCTAGAGCTGAAAAGAATGATGCTTTCTATGCATGAGCTGGAAAATGCCTTTTAAACTTAGTTTTCCATTAAAAGTAAGAGAGAAGAGGAAGATCACTGCTTGCCGTACGCGAGAAAATAATGACATTTTTGTTCATTTCTTAGATAAATTTTTACCCCCCAGAAAGATTCTATTGGTCACCAGATCAAAAAACTTGGTAGCCAGTGGCGACTGCATTTGTCAAGCCCGGATTGTAACTAATGACAAACAGTGACACTGTCTTTTATTATGCCATTTTGCGATGCCACATAATCTCTCAACAGATTGGGTATGACATCCAGTGTTAGGATCAACAAGATTATATTTGTATTTTACTCTCAAAATTTTTGTAGCCAACATCGCTAAAAAAATTACTTTCTTTATGTGTAATCAGGGCTTGACAAATGTAGTTTTTTATCTGGCGACCAATTTTTTTTTTATCTGGCAGTTTCATTTATTTTTATTATTATTAATTCTTTTAAATAAAAATTGACCTAAGAAATGAGCACAAATGGCAATTTTTCTTTCCCCTACCTCTACTTGTATGTGGCAAGCAATGATCTTCTTTTGTACTTTTAATGGAAGAACCATGTTTAAAAGACATTTTCTATCTCATGCACAGAAAACGTCAATTCTGCTCGTAAACCAGCTAGCATGTCAAGTGATTAGAATGTGAGGAGGTTTCAATAAAACAATAAGAAATAGTATCAATCCAATCTCTGTGGCATCTAATATTGAATACAATGCTCTTTGTTTTTTTTTTTTACTTTCAAATCAGATTTTTGTGTTTAGAATTAAAACTGATTAATCTATCACATTTATTTAAAAAAATAATAACATATAAGTTATTATAAGTAATTCATTTGAAATAAATCTATAAAACTTAATTAAAATTTCAATAATAATTAGTTTTAATAAAATTAAAGAATATTATGTATATTATTTAAGTATTTTTTCCTCTCATAAAATGCTTGGCAAAATTTAAAATAATGAAATCAGAATTATGAGACTGATTTTGACAGGAAAATAGGCAAAAAAATGTTTTCCTGCTTCACTATACCCTCAACAGATATAGATTTTGTAGCGCTCAACTATCCGAACATGTGAAGCATTTGACAATCAACATTTCCCAAACATGCCAGTTAATTTAACCTTTACAGTATTTCTTTTATTTTCTTCAGATATATAATTTTGATAAATTTCATTAGAAAACTTATTTTATATTATCTTTCTAAATTATGTATTATTCAAAACTATATAACTAATAATTCTAAACTATGCTTGTTATTATTTTTTCTCAATTAATAAAAAGCATTTGTGCTTTTGAAAAATAAATGACGGGTGAGTTGGCTGGGATAATTTTTACTGGCGACTAGATTTTTTTTGTTGGCAACCAGATTTTATCATATTTGTAAAGCCCTGTATGTAATTCCATAGTCCTGAAATAATTATATTGCAGCTTCCTCATCATCAGGCCAAATGGTAAAATCAATCTCAGAATAAGCAAAAAATGTAAGTTATAACTTTACAGAAAAATAATAAATCCTGCCCTGATGCATGATTTTAATGAAAACTGTCAAAAACTTTATTGTGAAAACTGAATTGTTCAGAGTAATATTTAATTGTGAAGAAAATAATTTATAAATTCAAGGTCACAAATTAAAAAAAAAAAACTAACAAAATAAAAAACACCATGAAGTTAGAAAGGATTAATTTTAATTTCACAAATGTAATGCATTTACAAAATAACATTAAAAAATGTATAAATTTCTAATTCATAAGGATTATGTAAGTACTTCTTAAAGTACATTTACACTATTAATCTATCTGAAATAGAGTTCTGCACTGGGTCGGGTTGATTTCTATTTTTTTTGCAGCGGGTTGGGTTGACTTTCATTGTTTTAGGTTTGGGTTATGTTCGAGTTGGGTTGCGGATTTACTTCAAATGGAATTTTTGGTTTCAGGTCGGGTACAACCTGGCCCGTGCAAGGACTCTAATCTGAAATTGCATCTGATTAAGACAACATAAGTAAGACAGAATTCAGAATTCAATTGTTATTGTACATCTTAGATAATTCAATTTTGTAAGACAAAAGTGTGAATTGCAATATAAACATACTTTTAACAACCAATCTATATTTTTTATGGATGAATTGTAGTCAGCATTGAATTCAGACATTTTTCATTGGGAGAAATTTTTGCAGCTCTTGGTGTGGGGGGGGGGGGGGGAGGGTGATATTGCACTTCTAGACCATTAATAAGCATAACAAATCTTACATCTTCGAATTCAACACTGTTTGACAGTTAGATAATTTAATAGATCACAAACATATAAAACAGCAGTTTTCAAACTATGGGTCACAAACAATGTTTTCTAGAATCTGTCAGTTCTTCAAAAATATATTAGAGTAAAATCTGTGAAAATATATTTTGTGTAGAAAATGAAATCCTGCATAAACCTAAAAGTCTCATCATCCTAATAGAAGGTAAAGCATAGAATTATACTTGCTATGACGGAAAGCTGTCAGAAACAGAATTTGTCTCCATTTAGGGGAGACTGGTACACAGTGGAGCACTTTTTCAGTTAATTTTTTTTTTCTCTTTAATGGATAAACCGGTCTGCTTGAAAATATTTTTGAATATTCCTTAAATCTTTATACATTCACCATAATTTTCTCAGAACATAGTTTTCAATACACTTTTCCAATTTTTTTTTTTTTAATGCACCCATAAAGTGGACCAGTGTGCCCCAGAAGTGGGGCACACTGGTCCACCCACCAGGGCACAGTGGACCGCTATTAGGTATTATCTAAAATACAATATAAATCTATTATTCTTTAATCAAATTATTTTTTATTTCCCCTTTACCACCAAAATAATAAATATAAATTTGCAAGTAACATTTTGAAACAAAAACAAATTAATTATATTTTGAAAAGAATAACAGATTAATACAGAAACAATTGCAATTTAGATGAAGTTATTACTTAAGTACAAAAAAATCAGCGCACATTAAAATTTGCAAATGAAATTCCAAATGCAAATGAAAAAAATACGATGATGAAAATTTTTACTTTTAGAAGCTCAAAACAACCAATCAGTATAAAATAGTTCAATCTGAGCTAAACATATTTTTTGAAGGCTATAAATAATCAGTCCAGTGCTGTTGTCTATTAAGATAGAAGAGAAGCTTAAAAAAAATTTTAAATAAATAAAATATTAGGGGTGGTTCACTGTGCCCATAGGTCCAGTGTGTACCGGTCTCCCCTACCTGATATATTAGATGGGTTGCTAAATACTTTCAAAGCTTAAAGTGGGTCATAAAACAATAAAGTTTAGGAACTGCTGAGCTGATATAACATAATAAACAAAACAAGTTGTAGGTTTCAAACAATAATAAGGGTACTTTTCCTTTGGCCGAGCACAAACAATAAACTGCCAATTGTTTCTGTTGCTATCATTGACACTGCATCCATTTCATGTCATGTTCGACAGATAATATACTGCTAAAAATAATTTTGATTTAGTACATTTAGGATGAAAAGTTGGGAACAGAGAAATACATTGTATTGTTTTTTCAAAAAAAAAGGTATTATGATACTAATTACAATGCCACTTAGAGCAAAAAATCTCAAAATAATATTGCATTTTTGAGATGGTATTTGAAGGTGATTTAATGCCTACCAGTGTAACAACAGAAAAATTATTTGTAAAGGCATATTGTTTTTAAGGTACTCCTCCATTATCCCATTGACCACTTTCCATATTAAAAAAAAAAAAAACTATAGCCAAAATACAGGATTTAACGCCAAATTGTGTGATCGTGATGTCACATTCAACTGATGCATGGCCAATCTTCATGCGTTATATGTGTTTGTTATGTCATTTTAAAATAACAAGTATGTTCTTAAAGGCGACGACATGATATTAAAAAAGAAACAGAATTGAAAATTTTTTGCAATGACAATAGATCAGTTTCAACTGACGTAACAAACAGTTAATCACCAGCCGAGAGGGATAATTAAGAAAAATAATGTAAATAAATATCCAAGATTTCTTTTTCTGTTTTCATTAATATATTGTAAAATTTATTACTTAAAGTTATTAATATTTGATACTTTAGTGAGTGGGGCTTTTCCGAATTTCTTGTATTTTTTTTTAGATTCCAATGGTAACATTCTTTCATTTGTTAACTGGGAGTTAGAGTCTGGCAAAAGTTTTTTTAATGGAAAGTGATCGACGGGATAATGGGGAAGTGTATCGTTTTTAGTTTGAAATTATTTCTGATTTAAACAGTTCTGTTTTATTCTGTTTTTAAGAATATTCACAAAGAAACATTGTTTTCAGTTTATTGTAAAAGGTATTTCTCATTTAAAAAGTTGTGTGGAAGTTGTTTTTGTGTTTCAATATATTTGCATTTTCACTACTGATAGGCACTTCATTTTTTTTAAATTTTAGATAGGATAGTGCTTGGTGCATTACTGCCGAAAAAAAAAAAAAAAAATGCTGTTGACAATACTTGCACCCAGATCAGGGAAAAGTAACCTTATTTAGATTTCATTGCATTTAGAATGGACTGAACGATGAATGTCTAAAGACTGCTTCGTAGTATATGATTTAGGACATACATCACATGTGAAAGGCTTTTCATTATTATGAACACGTTCATGCACTTTTAAATTTTCTCTTTGAGTAAAACCTTTCTGGCATACTTCACACACAAATGGTTTTTCTCCAGTGTGTACCATGTAATGTCGTTGCAACGTTCTATTGTGTGCAAATGGTTTGCCACACAGATCACAAGTGAATGGTTTCTCCCCTGTATGAGTTCGTAGGTGAGTTGATAGATATGATTTACGAGCGAATGATTTATTACAAATTTCACACACATGTAGTTTACCAGTGTGATTAAGACTATGAATTTTCAGTCCTTGGGCACTTATAAATTTTTTATCACAAAATTGACATTCAAAAGGTCTTTCTCCAGTGTGTGTTTTGATGTGCAACTTTAAATCTCTTGAATTAAAAAATTTTACCTCGCACATATCACAAGCATAATTTTTTAAGTTCTGAAAATGAATTCGGCGATGTTGAGCTAATAACTGTTTCGATATAAATGCTTTGAAGCAGACATCACAAGAATATGGTTTCTCGCCACTGTGAAGCCGTTTGTGGATTATCAATGTTGAAAATCGAGGAAACTGCTTCTTACAAATATCACACTGATAAGGCTTTTCACCAGTATGTTTCACATTGTGACGCTTTAATGATTCCCTTGAGGTAAATTTCTTCGGACATTTAGTACAACTAAAAGCCTTTTCTGCAGTGTGTGTGTTTACGTGACTTTTCAATGATGCATAAAGTCTGAAATTCTTATTACAAATGTGACAAAAATACAATTTTTCTTCTGTATGACTTTGCAAATGAAAAACTAAGTTTTGAGAAGATTTAAATTCTTTCGAACAGACGTTGCAAGTGAATGACATTTGGTGGTCAGAATGCAAAATAACATGCTCTTGATATAATTTATTAGAACTGAATTCATCACCACAAACATCACATATGAACAATGCCTTTACTTTATGGCATCTCCGATGAGCATTATAATTCTTTTTAGAAGTAAATTTCTCACTACAGACATTACAGCTGAAAGATGTCTTTACTTTATGACAACTCAGATGAGCATTATAACTCTTTTTAGTAGTAAATTTCTCACTACAAACATTACAGCTGAAAGATGTATTTACTTTATGACATCTCAGATGAACTTTATAACTCTTTTTAGAAGTAAATTTCTCTCCACAAACATCACAAATGAACAATGTCTTTACTTTATGACATCTCACATGAGCATTATAATTCTTTTTAGAAGTAAATTTCTCACTACAGACATTACAGCTGAAAGATGTCTTTACTTTATGACAACTCAGATGAGCATTATAACTCTTTTTAGTAGTAAATTTCTCACTACAAACATTACAGCTGAAAGATGTATTTACTTTATGACATCTCAGATGAACTTTATAACTCTTTTTAGAAGTAAATTTCTCTCCACAAACATCACAAATGAACAATGTCTTTACTTTATGACATCTCACATGAGCATTATAACTCTTTTTAGAAGTAGATTTCTCTCCACAAACATCACAAACAAAAGATTTCTTTTTATGACATTCTGAAAGGTGAATATTAAGACTATTTTTTGATGTGAATTTTGTGTCACATACTTGACATATATATGGTACCTGATCCGAGTGTTTCTGATAATGAATTTCAAGTGCTACATTTGTTAAAAATTGCTTATTGCATATGTCACAAATGTTCGTTTTAGAATCGCAACTTACACTATAATTTTTATCCAAATTATTTTTTTGATGTAACTCTGTTGCATCAACAGTTGAAAAAGATTTCAAAGAGATATGTGTGTCATTCTGATTTTCATACCTATTGTCACCTACAGTAGATATTGTAGGAACTAACGAATTATTTTGCAAGAGATTAGAATGTATTTCGTTTCCAGAATCTAATATCAAGTAGAGGGAATTAACAACAGGCACAGTTTCTATAATGACAGTGTTCATCTTTGTTGCTTCTAAATCAAATCAGATTAGTGAAGTGACTAGTTACACTATAAAATTTATGGAAAGAACTTCAAGAAGAATCAAAGAGATCAGATAAATTTCCTTCCAAGTGTAATTTTTCATAAATTTGTTTACATGTAGGCTAGGTAAATTACAAAAAAATAAACAGATAGATATATTATAGTTTTGAAGACAACTCGCGTAATGCGTCACGCATGTTTTTTTTCCCCTTTGAAATCAAGATTATTAAAATATCAACGATTTGTAAAAACACTAAAATTTGCTTGCTTTTAATGCGTTGTGTGAGTGAAAGAAAGAAAGCTATTCTATGTTTACTATATATAATTTAATGTAGATTAATTTTAAAAAAAAAGCCTTAGATGTTAACGCAGAGCACCGAAAATAATTTTTATTAACGATTTAAAAAGTTGCCAAAATAACTTTGAAGAATGGTGACAGCCGTATAAATGTCTAGCGTGATTAAAGTAATTATTTTCTGGAAAAATATACAACCCAGATTAGGATCAGCTCAATTGTATTTTTGTTTGATGATTCCGATATTTTATAAAAATTTTAAATGTTATTAACTAATAAAATTCTTGTAGTTTTATAATTAAAAATTGAGAGAATACATATTGTTTATGTTATCATCTATTTCTGACATAAAAAATGCATTAAGTAAGTAGCATTAATGATAATAAAAAAACTATTTAACAGCAAAAACAGAAAGATAGAGAGATTATTATCTCCCTGAGCAAAAATACTACTTGTAAACAAACGAGCATGTTGCCATTTTGATTTTACTTTTTCATACCTACGGTGACGTCATGAAACTCCGCAGCGAGGCTAACGAAAAATACAGGCTACCGCGGTGCTTTACGCGTATCTTTTTTTACAGACCGCGGGAGTCACGTGGTGGTCGAATCCACCAATGCAGGTGTACGAAAAGAGCATCACGTCACTCTGGCGGTCTGTAAAAAAAGATAAGTGAAATGAACCGCGGTAGCCTGTCTTTTTCGTTAGCCTCGCTCGGCAGCCCTGCAACCCCCTTTCATTTCGATGATTTATTTTTAAAAAAGTGATTCAAGAGTTGTTGATCAGCTGATTATCAATTGTACTTTAAGTGGAGGTCAAAGTAGTTCACCAATCAAAACTGCCTATTTTTTGTTTATGACCTCCAGTCTGATGTAGAGCCTCTAAAGTATCTCTAGTGGCCCTAGTCTGATGTCATTTGCCTGACCCTATTTTTAGTTTCCAATTACCTACTGGAAACTATCCATCCAACCATCAGTAGTGAGACTTCGGTTAGGTTAACTGTATATTTAACCTTCAGACAACTGTACACAAAACGTGCATGGGTATGAAATGCATGTTATTTCCAGTTTTTTTATTTTAAATGTAATATTTCAATCTCAAATTTATAAGATTTTGCATCATGGCTGGTGAAACGTCATTAGCAAGGCAGCTTAAAAAACTAGCTGTCCCTCAAACAACTGTACTTATACAAGATAAAATAAGAAAATCTTTCTTATTTGATCATCGAGATGCGTCTGGTTTGGATAGAGAAGTTGTATTCGCCTTTGGAACTTGTGGACTCCAAAAACTATGTACTCTAAATCCTCTGTTTTCTAAATTTGAAAATGATTTATATAGTTTGAGTTACAAGGACTTTCAGCGATCTGTGCAAAGTGCAACTGTTAATGAAAAGCTCGATGCCAAAATATCTGAATTTCTGCGAATGCTTTCACCGTATTTTTTGATCAGAGATGCTCATGAAGCCTTGGAGTGGCTTATATATAGATTCCACATACACTTATATAATGTCGATGATTTGATTGCATCTGCTCTACCACATCACAATACTCCAACTTTCGTTCGTGTAGTGCAGCTTTTGGATCTTGATGAAAAAAGTCGATGGTTTTGGTTAAAACCTGTCCAGACTACCGGTGTACACTTAGAATATTCGGCAGTACTTAACCGGTTCCTTACTGATGCAGGATTTAGAAAATTTATATGCGATATTGCACCAAATGTGTTGGCTGTCTATGTTAATCATGAAAGTACTGCAGTTCCAGTTGTTTCATTCTCCATGTGTACTATGTACAATGCTTTAGAAAAATGCAAAATTATCGAAGATACTCTCATCAATCCTTTGTTTCCATATATTTTTTATGGTTTAAAATCAGATTTCGTTAAATATACATCTGCATCTTACATGATTCTATCTAAAATATTGTTTCGTGTGCAGCTGTCTTCCAAAATTGTCAAAGAGATACTAGTTAAAATTTTTCAAACTCTAAAAGATGATCTGGTGTTGGAAGCATGTGAAATTTTACTTCTAGCATTTCAGTCTCAGACGATTAAGTCTCTGCCGCCAAAAGTATTTTTACATTTTCTGTCAGATGCTGACACTGCTGGCACTTTTCTTGGATTATTAAATGATCTCAAAACACCTTCATTGATTAAAGCCTTTATTAAAATGTCCCTTTCAGTGTTGAGCAAATGTACTAATAAAAAGGTGCGAAAGTTGTTTAAACAGTTCTTAAGATGTGTGACTCTGAATAAAAAACATGTCATGATGTGTTTCAATGTAACAGCAACAAAAATTATAAAGTGCTCACATGGTAAAAAAGCAAAAAAATCTTTTGTATCATTTAAAACATTTGCTCAACATATTTTCAAATTGTTAGAGAAAAAATATCCTGATCATTTTGATAAGGCGTATAAGAGATTTTTAGAAAAAAAGGCTCGTAATTCTTCACTCTGCAATCTTATAAATAAATCTGTTTGTAGTTTGAAGTATGAAGTTGGACCAGATATGGAAACATCTTTGGCCTTAGGATTATACCATGCAAATGCTGAAATTAGGGAAACATCTGTTGCTTACCTTCTAGACATTGTTACAACTAGAGAATTTTTTGATAGGGAATTTGTCAAAAATTCTCTTACTGATCGACTATCAGATGATAATCCCGATGTTGTTCTGAAAATTTTATCCAGTTTAGGTATTGTTTTGCAAGTGATAGATAAATTTAAGCTGCTCCCTGCATTTGAAAAAATATTTTCAAGACGAATCAAATTGAAATCTAAATGGTACAAGGTTCAAATGAAATGTTTAAGAATTATTACTAAGTTATATAAAGATGATGGAAATGAATTTGATGTTATTAAGTTGTTCCTTAATTTTCTTTTCCCCATTAATGTACATACCCACAGAGGGTTTTTGCAACTTCTGAATTCAAAGTTAAAAAATGATTTCATTGAAAAGATAAGAATTTGTTATGCCCATATGAATAATAGTAGTGATGAGACTAGTAACAATTTTCTCAAAATTAATTGCATAATTGTTTCTTGCTTAAAACAATTTATAAGTGAAATGGATGATGAAGCAAAGGTAATGTATGCATCAGCTCTTAATTCAAAAGTTGCCAGTTTGAAATCTAATTCTTCTTTAGTATTTTATATCTATGTTATGCTTTTTATATATGAAACTACAAAGGATGTTAGTAAGCATTTATTACTTGTAAATGGCTTCTTGCCTATTTTAAATTCTTATTTTTGCCAGTTTAATGTTACAGAGAAGTTTGAAATTTTATCTGAAGAATGTGTTATAGAGAAATGCACTGAATCTCTATGTGGTAGACTTTTTCCTAGCCATCTTATTCTTTATGCATTTTACAAATTGGTTGTTCATCGTGCTTTGGCAATACCTTTCAATTCTTGGCCTGATACAAGTGGAGGAGATTCACATAAAATTTTGTCTCAGATTTTTAATTTCTGCAATCTATATTTATATTCACGCAAAGAATTGTTGAGAGGCTTTTTCCAAACAATGCTTTCAATGATGATTTCTAATCAATTTAAAAACAATGAAGAGACATTTTGGTTTTTGTCTACTAAATTATTGGATTCTACAGAAAGTTCTGTAGTTCAGTTTAATGCTATCAATATAGCTATCGCTTTGTGCAAGGGCCAAAAACAAATGATTTGGTTCTTTGAAAAGCCTATGATTTTCTTCTCTGTTCTGAAAACCATAGCAAATCCTATATCTGCACTCAGTCATTCTGCTTTATTATTGCTATCACTATGTTTAGATTCTCTTACAAGTGGAACACATCCATTCAAGTCGTTAGGTGATGAAGTAATCAAGAAATCAGAGGAAATAAAAACTGATTATCGACAATGTTTTAATTGTGTTGGAAACTGGCTACAGGCAGCAATTGATTATAAAGATGCCAAGAAATCATCTCGAGTCAGTAAAGAATTACTGAACAAAATTTCCTTTTTAGAAGAAAGTCTAAGTCTTTTGAAAACTGAAGCAGTGCCTCATTCTGTAAAACATTTCTTACTCTGTTGTCTTCAAAATAATGATAGTCCAACCATTTTGTCTTATTATATTCCTATTTTGTTCAATTATCTAAATATGCTTAGCGAGACTTCAAACAAGGATGATATTTTAAATAATGTTTCTTTGCTGATAAAGAAATTTACTCCAAAAACAGCATCGTGTTTCACTGAAAGTTCTGAAGAATCAAACACTTTATTATATTGTTTAAATTTCAAAAACGGCGATGAAAAATTGCATCGATGTGTCCAATCACTTACTTTGGATGTGTTAAGCAAAGATTTTTTCTCGGCTATTTTATCTGATAAAATCAAATTGCAAATTCTGGAAAACCTCTTAGATTTGTATATAACATCCCCACTTACTGTAAATACTAAAGTTGAAAAAGTGTTGAGAGAACTATGTCCCTTTGCTTATCTGTTTATAAAGAACCATGAAGAAAAATTTAATCCTTCAAAAAGCACAAGTTTGAGAGAAGTCAAAAAATTAAAAAACACAGAAAAAGACACTGGGTCCAATGTTAACTCGTGGAAGAAAATTACTGTATTACTTGAACTAATGCAGAATGAGCCTAATTTGCTTAAAACAGATATAGTTATTTCTGGACTTTTTTGTCTTTTAGAAAAGACTAAAGATTATGAAAAAGAGGAAAATGAAGCTTCAGTAGAATACATAAAACAATTGATTCTATCAGCCATTCATAACTGTTGTGAGCAGTTATCTCCTAATTCACCAGAAAAGATCAATTATGACGATTTTCATGTCAATAAAGTCATTGATTGCCTCGAAGATTCAACTAATACAAAAACTCATCATCAAGCCCTGTTATTGCTAAATCTTGCTGCTACAATGTTTCCTGATCGTATCCTTGATAAAATTATGAAAGTATTTGTTTTAATGAGGTCTGATCTTGTTCGTCACGATGATAATTATAGTTTTCAGGTACTGTTGCAAGTTATTGAAACTATTTTGCCATCAGTTCTAGAAGCCAGTAATCAACAAACAAAAACTGATGGACATGAAGTAGTCGCCCATGTAATTAGGGAATTTGTTAATGCATTATGCCATATTCCTGGACACAGACGGTTGCCTTTATTTACTAAAATTATTACTACACTTGATCCATCGAAATATTTATGGATTCCTTTAGGCCAGATTTGTGATATATATGCAGGGGATTTTCATGGCATGCAAAGTGATGATAGTAAAAGCTGGAAAAATTCTGATGACAGTAAAACCTGGAAAGCTTCGGAGTTTGCTGTTGGTTTACACCAACAGTTTTCACCTGATATTCAGATGGATACTTCCATAAATTTAGTGAAATTCCTTTTGAAACTGCCAGATAATAAAAAACAGCTTGATAGTAATCCTAGTCTGAGTAGAGAAATTAAACAACTATTTAATGTAGAAGTACATAAAGAGCATACAGACAAACAGCTGCAGATATACAAACATAACATCTTGTGCTACATAAAGTTATGGCTCTCATCTGAAATATTTCTTAATCAAATTGCTGAATTGAGTACAAAACAACAAACCAATCTAGAAGAGAAATATAAGTCGTTCTTAGAATCTGTGTTAGAACTCTTGCAAGCTCGTCTAAACATTGAGAAATCTATCAGAGAAGACATGAAAATAAATGATCAGGTACAATTACTATATGATATAGTACATGCAATTAATTCATTTTTACCTTGCAAATTGTTTGTTCAAGTTGTGATACAGTTACTTAGAAATGATGAGGAAATACAGTTAAAAGCAATTGAGTTATTAAATTCAAAATTAGAGCAAGAGGGAGAAATGTTTTGTGCTGAAAATCCAAATTTATTATTGAAATTAATGAAGCCTTTAATAGAATTAGTAAACAACAATTTAAAGAAAGAAGATGTCAATGAAAAAGACATTATCATATTACAGGCTGCTATTTATTCTTTACAACTGCTATGTAAGCTCTTAGGTAAAGAGCATGCAAAAAAGAATTTCTCTGAAAAGAAGGTCCAGAAAAGATTTAAAGAAGTATTGGAAATTTCAATTAAAATTCTTAATCATTATGAAAAACCAGAATTAATTGTTAATGCATTACTTTGTGTTGCTCAACTGTGCCATTGTTTAAATGCTGATATTCTGCGCTATCTGAATCGTTTTATGCCTATCATCATTAATATTTTACAAGATAAAAAATTGCTACTTATGAATGAATGTTTAGTGCTTGGAATCTTAGTTGCTCTAAACAGTATTGTTGAAAATCTTGGATCATTCTTGAGCAGTTATATGGAGGATATTGTTGTAAACATTTGCTTACATTCTGTCGGGTATTCTGAACTTGGTAAAAGAAACATAGCAGAAAATTTTGTGAATTTACAAACTAAATTAGCAAATGAAATACCTGTTCGTATTTTTACAAATATCATTCTTAGTTGTTATTCTAAAGTTTCTCATAAAAATGTTAATAGTGTTATACCTTTAATGAAAATTTTAACCCAAAATCTTGAGTCAAGTAAGTATGATGATGTTTTAGGATCTGCTGCAGAATTGCAAAACATTTACATTTCTTTAATAGATTTCAGAAACTCTAATCAGTCTATTGCAATAGAAACTGTCAATGTTGTTGAAAGTAGTATTGTTTCATCGCTTCAAACATTTGTTATGAAATTATCAGTAAGCCGTTTTAGAACTTTCTTTCAAAAAGTTTATCAGTGGGCTGTGGTTTCAAATGACGACCAAGTGCAAAAATTCAGAGTTTTCACATTTTATAAAATAACTAATGAATTTTCTAAATCGCTGAAAAGTTTATTCTCTGTCATGTCAAAATATTTTTTCACTCATGTTTCTTCAGTTCTAGACTTGTGTAATTTTTCCAAATCTAAAATTCATTATTTCGACTCTGATCCAAAATTGTCCCATCAACTTCTCATAAATATGTTAGATACTTTAAATTATTGTTTTATGTATGCTGAAGAACAACTTTTAGACAAAGAACACTTTGAACTTTTAATGCAACCTCTTGTGGATCATCTGGAAAACTTACATGATGAGATGATGTACCAAGAAATGATAGATCATCATCTGAAGAGTTGTATAGCACATTTCATGGTTGCAGTATCAGACAGTCCTTTGTGGAAGTCTCTGAACTATCAAATCTTACTCAAGACTCGCCATGACTCTCCTAAAGTCCGATTTGGTGCTTTGCAAGTAATATCAGAAGTTGTAAATAAGATGGGAGAAAATTATCTGACTTTACTACCTGAATCTATACCATTCCTTGCTGAAATAATGGAGGATGAAAGTTCAGAAGTTGAACAAGAATGTCAGACTATTATCATAGAAATGGAAAAAACATTAGGAGAACCTATAAGAAATTATTTTTAATAAAATTTAATCTTCATAAATAAATTGGTGTGAATATGCATTGATTGATTTTATATTTTGTTTCAAATTTTTTGGACAAGTTACAGGTTTAACTTTATTGTACCAAACAATAATTGCATCCAGAGTTTCTCCCAGCTTTAAAAAAAGGCAGGGTGTTGCTGATGAGAAAAGGGCACATTTTTTATTTTTAAGGACACTGTTTGGATTTTTGAGGGCATGTTTCAAATTCTTAAAGGCACTTTTTTTTTTTTTTTTTTTTTTTTTTTTTAAGGCATTATTTTGGTTTTTAAAGCAACTTTTAATATTTAAAAGTCAGGGAACTCTTTTCCAGACAACATTGAGTCAATTTTTACTATGAAAGCAATTTTTTTTAAATCCAAAAAGGGAAAAGGACATTTTTTTTACTGAGGGGCAAGAAGGGTGCTAATTCTTTTACTGAAGGGCAAGAAGGGTGCTAATTCTTTTACTGAAGGGCAAGAAAGGTGCTATTTCATAAACAAAAGGGCAGGCAGGGTGCAACACCCTTCTGAAACTGTCTGCAGGAAACTCTGACGTCTTGCCAAGTTTTAGCTATTTAATTTATGCATTATAAACATTTTCATTTCAATTCATTAAAATTCACAGTTTAATTTTTGACTTAATAAAATTTTATATTAGTTGGATATTGAAATTTTTATGATTTAAATAAATTATAAAATTTTGTAAATTACTTAGCTTAATAAAAAAAAAATAATAATAATAAATGCAGGAAAAATATATCTAATTATATATATATATTATGTAAGACTCTGTAATCAGAAATTATATAAGTTGATTATAATATATATATATAGTAATACTACTTTTCATTCTTATATTCATGAAATTTTCAGGTATTCGAATTTCAGAGAATTAATTTGTTTTTCTATAAATTTCATGCAGTGCATCTTTTGGTATAGTTGACCTTTTTATTAGTGATCATCTTTTCATATCCAGAGAATCGTTTAAAACATCTTATGATTTTCCTACAATATTTGTATTATATGAGGATGAGGCTATTGAAGTGATAATAGTGTGAAAGTTATTAATTTTTCCCAAGATATCACATCGGCTTAAATTTATTGTAAATCTCCTTAAAATTATCTACAACTTTTATATTGACATGTTTTTTATAGGACCAACTCTTACGGCAAAAAAAAAAAATTAAAAACAAAAAAATCCCTGCTGGCTCCGTCTACAAGCAGATGTGAAAACAGAAAAAAACCCATAACTTCATTTTTATACATATCGAATCTGTTTAAAGTTATTATTACTTTAATACTAGGAGGCCCTTACTAGGAAAAGGGCCAAAAATTTATGTATGACAAATTTATGATTTCATTAAAAATGCCCCCAAGGAAGGGGGGGGGGGGGACGATAGGGATTTCAAAAGAAAAAAAATCATAACTTCGTCAATTCCCAAGATATCAAATCTGTTTAAATTTATTATAAATCTTCTTAATATTATCTACAACTTTTAAACTGACAAGTTTTTTATAGGACCAACTCTTACGGTAAAAAAAAAAATTCCTGCTGGCTCCGCCGACAGGCAGAGGTATATTTCAAAGTGGGTGGTCCCAACAGCCACATCATGGCAAATATAGGTGTTTCTTCTGCAATTCCCAATAAACAGGTGCCCAACGGTCTCCGTCTTCAAAATCTACCTGTGCCTGTAGGCCGAGCTGTCAGGGATTTTTTAAAATTTGTTTTTGTTCACAAACATAAGAAATTGGTAGGTGTTCTTATTGAGAAATTTTGGAATAAACTTTTTTTTTTTTTTTTTTTTCAGTAAAAGCAGATGTTTTACAAAATTTGTGTTTGAACTGAATTTTTGGGCAGGAGAGGTGAAAAAAAACTGCTAACTCAAGATTAATTTATGGGAAAATGAAAAAAAAACTGTTTGATTAAAAATCACTTCAATAATCATATCTGCAGGTCTTATGCTTTACATTTAAAAATATGTTAGAAAGTTTTGTATTATTGAGCGGGAGGAAATATTTTTTCGAAAACCTCCTAAACACTATAATTACGGCGTTCTTCGTATACCTAGAATTACAGCAGGGGTCATTTTGACCCCTATGTAAAAAAAACTACCTATTTCGTTATGTAATATTATATGCTTGTAAAAATAAACTTTAAATGAACTAAATTTTAATAATTATAGTTTATTTTAAAGAATATAGTAATTTCAGCCTTATATGTGCTTATATATAACAAATAATTAGCTAATTCTATTTTTTTTTTAATCTTGTTTCAATTCAATTACATCTCAGAAATACGAATTATAAAAATTATGAAAGTTTACATAAATTTAAGAGGTAAAATAACTGTTGAGAGCTAATTAATACAAACATTTTAGTACATTTTTTTTTTACAATGAACAAAGAAATATGTTATTTATTGGATTATTCTTCTGCAACAGCAAATAACACGCAAGCTTATATTTCTTATTTTCTGTGAACAGTATCCACATACAGCTTTATTACGGCTGTTACAAATATTAACTGTTTTATTTCCTTTAATTTTTTTTATTTGTACCTTCTTGCGTTTCTTTGATTTTGCAGAATTAATTTGTTGCATACAACTACTTGGAGGAATTACAAGCTTGTTTTTACCAGATATTTATTCTTCTAGTTCTTCTGCCAAGCATAATAAGAAATCTATTCTACTGATGTTTTCTTTTGTTATTTCCTTGCATGGACCCATGTATTTATTCCAGCTAAGTCTAAAATATTGTAAGAATTATGCATTGCCTAGTGGCGTGACGGTGCTTTTACGGAGTATTTCCTCGCCATCTTATTCAACACATCTACTCCAAATTTTGTTGAACTGTAAACCTGAATTACATCTGGAATGTTTTTTTTTCATTTGTTTCAAATTTAATTGATGAACGGGGTGTGCTAAAAAAAATTACATTCTTATTTCTTTTGCCTTGATATGATGTGAGACTTATGTTGTCGTGTTTTATCACATCAGAAGAAAAAAGTTAATTTTGCACACTTTTGAAACGAGATGGAATTTCCCTTTTTACACGATTTATGTTTCAACATAGCTCAATACGTTTGTTCTGAGGGATTTTGCAAGTTTCAATGATCTGAAGAAACTATCTGTACATCCACTATATCCTACTTTGTCGTTCTTAGATACATCAAAACTGGAAATTGTATGAGCTATTACGTTTTCTTTTTTACTTGGGCTGAATGATGAAACTGCATGATCACCTGTGACAATAAATTGAGAATCGCTGAATGTATCACCTGCTTCTTTTAATATAAGATTATTATCAGTTTCAGACCCAAAATAGGAATCGGACAGCTTTTGCATCAATTTTACGATTTCATTGTGCGTTAGCCCTCTTCTACGAACTATTAGGATGATAATGAATTTGTAGTAAACTTATATAAATAGTGAGAAGCAGTGTATCCAAAAATTAAATAATGGAAAGAATGAAATGTAAAACCTACAAGCAAATATACGATTTCACAAAATAAGTGGACTATAAACATTCCAAAACACATGACTGGAAGATGTTCATTTACTGAAACACCCCCCTTTCTATTTTTTCATCACTATCTATCAGGTAGGTGGAAATCAAAAATCATTTGCATAAGTAACAAAGCAAACCAAATGTGATAAAAAATGTTTATATTTCAGTTCTCTCAAGGGGGTCAAAATGTCACCCGGCCGTAATTCTAGGTATACTTCTTTGTTAAGCCTAAAATTGATAATCAATTTTGATAAAAATTTATATCCATGAGCACGATGATTTAGAAAAAGTCAAGAAAAGATAAATTTATTTGTAAAAAAATAGAAAAGCTATTGAAGGAAAAACTTCGTTAGAGGTCAAAATGACACCTGACGTAATTTTAGTGTTAAGGGATTTTATGATATAGTTATTTAAGAACAAGTAGCTCACTTGTTCATTGCACAAATAATTACGGTAAAGCAAGTTTTTACAGTTTGGAGAAATTTTCATTTGAAAGCTTGTAATGATCATAAATTATTAAAGAGAGCAATTATTATTGTAATTCTGAAAACAAGTTTATGAGAGATTCAAGAAAGGAGTATTTAATCAATGTCATCTATATTTAGAAAATTTTGAGTGATACAATATTTATTTTACCCTCAGCGTGCCCAGTACACACTACATTGCAAGACTGGAATTTTGTTAACCCTCTGACTGCTTATCCCGCGATTTCCACAGGCAAGACATTTGTAGAAAAATTTATATAATTTACAATTTTTGAAGTAATTTTGTATTAAAAATTTCACAGTCAAAGGTTGAAAATGACAGATAAATTTACTACATATTTCATATACAGGATGATTTGAAATATGTAATAGTATAGGAGATAAAGGTCGATTAGATATTGGTCGAAAGGATTTTGAAAAAAAAATTGAGCAGTCAGAGGGTTAAAATTCACCTGGAAAAATCATGGGATTTTCTGTTCTTCTGTATGAGTTGAGTAACAACTTTGGTAAATATAGTGGAAGAAAATTTTTCAATTTTACATACTTTTTTATAACTTGGTTTGTTTGTAAAGATGGAGTTTTATAATTGATTTTTCCCTCATATCCTTATGTACTAGGGTTCTGATTAGAGTTCAGCCGAATACTTGGTTTTGTTTTTGACCGAAAATCTTAGTTTTGTGAAAATACTGTCGAATATTCAGCTGGCACCAAAACTATTTGTATTCCTAAAACCTTGTTTCTTCCTTTAGGAATTTTCAATATTACTCATTGATTTTACCTGTACTGGCTCAAATGAGATCCTGTTCATTTATTGCTATGAACTTCACTGTTTGTAATTATCAGTTATCACTGACTCAAGATGCGAGTGCAAATTATAAGCAATGAATATATGCAGGGGTGAGGAATAACATAATTTTGCTCGCTACTAGCGAGTGGATTTTCTGACAGGGTGAGTGAATTGTTAATATGTCTTTTAAAAACTGCAGGATATAGAAGATATCTGTTTTACTTGTTAGCTATATTTTGCAAATCTCCAAATTAGCACAATGTAAATATAATACCAAGTTCTATCCTACACTAAACTTTCCTTTGTTCCATATAGTTCTTAATTTTACTGAAAAAAAATTGTGAAAATGTATTGTAGTAATAGTAATGAATTATTTTTAAATTTTCATAAATTCTGTCATAGCAATTTTCAACTGTTCTTGCTAGCTGATAAAATAAAAGCTTGGTTGGTAAGATTTTCTGAAAATTCCCCATCCGTGCATACTCATCAAGCACAGTTTTGAGTTCTACATAACAATAATTTTTTTTGTTATTATTTTTTTTTTAAATAAAAGATGGAAGTGTTCAATGAAAAATTGATTACAATAATTTTATAATAAGGAATTATAAAATTTATTAAATACTAAACATTGAAAAATAATTTTTTTATCAATAATCTGGATGTCGAAATAAAAACTGTAAAAGTGTGAGGTGCTGATAGAATAGGACCCATTATCTGGAATTAATCCAAAATCCAAGGAAAAAAATTCATTAAAAAATTTTCTGAATTTGTAAATTTTTACTAAAATTTTGCAGATACCTGAAAATTTTACGGATTCCTAATTTTTTAAGTTCATTGTTTCCATGCATTAACTACTAAAATAATATGTTACTTCAGTGGTGTAGGTGTCCCTCTCCCTGTCAAAAAAAAAAATCAAGAATTTCATCAAACTGTAGAAAAAATCACAAATTTTAAAAAAACAATTGCAAATTTCGTCAAACAATTCGCAAAAAAAAAATTAATTTCGTCGAACGATCGCAGAAAAAAATTGCGTATCTTGTCAAACAATCGCAGAAAAAAATCAAGAATTTCATCCAAAGGTCATGTAAAAAAATTGCAAACTTCATCAATTAGTTCTAGAAAAAAAGAATCATAATGTTCGTCAATTGGTCCAGATGAAAAAAATTGAGAATTTTGTCAAACAAGTGCAGAAAAAAAGTCGCGGATTTCGTCAATTACTTGCGATAGCCGATCCCGAATTTCAGCAATCAGTCACGGATGACATCGTGCATTCGGTCGAAGAAAGAAAATCGAGAATTTTGTCGGACAATTGCAGAAAATAATTGTGTGAAGTATTGTGGAATAAAATCGTAATTTTTGTCAATCGTTCGAGGAAACAATCACCATTTTCGTCCAACGTGAATTTTAACGCACGATCACAGAAAAAATCTTGTTTCAACTGGAGTAAAAAAAATCGTGAAGCTCGGGTGGGAATTCCAAATTTTGGAAGGATCCGAAATCCAGAAAATTCTAAAATCTGAAAAGTCTTTGGTCCTGAGGTTTCCAGATAACGGGTCCTGTACTGTACTCTTAAGTAAAATGGAATTAATAAAATTCATTATGTATTTACATTTTAATGAATCCTTAGAGCTTTTCTTTGTTATGATTTTCATTGTGACTTTTCCATATTGGCATTTATTTCCTTATCGTATTGTTTTCAGTGCCTCACACTTTTTGTTTTGACCTTCAGATTTTCAATAAAATAATTATTGTCTACTTTTAAGCACACTAATAAATAAAAGTATGTTTTTACTTTTATTTTTTCAGTGATTTGCAGAGAACCAAAGATGGAAAATATCTTCGAAGTAATAAAGCGGTGTCTCAAAAAATTTAAAAGAAAAATGAATTTTAAAATCCTCAATTACTAAAACTGTTACATCCACTTATATTGTTTTGATGACAGAAGAGTCAATTGAGCAGCATGACAGGATCAATAGAAATATTCTCTCATGAACTGCTGATCTGAGGTTAAAAAATCATGCCAGCTCGATCATTTTAAAATGATTTAGTCACTCATTGATGCCGATTTGGCTGCACAATTTATGCCACAATTACAAATACCCACTTTATCGATTTAAAACAGCTTGATTTTAATCATGAATCAACTGATTTTTTTTTAAAATCAACTTTTAAAGAGATATATTTCAAACTTATGTCAAGATATTTTGTAATAAATATAATGTTTTGCCAAAAATATATTGCAAATTTTAGAAATAGGAGTGATCAAGAACACAAAAATCCATGCTTTTTTTTTTTTAATTAAATATAAAACTTTAAAATATCCTAAATAGAGAATCTCAGCTTAAAAAATCTTGTAAGATGTATGTATTTACCAATTAGAAAATCTTTTGTGAATTTTTAAATTAATACAAAAACATGGAAACTTTCTGCAAAGATATGGAAAACTTTAGGCCTTCCAATAGTATATTCATATTTATGTAAAGTTCTCATTATAAATTCTTTAGTCCTTGTTCAAATTAAAAAAAAAAAAAAAAAAAAAAAATCCAATGCAGTTTATTTATGGAAAGATTTGGAAAATAAACTAGTGATAAATTTATATGTGTGGTATGCAAAAGTTTCAATGCAATGCACAAGCAAGTATTGGTAGCACAATCCAACACTTTTTTCGGGGGGTGGGGGGAGGTATTTGTTCTGCACTATGCAGGAGAAATTTCTACACAAATTCAGCATTATTGTTTTTGGAAGAGAAATATTTCTCTTTAAAGCACGAAGATAGAAATTTTCCTCTTGCCCAGCAGATTGAAGTTTCAAGCAAGGTCTGAAGAGTTTTATACATACAAATATTCTTTGCCATATTTATTTCACAATTATAAAGTGTGCAAATGTGAACATTTTAATAAAAAAAATTTTTCACCATTTTTAAAGTGAATTTCTACACATTGTCTGGTTGTATGCCTTTCCATGATTTAACTTGAACAGTTAAAGATAAGAACGAATAAAAATCTCTACTCCAGTTTAACTACAGGAAAAATGGTGGCAAATTTAAAATACTAGTTCATTTTTGGGACAACCTTTATTTCTCAGTAATTCTCTGCACTTTTATGCTGCTGCGCTTCATGGTTTTTCTTCCATGACACAGTCTTTAAACGTAGGTCCCAGTCTGTTTAACCCTTAAGTGTAAAAGATGATCGCAGCGCCTCCAGCTGTGACACAGTATTTTAAATTAAAATAAAACAATAAGTTAATGATGAATTTAAACATTCATTTACCAAGAAAAAAATATATATATATATATACATATATATAATTAAAAAAATAATAATGTGCAATTTTATTTTATGTTTTAGATTTAAGCAAAGTAAGTTGAAAATAATTGTTGACATTTGTTCTTGATGATGAAGAATGGGACAATGTTCAATTCTTTCCTATGCCTTTGCAAGGCATTTGACCCATTTGCCGAAATTTGTATTTTTCGAGACTTAGTAAACAATTGACAAAAGTTTAAACCTGACAAAATTTATGACTTTTTTCCTACTTTCATCGATTTTATGAACAGGAGATACCCTTAGGGGGGGGGGGGGGAAGCATGCCAATAAAAGATTTTTAGTGGAATTTTTATGAATATTGTAAGAATCCTAGCATTCTCTAGTACAAACCTTGCCTGCCGCAATTTTCTTAGAGAATTTTTCCCTAAGTAAGTCATCAAAGTGGAAGCAAACCAGAGCAGACTGAGAAAAAATGCACTGTAATTACTCACTTTTTTGTTGTTTCTGTAGATGTTGCAGAAAAAAAAAGTGATTTTTTTAATTAATTTTTTTTAAATGTTGAATAACAGAAGACATGACTATTTATGATGCATAATAGTAATTTAACCCCTTCATGACAAGCGTCCTTTACAGAATTTTTAATTTTTTACTACTGGTTTTTGAAAACAGAAATTTTCGCCTAATTGAATCGCAGAAATGCTATCATTAAATAAGGCAAAGCTCACAATAAAAAGTAACTGGTGGGAATAATCTAGGATTCTGAGCATCTTATGTGGCACGTATACATGTCGCTCGTCCCCAAGGGGTTAAGAAACGATATGATTAAATAAATTGTATTACAATTTTAACAGTTTTTAGATGGCCTTTTGAAAGTGAGAAAAATCCTTTTAATTTTCAGGAGTATTATAAAATAAATAAAAACTAAAATAACGAAAGAATACTAGTAGCAATATGTCTTTCATACTTGATATAACTGAATCATTTATTTATTTATTTTTAACTTTAAAACATTTTACTTCTTTTTCTATTTGTGTTTCTCAAATTTAAAACATTGTTTTAGATAGCACATATTTTTCTTTTTGCCAATATTGAATAAATGCTTCATTTATTATGAATTTTCTTCCATTGCTCTTATTTTCTTTTCGAAAAAGCAGATTAAATGTCTGCTATACAGACTAACAGCAGTCGAAATTTAAATGTCCAATTTCATTTCTTTACATATTACAAATTTCAGCAAGTCTAAGTGAAATTAAGTAAATTTCAACAAATAAATTGAACAACTAATGATGTAACACCTATTATAATAACTACCTGCATTCACTAGAGTTGAATTTATGATTTTCATTATTAAAATTTAACTTTGAGAAGAAATCTAAAATGAAAGAATGAAAGGAGACAATTTTTGTCAAAATTTCAACTATTATAAATCCTAACCATGATAACAACATTGGTATTAAATATCAATAAAGTATTTCTGATAAATAAGCTTTTTCTTCATTTTAAAATAGTCATTATGCTTTAACTAGCATCTACAGGGTGTGTTGCTGTCTTTATATTTGAAAATAGGTCTTGTATGGTCTTTATCAGCACTTACTTTTGTTGTAAAATACTTATTTTTTCAGGGAAGTGCTTATTTTCTTTCTCTCTGTTCTGCTGAATTAAAACACATTTTAGCAATCTGGAATGCAAATCTTCCTTATCTATATTCCAATTGTCAATATTGATTAACCTCCTATCAGTCATCTGCTTAATGTATAACTGTTAAACTTTACAAATGCGATCGCCACTGGCGACAAAATTATTTATTCTGGAGGGTGTTTGTTTGAGAATGACAATTTTTTTTGGTATAAAAATTGAACTAATGAATGAACACATGGCATTGTCTCTCCCCACCCCTAGCAATGCGCGGCAAGCAGTGATTTTCCTCTTCTCTCTTACTTTTAATTGACGAACCAAGTTTAAAAGGCATTTTTCATCCCATGCATAGAAAACACATTCTTTTCCACTGTAGCCAGATAGCATGCCATGTAATTAGAATGTAGGGGGGTGGGGGAGGGGGGGCAGGTTTCTTTAAAACAGCAAGAAATATTTTTAATCCAGTCTTTGTGGCACCTAAAATTAGATACAATGCAAAAAAATGCACAACAAACAGACATAGATTTTTCACAGCACTCAACTACCCAGATATTTGAAGCAATCGGGAATTTCCAAATATGCCGGTTAATTCAGCGTTTACAGTATTTCATTTTTTCCCTCAGAGATCTATAATTTTGAATACAAAACTTAGTTTAGATTATCTTTCTAAATTGTGTACTATTCTAAACTATGTAACTAATAATTCTAAACTATGCTTATCATTATTTTTTTTTAATTAATTCATAAAAAAACTTGTGCTTTTTGAAAATTAATGACGGCTGAGGAGAAGGTGTGGGGGGGGGGAGGCGGTAAATATTTTTACTGGCGACGAGAATTTGTTGCTGGCTATCAGATTTTATCAAATTTGTAAAGCCCTGTGTAAAGGAACTATGTATGTCCAGGCTGCGCTGTACATATTATAGCAAAAGAGATGTTGAATTTCATTGCCTTAATACCAATAGCCAATTTAATGTGTTCTAAGACCAATTTTTTTTCTTCTTTTAGATATTAAAAATATAAATTGCATTTATGAATAATAAAAGTTAGTTTGAATATCTAGCTTGATTTTTTTTTTTCTTTTAGCAGTTTATTCAAAAATTTCTTAATCCTATTTTGAAATTTCTTAATCCTATTTATGCTTGATATTATAAAATTAGCAGTTCTGTGATACTTGTGAAGATTTTAATAATGTACAATTGTTTGTACATGAATCTGGAAAATGTTATCTTTTATTCTAATAGTGCAGAATGTAAAGACAGCCATCAATGTCCATAATCTCACGCCATCATAGTCTCAGTTCAAAGAATCGCCTAAAGTAAATGAAACTTATTCAAATGGTGTTCTGTATTATAAACATTTTATAAATGATGAAAGCATAAGATCTTGTCATAATACGTTAACGTATCCAGCGTTTACTGGAGTTCCATTACCTGCAATCTTTTCTGTTGAGCTGATTAAAATATCAGACCAGATGCTTTGATCAATAAGGTTAACTGGATGAATTATGCCCTCCAGATTCGACCGGGATAGCTCAGTGGTAGAGCGTGGCGGCTTCAGCCAAGCGATCCCAGGTTCGAATCCTGGCCCGGACATTTTTCGTCCAGTTGGAAATTTACAACTTGTATCCTATTCTAGTAAAATTAATGTGTAATCCCATACTACATCTAAAATTTGGAGAAACCTTAACAAGTTTATGATAGTTAAAAGGTTAAGAGAAAAAGAGTTCAATTTCAAAGAAAATAAAAAAATTGTATCAGGGTATTATTTTCATACTATTCCAGCTGAGCAAAAAAAAAATTCCCTGACTTTTACAAGGTTTTCCACACTAATAACAAAAAAATTTCAGGTATCGAGATTTTGTGATGTTACACACACAAAATTTCAAAAGTTGTGAATTTAAGAGTAGACCTTTCACAACTGATTCTGAAGCACAAACTATTGATTCATTAAACAAATTTTTGCAAAATTTACAAATTGTTGAATACCCAGATATTTACTTCATGATTAATGATTGCTTGATCCCCCTCCCTGTATTTCTTAATGATAATTTTTGTTTTTGTTTTTGCATTCTAAACATTTTGCAGATACACACTTTTAGCATCAGATTCCATCCATTTTGTACGATCAGGATGATATTCTTTATCACATCAGTCACAATTACATACAGATTGCTTTGACGTATATTAATACAAAAAAAACTTTTTCTAATATATATACTCCATAACTAACCCAATTTAAGGGTTATATATAATATACATTTAAGCTAACAAATGTTTAGTTCCGAAAAAAAGTTAAGTAAACAGATTGAATTACCTAATCAGTCCTAATAAACTACCAAGTTTCAGTGACAATGGCAGATGACTTTGTAACTCTCGAGTTACAAAGGACTGAAACTTAAAGGTGGTTGACAAAAGGAATTGCATGAGAGGTTGAAATGCTCTTTACAGTACCTATTAAGAGCAAAATTAGATTTTCCTGGCACTGCAATTTCAAATCCCTAGTTTTATAATCAAAAAATGTTTTCCTGAATTTTTCTCAGAAATTTGAAATATCCCTGACTTTTCCAGGTAGCTAGACATGCTGTTGTATTCATCATTAATCTGCATATAAAATTAACTGTTTGTCTTAATGGATGATTTTGTAAATTAAGAAATTTAGGAACATGGAAACACCGAACAGCCAATTTTTTTACACTAATATAACAGACATCAAAACAGGACAAAGGGAAGAAACTTTAGTAGGACATTGGGTCTTTGAATATAAGCAAGTGATAGTGAGGATTTTATATGGATTCGCATCTCACTTTTAACTTCTCCAGTCAGCCCAATTTCATTGAATATTGATTTAAATACTTTTTTTTTATTTAGTTAAACAAAATACAATAATAATCTGTAGTGTCAATATTTTGTAGAACATGCTTAACACTTAACAGATGGGTCACGTAAATTTATGTTTTTCCATTCTGACTTCCTAGGATGGGCCATGTAGAATTACGTGAAACATGACTTTTGGATATATGTAATTCCACCCACGTGTGGTACTTTTGCATTTCGTGTGTTACATTATTTCTCAAAAAACATACTCAAAATTCATATTTTTACAATTAGAGTACTATGCATATAAATACTTTGATTAGAAACAATAACTTTATTATATACATTCCTTTATAATATAAACACAAACAGAGAAAATATTTTTGTTAAATAAAGTAACATGCAAGTATAACGCCCATAAGCAAGACTTCCTGTTTAAAAGATGAAAACTACCCATCCACAATGTGTTAAAAACTGCCCGGAAACCAAGAAAGTCAGAGTAAAAACAACCCATCTGTTATGTGTTAAGATTGCATAAATTGCTGCTGTTTTTCCATCTGTGATTGAATGTGCTCATTTTTGGAAGTTAAACATGGCTATGAATTAACTTTTTATATATACTATAATCATAAATTATTATTTAATCATCTATTATCTTAATCATCTATTTTAGTGATGAAAAAGTTATGTTAAATGATATGACTGAATAAAGATTAAGCATTAAGTTTTTATTGGTTAACAACTTTATGATGGGCATCCCACACATTTTTAATTTTTCAGCACCACATTTTTCATTTGGAAAATTTCACTGTATTCACTTTCATTCAAATTCTGTGAAACATTTCTGTTTAAAAAATTATGTTCAAATTCAAAGAAATTTATGCAGTCTACACTGCATTTATACATGTCACTCATCATGAAAGGGTTAACATTATCACAAACGTTAAGTCGTTATCTCGACAAGAGGGACAGACAGAGTGTGAAGTCTGGGGGCAATGTAGAGAGGAAAAAAGACTGTCTCATGAACTGAGTAAGATCTGTATAGTACTGACATGAAGTGTGCTTTGAATGCAACTGTATTCTATTGATTGATATTTAATATTATCATTCTAATAAAGAACTGTAAGATATAAAAAATGTATGATCTTAGAATTTATTATATATATATAACTGAACATTTCTAGAACTGTGGCCACGTCATCACACCATAGGTGCCAACCTCTCATTTATATTCCGTAATATGCGGGTTAATTTGACCCAGGTTTAACACGTTTCGCACCAGAAATTTTTTTAAGAAATGAAATTAAATAAATTCCACGTGAAAACCTGAAATTGAATAAATAAAGATTCATCCAATATTTTTTCTGGTTTGAAGCGTTGTTAAACTGGGTCAAATTAACCCGCATATTACGGAATATTAATGAGAGGTTGGCACCTATGTCAAACCATACATTATTCAGGTTGGAAATTCCATTAGAAAATGTGACTAATAAACACAAATAATATTGGTGAAGATTGAATCTTAATGAATGAATGAATATTTAGTCTAGCAAGAAATAATGTTGATCTGAGATTTCAAGATAAAATACTAAAATAAGAGCAATATACTGAAAAGCAAATGACAATTCCAATAACATTTTAAAAAGGGTAAATAAAAATAAATAAATCTTTTTTCCTCATTAATGTACAGAAATAAAATACATGTGTATAAATAAATTAAGAATAAATTAAATAAAATTACAAATTGGCAACAGGGCCTAATATAAGGGGTGCAACTCAAACGTGAAAGGTTCCATTCTCCCATTGGTTGACAAAAAACCGGAAGTCACATGATTGTTATATTTTTTTTAGAACTTTGCTTAAAGCACATACAATCTACGAACGATTTGGCGTGGTGGTTAAAGCACGGGACTTGTAATCTGAAGTTTTAAGTTTTGTCCTCTGATTTTTTTTTAAAATCTTTTTTAAAGTTTTGTTTTGATTTTTACGGAATTAATTAATAAAGATTATTTACTTGACTTAAAGTTCAGTATAAAGATTTTTTAAATTAATATTTAAATATATAATTAATCTTTATTTATATTATATTTAAATATATATAGTTAATGTTAATTAGTATTATATTTAAATATATACAATTAATAATAGTTGATAGTTTATTTAAATATATGTGTGTACCATATATGTACATACATCATTAATATTTATTATTATTACTTAAATATATAACTAATATTAATATTTATATTATTATTTAAATGCATATAATTAATATTTTCGCTTAGTGGTTTGCAATACACTCTCCTCCATTTTCAGTAAATAATTAATAAGATATAAATTATTTAAGAAAATAAACCAATTTATGTTAAAGAAAAACTTGGGATTTTTTAAAATGTAACTCAATGTTTTTTTTTTTTTTTTTTTTTTTTTTCACTTTGTAGAAGCCCAAACATTACATGTACGTATGTTAAGGATTAAACTAAACCTTTTTTTATAAATATTATCTATTATTAAAAAGGCATAATAGAAACGTATGCTTCTTGGTTCTTATTAGAATCCAGAAGTATTGACTTTTTTTTTTCATTTATTGTATATGTCTACATCAATAATATAATAGAATATCATAGTGATCTCAATAAATTTTTGAAAACTGGAGTAGCAAATAATATCTAAATCATATAAAATCTTCAACTATGTTCAGGGTCGTAGCGAAAGAAAATTTTTGGGGGGGCGAAAGGCAAGATTGGCCGACTCAAAAATGTTTCAAATCCGACTAATGTAAAATAGTCAATCTGTCGCATTATTTCTTAATTAATAGTTTTTACAATTAATTTTAACTGATTAATTATAATTGATAGTTAAAAATAAAATATATGATTTTGTATTACTAAAATGTTTCTTTGATATAACTCAGTAATTATTTAAAAGATTTACCAAGAACTTTACTGGAAAAAAAAGAATATGTATTGATATGAAAAAATCCTACAGTTGTATTTGTGAAAAACACATTTGCTGAGAATGATAGAATGAAGTGATAGTTTAGTAAATAGAACGTAGTGATTTTCAAAATAAAAGCTAAATAAAAATGTGATCTCTTAGTTCTAAAAATTATGATAATGTAATGAATGGGAAGTACTTTCAATATTTTATTAGCCTGCGATAGAAAATAATTTGAACTTTATATTCCAATTAGTGATAATATCATATGGAATTAACAACATACACTTTCAGTAATTCAAATTGTAAAACTAAACAAGAACGAAAAATCATGCGTCAAGCATAGATTATGTAACACTTTCCAAAGCTTACAAAATAATTTTACAAATCATACCGTTTAATAAGCTGAAAGATAACATCTAAGTAAACAATTTGGAAAATGCATAACCTATTTAAAAACATAATTTCAGGAATTTCCAACATACACAATATTCGGAAAAATATCCGAATACTTTTATTCAGCCCTGTATAGGATCTATAGATTTGTATATATACTACAAAGGATGCTAAATTTTAGTTCAGTTAGGAAACGCGTAGCACAGTTTAAAATTCTCCTTCTGGAGTTTCTGTCAATAAACGGAAATGTGTTCGCGAACTTTTGTGCTTACCTGTATATGATCTACAGAATTTATACACACCACGTAATTGACAAAAAATGAGTTAAATTTAAAATCGCGTTCAGTAACATAAAACGCACTTCCAGGAATTATTGTTAACAGACAGTAGATAATTCTTTTGTGTGTCCCCGTAAATGAACGATGACTACTATACTCACAATATTCTGTAGTAAGCCTCTTGTAATGCACCTTAGTGATCTATATAAATTTCAATGCGTTTAAAATAGTGAAACATTATTTAAATAAACCGCAGACGATTTTTCTTCATAGACGTAATGTAACGGAATTCTTTTGACTGTACCTGTAAATTAACTATAAGTGCTATGCACACACCCTATTCCATATTAAGCTTCTTGTAATGCACCTTAGTGATATATATCAATTACAATGTATTTAAATTGTGTAACATCATTAAAATAAACCGCAAAAGATTTTTCTTTATAGACCGTAATGTAACGGAATTCTTTTGAGTGTCCCTGTAAAAAAACTATAAGTGCTACACACTTCCGTTGAAATAGGGAACATGCTATAGATAACGACAATAACATATAAAAATTGCAGAGCAATCCGAGCATATTTACGGGAGTTAGAGCACGGACAGACGGCCAGACGCCATACGGCCAGACAAACCGAAGTCATAACACTTTTCAACTAGGTTGGAAAGTGTTAAAAATGCACACTTGGAGGGGCCTCAAAATTTAATTGAGCCTGGGGCCTCTTGAGTGCTTAATTCACCACTGATTGTGTTTTATAGGAATGTCAAGGGACCGACAGAAACATTTGAATTATCCACGATTTCGAATTATACACGTTCGAATTATTCAAGTTTGACTGTACTATTTTTACATGAATTACACATCACACTGAATAAAGCAAACCTTTCATACCTTTCTTATCACCATTCCCTGTCGAGTGGTTTCCACTGTCCAGCTATGTTGATAACTTCTTCGAACTTTTTGCAGCCTCCAAGTTTCTTCTTTTTAGAGTCTGTCTTTTTTTATTTCCACTTGTCTGGTGCCGAATTCGTTTCATAATATAAACTATTATCTCAACACAAGCAAAGTAAAGATTAATCCCTTGGGGACGAGCGACACGTATACGTGACGTATAAGATGCTCAGAATGCTCGATTATTCCCACCAGTTAATTTTTATTGTATGCTATGCCTTATTTAATGACAGCATTTCTGCGATTCAATCAGGCGAAAATTTCTGTTTTGAAAAACTGGAGGTAAAATATTAAAAATTCCGTAAAAGACGCTCGTCACGAAGGGGTTAAGTAATAAACTATCGTACTATCACTACTATGTGACTCTCAACTGCTCTGACAGTCCGATATTGATGAGCAGTTAGTAAATGAATGACTCATCATGAATAGCACTAGATCACTGCACGTCCTATCCTGCACTTGACTCATCACTCGGCAGGCACCTGGCGCGACATGACACATTCGACTCGACATTCTGCTGTCTGCTCTAGAGATGCTTTTGCATGCGAAGCGTATGGAATATTTGAACGGACACACACAAACATTTACTCTGGCACTTTGATGGATTTTTTTAATTATTAACTTTTAGCTAGGTGCTGGGTATTTTATAGGAAGTTAGATTAGATATTAAAATACAAAAATTTTTTAACCATTAGTTTGGGGCCCGGGGCAGTGCCCCGGCGGTAGTTACGGGCCTGAAACGCTGAACTATTTACATTGTTTTAAGTGCAAACGTGTTAATGTTCCGCAATCGCTTCAAGTTTTTTTTACCATAAAACTACTTTTAATAATTTAATTTTTCCTGAAATCCTCTACTTTCTGAATTCTTTATTAAAAAAAATAATTCCTCTTAGGTATGATTTAGTTTAAAAAAAAGGTAATCGCTAACATGTACCGTAATTTCCGACGTATAATCCACACATCTAACAATTATGTTTAGACCCAGAAATTTTATTTAATAATTGAAGTAAAATATTTACAGCGATCTAGTATGTTCCATTATATAAAATAAAATTTCTAGGTCGTTAACATAATTGTTTGATCCGCAGATTATAAGCCGGAAATTAAGGTAATCAGGGTATACAATAAATATTAAGTAATTAATAAAGGCTCCAATTGTAATTTTTATAATAACAAGTGAAAAATCAGTGAAAATTATGTAATCATGTTATGTTGGCACAACACTGTTAAAAATTTGCAGCAAAATGTCCAGTCATTTGACCGTTTTTGTAGAAAACGGTAACATAACCATAATTTAGCTTTATTCTGACCATAAAATTAGCAATAATACAGTCAGAATATAGTTAAATTACGGTTATCTAACCATTTTCTACAAAAACGGTCAAATGACTGGACAGTTTGCTGCAAATTTTTAACAGTGAAGAATATAAATTTAGTTTTAGTTTTGTCAAAAAAAAAAAGTAAGAAGTTTTTTGGTATTAAATGTTAAATGCACGAATATTTTTTTAATTTATTCATTTTCTTTTTTTAAATAGTTTTAAAAATTCTTCGTTTTTATTTTCCAAACGTTCCTAAAATAGTTCCAAAGGGCGTAAACATCATATCGTTGCTAGAACCTACTATGTATCAAGTATAAAATTTCTTAAATTTTCTTAAGGCTGCTCGTCAGTAAACTTCCCGATTCCCCTCGCTAATGTTATTCCTATGGGCGTAGGATGCATTCGTATTTTTAAAATATCTCCTCGGAAAATTAATATTTTTAACTTCTGTTTTCTTTGTATTGTTCTTAAAGAATGTCTCTTTTTTTTCTTAGTTGTCAATTTTTTTCTAAAATATATACTTAATTTTATATGAAATGTTAAAATCGTATTCAGTTTCGCTAAGATTTTAACAGATAAAAATATAAATTAAGCACATAGTTTAGAAATATTTTGATAACTAAGAAAAAAAGAGACACTCTTTAAGAACAGTACACAGGAAACAGAAGTTAAAAATATTAATTTCCCGAGGAGATATTTTAAAAATACGAATGCATCCTACGCCCATAGGAATAACATTAGCGAGGGGAATCGCGAAGTTTACTGACGAGCAGCCTTAAGCGACTTTCGCATTCTTTCAACCTAGTTTATATATTGATAGTTTTTATCTATGTAAGTTGCGAGTGTTACTGTAGGACATATTTCTGATATTTTCAAATCAATAGATCAGATTCATTTTTTTCCCCCTATTGGCCTATGTATCGACAGCCGACTGAGCTTTTCCATGCGTGGGTAAGGTATAGTATATGTCCAACATTTCCGGCTCTGCAGACAAGATTTTTACATAATTTTTTTTCAGTGGGTAGGCCGACTAGCTATTTATGTGATTCGAAAATGTGACAGAACACGTGACTTTCATACCGGCTGACCAGATAGATCTATTGAAGCCATTACTTTTTTTACTCATAACCTATCTATTGACAGACCGACTAGCTTTTGCCATATGATTGTAAGGGTGTAGTGAAATGCATTCTGAAGACTTATGATACTTATGACTCATGACTCATACTTATGACTCATGATCCTGCCAACCATAATTTTTCCGAATTGTTTTTTTTAATCGGCCTACTGACATACTACAGAGACACTAATTAAATCTGCTGATAAGCCGACTGAATCATTTTACCAAACATTGGGGGGGCAGCTGCCCCCCCTGCCCCCCCGCTCGCTACGCCCCTGACTATGTTAGAAACACAGACATACATATATAAAAAAAATATGCAGACATGTATATATTCATATAATTATATATTACACATATTTATATACGTATATATATGTAAATATACATATAAATATACACACATATATAAATATATATATTCGTATAATTATATACACATATATATTTATTACATACGTATATCATACATGCATATGTGTATTGTATATGTTTTCACTTTTACAAGAAAAAATTATGTCAGATTTATTGGATTGCAATGTAGTGTAAGAGTAAGAAAATGTTAAAATTACAGCAATAATACACCAATATTATACTGATTATAAAAAAACATTAATTGATTAATCTTTGTATATTACTATACTTTCATACTGGTAAGAAACAATAAAAGTTTGATCTAGGGGCCCTGTATAAAATCTATATTTTCTTAATAAAAATTTTAATTGATACTTAATAAGTAAAAATGTTTATTTTTAGGTGTCACTTTATAAACTAATCGAATACAATAACATCTTTCTTTAATTTTTCTTCTTTTTAATTAATTTTATTATTATTATTATAATTTACCATGTCATGATTTCATGACCAAGAATCAAAATATCACCATGGGAAATATTATTTTTATAAATATTTAATTTAAATTATTTTACAATAATAATAATAATAATAAATTATAATATAAGAAATGCAAAGAAATATGCATTAAATTTTACAAATTAATATTATACAATTAGTTAAAACAATTCTCGTATATAATTAATTAGTATTGCTAATAATCAAATATCAATTAATTACATGAAAAAAATCCCATTAAATACATTTTAATTTACATAAAATGTATTTAATGGAAATAAAATATATTTTAAGTATACATTAAATGTACTTATTTGTATAATAAATTTATATTATCCCAAAATTTATTTTGTAAAACACAGTGTAATTTTTAAGTACGAAGTATTGGGGCATAATTGTGTTTTATTATCCTGTCCACAGAGGGCAGCAGCACAAAGATACGAAGAGCGGGAACATTTAGAAAAAAAATCACACGACTTCCGGTTTTTTGTCAACCAATGGGAGAATGGAACCTTTCACGTTTGAGTCGCACCCAATATAAGCACAATTCTCTCAGGAAAATAGTTACAAATTTTGCAGATTAATGGTTTTTTACTGCATATGCATGTGTGTTTTGATTTAAAATAAAATGTCTTAACATCTATGGTTACATTTTGATTTCATTTAAGTAAAGTTTAAGATCAACAAAGGTGTGACAAAAATATCATTCAGTTGTTAAAACAGTTGCAATTTTGCACTAAATGTGGCAAACTCACATGCACATTTATGGGACTATTTTTATTTTATTTATTTTTTTCTTTATGGATATGATATAACAATACTGGAAGAATCAGAAAACACAAACTTTGATACAACAGTTTTTTTAATATTTATTTTGTGTTTAACAAAACAGTCATTTATTACAAAGATTTTTAGACTTGCCATTTTTATCTCAAGTTAAAATGGCCATTTTAATAATCAAACAGTGCCAAATACATTTATAAATGCACACAAAATACTAAATTAAACTGATTCTCAAAAGAATATTTTCACCCGTTCAATAATGCAAAACTTTTTGCACATTCACAGACTTATTTTTAAACATAAAAACATGACACTTGCACGCATGAAATGATTTACAATTAAGTAGTGTTTTTCATATTTTCTGATATATACATTACATCTTGACTTATAAACGATAGATGTCACACAATGACCTTTCTTGGGTTGCCCCATCCAGAAATTCAGTTTAAAATACCAATTTTCAAAAAAATCCTTTGCATTTATTGAAAAATGGAAAACATTATTTGATTTTATGACTTCTAAATAAGAACACTATCAAATTATTTACATTTATGAATAAAACTGAGTTGAGGAATGTGTCAGAAAGTAATCACTGTAGGAAAAGAGTAGAAATTTGAGAACAGCCTTAAGTGAAATGTTTAATCTAATTTGTTATATTTTATAACTTTAGATAATGTGGATTTAGATGAAGGAACACAGCGTTTCTCTACGAGATCACAAACAAACTCACTAGGACAACAATGACTTAGATCTTCACAGCAAACAGCATCTTCATATGGACAGCAACCAAAACGCTCAATATTTATCTTGCAACAGGTTGCAGAAGCTATACAAGTTGAATTATCAGGACATATTATATCCTTGTTTAAAGGTTTTGCTATTTCTTTTTGCAATGAAGGGATGGAAACATTTCCTTGAAAGCATGACATTGAAGTGGGGTCACACTTCATGTTATGAGGACAGCAATGAGTTTTATCCGGGCAGCATGTGGCTTTGTCAAAAGGACAGCAACCCCAAGCGCCAGTAGGTAACTCGCAACATGTATATCCATCAGGACATTGATAACCTCTTCCAGGACAAAAAACATTATTAAGATTGCTAGGCTTTAACAAAGAAAGTTTCAAATGCTTTGGAGAACCAAATTTTAAAATTCCATTTTTTTTAGAATCATACATTTCTGACACAAAACCTTTACCAACACACATTTCTTTTCCTAGATCACAAACAGTATTCTGCGGACAACAATGCAGAAAATCACCACAACAAACACCATTTGGCAATGGACAACATTGATAAGTGCCAAGTATTCCTTGGCAACATGTGCTGCTATCAGGACATGAAAATTCAGAATCACAAGTTACTTTGTCTACTCTTTTAGCAGTTACATTTGTTCCCTGGAGTTCAATACATGCACCAGCTTCACATTTTTGATGTGAAGCACAGCAGTGAATATGATCATCACAGCACACCGCATTTTCTAATGGGCAGCATCCATAACTCTTATCAGCTAACTGACAGCATGTTGCAGCTATTAAAATAAATAAATATAAGTAATACATAAATTTAATAAAAACTAGTGTACAGATGCTTACAATGGAATGCCTATATGTACCAAAATATCATTAATATCTGCAAAAAATTCCATTAAAAATGATCTAATTTCTTTTCTTCAATTAAAATAATAGAAGACATAAGTAGAAGAATATGTTAGGAGGTAATCTGTCATATGGCTAATTATTCGTGAACATATGACATAACTGTCAACCTTCCGGGGATTTTTTTTTTTTTTTTTCATGTCAAATAATTATAATTTGAATAAGAAATTTTCTTAATAAATAAAATCAAATAAACACCATATAGAAACAAGACACATTTTAAATAAATTTTCTAGTTCAAATATGTTTGACTTGAAAATAAATGGAAGGTTGGCAGCTGTGATATGAAAATGTTATGTTGCATTTTGTTTAAGATTTTAAAATTAAGACTAAACAGTTTTTGTGAGAGTTTATTATCACTTGAACTAACATTTTAAATATATGCCACCAAGAGAAAAAAATATATATTTTTTTTAAATTACAACAAAAAGCATTTCTTTTCAACTTTCTCAAGTTAATTTCTGTTACATAATTTCTTTTATTTGTGCCTTCAATTACTATAAAAATTATTTATAAAATTTTTTACCACCAGTTAATAAAAATATTTTTTTATGCCCCATGTACATTATTTTCATTCCTTACTTTAAAAACAATAAGACAGAAACAAGCACGCATTATAAATATAAAAATAGATTTATTTTTATTCACAGAAATTTCACAGTTAACTGTCATTCAACTAAGACATAATTTTCAACCTTAAAACAAACAGAACTAGTCGGATGTGTCAATCCCAAAACTTTTTTCTATCTCATACGTGTTAATACTTCAAAAAGCGTAATTTTTAAATTATGCATTTCAGAATTTAAAAATGCAGCGTAGCAACTCCATCTGTTATATGATTTACACAAAAACCTAATAAGCACCAACTTATGTCAAGATCTAACAGAATATGAAGGTTGGTGAAATACTATGCATTAGTTCTTGAGATATAACTATTACTAAAATCATGTATATCCTGAAAAATGCAGCATAGCAGTGCCTGTTGGAAGATTTACACTAAAACCTACTCAGCAACAACTTATGTAAACATATAACTGAATCTGAAGTTTAATAAAAATCCATGCATTAGTTCTTGAGATTGAGCTATTGTGGAAATTGTGAAAAATGCAGCATAGCAGTGCCAGCTGTTGGGCGATTTACACCAAAAACTAATCAGCTCAGCACCAATTTATATCAAGGTCTAAGTGAATCTAAAGTTTTATTAAATTCTGTGCATTAGTTCTTGAGATAGAACGCCCACAAAATTTTTGTCACATATAGACACACATTTTCTAAAAGCCGTCAAATCGTGTTCAGGACCTTCTAAAATATATAAGTTCTTTGAAAACCATAATTTGAATTTTTTTCATGAATCTGATAATTTAGTCTTGCAAAGATAGAAGAAAGTAAAAATACAGTACAGAAAGGAAAATTTTATTGTTATATAAACAATGTAGCCATGTGTCACATGAAATATTTATCACATATTTCTATGGAATATTTTTTTTTTTTTTTTAAGCATTTAGTGTATATCATGTCTTATTTATCTGTTAAGGCTAGATTACCAGAAATTTTCTGTTGAAAATGAATTTAATAAATTATGACATGTGTGAGTGGCTGTTTAAGCAAGAAAAAAACAAATTTTTTTAATGCTAAATTTTACTTTATAAAAATATAATATACTAGCTGGTCTTCGCCCATCTAGCCGGTCGCTTCTGAGTGGGGCCCAAATACATTCTACAGCGTACTGTCTTGATTTCCCTTGGGGCCCAGAAATTACATTTTACATGCAAACAGAGAAATTTTTAAAAAAAACTATTTTAAACTATATGAAAATAACTAAATAATATATATATATATATATACATATATATATAAGCATGTAAATAAATATTTTGTGACATTAATAATATTTTTTCCATAATCCCTCTGACAAAATACTACTGGCCCTGTGCATATTTATCTAAGATGAGCAGAGAGCCTTCAGATGAAATAAATAAAAATGGGATCGCCTAAGATAAATGACGATCATTGTAAATGGGTACTGTCACGCCCATAAATTATTAATGAGGTGATTAAAATAACAGGGCCCTGTGTATTTCTCAGCCATACATTGTTAATGCAGCGATCACTATCATTAAAATGAAATAATTTTAACAGGACCCATTCTGTTGCACGCTTGTAATCTGACTATACGGTAATCACAATAAGGCATCCTTGTGCATACCTTAGCCGATAAATATGGCAATCACTATTTAAATCGCAATTTTTTACTTTAAAAAAATGTATTTTGAAAAAAAGGTGGAAGGGTAATATTTTGTTTAAAATTTTAAATCTGATCGCTAAAAGACGAAAATCAGAAAAAAATATATAAAATGGGAAATTAAAAAATATATTCCTTGGAAAAAATGTCACACAAAATATATAATAAAAAATCAGCAATAGTTCTCTTTACCTTTATTTTTCATAAAATGGGCCCCAAGAAGAAAAAAAAAAAAACTGCATCGACCCCTGTATAGTAACTCATAAAATAAGCAAAATTTGCATTTACGAATAAAATATAATAAGAAAATGCAATAACTCTAGACGAGTCCATTTTAGCCTTTTTTTTAAGTGCAGCATTTCTTTTTAAGCTATTAGATTAATCTGCAAAATCTAAAATAACCTGTAGCAGTCGCTGCTGTGTTGCACGGTTTCTGCTACTGGGAATATAAATATCAGAAAAAAATCATCATACTTACAATCTGGACATGAAGCAGTGCCTCCAGGACAATCTTTATTTGCACAAAGCATAGATGGAATCAAAAAAAAGAATATGTATAGCCACATGTCTGAAAATTATTAAAAGAAAAATATGCTAATACATAAAATAAGATAAAAATATAAGTAATATTATAAAACTAATTAAATAAAAATTAAGTTACCTACTTACAAAGCTGTTACAGAAGAAAAGAAAACAGAATAAAACATATTCAATATGAATCTATAAAAACAGTCTTGGTCATAGTCAATAATAAAAACGATATCTTATATCAGTTTAACTAACTTATATATTTTTTTATTATATCAGTTTAACTAACTTATATATTTTTTTATTATTTAAAGTGTATGTACGTATTTCATGTTTCTCATGTGGAACTTATTTGATTTTATTACTAAAATACAATTTACTCTTGAACAGCATAACTGTAGCAGATATAGTACATCTTATAAGCCAGTGTTCAATTCAGACATTTTTCTCCCAGGAGGGATACTTGCAGCTTTCTAGGAGGGGGGGGGGGGGGGTTAGGACTTCTAGATCTTTAATAAGCACAAAATCCCAAACCTTACAGGGGGAACATCCCTTGTAATGTATGCTAATGTGTCAATTATTTCAACCATGACCGTGAAAAGGATTTTTATTGTAAATGGTGCCAAACATTATGATTTGCTATTTATGGAACGTGAATCACTTTATTATTATTTAACCGTAACCTCACAAAACCTTTTGAGGTACCATTCCGTTATATGAACACCATGCCAAAATGTATGCTAATGAGCCAATTATTTCAATGCTGACCATGCAAAGGATTTATACTGCAAACTGTGCCAAACATTTTGATTCCTATTGAATGTGGTTTATTTTTTTATTATTTATTATTATTTATGATATTAATTGCACTCTCGCAAACATCTTATCTAGCAATTTTTTAATCAAAAATATTTATTGTTAAATTATAACTTACATTTATTATTACCAACACTGAGATAGATTTTACCATTTGAAAATTATCTGGTGATGGGGAGACTGCAATAAAATTGTTTACTTTACTTTAGACTTATACATAAAAAAAGTTTTTGTTCAAAAAAACCAGAACGTCTTCATTCAAAAATGAAATGTTTATTACAATGCTAAGAGACATTTACAATTTCATTGCTGCAGTTTAAATTAAGTTTTATTTTATTATATAATATTTATTTATTTAATTATTTTTTTAAAGTATATATTTTGTATTAATTTAATAAAATAGCTCGTGGAAGTCTGTATTTTTCAAATGTTATATTTTTTAAATGCTCACTTTCATACCAACAATGGTATTTTTTTTTTCAAATGTTTCATTTCATTATTTTGCGCCAGTACTATGCTTGGCAACAATGCTATTGCAGAGTTTCCCCCAGACAGTTTCAGAAGGGTGCTGCACCCTGCCTGCGCTTTGGTTTACAAAATAGCACCCTTCTTGCCCCTCCCAGTAAAATAATTAGCACCCTTTTTGCCCCTCAATAAAAAAAGTGCCCTTTCTCCTTTTTGCATTAAAAAATTTGCTTTCATAGTAAAAATTGACGCAATGTTGTCTTAAAATGAGTGCCTTGACTTTTAAATATCAAAAGTGGCTTTAAAAACAAAACAAAAAATACATTTAACAATTAAAAAAGTGCCTTTAAAAATCTGAAAAGTGCCTTCAAGAATCCAAAAAGTGCCCTCTTCTAACCAGCAGCACCCTGCCCTTTTTTAAACCTGGGGGAAACTCTGGTATTGTACAGTATATTCAGGATAGAGACAGGAATTTATCTTGCACTTGATTTTGCATGGAAGGCAAACTGTTAGCGCCACCTACGAGAATATCCTTTTTTGGATTAATGATCAATGACCAATTGTATTGGCAAGAATTCAGATTACGAAAGATTAAATGTATGAAAAATTTCTTAAACCACTCAAAAATTTTTTTTTGCTGAAGTCAAGATTTAGTTAGATGGTTTTCTCGTATTCATATAAGCTTATTTCATATAAAAAGTACCAGATTGTTTTTGATTAATACCATCATTTTGAGTAATGAGTTTGTTTTAACCATATAAGACGAATTTTTCCGATTTAGAGACGTAGCTAGATAGCTTTCTAGTGCCCAAATTAGTATAGGAGTCAAGCTTTGTGAAAATCTTTCAAGCCGTTTTCAAATTATAACAACATTTTCAGTGAGAAGTTCATTTTAACAAGTCAAGATGAATTTTTTTTTAATTCGAAAACAAGCTAAATCATTTTTCTCATGCTCAATTTTGCATAGTAGGCATGTTTCGTGAAAAACAATCCAGCCGTTACGATATCATCTGTAAACAGCAAAATCACTTGCTCGTTTAATATATAGGATAAAAATTGCATTTATTATCCATAAATTAGGGCTGTACCGAGTACTCAGTATTTACTCGGTACTCGGCATACTCGGCCAATTTGCCGAGTACTCGGTACTCGGCTAAATTTTGGGCCGAGTACCAAGTACAATACCGAGTAGATGTAAGAATTTCATTTTTAAGCATTATCATTTTTGAAGCCAAAGGAATTTATAACTGAACTGTAAAAGTTAAGAAAAACCAAAGCAATTCAAAATTTAGTTTTAATAGTTCACTTTTTAATGTCCCTTTCGTTATACCACAACCAAAATGATTGGAACTTTCATTTGAGCTTTTCAATGTTACTCAGAATGGCAATAGCAGTTTCATTACACTTTCCAGTAAATGCTACTGAACTGTGGTTAAATTTTTTTTTATCTTACTTTCAGTAGCATAAAGGCAAAAAGGCTGCTTTAATTCATGCAATATTTTCAACATATTATATTTTGAGTTTCATCTTATGGTTAATTACTGTAATGATTAATTTTTTTAGATTCAGACAAATGTGACTGAACTTTTTTAAAATTTGAACATGCAGCTACAAAGTGGTTAAAATGTCCATCAATGTTTTTAGCTATAACTAACATGTCAGAAAGCATGTAGGGTAGATAAACCCGATTTTATTATAAGTTGCACATTGTGAATAGTGCAAGCCACACTTTTAACATCAGCTTTTTGCATTATTCAATGACAATTTGTATTATTCAAAATTACAGTAACCAATAACCATTTTTGACAGACGGATTTCAGGTATCAGAGTGAGTTAGATAAATTGAAGAATGGGTTTTAATTTCACATTGGCTAATTTTACTTTTATTTATTAATTTTTTTTCTATCTTTTAAAAATAATGGTACTGTTTTAAATTTTTTGAATTTTCAAAAATAGTCTTTTAAGGTACATAATTAAATTTCAAATTTAATTCAGCTTAATTACACTTTCCAGTTTACTAACCAGTTACATAATTAAATTTCAAATTTAATTAGTTAATTTGAAATTTTTTGTAAAATTAAATGTATGACTACATGCTCAAGAAGTATGTTTATATATATATATCTACACACACTGACATGTTATTTTTAAGCTCACTTGATGTGCGCATCAATAGTTCTTTCTTACACACAACTACTCAGTACTCGGCCGAGTAGTAAATGGTAGGCCGAGTACTCGGTACTCGGCCAAAGTGCTACTCGGTACACCCCTACCATAAATTATAAAATAACACTAATTTATTTTTAATATGTGGTTTCACAATCTAATACTATTTACATTGAATTGTAAATATACTATTAAAAATGAAATTATAATATTGATTATTACTATAATAAAATCATTTTAACCAAATAAACTGGGCTTTTCTGCAATCCTGAATCTATATCAGTTATATTAATAATTTATTTGACGATTTGTTGGCAGTGATGCTTTGCAACATCAGACATGAAAAATAATAAAAAAACAACTTTATTTTTCAAAAAATGACTACACTTTTCATGAGAGACTGAAATCTGATATGCAGAGTTGTATAATATAGACGCACATGCACACGGAAAATTTTCTGCAAAATTTGGAACTTTGCAGAAAATTTTGTAAAAAAAATTTTTTTTTTATAAATACCAAAAAATAAAAAATATTCCCTTTTTGTGCAAAAATATTTACTGTGTGTTCACAATTTAAAATTTAAAGATGCAAAACATTGTTGTGACATTACAGACGCTTGTGAAGAAGTCAAAATATTAAGAATTCGGTTGTTTCTAAATGCATTGACAAAATAATTCATAAGAATTCAGCTCTTCCTATCATGGATTTTTAGCTTTATTATTATTTTTAACCAAAATATTTATTCTTTAATTAATATTAATTAATTTTAAATGGTAATTATTTTAAACTACTGTTTTTAATTTATATCGTCAAAATAATATAACACGTAATTTTATTAAACATTAAATTAATTTGCAGAAAGTTTTTGACTATTTCTATATACTATATACTTTTCAATATTTATGTGCGCAGAAAGTTTATGGTTTTATACAAGTCTGCCCTACTGCTCATAGCACTTTACTTAACCTATCTAACATTAGGAGGATACTGGAATTTCAAAATTTTATACAAGTCTGCTGATATGTATTTTTATGATTATGAATACCTATATAATATCCTAAATAAACTGTTAAATGAATAACTTTAATATTTTATGATACTTTGTAGATGTCTATTTTTACAAAACTCTTTACTTTGTACTTGTACTAATAATAACACTTTTTTATTTATTTATTTATTACCCTGCTTGGAGACCCAGACAGCTGCCTAATCAGAAATCGGTAACTGTAGACTATAATACATAAAAATTCTTGAGTAATGGGGGCCCAAGAGAAGAGATCGACAAATGTGGTCGCCAGGTCACCACTGGCGATTAAGTTTTTTTTTATCTACTTTTCTTCTTTCTTTGGAACAGATGCTTTACACTCGCGCAAACATATAAACATAAGTTTGGCGACTTTTTGGTTGGCGTGATTTTCAAGGCCGCGCCAAACGAATAACTTAATACAATGGCTAAGTTGCCATTAAAGGAAAAAACCCCCTAAATTTGATGATTTTTTTCCTTTTTATAACCAATTAAAAAAAACTGCGTGAGTGTATGACATTATAGCCCTTTCTTTTTTTTTTGGTGTGTGTGTGTACAAAAATTGACTTAATGAATGCGCACGAACGGCATGTGTTTTCTCTCCCCAACATTAAAAACTAAACTTAGAAACTACATTCAAGCAAAAAATATTTTATCCGGACATTTGAGACATTCGGCAATTAGCATTTCCCAAACATGCCAGTTAATTTAGCCTTTACTACAATTTTTTTCTTTTTTTCCCATAGATGATAAGTTTCTTGTATCTTTATCCTATATATTATCTTTTTTAGTTGTAGCATTCTAAACTACGTAACTAATAATTCTACACTATACTTGTTATTCATTTTTCTCAATTATTAATTCATAAAATTATTTTGTGCTTTTTGAAAATCGATAACAAAGAAAGAGATGGGGGGGGGGGGGGGGGGCATAAATATTTTTTTTTACTGGCGACCAGAATTTTTTGATGGCTACCAGATTTTATCAAATTTGTAAAGACCTGGTTATGAGATGAGATTATTGTTTTTCTTAAAGGTTGAGTTGTTTGTCCCAGTCAACAATGAAGAGTGTCGAATTGGCGCTGGTGAGGATTGAACCAGTGATCTCATGAACAGTAAACGGGAGCATTAGATGAGATAGATTTTGTTTTCACTTAACTATCCGGACATTTAATGCATTTGACAATCAGCATTTTCCGAACATGCCAGTTAATTCAGCTTTTAAAGCATTTTTTTCTTCAGATATGTATAATTTTAATGTTTCATTAAAAGTTTATATTATCTTTCTAAATTATGTAACTAATAATTCTAAACCATGCTTTGCTATTATTTTTTTTTTCTCGGTTAATCTATAAAAAACTTTCGTACTTTTGAAAATCAATGACTGAGGAAGAGGGAGGTAAATATTTTTTTACTGACGACTAGAATTTTTTACTGGCTATGAGATTTTATCAAATTTGTAAAGTCCTGCCCAAGAGGGATTCAAGTGCAGGCCCTTAAGTTTGGTACTGAAAACTTTTTAAATAATTAACTTTTAAAAAGTTTTATACATGTTTGAAATTTAAACATTAGTAACAAAGAATATACAAAGAAACAGGGGAACAGAAACAGATGTACAATTCACCCACAGTCTGCCATCTTGTTTTTAAATCAAAAGACATTTGTTTTGTTTCTCATTTCCAAAATATTTTCATTATATTTACATATATTATAAACATGTTATTTAATTTAATTGACCAATTTATTTATATTTGATAATAAAAGTTTAATAAAAAAAAAAAAGAAAAGAAACAAGATGGCAGACTGCAGGCAAATGGTACATCTACACCGAAAAAGGCATAATAAGTGGTCAAAAGCCTAATGAACGTATGCCCTTTTCGGGACGACTTTACCTATGCTTGACCCCGCCAAATAGAGTCGCCAAGCATTGGCGAATGACCCATATGGTTGCCAGAATGATACTTGTGATGTTGCCGCTGTTTTAAGCCAATTGTGATTTTTCAACAGTGGGGTCTTTTCAGCAACCCCAAGAAGAAGGTGGGGATGTCAGTCATTTATCCACAAACATTTATTTGTTATCGTTATTTCGCTTCCGCTTTAATAAGTTATAGGAAGCATTTCGCTTTGTATTAGATTCTTTTTTTTCTTTTTTTTTCTTTTTCTTTTTTAAGAATGCAAAACCCAGAAAGAATGTATATTAAAATAGTATAGAGTTTAAATGTTTTGTATTTTTCTGTACATATATTTAATTGTAATGAGGCTTTCATTCTGAAAATTAATAGCATTTAATATATACTTAAAAGAGGGATGTCAGAAAAAAGTCAATGTGGATTTAATATATAAAAACTGCTAATGAAGACATATGACCCCTCCCCCCCCCAAAAAAGGGCATGACCCCCCTCTGAACGGAGAGCTGGATACGCCTTTGGGGGGGGGGGGGGGGCGCCAAAATCCATGTTTGCCACGGGTGCAAAAAAGGTTAGTTTCGGCACTGCCTCCGGCTAACGAGCAAAATTGTAATGTTGTTTTCTCTGTATTTTATCTTATGCTAAAAAGAATTGATTTTTCTAACACATTAAAAAAAAACTTATTACGTATATGAATGTAATCATTAAGAGTATTAATCATTACTTCAGTCATTAATATTGCATTATATCTTTAGAATTATATTAATTGAGACAAGGCTTGTATCGCAGTGAAAACTGGAGCTTAGTGAATGTATTAACACGGGCTTGTCAGTCAGGACATATAAATGTGGAAACAATCAGATTGCTAATAATAAAATATATATCTTCATTATTTATTACGCTGTTAAAACTTTTATTTCATCTTTGTGTGATAGTACGCAAGAATACTATTATTAAATTATCAGTAGATTATATTTTACAATTGATGTTCTGTTTAGGGGGGGGGGGTCATTGTTAATGTATGAAGATTTTTTTTTTTGGGGAGGGGGGAATTTGCGTCATTGGGCTTGGGGGGATGGTCACTACTGTTCTTTCTATTTTCATTTTTTATATAAAAAGTTCAAACGTTGATCATTTTATTCTAATTTTTAAAAAAAATTGAACATAAAGTGAAAAAGTTTTCCTAATGTCGTTTATCCCTATAACAAAAAAAAAAAGAAAAAGAAGAAAAAATGGAGCATTTAAAAATTTTGTAAAACACTAGAAAGTAAACAAAATAAAATAAAAATAAATAAAAGTAAAAAAAAAAAAAATTTTCATTTTAGAAATTATTGAAGGGCGTGAACTCCACGAGCTACGCCAATAAACCTGACACGGAAAAAAAAAAAAAAAAAAAAAAAAAAGGACAATCTGACCTGATGCAGGATTTCATCGATATTTCCTCTATTAACTATATTTGAATAATAAATCCATTTTTGTATAAAAAAGATAAAATTGGTATAGCAGGAGAAAAAAATATAGAGATTACATTTCCCAATTGCTTTAAAAGATTAATTAATTTATTTTCATCATGAAAATTATTTTGTCGGGTTCGGATCGACGAAACTTTTTTCCCCTGCTCGGGCTGGATTGATTTTAAATGAAAATTTTGGGTACATTACAGTACATCAGTGTTAATACGAGACGGATACAGTAAGTCGAGTTACATAAGTCCGGTATAGTATCGTGCAGGACTCTAGACCACCGTCAATACAATGATTTAAAAAGCTGACAAAAAAAAAATCATGATTTTTTTTTTTTTTTTTTTTTTTTTTGGTCGCGGGGTCGAGTTGATTTGAAAATAAATTTTCGGGAATACATCGTGCAGGACTCTAGACGACAACACAATGATTTAAAGAAGAAAAAAAAATTAAATTAATCATAAATTTGAAACATACATAAACAAGAACGAAAAATCATGCATCAAGTATAGATTATGTAACACTTTCCAAAATAATTTTACAAATCATCACCGTTTAATAAGCTGAAAGATAACGTCTAAGTAAACAATTTGGAAAACGCATAACATATTTAAAAACGTAATTTCAGGAATTTCCAACATATACAATATTAGAAAAAATATCCGAATACTTTTATTCAGCCCTGTATATGATCTATCATATACCCGAATTCATAAGTTCATTTCTTTCATAAATGCATGAAATTTGCTGGTATATTCGTAAATATATAATATTTGCATGTTTTAGACAGATACCAAGAAATTAATTTCTTATTTTCTTATTCATGCAAAGAATCTTACAGAAAGTTTTCTCAATGTTGAATGTTCGCATTTTAACATTTTAAGGCGATTTTCGAGGGTCGATAATCATGGAAATATCGTCTTGAGGGAGCAATCAAATACAAATCAAAATGTACCACATTTATAGGAAAAATAAAAACGATGTTCGATTGTTTAGTGCTTAAACAATAATGCCTGCTATTTAAATTCATTTCTATTTAAAAATAACAATGGATGAGATAATTTAGAATTTTTAAGCAGTAAAAAAAAAAAAAGAGAAAAAATGAAAACATCTTTAATACTTATTTATATTTAAAACAAATGTATTAGTAGATAGAAATGTGTTTCTTTTGGAGGGGGGGGGGGGGTCATGACCCCCATGACCTCCCACTTGGATCCGCGCTTGCCCCACCCCCCCTTGCCAAATAAATTTGCAAAGATAATTTTATCAAGTTTCTATAATAGCTGACTCGACTTGTTTTAAATTTAAAATATGTAATCACAAAATACATAATACTGAACTGCGTAATCAGCTTTGTCAAATATTGATTCAATAAAACCTTCAAAACGGAATAGAAAGGAACAGGAAAAAAAATCCACTTTATACAGGTTTTCATCTTTGCAGGTATATTTTTTGGTATTTTTTCTGTTGTGAACATGTGATTTTAAAATTCAAAACTGGATTGATTTCATTTTCACAGATTTTACGCTCTGTGCATCATTACAAATGAGGCGTTTAAAGTCAGTGATATGAATCACATTGTCTTAAGAGTTTACACTAATCATGCGAAGACATTCGGAAGCTAATGTTAAATCTGTGGGAGCGTTCTTAATACTTTTATTTTTTTTTTCATGGGATACATGCGGTCGATATCTAATGTACATGCATTTGTACATTTTCGGGATTTGTTACTTTTTTGAAAGTGTCCTCATATAAAAAAAAAACTGCAACCAAAGTCAAAAAAGTTAAAACGCACAACGTTAGATATCGAGATCAAGTATGATATGAGAAAATAAATTATTTAAAAGTATTTAAATGTAAGCGAGAATTACGAAAAGAACGCTCCCATAGGTTTAACATTAGCTTGCGAGTGCTTTCGCGTGATTACTGTAGGCTCTTAAAAGCATTTAAATTTTTTTTCCTTAGGATAGCTGAGGTTGATGTTCCGAAAGAGAAAGTAACTTTATATATATATATATATATATATATATATATATATAATATTAAAATGCAAGCGAGAAATTTGATAAGAATGCTCCCATAGGTTTCATATTAGCTTGCGACTTTCTTCACGTGACTATAGTGTAGGTTTTTAAGAACTCAAAAACCAGGATTTTCTACAAGCATAACAATGCCAGCTTTACTGACTATGTCACCCTGGGCGAGATTTTTTCCCTGCACCCCTACAAATGATAAATCCGGAAAAAAAAAAGTTTTACTAAGTATTTTATTTTGCGTATGTTTTAACTCCTTTGTTTTTAGTATCTCGAGCAGTCGTCCAACCTCTCTCCCTCTAAGCCAGAATCTGGTTGCAAAAACAAAAAAAATCCCTGACGGCTCGGCCTACAGGCACAGGTAGATTTCGAAGACGCAGACCATGGGGCACCTGTTTGTTGGAAATTCGGGGAAAAATGACTTTTTTGCGATGATGCGGTAGTTGGAACCGCTCACTTCGAAACCTAACTTGTTTGCAGGCAAAGCCGGCAGGGTTTGTTTTTTTTTTAAATATAAGGGTTGGTCCTATAAAAAACTTGTCAATATAAAAGTTTTAGATAATAGTAAGAGGATTTATAATAAATTTAAGCGGATTTGATATCTTGTGAATGGACGAAGTTATGAATTTTTTTTCTTCTTTTGGCCATTTTTAATTATATCAAAAATCTGTCCTACATAAATTTTCGTTAAAAGTTATAATAACTTTAAACAGATTCGATACGTATCATAACTAATAAATTATGGGGTTTTGTCTGTTTTAACAAAAAGCCCCCCCCCCCCATTTCTTCCCCTTGGTTTGATTTTGCCCATTAACGAACTTGACCGACATTTTATGCCCCTTGATGTGCGATTTCGATCTAACCGCACATCATTTCGGGCACCTTGTTAAAAGCGAAAAATTTCCAAATTTTAAACTCGCATAACACGGTGAGTTTTGGTCGTACAAAAATGATTCTTTTATTTTTATTTGATATATCAGAGATTCAGGATTGTTTTACCAAATATAACTTATAGGATCCGTAGGCTGTACAAAAAGTTAATTTTCATAACTTATAACTGTAGATTGAAGCGTTTATTTCAGTACAAGTTGTTGTCTTATGCTGCTCTAACAACATATCAATATACTCTTACAAGTACCGATTCTTATAAAATGGCAGACACTGTACCATTAAAACATAGTCCTAAATATATTGTAAGCCCCTGTATTCTGTATATGGTTTTCTTTCACAGTATAATTTTTCAGTCTTATTACCTAGTAATTAATCCTCCACCCCCTCCCCAAAAAATATAATTTTTCTTTAAATTCCGCACTTCCCCCTAAAATAATTAGTGGCTGGAAGTTTTTTTCTCTGTAGAGGTTGTTTACCTTATATTTTTTTAATGACATACAATACTACTCTTCTAACATCCCTAAAATATACTGTACTTAAATTCCAGTTTTCTGAAAATGGTCAAGTAATTTATTGTAGCGTTGTCTTTTCCTCTGAAATGCTTATTTTCTGTTATTTCTTATCCCACCCATCAAGAAGGTATTTTTGCACTCGGACGGTACGATACGACCCTGTCAAACACGATAATAAAAGAAGCGTTCCTTTTATCACATCTTGTGGTCCTAATTGCCTTTCAGCATGTCTTAAACATTTTCCCACCTGTATTTCAAGTATATTTTTTTATTACCGCACCTTCAAAGATAGAAAGATGCAGAATGGGTTATTATTGTCCTTTATCTAGAATTTAAAGAATGAGAAAACAGGAACATTTCTGGAAATTGAATGCCGAAAAAAAGTTAAAAGTGACATTAAAAAAATCAAGAATTCTTTTAATAGTGGAAAAAAGGGAAATAATAAGAATTTAAAAATCCCCCCCAAAATGTACCTTTTCTCTATATCCCCCTCCCCAAAAAATAAATAAATAAATTGTATGACGCAGTTTGCGTCACCAAACCCCTCTCTGGGTATCCCGGCAGAAAGAAAAAACATCATATTCCGAAAAAAAAAAATGGCGTTATTCAAAGTCAGCTTTCGTTGTGATTTTAAAATATCTATCGTAGTGTACACATTAATACGCATTCAAATTTGTAAAACATCTTTAAAAGGGATTTTTCCTCTCTTCTAGTATCAAGTTTCTCTTCACAGTTCGTACTTATACGACTTATACGTTCTAAACCACACAAAATATTGTCATAATTTAAATACCGTATATACTCGTGTATAAGTCGAATAATTTTAGACAAAATTTGGGTGTTGAAAATGGGGGTCGACTTATACACGAGTTAGTAAAAAGAAAAAAAAAACTAAAGAAAGAATATTTCACACTCCGGAAGACGTGTGATATAGCGGAGTGAAATACCGGAGTCACCGGGTCTAGGTTGGAGAGAGAAATAAAAGCTGACAATGGTCATTTCCTTGTGATTGACTAAAAAAACTCTGCAATAACGTCGCTGTAATTGTTCTGCACTTATTTTCTCTTGGGATAGAATTCCCTTCAATACAGGGAATTCCTTTCAATATTTTAATCCCCTTTTTAAAAAAGTTCAACTTGAGAATGCTTCTAGATTTCTCTCCTAAAAGTCCTAAAATACAAAGAAGTACTATATTTTAGCAGTCTAAGAAGTTGTCTACCCTGTAAATAAGGCTTGAATAGATTTTTCAAAGATTTTTTTTTCTTTTTAAGTATCACTAAATTGATGTAAATAGGTTTCAAAAGAGTTTAAGCTTCTTCAGTTTCTGATAATTATACAGATTTAAAATCTTGATTTTTTTTTTTTTTTAAGTTTGATTAGAAACGTAATTAAAAAAAAAGTATTACAAATTTAATATATATATATTTTTTTATTTATTCTTGATTATAAATCATTTTTCAACTTACTACCAGAAATGTGTTTCGACCAGTGACGGATCTAAGGGGGGGTTAGCCGGGGCAGCTGCCCCGGGTGCAAGACTTGGAAGGGTGCAAAAATGAGGAATCATAACAAATTAAGAATAAAGGTAAATTTAAAATTCACATGAAAAGATATTCAATTTTATTTTGTTCAACGGCGGTTTACTTTCGTTGTATAAGGATCAGAAATAAAGAATAAATTAATTTATATTACATTATATAAAATATCACATTGCCACCAGTATTTTTAAGAAATTTTTATTTATTTAAAATTCAAAGATTTTTTGCGTCATTTCTTTTTCGATATTGTTCTATGTTGTTTTACAGCGTGAAGTATTTTATTTCGGTTATACAGGGCCGGCACCAGGGGTGAAGCAGATGAAGCAGCCGCCTCAGGACGCACCCCTAGAAGGGCGGCATTTGGCTCGCATACATTGAACATATAATCCATTATATATGTCGAAACTTAAGAAAAAGAGAGAGAGGGAGAAATTAATTTTCTTTTATTATTTTAAAATAAAAATATGGAATGCATTACATATAAATACAGTCAAAGAAGTTTCATATAATTACAGTGAAAGAATTAGTTACAATGTTTAAGTCCACTTTAATAACTTTTTGTTCTCGACAATTTTTGAATTATTAGTGATTTTTGACGAGATTTTTAGCGTTCTCTTGCGTTTCGCGGTGATTTTTACTTTCTTCTGTCTGTAATAGAAGAAAGTATTGTAATCGAATTTTTTTCCGGTTTTCGTCGGATTTACACGTTTTAGGGGTCAGAGATTTGGAAAAACATGTTTTTACAAACTGTCTGTCTATCCGTATGTCTGTGAATGTCCTCTTTGTATCATTGAAAATTATATGAAGTTATGCTTAAATTGAACCAAATTTCATATATAGGTTTTTGGTCATAGTCAGCAGGTTCCACTTGAATTTGGGGATAATACGACAAAAGGAGCCGCTGTGATAGCGATTTTTGTTCCATTTTCACTATTGTATCATCGAAAAGTATATGAAGTTATGCAGATAATTGAACGAAATTTTGTGTATATGTTTTTGACTAAGGCCTGCAAGTCCCAGTTGAATTTGGGAATATTGTGCCTGGAGGGGGCACTGTGATAGCCATTTAAAGATTTCAAATTTTTTTTAAAAATGTGCAAAAAAATTAGAAATCCTAAAATTTTTTGCTTTAAATGTTCGGCCTTGATCCAAGGATTCCAGAACATTTTTTGTTTTGCCTCTCTCTTAAAGTCCTCTCTCTTAAGTTTTAAATTTTAGAGTGGATGACATTCTGAAACAATACAGCAGGATTCCTCCATAAACGGGTTTAATTAATGAGTTTTAGTGAACATGGTTTCGACCAATTTTCTTTCATTGTTGTCCTCCTTCCACCTCTTACGTACTTAACACTATATATTTATATTCGCCAACGTCAAATTGTCACCAAACTTGACGACAAAAGTACGCTGTCATAAATGAAGCAAATGGCTATATCTGTATAATTTGGGGATATACTCATTCAAATTCAATATTGACGAGAACTGGGAATGGCTCTTCAGTTCCATGCATTTTAGCTTCGTGTTTTTCAGTAAAATTAGTTAAAATCTTAAAACCAAGGAATAAGGAGGTTATCTTTTCCTGTCGGTACCGGTCAGAAGCACATTTCGTAGTTTAGTATACATCGGCTGCTCGCATTCAGATAACCCGACGATTCGCAAGCAGCTGACGTATAACAGAATGACGAAGAATATTGATTTTTTTTGGCGGTGTGATAGCGAATTTGGAAGTATTAACATGTATGAGATAGAAGAAAGTTTTGGGATTGGCATATCCTACTAATTTGATATTCGTTAAAGATATTAATTCTGTTTCAAACTTCTAGACTCATATAGTAAATTTTGTTCTCTGCGATTTTGGAATTTTTAGATGAATGTAATGCGGTTCTTAGCGTTCTGTTGCAATCTTTTGATATTTGTAAAAAACAATTTGGCGTAAAACTTTTAACCTAATTTAGTAAATTGTGTCCTGCGTGATCTTTGAAGTTTGTGCAATTTACTATACAATTTTAGCATTTCCTTTCGCTTCGCGGCGATTTCTTCACATTCATAAAAGAATTTCATTTTCAAATAATTAGCCTAATATATTACATTTTGTCTTCCGCGATTTTCAATGCAATTTTTAGTGTCTTTTCACGCCGATTTTTTGACATTCGGAAAATAATTCCTTTTAAAATGTTTTAGCCAACTGTAGTAAATTTGCTTCTCTGAGATTTTTAGCAATTTTTATGCCTTTATTTTTTGTTTTGTGGCGATTTTTTTGCCTTAGTAAAAGGAATCCAGTTGTAAAATTTTAGCTCAATAATAGTAAATTTTGTCCTGTTTCCATAAAGTTTATTCGGATTTCGTACAACGATTTTTTATTTTTTTATGCGATTTTTAGAGTTTTTTCCAGTTTTGCGGCGATTTTTTTACATTGTTAAAAGGAATTTGGTTTCAAACCTTTAGAAAGTAAATTTTGTCCTCCGCAACTTTTGAATTTTTAATGTGATTTTAAACTCATTTTTTCGCGAACCGTGGCGATTTTTTTACATTCGTAAAAGGAATTCTATTTCAAACTTTCAGCCTAATATAGTAAATTTTGACTGCTGCAATATTTTTATTTTTTGCGATAGTTAGTGTTTTTTTGTGTTCCGCGGTAATTTTTTGGCATTCGTGAAATGCTTCCTGTTACAACGTTTTAGTCCACTATTAGTAAATTTTGTTGTCTGCAATTTTTTTTTTTTTTTTTTTTTTTTTTTAGCGTGTTTTGACATTTGTAAACAGAATTCGGTTTCAAACTTTTAGCCTTATGTAGTAAATTTTGCTCTCCGCGATTTTTGAACTTTTTGTGATTTTTAATGCGATTCTTAGAGTATTTTCGAGTTTTCGAGTTTCGTGTCAAATTTTTCGACATTCGTAAAAAACATACATTAATTAAATTTAAACGGCGTAGGTTAACATAGCAATAAATTAAAAAAATTAAATGTTAAAACAAGTATATTTTCTGTAATTTTTGTACTGTGTAATATTGTACTTTTTATATAGGAAAAATGCATAGTAAAAATACAGATTTTGAGTATTGAGTATTAATATTATTTCTTTAAGCAATTGTTTACGCAGATTTTATTCTGATATTCTTGAGAGCAAGGGGGGGGGCGCAAATTTACAAGCTTGCCCCGGCTAAAATTTAGTCTAGATCCGTCTCTGGTTTCGACTTATACACGAAAATTCAATTTTTTTTCAAAATTTTGCGTAAGAATTAGGGGGGGTCGACTTATACACGAGTATATACGGTAAGTGCTTTTACTCATTCGTAACGGCAGCATCACCGTGTTTTGCACAAATTTTTCAGGTTTACGAGTTTCTCATTGAGATTTGGTTCTAAGTGCTGTGAGAGTGTGCCCATTTACCTGACGAACTACAGAGATACACGGACAGTTTTTGCAAATATGAAAAGAAATTATTTAATATAAAAAATTACTTTTCTAAGTTCAATCTATATGTTCACAATGAAGTAAAAGTTCTAAATGTGTATGCAAGAAGTTTTTAGTTTAGCTGAAATAAGCCAATTTTTGTACAAAATATGAGACATTTTAATAAATAAATTCTTCGTAATCAAACTTTTGCAATCAAGCAACCTTTTCAAATGAGAACAAATAAGCGTATTCTTAGCGGAGTCTGCACGGAAGTTAGCGATCGTAACTTGCAATTGTGCAGACCGCCAAATTTTGTTACAAAATACAATTTTGAGATAAATTTTTATTACGAGAAAACATATTTTTCTGATTTAAAAAAAAAAAAATTAACACTTCAAACTTTTTAGAAAATTTACTTTCCTAGTTCAATCCGTATCTTGACAGTGAAATAAAAGTTCTAAATATATATGCTAGAATTTTTCGCTTTTAATGAAATAAGTTAATTTTTGTGCAAAATATGATAAATCTAATTAAGACTGTTCTTAAATACAACAGAACTACTTTCTGACATTTTTTTTTTAAATTCAATTTTGTTTATAATAGCCAATTCAAAAACTATGTAATCGAATGGCGTTTTTCACTTTTTGGTAAAGCAGAAAATCTTTCAGAAAATATTGTCAAAGTAAGTGTTTTGAACCAAATTTCAGGATGCGGTAGCAAGAAAGGGGTAAAACTTGTCGTCACTTGACAATAATAGCTTATTACTCAATAAGTATTTTTTTTTTTTTTTAATGGAAAACTTTATCCTATTCCAAATCGCTTCAACAGTCCGGACTGTCATTGTTAAGCTCGTTTGAAAATTTGTCAGAAAATGCATCAGAAAGTTTTGCGTTGTTGAACTGAGAATTTGAGAACCATTTTAAATAAATTAATGTGAGCATTTTAAACAATTTAACCCATACGCATAGAGTTTTAGTAAAAGGTACAAAAGAAAAATGCATGGATAAGGAAAAAAAAAGAATAGTGTGTAAAGCTATTTAAATAATGAAATTCATAAGAAATAAACTAAATGAAATTAATAAGGTAACAAGATGACGATGAATAATTCACAAACAATCGAACTAACGTGACACATTTAATTTTTTTTCCGAGCCATTTAAAAATATACAGTTAAAAAATGGTTTTCTTCAAGTCAAATTTTCTCATTCTTAAGCACAAGCTGAAATAAAAGCATTTATTAACACTTTGGGTCACGTATACATGTTGCTTAATGTACTGAGAATCCTTGATTATTCCCACCAATTATTTTTAATTGTATACTTTACCTCATTTAATCTTAGCATTTCTGCGATTCAATTAAGTGAAAAATTCTGTTTTGATAAACAAATGGCAAAAGATTAAAAATTCTGTAAAGGACTCTCGTCAAAAATGGGTTAAAGATAAAGGAAAAATAAAACAATTGCATTTTCCAAAATCGTCTTATGATCTATACTAAAACAAGAACGAAAAATCGTTCGTCAAGCATAGATTATGTAACACTTTCCAACGCTTCCAAAATAATTTTATAAATCATTACCGTTTAATAAGCTGAAAGATAACATCTAAGTAAACAATTTGGAAAACGCATAACATATTAAAAAACGTAATTTCAAGAATTTCCAACATATACAATATTAGGAAAAATATCCGAATACTTTTATTCAGCCCTGTATAGGATCTATAGATTTTTATATATACTACATAGGATTCTAAATTTTAGTTTAGTTAGGAAACGCGTAGCACAGTTTAAAATTCTCCTTCTGGAGTTTCTGTCAATAAACGGAAATGTGTTCGCGAACTTTTGTGCTGCCTTGTATATATGATCTACAGAATTTATACACACCAAATAATAGACAAAAAGTGAGTTAAATTTAAAATCGATAACGACAATAACATGTAAAAATTGCAGGGCAATCCGAGCCTATTTACGGGAGTTAGAGCACGGACAGACGGCAGACAAACCAAAGTCATAAACACTTTTCAACTAGGTTGGAAAGTGTTAAAAAGAAAGTTAAAGCGAAATCTATCACACGTAGAAGTCTGAAAATTCGGGCGAGAATAGTCCAAGACAGGTCTTGGTGTAACCTGGGGTTCAGATTTTTATGTTTTTAAGGTCCGATCTCCCTGGGCCCTTTTAAGTTTCTATGCCCTAAATTGGTAATAACTTTTCTCCTTTTAGTCCGATTTTCTTCGTTTTCGGGACCCATTCTCCATTTTATTATTCCAAACTTTCTGCATTTCAGTTAATACACTGGCGCTCTGGGGTCCGGTCCGGGATCCCTTGGACTTTTTGGACGCCATGCATTTTTCAGCCCCTAATTATGTGTCCTCTCACTGCTTAACTTTTAAAAAGTTGAGCCTAGGACTCCTCTCCCTGTATCAACACCTTCATATTTTTATTGGTACCGTAGCACCCTTTTTTAAGCATCCCCCCCCTTTTTTTTTTTTTTTTTTTTTTTTTTTGCTAATTAAAAAAAAATTATTCTAATGATTAATTCTCACCCTATGCTTAATTCCGACTAATTGAAGATGTAAAGCACTAAATACCAAGACCTTTTAACATGCTCTCAACTATCAGTTGGATCTTTTTGGGCCCCGTATTATAGCTCTCTTAAAAATGGCCCAATTCACTTTTTTTTCCTAACAACTTCTTAAGTCCTTCAACTTTTTGAACAAATATATTCTATAGAATACATATTTCGCATTAATTTTGGAATTTTGAAAGGTTTAATTTTAACAACTAAATATATGTATATATATATATATAATCTCTAAAAGAATAATATTATATATCGAGAATGTTGTATTTATATTTTGGCAAAGGAGGTCTGGAAAACGGATGTGGAAAAAATAAATGTATCTAATCTAATAGTACAATATAATAGCTTGCAACCGCTTTTTGAATCCAAAACACAAGCCACATGCTATTTTGAGAATGTATTTTTTCATCACAAAAATTTTCAATATGTGTATACATAATTTTTTTACAAAACATAGAAGAAAGAAACGGGGTTGATTGTATAAATTTGGCGCCCCCTCAATTTCCGTGCCTGGGCAACAACCCCCTTCGTCCCCGGTTTCGCACGGCTCTGATAACGGGTCCCAGACAGATCAGCTAAAATAAAAGCTTAAGAAAAACATACCCTTCCATTCTTTTTTTTTTTTTCGTTTTTTCTTTTTGCATGAGAGGAAACGATATAAAGGCAATTTCACTATGGTCACTTGCACACTGTTGAAAGGTACTTACTGGCCAATATCCTTTGCAAGTGTAGATGTCACACAGTAGGGAGTCGGTCCTTTGCTCGTTAGTAATTTCTTGGAAAACTTATGCTAAGCACATGTGTTTTTGAGATTCCAAAGTAGAAAAGGGAAATCGAATAAAGTTGTTTTTCTTCGTTTGTCTCGGGAAAAGAGGGTAAAATGTGCAGTTAAGTACCCTTTTTCTTCTCTCGAAATATGAGGAATATTACCAACATTTCATTTTTGATACACACACACACACACACACACAAAAAAAAAAAAAAAAAAAAAAAAAAAAAAACGCATGTGTAATATATTTCTGATAGTTTGTTACTTATTAGAGGTAAAAGCGTACATATGTATATAAAGTGTTAGGAGTTGAAAAAGTATTCGCTAAATAGAGGTGTCAGCTATTCGGGAGTGTCCGTTTTGGAGGTGTTATTGTATATAGATTTTTCATCTGAAAAAATATTTTGGACATTGGTGTGAAAAATCCGTGTTAACCCGACTCGCAAGAGAAACTATGAAAGTCAAACCGACTTGCATAAAAAAGTATAAGACAGAATTGCGAGTCGCGAAATGTTAACTTACTTGAGGCAGATATAAAAATTGTGTATTCATATCTGTATTCTAAAGACATAGAAAATATTTAAATTTAGTGACAGTATAGTAGGGGGGGGGGGAGGGGATTTACAAGACTTAAAGCACGGATAGACAAATTCGAAGTCATAAACACTTTTCAACTGTATAGGAAACTGTTAAAAATGAGTATATAAAATAGGAATTGTTACTTTGCAGATAAAAGCAGACTAAAGAAATAGATAAACAAATATATTCAATCGCAAAAAATATAACATAATTTTAAATAACGTACATAGCATAAGAGTATAAAATAGGAACCGTTTTAAATATTTAAATACAAATTTAATAAAAAAATATTTCAGGGAACTGAATTAATTTCATTTTTAGTAATGAAAAGAAATATCGTTTAGAAACTGAGAGAGAACTGCTTTTTAGAACTATTTTTAGAGGTATACATAAGAAATAAATAAAAATATATATTAAATAGGAACAAATCATGCTTATAATAGAAACCATTATAAACATTGTATGATAAATAGGTAAATTAATATTTAAACTGTAAAAAATCACTTTATGAACTCAACTATTCGCTCTTTCATTAACGAAAAATCTCTATTAATATGATGCATAATGTGATGCCTCTTAGACTGTTAAATTATTCTTTCTGTATTGCACCTCTGAAGAGCATAGTTGTGTTACAATAAAACTTGTGAAAACAAACCTGTCTACAACAGATTTCTTCTCAACCGGAAAAAATTTTCGATGAAAAGTCGCCCATAATTATACCTGCTAAGACGAAGAACTGCCTAAAATGGAGCATTTTTACGAGCCGACTAATTCTTTGCAATTTTTAATGCAGAGGCCCCATTTCAAGAGTTTCTTGCGAGAGAGTGGGGGAGGGGTGCGACTTTTTCTTGAGGGACTCTGTTTCAAATAACACACGGGATTGCGTAAATCGTCCACAAAATAACAAAATCCAGCACAATAAAAAATTATGTGCAGGATTTTTCCTCTTAACTTCTTTCACAGACCGGGAATATTTTTAAATTTTCGTCGAACTTTTTTGTTTTTCGGAATTACACAAAACTAGTTAATTTGTCAATTGAATGCGAAAAAAAAAATAGCGAATTTTGCCAATTGTAAGCTGTAAAAATCGTTAATTTTCTAAAACAGCTGTGGAAAAATATTGCGAATTTCGCCGACGATCGGGGGAACAAATAGCGATTTTTTTCAATCGATCGCGGAAAAAAAACGCACTCATTACAACACTCATTCGCAGAAAATAGTCAAATTTGTGCATCGGTAGCAGAAAATCTCCGCTGTATTATATTTAGGATATTTTTAAGAGAAATCTGCGACAAACAATTTGTTGGAAATTGGAAAAAGATTGCATATAAAAATAGTCGCAGATACTGGGCCCGTAATCAAAAGGTTAGTTGTTTAGGTTGCAGGTTGGTTTTTCACTATTTTGTGCCATGTTCGTCTTGACCCGATTTTACTAAGAAATTCTGAATATGTTTCTGATGAAAAAAGTATATATTTGAATATTAATGAGAATATATGTGTTGTGTTTATTTTTGGACATAAGCAATGAAATTGTGCAATATACTTTTTTATAAATGTATTAAAATATAGATTAAATTTCTTTCACTTCGGATTCTAGTGCAAGCCGATCCGTGCAAGACTCGAGTGTCAGGCTGTGGAGATTATTAAGAGTGTTACTGTATATAATATGATTTAATAAAGCAATTGATTTGATAGTATTGTAATGATTGCAGTAAATATAATGTGACACTATGCAAAAATCAAATCTTTAAGATGTTTAATTAACCCACTACTGCCTCCATCGCCCTCTCCCCAAAAAGAAAAATTCCCCTACATTTTGGACTAAAAGAGGAAATTCACCTCTAAAATTCTAGCCCTGAGGGGATGAGTTTTCTTTTGACCATGTTGTACACATAGCGAAAAAACAAGACTAAGAAGCAATTGATAGTTTTTTATCATTCCAGAAATGAATTAAGTTTAGTTTTCTTTTCATATAGAAGTTATAGCTTATAAGTTTAGATAAATAATTAAAAACCACAAGTTAATCCAAAATTATTAAAAACTATTAATTTCTTATCTTGAGTAAGCCCCGCTACTTTATTCACATTTCAAATGCACCGGCACCCTTTCATTTTGTGCACCATACTTAAAATATTTCAAATATATAATTACAAATGCTCAAAACGGGAGTAAAATATAGTAATTTTTTAAGAGTCTAAAGGAAAATATAAAGAATGTATTAACATTGAATGTTTAGAATATTGTATTCAGATTATTAAATAAGTGTATTTTAGCAATTTTAACATTATTTGCAGAGTTCAAAAATAAAAATATATGAATAGCAAAAACATATTACATCGAATTTTCATATATAACTAGGCATACTATTAAAGTGATTTGGAATCTAATAGCGTTTTTCATTTTTTAAAAATGTATTACATTTTGAGTTATACGATATTTTATTTATTTATTTATTGTTTGAGTTATATGTAGCCAACTGCTGCACTGCAAAAAAAAAAAAAAAAAAAAAAGTGTTGATTTTACAGTATAATACTGGTATAATACCCCCAGCTGGCAGTATTATACCGTAAAATTAACAGTAACAAACATTAAAATAAGCAGTAATACGCTGCCGCGCATGCGCGGCAGCTTATTACTGCTTATTTTAATGTTTATTACTGTTAATTTTACGATATTTTAAAATAAACACTTTTTTTTGCAGTGTGTTTCATGACGACCTTCCTTGGGTATCGCCTCCCGAAATTTGGTTTAAATCATTAACTTTGACAGCATTTCCTGAAAGAAAAAATTGTTTGTCTTTATCGAAAAATGTCAAATGTTTTTCAATTTACAATTTCTGTATAAGCGAATCAAAGGCGTAGCTTGAAAATTTCATTGGTTGTGGGGAGTACCCGACGTTTGGCGACCTCTTTTTATTACTTTCAAATACCCTTCCTTTTCTCGAAGATTTTAAGGAGGGGCGGGGGATACCTATGCACCTTTTGACTTTTAGTTACTTGCTTGTAGCTTTTATTTGCCTAACGTTAAATATATAGGACCGTTATTTTAAAAATTTTGATTTAAAATTCAATATTTTTAAATGTTTCTGTTTCCATGCATAACCTGGGTACTTATGTTTACCATTATGCGAATGTACTATACTATACGCATTTATATATCGTGCAGTATGTGTATCGCTACAACTACGCAGTCAGATAAAGTGTTGCATGTTTTCAATCATTTAAATAACGGAGCACTACAACGTTTGCCATATGCTGTAGTGCGCCCCTGCATTCTGAAAGGTTGGACAGGCCTATTCTAAGATGTCCAACGCGACAATCGCGGGCGCCCTTTCGTAATTTTAATGTTACTAGCTTTTTTGAAAAAATATTTCAGGTACCTAACGACGCCCTTCAACTTGAATACATTGGATGGAAGAAAAATAAAAATGAATAAAATTATGAATAAAAATGAATTAATTAAATGTATCAGAAGTAAGCCAATCTCGATTTACGTACAGTTTCAATAAATTTAAATTGAATTTTCAAATATTTGTACCTCGCCTAAAATATTTCTTTCGTGCTTTTCCTATTCCGGCACCTGTGTGCGGTGCACACACTGCACATTGGGTCGGCATACTTATTTTCTAATACTTTAAAGGCTGTTTATAAAGAAATTCTGTTGTAAACGGTAATTTAAAAAAAAAAAAAAAAAAAAAAAAAAAAAAAAACATTCATGTATACATACGTTTTAAGATGAAAAAAAGCTATTTTAAGCTGAATTTCCTGTACGTTTTCGTGTAAGCAGATTTTATTTTATTGGTGAAGGGGCCCACATTGGAATTAGTACCGGGACCCACGATCTTTCTGTATGGCCCTGTTTGAGACATTAAATTAGGTGACTCTGGGCAAATGCCCCACTTGTCCATAGATAGTCGTATAATCTTTTTATATTGGAATCCAAATTGACTATTTTTTAACAGATTTCTTAATTCAGTTTCGTTCATAAAAACATGCAATTGACAAATGCTTTTATTTAGAAACTGTAAAGACGAACATTCTCCCATTTTTTGAAAGAGGCAGGCGGTCTTTTAGAAAATGATGTGAAAATTGTAGTTCTGAATAGCACGTAACAGCCCGATAAATATCATCATAAGAAAAACTCCCTTATAACTCAAGATGTGGTTATAACTAAAGAATTCATTTATCAAAATGTGAAAAAAAAAAAAAAAAAATCTATCGGATCCTAAATTATTTACATTGTTATGTCTGCATTTGTTATTTTGCATTTTTCCTTTTGTTTTGTGCTTTTAAAGTCTCTCATTGTCGACCGAGTAAAAACGTTCTCTCTCTCTCTCTCTTTCTTTTTTATTTTTTAGAACTATTATAACCAATAAATTTAGATTCTAAATTTTATTTCAAATCATTTTTGGAAAAACATTTTTAATTTTGCTGTGAAATTGTGTTTTCTTGGACAAAATCTCCAAATTTTGACTCATATTTTCTGTTGCCTTCCTTAACTCTACCCTCTCCTCCTTTGTAAAGGTAAAGATAACGAAAAATTTTCGATAAAAAAAAATTTCATTTTTTTGCCTTTATTTCAACCTTTTTAAAATCTATGCATGTAAAGTTTTATTTCTTTTAATTTCATGTCTGCCCCCTCCTCCTCCCCTCAGTAAAAGTTTCCATAAATATATGAAAGTTGTTTTCCCCGTAAACAATTATGTAACCGAATACTTTTGTGTGGCCCCGTAAATGAATGATAAATGCTTTACACTCCATATTCTACAAAAATCTTATTGTAGCGCACCTTAGAAAATTGTATCAATTTTAATATGTTTGTAATAGTGTTACACGATTAAAATGCACCACAAACGATTTTTCCTCATAGACCATAATATAAAGGAATTATTTTAGTTACCCTGTAAAGTATTTATAAGTGCTATTTGTGCTGTATTCGATAATAAGCATCTTGTAGTGCACTTCAGCGATGTATAATTATTTGAATATATTTGAAATAGTGTAACATCATTAAAATACACTGCAAAGGATTTTCCCCCATAGATCATAATGTAATGTAATTCTTTTGAGTGCCCCTGTACTAGAAGTATAAGGACTACACACTTCATGTTCAATACTGAACATGCCACAGTAAATCTCAATAACATATATCAATTGTATGGCAATAGCACTGACAGACGGCAAACAGACAGACAAACTGAATTCATAAACATTTTTCAACTATGTTACAAAGTGTTAAAAAATGTTTAATACCAGGGGGTAGTCCAATTTTAACTGGATATCGAATTGGAAGCCATTCGATGAAGGATTTTAGGAATTATAAAGATGTAAAGTTTGCCTCTAAATGATAGATTTTTACTCATATCGCCTGTCTGTAATATTTTTTCACATTTATTATTCTTTGGCGTTAGTATTGACCATCACAAACATACTGCGATTTTTATAAATTTTAATTTTATATGCGAAATAGGAGTTATGACATTAATATTCTAAAACAAATTATGCGTATATGAACAGTCAAAACTGGTGTTTAAAAGCAATTTTCATTATATGAAAAGTTGGTTATAAGGTAGCAAATTCAATATAATCAAAGCTGTATCACTTTTATAGGGGGAGGGAACGTTTTTTAACACTTGCCAACCTAGTTGAAAAGTGTTTATGACTTCGGTTTGTCTGGCCGTATGGCAGTCTGCCGTATGTCCGTGCTCTAACTCCCGTAAATAGGCTCGGATTGCTCTGCAATTTTTATATGTTATTGTCGTTATCTATAGCATGTTCCCTATTCCAACTGAAGTGTGTAGCATTTATACTTTTTTACAGGGACAGTCAAACGAATTCCGTTACATCACGTCTATGTTGAAAAATCGTTTGCGGTTTAATTAAATAATGTTTCACTATTTTAAACGCATTGAAAATTATATATATCACTAAGGTGCGTTACAAGAGGCTTACTACGGAATAGCGTGTGTATAGCAGTCATCGTTCATTTACATCATACACACAAAATAATTCTCTACTGTCTGTTAACAATAATTCCTGGAAGTGCGTTTTAAGTTGCTGAACGCGATTTTAAATTGAACTCACTTTTTGTCTATTACTTGGTGTGTATAAATTCTGTATTTCATATACAGTGCAACACAAAAGTTAGCGAACACATTTCCGTTTATTGAAAGAAACACCAGAAGGAGAATTTTAAACTGTGCTACGCGTTTCCTAACTCGACTAAAATTTAGCATCCTATGTAGTATATATACAAATCTATAGATCCTATACAGGGCTGAATAAAAGTATTCGGATATTTTTCCGAATATTGTACGAATATTGTATGTGTTGGAAGTTCCTGAAATTACGTTTTTTAATATGTTATGCGTTTTCCAAATTGTTTACTTAGATGTTATCTTTCAGCTTATTAAACGGTAATGATTTGTAAAATTATTTTGGAAGTGTTGGAAAGTGTTACATAATCTATGCTTTACGCATGATTTTTCGTTCTTGTTAATTCTTAAATACCCTGGTTGAAATTTGCTGAAGTTTTCAATTTTGTTTGTAAATGTATCAGGGACATTGGGATTATTAAACGGGTAAAATGAAAAAATTCAGAATACCCTCAAGTGAATTACTTTTTTATGATAATAGATCAAAGTTTAATAACCACCTTTTACATTAACCATGCTTGTAAAGCAGAATCTGATTTACTAAGAGGAGAGGGGGGGGGGGGTGCTGATTACAATAAACAACAATTAACCTATGCTCTTGAATACAAAACAAAAAAAAAATGGTGATTCAATTATACGGTAATTCGTATAAGTGTCGGATTTCTAAACTTTTTCTAGTAAGGTCCCATACTTTTGATTTGCCCAGAGGCCCAGGAAACCTGTAACCGGTCCTGATCCAGTCCCTACCGCCGTACACATTGTCAGGAGAAAATATTATAAAATCGTTTGAGTGATATATTTCTTTTAGCAATTACATTTTTCCAATTTAAATTTCAAAAATGGGTTATAAGCTAAATTTTACTAGATGTCAAAAATTCTAGTTTTTTATAATAATAATAATAATATTTCTTTTAAATATAAGATGTTGTTGCAGTGGGATACTGTTACAGGTACGTTAAGAATTAATGGATATTTATGGTTCCATTCGAGAAGAATCTCTTTCTCTGTATACACACACATATATAATAAAATAAGATATTTAAAAAAAAATCCAAAATGAATTTTTCATTAATCGAATTTGCATTTAAATAAACAAATAAAAATTTTAGTAATTTATTCAACCAAATTAATTTAATGAAAATCTCTATAATAAAAAAAAAAATACAGAAAAAAATGGTATTAAACACAATTCTAGCTAAAAAAAGCCCGTTTAAAAATTAAAATCTTAAATATCTAATTAATCTTCTAATAAGAAAACGGTAAATTAATAACTGGAGCTGAGATCTTTTCGGTTGATATAACCGAATTCGGGTGATACATGAAAAAAAGATCTACAGCATTTTATTCAGAGAACTTTCGCTTACTTTTTTGATTTTCATAGCCAATTAGTTGCCGTTTCTATGCTTATATTACAAAAAAGAATCTTATTTCTGACAGAGGTGCAAGGATGAGCCCCGGTCTGTCACGTCACATGATAGATTAGTCAAAACGTTGACTATTGACAGGATCTCTCCAATAAAACTTTTTTGTTAATTTTTACTGCCCAGTGAACCACGGGGTATCGCTAACATCTATGGACTTCCTGCAAGATGTGTAAGATAAGATTAACGAAGCTGTTGAAATGGCTGTACTGTTGCAAGGACAATTTCTTTTTCTACAACCCATTAAGCGGGACAGACCTACATGGAATTGCCCCCTGGCAAAAGGGTAGGCTCCCCACTGGTGCAATGTTGAATTTTATTTTCACTGTCGCCAATCCTTCGTTTGTTCCCTTTCCCATTTCTTTTTGGACACCAGGATTACTATCTGCATATATAGTTTCATTTTAACTGATGTTTTGGTATTTACATTCATATCAATATCATGTTCTCTTTCTTATTATCATAAATATTCGCACACAAGAAAATGTCCAAAAATTACAATCGGACAAAACCCGCATGTTTTAAGGTGGGTTAGTAGGAAGAAGGATTTTCCATCGCACTTAATGTTTTCATATGGGAAAATACCCCCTTCCTGTAATGTCTCATTTTGTAATTCCTTCCCAAAAATGATACTAGATTATAGAAAGAAATAATTCTTCATATTCGTACGCTTTTAGATTTTTCGAATTTTTCTTTCAAAAATACTTTAAAGTCTATGTTAATTTTAAGCTAATAGCTTGAAACGTCAATATTCATTTCAGCGCATTATTTTAGCCACTTTAACGCCCCACTGCAAATGTGTTTCTACAACCGTCGAATTTTTCACGTGGAAAGTTTTGTTTGGTTTTTGTATGGCTTAATGTTAATAATAATCAATATTATAAACCAAACGCATGTCTGATTATTGCTGAAGTCATTTTGATAGTGGTAGCAACGAATTGACTGATAAATTTCGTTTTGACAGCATATTTTAAAACTTCTAAACGTCGCACAATTTCATTTTTTATACTGTCGAATAGGAAAACAAATGCAATTTCTTTGAAAACTGTATTTAAATTTTTTTTATAGGTTTTAAAATAATTTCAAGCATGAATTTGTTTTAAATCTATCTCTATCACGTGCAGCCCGATTGCGAAATATTAATCAGTTTGCATTTAAAACATATAAATAGTTCCACATTTATTCCCGGCTAACATTAAGGAACGAAATAAAAAATTCATCAAAATATAAATATAAATATAATACAAAAAAAAATTGTAAATTTAACTGACATGTTCTCGAACTACGCGCTTAAACAATTAAAATTTTCATAATAATAATAATAATAATAATAATAAAACCTGCAGTCAGCAGCGAAATCTTGGACGAATTCTTTTGCCATTAACTCCTGGCATGCGGCTAATACAGAAGTATAGCTTAATTAAATTTCAAAATTTATTTGAATATATTATTATTTTTTTTAATAGAAATTCTTTTTGGCGGTGTTAATGAATCAGGTTAAATATGTATATTTTAAATATGAATAATCTATTAGAATTAGAAAAAATTGGTTTTCACTTATGTTCTGTAACCGGGGAATCACGGGTTCAATTCCCTAGTTTTGATAATAGCATATTTGTACACTGATATATCAGTAATACATTAGTATATATGTTGCTTTTTTCAAATGCTTTGCACTAGAATTTGAAAAAATCTATGCAATATTATAACACTTAAGACGTTTACAAAAATATTTCCCTCAACTCAGCAAAACAAAGCTGACATATTCACAGACTTCTATTTATGAATAAATGCATGGAATTTGCAGTGACGATTGTTGAAGAAATTTGAAATCAAATAGCATTTCGCATTTTCGATAACTGTATATCATATTGAATTATAATTTATTGATGTCTCAAGGCTATAAAATATCGGCTATAAAATATCGAAAATAGTCTTAAAGCAAAAACTTGGACAGCATTTTCTGAACGATTTTTTGTCCTTATTAAAAGATGGAAAATGCCATTCGATTCCTTAGTTTATGATTTATTAATAAACAATAAATCTATTGTATATGAATAAATCTGCGAATTTTGTGTGAAACGCATGCCTTGTTATAAATGAAAACTCTTTTACTCTCAATCATAGTTAACTAGTCCCGGCACTTTTGTAATTTCTCGGTTCAAAGCCTGGCCCGGCCCGTGCAAAAATCAGTGAAAACGGGCCCGGCCCACGAGTTGGGTCGAGATCATCCATGGAAATTTCGGACGTGGAGACTTCCAGGAAGAATGAAGTACAGGCTGGGCTCGACCCGGAAAAAAAGTCTTTTTCGGAGAGAGTGATGACAAGTCCGGCTCGGAAAGAGTGATGACCGCGCCCTGTCCGGCCCTTTCTTCTAACGGCCCAGATCTCTAACATATATAATTCCTTGTGATTTTTCCCCCAGGAAATTGATTTATTATTACTATGATATAAAGAGAAATATTCTACCTGATTCTAAAGATTTGACACGCACAGTGTTATTGACATGAAGGAGACATGGGAAATCCCTTGTCTATCCCCTGTGTTATGCGCATACTTTTTTGATTGCCGGTGGCTTACTGGTTAGCGTATTGCACTACTACACTACAGGTTTGAGGTTCGCCTCCGAACCCTGACAAGGATTATTTAACCTTTATTTTAAAAGCAAGGCTGTTTTTTCAAAATAATGAGTTAAATAGTTTTACAAATTTATTGAAAATTATTATAAGTGAGCCCTTTTTAAAATTGAGCATTTAAGAGTAGTGATCATGATCAGTTTTAAACTTTCAAACAATCGATTTTTGTTTGTTTTTGATGTATTTTAAAATTTTTGATTCGAACAAAACAACTGTATACTTTAACAGTGACTCAAATTTATTTTCAACTTTGCATGCGTTTTTCTCAAAATAGGGTTTTTACTACATGTGCACGTGCACACTGTAAAGAAAATATATTTATATATTTTGAAAGATAGATAATTTAGATAATTTCTTCTGCACAGATATGCATAAAATGATTACAGCAAAATTTCTATCTACTTTTTCGACTATTTAAACTACATAAAATTTATTTGTTGGAATTAGAATGTGTTTTCTTTATATGATACACTTTAAAAAGTACATTCTACTCCCAAAAATAAAATTTGCATCGTTTAATTGACACAAACATAGTTAGAGAATGTAGGTATAAACATTTTATGCAAAAGAAATTATCTCTCTGCAAACGAAACGATTATTATTATTGTTATTATTATTATTATTATTATTACTATTATTATTTAAAATGCAAGCAAGTAGCAAAACACATCTTTTTTCAAAAATATGAAAAACAAAAAATCGATTTTTTTTTTTTAAACTGATGACTCACCAAATATATAATTAATTGATAGTTCCTGTAAACTAAATAACAACACAGGATAACAGTTTTCATCTTACAAAAGTTGCTGCTTAGTACTACTCCGTTAACTGTAACAAATATTACAAATAAACACAACTTTCTAATAAAGTATTTTTATTTTCAATAAATTACTTATTGTTATTTTTGCTTTGTATTTCATTTTTAGATCATAAATTGAGATTGATATTTACGATAAAATTCAGATATTCAGTTTAAGACTTTCAGAAAAAATAACTCAAAGATAGGATTGAATGTGGGTATTTTATCTATTTTTGTACCTCTTTAAATCATATCTTAAGTAATTCGGAATAGCACGTATAAAAGTTTGTATACGAATATTTAAAAAATTACGAAAAAAAAAAGAGCCAAGCATTCTTAACTTGGTGGGGATCGCCCAAGTAAAGGCGCGCACAAGCGCCAAAATGGTCTTGGGCCGGATCTGGAGATACATACATAATGAGTTATAGGAAACCGATTCAATGTTTTAACAATTAAAGCACGTGTATTCTGTATCCCTAACATTAAAAGCATTACATTATACATACTTTATTTATTAAATTAAATCCGTGCTCAGACGCGATGAAACTGTCCATGGCAAGCTAAATGAAATTGAAACGCAATTCTGAAGTGCACTAAAAATACTTTCTGTAGTGCATAGAGTGCAAAGCATTTCTTACTCACCAAATCATCATCACCCACCATTTCAGAGTCACACAAAAGAATTCGCTAAATGCTAAAAAAAAAAAATCTAATGACATTGTAACCGGAATCTTTCATGAATGTCAAAAAATCACAGCGGAACGCTAAAAATCGCGTTGAAAATCATATTAAAAATTGCTAAAGTTACAAAAATCGCGAAGGTAAAATTTTATTACTTTAGGATAAAAGTTTGAAATAGAATTTCATTTACAAATGTCAAACATCGCCACAAAACGCGAAAAAATGTTAAAAATCGATAAAAATCCAATTATCGCGATGGACAAAACGAATTCTTTTTATCCATGTCAAAAATTCGCAGCAAAATGCGAAAAAAATCGCATAAAAAAGTTAAATTAAAAAAATCTAATAAAAAAAAAACAAAATCGAGCTTCAATGGGCATAACTACAGATACACAGGTTTCAATCTTTTAGCCGCCCATCAGCACTTGAGAGGTTCTTCTCTCAAAGCTGGTATAGACGTGAAGGTGCCATCACGATCGTCGGCCGAATCGTTCGGAGTTTTCTTTTTTTTTTTTCGGACTTTGGGTAACCTTGTGTAAATACGAGTAAGTTTCCCTTATAAAGACCCCCATGGTGGGCATATCCCCTCATAGATATTCGGACGTAATAAAAAACACCGTCAATCCTTTAGCTCAATTTACTGAATTTTGTCCGCGGCAAATTTTGAATTTATAGCGAATTTTTTGTGATTTTAGCTTTTTCTCGCGTTACATCTGTAGCGATTTTTTGACATTCGTAAAAGGAATCCAGTTTAATTTTTTTTTTTTTTGCCCAATATAGTTAATTTTGCTCTCTACGGTTTTTGAATTTTTTGTGTAGTTTTTACCCTTTTTCGTATTTTGTGGCGATTTTTTCCCATTTTTTTTTCTGCAGCTTAAGAATTATTCGGTAGATTTAGCTATTTCCATGATTAAACTGAAATTAGAAGAATAACAACTTGACACTATCATAGGAAGAAATTGATTCCTATGACAACGTGAACGACGATGGTTAATTTTTTTATTTTAATCTGGATCAAAAGATAAATCGCAATAATTCAAGGTTCGTTATATTCGAGATCGGAGCGGAGATAGCTCTACACTTTCGAAGGCAGTGGGGGCCCACAAACCCAGGTTCATTTGGGAAAAACTGGCCAGCTCTGCTCTGCTAGCAGATTAATTACAAAATATAATTTATATAATTAGATTAGTAATTTATAGTGATAGAAGAAACCTATTGAAAAAAAACAACTAGCGCAATTATTACAAAATTTGTATGCTTTTTTTTTAAATGCATAGAAAATATTGACAAATATTTTAAAGATGTAATAGTAGTACATGATTTTTCTGAACACAAATCCGATGCCAACATATTTGGAGAATTTTGACTGTATTAACTTTAAGGTTACTTCGTTTGTCGGTGTTTACTTTTTAAACTTTTCGCAAAACATTAGCTTTTTTTTTTTTTTTGGGGGGGGGGGGTTCTATAATTTAAAAGAATTGTTCAAACTCGCCAGAATAAAAATTCATATGATATCAGAATTAATAAAATCATATCAAGACAAATCATTTCTTCATAGCACTCAAAAGCAGCTGCTAAACATGCTATAAATATCAGAGATGAATTTTGTTTATTATTATTATTATTACAGTCATCTCTCACTTATGCGCGTCTCAGTTATACGCGTCTCTCAGTTATACGCGAATTTCGTAAGGTCCCGGCACGAGGAATAGGAAAATAATGCTATAGATCTCTCACTTATAAGCGCCACTTTGAATTTTCTCTCTCAGTTATGCGCGGAAATGACAACGCAATTCACATTTTTTTTTTTTAAATCGATAAACAATTTTCTGCACCTGTCAAGGTCAAAAGACCGTACCGAAAAGCGGGGTGGAACGGGTGGAGAGGATGTTAATGTTCGACTTTACACTCACCCCCTCATTTCTAATTAGAGTTGCAAAAATCCGGTTTATTCCCAGGTTTATTTCCAATAGACCCTGTTTATTCCCAGGTTTATTCCCAAAAGACCCAGTTTATTCCCAAAAAACCCTGTTTATTCCCAGGTTTAAACCGGGTTTTTTCTAGCCTTTGCAACTCTAGTTCTAATGGTTGCTTCTTTTCTTTCTGTTTTAATCTTATCAAGTCACCTGCGTGTTACATTTCGTCCTTGCCTTTACGGTAGCATCTAGATTCTTTCTTTCTTTTTTTTTTTTTTTTTTTTTTTTTGCAATAAAAATGAGCAGAAGAAAGTTAACAATTTCGTTCAAAATGGAAGTTATAAAAGCAGCAGAAAATGATCCTAGACTGTCAAAAATAAATTTAGCTCGAAAATTCGATTTGCCAGAATCAACACTCAGAGGGATTTTAAAGAACAAGGACTCGATCAAAAAAATTAATAGTGAATATTCTGCACAAGCGAAGAAACGATTAAGAATTCAGAATGGAAAATTTGAGATTTTAGAAACCACTTTAATTCAGTGGTTCAGAGAAATGAGAGCTTCTAATTTACCCATTAGCGGTGAGTTATTTAAAGAAAAGGCACTCACTTTGTCATCCAAAATGGGAATCGAAAATTTTTCAGCTTCTTCGGGATGGTTAGAAAAACTTAAAAAAAGACACGGTTTAACAAATCATTGTCTGAGTGGTGAAAGCGCAGCCGTTTCAGATTCAACTGCTAATGAATGGATCGCAGACCTTCCAAATTTAATTCAAAACTTTGATCTTAAGAACATTTTTAACTGTGATGAAACATGCTTATTTTATCGTCTTTTACCAAACAAAACGATGGATTTTAAGGGAGAAACATGCCATGGTGGCAAACACAGCAAAGAAAGACTGACTGTGCTTTTATGTTGCAATGGGGACGGATCAGAAAAGTTACCGCCAATAGTGATTGGTAAATCCAAGAATCCACGGTGTTTAAAAAATGTCAAGAAATTGCCATGTTCTTACGCAAATAGCACCAAAGCCTGGATGACATCGAAAATTTTTTAGACTTTTTGAAGGAATTCGATATGAAGATGGCTAAAAAAAAAAGAAAGTTTTGTTATTTATGGATCAGTGTCCCGCCCATCCTTCATATTTCCCATTGCTGACACATGCACGAGTTATATTTTTCCCTGCTAACTGTACTAGTAGACTCCAGCCCTTAGATCTCGGTATAATAAGGTCAGTTAAAGCGCAGTATAGGAAAGATTTGGTGCGAAGAATGTTTATATCACTAGAGCAGAAAAAGGAATTCAAGAAACTTTCGATTCTGGATGCCATGCATATGTTGGTTTCCTCTTGGAATAACGTAACAGCCATGACAATTTCTAACTGCTTTAGGAAAACGGGTATTTTTCATTCAAATAATGCTCAAGTTATTCCATTACAGGAAAATGAAAACAACAGCAATGATTTTAACATAGACGAAGAAGAATGGAATAGAATAAGCCAAGATTCTCTTTCTTTTCAAGATTTCGTCAGTGTTGATGAAAACTTAACATCAACGGCAATTAGAGATATTGAAACTGTGTTTGATGATGTGACAGCTGAAAGAGAAGGAGATGATGATGATAATGATGAAACTGATACTGTAATTGTCCCATCTTATGCTACTGATTTAGGAGCCCTGGACACTTTGAGATGTTACCTACAAAATGCTGATATAGCATCAAATACAATGACGCACTTTAATGCATTAGAAAAGGTCGTTGTACAAAAGCGGCCTAAGCAAAAACAAACTACCATTGATGACTTCTTAAAAGAGGACTAATTGGCATTTTTTTTATGTAAGTATATCATCTTCTATGTCAAATGAAAAAAAATTACTTTATTGTATTTTTTTAAACTAAATTTTATAGTGAAAGTGTAAGGATATATATATATTTTTTTTTTTTTAGTACACTATACTAATATTACACCCCATTTATTTTATAAAATATCATTAATCATAATTCTTATATTTCTATATGTTTTTCTTTCGAATAATGTGTATAATGTGTATAAGGAATTACTACATACAACGTCCTCTCAGTTATGCGCGGCTCTCAGTTATGCGCGATTTTAAGTCAGTCCCTTCAAACGCGCATAAGTGAGAGGTGACTGTATTATTATTATTTGGTGACCCGAGGCTGAAAACGTCAAACTATATTTTTTCTTCTGAAATCCTATTATTCAGAATTTCAGTTTTGCTTTTATACATGCGACAGTTTGCATTATAAACCTATTCCAGAATGATAGCACTTTATTCTCATTGTAAGGTGATCTAAGGAAACATCTATGCAGATACATTCTGTAGCATTTTGCTTTGCTGTACTATTAATAACTACCGTTAATTAACTTTGATCTATGACACAATAATAATAAAAAAAAGATTCAATTAAAAAATATATCGTGCTGTTTATCCCAGACGAAAATCTGTCCTTTTCTGAATGGTAAGGATGTCGTTATACAAAAATCCCAATTTTCTTTATCATTGTAGCGCTATTATGGCCTAGGTTCCATAAGTTTTCCCCTTTGTATTTGCCAGTGTGTGTCATTCATTATACGTTGCAAGTCCCGGAAGACTCCCGTTGTGTTCTCCTGACTGAATGCAGCCATAAGGAGAAAGAAAATAAATCCACAGTCCAAGGAAATTAATCACATTTCCGCATATGCTGTCACAAGACATTTTGTGCATTTTACAGGCCGATACGGTTTTTTGTAAAGACCGGAAAGTAAATATTATACTTGAAAATAAGAAGCAATTAAAACCAAGCTATAGTACCATACCATAACAGCTTTAAATTATCTCTTAGTTACAGGAGAAAAAAAAGAAAAAAAAACTTTTTATAATTTTATAGAAAACTTTATATAGTTACTTCATTATTAAGTTTCAGGTTCTGGGGGGGGCTTCAGTCCCCTTACCCCCCCCCCCCCCCCGTGGGTGCGCCAATGGCTGGATTCATAAGTTATACAAAAAATAAACTTGCCGTACAGGCACCGCGTCGATATTTCATCTTTTATAAAAGGATGAGGACGGCCAATAAATATTTCGTAATGTTTCGGCTTTAACACTTAGAACTACCGAGCCGTCATTTTGACGGTTACCTAATGAATATATTCCGATTCGAACCAGAAATTTCTTTTTAAAATAAATTAAATATAAAACTCATAGAAATACGTTAAATTAATAAGTTAAGTGGTTATAAATAAAATTTCTGGTATGAAATAGTTTTAAAAAGCTATAAGTAATATTTCCGATAGCTCTAGTGTTAATTTTTTGCTTATTTTTTACGTGTTGGTCCAGGTTGGGTCTGAGTATATAAATTTCGTTCGGTCCTCACACACCTCTTACCCCCCCCCCCCCCCAAAAAAAAAGCGTTTATTCTGAAAAAAAAAAAAAAACAGCAGCATGTAATCCAAAAATTGGAAGTACTACAAAAAAATAGGATTGTGCTGTCATAAAATGGCACAGTGTGTGTGTCATTAAATGTGCAGTCATAGAATCACAAATATCTTATTGAAATTATTATTTTCCTTCAGAAAAAAATAAAATTAAATATTTGCGACATTCAGATTGTTTCAAAAAGATGTAACAAACTGTAAGAAATGGCAGAGCACACTTATAAATAACAATTTTTGCACAGAAAACCAGGGTCGCAGTCCATGAATTCGGACAAAAAATAAAGCTTATCTATTTCAACCAGAACTGTGATATTTATGCAGACATTTAACAATAATGGTGATAGTTTAATACAAATTTCAAGTCTTACCTATCTTTATGTGAAATACGAAACTACGAAAAATTCTGGGAATGCATAGTAATTCAGTCAGTGACATCGTACATACATTCATTTCGAAATATAGATGGCCTAGTTCAGCGCTGTTTGGACGCAGATGATGATAACTTCCATCAATTTTTGTGATATTGTTGCATTTGGCAAAAACGTCTATTGAAAATTTCGTTAAAATAGCTTCATTATTGTTAAAGTCTTGATCAAGAATTCGTGTTTGGCCTGAAATGAAACATTTCATGTTTTTGATTGAACAAATGGATTGCCACCCTGAATTCCTACACATTTAATTTTTTCGCGTGTTTGTATTATTCCACCCTTTAAACTTAAAAAAGAAAATTATTATGACATAATTACACGAAAAATATATTGATACCTCATAAGACCATCCTCAAATTCAAATCTGTTATTATCTGACACATCTCCAGAATTAATTTTTATTTGTAAACACATAAAACTGACAGATGTATTTATAATCGAATAGCGTTTTCCAAATTTCGATAAGGCACGGGATATTTAGAAAATTCAGTAAAAGTTGGCATTATAAACTGAATTTCCAGACGCAGCAGTGTGAAAAAGATCGTCATTGAGACAACAATGGCTTACAACTTTAAATGTAATACATTTATCAAAAAATGAAAAACCCTATTTGATTTTCAGTTATTTCAGCACTTTTGCTTGAAATTTTCATACTTTTGAGTCGGTGAAGGTGTCAGAAAAATTCTTGTTGTTAAGAGTGGATTTTTCTTTTTCCAGAATGGCCTTAAATTAGAAATAAATTTTATTCAACAACTAACTAACTGGCCTTGCGTTACCAAGGCCGTGATAATAACCTTAAACAGAACTCAAGTTCGTATGATTTTTTTTTTTTTCTTTAAAGAAGCTGAAACAAGTGTTTTAAGAAGGAGATTAATATTGAAAATTGATGGTAGCTGAGGTTCGATAAATTTTTTTGTCGTTTAAGTAGTACCTGGAAGTTCTAAAAAGTTGTTAGAAAAAAAAAAAAAAAAAAGATAGTCAATCGGACAGTTTTTAAGGAGCTATAGTAGCGGGCCCAAAAGATGACAACTGATAGTTTTGAGCAGGGAAATATGAGAAAAGATCAAAAGATTCTAGTACTTAGCACTTTAGATCTTCAATTAGTCGAAATTAAGCATAAGGTATAAATTATCATTAGAATAAAAATTTAAAGAAATGCTCACAAAAGTGCCCTAGGACCCCAATAAAAATATGAGGGTTGTGGCCCGCGGACAGGAGTCCAAGACTAAACTTTAAAGTTATGCATTGAGATGGTGACATAATTAGGGGAATGAAAAATACATGCCGCACAAAAAGCTAAAGAGGCACCGGGCCCGGGGTACTAACTGGCATGAAGAAATGTAGGAATAATTAAAAGGAGAAAAATCCCAAAACCGAAGAAGATCGGATTAAAATGGGACAAATTAAAAATTTAAGGAGCAAAAATTTCAAGGGGCCCCTACCGGCCCAGGATCTTAACGGGAACGTAAAAATGGGGAGGGGGGAGGGACTAAATGAGGAAATGGATCCCAATGAGGAAAAGGATCCCAAAAACAAAGATCGGATAAAAAGGGACGTTATATTAATAATTTAGGGCACAAAAACTACAATGGGCTCCAAGGAGCTCGGATCTTAAATAACTGAGCGACAGATGCATAAAGACCTGCCTTGGTCACCCCACCACCAACTTTTCAGATTTCTAACGTGCGGCAGATTTCGCGAGCCATCGCACACACAAAGAGCGAAACTTCCTTTTATTAGTATAAATTGATTTCACATAGATCAGTTTGTATTGAGAAAAGTAAAAAAAAAAAAAAAAAAAAAAAAAAAAAAACTGATTCAGTCAACGATTTTCCATATTTTTGAAGGTGCGTTTATTTATTTTAGTAATGCATTTTCAACAAACAAAAATAATAGCTAAGAAAACACATAAATTTTAAAGAAAATAAGTGAAAATTGCCCAGAAAACAGTGAGTAAACTAAATGAAAATCATTTCTGAATATTGATTGCTTGAAACCGTAACCCATTTTTATCATAATAACTTTAATATAAAATAACTTTTAAGTGTTAAGTTCACTAAGAATCACATTTCAAAATAAAATGAAATTTTTGTCATAGTAAAATAATCGTGGCTAAAAATGTGACCCTTTAAAGGATCTCTTATTTCTAGCAGTCTATTATCATTCAGGAACCAAAACCACCCTTAGATCTCAAACACAACCTTTTCTGTAGAACTTCATACGTTCATTTAGAGGTCTGCACGGGCCGAAATTTCCAGGCCCGGGCCCGGCCCGACCCATACAAAAAATAATTTTGCCCGGCCCGGCCCGATACAAAAATTAAAACTTCGGCCCGAGCCCGGCCCGGCCAGAACAAAAAAATATTGGCCCGGCCCGGCCCGAGTGAATTTCTACAAAACATAATTTTTACGTCGATTTGGTTAAAAATTTGCCTCGTAGGAGGAGATCTAACCAAAAATTCCTATCTTAGCCTTTTTTTTTCATGTTTATAATCTTCATTTTTATAGAGGTGCCGCAAGCTGGAATATTTATTTTTTTAATAAATCTCTATTTGTTGTATGTATGTGTTTAAGTTATCATCAATATTGTTAATCCATATTCCATTTATTGAAGTGTTAAAAATCAGAAAAATGATATACAGTAAAATCTTCTAAGATGGAATTGCATAGGGAAGAAAAAAAATGAGTTATAGACAATTTGCCTTCTTAGCAGGTGTAAATGTATTATATATTCTTTTCTTACATATTAGTATATTCATTTTTAATGGATCAACACATTTTTCAATTTAAGACAGGATTTCATCATAAGCAGGTTCTTTTTCACACGTTTTACTATATTTTAATTTAGCCATATTTTAATAAGTATATAAATCTACTATTCTTTTAAAAGAATAAATTTTAATGTTTAATTATAAAATAATGGCGATTTAAAAATGTATGCATGTTTTGAAAAATTTTTTATGCCAGATCTTATTTTACTGACCTTCGAACGGACCAGGCACGCCGAGACAATGATTTTCATACGGGTCAAAACCAGGACTAAAAATTTTGAGGCGTGAAGACTAGGAAGAATGAAACCAGTCCCGGCTCTGTACGTAAAAAATAATTTAAGGCACGGCCTTATCCTTCAGGAAAAAAGTAAGGCCCGGCCCGGCCCGAGTGCCGTGAAGAAAAATAGGCCCGAGCCCGGCTCGCGGGCTGGGCGGAGTACGGGCTTCGGGCCTTGGCCCGGCCCGTGCAGATCTCTACGTTCATTCACTATTACCCGTCGAACAGATGTTTCCTTCATTCAACTCCCACTCCTGGAAACAGAAATTCAATGACGTACTTACTGGCGTATTTATTGGCTACCATTATTCAACCACCCAAAGCAAGTTATCGCTCTGACCATCGCCAAGACTTTATCGCTTTCTTAAACCTGTTTTATCGCCATATTTGGCGGGGTCAAGCATAGGTAAAGTCGTCCCCCATTTTCTGGCTATCAGGAGCCCCTGGCATTTCTTCAGCTTAGCCACTCTAATGTTCTTACTGTTGATGATTTACATGATTTTCCTTGTTTTAACAACTTTTTCTTTAGGCTGTAAATAATATTAACATGCATGCACAATTTATGCGACTGAAGTTCCGACATTTTAAATTTCTTTACTTCGTTGATTATTTTAATTTGAAAATTTTACGTTAAAAAATATTCTATTTTTTTGCCACTTTATTTTTTAAAAATGGACCAAGGCCGGGCCTTTTAAAATAGACGGTCCCCAGTGATATTTACTGGATCTATTATAGCCCTCTCTGCGGGCCTACGTGGTTCTCATTGTTTTACATTCTTTAGCGAAATCTGTCAAAATTATAAGGATAAATAATTATATAAAAAAAATCATCGTCTCAGAATAAATTAAATATATATTAAAACCATAAAATTCATTTGTTCAAAAGCATACAGATACAGATCATGTATTAAAGAGTCTGAAAAACTTAATATTTAAATAATTAGCATTAATAGCCGGAGGTCTCATAAAAGGCAATTTAGTAAAAGCAAGAAAAAGAAGTGCATTCAAAAGATAATAAGAATAAAAGATTTTTTTTTTCAGTGATTATTGATTAAATACATACTTAAATTGTGTCAGCCAGATAGATAAAAACTTATCAAAAACTTCAATTCAAACTCGAATCAATGATTGTTTAGTTTGTTTATTTGTTTGTTTATTGATAACATACATCTGACTTGTGTGCTTGACATCAAGTGCCCGCTTATAAGTCATCGTCAATATACAGGGACGAGATAGACACACGGAAATTTACAACACCAGAGAGTTACATCCGGGAGCTCCACAAAGTGTGTGCAATGGAGCTGGCGGGAGTCGAACCCGCCGACCTGACAATTCCTACGCTCTCAAGCGATTAGCGGAATGGTGTCTTAACCACTCGGCCACGGAGGCCCCATGATTGTTTACATTAAACATGTGACGGTGACGATAAACTTGTTGCCACAAACCAGATAAATTTGATCGGGGAATGGCTGGGGACGCATATTCGCCATTCTCCCAAACTGCAATCGCACTGGGACGGTCGCGATACTCCAAAGTGTATACACTTTCAGCACTTCCTTGGCGAAAAATATTTCGCCAAAGGATTTGGCACATTTGCCCATAACAATGCTACAAAATGTATACAGTTTTGACGCTGTTTTGTTTATATATTTACTGTACAGAGATTGAGCTGCATGTGACGATATGGATATTTTAAAAATAGATTTCCGCTCTGTTTTTGATTATTTTGATAATTTCGTTGCGCTATTAAAGAAAAATGCTTAATATCATAATAGAAGAAGAGTCATCGTTTAGTTTGCAGTTATTTTCAGTTGTGTAGCTGCCGTGTGTTTCGCGAATTGGAGTGATTATTTTCTAAGACTTATCCAGTATAAAGGGAAATATGGACATTTTCTTTTCTTTTTATTCAATTTTTGAATTAATTGGCCAGCTGGTGTCACTTTTGAAAGTAGAAGTTTAATTTCTTCTTCTGCTTTGAAAGTGTGCACTTGCTAGCCAGAAATTTTACTAATGGATTAATATCACATTAAAAAAAAAAAAAACAGTCAGAGAGCAATAAAGCAATTTCAGGTTTGGTAAGCACTGAGTTTTTTCTGTCCATTTATATTTATTTCTTATGAATAACTCTGAGCACCTGTGTATTATTTCTAATGTGTTTGTGCATATTATAACATTAAACAGTTATATAACATATCTGTTTACATTTAAAGTTTCAATGCTGGTATACATTCAAAAAATAAAAGTGATTTCAATCTATTTTATTAATGGGAGATTTTCAAAATAACTGCCTGTTTAATGCTTTATACTTTGAACACACATTTCATTAAAATATATTATATAGGGTAGATGTGCCAGTAATGGACACCCTTAAGGAATTTTTTTTAAATTATTTTTTAATTAATAGTTATAATTATTAGAGCCCACTTTTTTTAATATATTAATCTATCAACATTATTTAATCAATCTCATAGTCTCATTTCCCAATGTGAATCAAAATTTAATTGTAAATAACAGAAATGTATCAAAACACCCAAAATTCCAGTAATGGACACCCTCTCTTCCAGTAATGGGACACTCTCTGTTCCAGTAATGGACACCCCACAAAAAATAATAGATAATTGATTTTATGATTGTATTTAAAACCAAAATTTAATGAAAGCATATTAATGAAATAAAATAGTCATTTTCAAATAAATTTAACAATTAGGATATCAATAATTAATAAAATATTTATGAGACTGATTCACTGTTTAAATTAATTATTGTCATTATCAAAAGATCAATATTTTAATTATTTTAGATAGAAGGTTTAAAATACTAAATTTTAAAGAATTATATTTATCAAATTATTAAGTCATTGAGGGGGAGAGGGGAGTTTAGAAGGGTTAGTTTAAAAAAAAAAAAAAAAATAAGTGTCTTGGTGTACCAGTGCATGGAATCATATTTATTTTTATTCTTAACAGTTAAACTTCCTAGAACTGCTTTATATATTACTTTTAGCAATTTGTATAAAATATATCAAATAAATGAAAGTGTAGGTTGAATGTTTTTTATATACTAAATAAAATTATTTCAAAATAAAATATCAGAACTGACATTTGAGCCCCTTGATCTGCAGATTTACTACTTTCATTGCTACTTTAAATTTAATATTATAATGATTTTTTATGTATGTAGTTCTTTTGTCAGAGATGAATAATGAAACATTTAAGACAAAAAATAATAGATTTTTAAGAACTTGTGCGATTTAAAAAATTGTCCTTTTTTAAATGGGGCGAGTTTGAATCCCATGAGCCCCTCATTTTCCCATGCACTTAAAGATTATTCTCTGCTTCCTGATGAGTGTTGATTGCCGCATTTGATAACAATCTTAAAAAAAAAAAAAATTATTAATTACGTGAAATTGATAAAAACAGCTATTTATATAAAAAAATATATTATTACATTCTGGTAAATGAAATTAAAAAATTATATTTTATTACTTAGCTTTTCACTTAAATAAAAAAAAAAAATATGCACTACGGACATTACTGAATTTGCTTTTACAGTATGTCCACATGGGGTGTCCATTACTGGAAATTGACTAATTAAGCATTCCAATAATGGACCATGGTCGTAAAAGCTGAAAAATAAATGAAATTTTATAAATTGTCATTGGTATGTAAAATTCAAAGTTTTCTATTATTGTCTAAATGAAAACATGCAATTTTTTCAAGAAAACAAAAAATATATGAATTGTTTAAGTGAAGCTAGCTCTTAGCATGTTCATTAAGATTTTCACAGAAAATCTGTGGAGCTGTGAAACATTATTTTCTGCTTCCTGATTGGTTTGATTAAGAGTGTCAACAATAACCTAGAATATAAAACAAGCAAGGAGGACAGGAATTATGAAAAAATATATAAAAGGCTAAATTTTTATTGGTTTTTTTTTTATAAATCAAAAACTTTGAAAGTGGCCCATTACTGGAAGGGGGTCCATTACTGGCACAACTACCCTATATATATCCTTTGATATGGTTATAACATAACATAATTACATGATAATATGGTTCATGGTTTGATATGGTTATAACATAACATAACACAATATATCACGCTATGTATAATAAAATGTATTAATTTACGGTTTACGTGTAATTTGCTCACTACAGTAATCTAACACTCAAATACTTAAATGCATATAAATGCATTTAAGTATTTGAGTGTTAGATTACTGTAGTTAGCAAATTACAGAAATTTAAAATTAAAACATCGATTTACCAAAGTTTTTTATAAATCTTTTTGACTAGTTTAAATATATAAAAATACAAATATTTCTTCTAATATATATTTATATAATAGTTTAAAAATTAATATTAATGTCTTTTCTATAGTCTTTAGACATCTCATGAGTATTATAATTATTTTACAAAACCTTTTGTATCTGTAATTGAAAATAAAGCTAGAGGAAGCTTTATTGTTCAGTGGTCGATGCAGGTTTTTTTTCTTGGGGCCCATTTTGTGAAAAGTAAAGGTTATTTTTGTAAAATTTATTATATTTTTTTGAAAAATAACATTTTACAACGAAAGTTGAAATCCAGTTAATCAAATTCGAACCAAGCATTTATAAATAAAAACTTTTTTAAATTCTTTTGCTGAAGTTTTCCGCTCTGGTGAACTTGTTTGTTTACAAATTACACATTTTAAAACATCACAAAATAATAAATAAATAATAAATAGTAAGTTTTTATGGAATAGAATTTTGTGAAGGGTCCCTTTTTTTAAATTGATTTTTGTGAAGGTGCCCATTTTATCAAATTGATTTTTGTGAAGGGGCCCTAAACAGGCCCCAAATTTTTCCTGGATCGACCCCTGTTGTTCTTTATTTAATGTAAACAAAGTGTGGCAAAATAGTAGTAGTGTTAATGAAAACAAAATTACTACCTTAATTTATATTTATTGAAAAGTTCCTATAAAATAGTAAGTATTTTTATTACCTTTCATGAGTATTAGCTATATATTTAATTACTTATTTATCCAATTATAATTATGTTAATTAGATACTTTTGACTATAGGATCATTAGGCCTAACATTATCTTCCTTAGAATGACATTTTTCTTGGTCAAAATTATTTTTAAAAAACATTCAGTTTTTAAAAGTAACCTCAATCAAAATCACCAGTTATTAACCCCCCCCCCCCCCCTGAAACATTGAGAAACTCATAAAAGATCAACTTTCTTTCTGAGTGTTAACCTTCAAGAAAGCAATAATACAACCATTTGTTGCATTTAAACCAAATTATCTGTGTAACAGTAATCATAAAGTGGTAGTTCATTTCAAAATGACTCTAATATATAATTCTATTTAGATGACAAATAAAATTGTTTTAAAATATGTTTTGTATGTTGCATGTTACCTCTTTTTAAAAGAAACTTGGGTACTTTTATGTTAGCCAGGCACAGATAATAAATAGCTAAATATTGTTCCCATCACTATCATTTGTATTTTATTTATTTCATATAAAATATGAACTTTTCACTCATTTAATTTAAAAAACACAAAAAAAAAATAGAGAATACCACAAATAAAAACATTTTATTTCAACACCAAATCATTGTTTCAAATTTAATATTTTCATATGCAAAAAATAGTAGCTGCTGTTGGTGAAATTTGTGTAGGCTAACATAAAAGTACCAAAACTTGCGTGTATAATTTTATGCTTATGATTGCAGTATGATTACTTAATACTTCCTTTATTGCTAATTCAGGATTCTATCATATATATAGTTTTTGCCATTCACGCAGGGCCTAAACTAGTTTTTTTTTTTTCACATGGGGCAAACATGGATTTTTCTCCCTCCTTCCAAACCTTCCTCCGCAAAGTACATTTACAAAGAGAATTTTACTATGTTTCTAATAGATGACTAATTTAAAATTAAAATTATGTAATAATAAAATACAAATTGTCAAATATTTATTCATTAAAACCTGTGAAAACTGAATCGAAAGGAATAGGAAAAAATTATGCTTTATACAGGTTTCAGTCTTAGCAGGTATAATTGAAGTTTTTGACATAACAGTTTAAACTGTCAAAAACTGACACATGTCAAAAACCTGCCAACTGGTTTCGGTCTTAGCAGGTATAATTGTTGGAGTTCTTTCTGTTAATACCATGTAATTGTTTCATTTAAGACAACATTCCATTGTAGAAATATTTCATTTTCCCAAATGATACTGTAATTGTAGTAACAAATTATTAGAATTAGAATTGAAGCATTTAAAATCATAGTGATTTGAGTCTCATTGTCGTAAGAACTCAAAGACCAAGATATACTGTGGGCATAACAATGAATTCCATTACAGCAAAATAAAATATCCACATCAGTTTCATGGAACTGTCAATTATAATGCTCTTCCCAGTGTTGAATTCAGGGGGTGGCCTGGGGGACATTCACCCTGGAGCATTGAAATGTCCCCTCTGGATGATTTAAGATTTTATGCTTTTAATGGTTAAAAAGTGCAATTTCCTCCCCCCAGAACTGTACAATCCCCCCCCCCCCATAGCCACAGAAATCCCTCCCAGAAAAAAATGTCTGAATTCAACACTGGCTCTTCCTATCCATAGACTGATTGATATGTCTAGATACTTTCTTGAGCCTAACGCTAATTTTCAAAATTATGTGCGACTTCACAACAAAACAACAACTATTATGTTTTTATTTTGTGAATTTTCCACCCCTTAGTTTTTCATGTTCTGGGCAGCTGCCTGATCTTGCAGTTTCTACAGCCGAATCTGGATAAAAAAATGAGACGGCATTTTTAAGTTGTCACCTAGGGTGGAAAAACACCTTGAAATGGAAAGAGACGAGATTTTTTTTTTTTTTTTTGTGATGGTGGAGTGGGGTATAAATGCAATGTAAAATTTTATTAGTTATTGGTTCGGCCTTTTTTGTTCAGGAGAAGTTCATTCAAGTTTTAGTACCTAATTTTTATAAACTCTGAATCTTAAAATATTATTTATTCAATTTTAATACACCTTATAAACATTCAGAAAATTAATTTTAAAACAGAATGCAATGTAAAATTTTATTATTTAGAGGTTTGGCCATTTTTTTTCCTGAGAAGTTCATTCAAGTTTTAGCACTTAATTTTTATAACTCTGAATCTTAAAATATTATTTATTAAATTGTAATACAACTCATAAACCTTAAGAAAATTAACCTTTTATATTTTTTGTCACCACAAATATATTAAATACAGTATAGAACCATTTATCTAGAATGGTTGGGGTCAGCTGTAGTTCAGATAACTGGTTAGGCATTAAAGCAACATCCATTTGATCAGATTTTAAAATACATGTGGCTGTGTCATCGTCTCTGATTTCAAATTAATTCTTTGATTGCACAGATTAAGAATCAGATTCAATCAAGATCAAAGATTAATCTGAATCTGGTTTCTGGATAAACAATTCCATACTGTATAACATTTACATAAGTCAACTAAATACAGTAAACTCTGTCTAAGGCAGAATCGATTGGGACTGAGAAAATTTTCCATGGTAGACAATATTCCGCCTTATGCAAACAGTCCCCTCCCTCGCACCAAAAAAGAGTAAATCGTATATTTTTTTACACTTGTAACCTTTCAGTACCATTTTTTAAAAGGAAAATTTTTTTTAATTAGACTTGTTATTAAATGTATTATTTCAAATAATTTCAAAAAACACAAAAATAAATATTACCAATACAAAATTATTTCAAATCTGAAATTTAATGAAAATCATTTATTTAACAAATACAATTACATATTTCACATAGTAGTTTATAGAATTAAAAAGTAATCTTTTATCGATAGTTGTTTTTTCTTTTGGTTTACATGCATTCTTCAGTAAGACATTGTAAGTCTGTTATTATCAGTATAATTTCTTTGATAAGGCGTCTTGATATGTTTGAATTACATTGCTGTCTTCAAGGTTTTCAGGATCGTGGTCATCTTCATTTACACTATCATTTTTCACATCATGTTAAAGCTCTGTCAAAACATCCATGAATTGTTAGCTGTGCACACTGCACTGAAAAAAAAAAGACTGGGTATGAGTCAGAAAGTTGTCACTTTGAACTTGAGTACAATCTTAAAGCATAATATATTGTACTTTAGAAAATACATATATTTTCATAAATGTGCATTCTACTAGTAATAATTACTTTTAAATGCAAATTTACATGGGAAATAATGGAATAAGAAAGAATTCCTTAAAATTAAAATAGTTAACTTTTTTTGAATTACAAAATTAATCTATTACAAAATTTAATTAAAATGCTCGACCGAGAGTATTTGACATATATGTATGTTTTAAAGTTTCATAAACCTTTCATTTTTAAAAAGTCCTTTTTTTCGCCTGATGCAAAATTATGGTTTTAGTGAGCCGTGTCAGTGGGAAAGTTGCCAAGGCCACCAAATGAAACTATCTTCAAAAATTGAACTTAGTTTTGGGAGCTTTTTACAGTTTTGCATTAATACTAAATTGCAGCATTTGTTTAAAAACTGCAAATAAGTGCTTCAATATGTGCGCATCCTATCTGCACATACTCAGGATTAGCAATCTTTTGCTGATGCAAACATTCACTTTTGCATTAGTTACTGAAATTTTTCATTTTGTAGCATTTTCCATTATTAGCATAAAACAAAGTTATTCTAATGAGTTATAGCCAATTTAAATACAAGTGGTTTTAGCTTTTGACTAGACACAAAAATAATTTCAAAATGCAAAATACACTCTTGATTGTTCTAATGTTTTTTATCATATAAAACATAACTTTAGAATCCTTAAGGGCAGGGAATATTCAGAATAAAATTAAAGGTTGTAACTCTTTTGAAACAGGTGAACTGTCAGCTTTTTATTTACTTATTGACATCATCACTTATTATTTCTCTAGTATAATTATACGCTGAAAATGTTCATTCTGCAGCCAGTGATGTAGTAGTAAAAAGCCAGAGGACATACGCTTTAGGTAGAGGGTATACCCTAAAAAGTATATGCTATAGTGTTTTTGAGAAGAGAGTATACGGTATTCCTTAAAATAATCCAAAAGGTATTCTGCATATCCACCGTATATCCTCCATTACATCCCTGTCTGCAGCCTTTATTTTTCTTAGCATCAAATATAGTTATAAACAATTTAATAAGAAATATAGTGCCTACAATATGGATATACACTAATTTACCTTTCTATATAATACTTTGATCATATATATCTGTGTTTGTGCATGCATATGTCAGAGATAGAGAAATAGTATGAACCCCCCCCCCCCTACATTTTCTTGAGCACCCCCTATTGTTTACTTCTAGCTACAGCCCTGATTGTATAGTGTTTTGAACCTGTCCAGGCATGTTCTATCACCCCTTACAGTTTGGCCCATGAATTCAAGGACTCTGTATACATTATATATAATAATATGAATATCCAAAATATACCAAACATCTACATCTAAAATGATTATAACGTCATAAAACTTGGCAATAATCTTGGTCACCGCTATCTTTAACAAGGAAAATTCATATTAAAAATTTTGTTAAAATTTTAATACATTTTTTGATAATTTGTAAATATTCTGGATAGAAATCACTCAAAGACAGACTGCCAAAATGGTGATTTTCTTGTGTCATACTGAGTGTCTTCCTAAACATTTTTTAGAAAAAAAATCCCACAAATTTACCTTTCAGTGGACACACTAAGAGTAAGCACATGTACTTTTTTTTGTACAATAGTTACGCTTTCACAAATGCAAGATATTTAATAATAGTAAAAAAGTGACAAGTTAGAAGAAAATCATAGTAAAAATTGAATTTTAACTTCCATGCCATATGTTAATACAGTACACTCCCTCAAATACATGCAATTCAGGTCCAGAGTTTACAGAGATTTCTGGTCACTGTTTTGGTTATATTTTTTAAAACAGTAATTTGAATGTAATAATGCACTCGAAATTATAATGAATGCAACTGTAAGTTTCAATCTTTACATCTGCAACAATGTGCGAATTTTAAGAAATCCACTGTATATAGTGTAAGAACTATCATAATTGTAAAATTAAAACTGTGTAATTGCTGAAAAGTTAATTAAAAAAGTTTATATCGAGCATACTTTTATTTAGGGTTTAAAATTGATGAAATAAATAAATGTATATCTCACATATGATAAAATATATGTATTTACATTCTACTTAGGCCAGAAATAAGAATGGGCAACAGGTCCCCCCTGGGTTGTGCTACAATTTTTTATTAAGTTCAATAAAAATCTTAAGCAATATTAATAAAAGTGTGGTAAATCATACATAAACAATAAACACATACTTTTGGCAAAGGTTTCTCCCTGCTAGATGAGTTGCTGAACAGAGCTTTCTTCCTTTTACATTTCTTTTTCATTGTCTTTATAGTGTACATTTCTCCAGTAGTCGAAAAAATATTGCTTGCGTATAAAATTCATATAGACTAATACACAGCAGGCAATATTTATTCAACATGTCACAATGCTGTACAGTGGCTGTTCCCATCAAAACACAAGAGTTAAGCAGCATCAGCTGTGGTTAATACTTTAGACGATGGCTCCTGGCAATGCCACATACTGGCATGCAAAATCTGTGGTGCGGAGAGTACTCTCAGTTGGAGGGAAAGACAAGTGTCACGCTAGGTCAGACTGCTGCCCACATGGTGTCTCGTCAAATTGAAGCTGCACATCTGGGTGAATCCAATGACTTCAGGACCTGGTCTGATGTCTACATCCTCCAATGGGCATAAATTAACAACAACAAAATTGAATCTAAAAAAAAAAAAAAAATAAATAAAAGTTTGGTTGTAAAAAGTTTGAAACAGAAATATATTATAAAACTTCCATTTAATAACAATATACTAGATATGAAGTAGATAACCATTCCAGGATCTCCCTAAAATATTGTTTATTAAATTAAAATTTCATAATATATATATATTAATGAGTAAATCATACGATTGCTCCACAACCCATATGTAAAGTGAGAAATAATTATCTTACAACTTATCACACACACTATAAAAAAAAAAAAAAAAAAAAAAAAAAAAAAAAAAAGTGCCAGTTCTTCATTCAGTACACTGACCAGAAACTCAGATGAAGTAAAATAATGTGATAAATGGTGAACATTTGATAAATGTGCTAGCTATAAAAGCAAGCTATTGTTGGTATTCAAAACAGAGGCATTTAGTTATTAATTTATATTAGGTTTAATAATTCAAAAAGGGATTAATACAAATGATAATTTTATTCACTTTTAGCAGTTTTGTGTGCCAGTTATTTTTTCAAGAGTAAAATATTTACTGCTGTACTGTTATGCTTAGAAGCCATTTTGAAATTTTTTGATGTAATTTGGTTATGATAGTAAGAAACTTTGGATTATTCAAATAACAGGTGAGTTTTAGTCCATCATATTGCTTGCAACTCTTATTCTGAATAAATTTTCTATTTTTTTCTTTAAAATAATGTAAAATTTATATATATTTTTGAAAAATAAGACCAAATAAGATAAAAGAATTAGACAGTTAGGCTTAACTAACAAAAAACAGCTATGGTAGATATACCAGTAATGGACACCCCTAAAGGAATTTCTTTAAAAAATATTTTTAATTAATAGTTACAATAATTACATTCTAGTTTTATTTATATTATATTAATCTATCAACAATATTTATTCATTCTCATAGTCACACATCCCAATGTAAATCAGAATTTAATTGTAAATAACAGAAATAAATCAATTCCAACAATGCATTCTCTGTTCCAGTAATGGACACCCAACAAAAAGTAAAAGGTAATTGTTTGATGATTGTATTTAGAACCAGAATTTAATGAAAGCACACTGATGAAACAAAATAGTCATTTTCAAATAAATGTAATAATTAGGATATCAATAATTAATAAAATATTTATGAGAATAATTCACTGTTTAAATTAATATTGTCATTATTACAAGATCAATATTTGTATTTTTTAAGTAGAAGATTACAAAATTTTAAAGGAATTAAATTTATCCAATTATTGTGACAAGGGGGAAGGGGGGGGGGGAGTAAAGGAGTTACTAAAAAAATGTTTTGGAGTACTAGTGAATGGAATCTTATTTCTCATCATTCTTAACAGTTAAACTCCCTGACACTACTTGGTATATTACTTGTAGTAATTAGTAGGAATGTACCGAATAGTAAGTGCTTGGCCGAATACTTCTATATTTCAGGATTTGTAAGTTTTTAAAAGTTAAATTTTAAAATAATTTTACATCATATTTAACACAAAGACAATTTTGATTAACAAAACCTTTTCACAATTAAATTTTACAAAAAAAAAAAAAAAAATTAAATAAATTTTTTGACTAATTTAAGGATAGTTTTAAAACATTTTTAATTTAAAAAGAACTCCATGGCTTCTTTTGTGAACTGAAATACATCAATAAAATCTTCTAATATTCTAAAACAACTGTCCTCTAAGAAAAAAACCCACATTAAAATGTTTTCTTAGAGAAAAAAAAAAAAAAAACTTAGTACTTTAAATATTTCACTAAAGTCAAATTTTTTTTTTTTGTTCCGTTTTTATGCACCCTTTAGAATAAATAAAAATAGTTAAAAATACCTAAGGAATGCTTATTTAGTTGTAAAATAATTTAAACTAACAACATGAGCTTCATTTTTACAGATTGTCTTGTTATAATAGAATTTTAGAATGATCTATATAAATTTATAATTGTTTTTATGTTAAACCATTAATATGTAATAAAATGCTTCATTTTCAGCTGAGTTTGTCAGGGGGGTTTTTTCCTTCTTCCTGGTAATAAGTTATTTTTTTTCCAAATTCTGGCTTAATTGGTTGCCACTTTGTAATAAAGTAATAAAATGAAAAACATTAAAATCTTAGTCAAAACAAGCTATAAAAATTTAGCAATATTTATTTATTTTTATTTTTTTGCATTCTTTATTAGGCTTTATATAGAGAAAATCTTAAAAAATGAGGTATTTTTAGGGGACAATATTTTAAAATCAAAAAGAAATTTTGAAAGACTATTTTACAGTCATATAGTGTTTTGCTTGCCATGAAACGAGTAAAAAAAATATTCAAATAGTGACAACTTAGGAATAAAGTTTCTGAATGTACCCAGAAGGGTCTAAAATGGATGATTATTTTCTGAGGTTTGAAATGTACAGAGTGTTCCTAAAATTTTAGAACAAACTCAAGGGAGATAATGCAGTCACAACAAACATTTTCTGTACAGGAAACCAGCATCGTTATCCATTAATTCAATCAAAAATACAGGGTGTTTCACTTCAAGCTGAACCTGAATTTTTGTTCACAACTTTAATAATAGTGAAGATATTTTAGCAAGATTTTCATCATATAAACATTGCTTCATATGAAATCATTGGAAGTGACTGAATTTTAGTCAGTGACGCAGTATATGTGTACTGTCAACTGCATTCTGAATAATGGAATGTCTAGCTTAGTGTTGTTTGCATGGCAAAAAAATTAATGTTAATCTACGGTTTTAAAAATATTTTTTAAAGCGTTTTCTTTAATAGGTTGGTTTGGCCGAATATCTTGATATTCGGCAAACCAAATAATTTGATATTCAGCCTAATCTGAATATTCGGTAGGTAGTATGGCCGAATACATACTGAATATTCAGTGCATCCCTAGTGATTAGCATTATAAATATGAAATAAATGAAACTGTGTGGCTGAGTATTTCAAATACTAAATAAAATGATTTAAAAATAAAACTGCAGAATTGACACTTTAGTTCTTGATCTGTAGATTTACTAGTTTATTTACTACTGTAAATTTAATTAATATTAAGTTTTTTTTTTTTTAATGCACAGTTTTGTCAGAGATGAATAATCAAACAATTAAGACAGAAAATAACAGAATTTTAACAACTTGTGTGACTTAAGAAATTATCTTTATTTAAATAAGGAGGGCTTGAGCCCCATGAACCCCTCTATTCGTTATGCCCTGTAATATTATTACTTGCTTCTTGATTGGTTTGGTTGATTGCCAGACTATAAAATATGCAGAGCACGGTTTTTAAAAATAATCTAATTTGATTACAATGTTAATTTTTTTTAATTAACGTGATGTTAATAAAAGCAGCTATTTATTAAAAAATTTTGTTATTAAATTATGGTAAGTGCAATTTAAAAATTAAATTTGTTCACTTAGCTTTTCAATTAAATCAGCAGATTTTATACATGGTAGACGCTGGTCCTAAAACCTTAAAAATAAATGAAATTTTGTAAATTATCATTTGAATATAAAATTCAAAGTTTTCAATTATTGTCAAAACAAAAACATGCAATTTGTGAAAGAAAATAAGGATGCAAATCACTTTGCTTTAATAAATTCTACAAAGTATTTTGCTGGCCGAGACCAAGTACTCAAAACACCACTATTTAACATGTAACAGATATGTGAAACTAAAAAGTAAGCAATTCAGAAAATATTAACGCCGATAAGATAACTTTACATTCATTTGTGTTGGTATAACCATCACTGTCTTATCGCGAACAGCATACAATTTCTACATCTTAGAATTTACCTTACAAATAATATTTTTACAAAATTACAAGACACACATTGCAAATTCACTGACCTTTCTCTTCATACAGATGTTTCCTGTGGCAATTTCTCAAACGGGTGAATATATTCCCCGCTACTTCAAAACATTTGATAAAAATCATACTCATAAGTAAATCATAAATAAAAAAATATATTGTATAAATAAAATAAATCCCAGAAAAATACACGTGGACTACAGAAACGGCACGCAGACACAGGGAGTTGCTAGGGTTGTAATATTGAATGTACGCTGCGCAGTTTGCCATTGGCGATATTTCTGATTTTGCGGATTTCTTCACTTGGCGACAAGAGTGCTGAAAGTGTATACATTTTGGAGTATCGCGGGACGGTCCTTATACAGTCCTAAACAGACTGAACGATGTCGTAATTCGGATCCGAAAGTCACCAAGTTCGAAGCCTAGAGTCGTTCATTACGACAGGCTGGCTCCATACTATGGCCATAGTACTTAGTTCATTGATTGTAAATAGTGTAATGTAAATAATGTAAATTAGTATGACCATGGTCTTGTATATAAATTAATGTAATTATTTATTTTGCTTAGCATTATCATTATTATTGTTATTATTATTTAAATACTTGTATGTAATAATGTCTATGCTTTAATTTTATTTTATTTTTAAATAAGTGTATATTTTGTATAATTCAGCATCATGAATGTGTTTTGAATAGTATAGCATTTGTTGGTAACGGGTTTGCTTTCCGATCAAAGGTTGAACTGCCCAGGACGTGCAGTCCTTGAGAGGGGGGCAATGTTATGAATTTTGTATATATCTGTAAATATTCCATTTGTTTAAATTTATTTTATTTTATTATTGTGAAAATTGCAGTATTAATGTATTTCCTATTGAGCATCATGTAACTCAATGCTAAAGGCCTCAGGTGCTTTGTAAGAAAAACAACCTTACACCCTCATCGTTTTTACAATAGAGTTCTATGGGAATATCGCCAAGGAATGGGTTTATCGCCAAGTTGGCGATGGTTTTGGCGACTTATTTTTGTCGCCAAATTTGGCGATATATCGCCAAATGTCGCCAAGTTGGCGACGGATTTGGCGACTTTTTGTGCAACCCCCCCTTATACATTTACATTGGGATCCTTTCACGTTTGGAGTACTCTATCGAGAGTTGGAGGACCTTCTGGTAATTTCTAGCATTAGAAAGTCCTGGAATATTCTGGAAAGATCCCTGAAGTCTATATAAGGGACCTCCACCAGTTCAGTTAGTTAGTTGTCTGTCAACTGCGATTGAATTCATACGAGAGGCTTTGCATTGAGAACTGTGTTTCTCGGATCGATTTTGTCATTGATACGTCGTATTGAACGCATTGTTTCTGTGTGAAATTTTGCTGCGCTTTTATTGGATTTGAAGATTGCTGAATATCTTGTAATTTTCAGAAGATATTTGTGATCGTATTGCACTGTTTATAGTGAATAAAGCCTTTTTATTGTTCTTATATATTGGCATCAGTCCTTTCGAACCCCGAGCTCACAACAATATCTATATTTACTTTACAATCTCCAGAAACTGTATCTAAATAAATAAACTTACTTCGGCTGCATATACACTTGTAAGTTATTTAACTCAGTAAATAAAGAAATATTTTTGAGCTTCCCTGTAAACGTACTCTAAATGCTACACATAACATATTCTATAGTAACCTTCTTCTAGTGCACCTTAATAATATATACAAATTTCATTATGTTTAAAATAGTGTAACACTTATTAAAATGCAACATGAATTATTTTTCCACATAGACCCTAATGTAACGGAATACTTTTGGGTGCCCCTGTAAAGGAACTATAAATGCTACATACTTCATTTTCAATACCAAACATGCTATAATAAAGCTCAATAATGTATATCAATTACATTACCAATCCTACTATACCAGTGGCGTAGCTACGTTTTCTGGCGCCCGGGGCAGGAAGAAATTCTGCGCCCCCCCCCCTACCCTAAATAATAATTTTAAAAAAACACATTGTTTTTCCTCAAGGACGGAAAAATGTCCTTCCGGCTTGTACTGGAAGGAAAAGGGAGATTACCTCTTCCTTGTTTTTAAGAATTAAACTAATTTTACTCAAATACACGAAGATAAAATGCGTGGGACATGATTATAGAAGATTCCTCATTTTCGTCAATATTGAATTTGAATGGGAATTTCGAAAAATTAGTCAGCTATCGCCAATTTGACATTTTCATATACGACATATTTTCATTTATGGTGATCTACTTTTATTTCCAAGATGTTTAGCCAAATATCACCACCTTGGCGAGAATTTAACGTTAGCGGATATGACTATGTAGTTTTATGAGTATGACAGTAGCAACAATTATTACAACAATGAAAATAAATTTGCTAGAAATCACGTTTGCGAAAACTCATAAATTAGACCCGATTATGGAAAAAAAATTTGATGATTTTTTTCATTTACAAGGTGCGTATGGAAATTCCAAGAAGTTCCATATGTCTTAAGTGACTACAAAAACTACAAAAAATATTTTTCAATTGACTCCTGTTTTTCGGAAATCTTTTAGGTGCATTTCATAAAATTAGAAATACGGTATAAATAGTTTATTTTGTAAAAACAAAAAAGGTTAAGTATAAGTAAAAAGTCATTTTTATTGTATTTTAAATTTTTGTCATGACATTTTAACTAATTAACATTGTCATGACATTTTACCTAATTGAAAATTTTGTCCTTACAGCTATAGAGCAGATTTGTATGGAAAGTATCAAAAACTAATCCCAAAGCTTTCTTCTATCTCATATAGGTTTCACATACACCAAAAACGAATTAGCACCCATTTATATCAAGGTCTAACTTAATCTGAAGTTTGATGAAATTCCGTGCATTAGTTCTTGAAATATGACTGTCCCTAAAATCATATAAATACTTAAAAATGCCCCATAGCAGTGCCACCTGTTGGTAGATTTACACCAACACCTAACCAACAACAACTTATGTCAACGTCTAACTGAATCTGAAGTTTGGTAAAATTCTGTGCATTATTTCTGGAGATATCGCTATCGTGAAAATCATGAAAAAAAAAATAGCATAGCAGCGTCACCTGTTGGGCTATTTACACCCAAAACATAATCAGCATCTATTTATGTTAAGGTCTAACAGAATCTGAAGTTTGATGAAATTATGTGCATTAGTTCTTGAGATATAGCTATCATGAAAAATACAATAAAGAAGAATGGTTTTAAATTAAAATAATTAAAAATATTTCACTTTTCTTTTTTCTCCACTGTATTCAATTTTCTGCAACTTAAGTGCATTTAATACTTCACATGCTTTGAATATTTGTTTTGGGCTAAATCACACACATTTAAATAATCTTTAGAGGCTGGCATGCCCCAAACGATTTTTTAAATAGTTAAACCCTTCTGAAGATCATATACTATTACTTACATTTAAGAGGTAAACAAGGCCAACATAATGTTTATTTTTCTCCGTTTTCGGACAGTGATTTGTACAGGCCGTCTTGAAAGACTGACAAGTTCTTCTTTGATTTTTAGACGGTTTAAGAAGGGAAAATTTGGGGATAGATCGACCACATTTTATTGTTTGACTTTTCTTAATGCCAGTTCGACGAAAAAATATAATTTCCAATAAAAGAAGACTAATGTATTTACTTAGTTCCTCCAGCTAAATCCATTTTGCACTGGTTCACAACCTCTATTACAGGAAAATATTTATATGGAATGCTAATAAGACAAAAATCAACGTGAAAACCAATATAGAATTTTTAAAAAATGCTCTTTTGATATCAGAAATGTGACACCAGAAAGGTCCTTTGTTTTATAAGCTGGCTAGATCAACACCCCCTATCTGTGATTGCAATTGTGGACCTTCCCATTCCTCCTTCCTTCGCCTAATTTTTTCAAAGCATTCACACAGACAGATAAAAGCTCAACAGTTCTTATTTATTGTCAAAATGTGTGCTATAATTTCGCATTTTTAAAAAAAATTATTGTCGGAATATGCGAGATAATTTCGTTAAAAACCTCTCTCAATTTGGCACCCCTTAGCAGTGGCGCCCGGGGCGGTCGCCCCCCCTTAGCTACGCTACTGTACTATACTATATTTACGCGAGTTAACGGACAGACAAACCAAATTCATAAACACTTTTCAACTATGTTGGAAAATGTTAAAAAGTCTAAATAAATTTTTTTAAATAAATATATTTTACCATTTAAGAATTAAATAAGATCAATATGGAATTATATATATATATCCATAAAGTGTCTTTTGTGCTACCACTGGTGTCCAATGATCAAAAGAGAAGTTATTATTAAAAGGATGTTATAATTATCTAAATAGAGATTTTAATTGTTTATAAGACAATTAAAAGAATCATTTCCTACATGTTATATCGAAAAAGAAGACAATAGTAAAATATTCACTAAATTGTATTTAATAGGTAATAAAATATATATTAAAGATAGAATGCAAAAAATAAACAAATAACTATTAATTTTGTAAAAATTACAAACTATTTCAATTTAATTTTAATTATATGCATTGTTTAATTTTTTTAACGTTAATTTAAAGCAATACCAATTGGCAATTAGAACATACAAGATTTAAAAAACTAACATTATTATTATTAAATAACAATAAAGTTTAAACAATACATTTAAATTGTTTACTGATAAGCTCATTTGCAAAAATTTATATCTTCATCTATTGAGAAAAAATAATTTCATAAGCGTTGGTACTAAATATTTTAAGAATATCATACTACTTTCCCACAGCAGAGGTAAAAAATAATTTAAAATAATAAACTTAGGAAATTATAAAATAAATAAAAATACAATTTTAAATAAGTTTTGTATTGAATTAATGAAGTCTTAAATAAACAATAAGCAATTCCTTCTGTGAAAATCAATATCTTTCTACATGGGTACAAAGGTGGTCCAATTTCGCTAAATTACGTTTAATTATTTAAAAAATAAATAGTTTGCAGATAATTTAAAATAATAAACACTAAGAGAAAAAAATTTAATTGACTTATTGAAAAACACCTATATATAAATAGCATCTGTCAAAAAAAAAAAAATGAAAAAAATGTTGATCGAAATGTCCCTCCTGATACGCTAAAAACGCCAATCTGGCAACCTTATTCGCGTTTTGTAGCCTAATAGCGCTATTACACGTGAATTACGAGCGACAAAAAATCGCCTCCACAAACTCCTCCCACCAGATCATTCTGCCTGGGTTGCCAAAATAATATCTGAATCCGCTCCCGCGCTGCTTTACTCATCGCTCTAAATTGGCAGCCAAGCGAGCGACCGTGCCAATATGATGGTTTTTGAACTTGTTTTGCGGCTTTTAACAAGATTTTCGGTTAAATTTTAATAGCACATTGTATAAAACAGACATTTATTCGAACTTTAGTAAAAAATACTTGTATGACAAAGTTTAAAGATATGATTTATAAGTTCGCTGGTTGTGTTTATTGTTAAAAATGCTGATATATACACGAAATTAACAGATGCGATTAGGCATTAATACAGGGAAATATTTAGCGTTTTTTCGCGGCAAATTTTTGACATTCGTTAAAAGGAATCCAGTTTAAATTTTCTAGCGCAATATAACTCTTTTGAATAAAATTTATTCCGAATTCGTACCTTGATTTTTGAATTTTCACGAAATTTTACATGCTATTTTCAGAGGGTTTTTTTTTTTTTTTTCGACATTCGTAAAAATAATCCTGTTTCAATCTTTTAACTCAGTATAATAAATTTTGACCTCTGACATTTTTTAATTTTTAGCTATACTAAGGAAGTTTGAATAGAAAAATTGTATTATATATATATATATATATGTGTGTGTGTGTGTATCAGCACCAATTTCTATAATATTCATAAAAATATAAATCATTAGCCCTACACCCAAATTAAATTTTATAAATTAGATTTTTAAAATAATCCATAGTGTACAGATAACAGATATAATTTTGTATCCTTTTCCAAACCATCATGGAAAGCTCCTTTTAAAGAATCATAAACAGTATTAATGTAATACAGGCAAAACTGGATAAGTGAGAAACTTTTATTACTGCTATTTATTCTGCCACTGCATTTTTAGAAAGAAAAAGCTTTGTTATTGAGCCAATGAAACCTCTACTTGAAATTATTTTATTTCTGTATTAAGTGATTATTACTTTCATAACTGAGATGGTTTTTACTTGTTATTAAAGTCCCACATGATTGACAGTTAAAATTGAGAACACAGATATAATACCTTTACTAATTATAGTAGTTACTATTACTTTGATAACCTCTATTAGTAAAATAAGCACTTGTTGAACCTATATAACAGAGAAACCATTTTAATTATGGCTGGATTGGTCGATACTTCAGTTCCCACTTATCGAAGTTCAATTTCATTTATATATTCTTAGAACAATGCAACCAAATGTACAATTCACAAACTAAGCTGTCCCACCTAGGATAGTAACCAGATAGACCTCTGAAAAGATCAACTCGCATACCTAACCCTTAAAAGAGTAAAAAAAAAAAAAAAAAAAAGATGTTTAAAATAATTTATAGAGTGATTTTAATATTTATAAAAGCCATGTCAGATCACAGTAATGCAATAGTGCAAGCTACTATCATTTCTTTTCAAAAAGTATCAAAATTATTTTATGAGAATATTAATTCAATTTTTTCAATAATTCATGGCATCATTAAAGAACATTTTATCCTAATATACATATAAAATATGTAAAGTTATGAAAGCATATAATGTAACAAAATATGTAAAGTCATGATTATTTTAACTTTACCTTTAGCACACCTGTTATAATATAAGATGCACTGTTGCAGAAAATTACTGTACTTTCTGCGACAAACTTTATCAACCGCAAAATCTTTCTTCAGTAACAGTCCTGAAGTCAAACAAGAGTTATATTAGGCCAAACTACAAAAAAGTTTAAATACTTTGTACCTCCCCCATATTTAGAAAATCCCCCTTGGAAAATATAGAATGATTTGTTGCCAAAAATATTTTTTACTTTGTATGCTGGGCGGGGGTGGGGGTAAACAAGCAGTAGACATTTCAGGGAACAATTAAAAAAATATATTTGTGGATTGTTTATGTAAAAAAACACAAGGAAACTTAAAAAACATAAAGAAATAATTTTAAATACTGTAAACTTTGTTTATTAGGAGGAAGGGAAGCTACAAATTTGGGGGGGGGGGGGGGGGGGTGATAATTTATTTCAAAGTAATAAATACGGCAGATTTTTATCATTTATTATTATTATTTTTTTTTAAGATTTTAAATTGTGATGATGGAGCAAAGTGGGGGGGGGGGGGGGATTACATGGATATTTATGTATTAGTATTTTAAAGTAACAAGAACTAAGGCAGAAGTAACGAGTTCAAAATAAAAGAACTAAGGCAAAACAACATTAAAAAAGGGACACAATTTTAAAAATAGAGACTTTTTAATATTAACAACGTTAACACTTAACTGTTGTTAGCTGTCTCACAGGCAGCTATATATTTTTTTCAATTTTCATAGTTTAACTATAGATACTTATGATTTAACTATAGTGAAATATTTCGTTTGAAGCCCTAGTACTATTGCTAGAGAATTCTGAATAAGTGGATTTTAATGATAATGGTCCTGAACTAAAGTTTAGTACATAAACAGTATCCTATGAGTAAATCGAGCTTTTTTTTTTCGCCTTTCGAACAAGCAGTCTCAGAGATCGCTCACAGTATCTTATGCAACAGTGTTTGTCACAGCAGTTAAAGGTTAATGCTGGAGAGAGAGGTGGGGGGGGGGGGGGGGGGTGTTGCAAAGAAAGAGAAAACTAAAATTTTGTAACAATAAAACTACTGCAAAACCCTATTAAGAAACTGAGCAGAACTTAGAGCTTAACAATTATAAATATTTTAAACTTTAAAGTTTAGGGAGTGTGGGAAGGGACAAACAAAAATTTCGGGGGTGGAGGGACAAAAATCTGCCGAAACTCAGAAGATTTTCACCTCTTACCAATATTGTTCTGCAGAAGCGAAACACATACAGAATATCTTTTTGCTGTTGCATAAATCTTCTCTCTCTCCCAAAAATGTTTTTTTTTTTTTTTTTTTCCAAATGAGAATTATTTCTGCAATAAATCTTTCCTATTCTGCGACATTGTCGCTGCAATTCTGCCACGGGGATAAGATGTTTATCTGAAACTTGATATTAAGAATTTTAATTATTTACAAAGTATAGGGATTACATCATTTTACTCCCCACTAGATAAGTGGATTTTCTAACACGGCGAATGGAAGTCCTTTAAAAACTGCTAGCTATAGAAGGTGTGCCAAAAACTTTATTTAATAATCATATTTTGCATATTACAGGGTTCGTACACTTTACAACAATGTTTTAATAATTTTTTTAAATTTACTATTTAAATAGCAGAAATTGTAGATACATTGTTTAATTACAGCATTCATAATACTTTTCTACATTTACATAAGGCAAACAATTCTATTAAAAAATTGTGTTAAAAGTGTACGAAACCTGTATTACCATGATGTAAACCTGGTGCTAAGTTATATCCTATACTACAGTTCCCTCCCCCCCCCCCCAAGTTTCAGGACCCTGCCTTCCCTTTGGTATAAAAATAAGCACCCTTCTTGCCTCTCAGTTAAAAAAATTTTGCCCATAATGCCTTTGTATTAAAAAATTTATTTGCATAGTAACAACTGATTCATTCTTATCTTGAAGAGAGTGTCCTTCAGAATTCAAAATGTGCAGTTAAGGTAGTCCTTAAATGACCTGTTCAACAATGCGAAACTTTCTGACACAACTTCAGACTCATTTTTAAACACAAAGGTATAAAATTGGCAGGCCTGACTATGGAAGCGATTTGGAATCAAAACGAGTTTTACATTTTATGATAAATAGATTACTTATCGAGTTATAAGCGATTCTGGTTACGTGACAACACGTTTTTCGCACTTTTCTGGCTGCCGCGTAGGGAATTTGGTTCAAAACGCCAACTTTGGCAGTATTTTCTATAAGATCTTCTTCATTTACCAAAAAATGGAAAACGTGTTTAGATTACATAGTTTCTGAATAAGTACACCTGCCAATTTCATGCATTTGCGAACAAAAATTCATTAAAAAAGTTGTCATAAAGTAACCTGTTTGGACTAGAGAAGTCTTAAAAATCTAAAAACTGCTCTTAAGAATCTAAAAAATATACTTTCCTCATCAGCCACAACATGTTCTTCTATAAATATGGAGGAGAAAAAAAAAGGCAGCAGTAAAATTAGCAGAGAAAAGAAAAACATTTACCAGCTTTTTAAACCATTAAAAATATTGTTCTTAAAATGCACAGTAGTTTTACAAAAACTGTCATGTCAGCCATTAAACAATTTAAACAGCCATCAGACTTTAAAAACAGGCTTTTTTTCTAAGCTATGTTGTAATACACATTACTTTTAAATGAAAAAAAATATATTAATAACATATTTTTAGACAATATTTTATAAAACGATGTCTAAAACAAACCGTATCTTGATTTTCCCTTCATTTTCTTGTTAGGTTCAAGATAGTGCATGTAAATACATCTTGTTTCATATTTTAGTTAAAAGTAAACAGGTGCTTATTCAACAGAATTTTGGTTTAAAAATATAAAAGAAAAACAAACTTTTTTCTAGTTTTTTTTTTTTTTTTTTTTTTTTTTAAATTGTGCGATTTTGATTATTGGAGACCACGCCAATAAAAGATTTTTCTACCTTGACTGTAGTATATTTTTGCAGTGAAAACTAGCTCACTGAACATTTTAATATTTTCTTCTTCACCTAATCATTACTTCACAATTATAAACAAATTCATCTTCAAAATGGCTAACTTTGTTTAATATAATTATCGGTATCTGAGATTGTTAAAGAATTTTTTATATTAAAATACTTCATGTGATTTTGTTTTTTGAGTGATAACTCCAAGTCTAGATTTGTGTCCATCAGATTCAGCAAGTAACAAAAAAGATAGATTGGTATTATTGAAATGCTGTAACTAGCACCCAATTTTTTAATGCATTCTTATTCGACTTCATATCTTTAGTTTCTTTGTTTAATTCTTAAAGGATAATCGGTACTTTTCGGTTAGCCGGGCACCAGTGATATATATATATACATATACACACACATATATACACACATATATACACATATATCTACACACATATATATACAGTCAAACCTCATTATACCGCCATTATCCGTTCAAGAAATTTTTGGCGCTATAATGAGTTTGGCGGTATATCGAATTAAAATACAATAAAAATTAATTTTCATACTATTATACTAATATTATTATTATTATAAAAATAAATATCAGTAATGCCTTTTTATTAAATTATCCAATGGTATATAGTATATTATAATAGTATAAATTAATATAATATAATTAATGCTACATGATTCAAAACTATCCAATTAATGTATGAAATTAACATGCACTTACCTCTTTATATAGTCAATTTTAGATAAAGTAGATAATTATGCACATAACAGACACACACATACATTAAATATCACACTGAATTATTTTACTTTAATTATCTTTTACAGGAAAATATTTTAATATGCTAGTTTGAGTTTTCCTTTCAATATTGATTTTTTCAATATCTTTTTCTACAACTAAAAGATTGTTCATCATTTTTTTATCAGTTGCATGTTTTTCTAAGAAAATTCTTATTTTCCCAATGCAATTTTTAACTTCATCAGATGTAGCATGCGGCGTTTCAGCTTCATCAGCTTCGCTGTCAGATGAATTTTCATTTTCATTTTGATTGGCAACAATTTCTTCGATTGTCAAATCTTCAAATGTTGAAACACTTTTGTCTATATTAATGTACTCAATTGCCGATAGAGGATGTTCAATTTCTGTTAATTTGTGTATTTCGTCTTGTAGTTCCTGAAGTGCTGTACTGTTTTGTTTTTTAGTAGATCCTTCAGGTTTAATCAATCCAGTATGTTTCCAGCAGTTAACAATAGTTTCTGATGAAATTTCATCCCATGCTTTTTTTATCATGCGAATAGCATCATGTAAAAGGATTGGAGAAAAAACATCTTTACTGATTTTTTCAATGATATGGCGGACGTGATACTTTCGATAATGAGCTTTGAATGAGTTTATTATACCAGCATCCAAAGGTTGCAAAAATTCAGTACAGTCAGGAGGTAAAAATTCAATGCGGATATTACTCATTGGATATGCTTTGTGACAAGGGGCATTATCCAAAATCAATAAAATATGGCGTTTGCTTCTTTTCATTTCTATGTTGAAATTCTCTAACCATTTTTGAAATAATGCTGAAGTCATCCACGCTTTGTTATTATTCTCATAATCTACATAAAGAGCAGGATTAAAATTTTTAAAACATCGTGGCTTAGCTGATTTTCCAATCACTGTCATAGTTCTTTTATCAGATCCATCACTATTCGTACAGAACACAAGAGACACACGATCTTTTTTTTTTTTTAATCCTTTAGCAGGCCCACTCGAAATTGTTCTATCTGGCTGCAAGCGGTAAAAAAGGCCACTTTCATCCATATTGTAAACGTCCTCTTGTTTATATTCTAAAATCAGCGCACTCAGTGTTTTGCGACCATTTGACACAATATCTTCATCAACACCTGCAGTTTCACCACTTCGTATGTACTGAGAGAATCCTCGTCGCTTTTTAAATCTGTTCAACCAGCCACTACTGTATTCGAAATCTGTAATATTCATTTGCTGGCCAAGAACTTTTGCCTGCTCTCTGATGACATCTCCGTTGATAGTGGCATTTTTAGCACTTATTTGTTGTATCCATGTGCAAAGGGCATCCTCTAAGTCTTCATGTTTCGCTGTTTTCAGTCTTTTTACAGATGATTGCAGTTCGTTGGTGTTAATACATTTTTCTGTATTCATCAAAATGTCTCCGATGCAGCGCCTGCTAACAGGCTTTTTCCAGAGTGTAGAAAAATGATTGGAGATGTGTTGCTGCGATACATTCACATTTCTTTCTTTATATTCACAAATTTCCCGCTTTTCTGAAATTGATAAAACTGCTCTTTTCGCCATAATGAGTTAAAATAAAGAGACAGAATGATATTTTACAGATTTAGCTGGTGAATTCTTCGATGTTTCAATCAACGTCCGACCAAAATTTTGAATGAGATTTTGCACTGCACACCGTTTTCTTTCTAAGAAATCGACATAAAGTACAGGGAGAAGTTATTTTTTACATTGTTCTCACCTGAGAGAGGAGAGACCCTTTCAGCCAATGGCGGACCATGCCTTGTTTTCTCCCCGCTCCAGAAGCGGATTGGATCACGTGACTCGCCAGTCTGAATCAGAAGTTTTACTTGCTCGGCACTCAGTGCGCGTTATTTTTCTTCTCCCAATGACAAGTAGAATGGGTAGCAGGTGCATTTTGGCAGGTGTTGAGAACAATATAAATTCTTTGCTATTCAATAAAGTTTGAATTGAGCTTGAAAACATCTAGACTCATGAAAAGGAAGTGTCCTTTGAAATTCTAACAAAAAATTTAAAAAAGAAAGATATGCAAAGAAAATACAGTAATTTCTAGCCTTTTTTTTTTGGCGGTATATCGAGTTGGCGCTTTAACGGATACATTACATTGAAATTCCTATTTGGCAGATTTGTTCATAGACGCAATTGGCGGTTAAACGGAATTGGCGCTATTTCGAGATGGCACTAAATCGGGGTTTGACTGTATATATATATATGCACATATATCACTGGCGCTAGGCTAACCGAAAAGTACCGGATAATTTTCCCAATCGAGAAAATTTTCTTTTACAGCTTGACCAAAATTTTAAAGATCATCTTATGTTATTACTTGTCATAAATAATCTGCAATTTTAAAAGAATAAAGTGTTAAAAGTAAAAATTATTTATATCCAATAATTTATTTATTTTTTGAGAATAAACACACATTGTTTGCAGTTAATCAAAATTTCCTCTAGACAGCTAACATTGAAATATTATTATGAAGACGAACATTAAGCTCGAAGCTGCTGCGGTCGTCCAATGATCTCAGAGCCCCGAGCCCAATCCTTCCCCATTTTCGGTGCATTAAATTTGCAGAATTTAGAGTTTAAATTTCTCAGATATTGAATCCGGTTTTTAAAGAATCTGGTAGAGTGTCGGGAAAGGGCATACGGACATTGGACGACCATCCAACGTCCCTACGCCCTTTACCGTGACATACCTGACCAACATCCAGATGTGAAATAAAGATGTCACTGGTAAAATGTAAAAGCCTGATATGATAGGTTTAATGCCTCGAAAAGCAGGAAGGGTTGGTCCCGGGGCCCTGAAGGCATCAATGAAATTATTGCCTAGAGCAAGACTCTTGGTTTAATGAGAAAATAGACTTGATCTTCTTTGGTTCTGAATGACTCTTACATCAACAAATTGTGCTATATTTTTCTTTTTTTTTTTAATTTTATGTGTGTTAAAAATTGTGCATCTGATATTGCACACTTCTACCAATATATATTTTAATGAAAAGGTCAGTCAACTTCCGAATTCCCCTCGCTAATGTAAAAGTTTAGGACATAAAATACATTCATATATTTAAGGTAATTAATATTTTTAACCTTTTTTCTGTGTATATTCCTGTTGTTCTTATAGGATTCTCTTTTTATTTACTTAGTTGTCAAAATATTTCTAAATTAAACACTTAATTTTATTTGTGAGGTGTTAAAAATCTTACTCACAGCTCGTCAGCTTTTAACACATAAAATACTAAATTAAGCATAGATTTTAGAAATATTTTGAGAACTAATAAAAAAAAGAGACATCTTTTAAGAAAAATACAAAGAAAAAATGAGTTAAAAATATAAATTTCCCGAGGAGATATTTTAAATATATGGCGCATTCTACACCCATAATGTTTAACATTAGCGAGGGAAATTGGGAAGTTGACTGACTAACAGCCTTAACAATAAAATTAATCTCTTGCACAGTAAATAATACAAAATAAATTTATTAAAAGAATATAATGGTACTAAAAATATTAAAAAAGATATTGGCCAAAATAAATTTTTATATCATTTACAAACAGCAATTTCAATTTTTCTGTTAAAATATATATAACTTTATCACTGTTATACACTGCTAGCTATCTAAAATGCAACACCATGAAGGAATGCAAATAACAGAATGATATTTATTGGACAAATACATTATAATGGGAAGGACAAGCGATTACATTTTCAGAAAATTTGAAGGTATAGATCCTGAGAAAACACTACCCAAAGCAGCCACTTCTGGTTGCAATAACAGCATTTATCTGCCTAGCCATGGAGTCGAAGAGAGATTGGGTGTCATGTACGGGTACATCAGTCCATGCAGCTTCAACACTATGCCACAGTTCACCAACCGTTGTCATTAGTGGTGGTGGGCCAGTCGCTCAGAAGTCATTGACGGGACATTTTCAATTGTTGAGAAATTAGGAGAACGTGCTGGCCCGGGTAACAGTCGAACATGTTCTGTATCAAGGAAGATCAGCATAGTACGAGCAACATGCGGTCGTGCACTGTCCTGCTAAAAAGTAGAATTGCAAAGGCATCGAATATAAGGCAGAACCACGGGCCGTAACACATCAGAAATATAACGTCTGCTGTTGAAATTGCCGGCAATGCGAACAAGAGGTTACCGAAACAAAAATCCAATGGCACTTCATACCGTCACTACAGGTGATATGACAGTATGACGATTCGAATGCAAGCTGGCAATGTGCATTTTCCACGATGCAGCCAAACATGGATGCTAGCTAGCATCATGATGCTGTATATGACACAAGAATGGTATCTTACGTCATATTTGATGAATTCTTCTCTATTGAAGAACTTTTTTCAGCAGTTCAGTTGTCGTTTAGTCATTCTTAGCTGACCCTCGGGATTACCTCTTCATCAGTATTATTTACGACAGCTTTCTTGGACCTAAAAGGAAAATGAATTATGAGTAATTAGATAAAAATATCAAAATTAAATCAAGTAAATGATCTATCTTCATTGTTTATCTATATGTGAATATTCCATTTTAAAAAGGGTTAAATTTATACAAATTTGAGGTTTATTTAAGGTTATCATGGTCTCGGGCAACGCCAGATGGGTCAGTTAATAATAAACAAAACTTATATTATGAAAACAGAATAATGTGAGTTTGAGTATGAAGTTTAAATAAGATTAATCAACCTTGGCATTAAACATGCTAATGTGAAAATGACATTCACAATGTAACTAGAAACCCTGTCACTCAAATTTTACACTACACTTTTTTTTTTTTTTTTTATTGAGTGCTTTTTTTGTTAGCCAGATCACCAAATAATGCTTCAATCCCCATTACTGACATTGTGATGTGATTAAGCCCATTCATCATATGATCCAATTTTAAGGAAGATCAATGGTTTTTGTACTGATATATTCATGTTTACATACTTTGTCAGGATTTTTGTACAGCTATTTTAATTTTTTAACAGATTTTTTTGCCTTTTACATTTTAGATTAAAAAAAGTACATAAAGTTGTTTATAAAATAATTAGTATGTTTTTATGACAACTACTAAAGTTTCTTATGGCCAGCATAATTTGTTTTTCAAATATATCCGTGCTACATAATAATGAACAATGTTCAAAGAAATTTTTTTATGATCATATTAGATATTATTAATCCTATGATCACAAATCTCAATGTTTGTCAAACACTCTTAAATTTATCCCTTTTATAAATATATAGAGATAGGATATCTGTTGTTATTAAAATATTTTTGCCCCTAATTAAAGAAAAACAGTAGTTTTGATCTTTGCATATGGAAATAAGAAACAATGTAAATGTTGAAATGAAATACTTTTGATTCAAGGAATTTCTCATTAGAACATTTTGTTTTTGTTATTTTAAATGAAGGAGTGAAAATATTTTTTTAATGTGTGTGTTTTCCCTTTTAATATAAGAGTTTAAATTCTTTCCATAAGAACTACATTGTGTGCCCCCCCCACCCCCCTCTCAAAAAAAAAAAAAATAAAATGAATAAATAAAACTTGTCTAACTGAAAAGTACCTGATATTGTGACGTTGTTATTTTCTATTGAATGCAAGCAAACTAAGCATTAAATTTGCTGTTGGCATACTCAAAACAAAATTAGTATTATCTGGAAGATTTTTTGGTACTGACATCTGGGATAGGAGATAGATAGCCAAAAATTGTTGTCAATAATGTGCAAAACAGTTATTTAATATTGTTAAATACATAAAATTGTTGAAAGTGGTAAATAATATAAAATAAATAAATAAATAAAATAATAATAAATAACAAAAAACTAACCTATAATAAAAAAAAAAATCCCTGACGGCCCGGCCTACAAGCACAGGTAGATTTCGAAGACTCAGACCGTGAGGCGCTTGTCAGTTGGGAATTGCATAAGAAATGACTTTTTTGCCATGATGCGTCATTTGGAAACGCCCACTTTGAAACCTAACTTGTTTGCAGGCAAAGCCGGCAGGGATTTTTTTTTTTTTAATTTTTTTTTGCTATAAGGGTTGGTCTTATAAAAAAAACTTGTCAATATAAAAGTTTTAGGTAATATTAAGAGGATTTATTATAAATTTAAGCAGATTTAAGCCCCCCCCCCCCCCGGGCCATTTTTAATGATATCAAAAATCTGTCATCCATAAATTTTCGGCCCTTTTCCTAGAAGTAATAATAATAACGTTAAACGGATTAAATGGTACCATAATTAAGAAAATATGGGGTTTTTCTGTTTTCACAAAAAGCCCCCCCCCCCCCTCTATACATCCATCATAATTTTCTCAGAACATAGTTTTCAATACATTAAAAAAAAAAAAAAAAAAAAAAAAAATATTATATGCCCCCGTAAAGTGGACCAGTGTGCCCCACTTCTGGGGTACACTGGTCCACCCACTGGGGTACTGTGGACCGCTATTAGGTATTATCTGAAATACAATATAAATCTATTTTTCATTAATCTAATTCTTTTTCATTTCCCCTTTACCTGCAAAATAACATAGTAATATAAATTTACAAGTAACATTTTGAAACAAAAACAAAATTAATTAGATTTTGAAAATAATAACAGATTAATACAGGAACAATTGCAATTTAGTTGAAGTTATTACTTAAGTACAAAAAAATCAGCGCACATTAAAATTTGCAAATGAAATTCCAAAATACTTATGAGTAAGATTGAGCCTGGAATATTCCTGAAATACTTTTGGGTCTGGGAGCAACATTATGAAATCATTGATATCAATAACAGATTCATCTACAGTTTTGGAAAAAAAAACTTATTTCCATTCAATTTGCATCTCACAAATCTTATTTGAATAGAATCATCATCAATTAGACTACAGTTACATTTATCAAAGGCAGTAAATAAATGCAGAACAAAATATTTCTTACCATGTTAAATAAATTGTTATTTTTCTTTGTTTACTTTATTTTACCGTTAAATAACTACTTTAAAATATTTCTTTATAGAAAATAAGCATCTGATAAATATTTTGAACATTCTGCATTACAGGAGCAGAGTGGATTGTGAACCACTGTGCCCCAGGAGTGGGTGGTCCATTCTTTTAAACATATTAACTTTAAAGTTAAATAAATACAAGTATCTTAGCTTTGCAAAATAGCTATTTTATCTTATTTATCTATAACCTTTAATTACTTAAAAAATAAAAATATGATGATGAAAAATTTTACTTTTAGAAGCTCAAAACAACCAATCAATATAAAATAGTTCAATCTGAACTAAACATATTTTCTGAAGGCTATAAATAATCAGTGCAGTGCTGTTATCTATTAGAAGAGAAGCTTTAAAAAAATCAAATAAATAAAATGTTAGGGGGTGGTCCACTATGTACCAGTCTCCCCTACATTTCCACATATTTACACTTTCTGGTTAAATAGACAGCTGTCAAACACCAATAATTGTCATGGTAATTTTAAGCCTCTCCTTAATAATATGTCATAGCGTTATCTGTGTATTTGATGCGTGAGATTTTTAAATAGATGCACATTTCTTAAAATGAAGCATAAAAATACAAAATAAGCAAAACTAAGAATTTTTGACATACAGAGAATTTTTAAACATAAAAAGTAATACAGAAATGTAACAAACAAGCAATAGTAAATATCAAAAAGTAAACTTATACTAGTTTTTTTTTTTTTTTTTTTTTTTATGAATAATGAAATAGTTTTTTCATTTGTTATCTTTCGTTAATTTAGATAATTTTTAAACAAATTAACAAAAAATAAATTTTATATTATACAAAATGTTAAGGGGGCCGTGCCCTTTTCATAAAAAATCATTGCTTATTTTCTCTTGTAATACTTCATTACGTTAAGTTAATCGGGAATAATAAATTACATATTTTTTCCAAAACTCATTAGAGAATAGGGAAATTTTTTAAATTAAATTTAAAATTACAGGCATGAGCAATGGCATGTCCTACCCCACCCTTATTTGCATCCATTTTCCAGTTCCAATTGAACAGCTTTTAAATGAGGAAGAAGTAGACATAATCTAAGCTCTTTTACCATATCAAAAACTTCCAAGTACAAAGGAAAATAATAGATTACTACTTTCTTTACATTAAAATTGTTAGATTATTGCTGCGAATGTCAAAAAATGTACATCTGGAATTAGCTCTTTAAATATATCTTACTGTTAGAATTTTTATTTATGTTAGTGCATATTTATGTTATTTATAGTATGTTTACTTAGAAATTAATGTTTGTGCATATAAAATACTGGTAATATGTGCTACCAATTTTCTAATGATTTTAATTTTCTGATATATATTCGGTCTTACAAATATTGGATAATTGGCTAATAGTCAAAATTTTAAGAAATTTCCAAAAATTAAATTTTTATTTTCAACCTGGCAAGAAAACAGTAAAATTGCATTTTTAACATTACATTGACATATATATCGCTGAAACAATCGCTGAATGTAAACAAACAGGTTGGCGAGAAAGTTTTGAAATAGCGCCAAAATATCATTACGGAAATTACGACATTAATAAGAATAACAACAATGAAATAATTTTAATGAACAGGAGAATGAATTAAAGAAATTAATTGTTATTGTATTTAACATTAGATAAAAGATGGTTTAGAATAAAAAAGATAAACAGAAAAGTGACACTTACCAACTATGAAGAGGAAAGCAGAATATGTATCTTGCAACTCTCGGCTTATGTGACGAAAACCTTTCACTATACTTTTCGTTTTGAAGAAATAGATGTGTGTGTGAGGTTTAAAAGATATTGCCTGACAAAATAAATGAAAAAAATGCTCTCCGTCGAGCTGAGACAGAGCTTCGGCAGCCGCCATGTTTTAAGAATCTAGAGAGTGAAATCGTGACGTCAGATTCCTAAGCATTTGATTGGCTGTTGGTGGCGACATGGTCGCGATATCGCCTGTAGCCGAGCGACAAAATTGCTCCGACAGAAAAAAGTTGCTTGCTACCGAGCAACTCTTCTGAAGCCATAGGTTTACATGGGTGTCGCCTGGAAGTGGCGGCGACTTGACGCCTCGTGTAATAGCACTTTTAGAATTTCAATCTCTAAGTTTTGATGACGCATGCGCAATTTGCTATTTTTTCCCTGACGGTTGGGAACCGCGAGCTTGAGTTGTGAACTCAGAGGAAAGATAACTAGTAGAAACCAGGTGCCGTGTAAACGCAGCATTTATTTGGTCGAAAAGTCGGTCCCAGGATCAGCTCGGATTTGGCGCTTTATTAGAAGCTGTCTGTTTTGGCGGTGATCGCTTTCTTGGCAACTTCGATTTTATTCTCGCAATAAAAATAAACGTTGTCCCGCAGTGGCGCGGACGGTAAAAGCTCGGCTCTCGTAAGATCGCCGAAAGCCAAGCAGCATCGACCAAGGTCAGTGCTTGGGAGGGTGCATCGTCTATCCTCTCTCGTCTGTCACTGCTGTGGGACCGTATACGTTAATGGGAGCTGGTGCACGTTAAATCTGTTCGTGGCTCCAAAGTCCTCCAAGTTCTATATAAGCGCTACCTCTGGGGGTGCCAATCCAGATGCAAATCTCTCATCTGGAATTGGTTCAAAATTAGGAGATTTAGGTGTCAGGATTATGGAATTAGCGTAGTGGATTATGACAGCTATATAGAAATAGAAAGCTGCAATACTGGGCCCTTTGGGACATTTCAACAACAACAACAACAACAAAATAAACGTAAACAAACGAAAGAGAAACCAAACTACAGTGCCTAGAAATAGACTTCTAGGCACTGTAACCCAACTGTTGCACCTGCTGTTAATTTATTCTAGGATTTAATCTCAAAGAGGAAAGATAGAAATAAGTTATGAGAGTCCTGTCCCTGGTGAAAAAAAAAAATTGTTTAATCTTCTAGATGGATTTTTTTTTCCTTTTTTGCTGCTGTATTTTATTTAAATGGCTTTGCCCTTGTAATAGATAAGTTTCAACCACATGATCACCTGCCCACCAAGCATAATCGTTGATTTGTAGCCTGTATTACGAGCCAACCAATCCCAATCCACCATTTTTGGCGGGCAAACAAAAAACAAAGATAGTTGCTAAGGTGGTTGCTAGGGTATGACATCAGTTGAAACTGATCTATAAATGTCACTTAAATTATATTTTTTTTATTAGTGATATAAGATACCAGAAAGGCCCGTGCGAAGCTTTCGCACTGCAATCTTTGAGATTATTTCCTGGTACGTTTAAGCATTAACTTTTAATTAACTTATTTTTTAATCAAAAAACGCGTTTTAGCGAAATGTGAGTGTACTATGTCAGAAACTTGTTCTAAAACTTTTCGAATGATACCTCATTCATCGTTGTATGTTTTGTAAGTGCATAGAAAAGATGTTGACAAATGAAATAATATATATAATGATTGCTTGTGTATAAGAAAGTGGGGATAGAGATGCGATTTTGGAAATTGTGTTCGATTCAGCACCTTGGCGAAAAATTTTGGTGAAAAACCTTGGCGAGAGTCCTGCGCGTAGGGTTGCACAAGATTTTCAGATCAGCACCAGCAGCAGCAGCATCTGGACTGGACGACTACATGTGCTTACCGCCTGGTGATTGTGATTTTTGCTTGAATCCGTTAGCTTTATTTTTTCGTAATAGCTGAGTTCACAGTATCATTATTGGAGAGTCTAAACTATAATTTTACAGTTGACGAAAAATCCACAACTAAACAATTTGCTGTTATTAGAATGTCCTTTCAAAATTCTGATGAAGTGTGCTCTTTTGTGCAAGAAATACAGAAAGCTACAAATACGAACTTTCGAATAAAACTTGCAAAGCCGAACATGTAAAGGTAATTTTTTAATATTGTTATTGCATATATAAATTATGTCGTTTTGTTGCAGACTTGCTTTGTTTTTCTGAAATTTAATATAAAATTAATGATTGGACATGTTTAATATAAAATGAATGATCAGACTGATTGGAAAGGTTCTTATTTAATTTTGGAATAAGCATTCACATGTAATGTAAAAAATATATTTATTTTTATCAAATGCAGTTCCTTATTATTATCTATTGCGTGCAGAATTAGCATGTTTTTAATGCAGTGATATTTTACTCTGTTTTAACCTGCTTTTTGCTGTGATATCAAAACACTGAATAGTGCTTTATTTCTACGTATACATTTCATGCAACATTTAAAATGGAAATATCAATTACTTATTCCAATGTTCTTGTCTTTAAGTCATCTGGTAAAACAACTGCTATAGAATAGTTTCAACAAATACTATGGTACTGTAAAAATAAATTCTTACATCCAATATAAAATATTGAATCTTATTAATAAATTAATTTAAAACCTGCGATTTTCAAATCGATATTCTTGCTCATTCAACTTAAATTTCTAATTATGTATGTAATGTAATAATGTATTAATTTCTTTCATTATATTATTAATCAATTATTTATTAAATTATATATAAAATTTAAAATAAAATAAATAAAAAATTATTAAATTCATTATATTATTAATCAATTATTAATTAAATTATGTATAAAATTTAAAATAAAGTAAATTAAAAATTATTAAATTTATTATATTATTAATACATTTCATTAATTATAGGGTGCAGTGTGTACTATATGTGTACTCTTGTATGACAACATGAAAATAAGAAATATTGTTTTCCTGATATTCCCTACTACCATGATTGCTTATCTTAATCTGATATATATTTTTTAAACTTCTATCTTCTCTGTCATATAATTGACTGATCATAGCAATCTCTGTACATGATTTGCATTGTTATTCATCAGCTTTAAATGTGTTAATTTTTTCAATGAATCAATCCTAATATATCTAAAATATTGCAGAGATTTTAGATTGTATTTAGTTTCTTAGCCATCTCGCCCTCCCTCCCCCCCCCCCGCTACAAAAAAAAAAAAAAAAAACACTCAGGATAACTACACAAATATAAAATTTAACTTTTGTTAAGGTGAACAAACATGTTTTTAAGTAAACAGTTTTTACATTTAGTTGTTATTACTAATTATTAAACCATTCCTCATTCTTTTAAAAATTTTATTAGTTGTTTATTTTTTGAAATTTCCTTTAATAATTAATCAGTAGTACATTACATGAATTATTGTAGCCCCCCACCCCTTCCCTTTCTCAACAAGGATTGGTTTAAGTTGGAAAACTTTTTTTTTTTTTTTTTTTTTTCAGAAAAAGTTTGAAAACTTTCAAAATTCATGAATGGTGCAAGAGGGATTGTCTGGTGAATCTACTGGTCCCAGGATATGTTGCTCTCAGGAGATCACTCATGCGTAGTTTTACTGTAGTAATTGGCTATCATTTGTGATCTTCTGCAAGAAATTTTAATTTGGGCCTTGGACGTGTGCTATTTTTGCTTCCAAATTTGTCAAGCAGGAACTGTGGTAAATATAATGTCAATCAATGAAGTATATTGACTGTAAGTATATAGTTTTTCAACGTATATTTAGTCTGTTGCATAATAAAGAGGAATTTTAAAATACATTCTACATTGTTTGTTGTTTGGTACTTTCATATTTCGTGTTTTCATATTTCTCTTCTTTATTAATTAAATTGTTAATTTACTGTCTCCCTAAATCCATGAGAAAATAAGTTTATAAATTATGTAAAGCAATTAAACATTTAATTTGTTGCTTTGCTTGTAATACAGGCAGCTGAAAATTAATTCTTAAAAATGGAATTTAACTATAACTCTTCATAATTTATTTTACTCAAATTACTTTATTGTTTACTCCAAGTGGTTTAACAAAAATGCAATTTTTGAAAACTGAAATTTAAACATTGTCAGGTGTGCGTTGCTATTGACCATCCCAAAACTACAGCAGTGAATGTTTCGAGATAATAAATGCAAATGTGTTGTATGTTTTCCAATATAAGTTTAAAAAAAAATTTATTGAATATCAAGGGAAGGAGGAAACAGTGTTGAATTCAAGGGGTGGCCCTTGAAAAAATGTCCCCCCTCTTCCCTAGAAGTTTTGAGATTTTATGCTTTTAATGGTCAAAAAGTACAATTTCCCCTCCAGAGCTTTATAATGTCCCTACCGGAGAAAAATGTCTGAATTCAACACTGGGGATAAATTTTCTGATTTTTTATTTATTTACTGCATTATGTGTCATATTAGCCATAGTATTCCTGAAAATATTACATAAACGATTAAAAAAACATTAAAAACATACTAGAATAACAATTATAGTTGTCTTTTTTAAAGAAGATATTTAACATTGGATTTCCTTTAAACATGTCATTTTAATATAGACATATGGAACCTTGAAAGTAGCATTTTCGCATTTTATCTGTAAAAAATAAAGATAATACTGTAGTAGCTTCCTATTAAATTGCTCATTCAGATATAGCCCTATTTTTTTTTTATCCCCCCCCCCCCCCAACTTGGGGAAAAAAATAAAGGTTTGTGCAGTAACACCACCACTTTATAATTTTATTTGATTACAAGTGTTGCAGAAAGAGAGAAAATTATCCCTCTCCTGTCAAGGTCATTTTTCCAGCACGCGCTGTAACCCTTTCGTTGCGTGCGCATCTTTTGTATGCAATAGTCGACGCACCAGACAGTCGCTTAAGAACTCTTCTCAGATCAACATGTAAATAAAAGTTTTGTTCTGTTTTTAACTATCGGCTGCTTTTCTTTCCCGGCCTTTGGAATTATTTATTTTTAATTTAAGTACGTACGTCACATTCTGGCATCCCACTACCGAGATGAATGTTAATTATGACATTCTTATTTTGCCGATAGTTAAATGTTAAGCTTAAGTAAGTTTAAATTAAGTATTTAAGTATTTTTTACGAAAAAAAAAATGACAGATCTAGAAAGTACAAAGCAGCAGAGAAAAGCCACTAGATCATCTTTTACGAAGACGTCTAACAAGCTACAAGAACTAATAAGTGCCGATGCTCCGGATTTAGATGATGTGGAAATACTGCTAGATCAACTACAAGAAAAATATAAAATGCTCCGAACTATAGATGAAAAATTTTTAGAATTTTTTCAAAAACAAAAGTGCTCTCAAGAAGATTACGAAAAGGAATATGAGGCAGCTCAAGAATACTACGAGAAGATGTCTACGTTAAAAGTGAAATGCAACAGGTTAAAAACGAAGATTAGTTCTAATACAGTAAATGCTCTTTCCTCTTCATCTTTAATAATGTCGTCACCGGTTGCTAAACAGAAACTCCCTGAAATAGAACTCTTTAAATTTGACGGCAACCCAAGAAATTGGCTCACCTTTTCGACGCAGTTTAGCAAAATCGATGAAGACCCAAGAATAGATGTCCGCGACAAGTTTCAGTACCTACTACAGTCTACTAAGCCTGAATCAGTAGCTCGACAAATCGTGGAGAGTTTTCCTGCTACAGAAGCTAATTATGAAAAGGCATTGAACTATTTAAAAGAACGTTTTGGAAAAGAAAGTGTCCTTATACAGATTTACGTTAGAGAACTTTTAAAACTGGTTATTACGGACAAAACTCAAGTGAATTTGTTGACTCTCTATGACAAGCTTCAAACACAACTGCGTGCCTTAGAATCTCTGGGAGTTACTCAAGATAAGTTTTCACATATGTTGCTTCCATTAATAGAGTCCGCACTCCCCACCGATTTAATTAAAATTTGGGAGCGACAGAAAAGTACATTAGCTGAAACAGGTAAGACCGATTTAGATCTCTTAATGGATTTTGTTAAAAATGAAGTAGAAACTGAATTTAGACTTAAAATCACTCGTGATTGCCTAAATTCTGAAAAATTAACTGTTAAGAAAAATAAGCCCTCTAAACCTAAAAGCAGTGTGTCAACTGCTTATGAATTACTTAATGCCAATAACGGCAACAATAGCAGTAATTTTCATGAAAATTCTAAGTTTAAAAAATTTGATTGTATTTTTTGTAGTAAATTTCATAATTCAGAGAACTGTAACGATGCTTTTGCTATGAGTTTAGATTGTAAAAAAGACATAGTTAAGAAAAAGAATGCTTGTTTTGTATGCTTAAAACGAAATCATAAGGCTAATCAATGTAAGTCAAAACATCGATGCCCAATTTGTAAAAATCGGCATTTTGTAATTTTGTGTCCGGATTTAGTTTCTAACAAAGTTGATAATATCTCGGTTGGAGATAAAAGTGAAAACAAAACAAGCACTCTGAATAATTACATTAAAATTTCAGATGTACTCTTACAAACTTTAATTGTAAAAATTCACAATGGTTCTAAAACAATGTTTATTCGTGCTATTTATGATAGTGGTTCAATGAAGACTTATATTTGTGAAGATGTTGCACAAAGTATGAAATTTAAGTGTATTGGTGAAACGAAAATTAAGCAATCTCTATTTGGTGGTGTTGAAACACCAGAAAATGTATATAAAAATTATTTAATTGAATTAAGTGATGTAAATGATAAATATAAGTGTAAATTAGAAGTACTTAGTCAGAAACGTATTTGTTCTGAAATTAAGCAAATTCCTTCTGGCCCTTGGCTAAATGAACTTAAGTTACACGGAATTAAAATAAATGATTCAGAAAACAAACATTTTAAAGTTGATAAGGAAATAAAATTGTTAATTGGTGCAGACGTTGCAGGTAAGCTTTTAACAGGAAACATTGTAAGTCTTAAATGTGGCATAACAGCGATAAATACAAAATTAGGGTGGACATTAATGGGTAAATTTAATCCTGGCACTGAGCCAAATTCTCAGAGTACAGCTTCTCTTATTATTTCTTCTCTTTTAGTTAAAAATCAGTGTATAAGTGATCTTTGGAAGTTAGATGTTTTGGGAATTAAGGAACCCCCAATAAGTAAAACGAAAGCTGAATTGCAGGAGGATACACAGAAATATTTTGAAGAGACTCTAAGTATAAATAGTGAGGGGCGATATGAAGTTGCGTTGCCTTGGGTTCTGGAAAACACTCTTTTACCGGATAATAAAATAAATGCGGAAAAATCTGTTTTAAACACCAAAAGAAAATTGATAAATTCCGGAAAGTTTAATGATTATTGTGATATTTTTGAAAACTGGTTAGCTCTCGGCATAATCGAAAAGACATCGACTGAGAAACTAAAGGGTGTTCATTATTTACCTCATAGGGCGGTAATAAAGGAGAACAGCACCACGAATATAAGGCCAGTGTTCAACGCTAGTTTTCATTTACCTGGTTTTCCATCTTTAAATGATTGTCTGGCTACGGGTCCAAATTTAATAGAAATGATCCCCTCAATTTTGAATCGTTTTCGTATGAATTACGTAGGCGTCACCGCTGATATTGAAAAGCCGTTTTTGCAGATTGCGATAAAAGAAAGAGACCGAGATTTTTTGCGGTTTCTGTGGTTTGATAAAGAAAATCAAGAGCAGGTGAATGTATATCGGCATCAAAGGGTAGTTTTCGGTGTTACATGCAGCCCTTATTTATTGGCCGCAACTTTACTGTATCATTTAAATACGATTCCAGAAAATTTAAAGCACTCTGCAGATATTTTGAAAACAGCCTTCTACGTAGATAACTGCGTAACAAGTTTAAACTCCGAGATAGAAATGAGAAAGTTTTTCTTAGAATCAAAATTAATCATGTCTTTAGGTCATTTTAATCTAAGATGTTGGAAATCCAATTTAATTAATGAAATATTTGAGGAGGATTCCTCCACGAAAGAGGATGTTTCCCTATTAGGTCTCGTATGGAATACACACACGGATACACTATCGTGTAAAATAGAACAGGCTATAAATCCATTAGAATCAGTAACAAAAAGAATAGTTTTGGCAGTAGCACACCAAGTTTTTGATATTGTTGGTTATACAGCTCCAGTGATGCTAATTCCGAAACTAATCTTACAGGAAACATGGAATTCAAAACTAAAATGGGATGACAACCTACCCGATGATTTGGCAAAGAAATTTAAATCGTGGAGAAAAAACTTAAATTTACTCTCATTGATAAATATACCTAGATGGTTTGGGCTTAAACAAAGTGATCAAGAAATAAGCTTGCATTTATTTTGCGACGGCAGTAAAAAAGCATACGGTACCTGCGTTTTCTTAAGAGCGGAAGACGACGATAGGGTAAAAATTAATCTAGTACAAGCAAGATCTAGGGTAGCTCCTTTAAAACCCATTACAATTCCTCGCTTAGAGCTTTTGTCTTGCAATATTGGCTCTAGATTGTTATCTAACATAATTAAAGATCTAAATTTATCAGGGGTTGATATTTACTGTTGGACCGATTCAACAACAGCCTTATGTTGGATTCAGCGAAAGCAAAATTGGGGAATATTCATTCAAAATCGAGTTACAGAAATTAACTCATTGACCTCGCCTCATTGGTGGCATCACATCTCAGGTTCTCTTAACCCTGCCGATTTGCTTTCAAGGGGGTGTTCTGCTGAACAGTTAGTTGAGAGGAAATGGTGGGAGGGACCTGATTGGTTGCACGAAAAAAAAGAAAATTGGTCTAAATCGAATGATGAGCCAAATGAAGATTTAGTCAATTCTGAGATTCGTAAAACAGTTATAACAACGTTAGTAAAAAATGATGAAGATGCTAAGTGGTATTATAAATATTTTTCTTCATTTAAGAAAATTGTAAGGATGTTAGCTTGGATTTTTAGGTTTTACGACAAGGTAAGAAAAGTTGACAAAAATCTTTCAGGGGACTTATCTGTACAAGAAATTGAAAAGGGGGAAAAGGCTTTAATGGTACTAATTCAGAAAGAATCCTTTAAGGGAGAAAATGATGAGAAATTAAGACAACTTAGACCAATAGTTGATTGTGACGGCCTTATAAGAGCTAAATCAAATGTTGTGTATCGGGAAGATAAATACGATTTTAAATATCCTATTATATTACCATCTGATCATTCTGTTGTAAAATTGTTGATAATGAGTGTACATAATGATTTATTACATGCTGGTACTTCATTGTTAATGTCAAATTTAAGAGAAAAGTATTGGATTTTAAAATCGCGTAAGACCATAAGAAATTGTATTAGTAAGTGTCTAAAATGTCAAAAGTTTAAAGCGAAAAAATGTGAGGTCATCCCAGGAATTTTACCAAATGATAGGGTCCGCGATGCTTGTGTATTTGAAATTATAGGATGTGATCTGGCTGGACCACTTTATTTGAAAGATGGTAGAAAAGCATATATTGTACTGTTTACTTGTGCAGTCTATCGTGCCGTCCACTTGGAATTAATCACTTCCTTATCGACCGAATCCTTCTTTCAATCTTTAAGACGTTTTATCGCACGCCGTGGACGACCTTCTACCATATATTCAGATAATGGAAAAAATTTCATAGGCGCGGAGAAATTTTTGCAAACTGTAGACTGGGATGGTCTCCGTTTTAAAGCTGCTGAACAAAAAATTCAGTGGAAGTTTAATCCTCCATCCGCAGCCTGGTGGGGCGGATGGTGGGAGCGTTTGATTCAAATTGTAAAACAAATCTTAAGGAAAATATTGGGTCGTGCTTCCCTTGATTATGAAGAACTAATAACTGTATTGTGTGACTGTGAGAGAGTTGTTAATTCCAGACCACTTACTTATGTATCAGAGGACATTGATGAGGACTTTGCTATAACACCAGAGAAATTTTTACATGAAACTCCACAGTCAGGTGTACCTGATATTGATAATGTAGATAAAGTGAAATTGAGTAAAAGAACTAAGTATCTGCAGCGGATAAGAGAAACTTTAAGGCTTAGGTTTCGTACAGAGTATTTAGGGCAGTTACGACAGCAGTCTATAAAATGCTATAAAAACAAATCACTTAAAGTAGGAGAAATTGTCCTACTTGAAGATACTAATAAAAAACGTTCTTATTGGAACCTAGCTCGCGTATTAAAAGTTATACCAGGTCGAGATGGCCAAATAAGACTTGCGTTTATAAAAACAAACAATTCTGAGTTATTACGGCCAGTTCAGCGATTGTTCAGATTAGAATTGGAAAATCCAATACAAGAAACAAATGATGAGGCTATGCCTTTAACCACCAGTAGTGGCAGAATTGTCAAAACATCTGTAAGGTAAATTTAATTTCAGTAATTATTTTACTTAATTTCACTTCTCTTCTTTATATGTATTCCAGTGTTTATTGTTATTTTGCATATACTATATACTGTATTTATGTTGTAATTTGTAAGGTTGTATTTTGATTGTATAAGTGATTTCTTATGTAAGTACTATGTAATGTGTATTTTGTGCATAATATAAGTAAAGATTTTGAGTGTTTAGCTGCCCACTCAAAAGGTGGGAGAATGTTGCAGAAAGAGAGAAAATTATCCCTCTCCTGTCAAGGTCATTTTTCCAGCACGCGCTGTAACCCTTTCGTTGCGTGCGCATCTTTTGTATGCAATAGTCGACGCACCAGACAGTCGCTTAAGAACTCTTCTCAGATCAACATGTAAATAAAAGTTTTGTTCTGTTTTTAACTATCGGCTGCTTTTCTTTCCCGGCCTTTGGAATTATTTATTTTTAATTTAAGTACGTACGTCACAACAAGAAATGTGTTAATTTTTTTTAAAAAGTTTATGCATATACAAATACTTTTTTTTTCACGTACATTTCGATATAATTCTACTTTTTTGTTTCTTTAATGAATGGCAAATATGATAAAAAATATAATGCTATGAAATTTGTAATCAGTTTGAAGTTAAAAGTTGCTTTAACACACCCTCCCCCCCAATTCCCACTTAATGAATAATTTCATGCACTTTTTTAAATATTTAGTGAGTTTTTTTTCTGAAAACAACCCTATCATGCCAATTTTCTTTCCATCGATAAGTTTCTTTAACAGGGGTTGATCCAGGCAAAATTTGGGGCCTATTTAGGGCCCCTTTACAAAAATCAATTTAATAAAATGGGAACCTTCACAAAAATCAATTTGACAAAATGGGCCCCTTCACAAAAATCAATTTGACCAAATGGGTCCCTTCACAAAATTCTTTTTACTAAAATAGGCCCTTTCACAAAATTCCATTTCATAAAAACTTGCTATTTATTATTTATTTATTGTTTTGTGATGTTTTAAAATGTGTAATTTGTAAACAAACAAGTTCACCAGAGAAGAAAACTTCACCAAAAGGATTTTAAAAAGTTTTTGTTTATAAATGCTTGGTTCGAATTTGATTAACTGGATTTCAACTTCCATTATAAAATGTTATTTTTCACAAAAATATAATAAATTTCACAAAAATAACCTTTACTTTTCACAAAATGGACCCCAAGAAAAAAAAACCTGCATCGACCCCTGTTTAATTAATGAGTGGCTGTAACACATACTGCACTATAAATAAAATATTATAGTAATATTTTTTCTTTTTATTGGAACTGGAGTTAAAACTACTTGTATTTCTGATATCTTCAAATCCACAGATATTCGTAGCAGTTTGAATGAGACATTTCTTTTCATCTCGCTGATTAATTTATGTATTTTAATAATAGACTGAAATTTGTTTTTCTTTCTTTTTTTTAAGCATGCCAGTGCTTGGCTTTGATGTTATTATTTTTCATTTTTTAATTATAATAACTGAAAATTATTAATAACTTGTTTCTCCCATTAGATTAAAATACATACCTGTTTTTGCAGGCTAATAGAATACAGTTTTCTGCTGAGTATCGTGCCATCATCATTAGCATGCCAAACTGTTATTTATGTATTTTATTTCTGATATGTAGTATATCATTATATTCAGTAATAAATTTGTTATATGATAATATTTATAATATAGAACAATATTTTGTTGTTTTATTTCTGTAACTTGAATTTTCAAATAAAGGAAGTTTATTAAAAATTTTCTGTTATCATTTGACTATAATTTTATTATAAATGATCATTTCATATATCTACTTGTGTTTAAATAACATAATGTATACAGTCGACGCTCGTTTTTGCGAACTCGTAGGGAACATTCAAATGGTTCGTAAAATAGAAAGTTCGTAAAATAGAAAATCATCAAAAATGACATGAATATGTACATTATTTATGTCTATTTTTATCAATATCCCCCCTCTTCATAGATGATGCAATATTTTAAGATTATTTATTCTGAAATAAAGTTATACATATATTTTTTAAATATATAAGAAAATTCAAAATACAAATTTATGCACAGAAAAAAAATTTAGCACTCAGAAGAATATGGTATTAAGCTTTGAAAACATTACATGTGAAAACATAGACTGTATTAGAACTTAATGGATGAAAATACATAGATAAAAAATTAGGAATGGAAATAATCACTTATCTTTTTTTGTTTTAAAATCACATTTTGGAAAATACATGTTTCCATTTTATCTATGCTTGAAATCATTTCACAATTATTGTTCCCTTCAAAAAAGTGCCTTAGCCCTGACAACCATTGAGCTGCTTGTTTGACAGTCGGACGTTGGATTATTTCATTTTCTTCTTGTTCCAAATCTGAAAGTTCTTCTTCCTTTTCACTTATTGCGTCAGCAATAATTTCTTCATCTGATATTTCTTCCGTACAAATCACATCTGAATCTACACTCAAAAAGTCCACGAATGAAATTTCAGGTAACAGTGGATTTCTTTTTCGTAGTTCATTTATAAGTAACTCATCTCCACTGATATCGTCGGCTACATTTTCTTGGTTTTCATTAATTAAGGTACTAAAGCCTGCGTTCTGAAATGCTTTAGCTATTGTAGTCGCTTGAACATCATTCCAAGCACGTATTGACAAATGCATTGCACCCAGAACATCAATTTCATATGGTTGATTCAGCTCCAATCCCATGACTACTCTTTGCAAAAGCACTCTTCTATATATGCGCTTGAAACTATTAATCACACCCTGATCCATCGGCTGTAAAATTGAAGTTACATTGGGTGGAAGAAACTCCACACGAATAGATTTAAGATTTGAGACTTCAACGTGAGCTGAACAGTTATCCACAATTAGCAAAATTTTACGTTTTTCCAAAACAAATTGACGATCCAAGTCTCTTAACCATTTTTCATAAATGTACCCAGTCATCCATGCATTTTGGTTAGCATGGTATGCAGCTGGTAATTTGTTAACATTTCTGAAGCATCTAGGCTTCAAATTTTTTCCAATGAAAAGCAAGGGCAGTTTTTGTGTTCCATTCATGTTGGCTGCCAACAAGATTGAGATTCTCTGCTTAGCCTTTTTGCCTCCGCTACATTTTTCACCTTTGAAAGTAAGTGTCTTTTCCGGCAGCATCTTAAAAAACAGACCTGTTTCGTCCACGTTAAAGACATCCTCTGGAGCATATTTAGTTAGCAATACTTTTAAATCGCGTTCTTTCCATTCATTTGCCAAAGTCGTATTTGCTGTTCCACTTTCACCGCACAATTTTCTGAAGCTCAAACCGTGCCTGGACTTAAATTTTTGTAACCAACCATCTGAGGCCTTGAAGTCTTTTGATATTCAGCTTCAAAGCAAAAGAATTCGATTGTTCTTTAAGGAGATTACCATCTATGGGAATGTTCAGTCCTCTCATTTTCCTCATCCAAGAAATCAAAGCTTTCTCCAATTGGGGGTGTTTTGCTTCTCTGAAATATTTACGAGAGGGGTTTTTATTGGTGCTTCTATTTCCGACGATTTTCTCTTGAGATTTTAAAATTGTGGAGAGACTATTCTTTGGAATTCCATACTTTTTCGAAATTTCTGTCTTACTTAAGATTTTCTCATCTACTTCTTTTAAAATTTTCTTCTTTACCTCAACGGATAAGCACATGCGTTTTTTCAACTGCGACATACTGAAATTCTGTAATGTTCTGGCCCAATCTCCCTCTCGACTAACGAGACTTCACAGATTGAGTAGTCCAGAAGTTATGAGAAAATAGACGGTTACAGAATGCAATCTTTTAAAAGATTTCGTTTCCTCTTTCAACAATGACACCTGCTTGTACATTTAAGTTTCACTCGCCAATCAGAGGCTTTCCAGACACGTGCCTTTAAAATCAGTCATATGTAATAAACCACATGACGCTAAATAAACTTATTGCTACGCTGCCTCTCTCTCGAAAGCGTGGGGGGGGGGGGGGGGGGGGATAACACATTCTTGAAATGCACCTGCTGTCTTTTGCACCTGTTGAGAGAATAATTAACGTTGGCACTTCTTTTTGGTATTTAAAATAAATAAATAAAAATGCAGAATTATGAAAGTTATGTTCGCAAAAAAGATATTTTCATAATTTGTAGTTCGTAAATGGGAGCGAAAATTTACATAGCGTCTATGGGAATGTATTCAGGACCACGCTCTAGTTCGTAAAATCGCAAAAAAGAGGTTCGTAAAAACGAGCGTCTACTGTATTAAGAAAATACTCAAAGCATTTTTTAATTAAAAAAAAAGGGTTAAAAAGAAAGTTTATTTAAATTTTACTATTAAAATTTTTATTTTAATACTAGCAAATCCACTCGGCATTGCCCGGTCCCGTCAACAAATAATACGGAATGCAAAATCGCTGTACGAAACCCTTCTTCTGGTAACGCTTTGTCTTTCGAAAATTAAATAGAGAGATTTACACGAAGTGGAAGTAAATTTAATACCACCTCCTCAAATGTCTGGATCATTTGATTCAAAACGGGTCAGTTTTTAGTCAAAAATTAAAAAAGGTTATATTTAGGTAAAAAAAGTCTGATTTTCACAAAATTTACATTTTCGGAATCAGAAGAAAACTGAGTTTCGATTCAAATAATCCAATACTTTTCTTAATACTCGAAAATGAGTGAAAATGAAATTTTTTCGTTTTCTGAGATTATCAAGTTGGTAACTTTCTTTTGCAGTTTCAATAAAAATACTTTGTACAGGATGAAAACAGAGTTTTTAAATCCACATCGTTCATAATGTTTTTGTTTATATTTTGAAAGTCCATTTTCAGGTTTAGGCATGTTTATATTATGGATGTAAACAAAATTTTTTCTAGAAATATAGCAATTTTCTTTATAAAATATTTTATTTCCTCTTCAAGTTTAGTTTCCATTCTGTCAGCACTAGAATTATTACTGTCACGACACCAGAGAAAAGGGAAAAAAAACTGTCTTCCTGTGACGACAATCGTTTATAACTCAAGATATAATTCATTTATTAGTAAATGCATCCGAATTTGGAAATATTCTTTTGAAATACTAAGAAATCAAATAGCGTTTCAGGTTTTCTGATAAATAAAAATTACCTCTCCGATAATGGTAATAAAAATTGCATATTGTGTCAATTTCCCAGGCACTACAGTCATATAAATGTTGTCATTGTTTTGTAATTCAAGGAATATCAAATTTATAGGAAAATAAAAAATGTAGGGCCATTCTTTGACAAAATTCCTGCCGGCTCTGCCTGCAAACAAGTTAGGTTTCAAAGTGGGCGGTTTCAACTGCTGCATCATGGCAAAAAGCTCATTTCTTCCACAATTCCCAACAGACAGGCATCCCACGGCCTGCACCTTCGAAATCTACCTGTGCCTGTAGTCCGAGCCGTTAGGGATATTTTATATTTCTGAATAGATAAAATTTTCACTTTGAGCCCGACTCGGAAGGATTGTTATGAAAACAGAACCTGAGCCCATCTCATTTCTATTTCATACCAACTGTAGCATAATTAGCACAGTCAGCAAAAGAGACAAGCTCACTCCACTATTCCAACTACTTTTCAGTCTATTTTGATAACATAACAGTTCAACAATGTATGGAAATTAGCTTATCTTAATCATGTGAGAAGTATTGTAGTTTGCCTCTTTTGTTGGCTGTGGATATTACCTACTGACATGCTCATAGAGCTCAAGATTACTTTGTATAAATGTAGAAGCAACTTTTTTGGTGAGAATATTCACAAATCAAACAGATAAATAGCACACTTTTAGTCACATTTTCTGACAAAAAAGGATTGAGCCAGCTTTCGTAGACATGCACAAAAACATGCATATTTTGATATAGCTCATAACTCAAGTTGTTTTTCACATCTTTCTTTAAAGGTTAATTTTATGCAGTTTTATTGAAAAAATTAAAAATAAAATGGCTGATTTTAAAGGAAGATTATCATGATCCGGATGAGTTCACTCCGGAAGTGTTATAAATTTAGCACTATTATATATATATATATACTCGTATACAAATACGTAGGGTGACACCACCCCGCCAGTAGTTGATCAAATTTTTGATATATTGTGCCATTTCAAACAGAAATCAGTTTTATATGTAGCACTAGACATAATATTTTTGTTTGAATATTAGTGCACCTGTTATTACATCCGTCTGCTGTAAGAGAAGCCATTTTATGAAATTTTTTTATTAAAAAGTGTAAATATTTAGTTTTTGATTAGTTGGAGACAATTACAATAAGTTAAATTAATCCACTTCCATGTAGCTTATTTCAACTAATATTTTTATAAGAATTATTGTTAATCACAGGCCAATGATATTTTAAAGATTAATTTTTAGATTTTCGATTGATCAACCACTGGGAAAATGGCAATTAAAAAAACTATATATTTATAGTTTTGTTGGTATTTAATTTCAGCGGATTTCATTTCTGTCCATTATAAGACATTCATTAAGGGTTGTAGCCCTGTTTAATGAAAAATTATAAATTTTGTCGTTTGTCCAAAGTTGTATATGTAGGTAGGTATAAAGGAAAAAAAGCTGACTCATAGTGGAACTTATGCAGAAATGAAAAGCAGTATTGTCACATCTGAAAAGAAGATAATGATTGACAAGGTTTCCTTAAAGCACATACTTAAATTAGTTTGAAAAAAAAATTCCAATGAAACTATTTATGTAAAAAAATATTTTTAAATATTTTATGCTAAAAAGATGCGATTTGACAAGAAACATTTTTTCTTTGCCAAATGCAAGTGATTTTAAGGCATTTAGAAATTGTTAAATAAATAAGTGTTTACATTCTTAAGGAACTTAAACAATCAAATACTTTATTATTTCTATTATGCTTATTGCTTATATACTACTATAACTTCTTAATCCAAAATCATCATGATAAGAGAAATACTAAGTACCCAGTAGATAATCTCGCTCGGTAGTTTTTTCAAAATATTTTTTTGTTAGTTTATTTGATTTAATATTTTTTTTATGCATGGAATTTTGCAATAGATTTTTAACCCACTTCTTGAGAGGCTAGAATTATATAAATTATGTACAAAGGTGTGTTTCCAATGACAATACATTTTAATATTTTTACAACTTAATTTTAAATTGATACATTAATATTAAGACATTTTTCAATTAGTGACCACGCGGATTAAATCACCAAATATACTCTGTAACTCGTGCAATTGTGTGGGAGTTGAAAAAGAAACAATGGATTTAGTTATGTGACAAATGTTCACCAAAGTATGCCAAAGCGCTATTTTAAAGAGTTAAAAGTAGAAAAATAAATTATAAATAAAGAAGAGTGTAATGGGCGATTCCATCGTTATGTGTGTCCCTTAAAAAATTTTTTTTTTTTTTTTGCAAATTGCGACAAATTTGGAAGTGAAATTTTTTAGATAAGCTTTATTTTTTTTATTGCTGTTACAGGACACATACAGAATCATTTTTGAAGTGACACCTTTAGTCTAAAGTAATAACAATTTTTAAAAAAAATAGAGAAAAAAATTCTGAGTTGAAAATAAAAACTAAAAGAATAATTGTTCTGAAATGTTTGGATTACTGAAGTGTCCAGAACAAAGATGTTATATTGTATAATACAGTATAAGATCTTTATAACACGAGTCTATATAATGCAATTCTCTATATATCATACAACTTCTCAGACATAAACAATGAATTCTGTATTTAAGAAGCATTTGCATTCCCACATTGTTAAAAAAAAAAAAAAAAAAAAAAATGCTGCTCTTTAAAAGACTAAATTTCATTCATTAGTTCAACTTTATCTCCTTAATTTGGAGCACTTTAATGAAATAATTGCTATTACAATAAAAAAAATTTAAAGGGGAAAATAATGAATTATTATATACTTATTTTGTCCAGACACATTTGGAACATGTTTATAAAGTAAATTTAACAATGAAATTTATAATCTGCACAACTTCTGCACCAAGGAATGTAATAAAGATATTGTACTGTATTTTGAGATATATAATTTAGGCTTATTTGGCCAAAATCACACTTCAATACATATTTTCAGTTAACTAGAATTCATCATATTCTTTATTCATGCAGAAACAAATGAAAGCATCAAAGATATTATAAACAAAAAAAGAAATCTTAAGATTGTTTTGCATACAGATCCAATACAACTTCTATTATAGTATAATTTAGTGATACTATCTGGTTTTATTTTTATCACTACAAATAATAAACAGTTATTATTATAACCAAGTGCTTTGTTTTGATTAATACTGCTACAACTGTTTGAATTATCAATTAATGATAACATAAATAAAGTATACCTGAAGACACAATGGGCTGTCATTGGTTTACATAAGCAAGCACTTATGAGAATTAGATCTAATTAAAAAATCTTTTTGCACCATCCCCCCCCCTCCACTCCACTGAAACAGAGTTTTGGCAAACTTTACTTAATCACCCTAATTATCTAATAAACAAGAAAACTAATTTGGTTAATGATAAATTCTGAGGCAAGAACAGCCTTTACTTAATCTCTATAAACAAGCAAAATGATTTTTTTTTAATTCTGCTTATTTTTTTTAATTTACAATTCATATGATACTTGTATATGATTTAGCAGACTGTTTTTCAAAATTCACTCATGTTCTATTTTGTTATAGTTCTAAACATTAAAACAGAAAAATTTGTCAAATAAAGTGATGTATATATTTTTTAAATACATTTACAATTTAAACTGTTCTACATTTTCTGTTGTCACATGAAACATGTGGGAAATTTTAACAGGACTTAGGCAAACAGAATTAAATAAAAAATGCACCCTCCTATTGCTGCTCTTAGTTTAAAAAAAAACGTTATTTCAAATACACTGAAAATTGAAAGCAAACAGGACAACCCATTTTAAAAAGCATAAAAACAAAACAAAAAAAGGGAAATTCTGTAAAACTATGAATAATTTAAATAACATTGCTCATATGCAAAACTTACCACGTGTTACTGAGCCATTATACGTAAATTTATTAATTTAGGCATAAAACTGTTCATGCAATTGAGTGTGTTTACTTTTGAAAACATATAAAACAGTTAAAAAATTGTCATTAAAAAGTAAGAAGTTAAATTAAAGATTCAATTTTTGTACTATAAAATAAGTAAATAAACCGATTTCTATTAAAGATATGATATTTTAAATCTTACTAATAAAACACAACTACTTGATAGAAAGAAACAAATGTAAACAACGTTATCGTTTGTAAACAAACCTATTTATGTACTACAGGCGCCATCTATTGGTTAATAATGAAACGTTATGGTTTCAAAATATGGTTGCATAAAGAATAAATTTGAATAATGATTCTTTTGGTAAAAGAAATTCAAACATATGAAATGCTGGTGAAGCTTTTTAAAAGTAATATTTAAAAAAAAAAATTCTAAATAAAATGATTCAAACAATATTATGAATGCAGGTTTTCAATTAATAAAATATTTTTTTTAATGTAATGATTAAAAACTGTATTATAAATGCTACTTTTTATTTAATTTATTACTGTTTTACTCTACAATATCAGAGAATAAACTCAGAATATTACAGAATAAACTCATCTCTAAATAAACTAGCCTAGATTAAAACTAATTTCATTATATAGGGTAGATGTGCCAGTAATGGGCCGCCTTCAAAGTTTTTGGTTTATAAAAAAATAACCAATAAAAATTTAGCTTTTGATATATTTTTTCATTACTCCCTCTTCCATGTTTTATAATCTGGGTTATCGTTGACACTCTTAATTAAACCAATCAAGAAGCAGAAAATAATGTTTCACAGATCCACTGTTTTTCTGTGAAAATCTTAATGAAAATGCTAAGAGCTGGCTTCACTTAATTAATTTATATATTTTTTATTTTCTTGAAAAAAATTGCATGTTTTTGTTTTAATAGTAATAGAAAACTTTGAATTTTATGTACCAATGTCTATTTACAAAATTTCATTTATTTTTCAGATTTTAAGACCATGGTCCATTACTGGAATGCTTAATTAGTCAATTTCCAGTCACACCCCATGTGGACGTTACTAAAAAAGCAATTTCAGTAATGTTCATAGTGCATATTTTTTTTTTTATTTAACTGGAAAGCTAAGTAATTACATTTAATTTTTTAAGTTTCCCTTACTAGAATGTAATATTTTTTTTTTTTTTTTTTTTTTTTTTAATCGTGCCTAGCATACTTTATAATACAGCAATCAACATCCAATTAGGAAGCAGAGAATAATGTTTAAGGGCACAGGAAAATGAGGAGCTCATGGGGCTCAAGCTCTCCCCATTTAAATAAAGACAATTTTTTAAGTCACATAAGTTATTAAAAATCTATTTTCTATCTTAAATGTTTGATTTTTCATCTCTGACAAAACAACTAAAGCATACATTAAAAATAAAATCAAATTATAGTAGCAATGAAACTAGTAAATCTGCAGATCATGGGGCTCAAATCTCAATTCTGCAATTTTATTTTGAAATAATTTTATTTAGTATTTAAAAAACATTCAATCCATACTTTCATTTATTTGATATTTTTTATATAAATTACAAAAAATAATATATCAAGCAGTTTTAGGAAGTTTAAATTATTAAAAATAATAGGAAATAAAATTACATGCAGTAGTACTCAGATTTTTTTTTAACTAACCCTTCTAACCCCCCCCCCCCCCTATGTCTCAATAATTAAAATATTGATCTTGTGATAGTGACAATTAATATAAACAGTGAATAATTCTCATAAATATTTTATTTAATTATTGATATCCTAATTGTTAAATTTATTTGAAAATTGCTATTTTATTTCATTAATATGCTTTCTTTAAATTCTAGTTTTAAATACAATCATAATATCAATTATCTATTACTTTTTGTGATGTGTCCATTACTGGACCAGAGAGTGTCCCATTACTGGAACAGAAGGTGTCCATTACTGGAATTTAGGGTGTTTTGATATATCTCTGTTATTTACAATTAAATTTCGATTCACATTGGGAAATGTGACTATGAGCATGATTAAATATTGTTGGTAGATTAATATAACATTAAAAAACGTGGAATATAATAACAGAGTTTACGCCAGACAGTTTCAGAAGGGTGCTGCACCCTGCCTGCCCTTTGGTTTACAAAATAGCACCCTTCTTGCCCCTTATAAAAAGAAAAGCACCCCTCTTGCCCCTCAGTAAAAAAAGGTGTCCTTTTTCCTTTTTGCATTAAAAAAATTTGCTTTGATAGTAAAAACTGACTCAGTGTTGTCTTAAAAAGAGTGTTTTGACTTTTAAATATCAAAAGTGGCTTTAAAAACCAAAAGAAAATCTCTAACAATTAAAAAAAGTGCCCTTAAGAATCTGAAAAATGCCCTCAAGAATCCAAAAAGTGCCCTTAAGAATAAAAAAGTGCCTTTTTCTCACCAGCAGCACCCTGCCTTTTTTTATACCTGGGGAAACTCTGTAATAATTAATTAAAAAATACTTTTTAAAGAAATTCCTTAAGGGTGTCCATTACTGGCACATCTATCCTATAATTAAATAGCAGGATATCAAACTACATTTAAAATCTTAACTACATACTACAAGCTTGACCTGGTTTAAATCAGTTGATTTAAATAAGTTAAATTTTCAATCAACAGTTTTTTTTTTTTTTTAATAAAGAGCATGTATTTTCATTTATAAATGGTAATCTCAGGCACTCCCCATTCAGATGAAGGAAATTTCTTTTTAAAGTTACAAATGCTGTTCCAAAGGATGTCACTTTTTTATTTGCAATGTTTCATAATTCATCTGTGAAAAAAAAACTTCTATACATAACGAAGCAGTACAAATATTGATTATAACATGCAATTCTGCAGATCAGGGGCCCCAACACCCACTATTCAAATCACATCTTTATTTTATTTTATATTTGAAACTTTCAATCCACAGTTTCATTTCTTCATATTATTAATACTATAAGTACGATTTCAGAGATTCATTTATGAATTGTAATTCAAAATCGACTATATGCACTCACTGACACAGAAAAAAAAGGAGGGGGGAGAGGTTATGGTTAAAACCCCTTCCAGACCATTTAAAAATTAAGATAACCTTAAAAAAACCTGCATCGACATCTGTATTCACAGAAAATGAAAAACGTTATTCGATACTTTGGCACTTAACTAGTATTTTCTTTTAATTTCATGCATGTACAGCCAAAAATGAGTTCGTAAATGTATCAAAGTTTCGTCCCCTCCCTTTTTTTTTAGCACATTTCAATAATTTTTACTCTGTTCATTAAACCATTATAATGATTCATTCAGTTTAAAGATTTCCTGTTACATCATCAGTTACAAATCTGGAAAGTGTATCATAATCAGTTAACAATGAACGATACTTCTTTCATTTTCTTATATTTTTTTAGTGCAGATATACATATATTATGGATATAGATTCAATATTGTGAAATTTAGAAAGTAAATTCCATTAAATTCAGTATTCTCGTATATATGTCTATTTGTTATTATTATTATTGATTTTTTTTAAAGAAAAAAAAAAGGGAGATATTATGTTGTTATTATTATCAAATTATATTGGGAAAGTGTTGACATTTTAAATTTCAGAGACAGAGCTCAAAATGTTTTTGATAAATCATATAGCAAAGTCATAATTAAATTTAGGAAATGATATATTACTTGAATTATTTGATTATATCTAAACATATTTAAATCATATTAGCAATATTAGGCAATAAATATTTTAAAACCACTTATTTATATTCCGTACTGAATGCTAGCGAAAATACAATTGCAATTACACTTGTATTCATTATGCTTCATCAGAAGCAAAATGTTTAAGAACCAATGAGTCGTACAATTCTGTGATGTCTTCTATTAAAATAATGTATAACTAGATGTTTCCCTATTTTGCATTTTAAGATAAAGGGAAACTCTCTACAATTCAAGACCTCTACAAGAAGAAATTTTATTAAAAATCACTTTTGTATTTTCTCTGCTGGAATGTAATTTGAGTTTTAACTATTTTATATAGTTAAAATTTTTATTAACTAATTTAACTATTATTATATAGTTATTTCTTTAAATAATTACAAAAGTAATAAAATTTTAAAACAAAGAAATGTAAAATGAATAATGTACTTCTAAGAAATCACTCTACAACAGAAAAATAAATTGAAACATGTGCCAACAAATATATAGCCTTCTACACAGAGCAATTGCAGACGTTATTAAAGATTATTTAAGCAAATTACCTAACATATTGAAAAAGTTTTAAAAACTGATTTTTGTCTACCCAAATTAGCACTTTTTCCTTGTGTGTGACAGGGAAGGAGGGGGGAAGAATTCTGGGGCTTTTGTGTTGGTGAAACCAGCCATTAGTGCAAATCCAGAGGGAAAGGAAAATTCACTCCACACTAATGAAAGTTTATAAAATCCTGAATTTTGCCAAAAGCCTATGATAATACATTCAATCATTCATTTATTTATACATTTCATGCAGCATGCAACAAATTTCGTTGCAAGAATTTAATTTTAAATTTGGTTTCCAAACTATATATTTTTTAATATGATAGTTTGAAGGATCAGGATGTATTTTAGATCACAGATTATAGTTAATCTTTTGTGCATTTTAATATTTACATGATAAAATAACTGAGCATGAAATTACCAAAACTAAAACATTTACAACAACAGCCAACAACCATTTTAGTTTATAAATAAATTTTAGATACTTAATAATTAATAAAGCAATTATTGTGACTTAACTATTAGGACAAAATAATTCATATGAGTGAAAAATGCACTAAAATACTTTTATTTTATTTTATCACAGGAGCTAGGAATCTCAGGTACATCTACTAGATGAAAGGATACGATGAGAGAAAAACAATTTTGCTATTTCTAAGAAAAATTATTTTCCATGGATGTAAAACTGATTTTTGCCCATATGCAGCTTAAAATTTACAATTTAATATCATTATGATATGCAGTTTTATAGATTTGACATTATTAAAAATATATAATTGCAACATAGGGGAGAATGCAATAGGTAGTATTTCTTAGGAAATCTACTTAAAAATACTGATATACTGTGGTAAAATGTAAGCATTGCTATTGCTACATAGTACATACTGTGTGTATTACTTAATATTGATAATTACAAATTATATTATTAAAATATGTCATTGCACTCTTCATTTTCTTTATCATAGTTCACCATAGTACAACAATTTCTTTTTTTGCAGAGCAATTTTGCAATAGATTTCTCAGTTTAGAATGAATTAATACAAAAGAAGAAACAACCCATTTGAGTATGCAGAATTAAAAGGACAGATTAAAAGCACTTCAACGTATCCACTCCATTCACCTGGTATGTTATTGACTTACAAACACCCTTCCACCATGTAATTTTTTCTGTTTGAGCCATTAAAATGTGTCTTGATATCAGGGCCACACAAAGAAACCATGGGCCACGGGAATAATTCCTATACAGGGCCCCCTGCCATAAGTATGATACAATAAAACCTGAAGTGCAAACTACCAGCGAAAAATTCCATTTTATACAGGTTATTTTCATCTTATAAGATATGACTGTATAATATATGTATTTATTTATTTCATTTATTTAGGTACTTTTCGGTTAGCCGGGCGCCAGTGTTAATACATGTATATATATACACACACACATATATATACATATATACACATATCTACATATACATATATATACATACACACATATATGTACATATATTACTGGCGCCCGGCTAACCAGTAATATATGTACCTTTATTACTGGTAGGTACTTTATAGGTACTTTTATATGTACCTATAAAAGTACCTTTATTTTATTTTTATTTATTTATTTTTTTTTTGGGGGGGGGGGGGGCGCTGGACCATCTCTCTCTCTTTTTTTTTTTTTTTTCAGTTTATTGCAAGATTTTGTTATACAGGCTTTACTCTATTAGAAAATAAATTTGCTGGATAGTACCTTTCTTAAAAATCTATACAGTATTTGCTGACAATTTTGAAATATTTCTTTTACAGTATTACAGTTTATGATACATTTATCACACTTTTTTCATCTAAAGATTTAAAATAAAAATATGAAAAGTATAATTAAATTTTAATTGAATTCACCAATTAATTTTGAATAAAAAAAGTTTTAAGTATGAAAGAAATAAAATTCGAAACCTTTTTTTTCTCATGTCAACACCAGAATTAGCCAAAAAAAATTATTTCAAGGAATAATTTCGCTTCTTTTAAATGTTTTTTCAATTGCATTTTATTTCTAATTTTACCTTTAATATTAAGAAACATATAAGTTATATTGAAAGGCAGAATTTAAGTACAAAATCAACTTTTATTATTAACAAATGTTTATATTTAATAAACAATCCTTTAACTTGCATTCTTGAAAGATTTTTATGAAATGTTCTGGTTCTAGTCTTGTGACAAGATATTTAAAATTTTTCCAGAAATATTTATGCTCAATTTTACTTTTAAACATTTTATTTTACAATTGACAACAAAGCACACCATCCGTTGAAAGATATTAAATGTGTCAAAATATCTTTTACAGTGAAAACCTACAGAATAAAACGACAAAAATAAAATATAAACATATTATTACTATATCCTGATACAATAACAATAATACAGCTAATTCAGAAAAAAAAAATGATATGCTCGTTCAGCATAAACACACAAGAAACAAAAAAAAAAAAAAAGGGCGGGGGAAGTAGCGATTTTTTATTTATTGTTATTAGTAAAACAAACGTGTAACGCGAATAAAATTCAAAAACAGACGCAAAAATAAATTGACATAGTAATAGAAAATCAGTAAACACAACAGTTTTGCCGAATCCACGACAGATCAACAGACGACAGCGAAAGGAACGCCAGAGACCACTTTGCACGAGCTATCGGAGTTCCATATTTGAATTTTCTCTCAAACACCGCTCTCGCCAAAATTTTTCGCCAAGGTGCTGAATCGAACACAATTTCAAAAATCGCGATAGAGATATAAGAAAGTGGGGAAAATGGGAATAGATTGCCATATAATTTGTTGCCAAATTTTCTTCTCTCGGCAAGGTCATTTCTCTAGGTTGCCAAGACCCCTATACTGAAAAAAAAAAAAAACTGAATGATAAAAAAAATTGAAACACTGAATGAGACGTTTAGTGAATTTATATGAAAGCATTTCCTCAGATTTTGCAAAACTGTTCCAGAAATGTCTTAAATACATAAATCAATATTTGGTACACCACTTTTTAGCAAACCTATATGGGAACTTAAACATGATATCCAAACTTTGTGGTCCACAAGGGCGGCGCTAGAGGGGGTCCGGGGGGCATATGCCCTCCCCCCCCTGTTGGGGTCGAAATTCAATTGTCGTCGGGGAAAATATTTTGACTTTTGGATTTCAACCTGAGTCGGGTCGGGTCGTCAATCTTATGATACAAAATCATATATTAGTAAATTAATATACTCAAAATAACTTATTTTCTAATTTAGATTCCTTTATTTCGGCTATAATATCTTATATCAAAAATCTATTTTAAGTCCAATCTAAAGGCCTAGCTTTAATATCTTTGTTCGGGTACATGTAATATAACCGTTTCCTTTCGCAGTGATTAATTTGTTCAGGCCTTCAATTGTCTGAGGTTTGTAAAAATAAAAAGAAAGAAAAAGAATTATGCTAGTTTATCTGTTAGGGGACCGTGTTTCCCATCTCGATGTATTTCGTTTAACTTAAACAAAGTCATCATAATGTTCTTATTTTTTGTTTCGGTAGGCAATCTGCTTCTGTTCGATGCAACGCCTTTAATTTTGCTGTTTAAGAGTTGTAATTTAATATTTGATTTCGGGTTGGAATGCGAAGGACGAAACTTTTTTTTATCTGCCTCGAGTTGGGGGTAAAGTCCTGTATCGTGTGGGGAAAACTGAACCCAACCCGGCTCGTGGTTTGGATCGTATCGAACTGACGCTAATCTTTTTATTACGGGTCGGACTTGTATTTTTAACTGTGGGTCGGTCCGAGTCGAGTTAACTTTAACTGTTTCGGGTTGGGTTTTGACACTTCCCAGTATGGTTCGTGTTGACCCGATTTCTCAAAAGAATCCCCAAAATATATTTTTAAATGAAAAACTATATATTTTTTAATTATCAATTGTTTCGAAAATTAGTTTCTGTTTCGAGTCGGGTTGAGGTCGACGAAAATTTTTTTGTCGATTTTGAGTGAAAAGAAATTTTTTCGTGGGGTTCGTGTCCGGGTCGGTACAAGCCAACCTATTTTAGATGAAAATCTATATATTTTTGAGTATGAATAATTACTTGTTTATTTTTCAACATAAAGGACAAAATCGATGGTAGAAATATGATTAAGGGATTTTTTCCATATTAAGTTTTGGATCAATTTTCTCCTATTGGGTCTTTCGGATCGGGTTGAATTGAAATATTTCGCGTTTAAATTGAAGTATTTCGGGTTCAGGTGGAAGTATTTCGTTTTCGGATCGGATGTCGAGTGGATTAGAATCCTGTAATGCGTCGGGTAAACCGATTTTACCTGAACCGGACCAGACCCGTGATTCGGGTTGGAGCTAATTTTTTTTTGTTGTTGTTGCTGTTGGATTCTGGTCAGGGCCATAGCTAGGGGGGTGCGGGGGGGGGGCTGAGCACCCCCTGAAAATTTTTGAGCCCCCCTAGGGAAGTTGCCAAGGCCACCAAATGAAATTCTGTTTCAAAAATCCAAATGAAACTCTGTTCAAAAATTGAACTTAGTTTTGGGGGCTTTTTGCAGTTTTGCATAAATACTAAATTGTAGTATTTGTTTAAAAACTGCAAATAAGTGTTTCAATCGGTGCACATCCTATCTGCACATACTCAGAATTAGCAACCTTTTGCTGATGCAAACATTGACTTTTGCATTAATTATATACGGAAAATTTTCATTTTGCAGCGTTTTCCATTATTAGCATAAAGCAAAGTTATTCTAATGAGTTATAGCCATTTTAAATACAAGTGGTTTTAGCTTTTGACTAGACACAAAAATAATTTTAAAATGCAAAATACACCCTTGATTTTTCTAATGTTTTTTTATCATATAAAAACATAACTTTAGAATCCTTAAGTGCAGGGAATAGTCAGAAAAAAAAATTAAAGGTTGCAACTCTTTTGAAACAGGTGAACTGTCAGCTTTTTATTTACTTATTGACATCATCACTTATTATTTCACTATCCCTAGTACAGAGCTGCCAACTGCTACGAAAAAATCGTAGTTACTACGATTTTGAGCCAAAAACTACGATGCGACGAAAATCTGTCTAAAACTACGATTTTCTGCAAAAAAAAGAAACGCGAATTTCGTCACAGGATCGCTCGAAAAAACGCGAATTTTGTCACATGACCACGCAAATCTCGTCACAGGATCGCGCAAAGAAACGCGAATTTCGTGAAAGGATCGCGAAAAAACCGCATATTTCGTCAAAAAATCGCGAAAAACGACAAATTTCGTCAAAGTATCGCAAAACACCGGCAAATTTCGTCAAAGGATCGCGAAAAAACGGCAAATTTCGTTAAAGGATCGCGTAAAAACGGCAAATTTCGTCGAAGGATTGCGAAAAAACGGCAAATTTCGTCGAAGGATCGCGAAAAAACGGCAAATTTCGTCGAAGGATCGCGAAAAAACGGCAACTTTCGTCAAAAGGATCGCGAAAAAACGGCAAATTTCTTCAAAAGGATCGCGAAAAAACGGCAAATTTCGTCAAAAGGATCGCAGAAAAAACGGCAAATTTCGTCAAAAGGATCGCAGAAAAAACGGCAAATTTCGTCAAAAGGATCGCAGAAAAATGACAAATTTCGTCAAAAGATTGCAGAAAAATTACAGTTAGTGCCGGGAGTGGATTCCCCCTCCCCCCCTTGTTGTAACCTTTCAGAAAATTTGTTGTGAATTTCAGAATTTTTTTTTTTTTTTTATTCAGAATCACCCTTGATGCATATACACATGCGTTTAATTGATTAGTATTTGTTCGCTTAAAATTTGCAGCATAATAAACAGCCACAAACCAACCAACCAACCTCCAGATAAATTTGAATTTGGTGTGCTACTATTTCTCATTTTTAAAGGTTGGCAGGTCTGCTAGTATAATTATACACTGAAAATTTTCATTCTGCAGCCAGTGATGTAGTAGTAAAAAAAAAACAGAGGGCATACATTTTAGGCAGAGGGTATACCCTAAAAAGTATATGCTATAGTGTTTATGAGAAGAGGATATACGGTATTCCTTCAAAGAATTAAGAAGGTATACGGCGTATCCACCGTATATCCTCCATTACATCCCTGTCTGCAACCTTTACTTTTCTTAGCATCAAATAAAGTTAGTATAAAAAATTTAATAAGAAACATAGTGCTTACAATATGAATATGCACTAATTTATCTTTCTATATAATACTTTGATCATATATATCTGTGTTTGTGTGTGCACGTGTCAGAGAGAGAGAGAAATGGTATGAGCTCCCCCCCCCCTACCTTTTCTTGAGCACCCCCTATTGTTTACTTCTAGCTACAGCCCTGATTCTGGTCGGGTTGAGTGTAATTGTTTCGGGTTGGGTTTTGATACTTTCGCGTCGCGTTCGGGTTAACCTGATTCTACAATAAAACTCTACGTTGAACGTTGTTGTTTTAAATGAAAAACTAGATATTTAAATAAGAAGGAGTCTTTTTACATGTTTATTTGTCTACATAAAAGGTAGAATTGATATTAGAAAAATGATTGTAGATTATTTTTTAATTATATTACACTATAGAATTTTTTTTTCCGGGTTGGATTAAGATAATAGAAGTATATCGAATTTCGGGTAGACAAAAAAGTTTGTCATTAAAATTTAATTGCTGTAGGGTAAAATATTTTGATTTCGTAGTAGAGTTGAGTCGGGTAACCATTTGTTTTCCCGCACACCACCCGACAGTCGAGTGGTGGTTAGTTTTTAAAAAATGACTCGAGGTTAGCGTTTTTAAAATAAAGGACCTGTGGGTTAGGTTGGCGCTGATTTTTTTCTTTACATGTCTGCAATTGTTTCGGTTTCGAGTTGAATTTTTATTCTTCCACGTCGTGTTTGAGTTACTTGATTTTTTCAAAAAAGTGTCCAGAATATTGTTTCAGATTAGAGTTCTGCAGTGCGTCGTGTCAGGACCGTGCGAAGAGAAAACTGCGCCCGGGGCAAAGTTTCAATTTGGCACCCCCCCCCCCTCTCCTTCTTTTTGTGACAGGTAACACAAAACTGATAAAGTACAGAAACAGAAATAAATTCTATTGAATAAATATTTCTAATTTATTTTGAAACTTTAAAAGGCTTAATTTTAATTCAGAAATTGCAAACAACTAAATAGCATAAGAGAAAATTGCATTTATTTATTGGAGACAATATTTATTTGACAATACATTTTTCTTTTTCTCCTTCCTGGCGCTGAAGCATCAGGATTTCGGTTCAAGACATGGACTCTGACAGTGTTTTCTGAAAGATCTTCTGTCTTTACCTGAAAATGGAAAACGTGTTTCGATTTCAAAGTTTTTGAATAACAATGCCTGCCCATTTCATGCGTTTCTGAATAAAAATGAATTAAAATATGTGTGTGAAAGTAGCCTCTTTGTATTTGAGAACATCTTTAAGATATTTATTAATTTCTTTCGCTTTTGGTTCAGGTTTGAATATTTCGGATTGGGAATGAATTATTTCGAGTTTCAGGTTGACACGCAGAGTTATTTTGTATAAAAATAGTCCTAAGATACGGTACCCGAAAGCAGGGCTCCTAACACATTTTAGCCCTCCAAAAGGGGAAAAGGGGACCATTTTTATTTAAAAAGGGGACTTTGGGGGACCATTTATACTAAAAAAGGGGGACTTCGGGGGATCATTTATATTAAAAAAGGCGACTGAAAAGGGACTACATGTCTAAAAATACTGCACCAAGTTTTCCTAAATATGCAATTTTTTTAAAACTACCTCAGAAAATATATTAATTGATTATCTTTACAAAAAAAGACACACACACACAAGAAACATTTTGCTGTAGGGTTTTTTTTTTTTAAACCATTGCATTAACAAAGAATTTTCAGTTCTGTCAATAATTTTAGAAATGACATATTTTGATATATCACTTTTATGGATGTCTTTGGAAATTTGATCCATGCATAGTTAGTTATAAGTCCAAGAAGTTTTCTAACAGAATTATGTCAATGTGGAGGCCCATGAGATCTTCTTTCATTACTGAATATTATCTAACAGGTTATGAGTATCATTTGTTGGAGGAAGAAGATCTGCATGTAACAAATATAGTATTGACTCTAGAACGAAAGGGGCACTGGGCGGGAATTTTTTAAAAGAGGCATACAGTTTTTGAAAGAGGCACTATTGCATCCTGTTCAAAAAGCATCTTTTGTTAAACTGGTTTGTTTGAAGTCCCCATTAATCGGTAAAATTTTACCGCTACCGACAGACGAATTTTGTGATATTTTCCAACAACTGATTGACAAATTTTGCAAAAGTTTTTCCTGATTGACATATTTTGCAATCTTTTCTCGAGAACGATTAACAAATTTTGTAATATTTTTGAGATTTCTTTTGGTGGATTAATGACTTTTGCTATCTTTTCTCTGGACCGATCGACAAATTTCATGTTTTTTATGCATTTTTCACATGCGACTGATTGAAGAATTTTGCAATTTTTCTCCCGATCTACAGACAAATTTAGAAAACATTTTTAGATTTTTCACTCGATTGACTGGTGAATTTCATGTTTTTTCCCGCGACCAATTGACGAAATTTTTTCTTGCGACTGATCGTAGAATTTCGGGAATATTTCTGACAATCCACTGCCGAATATCCTGTGATTTTACCCGCGACTGATTGGCGAATCGAGATATTTTTCTTTTACTGATTGGCAAATTTTGCAGACTTTTCTCGCGACTGATTAGCAAAAATGTGGGTTTTTACACAACTGATCTACAAATTTTACATTTTTTCTGCAACTGACTAAAGAATTTCATGATTTTTTTTTTCACAATCAACTGATGAATTTCACGATGTTTTCTCACGACCAATTGATGATATTTATGATTTTCCCCCACGACTGATTGAAGAATTTCGTGATTTCCCCCTCGATCTACAGACGAATTTCACACTATTTCCTCTCATTCAGTTGACAAATTTCAAAATTTTTTGCTCGTGAAGAATTGAAGAATTTTTCTGATGATCCACTGCCGAATTTTGTGTACCTTTACCCACGACAAATTGGTGAATTTTGAGATATTTTCCGTCAACCGATTGACAAATTTTGTAGCTTTTTCTTGTGACTGATTATTGAAAATCGAAGTTTATTTTCCACAAGTGATCGATGAATTTCGCATTTTTTTCTACAACCTGCTGAAGAATTTCACAATCGACTGTTTAATTTTGCAATTTTTTCCCCCGCGACCGACTGATGAATTTCACAATACTTTTTACATGAACGATTAAAGAATTTTGTGATTTTTTTACAATGCTAGTCTGAAGAATTTCATACCTTCTGTTTTTTTTATAACAACTGAATGACGAATTTCGTTGAAATTGAAAATTTTAAATGTCCTGCAGAGAAGCCCGTTGTTCTGTGATGTATGCCGCACTTTTAAGCATATTCTGCTTAGAGGGAATCTAGTTTCAATCTTTTGCCCAGTTTAATAAATTTTGTCCTTCTTTCAATAAAATTTATTTGGAATTCGTACAGCGATTTTTGACTTTTGGCTAATTTTTTATGCAATTTGAGTTTTGCAGTGATTTTATGACAGTAGATTTATTCTTGTAGATTTTTGAATTTTTAGTGATTTCTATAATGAGATTTCCAATGTATTCTTTTATGTTTTTCTGCATTCCATGGCAATTTTTTGACATTCGTGAAAGAATTCTGATTACAATGTTTGAGCCCGATATAATAAACTTTGTACAATTTTTTAACTTTCAACAATTTTTAAAGTTTTTTGCATTTTGCGGAATTTTTTCCACATTAGCAAATTTTTTTCCAGTCATGAAAAGGGGACTAAGGGGACCAAAACACATAAAAGGGGACTAAAGGGGACCTTTTTCTAAAAAGGGGACTTTAGGGGGAAAAGGGGGACCATTTGAGAGCCCTGCGAAAGTGATTTTTTTAAAAAGTCTGCCGGAAATTATTTCAATTTAATGTTTTAATTTGTTTTTCTCCTCTGGCGTATGCTGTGATTTTCTGAAAACAAAACAGTTTTCATTGTTAGAAAGAGAAGAATAATATTATTATAGTAACAAAGTTTGTTTTAAATCACAAAAACATTTTTCTGATTTTGGGATAATTTTTTTGATCTTTTAGCCTTAGAAACTTAAAATTCGGCGTAAAAGTAGTGTTTGGAATTCAAAATAAGGAAAAATTAAAAACACAATAAAAACCGAAAATAAAATTAAAAAATCGAAAAACATCAAAAATTTGAAAATAATTCGATTTTGTAGAACTAGAAACTTGAAATCTGGAATATAGGTAGTACTTAGGATAGAAAAAAAAAATTTAAAAATCCAAAAAATTAAAAAATAAATAAAAATTTCGAAAATTTGAAAAAATCGAAAAAAAAAATTGAAAAAAGATTGATTTGTTGGAATTTTTCTGAATTTTTAATTTTGTATCTGGAGGCACGGCAGTGCCTCCGCCAAGTCGAGAGAGCACAGTCGTAAGCATCCTTTTCTGGAAGCAACTCAGGGCACTTTTGACCTCCCCATAGCTTTGAGCTGGTGTATCCCAAAAACCAGAAACTTCATTTATATAGAGCAAAATAGAGAGCAATATATTATATAGATATTATATAGTGTTATATAGAGCATGTGGCAAATAAGACCAAAATTTAAAATTTAAAATTTCACATTTCTGTCTTTTCTAGTGCAAACGATATATGAAATGAAAGTTTCGATTTTTTGTCACTCACTCACACTCGACATCAAAAAGATTAGGTGGATCCCGTAGGCCTAGAAACTTGAAATTTGGAATAAAGGTAGTGTTTAAGCTACAAATAAAGAAAAAATTATAAAATCCAGAAAATTCAACAAATTCCAACAAAATTGAAAATAATACGATCTTGTAATCGTAGAAACTTAAAATTTGGTGTAAAGGTAGTGTTTAGAATTCAGAAAAAAATATATATATTAAAGACACAATAAAAATCGAAAATAAAATTTAAAAAATCAAAAATTTGAAAATAATTCGATTTTGTTGCGCTAGAAACTTGGAATAAAGGTAGTATTTAGGATACAAAATAAGGAAAAATTAAAAAATCCGGAAAATTCGAAAAAATAAAAAATAATTCGATCTTGTTAGAGACTTAAAATGTAGTGTAAAGGTAATATTTACGATTAAAAAAAAGAAACTTTTAAAAATTTGTAAAATTCGAAAATAAAATCGAAATATCTGTAAACAATCAAAAATTCGAAAACAATTCGATTTTGTAGTTCTAGAAACATGAGTTTTAAGATAATTATCCTATTAGCTAGTACACCGACTGTAATTGTTTTATGTTTTTTTCCCCGGATTATGCTGTTTTTTCTTTGTTTACAAATTTCGGTATAGAAAAATTCTGCTATAGACCGGCTACGTTATGGGTGGTTTTCTTTCACAGATTATACTCTATTTAATTTGCATATGAAATATGGATTGTTAAATGATGTTAACACCAAAAAAATCTTCACAGCTCCCCCTCTCCTCCCGACATTACTGGCTGGTTATGGCTTGATAGTCCTTTCTAAATAAAATCATGGTGACTCTAAGATTATCTTGATTTATCTTTAAATTGAACCTAAATGATCCTAAGAAGACTGATCAAAGAATTACTATATTGGCATGACAATCAGGAAACTTAGAAGTAAAATCGAAAAATCAATAAATTTATAAAAAATCGAAGGTTTGAATATAATTTGATTTTGTAGTCCTACCAGCTTGACATTTGGCAAAAAGGTAGGGTTTAGGATACAAAATAAGGAAAAATTTAAAAATGCAAAATTCGAAAAATCAAATATAGTTTGATATATTGAAAATTTCCGAAAATTTTAATTTTAGCTTTCTTTTTATCCTAAACAGTACTTTTGTGCTAAATATCAAGTATCTAGGCTGCGAGTAATATCTCAGATGAATAGCACCTTTCCTGGAAGCAGTTGAGAGTACTTTTGACTCTCCCCTCCCATAACTTAGTGTTTGCCTAGTTACTTGAAATTCCTTTAAGGTAACTTCGTCGAAAATCAGTGGAAAATCTCCAAAAAGAGCCCAAAATCAAGAAAAGGAGGATTACTTACAAAAAGAAGTGAAATCTCATCAAAAAGTCACCTGTAAAAAATGCAGCCAAGTCTCGTAACTCATTTACCCTAAAAAGTACTGAGATTATATAAAGCCAAGTTTAACTATCTTATTAACTCTGAAATTTTCATTCACAAATCACTACTAGTCTCTACACCTTTCGTTAATTATTATTTTGTGACTTGGCAATTACGTAGCACAAGAATGTGGTGTATATTGTTAGTCTTAATCAAATAATACTATAACATATTAAGATGTAATAACTTCCCTGTGCGTATATAATTTGCCTTAATTAAATTATCCCATCCCATCCCATAACATAGTAAGGTGTAATAACTTCATTGTGCTGCGTAATTGCCAAGTCACAAAATAATAATTAACGAAAGATGTAGAGACTAGGAGTGATTTGTGAATGAAAATTTCAGAGTTAATAAGATAGTTAAACTTGGCTTTATACGATCTCAGTACTTTTTACGGTAAATGAGTTACGAGACTTGGCTGCATTTTTTACAGGTGACTTTTTGATGAGATTTAACTTACGAAATTTATTTCATAGAATATTAGCATTTTAAGACTCCTTTATTAATAACAAATTATATCTAAACTTAACTTCATACTGAAAGCGATAAAAATATGAGTCCAATGCATGTGAATATATATATTTTCGCATTAAATCAAATTTAGTATTAGTTAAATTTATATTGTCATTATTTATGTAAAGCATAGCAATAAATATTAATTGATGAAAATGAATTTTTTATTTTAATATAGTATTACACAAAAGCATCATTACATGTATTGTTTTTTTTTTACTTTTGTAATGTATGGCGCTATTAAATATCTTAGCTATTTATTCTTATATTTTTGCATGTGATCAAGTAACTAAATTCACTCGCCATTTTACGCGATAAGACGTCCACTCAGGTGTCCGGTTGAGTAATTAAATGGAGGTGTGAGTGAGCCCGTTTTAGGATAATAGACCTCAGGATAATCCTGACTTTATATGTATTTTTACAGACAGCTTTTCTGGTTTACAAGCTCTATACACATTTAAATCTATTAACCCTCAAATTATTAAAATTAAAAAACAACTTCTTACCCTAATTCATAAAACTTCTCTTGATCATGTGCTAGAACACACGGGGATCCCTGGTAACGAACTTGACGGTTCCCTGGCTAAAGCTGCCACCACCAAAACTGCTGTTGATGTGGCCCTATCGGTTCTGCCTTCATACGTCAGGAGAATTTTAAGGACCAAACTTAAGAAAGACTGGCAGGATAACTGGGATTATTCGATCAAAGGTCGTCACACACATACCTTAATTCAGGTTGTCTCTCGATCATTCCTGTCTCTTTCCTTTTATGTAACTGCTTTTCTAACCGGACATGGTCCGTTCAAATAGTATTTATTTACGTTAAAAAAAATATCCTTCCCCTGACTGTGAGTGGGGAATTAGGGGAATTCCGGATCATTATTATTATAACTGTCCAAGCCCTTTAGAGGCTTGGTCGTTTACGCGCGTCGGCGACCCCCCGTGGGCGCCTGACGGCGCAGGATAGTTTTATACCCATATACGGTGTGCTGTAGAATGACGTTAGAACTTTTTAAACGAATTTGACCATTTCGTAATAAATCGTAGAAACACTCAGTACTAGAGTTGCAAAGGCTGGAAAAAAACGGGTTTTTTTGGGAAGGAAATTTTGAAAATTTCCTGGAGTTTTCAGAAAGTTTTAAAAATGAAAATTTTTAATTTATTATTATTATTTTTAATGATTTCAATTTTTGTCGTCTTAACTGTAACTTTCAGCAGCAACTCAACTCTTCTTTACTCTGCATCTGAGCGATCTAGTGAGGCAAGCAAAGTATTCTACACTTTGGGTGTTACGTTATAACTTATAATGTAGTTGAACAGGATATCAAAACATGAAAGCCGCCAACCTTCTCCTTTTTTCCCCCTCTTTCATTTGTATGTAGGGTTTAACCTGTACCTGGCAAACAATTTTTTTTTTATCATTTTAGGTAAAATGGTCAACAGATATTTTAGCTATTACCAATGTCAGTTTTTTTTTTTTTTTTTTTTTTTTTTTTGGGGGGGGGGGGGGGGGGAGAAAGTATTATGACAATTCTTGCATAATTTCAGAAAACTTAAACCTAAAATTACAAATTAATATTGCGTAATTTATGACCCTGCTAGCATTTGCACAAAAATTAAAAATTCACTTTTCTACATCTTTTTTTTTCTTTTGTGGCTTTTTAGCTAATATCTTATTGACATACTTTTGTAAAATTAAGAAAAACAAAATTGTAGTTTAAACCCTGCTTCTGTATTTATTATATATTCATATCAAGCTTGACCAAAATACAAATGTATATATTAAAAAAAATAATCATGGATAACATAATATTAAAAAACTAGCCGCCACTGGCGACCAGTTTGGTCTCCCTTAAATGTATGTTAAGCATTGTAACGCGCATTGATATTTTTTGTATTGTTTTAGTTTGATTCCATATTATTTACCATTTTTAATGATGGGTATTTTTATTAGCCGGGAGCAAATGATAAATCGCCAAATATTGCTCCTATCACCACCATTCATATTGCATTAATTTAATTTTAAATTTTAAACCTGTCACTCATTTCAGTTAACATACTTAGCTTTAATTTCAAATACTTATATTACATACAATTTAAAATACATGCCATTCACACTTTTCATTTAAAATAGAAAATAAATAAATAAATAAGAAATAATATCATAAATCAAAATATATTTTCTAATTCGAACACGCGAAAAATAAAACATGGTATCGGCGATTTAAAAAATGGTATTGGCGAGATTTGCGCAAATTAACATAAAAGTATTTAATGATGTTATGTATTTTATAAATGTATATTAAATTACTATTTTGAACACGATTGGTCATAACAATGGTAAATATGATTGGCGATTACCAATCATTTTCAGTGATCTCTCTTCCTGGCGAGAATAATACATAAATACCAAATTAACTGATAATTCGTTTCGAAATTTTATTCGTTAAATATTATTACATGAGTACAACTTACGTCAAGAAAAGATCTGGAAGGAAGTTGAGTTGTATAGTGCATAATTATGGTAAACTTTGATTGTCTCACTGGTGCAAATTATTTTTTGACACCAGGCAGCGGTCCAAAAATTCATTCGCGGAGAACTTGCTTTACGAACGATTAACTCCATGGTTTAATATTTTAAACGTTCACGACGAATGAATGTTTTTTTTTTTTTTGTTTTGTTTTTTGTTTACTTTCATGGATAGAGAATTTGAACTTGCGAACTTAATTTCAACTGAAGTTATTGGAGAATATATACATAATTGAACGTAAGTCATCTCTCAAATATTAATTTATTTTAAACGATTTTTCTAAAAATTTAACTTTCATGCTGTTTTATTCTAAAAAATAATTTTGAATAAAAATGGCCGCTTGGCATATGAAAAAGTGAAGCGGACATCCCGGAACTGTTGGTAACAGTCACATGACTTAGGCTTTTATTATATAGAATACTACATATTAATCAATATATGCAAGCAAGCACACAGTTGAAATTGCACTGATTGTTTTCACATTGTAATTATGATAATTATAAAAGTTTATTTAAATAACAAAATATTCTCATTTAAGTATGCATACATCCTAGATCCCAATATTCTTCATTTTATACTTTAAATATGAGTTAATGCATGTCTAATAGCAAAGTAATTTAACATTCTATAATGCTCTGTTTTCTATTTGTTTTTATTTGTCACAAGATTGCTAACACACGCGATTATGAAACTGTAATAGATCAATTTTTAGAACTGTTTGCATATTATGAAACTTACTGATTGAGTACAAAAAAATACTTACGATAACAAATGTAAACAAAACAGCAGAGTTTATATGAAAACTCATGAAATACACGCTTAAGCTGCAGAAATATTAAATAAGAAAATTTTAAATGTATTACTTATAAGTAAAAAGTGAGAGTGCAAATGAGATTTATTTATGAATGTAAACAACACCTCTGTTCTCAGAATCAGCAATGTAAACAAAAAAGAAAATAAACATTAATAAACATGATCAATACAATTTGAAAGAAAATTAATATAGAATATGTCTGAATAGTGGATATGCCAGCTAACAGAAATTAAACAATTTAAATTTTTAAAGAATTATTCAAATCATCATTAATTCACAGCCACTATTGTTGTAAAGCTGGTGAGTTTTTAATAAATTATAAAAACTTAAAGTGCAAAATCATAAGTTTTGTGAATTTCTAATGAAAAATCAATTTTAAATGTCTCAGAACAGTGCCTAGAATTTCTTAAAATAAAAATTTCCAGTTTTAAAATGGCTGGTTTTGTTTATCTTCAAAACTCCTTCAAAATTTCCAATATTCCCCTAAATTCCGGGTTTATTCCCGTCTCTCAAAAACTGTGGGTTTTTTGCAACTCTACTCGGTACCCAATAAAATGCCAATTTTATTTGGTTCATTAAATTTTGGATCTGCCAATTTTACATCTTGAGGCAGCTCAGAAAATGGAAATCTAAAATAATGTCCTGGAATAAAGTTGGTTATTTTTGGAACAATAAAATCTAATGTTCTCTCATAATCAGCTTTATTTGAAATAGTTGCAGTAATTTTCCATTTTATATTAATTTAAACGTGAAACAGAAACATTAAATTTCTCCCTTTTAATTCCTAATAATTTTGCAAAGTTTCCTGAAATATATGAAAAATTTGACCACATGTCAATAAGTGCCCATGCTATAATAAACTCGCCAGACACACTTTCAACATTAATCAAAGCTGTAGATAAAATAGTCGCTCTCTTTCTTTGAAATGAATTATTTACAGAAGTGCCAATGAAATCATTATTTTTATTTTCAAAACACTTTGCTTCGGGATTTAAGCTATGTTTCTCACTCTCTCCGTTGGGGGAAAGCATTGAACTCGAAATCATTTCAGACTTGCTGACTCAACTCAATTCGTGGCAAATTGTTTCTGTTTTCTTTTTGAACATGTAGCAAAGAGCTGTGACGCCTGGAGTAATGGACGCATAGTAATTCGAAGTGCAGTTTCTCTCAGAATGAGCTGAATTAGTAGATAAGCAATTGAAACATAATTTGTTCAGTTTTGCAAATTCTATGCGATCACATATAGTCATTTTTTGAAATGCATTACATCTAAATAACGAATGAGGATTTTCATTTTTGCAGCAAATAAAAGACTGAAAAATATGGGCGCGTTGTTTGAAGTTCATATTTCACAACTAAAATAGGAGAAAATATGCTTATTTTTTAAAATCTTTGTAACATTTTGTATTAACTTTCTTGTGATATATTATTCATTTACTTTCGAGGTGCTTATGAAGACCCGTGTTCATCGTTTATGCATTACTCAACAGGCAGCAAATTGAGAGAAGACCACAAGGATTGCATCTCGTCTGAAAGTCCCACTTCGAACTGTCCAGAAGGTCATTTAAGCATTGAAAATCTGTAGGAAACTTATGTAAAAAAGAAATCAGGCGGATCGCTCTTTGCCACTACCCAAGGAATTCGCTACATCATCAAGAAGAGAATTTTCCGAAACAACGATGTAAGTTTGAATTCCTTTGCTAACAGTCTGGATATGTATCATCAAAGTGCCCAAAACTTTGCTAAAAATTCTCTCGCACTTCATAATTATTATTTGTACCACGGGAACATTTCTCAAGCTAGAGAGACGAGATTAAAGAACAAAGATACTCCAAATGTTCAAGATGCGCCAAGTGAAAGATGTTTTGTGGTCGAATGAGAAAATTTTCGCCATTCAGAAGGCACACAAGCATCTGAATGATTGGCAACTGATATGTTCAATGCAAACAAAAGAAAAACCATCATACGATCGCTTTTTCAGAAAGGATTAATCGTAAAATAAAAGTACATGCAAATAAACATGTGATTCCATTACCTAAAAGATGACTAAAACTTTAATTAGATTTTAAAACATTAAAATAAATTGTGCACTTTCGGCTGCGAACAAAACCTTCATCAGGATTTATAATTAAAACTGGTGTTAAAACAAAAGTCCAGATCACATTCTTGTGTATGTATCTGTACTGCGAGCCTACGGGATAGTTCAAATCATCCGCGTTCGTCCAACGGCCTGTACCATTGCTTAGCAAAAAAAAATAAAGGTGAGGAAAGAAGGAAAGAGGGGGGAAATCACATTTTACTATTTCTTGATTAAATTAAGTGATATATTCGGAATATTGTAAGACAGTACGTCATTGCATACTCTTTGATGGCTACGAATATGGGTGGACTGTAATTAAATAACTATTTATAAAGTTTCAACAAATTAACTTTAACGAAACCATTTTTTTTTTTTTATTAACAAACTTTAAAATTTAATTGCTTAAATAAGACACTGAATAAAAAAAGCATATTGATTATTGAAAATTGGAATGTTTCACTACTTTGTTGTGAAACGTAACAGCAATAATGGAAATTTGAATAAAAAATTGGAATAATTTGTTCTAATGATCAGATTTTGACGAAATTGAAATGGGACCACCTGGGTGCCTTACTCTTTCAAACAAAGGAAAAATTACCAAAATCTATGCACATTTACGAGAGTTATGCGTGAACAACATAATACATACATACGGGTCGAATTGATAACCTCCTCCTTTTTTTAAGTCTATTAAAAAGCCATAGCATCTTAATACCACCACTTTTTTCCAGAATCTAAAGGAGTTTTTTTTACAGTGTAGCAGTGCCACCTGTTGGGCTATTTACACCAAAACATAATCAGTATATATGTATGTTAAGGTTTAACAGAATCTGAAGTTTGATGAAATTCTGTGCATTAGTTCTTGACAGGGTTGGCAAGTTTTTGACGCATGACGGTTTTTACCATGATTTTTACCGTCATGTCAAAAATGTCAAAAACCCATTTTTTAGTAGTTTGTTTTTACATTTTTTTTCATTCTATCTTTAATATTCAGTTGTTTTACATAAAATATTCAGTATTGAAAAGACTCTATAGTATATTTATCCATCCAAGAAAAACAAAAAAGAATTGCATTATAATAATAAGTGTACATCTCTGTTAGGAGATCTCTACAATATCTTAAACTGTTTAGCAAAGTCTAAAAAAATTCGATTTTTTGAAGAAATCCTGTAACCTATAAGTATTAGATTAAACAATGTGTATAATTTCTGTACAATTTATTACATTGTTGAAAACAAAGCTTTAAGATTCTACTTATTGAAGTGCAAATGAAAATCACCACAATTACATTTATGAATACATAAGATATGCATTTTAAAATATTACTAGCTATAGTACGAACGCACCTCATTTGTCACGTTTGACGTACAATTTCCAACTTGTTTAAATATTGCATTTAGTTCGTATTACGGATATTAGTATGACAGAATATAATAGCGAGCTTGGCCCGCTATCCGGCTGGTTTAGATATTCGAAAAAACGAAAAAATAGACCGGTAAATTTTTACTTTATAAAAAACATGACTTTTTTTATGCTAAATGAAATTTGTTTGAATTTATTAAAGAAAGGATAAAGTGTTTTGAAAGGAATATTACACGAAACCCTTTGAGCGATCTTCGATCACACTTACCCACTTGTTCTCTTTAGTTTTATCAATGTTAAAATGCACTTCAAGCTAAGCATAACGTCATTTTCACCGGCGCAATGTTAAAATGCACTTCAAGCTAAGCATAACGTCATTTTCACCGGCACAAACTTTTCACACATACTTCATATACCTTACATTAATGCTTAAACACCATGCACATAAATATAAATATATTTTGTATCTAATTGTAATGAAAAAATGGCAGCAACAAAGTTATAATGCATAATGATAAAATAAACCCAATGGACAATATTCCCGTGACGTCACAATAAATATGAATTTTTATTCGCTTATAAACAGGGCTTTACAAATTTGATAAAATCTGGTAGCCAGCAAAAATTTCTAGTCACCAGTAAAAAAATATTTACCGTCAACCTCCCCCCCCCCCCCTCCCGCCGAAATATGATTTCCAATAAAGGAAGACTAATATATTTACTTAGTTCCTCCAGCTAAATTCATTTTGCACTGGTTCACAGAAACCTCTATTACAGGAAAATATTTATATGGAATGCTAATAACACAAAAATCAGCGTGAAAACCAATATAGAAATTTTTAAAAAATGCTCTTCAGAAATGTCACACCAGCAAGGTCCTTTATTTTATAAGCTGGAGGCTAGATAGTGAGGAGCCTCCATCTGCGATTGAACTTGTGGATCTTTCTATTCCCCCTCCTTCACTGAATTTCTTCAATGCATTCACACACACAGAAAAAGCTCAACAATTCTTATTTATTGTCAAAATGTGTGCTATAATTTCGAAAAAAAAAAAAAAAAAATTACTGTCGAAATATGTGAGATAATTTTGTTAAAAATATCTCTCAATTTGGCGTCCTTTAGCAGCGGCGCCCGGGGCGGTCGCCCCCCCTTAGCTATGCTACTGAATAAAAGACAAGTTTACTATAGTGGACTAAAAGATTAAAACCGGATTTATTTTTAATAATGTAGAAAAATCGCCTCAAAACGAAAAATCCACTTAAAATCGCTAAAAATTCAAAAATCGCAGAGGGTACAATTTAGTATATAGTGAGCTAAAACATAGTAACCAGAAATCTTTCACGAATGTTAAAAAATCACAGCAGAAATCGAAAAAACGGTTCTGCTCTCAAAGCTGGTAGACGTGGAGGTGCTGGGTTCGAACCCCATCGCGCCCTTCGGCCGCATCGTTCGGAGTTTTCTTCGGACTTTGGGTAACCTTGTATAAATATGGGTTAGTTTCTCTTATAAAAACCTCCCCATGCTATGGGCCCATCTCCTCGGCGTATATCCCTCGAGTAGATAATAGACTGTAATAAACAACACCACCAGTCTTTTATCCAAATTTACTGAATTTTGTCCTCGGCTAATTTTGAATTTTTTGTGATTTTAGCTTTTTTTCGCATTAAATCTGTCACGATTTTTTCGACATTCGTAAAAGGAATCCTGTTTTAATCTTTTTGCCCAGTATAATATTTTGTCCTCTGCAATTTTGAATTTTTTACGAATTTGTATGCAATTTTTAGATTTTTACCGCGTTCCGCAGAGATTTTCTGATATTCATAAATGCAATTCAGTTTCAATCTTTTATCCCAATATAGTAAATTTTGTTCTCTGCGATTTTTAATTTTTTACAGATTTATTACGTGATTTTTCTACAATCGTTAAAGGAACATTCTTTTATCCGAATATAGTAAATTTTGTCTTCTAAGATTTTTGAATTTTTTCTGATTTTTGTTCGCTTTTTTCCCGTTTTGCGGTGATTTTTTGGCATCTGTAGAAGGAGAATTTGGTTTCAAACGTTTAGGTCAATTTTTAAAAGAAAATGTTCTCTGGGATTTTTTAATATTTTGTGATTTTTTTATGCGATTTTTAGCGTTTTGTGGCTTTTGACATTCGTAAAAAGAATGCAGTTACTTTTTTCTTTTCTTTTTGCTAAATATAGTACTGCAGTTTTTTATTTTAATCTGGATCAAAAGGTAAATCGCAATAATTCAGGTTCGTTATATTCGAGATCGGAGCGGGGATATCCTGCACAGGTCTATACTGTCGAAGGCAGTGGGGCCTCCAAATCCAGGTTCGTTTGGGAGAAACTGGCCAGCGAAGCTCCGCTACTATAATAAATAATTACAAAATATAATTTATATAGTTAAATTTGTAATTTATAGAGATAAGAGAAACCGATTAAAAAAGAGCAACAGGTTGAACATAAGGGGATGGCTGCTAGTGTCACGCGGGTCCCCGCTTTTTGGGGTCCCGAATGAAATTAAAAAGCATTTTTTTAAACCTTTGAATTAAAAAAAATGGATCATTAAAGTTTTGAACCTTGCGTCCCACACTTTTTTTCACGCGCTTAGCCAGACCACCCCCCCCCTCCCCCCCCAAAAAAAAACCAACAACACTAAAATAAGATTTAGTTTTTAAATAGAATTTACAGCCTCCAAATTTTTTTCTATTTGGGGACTTTTATAAAGAATGGGGGCTATGGAAAGAAAGCGACCATCTGCTTTGGTTGAAGGAAGTAATAGTAGAAATTATTGCAATTCCAGTAAGAAAAATGATAATTACCAATACCTACTTTTTCAAAATTTGACCAAGATCTTTAATGAAAAAATGAATTTGATTAAAACAAAAACTAAAATTTTATTTAAAAATATTTCTTTTTCAAATAATTTTAAAAGTTAAACTTTGTTATTCTGCTCAAAGGTCTGTAATAGCTGACTACTGGGCCCCTGACTTTGCCAAGCTCAGTACGGTTAGGGCCGGACCCGGGTTTGAAAATTTTGGCCCGTGCAGATCTCTATTGTGAGGTCCAGTACAGATGTTTGAGGGGCCCTCTCCCATTCCCCTACATATAGTACAGTCAACTCTGTGAAATCCGCACACTTAGGGACCAAGGGTTTGGCGGATTATAGATCATTTCTTTGTTTACATTTTATTTTTTTATAGTCTGACTATTAATTAGAAATATTTAAACATAAATTACAATAGAAAAGGAAAATATAATGCATAACTGGTTTAAATTATTTAAAAACTAAGTTAATTTAAATAAAAATTAATTATACAATGCAAATTTTATTTATATTATTCATTTTTTAAATACAGTCAACTCTGTTAAATCTGCACAGTTTGGGACCAAGCGTTTTGCAGATTACAGATCATTCCTTTGTTTTCTTTTTAAACTATAAATTACTAATATTTGTACAAAAATAACAATATAAAAAAGAACACTATAACTCAAAAGTAATTTAATAATTCTGAGTATAAAAAATAAGTTGAAACTGGTGTGAAACAATAAGAGCTAAACGATCTTCTTAAGAAGATCTTTTAGCTCTTAATTCTAAGTATGTTGGAATTATCATAAAATTTAAATTTCATTAGCTGTTATTTAATTTTTTGAACATTTACTCAACGGGGATTTAAGTTTTGGCTTAAATCTGAATATATATATATTCATATATTAGCATTTAGTTGTTCCTTTTGCTTACCTAAAGATATTATTTTAATATGCATCATGCAAATCACATGAAACTTGTTAAATCACAATTTAAAGCATTTAAAAATTGATAATTCATAAAAACAACTATATGTAATTTCTTTAATGAGCTTAACTATGAAAGTATGATTTCCATTGTTTACATTTGAAAATGGATGGCGGATTATAGAGATTTGTGGATTATACATCGGCGGATTTCACAGAGTCGACTGTATATGCATATAAATAATACAAAATCTGTCTTTACAGGACCCTTTTCAGCTTAGTGTCTAATATAATTGTACCCCTTATCGCCTTCTGTGAATTACTGAAAGCTAATCCCTGATAAAATGACAATGCCTAATGAGACATGGAGTTCTAGTCTAGAGGCTCTTTTGCCTCAAGGTATATAGGCTGCGGTTGGTCCTTTCTAGGAAAACAGGAAGTTTCTCTGTTCCTGTTTACTTGTAAAAAGACTGATCAAGGACGTGATGTGACAATTTGTTCCCTCAGTATAGGACAAGAGATATGAGACCGGAGTTTTCAATAACTGTTAAAAACTTCCAGGAAATGATTTTTTTTTTTTTTTCAAGTTAGCTTGTAAAAGAAAGAAAATGTACGTGCAAGTTCAGATTTGGAATATTATATAATTTTTTTTAATTTTTTCGTTCAGTGCTCTCCTTCGCCCTTTGCTCCTGGGCAGTTGCCCCCCGCTTGCCGGCCCTGCTGGGACTGAAGACTTGTATAAAAATCGAGCCCGAGCCTGTCTTATCTCTAATATACACAGGCCTCCAAAAAGACAGTACAGCTAGTTTTTCGACGCTCACTAATAAAAGAATGATTATAAAGGTAAAAAATATGGTTTATATAAATGATCATAAGCAACTTTAACAAAATCTAGTGAAACATTTATATGGCAGTCAAAGAGAAACTGAGAATATCCCAATTTTGTAATTTGTGTGTAATTTTTATTTATGCTTGTTGATCTTGAATTGCTGGTGCTAAAATAGTGCTATCCATACCTAGGAGATGTTGTTTACCTGATTCGTTAAGATGGCAGGCACTTGGATGGATGGAAATGGGGGTGCTGCTAAATGTCTTAATATGTCTTGTAGTGCGGTCCTAACACTGTGGGATCAATTTGAATCTGAAAATTCAGTATCAAGAAGACTTGTACCAGACCAATCACGGTTATAACCTCAACACAAAATTGCTTCATAGCTCTTTTGGCTCAAAGGAGGAAGAACCTACTGTGTTTCAGATCATTTCAGATCACCACAATGCAACAAGGATGACAATATTTGCTACTACAGTTCACAGTTGTCTTCGGAATTAAGAACACTATTCAAGACAACCTGTTGTATGTGCCCCTTTTAATCGACAACACAGAAGTGCCTGTTTATGTTTGCCATGACAGCACGTTACTTGGAACAGATAACAATGGGCTTCCGTACTGTTCACAGACAAGTCCCAGTTTGCTTTGTTGAGCAATTCAGTTCATGAGCTGATCAGAAGAAAGACATCAGATTCTATCTATGCAACATAGTTGAAAGATACAGAGGTGGTGGAATTATGGTTTGGGCTGGATTCTCTCTGGTGGTCATAGCAACCTCCATGTTTGCCATGGAAAAACTCTGACTGCTGTGAAATATCTGGACGAGACTCTTGCTTCGTTTGTCACACCGCATGGTGGTGTTATTGGTGAAGAATTAATCTTAATGGATGATAGTGCCCGATCACATTGAACTACAGTCGTTTATGAATATCTTGAGAATGAATGTTTGGAGTGAATGAAATGGACAGCTCAATCTTCAGGCCTTAATTCAATAGAGCATCTTTAGGACTATCTCTGCAGACTGGTGGCTGGCGTAAGTCCTCCTCTGAAGTCGTTAAATGAGCTAGAACAAGCGTTTCTCCATGTATGGGTGTTGTTTCCCATTCCAGTGTCTGGCAACTTAATTGACAGTATGGAAAGTCGATGCTATAAATGCATTACAAGTAGGGCCGGACACATACCTTATTAAAATCCATTTATTTAATTATTTTATTTTTATTATCAAACAGTGACTTTTGCAAAAAAAATACAATTTTGTATTTGTAAATCATGTTTGATGTTAAAATTAAGTAAAAGTCGATAGATAACTGTTTAAAGCACAATTTTTCTAAATTTCATGTTTTTACCTTCATTTGTTTCCAAATTAGTAGATACAAAAGACTGGTTGTACCTTAACTTTTTGAGGCCAGTATAAAATTTATATTTTTAGGATATTTATGAACAAAGGCAGAATTTAATTACAATATGTCAAAGAGTTTTGGCATTTTTAGTGATTTCATAATATAACATTGTCAGTATTATTTATATAGGGATTCTCAAAAATGTAAGTACAACCTTTGATAAAAGATAAAGTACACTGCAGCAAACATTTTTTGCTTAGGAAATGAGTCGCAATCAATTTATTCAGTCAAAAATACAGTGTGTCTCACACCAATTCAAACTTTAATTTCTGTTCATAGCTTTAAAAATAATGATGATATTTTAACAAAATTTACAGATTTGCCTTACTTTGTGTAACACGTAACAATATCACAAGAAGTGGTCCCTATCTGCATCCAAACTGTACTAAATTAGATGCACCTTGTTTCAGAATGAAGTTCACATTACACACACTGATTGAATTACTACGTTGTAGCAGTCCTTTTCATAATGTCATCACATTTCACAAAGCTATGCAAGTCTATTGAAAATTTCATTAAAATACCTTCATTATTGTTAAAGCTATGAACTAAAATCTGGATTTATCTGGAGAGAGATATCCTGTATTTTTCACTGAAAATGGATAGTGTCCCTAAATTCCTATACAAATTTTTTTGTTGTAGTGTACTTTACCTCTTTTCAAAGTTTATCCTTATATTTTTTTTAGACACCCTGGTTTAACACCTATTTTGAACTGCATCCGGAGAAGTAGATGTGTAAATTTAACATGTATTTGGCCATGGAAACTTAGGGACACTTATCATTGCAAATGATCCCTCTTAGAATTCAACATAAGCACCTGTATTGTCAGTAGACTTTTGTAAATATTTTGGTACATTATCCATAGATTTCCATAAAAAAATCGTGGAGGACTGCATTCAAGACATCAGTTACTACCCCTATTAACAGATCCACAGACATGGAAAATCACCTTATCAGTCCATAAAATGTTATCAAACAGAACAGGTTAGGATTATCTTTGTTCCATTTTAACATGATTTCTGAAAATTCCACACATTGGTCATAGACCTTAGGAAGGAATTAGACGTCAATGGATTCTTCCATGGTCAAATACATGTTAATGTATTACCTATTACTAAGGATACAATTTAAAATAGGTATTGACTTATCAGACACATTGTATACATAAGGGAGTTTTACACCAAAACCTAATCAACAACAACTTATGTCAACATCAAACTGAATCTGAAGTTTGATGAAAATCCGTACATTAGTTTTTGAGATATAGTTATCGTGAGAACCATGAAAAAAGTAGCATAGCAGCGTCACCTGTTGGGTTATTTACACTAAAACATAATCAGCATCTATTTATCTTAAGGTCTAACAGAATCTGAAGTTTGATGAAATTCTCTGCATTACTTCTTGCGATATAGCTATCATGAAAATCCTGAAAAAAAGTAGCATAGAAGCGGCACCTGTTGGGACATCTACATCAAACATATTCATAGTCCGTTTATGTCAAGGTCTGACTGAATCTGAAGTTTGATGAAAATCAGTGCATTAGTTCTTGAGATAGAGCTATTATAAAAATCATGAAAAATGCAGCATAGCATGACCACCTATTGTGCGATTTACACCAAAAACTAATCAGCACCAATTTATATCAGGGACTAACTGAATATAAAGTTTTATTAAATTCCGTTCATTAGTTCTTGAGATATAGCGCCCACAAAATTTTTGTCACGTACAGACAGACAGACAGACATTTTCTAAAAACTGTCAAATCATGTTCCCCTTCTAAAACGTATAAATTCGTAGAAAATTTTCATGAATCCAATACTTTCTTTTTGTAAAGATAGAAGAAAAAAATGGAAAGATAGATTTTAAAATATTGCAAAACCTGATGCCTTTACTTTGATTTAGAGTCCGGCATCGGGTCAGGTTGGGTTGGTGCTATATTTTTTTTCGTTGCAGGTCAGACTGACATCAACTTTTTTTTACTGCAGGTATAGTTGACTTTCATTGTTTCGGGTTGGGTTTTGACTCTTGAGGGTCAGGTTCAGGTTAACCTGATTTTTCAAAAGAATGTCTCAAATATTTTTTCAGGGGAAAAATCTATGTACAATAAAACCTTCATAATGGACACTCCAGAATGGCAGACACCTCTATTTAGAGAAACAGGTTTCAATTCCTACCACTTATATATTTGTATGCTTTTAGCTCTGAATAGTGGATACTTTCGAATAGTGAGCTAATTCAACAGTAAAATCCTGCAAGGGATACAACCTGACCAGAAATTGAAAAATCCATTTGAAGTCAACCCTCAACCTGACAAAATATTTTTAGTTGACCCGAACCCAATCTGCTGAAAGAAAATTAGAGTTATCCCAATCCGAAAAAATAAAATTAAGGACAACTCAGCCCAATGTAGAACTCTATTCGACAATCCTGAGATATTTGTTATTCAGAGGCTTAACTATAGTTACATATTAAAAGAATATAGGTATTTCTATTTTTCTACATAAAAGATAAAATTGGCATTAGAGGTAATTGTAGATTACTTTTCATAACTGCATTAAGACATGAATCAACTTCTTTTCATTTTTGGTTCAGGTTGAAATATGGAAGGTTTGAGCTAGGTTGCGGGTCGATGAAAATTATTTTGTCAGGTTGTACCTGACCCGTGCAAGACTCTACTTTTATTGTTTTTAAGCTAGGAAAAAAAAAAGAATGGCTAGCATGCTTTATTTATAAAGAGTTAATTCAAATTTTGCTTATCCTTTTTTTGCAAGTTTCAAAAATCTTCAGAAAATATAATTAATGGTATCCACCAAAAAAAATTATATTTCTGTTATTATCTTTTGCATTTGACAATATACCACTGCTCATCACTAAAGTATAACATTTCTTCATTAATCAAGCATTTTTTTTTAGAAATGTTAAAAAATGAGGGTAGGCAAATAACGCATGCACTTTCTGGAGAAAAAAAAAAACAAAAAAACAAACAATTACAGTGACTTTTGGACTGATTTCAAGCACTGTTCAGCCATTCCTTCTGAAAAATTCTAAGGTGAATGCTACTAAATTCTATTTCAGTGATGAATTATTAATGGGATATTCAATTACTGAAAATTAAATTATTACTCAAATTTACCCATGTAGAATAATAAAATACCAATTAAAAAAAAAAAAAAAGTTTCAAATGTTTTTATTAATTTCCAAAAGAAAAAAATACAAATGTACAAGGAAAGATAACAACCAACATTTGCAAAAATATACAAGCAAACACTATATACAAGTTTTCATTAAAAATGAATAAATATATATACATATACATATATATAAAAGTAATGTGCGGTATAATAATAGAAACATGTATCATAAAATTAAATATATTTACACCCCATTAAAATATATCACAATTTAATAAAATAACTCGCGTAATTTCGTTGTTAGGCACTTTTAAAGGCTTAGTTTCACTTTTAGAAAATCACTGAAGATATTTTCAGAATGGTCACAAATATCTTATGTTAAAAGTTAAAATTCCATGATATTTTCAGATCAGTGTTAAAATAATGAAATTTTCATAGGTAATTATTTTCTTTTACAACACTATTCTCATACATACATCCATAATTTAGTAAAAGTGGATATTTAAAAAATTCACACTACAAGATATACTGGTTTTCACTAATATATATATATATATATAAAAGTAATGTGCAGTATTATAATAGAAACATGTATCATAAAATTAAATTGCAAAAAATATAGAAGCAAACACTATATATTGGTTTTCATTAAAGATATATATATATATATTTAAAAGGAAATCACATGTGTGAAAAACAAAGGAAGATATATTATTAAAAGCAATGGAAAGGATTCTGCAAGTCTTAAACTATAGTCTTAATAAAAAGAAAAATTAAGAATGGAATACTATGAATAACTTATGGATTCTTCAGAGGAGCATCATAAGAATAATTCATAGTAAATACGTGTTATTTCCTCAAATACTGTCGGCATTAAGCGTAAAAATAACAATATTATGCCCCTTATAACATACAGAAACCAATATGACATAGATATGTATATAAAAAAAAGAGAGACCCAAAGATCAAATAAATTAATAAACCATGATAGAAGAGTCATATATAATATACCATAAAGCAATGGATATAGCTCACCATAAAAACAAAGTGTGTCCAGAGTTGAATCAAAGGGGGTGGCTTGGGGGGGGGGGAGGGGAGTGTCCCCCCTGGAGCAATGAAATGTCTCTCCCCTCGAAGATTTGAGATTTTATGCTTTTAATAGTCAAAAAGTGGAATTGACCCCACAGAACTCTATAATGTCTCCCACATAACTATAATGTCCCACTCATCTTGCACAAAGCTTTTTCATATTTAAATACTCATGTAAAATATGTCTCACCAGTTCTGTTGATATCTTTACAATGTCAGCTATCTCCCTTACTTTAACTTTGTGGTCATCCAAAACAATTCGGTGGACTTTTTTTATGTTATCTGGAGTTGTTGCTTCAACTGGACATCCAGAGCGTTCAGCGTCTTCGGTGTTTGTACAGCCACGTTTAAACTCACTAAACCATCAACAAATGGTTGTTTTCGACGGAGCAGATGTACCGTAATGCTTTTCGAGCCATTATTGAGTTTGGATGGTATTTTTCTTCATCAAAAAGCAATGTTTGATTAAGATACAGAATTCTTTCTGATCCATTCTTTACACAAAATCAAAAGTAGTGTAACTTACACGACCACGGCTCGTAAAAAAATGGCCGACGTATCATGAAACTTTCACACCAGTCTTTTGAAGGTTCGTACTAACAAAACATAATATGGATATTTGTTTGATGCTGCCATCTAGTGACTAGTCCCGAGACTTTTCACCTCATGTAGTATTTATGATTTATCGGCCATTTCTTTCACAACTGTGCTCTTTTTGTCCTTGGGCATAACTATTTTTTACTATAGCACCATTCAGAAACATCTTTTTAAATAGGGATACTGCATGTTATGAAGCATTTAATGATAAACTAACTATGATTCACTAAAACTAAGAGATGAAAATAAATACTACGCTTTAATGATTCTTTGATCCATTCCATCCACATTTAATTTGATGGGTTGTAGATTATCTGTATGACTTTGGGCATTACTACACCTGGCAAAATGGAAAATCAAAACCACATGCCATGCATTCAGTATGTGGACTTTCTTTCACCCATAATACTTAGCATTATCAAAATCTGAAAAAGATGATGCATATTTCTTTTGCAGCACAATAATTAAATATAATTCAAAAAACAAACGAGATTAAACACTTAATCCATCATGAGATTTCAAATCTTTCTACCTACTTCTGCATAGTGTCGGTAAAAAGTAAACAAACATGGCTGATCTACACTACTTATCGAAAGCCATGACACTTCGTACTCATTGGTCAGTTGAATTCTGACTACTCCCACTGATGATGCAACATCAAACATACTCACCAATCATAGAGGAGAAAGTGTTCAGTAGTTTCTTCTGAAAGATGGGTTGGTTGGTTGGTTCTGTTTGACGCATTAAAGGGAACACGTCCGAGAAATAAGCTAAAAAGCAGAAATCCGCAAATTTTGAAAATGAGCAAAAAAACCCGGAAATCTGCATTTCCGCGGGATAGTGGCATGCCTGCATAAAAAAAAAATGCTTCGGCTGTTAGTAAAAGCCATAGAGCATGTAAACAACAAACAGAATGCTGATTCACAAAAAAGTAATGAGAGATTCTTCTAAATTGTTTACTTTACTATTATTATTTTTTTTTTTGCTTACTTTATGTTCGGACCTTGTGCGCATGCCGAACGAGCTCCGCAGTTTTGCGGTCATGTGACCTAGCAGTTGGTTGTTGATCTAGCTGCCGAAAGGGCACGTTTTGTTTTAGCGGGTCTTATCCCCAATTATTCTGTTTTGGTTCAGCGGGAATATTCCCCACATATGTCATCAAACAAGCTTAATTAGCGGGTTTATTACCCCAATATCACCATGTTTACTATTATGTGTTTATAAAAGTTCTGTACTCGTTACGTCTGTGTGCTGTGTAATTAAATATGTGAGAAAAGACAACAATGGTTCGTAATCAATCAAAAACACACACAGTATTCACGATCATAGACATTTAGTGGTCCGTCGAGACGCAGCCGAATAGCTGCTATGGAAAAATTAAACAGATCGAAAGGTGCTCTAAAAGGTGCCATTACAAAACTGGAAAAATTTGTACAAGAAAACACGGAGGAAAGTACTTGCTCGAGTACTGAGCTCGAAATAAAACTCCGAAAACTACCGGAGCTTCAAACAAAAATGTCCGAAATACGGGATAAATATTATGATATCCCGGAGATTAAGGATTTACCGGAAATTGAAAAGGAACTGGATGACCTTGAAAGCAGAACTGAAAAAATAGAAGTAAGTCTCAATATATTTCTTAAAAATCTCAAAGTTTCTGAAACAAATTTGCATGCTGTTTCTAGAGGTTTTAATAACATTAAAGTTAAATTGCCCGAAATCCCATTACCCATATTTAATGGTAAATATGAAGAGTGGTCTATCTTTAAAGTTCAATTTACAAATTTAATTATTCACAATGAACAACTTAATGATGCACAGAAACTCTTTTATTTGCGAGCATCGCTAAAAAACGAAGCAAAACAGTTAGAAAGTGCTGATGATTCATTCGATTCATTATTTACGGCACTAACTGAAAGATTTGAAAATCATCGTTTACTCATAGACACTCATTTGTCAGCTATAATTAACTATGAAAAAATCCATCACGAATCCTCAAAAGAATTGAGATCGTTTATTGATTGTGTAAATAAAAACTTAAGGGCTTTAAAAGTTTTAGAATATGAACAAAACAATCTTTCAGATGCTATCCTTATTAATATCATATTACAAAAGGTAGACAAAGAAACACGAAAATTATTTGAATATTCTGTAAAGAAAACAGAATACCCTCAATTCGCAGAGTTAATGTCATTTCTAGAAAACAGAAGTTGTACTCTAGAAAGTGTAAATAAACATTCCGCTTCAAAACCTTTAAATAAAAACATTCCTCCTTTCCATAAAACAAAAAACTTCATGCTTAATTCTAGTGAGAAATCAAAAGTGAAAATATGTGATCTGTGCAAACTGTCTGCTCATAATTTGAACAAATGTTCTCAGTTTCTTAAAATGAATACATCGGAACGATATGAATTTGTGAAACAACACAGATTATGTGTTAATTGCTTGAACAAAAATCATATTGTTAATTCTTGTATATCAAAATATAATTGCCATACGTGTGGATTACGACACAATTCATTGCTTCACCGAGAAAAAGAAAATAAATCAAACAACGAAATTACTACCGAATCCTCCTCTCCACGCTTCACCTCCCCTACTTCTTCTGTCAAAAGCGAAAACATTTCAATAAATAATGATGATTCGTTAAAGGCCTTGAATAGTTTCAGCGCGGATACTGAAAAGCGATCTATTTTATTGAGCACGTGTTTTGTTTTTATGGAAGATAATCTCGGAAAAAGAAAAAGATTTAGAGTAATTTTGGACTCGGCTAGTAATGTAAATATTTTAGTTAAGGAATGTGCTGACGCATTAAATTTAAAGAAAAGAGTAATTAACGTGCCTGTCAGTGGATTAAACGGATCTACTCATAATATAAAAAATAAAATTTCTAGTGTAATTTCCAATGCGGATGAAACTTTCAAAGAGAACATTGACTTCTTAATTGTTCCAAAAATAACCGATGTAATTCCATCGACACAATTAAATGTATCGGACATTAATCTACCGAATTTTGTGCAATTAGCAGATCCCACATTTTTCAAACCGGGAAAAATTCATGCTTTAATCGGAGCTGAACTATTTTACAGAATCTTAAAACATACATCGGTTAAAGTTAATGATAAGCTATTTTTGCAAGATTCCGTTTTTGGATGGATTCCAACTGGGGCACTAGAGGAAAAAGTGTCATTAAGTAATTTTTCTATGTGTTATTTTGTTAGAGATTTCGATCAAATTAATGATAATTTGAAACAATTTTGGGAACTGGAATCTATCGGCATAAAACATGATGATCCTAAATTAACGGAAACGGATCAAGCGCAACAGATTTTCGACAAAACTGTGACATTTACAGGTGATCGTTATGAAGTTCAATTACCCTGGAAAAGTGATCGGAAGGAATTAAATGATAATTTTAATATTGCGAAGCAACGTTTGGAAGGTTTAAAACGAAAATTTTATCGAAATCCAGAACTTTACCGTCAATATTCTGAAATAATAGAAGATTATTTAAATCGAGGAATTATAGAGCAGGTGGATGAGAATGAACCCGTTTTAAACAAGGCTGTTTACTATCTGCCCCATCACGCTGTCTGTAAGGAAGATAAGCTCACTACAAAGGTCCGCATCGTATTCGATGCCAGCTCCCATGATAACAATATGTTGTCCCTAAATGATTGCCTGTGGCCAGGCCCCAACTTAAATCCATTTCTATTCGACATTTTAATCCATTTTAGATTAAATGAAATTGCCTTTTCTTCTGATATCGAGAAGGCGTTCCTTCAAATCTCCCTCGCTGAAAAAGATCGCGATGCTGTACGCTTTCTGTGGTACGATAATGATTTTGGATCTCTTGAAAAATTTAAAATATTTAGATTCAAACGTGTTCTTTTTGGAGTCAATGCTTCTCCATTCCTACTATCCGCCACAATAAAAGAACACATAAAGAAGTTTGATAATCTATATCCAAGGACTGTTCACCTACTCGATAAATATATTTATGTAGATGATTTCATCTCAGGTGAAGATACTCTACAGGAAGCTCTTGATGTTTCTCTTAATGCTAAGAAAATAATGTCAAAAGCAGGAATGACTCTCCGAAAATGGATAACAAATAATGAGGATCTAATAAAGTGTTGGCAAAAGGAAGGTTTTGACATTCAGGCAGAACATGCTACTGTAAGTCTGGGGAGTAACTTGACTAAAGTATTAGGAATGTCTTGGAAAACAGAAGAGGATTGTCTGACATTCGAAATTAAAAGTCTGATAGAATTCCTGTCATCGAAAAAGAGCTCAAAACGTCTCCTATTGCAAGCAGTTGGAAAAATCTTCGATCCGTTAGGTATACTCACACCATTCACCATTAGAATCAAATGTCTATTTCAGGAATTATGGCTAAAGAAGACACCATGGGATGGGCAGTTGCCAACTAATGTCCAGGAAAAGTGGTTAAAATGGTGCGAAGAACTTCCAAATTTAGCAGAAGTAAAAATCCAGAGGAAAATCCTTAGTTGCTCAAATCAACTAACAGATGTTGAGTTACATGCGTTTTCAGATGCCAGTAAATCAGCATATGGCACTGCTGTTTATCTAAGAGTAAGAGGAGAAACAGGGGTGGAAACCAACCTCGTCACATCAAAGAGTCGCGTTGCCCCGATAAAGGAGATTACTTTGCCGAGGTTAGAACTACTCGGAGCACTACTGAGTGCAAGATTAACTGCCAAAATAAAGCCTATCCTTGATCAGAAAGTAACAGCTACAACATATTATTGGACTGATTCAAAAATAACTTTATATTGGATCAAAGGCTCACCAAGGAGATGGAAGCAGTTTGTGGCAAATCGTGTCATGGAAATAAATGCACTAACAAACTCTGACTCTTGGTATCACTGCTCCAGCAAGGACAATCCTGCTGATATCCTGACTCGAGGTGCTAGTGTGAATTCACTTTTAAACAATTCCATGTGGTTTAAGGGACCAAACTTTCTTGCAGCTGATGATTTACTGATCGAAAATGAGACTATCACTGTTCCAGAAACGGACTATTTGCCAGAAACAAAATCAAAATATAGAAATGATATTAGTGACTCTAATTCTAACATTTCTCTTTCTCTTTTCAGGAATCCTGAAAATGTAGATTTTTTTCTTAATATCAGCAATAACTACCTTCACCTACTCCGCATATTAGCTTACATTCATAGATTCATTTACAATTGCAAAAGTGATTATGCAGACCGGCATCGAGGCAGTCTTACCACCCCAGAAATAAAGGGTGCGGAAACGTGTCTAATTAGACTAGTACAAGGTTTAGAGTTTAAGGAAGAACTTAGGAGCCTAAAACGGGAGTCAGGGGTTCCTCCTTCAAGTAAGATAAAATGTTTATCTCCCTTTTTGGATGACAATGAAATCTTAAGAGTGGGCGGAAGATTACGCAATTCGAACTTGGCTTTTGATAATAAGCATCAAATGATATTGCCGAAGAGCCACAAACTTACTAAACTCATTTTTGAATATTTTCATAAAAAATACTTTCATATTGGACCCCAGGGTTTATTGCATTATGTACGTATGCAATATTGGCCCGTAAGCGGAAAAAACTTAGCACGTAAGGTAGTGCATGATTGTATAGTCTGTTTCAGGAATAATCCGGTCACTGCCAACCAAATCATGGGCGATCTCCCACCAGAAAGAGTAACCCCAAATTTTACCTTTTACCATACCGGAGCAGATTTTTGCGGTCCTTTTGAAATTAAATACAAAAATCAAAGGAAGGGTATTTTTCAAAAGATTTATGTCGCGATATTCGTTTGCCTAGTGACCAAGGCTATGCACTTAGAATTGGTCACGGATCTGACATCCGACGCCTTTATCGCCGCACTTAAACGTTTTGTTTCTAGGCGAGGAAAATGTTCTTCCATTATAACGGATAATGCAACAAATTTTAAGGGGGCTAAATCCGAATTAAGTAAACTTCATGACTTAGTTCGTAGACCAGATGAAAAATTAGCTAACTATTTAGCTTCAGAAGCAATTGAATGGAAGTTTATTCCTCCCAGATCGCCCAACTTCGGTGGTTTATGGGAGGCCGGAGTAAAATCGTTCAAATATTATCTAAAACGAACATTAAAGGGTGCTAGATTAACGATAGAAGAATTCCAAACCATCACCACCCAAATTGAAGGGATACTAAATTCGCGTCCTTTAACTCCATTATCGACCGACATAAATGATTTTGACGCATTGACACCGGGCCATTTCCTAATTGGTCGGCCTATTGATGCAATTCCGGAACCCCAATTGATAGATATTAGCGAATCAAGATTATCTCGGTGGCAGAGGGTGACTAAATTTGTCCAGTTAATTTGGAAAAATTGGCAGTTAAATTACTTGAGTCATCTCCAAAATCGTACAAAATGGCAGAAAAAGGGAGATAATATTAAACCAGGAGCAATGGTCATAATAAAGGAAGACAATTTACCTCCCTGCAAATGGATGCTGGGACGAATTTTAGAAGTTATACCAGGTAAGGATGGTAATGTTAGGGTTGCCAAGATAAAAACTGCTTCGAATGTTTTCCTTAGGTCAGTATCTAAATTGTGTATTCTACCCATTGATAACATTTAATAATTGTATGCTTATTTTCTTTTTGTTTATTTGATTTAAAGTGTATTGTACAGTAAAATGTTTATATAATATATTTTACATTTAAGGTTTCTTAAGTACGATATCGAACTGTTTTTTGGAAAATAATTTAACCCTTATTTAGCATTGAATTTTCTTTATTGTGCTTATATAGTAACATTGTTATCGCAAATTGTAATTATTGTATTTGTATTGTAATTCTATTTTATTGCATTTGGTATTTTTATAGTTCTTGTAATAACAGTATATTTCACAAATTTTGAATGTGCTATACACATTGCAAGGCGGGGCGGCATGTTCGGACCTTGTGCGCATGCCGAACGAGCTCCGCAGTTTTGCGGTCATGTGACCTAGCAGTTGGTTGTTGATCTAGCTGCCGAAAGGGCACGTTTTGTTTTAGCGGGTCTTATCCCCAATTATTCTGTTTTGGTTCAGCGGGAATATTCCCCACATATGTCATCAAACAAGCTTAATTAGCGGGTTTATTACCCCAATATCACCATGTTTACTATTATGTGTTTATAAAAGTTCTGTACTCGTTACGTCTGTGTGCTGTGTAATTAAATATGTGAGAAAAGACAACAATGGTTCGTAATCAATCAAAAACACACACAGTATTCACGATCATAGACACTTTATATAATTAAAAAAACTTTTGATTCTGAACACTAGAAAAAATTTTAACAGTTTGTTTTCGATATTACATAAACTATTGAAAATAACAAATATTCTTCACATTTACAAGCCGAAGATTACAAGTTTTACAAATTGTAAAAAAGATAATTTATAATTTCCTGAACTTTTAGATGGGGGTTTTGACTACAGATGCATGGAATATACGGTATGTATTCAGTATTCAGCAATACTACCAAACGTTCAGTTTGGACATATGTCAAATTATTTGGTCTTCCAAATATTCAGTTTGGCTGAATATTAAAATATTTGTCCAAAATGGTTACAAAAGAAAACTTTTCAAAACTTTCAAAGACAAATTCTTACATAATTAGTATTTTTAACTGTCAATAAATAAAGATATTAATTCAAAATAATTAAGAAACAATCATATTTATATAAAAAAGATTGTTTTAATATTGTTTTATTATTTGAAAAGGGGCATTTTAGAAAATAATTATTAATTATAATATTAATAACAATTAATGTTTAAAAAATATCTTTTTTAATCTATAAAAATAATGTAACAAAGGCAATTGATGAATAAATGCAACTGAATATTGTTTGTTAACAATCTCTTTCTTGCTTTATAGATACAAAATGTTTCCTAGCTAATGGAACAAACTTTCTATAGGAAACCAGAATTGTGATCCACTTTTTCAGTCAAAAATATAAAGTACTTCACTCCAACCAAACCAAACTCCGATTTTTATTACCAATTTTAACAATTATGAAGACACTGGTAATGCTATTTTCAACAGACTTATTTGTTTTATGTGAAATATGGTATCACAAGAAATGCTGGAAATTGCCACCATTCACATCCAGTGGCAGATCCAGGGAGGGGGGGGGGGTCAAAGGATCAGCTGACCCCCCTGTGATGAGAAACACCCTTATTAGTGGCACAGCCAGAACTTTTTAGTAAAAGGTTTTTTTTAATTCTTATTATTTTTTGCTATTTTACACATTTTTTACTGTTCTGAAAAATTAGTATAGGAAATCAATGTTAACCATTTTTTTCTTGGTCCTGTAAGATATTTCTGCTCTGCTCAGGTCATCACACAAAAGAGAGTGTGTTCGTTCTCTGGACTATTGTTACTTGGCGCTGTATTCACTCCCAGATGGACATTTATCACCAACGTAAACTTGACATTTTGTAAAGAAATTTTCCCCTACTAGAATAGTTTAAAAACCCTATTTTCTTTCGCTCACTTTGCCTTCTTATCGGTGCAACTCACCCATCCCCCCCAGAGTTGGTAATAAGATTTTCCACTGCTGAACATTCAAATATCGTTGCATTATATGGATTGATCCCGGCATTTGGCAATGAGGATACTGAAACTCTAATGAATGCAGCTGAACCTTACAAGAAAGATATTCCAGGGACATTTTCTGAATTACGAGGAGAAATAGATTTATGGCAGCGGCAATGGAAAAACAAACCAGAGAGCAAACTTCCACGCAGTGCAAGTTAAAGCATATTACATGCTTCAGAAATTTACCTGAATATCAAGACTCTTCTCCATATTTTATGTGTCCTTCCTGTTACAACCTGTACCAGTGAATGGTCTTATCTACATTAAGATGGGTAAAAACTTACTTAAGGTCAAATATGAAAGAAGAAAGGCTAAACGGTTTAGCAATGTTTAACATTCATTGCGATAAGGAAATTCACTCTGAAGAAGTATTAAATAAATTCACAATGAAGCATCACAGGAAATTGCAACTGCAGTATTTTTAAGGTAATACAGCAATGTTTTGTCATTATTTTTTTCATTGCAATAAAAAGGGTTCTCCACATCTTAACCCTTTAATGTTCATTGGTTTCCCTGTGAAACCACAAAACTTTAATTACGAAATTCAACAATGACAGCAGAATTTTAATAGAAATGTTTTCCATTTATTATATATGTGAAATATCGCTTTTTTTAATATATAGAAATAAATTTTTTCATAATTTCCGGTGTCAATCATTTATTTCAACATTTTAAAAATTGAAATGCTTTATCCGTTAAAGGGTTAAATATGAAAACGTTCAATTTTATTTAATTGAAGAATTTTAACATTTCTGTATTAACTACATATTATAGAATTAATAAATCATATATTTATATATTTCATACAAAATGATAACAAATTGGTTACTAAAAGTTAATTTAACCATAACTCAGTGCATTTCTCATGTTATCACATGTATACAATGTAAAGTTAATCTGATGACAATCTCACTAAAATATCTTCATTACTGTTAAAGTTGCGAACAAAAATTTGGACGAGACCTCTTTTTTAACTGAATAAGTTGAATAAGTTGTTTCTTGTACAGAAATTGTTTGCCTTGACATGCATTATCACCCCTGAAAGTTTGTTCCTTTATTTTAGAAACACCCTAGATATTTCCAATGCCTGAAAATAATTGCTCAAACTAGACACTGCTTGCTGGTACACTTAAAAACATCTTTTCTTGTTGATTTAGAATCAACAGGAGCAGGAATGTTATTCTTCTTGAACTGCCACCATCTGAATAGATTATTTCTCTTTTTTTACTTTAGTCCATTCCCGACAAGTAAAACTATATGACTGTAAGAGCTTCCTCCTAATTCTTTCCAGTCAGTCATAAGTAGCTTAGAGAAAAGGAGAGCAGGAAATAGAAAATAAAAATTATCTTTGATTTTAAAATATGTTTTAGAATATAAGAACAATTTATTAATTTATTTTAATTCACAGAGGATGGCATAAAGTTAAAAGTTTTATAATTAAAAAGGTTTTAAGACTACCCTTTTTTTAAAATAATAACTCAAAGCATATATTTTTTTAAATGCAAAGTTTATACAGGCTGATTTTTTTTTAAGTTGTGAAAATAAAACACTATAACAAAAGAACCACTGATCCAAATGACCTAAAATTTCACCAGTATGCTCCCAAAACAATGGGAATTTTTTAGGCATGGTTAAAAAAAACTTTAAATCATACCGACAGATGGCGCTGTAAGGTAGCAGAAACAAAGAATATCACCTGTGGGAGGAAAACAATGGACGGTACTTTGAGAAACCCTCTTCTGTAGACCCCCTGTTGTCATTGGACCTTTTCTTAAATTTTTAAGTGTCATAAATCTCCTAAAAGCAGTTGCTGCGCTGTCATTATTCTGATAATACAGTTTCACTAACAACGTACGGTCCGTTAATGGCGCAGTCATTGCGAGGATTTCCGTAGAATAATGAACACGAGATGTGCGTACTTCACGTTTTTATTGCCAATGTGGGTGTGCCGGGTGCAAGTTCGTCTCCCGACTTTACTGCATGTACAGCACCATCTGTCGTTGCGATTTTAAGTTTTTTTCTTAACTACGCCAAAAAAATTCCCATTGCTTAGGGAGCATACTGGTGAAATTTTAGTTCATTTGGATCAGTGGTTCTTTTGTTTAGGGTTTTACTTTCACAACTTAAAAAAAAAATCACCCTATATATCAAAAGGTCTGGTTCATCGAAATGGAAGTATTTGCGTTAAATATGATATAAAACTGTTTTATAATGCAACTTTTTCAAATATCTTTAAATATTGAAACATAGAAGTACTTGACCGAATAGTTACTGTTCAGCTGGATAAATATTCAGTTTATATGTGTATCAAATATTTGGTAATTGGCCAAAATCACTATTCGTTTCATCACTAGCTGCAACAGCAGCTGGAACACTCCGTGTGTTCTTCAAAGAGCCCCTTTCTAAAGGTTAATATAACATTTTATTTACAATAAAATTTAATTACTTAATCTTTATTGGATAATGCTCCTAGAGAAGCATTCATTCGCATAAGTTCTTCAATAACTTTATACAAGTGTTCTGTAGTTTCCAAATGATGTTTTTCTATTTCATCCTAGGAATATAGGAAAAAAAAAAGTTATTAATTTACTTTTTTTACAATGTTTTGTTTATATAAATTATCAGTAAGCTATTAAAACTTAATACAAGAAACTATTAGGCATTATGAAATGTAACACAATTTTATTTCATACAAAAGAATTTAGTAAATTTTCTCAAATTTACTTCATTTTAAAAATCTGTTATTTTTTTATGACTACAGGAGATATATATACACATAACCCAAAATTAACTAATTAAAAAACAATATACGATTTTATAATGATTTCTGTTATTATAATAAATCCTACAAGTCTTCATCTTTAAATGTTACGCTTTTTTTTTTTTTTTAAAGATAAAAATACCTGAAATAGGAATAAAATTGAAATGCACACACATTTAACAACTGTCGGATTATATTATTGAACTAGCAGAGCTTCGCCTGATGCCTGATCGCTGGTCGGGTTTTTTTCCAAATGAGCCTGTGTTGGGGGCTGCAATGTCTTTGGCAGCAGACACTTGGGCAGACTATGCTCAATCCAGTCTCGAGTCAAACAAACCTTAAATTATGGAGATTTTTTAATTTTTAGATTAAAATCTTTTTAAATGAACCTAGGGTTGGGGGTACCATTGCCTTCGGCAGCAAACACAAATCTTTATTTTTCATCTTAAAGTTAACTTCTCTTATCTCAAAGGCATCTGGAGATCAACACAGATTGAATTAAAATTTTCAGCATTGTCATTCACATTTCTATAAGAATTGATTTAACATTCTTCCAACTTGAATTTAATCATGGGAGTCGAAAAATTTGCAGAAGAGCTTTTTCTGTTTCAGAAAAAAAAATCCCATTGCCTTATTCCATATATATTTTTTTAAGCACTCATTTTCGGTGGAAAGGAAACTACAAAATTTACTACATTGAGCTAAAAGATTAAAACAGGATTTCTTTTGAAAATGTCAAAAAATCCTCGCAAAATGTGACCCTCCCGCCTTCACTAAATATAGTATAAAAAATGAATTGAAAAATTCACAAATTATGAATAAACTTTATTGAACAAAGGACAAAATTTACTATATTGGGCTAAAAAACTGAAATTGGATTCCTTTTATTAATGTGCAAAAATTGCAACAATACATGAATAAGTTATAGAAATCACATAAAAAAATTAACGAAAAACTAATCTAAAAATAAAAAAAGAGCATAATTTCAGACATTTTGGTACCTTCCTGCCAAATCGTGTAGCTCTGCACACAACAATCTCTTCAGAAAACAGTACACAGACAGACACATAAACAGCAATCTTTTTTATTATAAGATTATTTTTTTATTACAATTTAGATCTTTTATTAAAATTTTACTACATTTCTGTGACTGTAAAAAAAAAAAAAAAAAAGAAACTTTGATGTCAGGCTTGTTCTGGTTTAAACCAAATGTTTCTTTTTAAACTTCAAAATAAAAAAAAATTGTTTTTATATTTCATCAAATGTTATAAATAAGTATATAGATTAGGATAGACTAATTTTAATTTTGATGCAGTGAAACATGCTTATTGTGTAGGAAATTTAGATGATGCAACTCAGACTCTGATGCAAGATGTCTGGTGTTATGTTATCAGGTATCTCCTTATTAGTTGATTGTTGGCTGTCTGGTTTTTTCCATCTATGAGAGTGAAAAGCAAAACTGTGCTACAATTAAAAAAGTGAAACTGCTGAAACTACCTTGCATTTAATGGATAGGCAAATGTACATAACGAACCCGTGATATGTGTAACTGTTACAACCAAGACAGGTAATATGTTCTTAATTAATACATTCTATACTGGTGTAAAAACTCATACTATTTGGAAAAAAATGGTTTTTGCTAGTATAAAAAAAATATGAACTGGAGCTGCAGTACTCCCTCCATAGACATAGTTTTGAAAATTATTTGTGGGGCTCAACTCAATAGATAACTCTTTTCTAGTCAAATACATGTATATGAGTGTAAAACAGATCAATTACCAATTTAATTTTGCTTTTTTAACTCCCTTTAAAAAGAATCGTATAGTGATAACTAACTCGCAAGTTAAATAAAATGTTAAAAGACAATGAAAAAATTTTAATGTACAGACCCATTTATAAAATGATATATAATAGAATCACAATAAAAGTAATTTATATATATATATATATATATATGTGTGTGGATTTTTGTTTTTTGTATCAAAAGTTCAAACTTTTAGCCGTTTAGTTTAATCAAAAAATAGAGCATAAAGGGAAAAAGTTTATCTTAATGTTGTTTATCTCCGTAGCAATTAAAAAAGAGAAAAAAAAATGGCAAAACTCAAGAAAAAAAATTATCTGTTAAAAATTGGCACATAACATAAAATATCAGAAATTCAAAAAAATTACTCTTTTATATTAGAGGGAGAGGAAGTGGAGGGAAGAGTCCATTTTAGAAATTATTAGTGGGGCTCGAGCCCATACAACTCTACGCCTTGCCTATGGTTCCATCTCATCAGTTGTTACAGATAATACAGCAAATGTCACTAAAATGCTGCATTTATTAAGCAGAAAGAAGCATTTAATTGTTATTACATATGACTGCTCAGCACTTGTGTTAATTGTATTATCCAATGACATTCAAAATCAGTATCGAACAATCAAGGAAACTTGTTAGAAATTATTAAGTACAAGTACTTCTGTAATAATTACTTTGCAAATGCACTATATAGATCATATGCAAATACTTTGAAATTAGTTCTCTTTACCGAAACTCTATGTAATTCAATGAAAGATGTACTCTAAGTTTACATTAAAAGCTAGTCCACATTACTCAGCATTTATGAAGAAAACAGAGAGAAAATTGACACAAGCATTAAAAAACTTGTGTCCAATTTTGTTTTAAAAAGAAGTGTTGAAGAAATGTTTGAACAACTGGAACCAATTGCAAATGCCCTCGATAAAATAAAAAAAATATTAGAATTACAAAATTAAATTACATCCTTGTTAAAATTCAAAAACTCTTGCCAGATATGTGACAACAATCACAAAACCACCAATTGCCCGCAATTCCCTTGGAATGCTCCCTTATTTTCTCATGAGAATAGATATAACTGGAATTTCAATTTTCATGCATTGCTGAGGATGTGTGGAAAATTGGAAGAAAAACAAGAAAATAAAGTAGTGATGAACAACCTTGATAGTCTATATAAAATGGCTTTAATAAATAATAATTATTGCATGTATATGCTACATCCAAAACCAAAGGATGTTTTTGATTTTTCAAAGCAAATTTATCCAATAAATTCACTCATACCATTGATTATTAAATTCAATGCAAATAGTTTTATTATCTAATATAATCACCTTTCCAGGAATGCTTCTTTGAATCTATAGTATTGTAAATACTATAACAGTACATGAATGGTGAAAAAGCCAAAAAACAGAAATTTCTAGCAAAGTTTTTTGTGAAATTGAACAACTTTTAACAGCAAAGGCATCCTGCCAGTGTATAGAGAATATTTTCAAAATTTGGACTTGCTCGAGATAAACTACAAAATAGATTAAAACTCGAAAAAGCGTCAAAATTTGTGTTTTTATATAAAGTTTTTAACTAAAATGTAAACATTCACCTGTTATAATATTTAAAAATTTCTATAATAGTGATTGATTTTTTAAGTATGTAAGTGATCGTACATTTTATTGTTTATTATATGTAAAAATATAGTAATATAAAATATTGTAATTCTTAAATTAAAATAGTAAAAATTATATTATTAAATTTCAACAAATAACTTAAAGTAATTTTTGTTTAATGCTTGATTTCAAATATCTGAAAATAGGAATGTTCAGTGTTCTTTCCAAATGTAAAATCATTTAAAGCAAAAAAACCTGGTTTAAACGAAAAAAAACCTGGTTTTTGGGTTTTTTTGAAGAAAAAAAAAAAAACATTTTTTTTACAATCCTGTTTGATGTACACTACAGTTGTTTTCAGTACTGTAGCCTCTTGTTATATTGCTCTTTTTAAGTATCGCTTGAAAAATAATAAGTTCTACCTTAACCGTACTTTCTAAGAAATTTATATATATTTTGATTAAAGTAAGTGTAGGGTTAGGTGGGGTAAAATAGGTAGGTTTCAAAAATAAAATAAAAATTTGGTAAAACCCCATCCAAATTGGTAAATTAGTTATTAAATATTCACATTTTTAACACACAATTTGAAACAATTCATATTTTTCATCTATAGTGAAAATTTCTTTAAGAAATTAGTGGTTCCACACTGACCAGGGAGTCTATTCCAGATGAGCAACGAATTTCCCCAACATTCCCAGGTTTTCCTTATCAATATATATATATATATATAAATCCAGGTATCAAGATTTTGTGATGTTACACACAAAAAATCTTAAAAGTTGTGAATTTGAGAGTGGAACTTTCACAACTGATTCTGAGGCACAAATTACTGATTTGTTACACAATTTTTTTCAAAATTTACAAATTGTTGAAAATTTTACACACTAAACATTTTACAGATACACACTTTTAGCATCAGGTTCTATCCATTTTGCCAAATCAGATTAAATTCTTTATCACAAAGGTCACAGTTAAATACAGATCGCTTTGACATATTTTAATACAAATAATAAATATTCAATAAATTAACCTAAGAAATGTTCAGTTCCCAAACAAATATAAGTAAGCAGAGCGAAACACGTAATCAATTCTATAGCACTCAGTAGAAAGTTTCAGTGAAGCTGGAACTGAAAATCTCTGAGTTACAAAGGAGGAGTGAAAGGGTGTAGACAAAATGATTTGCACGTGAGGTTGAAATACTCTTTACAGTAGTTATGAAGAGCAAAGTTTGATTTTAAAGGCACTGCAATTTCAAATACTTAGTTTTATAAGAAACATTTTCCTATTTTTTTCTTGAAAGTTCAAAATTTTCTAATTTTTTCTCAGATTTTTTATATTTTCCTGTCTTTTCCAGGTGGCTAAATATAAATACCTGACTGACCTATATCATTCTTTTCATATCTTCAGAGTTTCCCCCAGACAGTTTCAGAAGGGTGCTGCACCCTGCCTGCCCTTTGGTTTACAAAATAGCACCCTTCTTGCCCCTCTTAAAAATAATTAGCACCCTTCTTGCCCTTTCCAGTAAAATAATTAGCACCCTTCTTGACCCTCAGTAAAAAAATGCTTTTCTCCTTTTTGCATTAAAAAATTTGCTTCCATAGTAAAAACTGACTCAATGTTGTCTTAAAAAGAGTGCCCTGACTTTTAAATATCAAAAGTGGCTTTAAAAACCAAAAGAATACCTTTAATAATTAAAAAAAGTGCCAATAAGAATCTGAAAAGTGCCTTCAAGAATCCAAAAAGTACCCTTAAGAATCCAAAAAGTACCCTTAAGAATAAAAAAAGTGCCCTTTTTTCACCAGCAGCACTCTGCCCTATTTTAAACCTGGGGGAAACTCTGTATCTTTAAATAAAAAATTTGCCTGAAAAAGCATTCAAATTTGTCATTTAGTACTCGAGTTATTTAATTTTGAAAATGCAAGAAATGTAAATCATTATTTAATTTTGAATTTTTTAACTTTTGAAAACATGAAAAAAACAAGACTGTCCCACAGTTTTGTTTTTGTTCATTTTAGGCAAAAAGAAGTCTCTTTTTTGGTTTTGTATGTATCTTGACACTCATTTTTAAAGGTATTCTACACCAAGTAGCAGGTTATTTCCTAAATTTGTAGATCAATGAAAAACTTAACCCAACTCATTTCGTTGTTTAGTTTTTGAAGCTTCGAATACTGACTTTGAAATAGATTTTCTCCTGATCTACAGCACATACAGATGAGCTGTCTCTGAAAGAAATTGATAAATTTTGAAGCTTTATTTGATTTTGTAAGTTTTATTTTATTCTTAAAAAAATAAATTAAATAAATTAAAAAAAATAATGGCAGACTCTTTAATGATTTTCTGAAATTGTATGATTGAACCTCATCTATTGACATATGTTGTAAATGTCAAATTAATAGAAGTAGCATTGTTTCAACTAATTAATTAAAAGATCATAAAAATAACTGATGCACACAATTTCATACATTTTTGTACCTTCTTGCACAAATCCTATAATTCTGTATGCAGTGGTTTCTTCAAGAAACTGCACAGACACACAAATATGCATTATTATTATAGATTTAAATGCCCTCGGTTATATTGAGTGTTCTTTATGTCTTTGTTGTGCTGGATGTAGTGAGGGGCTACTGTAATTATTTGCATACATAAAGAAACAAAAGCTATCAGAAAAATTGTTGAATTTGAATATTTGATAGTCTTTGATGTGGCTTAACAGTATTTAAAAGGGAACCACTTTTGGTGCAGCTCACATCTAGCATTCAGACCTGGTACATTTTAAAGACCTATATTATGAAGTTTGAGAATAGATACAATTTTTCTGTTAAAATCATATTTTTGGATTTTACAGCAGCATAACTTTCTGAAAATGCAATTTTTGAGACCAATTATCAGGCTTTCAACATAGAAGTTTTTTTTTTTTTTTTTTTTTTTTTTTTTTTTTTTTAAAAGAACAGTTCAAAATACAAATTCAATAATAAGTATAAAATATTGAAAAAAAGTTTAAAAATTCCTTAAAAACAAATTAAATTAACATAAAATAATTTAAACACCTTTTTCTAGCAAATGCACAGTGTGAAAGAAAATGTAATTTTATTAGCAGAAACCTCAAGTGAATGTCACAATAACATTATGTTTCTCAATACAATTTTGAAATAACATTCCAAGTAACCGTTGATATAAAGTGGTGTATTTTGCGCGCACATTTTTTTTTTTTTTTTTTTTTTTTTTTTTTTTAAAACAACATAATAGTTTGATAAATAAACATATAATAAAATCAGTTTCATCCCTGAAAAATTTGTATCCTTTCATAATAGTCTATGGCTATGAAAAGATGAATACCACGGTGCAATGTCTATATAGTTTTCAAGGGAGTGTCATTAAAAAATACATATAGGCTAAATTTCATGTACCAATACACAACAGATGGAGAAATATAATAATGAGATCCTAATATGTATTTAAATGAGAATTTTCCAAACATCAGATCTTAGTGAAAATTTAAAAGTATATGATAAATCATTTTTATGAAGATTAGACAGCATGTGGGTAAATTACAAAGACAACTAATAAATAAAATGCTCATTTTAACAAAAAAGTGCAATTGTATATTTAATATATATATATATATATATATATATATATATATATATATTGAAAGATAAAATATACAAAATGATGAAAAAAATCTGTAGCACTATTTGAAAATTATTTAAAAAGTAATCTACAACAAATGATTATTTCAGTTTTGATTCAGCTCCAATATAATTATTTTACAGGTAAAATGCATTATTTTGTTTCAGTATAACTTGAAGAAAAACAAAAACAAAAATGGGTACTTTTTCATTATACCAACACCATTTTCATCAAGCAAAGACATATAGGCTAAATTTAATGTACCAATACACAACAGATGGAGGAAATATAATAATAAGATCCTAATATGTATTTAAATGAGAATTTTCCAAACATCAGATCTTAGTGAAAATTTAAAAGTATATGATAAATCATTTTTATGAAGATTAGACAGCATGTGGGTAAATTACAAAGACAACCAATAAATAAAATACTCATTTTAACAACAAAAAAGTGCAATTGTATATTTAATATATATATATATTGAAGGATAAAATATACAAAATGATGAAAAAAATCTGTAGCACTATTTGAAAATTATTTAAAAAGTAATCTACAACAAATGATTATTTCAGTTTTGATTCAGCTTCAATATAACTATTTTAAAGGTAAAAAACATTATTTTGTTTCAGTATAACTTGAAGAAAAAACAAAACAAAAATGGGTACTTTTTCATTATACCAACACCATTTTCATCAAGCAGAACAGGTGGAACAAAAGGACCATTAAATTTTTTCATTTGATTGTGAACACAAAAATTGGCACAAACTTATCTCCTATAGCTGTTTCAATCACCTGTTGCATTGTGATTCATTTGGAGTTGAAGCTCACAAAACTTAATGAAAGTCAGCTCTTGGCGCCATAAATATATAAATCTTAAAACATTAAGAAAAGGCAATTGCAATGCTTCAAACCATGTTCTTTTTTATATTCCTATGCTTTCTCAACATGATCGCAAGCTACATCTCCACTATGGGTAAAATTACAAACTCACCAATAATTCCATTTGTTGGTTTTTTGACCAAAAACTTTATGAATAATTCCATAGTTCTGAAACAATTTTATTGCAACATCCTCATCAACAAGTAATTGCCAAATTGTAAAATCCATCTTGGCATAAGCAAAAAAGGTAGGTTATAATTTCAATTAAAAAAATAACTTATAAGATGTTTTGCATGGTTATGATTAAAAAAAAAAAAAAAAAAAAAAAGATTCACATACAATAAATAGAGAGCCATAATGTTTGTCACGATCTGCAATAAAAATCACAGTCAGGTTTGAAATAAACGATGCAATAATATATATTTTGGCATGGTGTTGATATAACAGAAAAGTACCCAAAACTGTATGACAAACCATTTTTATGTATTAGAGGTAATTTATATAGGTAAGTAGCAGACAAACTAAACATTAGCATTGATTTTGACAAAGATTTACAACAAAGATATATATTAGGTCATTCAGAAAGGTCTGCGTTTTTTTAAAAAGCGAAGTGCGTTTCCTCTAGTTATTTTGCTACAGCTGATAAGGAGTGACCTTAAATGACCCAGATATGTACATTCAGTCTTTTCTGCTTGCACTACATAATTATCGCTTATGTTGTGACATAATTTTCGTTTCAGTGCAATGCTAAGAATGGAGAATCAAAAAGTTCATCATATTATGCTCTTATTTCAAGAAAGGTAAATAGCTAGTCAAACTGCTCATAAAATTTGTGCTGTTTCAGTTCAAATGACATAGTTTAAAGGTGATTTTAGAAGTTTAAGCATGGAAATTTAAGCCTTGAAGATTATGCCTGCTCTGGGTGACTATCATCTGTGAAGGAGAACCTCTTATAAAAGAAGCAATCAAATGAGCATGCAATGTACTTTTTGGAATTCATATAGACTAGATATTTTATCTATGTGATAACTCCCGAATTGGGTAACGTGGATTTTCAGTCATAGCTTCTTTTAAGAGGTCCTCCTTTGCAAATGATGGTCGTCCAGAGCAGGCGTCATTTTAGAGGTTGAAATATCCATGCTTAAATATCTCAAACCACCTTCCAACTGTGTCATCTGAAACAGCATGTCACTCCTTATCATCAGTAGCAAAAAAACTAGACAAAACCATGCTTCGCTTTGAAAAACTGCAGAACTTTCCGGATGACCCAATTTATTTTAGACATAATGAAATATAAAAGTGAAAATATGTTAAAAAAAAAAAAAAAAAACATAACACTTCAAAATAAAATGTGCAGACATCAATAGAAATTGATCTGCAGTTCAATTTAAGCAATATCACTTATTAAAAAAATAAATCATTAAATTGATTTTGTATAAATACTGATTCTATTTCTTATTTTAATTAATACAATTATCTTGATTATAAAATTTATTTTTGGACACTATAACTTGGTGGAAGAGTAAAAAAATAAAATAAAATCATAACACATTATTTTTTTTTTTAAAGATTAAAACATATGGGTAATTAGGAAGCACGTAAAATTTTAACGATGATTTGCAAAAAAAAATATTACTATGATTATTTGGCATTACTCTAAAAATATTTTAGAAGTAACTTAAATAAATAACAAAATATTTCATAAATTTAATTCAAACTGAGTTAAGATAATTATGTCAGAGATAGATTTTTCTACATCATAAAATTTTTTTTTTAATCACAATGGGAAATGAGCACATGGGGAAATGAACAACAGTAATAGTTTAAAAATGCATACACATCCTAAAAATTAAGAAAATGATAAACTATCAAGCTAACAACTTTCAAATATACTCACCTTCATTTTATTCAATTCCCTACAGAAAGACATTTGTTGCATATACATAAGTTGACGTATTTTAGTCCATTCTGAGCTAATGGAACTATGAACCATCTTCTTAATTGTTGCCTTAAAAAAAAAAAAAATTTCATCATAATTATGTGCAAAAAATATTTGAAATAAATATTGCATTATATTTTCTTCCTAAATTATTAAAAATTGAAACAATTTTGTTACTGGAAAGATTGAAAAATTATGATATATTTAAAAATATTTGCTGATAAAATCTCATCCTAAATCAAAAATTAAACCTTTAATACAAGTAAAAATCTAAGACTGGATGTTAACCCTTTCCGGCACAGTGGTCCCACTCCGGGCACACCTAATTTTAACTCCAAACTTGCATAAGGCACCAAGAATATTTTAATAAAATTTTGTTTCTACAATGAAAGCTTAAAATAAGGAGTTCTTATTATTTTTTTTAAAAAGTTGTTTGTAAATTCTGGTGTCAGTCAGTAATTCCTCATTTTATGAACAGAATTTGTCTGTGCCGGAAAAGGTTAAACTAAAAGTTTTTGCTAAATAAAACAGAATTTTAAATATTAACAATGTCACTGTCTCACATTAAAACACTGTTTTAATGTGAAATAACACTGTTTTAATTGCAAGCATTTAAATGTTCAACATAAGTAGCAGGCTTTGTGTGCATCTGACATGTAGATCCAAGAAAATTTGTGAAGCATAACTTGCAAATTTTAAAGTAGCGAGTCAATGATTGACTGCAAATCTTCATGTCTTGCCTACATGTCTTGACCCTGACAAAAAAAAAAAAATAATAATAATAAAATAAATATTTGGAAATATCTTAGTTATTGTCTAAGCTCCCAAAGCCCATTCTTGTTATGGCTCTTTTACAAGTAATAAAAGTAATAAAGAAATGGTAGATTTTTTTAGTTATTGAGTTACTAGAGTTACTCTTCTAAAAATACAATTGTAACAATTATTTATAAATGATTGACTTGTTTCAATTTTTATGTTTTCTAAAATTAACCCTTCCTACCATAGATGATTGGAAGTTTTGACCATCAGCGGTCAAAACTCTTTTTGACTGGGAAAAGAAGTTAAAAAGAAGTAGCATCCATTATGATGTTTTCATATGATGAGGCTTAAGTGTGGTTTTGCTTTCATGAACCTTCCCGTACTTTTGTAAAATGAAAACATGGCTCACAGCAAAAAGGTATAGAAAATAGATTTTAGGATGCAAATTTAAAAAAAATGAAAATAATTGTTATGATTTAAAATTTTACTCTTAATTTATTCAGTATTTTAACTTTAATTTATTCATCTAGGTAAATAAACTCATTAAATTCATTTAAATTAATTAAGCTAAATTTCGTTGTTTCATTTTAAATCAAACATTCTTTTTAAATTGTTTACATTTGGTGAGAGTATAAATTAATTTCAGAATCTTTCCATTGCATATGTTTTAGGATATTCATTTCAAATTTAATTTACAATTTATTCACTTTACAATAGTAATTAAACTTAATTTCAAATTATCTAAAAGGAAAAATATTTCTAACTTACTTTTTCTAACTTTTAAATAATATCCATCTTTCTTAATAACAGACAGTCTAAAATAAATAATTATTCTAAAATATAGTGTATTTCCTTTTCAATAATAATTATTAAAAACGGTTAATCGCTAATTTTATTCTTTTCGGATAGTTCAGATTTACTAATTTTGATCAATGCAAAATCTTTCAGAATCACGAAACTTTCATATATCGTTTCAAAATTTCTAAGTACAATAATAACTTTTTCAAAATTCTTAAAATTAAAATTTTTACTTTCAAAACATATCTATTGGAAAGAACTTTTTAATTTAATTTGATTGCTAAAATTTCATTTATTTTCATAAATAAGTTTGGTAGTTATCGATTTTTAATTACTTTCTTTTATTTTGTTTTGAAGCTCGCAGATTTTCGCTATGAACGGCCATTGAAAAATTTTCAGATGTTTCGTGTAAACAACTAAGCGTTATTTCCATTTCCCGCGCATTTGTATCTGTGTCAGTGAGTCGCGATAGGCAAGGTCATTGTCAAGCCGATTCAAGGTGACTGATCGAAGCTCCCAGAACATTTTTAATGACGTGTCGTCAGGGGTGTGATACAGTTAAAATTTAACTTTAACCGCGTGGGTGAGCTTTTACAAAAACTCCGTCAGGTGGTGTCACGCGCGCGACAGTTAATTTAGGAACCGTTGGGAAATGCTGTTATCTGATTGGCGGAAGTTTCAAATTTTGAAGAGTTCAACCGTACTTTGAGAATTCGGGAGATAATCACTTCTCCAGACATACTCAACTGAACAACAACTTTTTAGGCTGTCGGGCCTTGGGCCTGGCGGCAGTTCAGGAGATTCTGGCAATTGATGAGGTTATCCAGTCTGATCAAGAATTTTTGTCAGCGGATTTAGCAGCGATAGTCAATATGCAGGCTTCCAGGGAAAAAATATTCGTTCAACCTTTTTAGATGCGACGCCGTACTTGTAATAACATAACTACAAGTTCTCAGTCTTACTTTATTTTTTGCAGCATCGCAGATGATATGTCATTGCTGAGTTTTAGAGAAATATCACTGAAGTATTAAACTTCTAGCACCAGCCAAGTTCCAGAATATTTACTATGATGAATTTATCTTCTAGACCAGATTTCGGTATTTATTGTTCATTCCTGCGGTGAGCTCTCCATAGTGTGAAGCAAGCGGCGTTTGCGAGAAATAATCTTTCAATTTTCCGATTGTGACGTATCTATGTGCCAGTTCAGACAGCAAACTTAACTTTCCATCTTTAAGATCCTTCTCCATTCACCACTTGTGACTTCAAGATTACGAATCATTTTAATCATGAACAGCCACTTTTAATTTTCTAACTCTGCCATAATTTTAAAGACAATTTCATCCATCAAAAACTTTCACAATACAATATTATTAAAATATAGAACTAAAAACATTTTTTACTTAAATGAATAATATTATAATTTAATTTGCTGGTGAATTTGAACATCCTACGTTTTTCTTCATATATTGAGATGTTATCAAAAGTCATCATCTTGTGAAAATGATTGTGATTGAGAAGTTTGTGAAATTTATTAGTATATTTATCTTGTGTTTGAAGTTCATAGAGTGCACTATTTGAATTTTAATAAACTACTGTGTGGCATCTAGTTGGTGAGTTTTTTGTTTTTCCTTTTTACATTTCAACGGATACAGTATTTGGATGGATCAACTTCTGAGAGAATGTTTATAATTCTTAAATCTTACGATTAAGCTTTTAATTTAAATTCTACATTTCCAACATTTAATTTCAGCTTTTTATTTTTAACTTTTCTTTACAACGCAATGTTACTACCTCTTGAGATCACACCATATGGAGAAATTTTGGGATAGTTGATTTATATCCTTTTCTAAATCGAATTTTCAGGTTTGGATTCAATCGGAATATTTTTCGAGAGAATCATCACTTCGTTAATTTTTCCTGGTATAAGTTCAGTTCTCCGATCCCTAAATCTCGCTATAATAATCACTTATATATTTTTTTCCCCTCCAAAATATTGCAAAAATCCAAAACAACACATTGCATAATTTTTTTATTTTCATAACTATTTAAAAACAAACGATTTTAATGTAAATTGATTTTCCTATGATGAAAAACAACATTTGAGACATTTTTCCAATTGGAAGTATACCTCTAAAACTAAGGGTTTAGGAATTAGCAGTAGAATCCTAGAACAAGTTGACACCCGACTTGGCGATTTTTATGACACTCACCAACCTGCAAAACGAAATTCTCGCCACTCACAGTCTGTGCATGGGAAAACTATAATTGCTATATACACCCTCTTCCAGAAAAAACATGTTGTAGGTGACTATACAACATACTAAAATTACATTACTGTTTGCATTATTCTACAAACCCTGCATTTAAGCATTTCACAAAATTGTTACATTAGGATTTCATATATATAAAGGTAAATAAATAATATTAATAAATAATAAATAAATAATATATAATAAATAAATAAATAAACAATAAATAAAAATAAAATAAATAAACAACAAATTCAATAATTGAAAAAAAAAAAAAACAATTATTTTTTAAATATTGTTTTTTTTTTTTTTTTTTTTTTTTGTATAAATTTATCAATTGAATTTTGCAAAACCTTTCCTCTGCCCCAAATTCACATAAAAATATTTCTTTAAAAAATTGTATTCATTTTTTGAAATGACTTCAGCCAAAAAAATATTAGTTGTCAGAGGTTTAACTATGATATATTTTTAGTTTAGGCTCATTGCATAACAAAATATAAATTCAAAGATGCTAACCCTGTGGGAGGAGGGAGTCTGTGAGGAATTAGCCTTGGTTAAAGTCGGTGGTTTAAATTTAAAAAATGGCCTTTTTCTTCTGTGTTCCCTAGGAGACACAAAATTAAATTTTGAACAATTTCTCTGGATGGTGAGCTTCTTTCCAAAGTATCGCAAGCAAAGTCTCTTCAGGTTCTGAGGTAGTTTTGCCTGCCAGTTGGGATGCTAGGGAGCTAATTTTTAAACACTCTTCTGCGTCCTATGTTTAGGGCCTGAGATTCACAACTGTGCAAAAATTCATCTCTAAGGATATGATAGCATCATAGACATAATTTTGTCTCCTTGGCTAGAGGACTGTACTTTTTAAAAATCCTCCATATCATGTCTCAAAATTCATCATCTTGCAAAGTGTTTGCTCTCTGAAGTATGGTTTTGTTCTCCCAAATAAAGGTGTGTTAGTTTTGAAGGGAAGGGAGAGAGGGGATCAAAAAGGGCAAATAATAAAACCTTCCATATCGCATACTTATGCCCAGAGACTCCTCATACAAAGTTGTTACCCTTATGACCAAATATATTAAGTGTTAGGTCTTGATTGCATCAATGTTTTATATTTATTTTGCTGTGTGTGTGTGTAAGAGCAGGGGAGGGGGGGGGGATAGCTTTACTACCAAATAAATTTATTATATAATGATTTAGATAAAATAAAAATAAAGATTACCTCATATGAAGTATGAAGGGGATCAACACTTAATTTTTCTATTTCTCGAGTGACACTGATACATTTCTCATTCTCCAAACTGTTATTTGAACTGTTTTCCTTCGATTCAGTAGACATTCTAGATGAATCTTCAAGTTTTATGTCACTGTCTTCAACTGAATTAGATGAGCTGCCAATCAATTTTTTTTCTGCAAGTACTTTAAAATCACATTTTTGCACTCCATCTCCATAACTGCCCTTCAAAGGTTGGTTAGAAACTTTTTGTTTCTTTTTAATATCTTTTAATGAATCTTGCTTTGTACTCCCCTTCTTTAACAACAAAGATGTTGGTCTAGATTTTTTTTGCTGCAGTTTATCACAGATATCAAATTTTGGAGTGTTAGAATCTAAAATGTTTTCCATGCACAATAATTCTTGCTTTTTTTGCTGACTTTCAGCATTTTCCTTTCTTATAGTAGAACTTTTACAGTGTTTCATCTTTTCCAATTCTGAAATATGCCTTTTTGCATTTAATGTATCACTGGAGTTTTGGGTCAAAATAGCTGTGCAGGTACTTACAGATTCTGATTTTTCACTGAAGATTTTATTCAAGATAGGTGAGCGGGTATTTACAGATTTTGACTCTAGATAGAAAAGAATATACAAATAAGTTAAAAAGCACTAATAAAAATTAGCACATAATAAAGAATGTATACAAAATTTTAGTAAAAATTTACAAATTTTGAAAATTTTTGATTATTTTTCTTTTCTGGATTTTGAGTCCTTCCGGATTTCGGAATTCCGGATAATAGGTCCTCTACTGTATATATATAAAATATTTATACATTAATTTATTACATGATAGTTTGAAATCAAATTTCATAATTATGATGGAATAAATTAACTAATGCATCTTTTAAGTATTTGGCGCCTAGCACCTGTTTGCATCACACATGTACAGCATCACTCTGTCTTGGAGACAAGCGTCTGATACTGGGTTATTACTCAAGAATATTTTATAATTACATTGTTTGGATTATTATGTGCAGTAAATGGAAATAAACAAGAATGAAAAATCATACGTCAAGCATAGATTATGTAACACTTTCCAACGCTTCCAAAATAATTTTACAAATCATACCGTTTAATAAGCTGAAAGATAACATCTAAGTAAACAATTTGGAAAACGCATAACATATTTAAAAACATAATTTCAGGAATTTCCAACGTATACAATATTCAGAAAAATATCCGAATACTTTTATTCAGCCCTGATCTATGCCCTGAACTTAAAACGCACTTCCAGGAATTATTGTTAATAGACAGTAGAGAATTCTTTTGTGTGTCCCTGTAAATGAACGATGACTGCTATACACACAACATTCTGTAGTAAGCCTCTTGTAATGCACCTTAGTGATATATATAAATTTCAATGCGTTTAAAATAGTGAAACATTATTTAAATAAACCGCAGACAATTTTCCTTCATAGACGTAATGTAATGGAATTCTTTTGACGGTCCCTGTAAATTAACTATAAGTTCTATCCACACCCTATTCCATATTAAGCTTCTTGTAATACACCTTAGTGATAGATATCAATTACAATGTGTTTGCAATTGTGTAACATTATTAAAATAAACCGCAAATGATTTTTCCCCATAGACCGTAATGTAACGGCATTCTTTTCAGTGTCCCTGTAAAAAAACTATAAGTGCTACACACTTCAGTTGAAATAGGGAACATGCTATAGATAACAACAATAACATATAAAAATTGCAAGGCAATCCGAGCATATTTACGAGAGTTAGAGCACGGACAAACGAACCAAAGTCATAAACACTTTTCAACTAGGTTGGAAAGTGTTAAAAATCATTGATTGCACGTCAGAAAGGTAAGGATATATTTTTTTTTGCTTTTATTTATTCTTACATTCTTACAGGGTTGGCAAGTTTCTTCCAAAGTGGAAAAAACCGCGGAAAAATACATGGAAAAAACCGGCCAGAAGAAATGGAAGAAACTGTTTTTCTTTAGGAATTTATCATATAAGTTGCCATTTTGTAAGATACAATAAAAATAAAAGCATTTTTTTAATAGATAATCTTAAGTAAATTTAATTAAACCTATAAAAGTTTAATTTTATATGATAAATTGATAATTACATCAGTTTTTTAGCCAAGATCACACACCTGTCTAAAGCTTTCCAATCTTGTGTACCTGAATAAAATAAATGGTACGTTTCCGTTATGCTAACACCATGCCAAAATGTATGCTAATGTGCCATTTATTTCAACCCTGAACGTACAAAGAATTTTTATTGCAAACCGTACCAAACATTGTGATTTACTATTTATGGAACGTGAATCTTTTTATTATTACAATAGACTCCCTTAAATCCACATAGCTTGAAACCAGAGGTTATGCGGATTTTTTAGAATTTTGTGGATTTCTGATCACTGTTTTGTTTACATTTTTTTAAGCAGTAATTTGAATGTAATAATATGCTGTATGTAATAATGAATGCTTACAACAAAGTAAAATATTAAAATAATTAAGTAAAGTAATAAAAATTAAGAAAATTTAAAACATGATTAAAATTTTAAAGGTAAAGGTCAAGTAAACAATAATGTATAACTAAATAGGCATAATAATGATGATATATATATATTAATTATTCAATGAAGCTTGCCTCATAAAGGTACACTAATAATTTACATAAAAATAATAAAATAAAAAAAACTTTATTTCATGCTTAGCCAAACTTAATATCCAAATATCGTGATTAAGACAGAAATGTATTTGGTAAAAAAAAAAAAAAAAAAAAAAAAAAAAATGAGATCAGCACTGTCTTGAATTTTTTCAAATGTTTCCTTGATGAGAAAACCTGTGTTCAGCAATATTAACAAGAATTACCTTAATGAATTAAAATGTGCATAGAATGATATAATAATAAAAAAAATCTTGAAATTTCCCCTCACATGTTAACTACAAGTTACATTGTTTACATCTGTAATTATATGCGGATTTTAGGAATATGTGGATTTTAGGGTGGCGGATTTGAGAGAGTATACTGTATTACTTAATCGTAACCTCACAAAACATCTTAATTTTCTATTTTTCAAATAGAAAATATTTAATATTAGTTGTAACTTATATTTATTGTTGACACTGATCTGGATTTTACAATTTCACGGTTACCAGATGATGAGGAAGCTGCAATAAAATTGTTTCACGCCTTTCAAAACATAAAAAAAGCTTTTATTTAAAAAACCAGGAATGTCTTCATTCAAAAAGGGAAATGTTTACTGCAATGCTATTACTGGGGGGGGGGCTCGAAAGCCAAAGCACCGCGACCAGAGGTCTATTGTACTATCCCCCCAGGTCTCCTAATTTTGAACCAATTCCAGATGAAAGACCTGCATCTGGATTGGCACCCCTAGAGGTAGCGCTTATACAGAACTTGGAGGACTTTGGAGCCACGAACAGATTTAACGTGCACCAGCTCTCATTAACGTACACGGTCCCACAGCAGAGGCAGACGAGAGAGGATAGACGATGCACCCTCCCAAGCACTGACCGTGGTCGATGCCGCTTGGCTTTCGGCGATCTTACGAGAGCCGAGCTTTACCGTCCGCGCCACTGCGGGAACTGCAATGCTAAGAAAGATTCACAATTCTATGCCTGTAGTTTTAATTGAGTTTTATTTTATTATTTTATCATTTTATATTTATTTGGTCTTTTATTTTAAGTCTATATTTGTATTGATTTAATAAAATAGTTCGTAAAAGTCTGTAATTTTCAAATGATATATTTTTAATTGCTCAATTGTGTGCCAACTTTTTTTTTTTTTTTTTTTTTTAAGGAATTATTTTACAGGAATTTTATTTTGTGTCAATTATTACGCTTGGCGACGACAATGGTGTTGGTATAACAGAAATGTACCAAATAAATTTATCCAAAATACACAAAATCAATTAAAAGTAAATCAATTCCAAAAGAGGCACATTTTTTTTAATTATTATTTAAACTTCTGTAATCAGCAGTAAATAGTGTGTGGATCATTTACCTACTTTAGAATGAAACTCCTTTAAATAAAAGACAGTGCTTTAAATTTACATCCATATTATTAAGGGAACTAATATGCAATAATTATTGTATTGAAAGATTTTGTTAAAATGTGCATTTTCCTTACAACAGTGCAACATGGTATAACAAAACAAAAGTATTTTAGCAGTGGGGTGCTGCAAGCAATTTCTCAACTTAGAATGGATGAAAAATTATTTCAAGTCCTGCAGAACTTGAAGAGTTTAAAAGAATTTTGGCATACCTGTAGACAGAGTTTATTTTTAGAACATTTATCTTTTAAAATCAGCATTGAGATATGTATGCTACTACTATACATAATCCCAAATTTGTTTATTTTAAGTGTTGCACAATAGTTTTTAAAATATTGCATTTTATATGATAAATAAAGAAATGGTAGGTTTTTTTTTATATATATAAACAGAAATGACAAACAATAAAAAAATATTCCCTACTTCTAAAGTTGTAAAAAACATAACCTGTAAATACCTGAAGTTTTATTAAAGAATAACTTATTTTTCCATAAATAATATTTTTAATATTAATTAAAGTTTCAATTTAAATTTCATATAATTAGATTTTGAATTTAATTCTTTTATATAGTTAATATATTTTGATTTTGAGCATCTGTTTTGTTTTCTGTTGGTTTCTTCCATTTCTTCCAGTTTCTTCCACTGTCCTGGAAGAAACTAGTTTCTTCTGGAAGAAACCCAACCCTGCATTCTTATCATAGATCGTTGGATCAAAATAAACCTCAGCCCCCTGCTCATTCCAATTATGTAATCCCAGCGCAGGAAAATATATATTTTTTTTTTCCTTTTAGCAATGTCTGCGAACCTCACAATGTTTAATTAAATTTCTTATGAGATATCTCATTATAGATGCTGCAAAGTTACAAAATATTACGAAATAAACTGGAAATTATATTTAAAAAAGAAAAAAATTAATTTGGCAAAACTAAGAGAGTTTATTAAATGCAAATTTTGAAATAAAATCAGAATTATTTGACTGAATTCGATAGGCTAAATAGGCAAAAAAATCATTTTCCGGTATCACTATTTCATCAATGCTCTATCATCAGATATAGATTTTGTAGCACTCAACTATTCGGACTTTGGAAGCATTCGGCAATCAGCATTTCCCGAACATGTCGGTTATTCAGAGTATACAATATTTCCTTTTTGTTTCTTTCAGAGATATATAATTTTGGGTAAGTTTCCTTATAAAACTTAGTTTCATTACCTTTTTTAATTAAGTACTATTCTGAGCTATGTTTATGTAACTAATAATTCTAAACTATGTTTGCTATTATTTTTTCTAACTTAATTCACAAAAAAAAAAAAAAAAAAAAAAAAAAAAAACATTTGTGATTTTGAAAATCAATAGCGGAGCAGAGAGAGTTAATTTTTTTTACTGGCAACTAGAATTTATACCTGGCTACCATCAAATTTGTAAAGCCCTGCCTATAAATAATAATTAAATTATCTTTCAAACTAATTTTTAAAGCATTGTAAAACACTTTAGAAAACTTTGACTACATTCATGTTTCTCAAATAGCATTTTTTTTTTCTTTTTCAATTTGTGAATAAATGAAATTTTTACTTTGAGCTCAAAACCGAGCACGAAGACTGGTATAAAAATCAAGATCGAGCCCATCTCATATGAACCCTGTAGTACTTTTTTCAATTTTAATTGCAGTTTTTTTTTCCTGATGATACTTTCATTTTTGGAATGTGTCGTCGCATGACTAACAACATAGACTCTTAAATATATATCTGCATTTTTCATTCTTCATTGCAAAAATAAGTAAAATATGAGAGTTACCAGAAAAGTTGTATAAAGAATTAAATATAAAAAAATTCTAAAATTATGTGAGAAATATATATATATATTTTTTTTTTACAATGTTTTGTAGGTATTTATTTAATAGAAACTTCTATTATGAATGAAATCTGACAGCTAAATTACTGTTGCACTGCTAGAATTTTTTAAATATATCTTTCTTGTTACTGAATTACAATAAACATTTTTTAATTTGCAACTCTAAAGTCTATGCATGCAGTTTAAGATGTAAACAAATAATTTTCAGCATTAAAAAAAGTTGTGGAGATAAAAGAAATAAGAGAAAAGATTTATGAAATAAAATATTTAATTTTATAAGCAAAAAGACTATTATGAAATTAATAATTAAAACATTAATTAATTTAAAGCTATTTTTAAGTGGAATTAAATGTAAGTTAAGCTTGGACACATAAAATTGAAACAAATCAAAATAAAGGCATAATTAATCATCTATTTTATCCTGTGAAAGAACTACTTTTAAATAAAAAAGTAAATTTCTCTATTTTTCAAAGAAATAATTTTCCAAAGGGCCCCCATCTATATATATATACACAAAAGCCTTGCTAAATTAAAAGTTTTATTATATTAGCACTGTTCTATGTGTAACTTATGTGAAAATTATCATAGGTATTATTTCATCTCTGTATATTAGAACAATAAAAGATGACATTTGGGTCATATTTTTGTGATTTGATCATATTATTTTCAGGCATGAAAGTTGCAGTTCACTGAAAAAGCTGAACTAAACACGGAATATAAAAATCGTTGGAATATAACATGCAGAAACAAACATCAGCGAAAATTACAAAACGTAACTGATTTAGGTACATAAATATGTAAAATAAATATACAAGTAAAGTTAAAAGGTATTAAAACCACTATTATTTTTATCCAAAACTATTTTCCTTTATTTAAACTACATTATGAGTTCCTCATGTTAAAATTTCTGCACTATATTAGCATAGCTACTCGAACTGAAACAAGCACTGCAGCCAAGAAAACACACTAAAGCAAAAATCAGAGATAATATCACAAAATTTGCATGTGCATGCATTAAGAGCACAAAAATGTAATTTAGTTTAGTGCCTTTTAAACAAATACTTTTTTAAACTATTTATTTTTCTTATTTTATACCCCCCCCCCCCAATCCCCTTCTTGATTTTGCATTTGAATGAATATTTGGCAAACCTAGGAACACTAGAAAAAAAGAGAGCCCATAGTTAATAATTATTTTGTTAATCCATATTATAAAATCAACTGAGGTGTGCATAAAAAGTATTTTTAAGACCTTTAGTGGTTTTTTTATTATTTATTTTTATAGGAAGACAAAATCTGTCCTGTTATTTATGACTCATTGAAAACTATGTTAAAACATCTGAAATGCTGTTTTCCCTGTCAGAAGTTCTTTTTTGCATGTAGTTTTGCTACAGGGTGTATACATTTCTTAATCTTACACTACATGCATCAACATTCACACACAACAATCCGAATATACTTTTTTTCAGTAATCCAGGAAACAGCAAGGTAGTTTTAAACATAATAATTAAGTTTATTAACCTGGACCAAGACATCACTGGGGAGATCTGCTGATGTATATACAAGTTTAAATTAAGAAAAAATGGAATAAAACTAAATCTTTACCTATATTTTTATCTTTGGATTTAAATTCATTTTCTTCAACTGACTTCACCATGCTTTTTTCCAAAGTAACCTGCATGAATAGAAGGAGAAAATCAGATTTAAGGAATCAGGGTTAGCAAGTGTCTGCCAGGGTGGTTAAAACCAGCATGACAAAAACTAGCTTCTGCCAGTAAGTGGCAAAAACTGGCAGAAACTAAGAAATAACACTAATAAGAACTTTAATCTGCAATGATTCATAATTCACACATGTATTTAATATGTAAACAATTAAGTTAAAAATTAAAACTAAAGATTATGAATGTTATTCAAAGTAACAAAAAGTTTCAAAATGATCATATAAATATACTTTGTTTATATAATACTAATTTTGTTTCACTTGAAAAACAGAAATTTTCATAATGGTAATCTGATGCTGTACAAGTTTAACTATTAATATTATTGTTTACAGTTGAATTTTTATTTAAAAGTAAAAAATAAATAAATAAAAAATAAAATAAATACACAAAATTCTGACATTTTAACAAATCACTTTTCAGAGTATTTTTAAATAAATAATACAATGCAATAACTTAAAGATTATCTACTATATACAAATAGAAATGGTTCTTGTGATAATATATAAGTGAATAATTGAAGCACAAAAAATAACAGAGATAAATTTTTTTTAATGAAATATTTTGTATAATTATTTTACAATATTGAAAGGACCAAAATTACCATTCAAATATACTATTATTACTTTTTCCACAGAGCATTCCATAGCACAAGACTAATTTTGATAATCTTTCTGAACCCAGACTATTTCTTAATTTGTTCTGAATGAAAAGTTTGGAAATATTTTTTAAGACCAGCATTACCGTAAAATCCCGAAAGTAAGCCCCCCTCCCACTTTTAAGCAATTTTGATTTTATTTTCCATTTCCAAATGTAAGCCCCCCCCCCCCCCCCACCTCTCACGTACAAAGAAATTTTTATGCACAAAAAAATCTATTTTAAAAATCTAAGGGAGGCAATTTTCATTCTTTTGATATTTTTGACAGATTTCCACTTATGTTTTTATATGATGTTAATGAAATCCTCCCTCTCACATGAAATGTCTGTTTTCCTTCTATGCCCTCTCTAACATAAAATGTTTGAAAACTTGAGAATCTTAAATCCTTCTGTACTTCTTTCTGCTCACTAGTAACGTAACAATTAGTAAAAAAATCCATCCTCTACACTACAATCTCCCTTTCCATCCAAAATTTATGCCTCTTCTCCCTCAGCATATAAAGTTTAAAATCTTTAAAACTCTTTATAAAAAAAAATTATGCTCTATTTGTTGCTCTCTACTAACAATAAATAAATAATCAGCCATTTAAATTTTCTCTCTACCACCAAGATGTCTGCTTCCGCTTTTTTGCCTCCCCCCAGCAAAAAAATCTTTAAAACTCTATTTAAAAAATATATTCTGTCTTACATATTGGTCTCTAGTAAAAATAAGTAAATAATCAATCATATAAATTACCCTCCACTCTACTCCTCTCTCTCTCTCTCTGAAACTTACACTTCTCCTTCCTTCCCTCCCTCTCAGGATACAAAGTTTAAAATCTTTATTAAAAAATTTGCTCTCTAGTAACAATAAATAACTAATCAACCATTTCAATTATCGCTTTACCACCAAAATGTCTGCTTCTTTCACTTAGCTAACCCTTATATATATATAAAAAAAAATTTTTTTTTAACTATTTATAAAAAAAATCTTCTGTCCTCTTTGTTGCTCTCTATTAACAATAAATATATAACGAATCCTCTCAATTACAAACTCCTTCTATCGAAATTCCTATTTCCCTCTCATCCAAAGAGTACAAAATTTAAAATTTATAAAACTCTTATGTGAAGAAATTTTATGTCTTACTTGTTGTCTTCTAATTTGTCACCTACGTTTTCTGTCTACTCCAAAAGTGTCTGCCCCCCCCCACACACACACACACACACACAAATTTTAAAATCTTTAAAACTCTATTTTTTTTAAACTGCTGTATTTATTTCTCTTTAGTAACAATATTAATGAATAATCAATCATCTGAATAAACCCCCTTTCTCCCAAAAATTCCACTTCCCCCCTATGTCTTCTCCCCAGCAAATAGTTTAAAATCTTTAATATTATTATTTTTTTTTTAAATGTTGATCTATTTCTTATTTTGTAGTAAGGTAACTCATCTCATTTACATCATCTCATATAAGTATCACTCATCTAAAATCATCATTCCGTTTGAAATTTTTTTTCTGTCCTATTCTCCCAAAGAAGAAGAGTAGATTTCTAAATATGTGAGAGGAAAGCAAAAATGTTAATCTTTTTTGCAGTTTGGCTGTTCTTCCCTGAATCACGTGTATATTTTATGTTTTGAGATAAATATGTTTTCTAAAATAACTCCGCATCCATTAACAAAATATCAGCTGTGAGACAGCCAAACTACAAAAAGTCTAAAATCTCTTTGCCCTTCCCCCCCCTCCATGTCTAGAAATTCATCCCTTCTTCTGGGGATGGAGAATGGAACTTTACGGGGAGAGTTAGATCAGGGGTCAGCAACCTTTTTCGGCTGCGGGTTACAATCAACCAAAATATGTGTATTAAGAAGACGTTTCGGGTCAGTGGTATTTTCATTTTAAAACAGTCCTTTTTTTTATGAATAATAAGATAAATTTTATTGAAAAAATAATCATCATACACCTTTTTAAACTTTAAACACAAAAATAAAATTATAATTATTTTAAAATGAAACATAACTGAATGAACTTTACTTTCTATTTAATGGCTCCCCTGATGCTGAACTTTTGATGTCAATTCATTCAAGTCTGGTTTATAGTTAGTCGTCTTAAGACGAATACAAGCATCTGAATTTTCAGTAGTTAAGCTGTTCCTGTTCTTACTTAAAATTAGTTTCATGTGTTAAAATATTTGCTCACATTTATAAGTTGAACCAAATGCGGACAAAATGGCAAATCCTTTTTTTTTTCAGAGATAAAAACTTCGTAGGAAGTGATGCCCAATACGCTGATATCGTGGAAAGATCACGATCTTCTGATTTTTCCAAATCTTTCCGCAATGTCTTGAATTTATCCGTCCATAATGCTGAACTTTTAAAGTCAATCATTTCTAAAGTAAAATTGTCAACTTTAAGAAATTGAAAATACTGCAAATGTAAAACATTTTCTTCTATTTTATCGGGCTTTATTATAAAAGTAAACATTTCGCCGTGCTTCTTAAAATTTTAAAATAGTTTTTCGAATTCACTTTTAATGCACAAAATCCAACTTTCGAACATATTAAGATTGTTCTCATCGATATTTTCTTTTTCGTGTTGCCCTTTTAACAAGGGAAAGAAGCAAAATTCTTTTTTTTTATGTTCGGTTCAAGTAATATTAATTTCGAGGTAAAACTCTTCAATTCTTCGTGCATTTTCAAAATTGTGTGGTTATTTCCTCGAAGTCGTAGGTTGAAATCATTATAATGGTTCATTATGTCTGTTAAGAACAAAAATCTTTCAAACTATTCATTATCATTGAGTCCGAGATCATGTTCACCGATTTCATAAAGAAATTTTTGTATCTCATCAAAACACTCTATAAATCTATTAGAACTTTGCCTCGACTTAACCATGGTATTTCCGAATGTAACAGAAAATCTCAATATTTGGATTCAATTTTCTTCAAAAACGCTTTGAAGCAAATGCTGATCATGCTACTATCATATTTACGATTTTAACAACTTTTCCCATTGCATCTTTAAGTTGTTGTGTAGATGCCTATATTTACAACAATACGTCCTATATGTAATTATACATCCAATCGACCATATAATTGCAAATCTATATGGCCTTTGCAAATAAATTTTCTTCATGTATGTATGATACAATGAAACGACAAAAGTGACAGCCAAGTTAATTTTCCTTTAGTTTCACAAATCCAATATTTTTCCCATCATAGCTTGAGCACCATCAGTTGTTATGGAAAACAATTTACTTTTTAAATCCAATACTTGCCCATTTTTGAAATTAGTAAACTCTTGTAAGTGATGAAAAATGTCAGTGCCTTTGGTCGTGTCATTCATAGAAGCAGAACGCAAAGTTCTTCATCAACTTTTGAACTATTTATTGATGCATATCTCATAACAATTGCAAGCCTACCCATACTATTTATATCGGTACTTTCATCGAGTGCAATGCTAATTACGTCACTAGATAACAAATCCTTTTTGACCTGTTCATCAATATTTTCGGCCATATCTTCAATGTGATGCTGAACTGTTCTAGCTGACAATGGCAATTAAAATTCATAAAAATACAACTAAAATGTAAATATATTGCTTGAAGGTGCGTAAAAAGATACATAAAAACATTTAAAAGCACATTAAAGTCCTTTTAAAAAATCAAAACGTTTTCAATCGAACTTACTCGATCATCATCAGTGAAAAACTGTCATCATCAACATCAGTGAATCAGTTTTTCACTGATGATGACCGAGTAAGTTCGGTTGAAAACGTTTTGATTTTTTAAAAGGACTTTAATGTGCTTTTAAATGTTTTTATGTGTCTTTTTATATATCATATGGAAACTTGTTCAAGGATTTTGAAGCGGCTTCTGACACAGTAATACACTCACATTTCGTTAAAACATGTATTTTGATTAAAAATTGCAATTAATTAAAAATTAAACAGGCATTGTTTTCATACATGAAATGAAAGATTTCCTCAAATTAGTGTTGCCACAAAAATAAAATACCACAACAATGATTATAAAAAATTGTACAATAAAGATTAAGTGGGACATAGTTGCTGCACGGGTTTATTTTATATTTATGATTAATTATCGCCTGTCCGTATACAGGGACCGGTCTAAAAATGTAATTAAATTGGAAAACAGAGTACGTGGAAGTTTGATGGCTGAAATTGGCAAGGTAGTGACTAAAAGTGTTGAATGTAGATAATACACATTGATAACACAGTTTTTAGGTTTAAATTAAACTAACGTTTATTTGACATATCACAAAATAAAATAAAGATGAAAAGCATGACAGAAAATTTAATTAAATAAAAATATAATGGCATATGGCAACAAAAAGACAAGGTGGCAAAAAATAATATAGCATGAAATAACTTTAAACTTTCCAAAACAAAACCAAGTCCAACTCACATGCTGGTAAGTTACTTCATAAGAGTATTTAACACTGTTCATTTATTATCACAGTTCAGTATAAAAAAGAGACTCAATTTTAATCCACATAATTATAGAAGCACTGCTGAAAAGATGTAAAATATATTAGCGTAAGCCTTCCTCTCTATTCATATTTGATGAAACCAAAAGCAGATAAGTCGACATCACAGTAGAGAAAACACAAAAACTGAATATGGGTGCACATGTCACTTTAAAAAAAAAACCACTTTCATATTAACAAAACACAATATCAAATGGATTTCGGAAGAATAAATATTACTGCAGCATTAAAACATTTGTTTAAAATTTATCATTGTATCACCTAGCTGCTGCTATCATTCGCTCGGCCACACCTCAACGGCCTTCTCATTCTCTTTTAAAAAGCATCAACATACCGCTTTCCGATAACGCCCCCTTTCTAATGTGCAAAGTTGAGAAGTTCTTAAACTGCCAATTGGCAAAGTAATTTAGAGTACTTTTGAAAACTGTGGCACGGCCTCTGGGTGCATGCTCCCCTATAGCGTTACGAATGAAATAATTTCGTAGCTAGCGGTCGCAACTGAACCTGGAAAAAGGCTGAGAAAACTATGGTCGATGTGAGAAACGATATCGAAACGAACAGTTTGGAAAGTATAGATCGGCGAGTTGAAAAACGAAAAGAAAGATTTGAATGATACTAGAAATGAAAAACGATAGCGACTGAAGAAAATGAATATAGGATTGAATGGGAAAATTAGACAAGTACGAAAAGGTGACATTATGTATAAGTTTCAAGGCCCAAAAAATATATATAGGGCTAACAATTAATTTAAATTCAAATGCTCAATTTATTTTTCTTTATTGCATGTTTTTTTTTGTTTTTCGAAACAGATGATGTCACCTTCTAATGCAGTTAAATACAATTGACATCCCCCCCCCCTCCCGTTTGCTATCTTTGGTCAGTTTTTACTGTAACTTTGATGGAATATATTATGTGCCCTTAATAATTGGATTTCACTCAATATTTGTTGTTGTAATTTCATAGTGGTCATTGTACTGCTTCTTCTACTTGATCATTGTTCCAAAAAAACAAAATTTCCAAAAATTAGTAAATGTTCTTGGGTAAGAGAGAGCCCCCCCCCCCCCCCCTTCCCCACAGCGTTCGAAATCCTTGGTGGTCCGTGACCACCAAAAATTCCATCGGACCACTAATTTGAAAAATTTAGTGGTCCGTAGTACCAGTAACTTTTTTTTTACTCTCTGACAGGTAACTGTAAACTTTCCCGTCCCTGAGAAAACCGCAACCAAACACAAATCCCACAATTCTACTTTATTAAAAGAAAAATGCATTAAATCTTAGTTGAAATAAATAATCGGAAATAAAATATCAAATTAATAATTTTATAGTTTTTTTTTTATGCACTGTTTATTTATTTTTTAGCAAATTATAATTTTACATTTTATTATGCTGAAAATTTTGAATAACTACAAAGGAAGTTTGGTTTATATTCTAGGAGAAGGGGGGGGGGGGGGTTCACAAAAGTTTAAAGGAACTTAATAGAATTTTATGTACCGGACCAGTGATGATGACTGCGGACCAGTAAATTCTCATGTTTACTAGTTCTTGGAACCAGTGACATTTTTTTATCAATTCTACCACAGTCCCACCTGTGAAATTTTTTTGAAAGGGATTTCAAAATTTTGGCATGAATCCATACCTGAATTTTAGGCCTTGCATGGTAATGGAAAAGTAAGATTGTGGCAGAAACTTCATAAAGCAATAGATTCCTTGACATGGGAATTTTACTGCCAGGGGTAGGTAGTTGTACAATCTCAGATGCATTGACATGCATATTTCTAAGTCCTCTCATAGCATAGGGCACATCCTTAATGATTGTAGGGAGTTTTAAAATACTGACTAATCACTTACACTCATTCGTCAGATCATTTTTCTAAATACTGATGCTATCTTTCAATATAATGCACCCGTTACATCGTTCAAATTTAGCAAATGATTGACTGGAAGAATATTCCAGTAAGTTTGAAACAATCACACAGCCTCTTCGATCAGCATGTGATGTATTGGTATGCTCCATTTTAGATCGCAGACTATGACCATGCTTTGCAACAGCCATTTATAGATTATTGGGAGAAACTGCTATCAACACTTCCAAGACCTCGTTGAATCCCTATCATGGTATATAATTGCTGTTATTCAAGGCTGAGATAGATGTACATGATAATAGCTAGATATATATCATGTGCTGAATTGTTCTTTGAGTGCAATTAAAATTTAAGAACATAAAAGAGAACATTTAAAAACATAAATGATAGAAGTTAGTTTTGCATATCAAATATCTCTATCTCTATAAAACAGTAGGTGTCTGTCTGCCTGCCCGCGGTTTTCACCGCAATTATAACACCTAGGACTCTGAAATTTTTGTCATGTGTAGATGCTATCACCGGAAAGTGTACCTCGCTGCCGGATTTTAAAATTTTAATTTAGATTTAAAAAATAAAATAAAATATGCATATGGAATTTTGGGTTTGAGGCTATTTTATGCTCTCCGCCAAACCCCGGCAATGAAACAGCCAGTGAATGAGAGATCCAGCAAAGCGACGGCACACGTGCATATGACATTCTGGTTTGAGGCTATTTACAACTCTCCGCCAATGAGAACCAGGTGAAAGAGCTGTCAATAGCGACTACATTCCCTGCTTGGCTAGCAAAAGCAAACGACAGTTTTACATTTGAAAGTTTTTATATTGTGAAATTAAACTAAACTAACTAAAATTCCCATAAGTTAGTTTCTTTACTTTCTGTTCCTTTTTATATATTTGTGAAATCTATTGTTTTTATTAATTTAAATTTTCGTTAGTTACTTTCTGTTCAGTGAATTGTAAGATGAAATAGGCCTAAACCCAGTGACAGAACTATCTTCGTGTGTCTGCAACGCTAATAATATTTCAATAATAGTTTGAAATATGCAATATATATCATATTAAGTTCCCGTTAGTTCTGTCACTGACAGAACTATCTTCATGTGTCTGCAATGCTAATAATAATGTGTATCAATATTTATTTATGTCAAACTATCATTTACTTATTTTTATTTCCTTTTTAAAAATAATAGAAGCTATTTCATTTAGTACGTTATTTTATTTTGATAAAAACACAAATCTTCCACTTAATTTTTGAGTATTTATTCATTGTTATTTACAATCTTTCTTCCTATTACTGTTTTTGACTGTATTTTTAGTCAGTTTGTTTCATTTTTGAACATTTTTAGTCGCCCAAGAATCAAATGATTTTCTTGAACTTTACTTTCTATAAAATGAAAACATTCAGTAAATAATTTGAGTTCTTGGGCAGTTAGGAATCCATTGTGATTTAATTTTTACCTCATACTTACAAATTAAATAGTTTTGATGAAAACATACATCTTACATTAAATTTTTGAGTATTTATTGTTTACAATTTTTGTTCCGGTAATTATTTTGGACTACAGTTTTAGTTCCCGAGAATGGTGAATTCATAACATGCGATAAATTGTCAAGATGTATGTTCTCATTAAGATTTGTTATTGAACTCCATTTAAGAACCATTTTTAACTCCATTTAAGAAGTTTCATTTAAGAACTTTTTTAGTCGCCCAAGAATTTAATGTTTTTCTTGAACTTTACTTTCTATAAAATGAAAACATTCAGTAAATAATTTGAGTTCTTGGGCGGTTAGGAATCCATTGTGATTTATTTTTTACCTCATACTTACAAATTAAATAGTTTTGATGAAAACATACATTAAATTTTTGAGTATTTATTGTTTACAATTTTTGTTCCTGTAATTATTTTGGACTACAGTTTTAGTTCCTGAGAATGGTGAATTCATAACATGCGATAAATTGTCAAGATGTATGTTCTCATTAAGATTTGTTACTGAACTCCATTTAAGAACCATTTTTAACTCCATTTAAGAAGTTTCATTTAAGAACTTTTTTAGTCGCCCAAGAATAGGGCTGGGCGATATATCGATACATCATGAAATATCGATTTTTATAACATATCGTCTCAACTGATTTCAATCTTCCTTAAATATCGATATATCGGCTCTTGTTATATTCATTCATTAGTCAACACAATTTCTTATTCTCCAATTAATTCTAGAGTGTAAACTGCCAAATAAGAGGTATTTTTCACCTTTGTCTCCTCTTCTCCCATATCTAGAGACCATCCATTTACTATTATGCTATTGAAGTGGTTTAGAAATGAATAGCATTTTCCATTTTTCGATAAAGGTATTGCATTTTAAGTTATAAGCAAGTTCTATAATGACCATTTCTAGGGTGTCGCGTTATGAAAATTGGTTCAAAACATTTACTATGACAGTTTAAAAAAAAAAATAGACCCTTTACTTTATTGAAAAATGGAAAGCGCTATTCAATTTCGCCGTTTTAAAATAAGTGCACCTTCCAATTTCGTGCATCTAAGTTTAAGATTGACTTCACGAATGTGTCAGAAAGTTGAGAGCTTAGATTTGAGAACTGCCTTAACAATATATTATATATATTTCTTGAATTTCAAAAGTATAATATATTTGCAAATCTTTTGCATCCCCCCCCCCTACCCCCTAAAAAAAAAACCTTAACTGTAATAGTTTACGATTTTTTTCATTTTCAAATCTCTATAAAGAATCAACATCACATTCATTAGAATAATCTACCTTCATTAGAATAGTTTCTGGCATTTTAAAATTCTAGTAAAAAAATAACATTGCATTCCTAAAGAATTGATTTTATAATCTTTAATAATGAAGTACCCGCACTGAAAAGCAAAGGCTTATTCATATCGCAATCGTGCCACCTAGAAGAGAAGGAATATCGATAAGCCAAAACAGCCACTCGCTACGTTTCACTCACCGCATATCTGTTTACCATGGTTGTACTCGCGAGTATATTCTAACACTCAGATATCACGCCGGTCGCTTCAGGACTGGCATGATATCTGTGAGTATTTTAATATACTCGCGAGTGCACGATTATAATCCAGCATTCGTGAGTGGAAAAAAGATTTTCTTGACATTGTCTATATTTATTGGACTCGCTCATTCACAAATCCATTCACGATTTCGATGTATTAAGTGAAACTTCATGAATAGATAGTTAAATTAGAGGCTGCGCGGGCGCCTGGGTCTAACATTTTTCTATAGACTTGGACCGGGCCGGGCTAGGCCAGACTTTTTTCCGGGCTAAATTGGGCCTGGACGTCATTCTTCCTAGTGGTGTGCGCAGGCCGAAATTTTCAGGCCCGTGCAAAAATCAGTAAATGAAGCCTGGCACAATAATTTTTGCAAAAAAATGCATAGATTTTTAAATGGACATTATTCTACAATTAAAATTCTTTTTAATAAATAGTACATACATTTCTATGCAAAAAAAAAAAAAAAAAAAAAAAAAAAAAAACTACAGTAAAACCTCTTAAATAGAACCTATCTATGACGGAAATCTGCCTTAAATAAAAATATGTCTTGATATGTGCTAAATGAAAAAATACAACAAACGATGTACCTGCTTGCTAAGAATGGAACCTGTCTATAACGGATTTTTTTTTCTTTCCTGATTTTTCTTCTCTTACTAAATCTTTATTTCGATGTAACTGTCAAAGTGAATTTTTTTAATCAGCGTTTATGTACTTAATTGTCTAAATGGTCATAAATATTGTTGATATTTTGCATTCCATGTATTTTGAACATAATTTGAAAATAAAATCTATGTACAAGTAAGTATGCTTTTGTAATAATTTTAATTTTAGGTTAATGTTGTTTCAGAAATATCGGCATTGTTTTATAGAAATTCAGTCGGGGCAGGTTCGGGCTAAACTTTTTGGTTTTTATACCGTGTCAATAAAATTTTTATATGGGCCGGGCTAAAAAACAATGTGTGGTTCAGGCCGGCCTGGAAATTTCGGACCGTTCAGACCTTTAAGTTGAATATGAGTATAAATGAATGTTGGACATATGAATAGAAAATCCTAGAAAATCGAATAGTGTTCCTTTTTGTGTTCTGTGACTACGCTAGGATAATTTACGGATGTTACGGAAATTTCTGAGTTGTCGGTATGGTTGACTCTAATCGTTTCGGGTAATTTTTTGACTCGTGCGGGTCGGGTTAACCCGATCTTTCAAAAGAAGTTACAGAGCAGTGTTTCATGAAAAACATATTTGAATATGGATGAGTAAATTTTTATTTGTTTACTTTAGTTTAATATAATCATTAGCCTCGGAAAAAAGTGCCCGATTTTCACTGTTTGAAAATGAATGAATCTTGGGCAAATGAATAGAAAACCAATGTAGTGAATTATTGAAAAGAAAATACTGAACTGGTCTATATCTGCGATTGAATTAATTTAAAAAATACATTTAAAATGCATACTTTGGAATACATGTGTGTTTAATAAAATAAATAAATAATATGAAACTATGCTTAACATGAAAATTCACAACCATTTTCGGAATATAATAGAGAGCACATTTTTACACAAACACAAACCGCCAGGACTCGAATATATTTGATTATTTTTTCGAGTTCAAGTTTTTTTTTTTTTTTTTTTTTTTTTTTGCGGGTTCAGTGATGAATTAACCCGAAGCATCAAAATTTGTACCCCTACTCCCCAAAAAAAGAATTGGTATTTTAAGCTTAATTAATGTTACAGAAGTGCACATTCCTCAACGGAACTCCTATTACACCTGACCCACCCACTTCCTTGAAGTATCAGAAATCCTTCCCAGATCCCGGAGAAAAGTGCCTGAATTCAGCACTGTGCGGGTCAGGCTGACCAAAAGAAAAAGTAGAATAAGCTTTCAAATGAAAAATACTATGTTTTAATACGAATAGATACATTTAATGGTTCCCTTCTCAAAAGGTAAAGTCAAAATTAGAGGTATGATTGTAGACTATTCTGTCATATAGTTGCATTAAAATGCGACATTAATTTTATTTCATTTCGCGTCAGATTTAGGTTAAATACTTCAATTTCGGATCAGGAAAAATATTTTGTTGGGTACGGACCAAGACAAGATAATTTGCACAATAATAATGCAACTTGACTGGAGCCCGAAATGGAATAAATTTAATGGATTTGTCAATTGTTAGTACCGAACCTAAACTGTAAAAAGAATAAAAATTGAAAAAAAAAGGAAAAAAAAGTTTTTTTTTTTTCCTTTTTGCGAATGGGTAACATCAGTGGAACTGTTTTTAAGCAAAGGAATAGGACTTAGCGAAACTGGATGGTCGGCTATGTTATAACGGGATGCACGGCTTTCAATATGTGTTTCGCATTTCTCTCTCTCTCTCTCTCTGTGTGTGTGCGCACGTGCGTCTATCGCCGGCGGGGGGAAAATGCGTATTCGGTATTTGGACAGGAGGACTCATTAAAATCCTTATCTGCTATTGCATAAAATTATTTATTGCGCTTCATATATATAGCATACATGAGCATCGACAGAACGAAATCAAGAGTGAGATAAATTTTGAAACACGCGGGACTGTGGCTCGCAGCATCGGCCGAGTTTTTATTTATTTATTTATTTAATGGAGAATATAAAAATCAATTAAAATAAACTAAGAATTTTTTTTTGTTGGAGACGCCGCACAAGACAATGTTTAAGCATACTAGCATTAAACTGATATAGAAATTTAACAAATATAAAATATAAACAATTCGTAAATAGACCTTAGCGGGATTTTTTTTTTTTCATCTGTCAACGGAAAAGTTTCTTTTTTAGTAGAGTTTAATTATTTTAATTCGCTCTCAGAAAGAATAAATTGTATTTTTTTCATATATTAAAGAAAATTAATTTATTAAATTTCAGAATCCAGGGTGGAGTAATGGCCCTCCTTTACATCCCTTCCGGTGCCCCATGGTATCATATGTTACATTAATACAGCAGCTACACGTTATATCTCGCCTATTTATATTGCTGATTTGGATATATTGCCTTTTTCACATGTACGCCAAAAAATAATGCGTTTTACTTTAGCGGCAATTATAAATAGTTATGTAATTCTATTATAGCGGCAATTATAAATAGTTATGTAATTCTATTATAATAAGTGCATTGGTTTATCGTTATTTATTAAAATATTGTAAGATGATTATAAAGTATTATTTAGGAGACAAATATAAAAATTTTCTTGTTTGTTATCATATTTCTTAATGTTTTCTCGGTTATATCGCACTTTCTTCCCGTGTCTTTCAGAATGCGCCATGTAACGAAGGTCTACCGTATTTAGAATTTAGACAGGGTACAATAAACAAATAAAAAAAGAGAGTATGGAATTCACATCTTTTACTTTTATTACTAGTACAGGTTAATGAACGAATGTGGCATTTTCGGCTTTTTTGCGTTCTCCTCTCTCTCTGAAAACACATCTGAAGTCACCCGATACTTTTTGCAGGTGTTAGCAGAGGCGAAGGGTTCAGATCCGAGGAGGGGTATAGTTCAGATTTGTTAATGATGCTATTGAAGATAGACGGATTTTATCGGAGAGAAACGAAATTGTTTTTCAGCTGATCACGTATAAAACTGCAGTGATTGTCTAACGGGAAATAGACTAGAAATATTGGTTGCGCGTTTAATTTAAAAAATTACAAAATATTCTTAAATGTGGCATGGCAGATATGAATTATCATTTAGTGCCAAAGAAAAAAACTAAGAGTGCAGTTTGGACAATTTTTGGTTTGCCTGCCAATGAGCATGGCACTATTCTTAATTATGATATGGCAGTTTGTAAATTTTGCCAAAAATCTGTATTGAGTTTTGAGTAAAGGAGGGAGTACGACAAATTTACTTTCTAATTTGAAAGTGCACCATCCTCGAAAATTCACAGAAATTACTTCGAAGAGGACAGCTTCTTCAACTTCGTCTTCACCTATTTCTGCAGTAAATGATCCTGACAATCCACCGACAATGAATACAGCCAGTACTGCTGATGAATATCCCCCCGCCCCCTTATTTAAAGTGCAAAGAACTATGATGAATCTTGTAGTATGTTGTTAATTATACATTGAAAAGTTTTTATCTCATATAATTTTTTATAACGAAATTTTTTTTAATATACTGTAATGTCAATAATTTTCATTATTTTTTTACATAACTTTATATTTTACTACTTTTTCTTTGTTCATGTATCAACGATATCGATATATCGGAATATCATGATATAAAGATGCCGATTTATCATGATATTGCATTTCAGACATTGCCCAGCCCTACCCAAGAATCTAATGTTTTTCTTGAACTTTACTTTCTATAAAATGAAAACATTCAGTAAATAATTATTAAATTGTTTTGATGAACTGATTGGAAATTCCAAGTGCGTGAAATATTTATGATGTGCATTTTGTGACATGAGTTTCATAAGAATCACACATGAATGCACTCTCAATCACCTGAGAACGGAAATTATTTACTGAATGTTTTCATTGTATAGAAAGTAAAGTTCAAGAAAAGCAGTCGATTCTTGGGCGACTGAAAATATTCTTTAATGAAACAGATTTGCTGAGCTGTTTCTATATATTCATTATTTTTTGGTTGGGGCATTTTTGAGTGATGTTTATGACTTCATAGATAGAAACAATATTTACTTAATGTTTTACTTTTTGATAAAATTCACATATAGGACAAAATTAGCACTCGCCAATTGGCGAGTAATACTGAAATTTTGTCGATTGACTGTTTTGCCACCACTGGCAATCTTAACAGTCACACTCGTCAATTTTTTTCCACTGCTATCGTTTGATGAATTTCAAAACCATTTGGTAAATTTCACAACCCCCCCCCCCCCCCAGAGACCATTTGATGAATTATTTTGAGATTTTTCAACTATCGATTAATGAATTTTGCAATTTTTCAACTATCGATTGATGATTTTTGTGCTATCAATTGATGAATTTTGCGATTTTTCTGCTACCAGTTGATGAATTTTGTGATTTTTCCACTATCAGTTGATGAATTTTGATTTTTCCGTTATCAGTTGATGAATTTTGTTATTTTTCCGCTATCGATTGATGATTTTCGTTATTTATCGACTCTCGATTAATGAATTTCAAGATTTTTTTTTCATGAATGTTCAACAAATCGCACACTTTCTTTCTGCTGACGTTCGAATTGCGCACTTTATTTCCACTGTCTGGTTCAGCGAATTTTGCAATTATTAGACGAATTTCAAAATTTTTCTCACGTGATCATTTGATGAATTTTGAGATTTTTTTCTGAGACTATGACGGATTTCTCGATTTTTTTTTTTTCACGACAGTTTGACAAAATTATTTTTTTCCCTGCAATAATTTTGCGAAATTCGCTATATTTTTCGAGATTGATTGACAAATTCTGCTATTTATTTCCACAATTCCTTGACAAAAGTTTTTTTTTTTTTTTTTTTTTTTTTTTGCAGTCATTTTATGAATTTTGTGATTTTTCCTCAACTGACAAATTTTGCGATTTATTAACCGAGACAATTTGCCGAGTTCTATCACAAGGGTTTAGGCTTATTTCAATTAAGCAAAAATTTTGAGTATTTATTGTTATTTACAAAAAAGTAAATAAACAACGGGAAGATTGTATTGAAATTTAAAAATCCAGCTATTTTCCCCCCCTTGCCAATAAATAAATACTCAAAAATTTAATGTAAGATGTATGTTTTCATCAAAACACAACTATTTAATTTGTAAGTATGAGGTAAAAAATAAATCACAATGGACTCCTAATCGCCCAAGAACTCAAATTATTAACTGAATGTTTTCCTTTTATAGAAAGTAAATTTCAAGAAAATCATTTGATTCTTGGGCGACTAAAAATGAAACTAACTGTCTAAAAATACAGTCAAAAACAGTAATAGGAAGAAAGATTGTAAATAACAATGAATAAATACTCAAAAATTTTGTGGAAGATTTATGTTTTCATCAAAATAAAATAATGTTCCAAATGAAATAGCTTCTATTATTTTTAAAAAGGAAATAAAAATAAGTAAATGATAGTTTGATATAAATAAATATTGATACACGTTATTAGCATTGCAGACATATGAAGATAGTTCTGTCACATGGGTTTAGGCCTATTTCAATTAGCGAAAATTTTCAGTATTTAATGTTATTTACAAAAAAGTAAATAAACAACGGGTTCCATATAACACGTAAATACTGATGTCATAATTAATTAGCACTACAACAGTAGCAATACTAGATTTATACTGAACAGAAAGTAAATAAACTAACTTACGGAAACTTAAATTAATAAAAACAATAAATTTCACAATATATAAAAAGGAACAGAAAGTAAAGAAACTAACTTACGGGAATTTTAGTTAGTTTAATTTAATTTCACAATATAAAAAAGTTTCAAATGTAAAACTGTTGCTTGCTCTTGCTAGCAAAGCTAAGCTCGGAGCAGGGAATGTTGTCGCTATCGACAGCTCTTTCGCCTGCTCTCTTTGGCGGAGAGTTGTAAATAGCCTCAAACCAGAATGTCATATGCACGTTTGATGTCGCTTCGCTAGATCTCTCATTCGCTGGCTGTTTCATTGCTGGAGATTGGCGGAGAGCATAAAATAGCTTCAAACCCAAAATTCCATATGCACATTTTAATTTTTTTTTCCGTCTAAATTAAAATTTAAAAATCTGGCTGTGAGGTGCACTTTCCGGTGACAGCATCAAGACATTACAAAAATTTCAGAGTCCTAGGTGTTATAATTATGGTGATATCTGCGGGCAGGCAGACAGACATCTGCTATTTTATATATATTGAGATTGAGTTCCAAAGGAACGATACCTGTAGTTAGTGCAGGCAAATATTTTTTAAATGCCTAAAAGAAAGGCTTTTGGTTTATGGCTAAAACATAAAATAAATATTTGCTTCTAAACGCAATTTGCCTTTCTTTTAGCCAGTCCTAAGCCTGGATAAAAGCTTGAAGGAGAAAATAATGCCATTTGGTTTTTCATAAAAAAATTCTGAGAAATTCCAGGTTTGCTTACAGTAACATGGGATTGTGCATGGCAAGCCCAGTGTATGCGGTCTATGGTAGTGGGGCCTCTAACATTAACTTTCATTTAAAATTAAAAAATCATTCAACCCTGATTTCAGGTACATTTAAGGTTGTTGGCACGGGCAACGCTGGGCGGGTAAAAGCTAGTAAGATTATAAATACTTTAGAGACTCTGAAACTGAACCTAGTATGGACTGAGAGGGTGATGAGTTATCGGAAATGTAAAGTATTACAATGAGTTATTCACAACTCATATATTACTGCATATTACTTAATGAAAGTTCTAACACAATACAGGACACAGGAAAGTATAGCATACACTAAAATAAATTGTTAACATTAAAAAAAGAACCCTTACATACAAAACTGAAGAATGCCATCATAAAATCATACTTTCAAACATTAGAGGAGCACATGTGATGATATATAAGCAATTCCTGTTAAAAAAAAACTGTGCACGATGTGACGAATATTTTACAATGCATTAAATTCCATATTCTACCTCAACAACATAGTGAAATATCATACTAATTTGAATATTTTCAGTGTGTATTTAGAGCACAATATGTAGGAACATTTGTGGTGGTCCCTCTCTCTCTCTCTCTCTCACAAATCCATATTTAATATTAAATCCTTTACAAAAGAAAAATATTTAGTCTCAATAGCATATTCAATTATTATTATTATTTCAAAGATATGTTCTGCTTGACCAGCAGAAATCATTTAATGGTTAGTTGAGATTAGTGAGATTTGACTGTACCAACTTAAAGTTAGCTTGATTTTAAAGCATGGTCACTGTTACCGATATTAACTCTCTAAACCTCTAATTTGTTTTATATGTTTTTATTTATAAGAGCAGAATGGGAAAATAAGAGAATAATTTTTTTACCTATAAATACTTATTATGCTTGCTGAGCTTATGTTTCATAAAAGAGTGAATAATTTGATTATTCAAAAGAAGTTAATGACAATATAAATAATAACAGATTTAATTTTAAATAAAACAGTTTTTATACCTGATAAAAACTTACTATTTACAAGCTTTACTTTCTTTACAATCTTAAGGAACCTTTTAAAGCTTTTTTCATTTATTTAACAAACAGGCAAAATATCTTTAGGAACATTGCAAATTATATTCATCTTAGATTTCAAAACTTTTCCACAACATTTAAAAAATAAAAATAATGATGATTTGTCAATCAATGATTTGTTTAAAAAAATCATCTGATTTAAATCGCTGGTTTTAATCATCTAATTATGGTCTTTGACACCCTATTACAAATATTAAGAAATAAAAGTAGTAGATGTGATATACAATAATTGAAATAATTTATTAACATCTACAAAATAACTAGATACACAAAACATTTTATGAAAATAATAGCATTTGAAATATTTTTTAAATAAATGAGCAGGGCTAGGCTGTAGTACTCTAATTACAATCAAGGAGAACTTTCATATGAGAATACTATATAAGGACGAAAAAAAAGAAGTGTTAATTTTTCTCTACTTATTTTTTATGGGTGCAATTGATAAGGTAAACTTTGTAAAAATAAATTTAGCTGATGAAATACAATGTAAGTTATGATTAGTATTTAACAAAGTACTTGGAATAGTTTGAATAAACTAGGTACAATTTCATTCGATTAAAATGTTCAAAGAATTTGCATTCACAAATAAATGAGATGAAGCTTTGTGTTTCATTTGTCAGGAGTCCAGAGTAAAATTATGAAAGTTATTCTTGGCACAGAAAATTTCATAAGACATATCAGCAGTTTAGGAATTTCATTGAACAATCAGACCTCAAAAATAAATCGAGATATATTTCTTTTTACTCAATTTAAGGTAGTTATCTAAGTTGATAACATTTAAAAGATTCTAAATACACACATCTAACAATGTTCAAGCCACCCACCCATACAAAGGCAGAAAGTATCAAAACAGATGTGCTCCCATTTGAGTATAGTTGTTTAATATGGATTAATGATAAATTTTATAGTTTTCAATTCAAAGATACAAGAAATTTGGATAAGCCCTTTCAGATACATATAGTACCAATTTTTTTTTTAAATCCTAAAGAATTGAAATAGTTTTCAAAATTTGGAGGTTTAGTAGTATTTTTTAAAATTAATTTTTTGAAAGGTTCATATGCAGTGGACTCTTGTTAATATGCCCCTACTTAAGACACACCTTTGGTTAATGAGCCTACCATCTTGTATCTATACTAATATACTTACAAAGAAGTAACGATTGTTTTTTTGTTTGTTTGTAGGGGGTAATCTCTGGAACTACCGAAGAGATTTCAAAAGTGATGGTTGCAAATTGATGGTGACAATCCCTGCTCCAACATAGGCTATGTTTTATGTCGGTGCCGCTATCCACAGGGGGGTGCAAAAGCGAAAAATATTCTAAAATTTCGATTTTTTTTATACTGAGGGAGCTAGAAACATGACATTTGGCATGGTAGTTACTTATAATATGTAAATGCTCTCTAAGAACAAATTCTAAAAAAATTCGAAATTAAAAAGGGGGAGATGAGCAAAAAGAGTTCTAAAAACATTCTAAATTACAATTTCTATGGAATCTCTGGAATTGCAAAACCATTTTCAAAAGTGATGGTGGCAAATTGATGGTAACAGTCCTTGCTCCAACATAGGCTATATTTTATGTCGATGCCGCTACCCCCAGGGGGATGCAAGAGCGAAGAACGTTCTAAAATTTCGATTTTTTTTCATACTGAAAGAGCTAGAAACACGAAATTTAGCATGGCAGTTACTTATAAGATGTAAATGCTCTCTAAGAACAAACTCTAAAAAAAAATCGAAATTTAAAAGGGTGAGATGAGCGAAAAGCTTTCTAAAAACATTCGATTTTCTATGGAATCTCTGGAACTACAGAACCATTTTCAAAAGTGATGGTGGTAAATTGATGGTAACAATCCCTGCTGTAACATAGGCTATATTTTATGTCGGTGTCACTACCACGAGGGGATGCAAGAGCGAAAAACGTTCTAATATTTAGATTTTTTTTATAATGAAGGAACTAGAAACTTGAAATTTGGAAGGGTAGTTATTTATAAGATGTAAATGCTCTCTAAGAACAAATTCTAAAAAAAATTCGAAATTTAAAAGGGTGAGATAAACGAAAAGCATTCTAAAAACATTCGATATTACAATTTCTGTGAAATCTCTGGAACTACAGAACCATTTTCAAAAGTGATGTTGGCAAATTGATGGTAACAGTTACTGCTGTAACATAGGCTATATTTTAGATAAGTGCCGCGACCCCTAGGGGGGTGCAGAAGCGAAAAACGTTCTAAAATTTTGATTTTTTTTAATACCGAAGAGATTAGAAACTTCAAATTGGGCAAGACTAACTTATAAGATATACATGCTCTCTAAGGACAGTTTTTAAAAAATTTGAAATTTAAAAGAGCGATATGAGGGAAAACTTCTAAAAGCAATCTAAATTATGATCTCTATGGAATTGTTAAGGACAGAAACTTGAAATTTAACATGGCTGACACTTTTTAAGACACAAGTGCACACATAGAGCAGTTTTTAAAAAATAAATCGAATTTTAAAAGGGTGAAAGAGGGAAAAAAGTTCTAAATTACCATTTTTTTTTTTACTAACAGGATTAGAAACTTCAAATTTGGCATGGCGGTTACTTATGAGTTACAAATGTTCGCTATCAATGGTTTGTACAGAAATTCAAAATTTCAAAGGGTGAAATAAGCGGAAAGCGTGTAAAAAGCATTCTAAATTGCAATTACTATGGAATTGTTAGGGGTAGAAACTTAAAATTTTACATGGCTGCTGATTTGGTCGCACAGAACAATTTGGTAAAAATCTAAATTTAAAAGAGTGAAATGTGCCAGAAGCGTTCTAAAAATGTTCTAAATTACGATTTATTTGGAACTATTATGGCTAGAAACTTAAAATTTCGCCTGGCTGTTACTCACGTAAATGATCACCCAGAACAGTTTACTAAAAATGCGAAATGTAAAAGGACAGGAGATAAAAAAAAAGGTACTAAAATTGCAATTTATGTGATACAGCTGGTATAGAAGCTTCGTATTTGATATGGTGGTTACTCTTAAAATTCAAATGCTCGCTAAGACCAGTTTCTAAAAAAAAAATCAAAATTTAACAGGCTGAAATGAGCGGAAAACAGTCTAAAAGTGTTCTACATTATGATTGAATTAGATTTATTCAGGTTAGAAATGGGAAATTTAGTATATTCGTAACTTTTAAGATGCAGACAAATTAAGCCAAATTTCTGAACATCACAGTGAATTTTCTGAAAGATTCCAAGGCAGTTGGGGGGAGGGGGTGATGGAACTACGGGTATATCTTCCAGAGAAAAAAGTCTGAGTTAGAGTCCTTCATCAGGTCGAGTAAGCTGATAAAACCGGGAGTGGGGGTGTCCACTCCCGCCACTTTTTTTTGCGTCCCTTTGACGAAATTTGCGTTTTTTCGCGATCTTTTGATGAAATTTGCAGTTTTTTTCGAGATCTGTTGATAAAATTTGTGTTTTTTTTCGACGAAAGTTGCCGTTTTTCGCAATGTTTTTGACGGAATTTGCCGTTTTTACGCGATTTTCTGACAAAAGTCACGTTTTTCCCGCAATCTGTTGACAAAAATTTGTCTTTTTTTCGCGATCTTTGGACAAAATTTGCCGTTTTTCACAATGTTTATGACGAAATTTGTCATTTTTTCCGCGATCTTTTGACGAAATTTGCCATTTTTCGCAATTTTTTCACGAAATTTGTCGTTTTTTCGCGATCTTTTGACGAAATTTGTCGTTTTTCGCAATGTTTATGATGAAATTTGCCGTTTTTTCGTGACCTTTTGACAAAATTTGTCATTTTTTGCAATGTTTTTGACGAAATTTGCCATCTTTTCGTGAGTTTCTGACGAAAGTCACGTTTTCCCCGTGATCTGTTGACAAAATTTGCTGTTTTTTCGCGATCTTTTAACGAAATTTGCCACTTTTTGCAATGTTTTTGACGAAATTTGCCATTTTTCCCGATTATCTGACGAAAGTCACGTTTTTCCCGCGATCTTTTGATAAAATTAGCGACTTTTCTTCGAACGAAAGACGATTGATTTTTTTCGGCGATCATTTGCCGAAATACCGATACATTTAATGTCCAAATTTTCAGATTTATGACCGATATTTTTTTTTTCGGAAATCATTGCCTTAATTTTTCAGAAAATTCGGACCAGAATCACCTCTGAACAATCTTTTGACGAAATTTGCATTTTTTTCAGCAATCAGTTGAATGAAATTCACGTTTTTTCGGCGATAGTTTGGCGAAATTTGCGTTTTTTCAGCGATCCTGTAACGAAATTCGCATTTCTTAGCTCGATCATGCGACAAAATTCGTGATTTTTCGCGCGATTCTGTGACAAAATTCGTAATTTTTCGAGTGATCCTGTGACAAAATTCGCGTTTTTTTTTTTTTTTTTCCAGAAAATCGTAGTTTTAGACAGATTTTCGTAGCATCGTAGTTTGTGGCTCAAAATCGTAGCAACTACGATTTTTTCGTAGCAGTTGGCAGCTCTGAATATGTCAATTTTCTAATAAATATACAGATATATTTTTTCTGTGTATTAAAAAATTCCACATTTTCTCATTGACTGATTTGAAGTTTTATGATTGGCAGTCAGGCTCATAAAATTTTAAGTGAAATATGCAAACTATGTTACAAAAATAAATTTCTTTTGCTGTATTTAAATAGTAATTATTTTAAAAAAATACATGAGATAATCAAATACCTTATTTTTAACAGAATTTGTTAATGAAAATCCATCAGCATTGGAATGATCATTTAGACTTTCTTCTGAACTATCACTACTTTCATCAATAGTAGTACCAAATCGCACAGGAGAGAACAGATCTAGAATACAGTTATCCATCAATTAGTTAAAACAAATTGCAGAAATTCACTGCACATGTAGTGCAGAATATATGTAACATTTAAATTAGCTAATGCCACTAAATAATTATGTTAAGAAAGAAATCCCTTAAATATTTTGAATTTAAAGTAAAAATGCTTTAATAAAATAAATCAATATATTCTTTTGTTGGTACTTGTCTATTTTCCCATTGACTAGTTCCTATTGTATTAAAAAAAATCCACTAGCCAAATAATGTAATTTAACACCAATAATACAAAAGCATGTAGTCATGTTCGATTTCAAATGCAGCATTAACACACAATATATGTATCCATTTTTATTTATTCTGTGGATAATCCAGTTTAGTTTTTCTAATGTAGAATATAAGTTAAAAGCTATTTATCTGTTTTCTCTCGCATTTTGAAAAAAAAAAAAAGAATAAAAATCTGAAATTTATATTAAAGATTTAGAATCATATTTAAAAGAATTTATGTGGCACCGAATTCACAGAATAATGACTATTTTATTGCTATTTTCAATGGCTGAGCTTTTTGGCTGCCAGAATGATTGCTACAAATTTTGTTAGATTTTTTTGGCTCATAATTTCAAGACGTTATCTAATATTAATGCACATTTTATTATGACATATCTGTTATCTATGATTGCTATTATATGTTATAACTGTTTATATTTTCTAACTAACTAAAGAGCAATCTGTTCCTTCCAAACTTACCTATTGGCATTTATTACATCCCTCTAATATATAAACTTAAATTCAACAGTAGTATACAAAACCATAAGCAAGGAATTTTGATGTATTCACCCTGTGACTTTTAAGACAGGAGTTATGTCTAGTATTTTTTAATTTTTGAGCGGAATACCTTCCTGACAATCTTCCATAGTTGGGATACACTGATTAGATATTCGGCTACAGTTACTGACTGAAAATCGTGAACATGTAACGAATGTGACATCACGCTTATTATGCATTTTGGGCATTAAATCCCATTGTTTGCCGACAGTTATTTTTTATAAAGTGGTCAATGGGAAAATAGACAAGTACTCTGTTGTTTTTGTTCATATCTAATAAACTAGTGATTCGCTAAATATATAAACTACTAAAAAATTCATGCATCTACAGATTTTAATGTCTCACATAAAACCAAAAACACTTACATTAAAAAGTTTTTAAAAAAAATAATAATGATTATTGCATAATATTTCAGCGTATAATATACACTTTTGAATTTTAAAAGTGTGCATTATATGCCAGGTATAGAAATGAAAGCTTAAAAATAAAAATTATGCATAAGAAGTGAGATTCCTATATTAATGACTAATGAACAAGAGAAGACACATTATTTGAATGAACATGAATACGATTCCAATCACTTAGTGGTGATTCAAGCAGATAGGCATGGCAGTAGTATATGTTCTAACTTCACATTTGTTTATTTTCTTTATGTTTGTACTAGTTATTAAGGATGTGACGAATATTCGGCCACTATTTGGTATTTGACCATTTTGCTGAATATTTAGTTGACAAAATACTAAAAGTTAGTTGTCCGAATGTTTCAACCGGATACTGCAAGATATCTGACCAAATATTAATTACTAGGTATCTCACTACTGGAAAATAGTTATTAGGAATAAGACATGAATGAAGACTTTTTAAATAGCAACAACTATTTCCACACTTTATTCCTTTTTTTTCTACATTTACACTAAAATTAAAATCTCTTTTAAATATTATCTCTTTTTTTGACTTAAATGGAAATTGGTTGAAAGGCAAAATATCTTCATCCAATCCTCCTGATTTGCATAAGAAATAGTCTTAAAGGTTAGGAATATATATATATATATATATATATATATATATTTTCTGAATTTTTAAAAATTAAATTCCTAAGTTTAAGGTGATTCTCAAAAAAGTATTTTTCCCCACAAAACTGTATGACACATTCACAGACTTTCTTTAAACATAAAAGCAAGAAATTAGTGTGCATGACTATTGAAGGGATTTAGAAACAAATAACATTTTCAGTTATGTTAGAAGCAATTGTCCCATGACTCATGAGGATTATTTCCAACCTGTCACGCTCCGTAGATCTGTTTTGTTCAAACCGTAAACTTTGACAGCCTTTTCTGATAGATTCTTTGCTTTATTGAAAAATTAAAAATGCTATTAAATTTTTCTTTTTTAATTATGTGCGGTTTTCAATTTTATGAGTCTAGGCTTAAAATCGACTTCTCGAATGTGTCAGAAAGTTGTGAGTTTAGATTTGAGAACCATTTATTAACAACAACAAAAAATCTATTAGGGATTTCTAAAATACATTTCCAAATTTTCTGCGCAAAGAAAAAAAAATCAACTTCCTCTTGAATAGAGCTTAAGATTTCTGGCATTTTAAATATTCTATAAAGAATCAACATAGCATTCCTTTCCTAGCGAGTTACTTTTATAATAATTAATAATCAGGCATGCACACTAAAGGCAAATGTTACATTCACATCAATAATAAATACAATCAAAATATCACCAAGAAAAGAATGAAGCGAAAAGCCAAACCAGCCACTCGTTGTTGCTAGGTCTCACTCACTGCATCTCGGCTTTCTGTAAGGCTGATTATAGTAACGTATTAGTGTGTAAATTCAAACATTCACAGATATCACGCTGGCATTGAATTAGCTTCAATGTCGGATGGTTGAATATAATCAACAGTCATAAGTGGAAAGATATGTTCTTAAGATCACTTATATTCATTATATTTACTTGTTCATTCACAAATCTTCACAATTTCAATGTATTCATTGACACTCACTCATGTACTGAGTGAAATTCAATGACTAGATAGTTTAATATGAAGTGTAATTAATGTCAGGCGAATGGAAAGAAAATCAAAAAAGTCCTTCCGGCCTGTACCGGGAGGAAAAGGTAGCTTTCCTATATCTTCGTTTTAAAATTTTAGCTAATGTTACACGAAAACAGCAAGTTAAAATGCAAAGAAACGTTTACAAAAGATTCGTTAATACTGAATTTGAATAAGAAATTCGCCAAATTATTGAGCAATAGCCAAATTGGCTTCATTTATGAAGACTTATTTTGGTCGCCAAATTTGGCGCTAACAGATATGAATATATAGTTTTATGCATATGATTGGGAAAATTATTACAACAATGAAAGAAAATATAGAATGATATTAGAACTTGATATGTTTTTGAAATTCATAGATATTATAATTATATATATATATATATATGGATATGGATATATCTATATATATAAATCAACATTTGAACGGAGGGTGGTTTTGGGGTCTGGGGGTCATGAAAATATATCGAAATTTTCCGGAACTGCTTTCCTCCGAACGGCTGCAATAGGTAGCTTTATACTTTTTTGTATTGAAAGCTACCTAATAGGTAAATAACATTCCATTTTGTGCTCTATGATTAAAATAGAGCTCTAGCATCCAGTCGGGTAACCCAATTTTATGTCTATTTTGTTCATTGCAAGTGGAGTTGATTCTAATTATTTCAGGTTGGGTTTTGACTTGTGTGGGTCGGGTTGGTTTGGGTTAACTCGATCTTTCAAAGAAAGTTCAGAGTATTGTTTCATGAAGAAATATATACAGTAGACTACCTCAAATCTGCACATTGTTTCTGATTTTTACATCATTCTGTACACATTTTAATATTAATTCTGGTTAGTATGCTGATATCAGTGACAATCACAGTATTTTTACCAAATAATTTATGTATTAATCAAGCTTTTTTGGTTATTAAGTCATGGCTAAACAGGAAATAAAACTTTTTTATTTTAAGATTTTGATGTGAATTATTAGTGTACATTCATAAGGCAAGCTTCACAGAATAATTCAAGAAAAAAATATTTCATCATCATTATTCATATATAGCTATGAATTATTAATTATTATTTACTTGACCTTTACTTTTAATATTTTAAATGTTTTTTTTTTAATTTTTACTATTTTACTTTATTGTAAGCATTCATTATAATTTTGAGTGCATTATTAAATTCAAATTATTGTTTTAAAAGATGTATACAAAACAGTGACCAGATATCCACAAAATTCTAAAATCTACACAACCTCTGGTTTTATGCTATGTGGATTTAAGGAAGTCTACTGTATTTATAGTCTAAGAGCTAGCAACATCAGAAAACACGTGATTTTAGCAAGGCTCATTTTTCTATATATTCTCCGTCTTTATTGTGTAGTACGAATGCGGCCGGTCTGGCTGGTGAAAGTGGTTGCATTTACCTGTGGGGGGAGGGGCAATGCAGGTAAAAAAGTGACAAAATTACGTCATTTTAGCATGAATTTTGTTTATAAAACTTGAATCTGCTAACTATTTGTGATATTAAGTTATTGGTCTGGCACCGTTTTAACGTTGCCAACACCCTGCCAGACCCTCATTTATAGACAAAATGAGGTGTCAAATTCACGTCATTTTAGCATAGCTGAAATTTTAGTATGTTATACTTTGGCTATTAGATAAGCCATAATTAATTTGCCAGACCGAAATTCGGTTGCTAAATTACTGCCAGACGCCGATTTAAATCTGGTAGAGAAAGCGCCTATTATGAGAGTTTGCAGCTTTTGTAGTGCTTTGTCTACTTTCAATACACAATAAAGCCGTAATTGTTGCCAAAGCAACGACCCTTGCTTTAGATAAAAGTATCTCTCTCTCTGTATATATATATATATGAATAGCCGCCCATCCCGACTTTGTGTGGGTTACTATCAATACACAGCCAAGCCATGATTGTCGCCAAAGCAACGATTGTTGCTTTCTATAAAAGTACATATATTTATGATTTGAAAAATGCCACGCAAAATATCTAATAAAAAATTAGCAATAGATGTCTTATTCGTTTAGTCTTTCATAACCGAGTTCATAGTCGATGTTGGCTCTAAAATCGCTTTTTCTAAAATCGCTTGTTCCAAAATCGCTGAAATATACGTTTAACTCCTTTTTTAGTAGAGTTGGTATGCTGAATTTCACACTCCTATCTAAAACTGCTTTTCAGATATGGCGGGGAAATGACCTAAACTCCCAACCACCCCCATTTAACTCCCTTAGTGATTGAATTTCTAAAATCCATGAAATAAATGTTTAACTATTTTTTTAGTAGATTTGTTATCCTGAATGTCATACTCCTACGTAAAACTGCTGCAGAGATATGGAGAAATGACCTAAATCTTTCGAACCTCCCATTTAACCCCCGTAGGGCTGAATTTTCAAAAATACTTTCTTAGTGGGTACATATCTTCCAAATTTCGTAGTCCTAGGAGCAGTGGTTGAGACTCGGCGTTGATTCTGAGTCATGAGGACATGCTCTTTTATAAGTATAGAGATGTATAAAATCACCAAAGGAGCGAAAAAAGAGCAAAACTGAAACTCCACCGTAAATCGTCAACCATTTATTTAAATTCTGTCTTAATTTTTAAGTAATATTATAATTAATCTTTATTAATATTCGCTGTTAATTTTAAACTATACAACATATATTTTTTTCTCTTAATTTTCTAAATAAACTTATAGTGGTTAGAAAGAAATAGGCAATGTCAACTGCTACTTTTAAAGGTCAAACGATTGTTAAATGGATTGTCAAACGTTTTAGGTCATTGCACCGTATCTCAGCAGCAGTTTCAGGTAGGAGCATGAAATTTAGGATAATAATTCTACTAAAGAATAATAGTTAAACACGTGTTTAAAGCAATTTTAGAAATTCACCCACTAAGGGGGTTAAACAAAGGATATGAACTCGATTATGGAAGATTAGACGAATAAGACAACTACTGCTGATTTTTTATTAGATATTTTGCATAAGACATTTTTTAAAAGAAATTCATTTAATCAATTTTAAAGCTGAGGGATTTAGAATGATTGCGTCAAAATAACATATGTTTTTTCTGAATGTCATTTTGACGGTTTATGGACGCGGATGCGTTATTGTGATCGGCGTATTTTTAGAATATTGAATTTTTACTTATGTTACCTGGTAGGCCAAGGTTAACTCGGGTGAAGCCTGGTGGTTCTGCTATATTAAAATTAATTTATTATTGTCATTATGTACATAAATAGAAAAACATTACTTATCACATTTTTACAAGCTTTTATTTAAATTTACAATTTGTAAGTACTGCAGTTTTTCCCACCTCCACTTCTATCCTATTTAGAATTATTTTAGAATATTATTTAGAATAATGTTTATTTACCTACCACCTACCCTGCATTGTAGTCGACACATTGTGCACCCACGCGAAGTCGGGACGGGCGGCTATTCATATATATATATATATAGAGAGAGAGAGAGAGAGAGAGAGAGAGAGAGAGAGAGAGAGAGAGAGAGAGAGAGAGAGAGAGAGAGAGAGGGAGATACTTTTATCTAAAGCAAAGATCGTTGCTTTGGCAACAATTACGGCTTTATTGTGTATTGAAAGTAGCCAAAGCACTACAAAAGCTGCAAACTCTCATAATAGGTGCTTTCTCTGCCAGATTTAAATCGGCGTCTGGCAGTAATTTAGCAACCGAATTTCGGTCTGGCAAATTAATTATAGCTTATCTGATAGCCAAAGTATAACATACTAAAATTTCAGCTATGCTAAAATGACGTGAATTTGACACCTCATTTTGCCTATAAATGAGGGTCTGGCAGGGTGTTGGCAACGTTTAAACGGTGCCAGACTAATAACTTAATATCACAAATAGTTAGCAGATTCAAGTTTTATAAACAAAATCCATGCTAAAATGACGTAATTTTGTCACTTTTTTACCTGCATAGCCCCTCCCCCAACAGGTAAACGCAACCACTTCCACCAGCCAGACCGGCCGCATTCGTACTACACAATAAAGACGGAGAATATATAGAAAAATGAGCCATGCTAAAATCATGTGACGAAAACGTTGCTAGCTCTTAGACTATTATGAATGGGATATATGTATTATTTCTCAACATAAAAATAACATATATAGGGGAGACCAGTACACACTGGACCACCCCTTAATATTTATTTATTATTTTTTTTTAATTAAGCTTTTCTTCTATCCTAATAGACAACAGCACCGGATTGATTATTTATAGCCTTCAGAGAACATGTTTAGCTCAGAGTGAACCATTTTATCCTGATTGGTTGCTTTGAGCTTCTAAAAGTAAAATTTTTCATAATCCTATTTTTATTTTTTTAGTAATTAAAGGTTGTAGATAAATAAAATGAAACAGCTATTTTGCAAAGGAAAGATACTTGTTTTTATTTAACTTTAAAGTTAATATGTTTAAAAGAAAGCTATAAGCAACATTAATATGATTATTTATTGAACTTACACATGGGGCATAGTGGACCACCCACTGCTGGGGCACAATGGTCCACCATCTACTCTGCTCTTGTAATGCAGAATGCTCAAATATTTAATAATTGCTTATTTTTTATAAAGAAATATTATTTTAAAGTACTTATTTAACTGTAAAATAAAGTAAACAAAGAAAAATAGCAATTTATTTAACACAGCGAGAAATATTTTGCTTTGTATTTACTGCTTTTGAAAAATATAACTGTAGTCTAATTGGTGATGATTCTATTTAAGATTCATGAGATGCAAATTGAATGGAAATCAGTTTATTTTTCCAGAAACTATAGGTGAATCTGTTGTTGATGTCAAAGATTTAGTAATGTTGCTCCCAGACCCAAAAGTATTTCAGGAAATTTACAGGTTCAGTCTTACTCATAAGCATTCTGGAATTTCATTTGCAAATTTTAATGTGTGCTGATTTGTACTTAAGTAATAACTTCATCTAAATTTCAGTTGTTCCTCTATTGATCTGTTATTATTTTCAAAATATCATAAAATTAATTTTTTTTGTTTTGTTTTCTATTTTTTTTCTAAATGTTACTTTCAAATTTATATTACTGTGTTATTTTGGAGGTAAAGAGGAAATAAAGAAGAATTAGATTAACCCTTTGGGTTACGAGCGACACGTATACGTGACACATAAGATGCTCAGAATCCTCGATTATTCCCACCAGTTATTTTTTATTGTAAGCTTTGCCTTGTGTAATCTTACCATTTCTGCAATTCAATTAGGCGAAAATTTCTGTTTTGAAAAACCGGTGGTAAAAGATTAAAAATTCTGTAAAGGACGCTCGTCGCGAAGGGGTTAATGAAAAATAGATTTATAATGTATTTGATATAATACATAATAGTGGTCCACTGTGCCCCGCTTCCGGGGCACACTGGTCCACTTCATGAGTGTATATAAATAATTTTTTTGGAAAAATGTATTGAAAACTATGTTATGATGAATGTAAAAAGGTTTAAGGAATATTCAAAAATATTTTCATGTAAATCGGACTGTCCGTCAAAGAAAAAAAAAATTTAACTGAAAAAGTGGTCCACTGTGTACCAGTCTCCCCTATCAGAGATATAATTGCCCTAGACTACCTACTTTTCAATAACACTGATCGGCAGCAAAATCCTTACCATAAAAATAACAGCTGATTCTTATAGATTTCATGCTACTAAATCAAAATATGACAATGAAATTATTGTATCACATACCATTTTTTAGGTAGGATGGTTTACTTTTAAAATTAAGGTATTTTATGTCTTACTAAAACATAAGCAGAAATTGTGAAACAATAAAATGTATATAATTATATATAAATAAATTACCTATAAATTAATGTATTAAACACATTACCTGAGTTACAGTCACATAAAGAATAACGATATATTAGAGGATAGCAAATTCGGATACGAAAGGAGGGGGCAGGGGGGGGGGACCAAAAGAAAAATGCACAATACAGGTGTCAACAAACTAGATTTTCATGCTATTATATTTTATCGATTTATGTCTAAGAGAGAGAAAATACTTTTTTCATGATTTCAATTTCCTATATCATTGCAAAATAATTTGATAATTGACTTCACTATTTATTACTATTATAAAACTGTTTCTCGGAAAAATAATACATTCTGGGACAATTTGGAAGTCATATTTAGATTTAGGAATATTAGATCTGTACAATTTACATATTTGTTTTGCAGGGATGAGAAATTTTTATTTTTTTGCCATCCAGTCTAATTACATTAGCATGTTAGGTCATGTATTCAAATATAATTTGCGGCCTCAGGTCGAATATACTCGACTTGTGCAGAACTGTAAACTTTGGCAAAATTAATATGCTGCTTATAAAATAAGAAACTTTAATTTTTATTTGTTTAATTTTAATTTAATCATTAGTATAGGAAAAAAGTGCTTGATTTGAATATGTATGTGTTTAATAAAAATAAATAGTCACAAAATATGCTTGATAATGCAAATTCACTACCATATTTGGTATATAATAGTGAACCCAATTTTACCCAAATATGACCCAGCACCCATCACTTGGGTCAGATTGATTAACTTTATAGAGTTCGAGTTGCTTTTGGTTGTTTTCAGTGGGGTGGGGGGCATTTTCTCCAGGAGCATCGAAATGTGCCCTATACCTCCGCCCCCAGAAGAATTAGAATTTTATGCTTATTAATGTTATAGAAGTAATTCCTCTGGAACTCTATACTGCACCCCCCCCCCCCCTCTCCTTCTTGGAGCATCATAATTCCTTTCTGAAGAAAAGTGTGTCTGAATTCAGCATTGTGCGGATCCGGCATGGATTGATACGATTTTCCAAAAGAAACACCAAAATATGCTTTCAGATGGAAAAAAATGTGTTTTAATGTAAATAAATATATTTAATGATTTTCTTTCTGAAAAGATAATCAAAACTCGTGGCATGGTTGTAGACTATTCTATCATAATTTGCATTAAAATGTAATATTAATGTTATGCAGTGAATCAGATTAAATACTTTTGCTTCAGATCAGCAAAAATTCTTTTGTTGGGTTCGGACAAAGTAATCTTCACAATAATAATTGCAACCCAACCTGATATGGAATAAATTTAATGGATTTGTGGATTGTTAAAGCCAAGCCTAAACTAAGCCTATATAGTGTTTTATTAACCTATTTCATAATGATATAACTTTTCAAAAAATGTTATTCTTAACAATTTTTTTTTTGGTATATTGAAATATGTATTTAATTATCAATTAAGGATTTCTAATCTTGTATGTTTTTTTTTCATTAGGGAAATTTAAAAAATATATACTATACATTTTAATAAATATCATTAATTTTATTACTTTGACTATTTCATACATATAACTTGTTATTTAACTATTTTCTTTAAAAGTTACAATATCAATATATCGGGACATCATGATATAAATATGACGATTTATCATTATACTTAATGGACTTTACCCATGTGACGTCAGCTGCGGGTATAGAGAAGAAAAACACCAATAGGCATGAAGAACATTTTAACACAGCTTCCCCTTCGTCCAATAAGCAGTCTTTTTCTGAGGGTACATACCCGCCAGAGGTGTGACTGTTGCCACTCGTGGGTAAAGTCCATTCTAGATATTGCTGAGCCCTACTGCAGAATTGTATAATATAGACACACGCACACACGGAAAATTTTCTGCAAAATTCAGAACTTGCAACAAAAAAAAAAAAATAAATAAATAAATAAATAAAATATAAATAAATAAATCCCCAATTTCATATACGATTTATTTACTGTTTGCGCACAAAAACATTCAAAGTTTAACGATGCAAAACTTTGTTGTGACATTAGAAATGCTTGCAAAAATATTAAGACTTGGACTGTTTCTAAATGCAGAGTTCCCCCCAGACAGTTTCAGAAGGGTGCTGCACCCTGCCTGCCCTTTGCTTTACAAAATAGCACCCTTCTTGCCCACATAAAACAATTAGCACCCTTCTTGCCCCTCAGTAAAATAATTAGCACCCGTCTTGCCCATCAGTAAAAAAAATGCCCTTTTTCCTTTTTGCATTAAAAAATTTGCTTCCATACTAAAAATTGACTCAATGTTGTCTTGAAAATAATGCCCTGACTTTTAAATATCAAAAGTGGCTTTTAAAACCAAAATACCTTTTAACAATTAAAAAAAAGTTCCCTTAAGAATAAAACAGTGCCTTTTTCTCACCAGTAGCACCCTGCCTTTTTTTTTAAACCTGGGGGAAACTCTGCTAAATGCACTGCAAAATATTTGATAAGACTTCAGCACTTACTATCATGAATTTTTAGCTTTATTATTTTTTTAACAAAAATAATTATTCTTTAATATTAATTAATTTTAAATTTAAATGGTAATTATTTTAAACTACTGTTTTTAATTCATATCGTCAAAATAATATAACACGTAATTTTATTAAACATTAAATTAGCTTGCAGAAAGTTTTTGACCCAATATTTATGTGCACAGAAAGTTTATGGTTTTATACAAGTCTGCCCTACAGCTCATAGCACTTTACTTAACCTATCTAACATTAGGAGGATACTGGAATGTCAAAGTTTCAGACTCCTAACTCCATCACAAAGAGTATACCATACAACAACTTTTAATCTATAAACACCATTATTTTTAAATAGAAATCCTTTACTAATTTAATCGATGAAATTTTGCGATTAAATTAGGAAAAAGTATCATTTGGAAAAACTGGTAGGAAAAATTAAGGATTGTACACTCCCTATAGGTCACATATACACTACAACACTCATCACAAAGTATAGGTGCAGATTCACGGTCGCCACGTGGCGACTGGATTTTTTTCTTTGGCCACTAACTTTCCATGTCTAAGTGTCTTACAGGGATGCCTCTTTTCCACCGACTATCAGATTTCCACCTTTAAAAAAAAAAAAAAAATTAAATCAATTCCGCACATTTTCTGCGATATTTACCCAGGGTTGTAGTGGGCAGCTGCCCGCCCGGGCTGGGTTTTTTTTTAAAAAAAACCCGGGCTTTTAAAAATATATATTTCTGGAAAGCAACAAATGATGTATTTGTTAAGTTTATGGTTATTTTGTTTTATTTATTCTCTTCTTTGAATCTTAGAAAATATGTTTGTACTAATTTACTGGCACTTTTAGATTGGGAACCCTGTAATTTTAAAATGTTTTAGATTTTAATTTAAAACGTATATTTAAGCTTTTCAGTTAGCTTCAAGAGTATTATATTTACTAAACTTATTATATTTGTTAAATTAGAATAATATATGCAAAGAAAATATTTTATTCATAGTTATAAAAATAAAATTTAGTTACAGAAAATATTTTATTCATAGTTATAATAAAACAAATTAGTTATAGAATTACCATTAAAAAACGTTTTATAACATATTGCAATGCCATTAACTAATCAGAGAGCTGTTTTGGAATTTTAAATACAAGTAATAACAATGAGCAGTGATGATAATCCTTTTACAGATTGCATCATTTTTTACTTGTTTTTTATTAAATAGTGAAGGCAAAACGTAAATGTTTAAAACTAAACTTAACAAATGATCTTTTGCAATATTTAGTCTTATTGCATCAGCCTATTAAAAATTAAAGTAATCTACTTTGTGTTTGTGATATATATACATATATATATCATACTTATAATTATTTATAATGGATATACTAATTTTTTTTAATTAAAATAAGAATAGCCTATTAAGGATTGTTGTGCACAGCTACTGTTTTAATTCAAAAAGAAATGCATTTAGGCTAAGGCAAAATGGAGGTCACATGGTAATATTAGGTGAAGTTTTTGAATAGGAATAATTTCTTCTAAATGAGTTGTATTAAAAACTAAAAATTTAACCATATATGAATAGATTATACACATACATATAAGAAAAATTTTTGTTGTAAGATATTTTCTTTTATCAACATTTGCTAATCTTATGATAATTTCAAAGGAGTAATTTTTTTACAGTTATATTTTATTATTAAATAACATGCAATTGATAGCTTTGCAATTTAAAATCTATTAGACTATGAAGTGTTCACAAAGATTGTATTTGAGATCAGGATTGCTACTTATTTCGACAATCAAATTCCTTCTGCTTTCCTGAGCAAAAAATTTAATTTGCCCTGAATAATTCCTCTGAGAATTTTCAAAATTTCAATGGATAAATTTTGCATACCAAAATTTAGTAAAATTCTTTGTTTTTTAATACTCATTTTTAAATTCCCTCAGTTTTTCCAGTTTTCCCTATACAGTAGCAACCCTGAAGATTATTATTTGTGAGGAAGGTGGAATCATAGTCCACATTTTGGCATTTTAACCCAATTTACACGGGGAAAATTGCCTATTTAACCCGGGTTTTTTAATAAAACCTGCCCGGGCTGGTTTTTAAAAAAAAAAAACGGGTTTTTTACAACCCTGTATTTATCGCTCTTTTATTTTTTCTGTTGTCCATAATTAAAAAACATGATTAAGCCTGGATACCACATTTCCACAGATCTACAAGTTTCTCGTTTTCTTCTTTAAAAAGAAATTATCACTGAATGTCAAAAATTATTCAATTTACTTTATTAAAATCTAAAACTTAAAAGAAAATAAATCTTCTCCATATTTTTTCACATATATTTTTTCTTTTGATTTTTATAGACATACTTTTGGATGCAAATGACCATGTTGAGCATTTATTTTCAGATGTGAAAAACACTTTGAAGGGGGGAAGGGGGGGGGGAGGGGGAAGGATTTATCTATAGAACAAAAAAGTTAAAGAATCGTTTATTTAGGGCCTTACATTACAAATATTTATTCCTACAAATTGTATAAAATTATATAGTTGGAAGATTCTATAAAATCCCGTTGCCCAATTTTAATAAAGAAAAAAATAAATCATTTATTTATATAAGTTTTGGATAAATTTTAATTTAAAATATACTGTTTATTACTTTTAAGCTTTAATAGTAGACAATAAACCCCATATAGACATATAAATGCTATTGCTTTTATGCGTTTGTTTTACAATGTGGCCACTGGATTTTTTGGGTTTAGGAGCCACTGGCTCCTTACAGATTTTGAGAATCTGCATCTGTATCAAAAAGGGATTAAGCTATATTCTTAAGCTGTTTTAATATTTTAGGTGAATTGTGATACAATTTATATAGTATTTAGTATGCAGCTAATTTTTTGAAAGGTATATTGTATCTTTGAACTTAATACAACTAAATTCAGTCTATCAGCAGAGCAACACATTGATTGGAAATTAACCGCTCCATACCTGTTATTGAGCTTAATTTTGTTACCAAGCATATTTCCTACCTTAGCTGATACAATGCAATAACAAATTGATTCTTTGAAAAAGTGAAGATTACTTTTAACAGCAGAAAGACAATGGTCTGAATTTTTAGTCACCGTGGCCACTGGGGCTAAGATGCTTTATACTCACGCAGAAGAAAAAAAAAAATCAATCGGTTAAAAAAAGGAAAAAAGTCACCAAATTTAGGGGATTTTTTCCTTTAATGGCAACCTAGCCATTGTATTAAGTTATTCGTTTGGCGCAGTCTTGAAAATCGCGCCAACCAAAAAGTCGCCAAACTTTTGTTTACATGTGTGCGTGAGTGTAAAGCATCAGTTCCAAAAACTATTATGATAACTTAACTGAACTGTTCATAATGCTATATAAAAAAGCAGAAATTACCATTTTTTAAAGTATCTTTTTTTCTACTTTTTTAAAATGACCATATTAGAAAAAAAAATATATAATTTTTGGGATATTAATTCTTACATATCTGATATTTAAAAAATCTTGAATAATTGTACAGCTTGGTTGTTATTTTTAAATACGTTTGATTTAATTATGTAAAGAAAAAAAATCACATAAAGGAATTTTGGTTTCTGAAAATAAAGATTTAAAAATCTACAAAACAATAACAAAAGTTGAATACCATCATCAAGGCGTAAACGGCTCATCTTGAAAACTCTGCAGTATTCAAATACAAGTGTAGAACAAACCTATATAGTGTAATAAACAGTAAATTAAAGTCGTTTAAATAAAATAATAATAATAAAAAAAAAAGATTTTAAAAATAATAAAACTTAAAAAAATCGTTTTTCATGTCTCTCGAAATACTTCAAATTTTAGCGGACGACTTTTCTCTTTTTCTTGTCTGCCATTGCCATCAGCTAAAGGATAATACTTCAATGGTTGATTGATTCGTTTTTATAGTTAGTTCTTTAGTAGAATAAAATGAATTTGCGTTAACGTAATTTATTTATTTTTTAAATACTTTTTAGTTATCTTATAATATTAATTTGTTATATATTTATAAATTTTTAATATATAATTAACTGTCTTTCCTGTAACTGTATCCCAATTTTGATTTTGATTTGTTTATTTGTTTACATCCACTTTCATTTTGGATGTGTGGACGTAATAATGTAAATCATCTACTTTTATGTCATAACTTTTTGGTTGAAACATTTTGTAATTTCTGTTTCATCATAATCGTGAAGCAAATCAACTCAATGTAAAGATGTCGAAATTTCACGCATCAGTCAGAGATTTATTCGAAGGTAAGCATCACATTTTATTGTATGTTTCACAATCATTGTACTAGAAGATGTGTATAATATACAAAATTTTTTTTAGAAAAATATTGAATTTATATGATTGAACAGTAAATGAATAATGAAGTGATTCGTGTGATTCAAATTTAATAAGGTGAAAAATAATACCTAATCAATCACATCCAGGGTTCGTAAATATCATGATATTTTCGAAAATATCAAAAATATCCGATATTTTGATATATATCCGATATTTTCGATATATATCCGATATTTTCAAAACAGTCAACTTATTGCTGATAATAAAATATTTTCAAGCATAATATAGATTAGAAACTAAAATATATTGCACTTGACATGAAAACTTAAACAGTATATATTAAAACTGCCCCCCCCCCTTTTTTTTTTCACTTTGAACAAAATTGATGATCAACTAATCAACAAAACACAAACAATTTGCTTTAAACACTTACAAAAACAACAACAATAAGACTCTGTATCAACTATCAAGAAATCACAAATTTATAAAACAAAAAATTAAATACAGAATAGTTTTTAAGCTCAATAACACCAAAACCAGAAATTAATTCTTTTCAAATGAAGTTGTATAGGACTGATTATCTAAATCAGACAGTTTATCGAAATAGAAAGGATGTGAATTATCACTTTACTAAACAGCGTAGAACCAACAGAGTGAAAGAATGTCCAGACCGGGGTTCGATTCCAGATACCTTGGTATAACATATCAAGTGCTTTACCAATTACGCTATACCAAGGTATCCGGGATTGAACCCCGGTCTGGACATTTTTTCACTCTGTTGGTTCTATGCTGTTTAGTAAAGTGATAATTCACATCCTTTCTATTTCAGTAATTTACAGCGTAATTTCAGCTCTGCTGAAAAATTAATTAGTATACAGACAGTTTATCTTTTTATATCTGTCCTGAATTAGTCCTACATAATTATTAGTCCCATATAATCTACATTTAAAAATAAAATTTCAAATAAAGCTTGGATAAGATTTTTGTTTTTTTTCTTTAGGTAGAAAAGTCACTGCCAGAGACAAATGTTCTTTATCTACAGAATGGAACAGTCAATATTACTTGAAAATTTCATTTACACTTGTTTTGACTTAAAATAAAAAATTTCTTGCACAGTGATATTTTAAAATTAAATATCAAATATTGAAAATAACAAACATTTTGATATTTTGAAAATAAATATCAAATATTGAAAATAACAAACATCTTGATATTTTGAAAATAAATGTCAAATAATATGAAAATATCAAAAATCTTGATATTTTGAAAATAAATATCGGATATATATCATGATAGATATCATGATGTACAGTCACCTCTCACTTATGCGCGTTTGAAGGGACTGACTTAAAATCGCGCATAACTGAGAGACGCGCATAACTGAGAGGACGTTGTATGTAGTAATTCCTTATACACATTATACACATTATTCGAAAGAAAAACATATTGAAATATAAGAATTATGATTAATGATATTTTATAAAATAAAAGGGGTGTAATATTAGTATAGTGTACTAAAATATATATATATATATATATATCCTTACACTTTCACTATAAAATTTAGTTTAAAAAAATACAATAAAGTAAATTTTTTTCATTTGACATAGAAGATGATATACTTACATACAAAAAAAAAATGCCAATTAGTCCTCTTTTAAGAAGTCATCAATGGTAGTTTGTTTTTGCTTAGGCCGCGTTTGTCCAACGACCTTTTCTAATGCATTAAAGTGTGTCATTGTATTTGATGCTATATCAGCATTTTGTAGGTAACATCTCAAAGTGTCCAGGGTTCCTAAAGCAGTAGCATAAGATGGGACAATTACAGTATCAGTTTCATCATTATCATCATCATCTCCTTCTCTTTCAGCTGTCACATCATCAAACACAGTTTCAATATCTGTAATTGCCGTTGATGTTAAGTTTTCATCAACACTGATGAAATATTGAAAAGAAAGAGAATCTTGGCTTATTCTATTCCATTCTTCTTCGTCTATGTTAAAATCATTGCTGTTGTTTTCATTTTCCTGTAATGGAATAACTTCAGCATTATTTGAATGAAAAATACCCGCTTTCCTAAAGCAGTTAGAAATTGTCATGGCTGTTACGTTATTCCAAGAGGAAACCAACATATGCATGGCATCCAGAATCGAAATTTTCTTGAATTCCTTTTTCTGCTCTAGTGATATAAACATTCTTCGCACCAAATCTTTCCTATACTGCGCTTTAACTGACCTTACTATACCGAGATCTAAGGGCTGGAGTCTGCTTGTACAGTTAGCAGGGAAAAATATAACTCGTGCATGTGTCAGCAATGGGAGATATGAAGGATGGGCGGGACAGTGATCCATAAATAACAAAACTTTCTTTTTTTTTTTAGCCATCTTCATATCGAATTCCTTCCAAAAGTCTAAAAAAAATTTCGATGTCATCCAGGCTTTGGTGCTATTTGCGTAAGAACATGGCAATTTCTTGACATTTTTTAAACACCGTGGATTCTTGGATTTACCAATCACTATTGGCGGTAACTTTTCTGATCCGTCCCCATTGCAACATAAAAGCACAGTCAGTCTTTCTTTGCTGTGTTTGTCACCATGGCATGTTTCTCCCTTAAAATCCATCGTTTTGTTTGGTAAAAGACGATAAAATAAGCCTGTTTCATCACAGTTAAAAATGTTCTTAAGATCAAAGTTTTGAATTAAATTTGGAAGGTCTGCGATCCATTCATTAGCAGTTGAATCTGAAACGGCTGCGCTTTCACCACTCAGACAATGATTTGTTAAACCGTGTCTTTTTTTAAGTTTTTCTAACCATCCCGAAGAAGCTGAAAAATTTTCGATTCCCATTTTGGATGACAAAGTGAGTGCCTTTTCTTTAAATAACTCACCGCTAATGGGTAAATTAGAAGCTCTCATTTCTCTGAACCACTGAATTAAAGTGGTTTATAAAATCTCAAATTTTCCATTCTGAATTCTTGATCGTTTCTTCGCTTGTGCAGAATATTCACTATTAATTTTTTTGATCGAGTCCTTGTTCTTTAACATCCCTCTGAGTGTTGATTCTGGTAAATCGAATTTTCGAGCTAAATTTATTTTTGACAGTCTAGGATCATTTTCTGCTGCTTTTATAACTTCCATTTTGAACGAAATTGTTAACTTTCTTTTGCTCATTTTTATTGCAAAAAAAAAAAAAAAAAAAATTAAAAGAAAGAATCTAGATGCTACCGTAAAGGCAAGGACGAAATGTAACACGCAGGTGACTTGATAAAATTAAAACAGAAAGAAAAGAAGCAACCATTAGAACTGAGGGGGTGAGTGTAAAGTCGAACTGTAACATCCTCTCCACCCTCTCCACCCTCTCCACCCCGCTTTTCGGTATGGTCTTTTGACCTTGACAGGTGCAGAAAAATATTTATCGATTTAAAAAAAAAATGTGAATTGCGTTGTCATTTCCGCGTATAACTGAGAGAGAAAATTCAAAGTGGCGCTTATAAGTGAGAGATCTATAGCATTATTTTCCTATTCCTCGTGCCGGGACCTTACGAAATTCGCGTATAACTGAGAGACGCGCATAAGTGAGAGATGACTGTATATCCATTGATATATATCAACGAACCCTGATCACATCATATAGAAAAGTTCTTTAAAAAATCGTAATAGATATTTTTGGTATTTCCTGCTTTCTTTTTTTGGTACTTTTATGTTAGCCGGGCGCCAGTGATGTATATGGACATATAGGGTAGATGTGCCAGTAATGGACACCCTTAAGGAATTTCTTTAAAAATTATTTTTTAAATAATAGTTATAATTGTTATATTCCACATTTCTTAATATTATATTAATCTACCACAATATTTAACCATGGTCATAGTCACATTTCCCAATGTGAATCGAAATTTAATTGTAGATAACAGAAATAAATCAAAACACCCTAAATTCCAGTAATGGACACCCCACAAAAAGTAATAGATAATTGATATTATGATTGTATTTAAAACTAGAATTTAAAGAAAGCATATTTATGAAATAAATAAAGCTGAATTTTTATTGGTTATTTTTATTATAAACCAAAAATATTGAAGGTGGCCCATTACTGGTACATCTACCCTATATACAGGGCTTAATTTATGCTGGAGCCCACCGGAGCCCAGCTCCGGTACTTCTCTGTTTTTAGTAAATTTGTAATTGTTTGCCAGAATTAACCGGAGCTCATAAACACTGCGCTCCGGAGCCCAGTGCAATAATGCTTCCGGAAAACGAATCCTAAATTACCCTTTCCTTTCTCTCCCATCTCCAATCTTCTGTATAAAAACACTTATAAGTGACGTACTGTGACGTAAATGTCAAATACATTTTTTTAAACTTGTAGTGAATGACACTTGATGTTAATACATTTTTTTTCTTTGTTGACCTAAGTAGGAATTTACTTTATTATTATTATTTTTTTGAAGTGAAAACTTCTTTAGGCGCGTTGGGTATTTTTTGAGATGGGAAAAAGCCATTGAATTCGCGACACTGTCACCGTTACTGTTACCGACAACTCTGTATATTTGGCGACGATTCTGCAATAGCTGGGGCCTTTTTTGAGATGGGAAAAAAACATTGAACTCGCGACACTGTTACCGACACCTCTGTATATTTGGCGACGATTCTGCAATAGCTGGTTCAGGTAAGCAACCAGATTTGCTTAAATTAATATCTCACTTTGACAGCAAAAGTGATATTAGTCTCTATTTAGCATTATTTGAAAGACAAATTTCTGGAATGAATATAATAAAAGAAAATTGGGTCACACATTTGTTAAGTTTAATTCCGTTAGAAATCGCCGATATTATAGCTAGAGAACCAGAAACATTGGCGAACAATTACGATTACGTAAAAGATTTACTTCTTAAACACTTCAAAATGACGCCAGAAGAATTTAGGCAGAAATTAATGTCACATAAAAAGAATCTTCAGCCACTTGGCGCGATTTAGCATTTGAATTAAGAAATTATTTGGAAGAATGGATTAGCAGTCTTAAAGTATCTGATTTTGAATCCTTAAAAGAATTAATAGTAGTAGATCAAATTAAGAAAAGGTTACCTATAGAAATAAAAGCACATTTTATTGATGATCTTCCAAAAATTAAAAATGTAGACGTATTAGTAAATAAACTAGATGATTATGATGCGGCGAGACGTAATGTTAAAACCATGAATTGAATTTCACCCCACTTTGAAGATAGAAAACCCGAAGTAAGTAAAAATGAAAATTCATAATCTTTCTTTCATACCCAATACCAAAACAAAAGAAATAAAGGTACTTTTCGGTTAGCCGGGTGCCAGTGATACATCTACATAACATATATAAATACATATGTATATACCTATATATGTATATACATACATATATGTATGTATATATATGTATATGCAGACATATGTGTATATACATAGATATGTGTATATACATAGATATGTGTATATATACATGTATATATATCACTGGCGCCCGGCTAACCGAAAAGTACCGAACCGAAATAAATCTCAAATTAGGTGTTTTAGATAGATGTAACTCTCAAGGCCACATAGCGTCTCAGTGTAATAATAGCAATAATGGTCAAACTAATGAGTTCAGTCAAGACTCTACCGAAAACTATCGAAATTGTAATCGCCAAAATCACAATCCTAATGTCGATGTACAGGAAAAAGCTAACATTGCTACAATTCAAATCAGAAATAAGTCTTAACCTAATGAAATGGGTAAAATAATTAATATCAAAGGCAAAGAAGCAAATCTATTGTTTGATACAGACAGCTATATTTCTTTATTCAGTTATGAATGTTATGTCAATATTGGGTCGCCAAATTTGTCTTCTGTTGATATCTTATTAACTGACATTGGCGGAGAAACAGTAAATCTAATTGGATATTTTGGGTATGAAATACGTGTCGATGGGTTTCTTATATCAACGAAATTTTATGTTTCAAAATCTCTCGCATATGATATTGCAATAGGGTAAGACATGATCAGCAAACTAGAGTTGGCGATAGATGAAGAGGGAATTAAAATTGTTGGCGAGCGCAATACTTTTCAAGTAGGTTGCCTTAAAGTTATAAATAATTCCGATAAAAAATTAAATTATGTTGCCAATTCATACAATGAAGCGAAAGTATCAAAAGGAAATAGTTCACGTGCAGAAAACGAAATGATTGGTATTATGAATAAAAATAATTCAGAAAATAATTTCAAGATAAATATTGCACGCGCGGTGAAAACAGATAAAAGTGACTTAACTCATGAGACCAAATCAAAAGATGAAAATGAAATAACAAAACATGGAAAGTATTATAATTTAACGAGCACAAGAAAAGAAATAGACGGATGTAATATAAAAAGAAAAAATGAAAATAATGAAATATTTCACGAAAGTTTTAAGAAACGTGGTTACTGATACGGAAATGAAGTGAAATCATTTTATAGAAAAGAAAAGTTTGTTGATAGAAATTATAGATACTGCAAACAATACGCGCAGTATGAAGATAGGAAAAAGCATAATGTTCACGAATACCGTAAACAAGACAGGCAGCAAAGAAGTCATCATTTTTGGAGTGATAGGAAGCGGGAACCCTATTTTGCAGATAAATGTTATTTCAAAAGATATGAAACTACATCTCATGGAAGAAATGATGAATGTATTGAGAGTTGTTTAAATTGTGGATGAAAATTCATAAATTTCATTGGTATTCATTTCAAAGAATACCAATTAATTAAATTTCATATTTCATGTATTTGTAAATTTACGTTTTAAGCAATAGATTGCAATTTTTGTATGTAAAATAATATGCATTAGTTTTCATGTACAATAGTGCATTAAATGAAAATTGTAATATAATTTTTGTAGTAGTAGTTTATAATAATGAATAAAAAAACCCACTTCATTTAAAAGTATTTCCTGCACAATAAAACGTTTCCTGACGATTAAAAAAATACACACATAATTGTTCAAGTTTTCACTTCTGTTGGCACTCCCGGAGTGCCATTGTTTTTTTTTTTATATTACTTGTTTTATCAGTCTTTGAGTTTGGACAGGCTCCAGCTCAATCTGTCTTAAATTCAAAAGTTTACTTATTTCCATTTCAAATCATTTTAATGCTATTTTGATCAGAATAAAGAGTAAACAGAAATAATCTTTTTCTATTCTTCATAGCTGCGACAGATTCATTTTTTGTGTTAACACTATTTCCTAATCATAATCCTGAGCTTATTTAATCGCAGAATTCTGCGATTAACTAACATTAAGATTTGGCAAAGGTTTCTATATGGAAGTAGTAATAACTAAAAAGTGGAATAGTTGAAAACTAAGTATACGCAAATAGATGTATTTTTTTTTTTTTTTTTTTTGCTAACTAAATAAACAATGCTTTAAATTTTGAAAATAATGTATGAAATATAAATATGCGGATTTGTTGTGTCCTTATCACAACTAAAAATCACCTCTTCAAAAATATATCAGACTTCATAATTAGACTGGATTATAATTTCTTATTAGAAGCAAGATAACTATAATTCATTTACAAACAACATTAAATATTTCCTTAAATTTAATTCCTTAATAAGTTAAAATTCTCAATTACATTAAAATTGCAATATAAGTTTAAAAGGGTGTTGAGATCTCTCAATTACAAGTTAATTCAAAATCATTAAATTCACACTGAATAATTATTAATTTACTTCTTATATTTAATTCTTTCTTCTCAACTAAAATAAAATCATTTCTCATTTTAATTCTATATACAGGTTGTGTTGTGTTATCAAAATAATTTAAAAACTACAATAAACCAGATGCTGGGCCTAGAAAAATGTGAGGTGATCAAGATTTAAACTATCTTAGTATTGATGATTCCTTAGGATGATCGTTAGTTTCCTCCTAAAACTGATATAAATTCCATGACAGAACCAATTATCAAAAGAGTCAAAAGAATATTAAATTATCACTTAATATCAAGGAATTTATAATTATCAATGCCTGACTAAAAATTTTGCTTCTATAAATTAACTTTAATTTGACTTTGAAATATAAGTGGTTCTGACATAACTAAGTTTATTTTCTTCATGATAGTTATTGAATATCAACAATCATAGGAAGAGTTACAAATTAAATAAAGATTGCTCAAAATAACATTAGTTTACAATTTATCCAAATTTAAATTAAAAATACTAACGAATGAAATGTTTACTTATTCAATATAAATTTAGTAGAATTAACTCTTCCGATGATCGCTAACATTCATCTGAAAGGGAAGGTACATATCCAACACTTAAAATTTAGAGTGTAGCACTGCAGGTATTCAAAACTCAAACCATTATGTAATTAATTTTAGTTTATTGAGATAAACATATATAGTTAAGTACAGTTTTACCTTCAGCATTAATTAATGAATTCCCCTTTCCACAAAATTCGACTACACATAGTCGAGGGAATCATATCTGTAATTCCAACACAAAATTCAACAATACATAATTGTGTAAATGATTTCTGTAATTCATATAATGTTTTACTATACAAATCGGAGCTGCTGGTTTCGTTTAATAAAGATATCTAATCATAATTTAAATTAATTTAAATCAAGCTTAATGCTTGAAGATAGTTTGACTTTAAATGTATATTAAATAAAAAATGGAAATATTAGTGAACATGCAGAAATTTAAAGAAATGAAAGGAAAGCAAAGGACTTATCATTTTGGGGCCCCGGGCCACTCAGTACTGTCGGATCACTCTCAAGGCCTGCCATCGCCGCCGGTGTCAGAATCAAGAATAAGGACTTCTCTCCAGCTCGATTATTTTCAGAATGTGTCTCTGTCTCGCAAAGCCCGCAATCTCAGCCTGTTCACTTCCTTTTGATCTCTATGCACGCAGGATAAATAGTTACGTGCATTTCTTGAAGCAAAACCTTAATTAAGATGAGCTATTGTGCAAAATATTTTAATCTGAGTAATATAGCCTCAGATTCTTAATTGTATTTCAATATTTTCTTTAATTAGATTCAATTAAGGTGTGTGATTGAATGTTGCATATATATCCCTGCGCACATATGTTCAAATCATCATCCATTCCCCTTTCCACTGCTCCGGAAGTACGTGACGTCAAAGATCACGTGGGGACGCTAAAGGGTTATTCCCTCTTTGATTGCTTTTCCATAAGGTCTCGCTCCGATGTTCGGTGTTCTACGATCTTGTAAACAAAGGGGGAGAAAAAGGGGAAGAGATAGAGAGAGAGAGAAAAACAGAATTTTCACCACATGCAAGAAAGTAAATGGATTATCATTTATATTTAATTTAACCAGCAGCCTCCATAAAAGCCTTTTAAAATACCAGCAACTCCTTTCAATTAATATTTAAAATACAACCACATATTTAAAAATATATCTGTTAATAATGGTGCAGTATGATCGTTCCAAACATAAACATTTTCAAAATTAACGTTAAACAAGTTGAAGTGCGCTTTAATCAACTGATTAAAGGCCAATTCCAAAAACATTATGTTAATAAACAAACATTCAGCCCAAATAATACAAATATAGAATTAAACCATTATTTATTTAGAAACTATTGAACTTAGTGGACAGTGTGAATACTTTTTGTTTTGGTAAAATTCTGTGCCAATTTATTTTACTCAAACAGCCTTTCCCCGTAAATAAATTATTAAACTATAATTAGAAAAGCACCAATAACAATTTAATTGATATTGTGGATTAGAATAACTGTAAATTTAGCAACACAACAGATTGGAGTGACTTTGGAGTAGGGGGAGGGGGGGGAGAGATATGCTACGGGTGTTAGTACAGCAAAATAATAGGGCTCCAGTACTTTTTTTCTTAGAAATTAAGCCCTGCCCATATATATGTACATATACACACATATATATATATAACAGGTCAATTGAAAAGTCCCTGGCCTGTCACATAGATGGTGCTACTAGAATTAAATCCACATGTGTTTTAGTTAGCCCTAACCCTCAAAAGATGCGTATATAAATTTGACAGCTGTCGGATCTTTAGTTTGTGAATTATAGCATTTTGAGTGAAGGAACTTTTGTCATTGTAAAAAAAATGGATAAAAAGGAATTTCGTGTGTTGATAAAATATTGCTTTTTGAAGGGAAAAAATACAGTTGAAGCAAAAACTTGGCTTGATGCTGAGTTTCTGGACACTGCCCAGGAAAATCAACCATCAAGGATTGGTATGCTAAGTTTAGACGTGGTGAAATGAGCACCGAAGACGGTGAACACAGTGGACGCCCAAAAGAGGTTGTTACCAACGAAAACATTAAAAAAAATCCACAAAATGATTTTGAATGACCGTAAATTGAAATTGAATGAAATAGCAGACACTCTAAAGATATCAACTGAACGTGTACATCATATCATTCACGAATATTTGGGTATGAGAAAGCTCTGTGCAAAGTGGGTACCGCGCGAGCTCACTTTTGACCCAAAACAACGACGAGTTGATGATTCGGAGCAGTGTTTGAAGATGATCAAGTGTAATAAACCCGAGTTTTTGCGTCGATATGTGACAATGGATGAAACATAGCTCCATCATTTCACTCCGAAGTCCAATCGACAGTCATCCGAGTGGACTGCACACGATGAACCTGCTCCAAAGCGTGGGAAAACGCAACAGTCTGCTGGGAAGGTTATGGCCAGGGTTGGCAAAAAACCGGGTTTTTTTGAAAAAACCCAAAAAAACCGTTTTTTTTGGTTTAAACCAGGTTTTTTTGGTTTAAACTGGGTTTTTTTGTATCTTTTTTAATTACATATATGCACATCAGAAAATAAAATTTAACATTGACAAGAATGATTAATATTACAATAAAAATAAATAAATATATATATATTCAGTTTAAACAAAATAAATAAACAATTGTTATTAATTATGTACAAATTCAAATCATTAAATTTTATTTAGAGCTGAGCTAACATCATTTACATTCAAATTCAAAACAGTTATATATATACAAAAGTTTCCTATGTAATACATAGAACATGATCACTTGTGCCGTCAGGTTCTACAGTAATGGTGATAAGTTTTAAATAATTTTTAAAGATTACTTTTTAAAAAAGTTGAAGGAATAATTGCTGTTTTATATATACATATTTCCAAATGCAACCTGTAATTCATGTTTACCAAATGATTTAGCACACTTATAAAACATATTAATATGTTTATGTATTTCATATTGCATTCATAGAATGGATTCTGTATCTTAATGTTGATACTTAAAAGTTTTTAATAGTATTTAATTGCAAGATTTATATTAAATTCTTTAAAGACTTAATCTATTGCCTTCCTATATTTTTTCATTTTAATAAGCAACACTTAGTTGTGTTACATAAGAATATAAAGATATAATGTAGAATTTTACCTTGGTATGCTATACTAATTTTGGTACTTTTCGGTTAGCCGGGCGCCAGTGATTTATATACATGTATATATACACATATATATATATATATAGTTACAAAAATATCTACATACGCATATATATACATACATATATGTACACACATATATGTATGAATATACATATATATGCATATACATATATATTTATATATGTACATATATCACTGGCGCCCGGCTAACCGAAAAGTACCCTAATTTTATTTTTTAAATAAAAATAATGCAAAGAAAAGAAAGTGAGACTTACTTTTTTATTCAATTTAAAAAAACAAATTGAATTTCAGTAAGAAAATTAAATTGAAATATATTTAAAATATATATATAAAAGAAACATTTTAAAAACATGGAAATTGAATAAATTTTCAAAATTTTAAGAAAATGGAAGTACGACACATGTCCAGTGATGTAAAATACCCGGGTATTTATTTTTAAGGGTAAATACCCAATTTGGGTATTTACCTGGGTATTTATTTTCAATTATATATATTTGGGAAATTACATTAATTTTACTTTTAGTTATGATAAAAGAGTATAAAAGAAAGAAAATTATAGAACTTTAGACTTCTTACAATCCTTTAATTAAAAAAAAATCAACTTTTTACACTTAAGTATTGAATTTAAATGTAATTTTTAAAAATGAAGCATATAAAAAAGTTAATGTGTTTATAGAGAATTGTTTTTTCAATAAATTTAAGGGATAATATTGATATAAAAATAATATACAAATATATAATACACAAATTAAGCACATATTAAATATAAAAGTGGAAAATATAAATAAAAAATATACAAATTATGCAAAGATATAATATAAAAGTGAAAAATATAATTTTCTTAATTCAATATTTGTATGTTGAAGAGAACCATTTAGCATCAGCAATAGCTTGACTTTAAGGAAATAAAACTCAGTAATTTTGGATTGAGAAAGCAGCCTAATATTAAACACAATTTAACATTTATATATAAATAATATGCAAAACTATAGATATAGATAATAAAATATAAAATGAAAAATATAATTTTATCATATCGACACAATTTTTCTCTCAGTTTAAAATCAGTCAGACTTCAGACACAACAACTTCGGAATCTGAATTTTCAAAGTCCTCAATTTCTAAGCTGTCGTCACTTGAAAGTAATTCTTCTATACGATTTATTGTTTCTGAAACATTTTCATTTGTTTCCTGTTTCTTTATTTTGGGTGTATTCTGTTTATTTACTTCATTGTGTAGCAGCTTCCAATTATACGATAGGTAGGTTAGCTTAGCTGCTCTTTCTGATGTCAAGCGGTTTCTTTTTTTACTGTGAATCCAGCTAAAGGTGCTAAAGGTTCTTTCCGTCGCGGCAGACGTAATAGGGGCACTTAATATGCGCAAAGCTACTTCAGCTAATATATTAGTGCCCCGTAAGCTTTTCCACCATAGTAGAGGAGGCATATTCTCTAGCCCTTCCCACAAGATTTTTCTTTCCCAGAGACCTTCTTTTTCTCTGTAATGAACAAGATCCATTTTAAGTTGTGTGCTCTCTAATTTCATGTGATGGCCAACATCATAAATGAATGTTAAACCATCAAGCAAATCTGAAGGTTCTAAGGTACTTCCTTGCATTATACGATTTAAAATGTCTGCTGCAAGATGGAGAGGACCAACACCAGATTCTTTTCTTTTTCTAAATTGCTCCATAATATGCTTTTCTTCATTTTTTTCCAATAAAGATACAGGAAGTAATTCTAGCAATACTTTTTCTAAGTTGTTTATTTTGTTATACACCAAATGAATCTGAGGTTCATTTGATTCAAAAGATTCTATAAGTTCTACAATCGGAGTAAAGATATCAATCATATTTTCAATACGAATCCAAAAAGTATCATCTAAAAGTTTTTTTTTTAACTGAGAAGACAATTGAGCTTCTTCACAAACTGCCATAGTTTGCAGCGTAAACTTGTTATCTTTTAAGCTTTTAAGACTGTGTAAGTAGCTTCCCCACCTAGTTTTACCTGGCAATTTCAAGGAAATATTTTTCTTGCTTTCTTGATCTTGAATCCGGTTAAACAATGCACTTAAACGGTTGCTACGTTTGATAGTTTTCACTATATCAATTACATTTGTAAAAAATTGTTTAACTGACTTGCATCCTGAAATATCAGAACACAATAAGTGTAAAAGATGGGCAAGGCAACCTAATGGAACAACATGCGGATATTTTTCTTTTACTAATCTAAACGCTGCTATCATATTTTTAGCATTGTCACCTATAATCACAAAAATTTTTTCAGGATCATGATCTTTCATAACTTTTTCAATTTGCTCAGCCAAATAACAAGCATCATGCTTGTTTTCCTTTGACATGATAAAATCAACAAATAGAGGTTGTGGTTTTGAAATCACAAAATTTATTATTGACTGACTCATTTCTTATGTTACTCCAACCATCACATTGCAAATGGAGGTGTTTTGATTCAGTTAGTTGTCTCTTAACTTCACATTGCATTTCAGAATATTGAGAATCTAAGTAAGTTGAGGCAAGACGAAAACGTGAAGGTAAATTGTAAGAAGGTCGAACTTTCTTAAAAAATTCAATCCACAAAGGATGTTCAACCAATGACAATGGACTTCCACTGATGAAAATGGCCTTAGCCAAATGTTGATTGAGTGTTTCCTAAAACAAAAAAGAAGCATTTGTAGTTTTATTTTTCCAAAATAAAAATATACAAGACATAGAATTTTTACATTTTTAATCCAGACTTCTATAGCATCTGTAATCTTGTAATTCAGATATTCCAAAACCTTTTATTATTATTTTATTATTTCTTTTCTTTCATGAAATGATAATAGATGCCACCACTAGCATACAAGAATACATTTCAGAAAACACTATTTTATGCAGCTATATATATTTTCCTTTTTCAAAATTTTGAATTTATGCTTGAAATTGATATTTTTAAGTATTAATTACTTAGTTTCGCCTAATTCTTTCCGCCTTGCGTGTTTAACCATTGTTCAGTATGGTAAAGTAATAATAATTTTTTATTTATTTATTAATGGCAAGTCCTATTTTAATTATTTAACTGTAAATCTTATTTAAATGTTTTATATTGTTTTATTTTTTAAATTTATATTTATCAGTTTCGTGATTTGTGTTATTTATTATTCAATAATATAAAATTCCAAGTTAAAAAGAAAAAAATCTTATTGTTTCCCACAACTAACAACAGATGGCGACACCATACAAAATATACATATTTTTGAATTTTGAGATATTTTTAAGTGGAACTCCTTAGTATTATTTATTTATAAATTGCCTTAGTGTTTTGTATTATCATAATAATGCCTGATGTTATTATCATTTACCTAAATGCATTCTAGTTTCAAATTTTCTCTAATTCGCTATTGCCATGGTTCAAATGATTCCGGATTAAAGATATAGGATTCAGCATATGATATTTAATTACATTATTTAATTGTTTTGAATTGCAATACTGCAAACCAACCGATTTATACTTTAAAAACTTCGGCAGCTAAGGATAAAGTTAAAAAATGGGGGAGACCCTTATATGGATTTACATAAGGGAAGGGGATTTTAGAAGGTATTAACAATATTTATTATACTTATTATTTGTAAGTTAAATTAATTTATCAGGAATTTATGTGTCTATAACTATCTTTTAGAATAAACAATATTTTCAATTCAGTCAAATTATTATCAGTCAAATTTACATTTAATTAAAATGTAGTATTTGACTTTTATCCAAAATGTTCTTTAAATAATAAATGCATATATCCTGTAACGTTATTTTTTATATGGAATGTTTTTTGAAAGCCTATAGAAACTATGAATCTTGAAAGCAGACTGTTTTCATTACAAATAAATTTATAAACTTGTGGCTTTAAGCAATCTATTTTTGCTTTGCTATTCTATATAAAAATAGGATTACATTGAAACTGCCAAAAAATATTTGTCTTATAAAATTGTATAATGGCAAGGGGATGGGTTCCTTGGGGATATGAAGATTTTCCCCAACTGCCCCCCCCCCCCCCCCTGAACACATACACTCATTCCATGCCACTGCTTATAGCTCTGTATTATTTCAATCACAAAGTGAATTCTTGCTTTTAAATTATATATTTTTCACATCAGTGTTTAACAGTGTTTCTTTATCTACACTTCAAAACAAATTAAACGATTTTTTTTTATTAAAAGAAAAAATATATTAAAATGCAAAGGCTTATTTCAATGAATCTTTTAAATTTTAAAATAAACAATTTATTAATTTATTAAAAATTGTAATATTAAAAATCAGAGACATATACTAGAGAAAAGCTTCAAATAATTTATTTCAATTAATATCAGTTCTAATTTAAGTATTTACTTTTAAAAGAACAAAATTGTATTTATTTTTGTTTATTAATATGTAAATGTACTTACATTTGTTATTTCATCCATCTGATCCAAAAATGCTGTCATAGATATCTGTGACTTCAAAATTTTCTTATTTGTCAAAAAACTAGATGTTCCATCTCCAGCATTTTTTAGAAGCGAAGGTACACTTGTTATCGGTATCGATGAAGTGTTAGAAGATGTACTGGACATTTGACCAGTATTAGGTTCATCTGTATCACTAATTGTTATATTTTCTTCTACATTTGAAGTTGAAGGCATAGTAGAAATAGATTCCTTATGATATTTTTTGCATTTAGAATCACTGTCAAAAACCTTTTTAAAACCTGCAGGACATTTGAAACATTTCTTAATATGATTTTCTATTTTGTTTACATTAGCATGCTTGTAATCCTTATTACAATATTTGCACTGCACACTTTTTCCTTTCACATTAAAACAATTCCATGCAAGTCCTTTTTTCCTCCCATTTTTACTTCTAACTCTTTCAAACGCACACCATAGACATCTAAAAGCAAGTGAAGAACAGTTTATAGAATCAAAATCCAAACCAAAACTAGCATGGTTTTGGTTTGTAAAATCTAGCATAGTTTTACTTTGTAAAATCTAGTTTAGTTTTGGTTCATACTTATGCAATGATTGGGCGCCATCTATTGCTTCTGGTGGAAATTTCTAATTGAAATTTAAAGGAATTGCAGATTATAAACAAAGCAAGAAAAGAGTGTGTATTACTAAATTTTTAGAAAATGGGAATGATATTTTAAAACTTAAAAGATGATTCATAGAGGTTTATAATTAAGTTGATGATCAAACACATAATATTTGAATAGTGTTTTGTATTGAGACAAAATATTTTAAATTTTTGGGCAGCTTTTTAATTCAGCAAGAAATAATCACAACTCATAAAATTGGAAATGAAAATATTTATTTAGAAAGTGAATACTTTGAAATTGCAATTCCTTTAAACTACTGTTAATATTTAGAGAAAATCAGTAATTTCCTATTTAATCTTTATACATGTCTGCAATATTAGGAAAAGATAATTAAATTTCTAAAACCAAAATTTTGTAGTTCAGCTGACAATTGTGAATATTTATAGACTGTAAAATAATAAAAATTGTTTAATAAACATAAATCAATAAATTGTTTGTTAAATTATTTATTTAAATGCTTGATTGTGTAATTTATCTTTTTTTTTTTATTATTATTAGCAATCTAAATTTCTCTTAAATATGGATTATTATTATTATTTTCTTAATAAATAGATGTGACATGTAATCTGTATAATGCTCTGCAATAAACTGTGCAGATAGGTAGTCTTATATTTTCTTTTTAAAAAATGTAATAGAGCTTCACATTATTTACTTTGAAAATTTCCTACAAATTCAATTCACTTACTTTGCAGCTGAAGCACACTAGCAGAAAAATTAAGCAATTTTGCGATGTAAGTTTCGACTTCTCTTTAATTGTGGCTGAAGCCATACAACTTTCATAATTTGAATATCTCATTCTATGATTTTGGACTTCATAAATATTTAAGTTTCAAATAAAAATAAATTTTACTTTAAATATGCTTTTTCAAGCTGAAATATGAAAATACCCAGTTTTGGGGTATTTACCCGAGGGTTGGGTAAATACCCAGGTAAATACCCAAAAAATATTTACCTACCCACTGGGTATTTACCCGTCCCACATCACTGCACATGTCTATAAAGATTCTATGTTAATAAACAGGATTATTAGGGTTTAATGTTTTAAACAAAAAAACAAGTTTTGCCGCTTTTTGTAAACCCAGTCTGTTGCGTAACTTTGATTGTACAACACCAAATGAAGAAAAAATTCTCTCTACATTTGCAGTAGTCGCTTTTGCAGTAAGAATCGTTTCAACTTCTTTCAACACACCATCATTGAACTTTTTGATTTCATTTTCTTGAATATGCCACCATTCTATAGCTGATACATCTTTACTAAAATCATTCTCAAAAAGATATCTTTGAAATGGAGAACTTTTGGCACAAAATTTTAGTATCAGAGATAATAAATTGTTTTTGGGAAATTTTGTTTTAGCATATTCCAATGCTTCTTTTTTTTCCTCCGATGACAATTCGAGATCAGCATCCTTGGCTCTTGGATCCAACAGATAAGCAAGAAGATGGGCTGGTGTTATTGCCATTTTATAACGAGTATCTAGTTTTTTCATAATGTCTTTATTCAGTTTCAAATCTTCCATCTGTTTTTTTACATTTTTAAAAAGAAAAACAGTTTCTCCAATTGTACAATTTTGGCTTTGTACTTTATCTAAAGCTACACAAATTGGCTTTAATTGTTGAAAATAGTCTTCAGCATTTCTTTTCAATGAAATGTTTGAAACTAGACTTTGGATATTTTTATCAATTTTGTCTTTATTATTTTCGCATATAGTTACAAGAACTGACCATGATTTCAGATAGCTGTCTAAAGCTCAGCAAATGAGTTCCAGCGAACTTCACAAGGCATTATTAGTTTTGATGTACTTGCATCTTTTCTGAAGCACGCATTTGCATATTGGTTGTTTCTGAAGTATTTGATTACATGCAAAATTTGTTCTTTTACATTTGGATAACTTATATCATTTGCCAGTAAATTTAAAATATGGGCTGCACATCCATAAGTAATAATATTAAACTCTTCTTTTTCATCAAACATATCCCTCATTTTTCGGACATTTCCAGTATTGTCTGTCACTAATGCTTGTATTAAACATTGAAATTCCGATTGGCATTTATTAATGGTTGTAGTCGCAATATCATACAGATTTTCACTTGTATGAGCAATTCCCGATGTATCAATAGTGTCTGCTAAGTATGTATTCCCGTCTTTTGTTGTTAAAGTAACACAGATCACAGGTTTGTTGTGAATGTTTGACCATCCATCTAATCCTAATGTGACAACTTCATTTTTTAATATATTTGCACATTTTTCTTTTTCTTTGCTGTAAGTATGATCTAATAAATCCCCAGCAATTTGTTTTCTTGATGGTGGAGGATATTCTGGGCGGAAACTCTGAACCATTTTAATAAACTCAGGATGCTCTACAGTGCTAAATGCCGTATTTGTAGCATATATAAACCTAGCAACTTGTTCATCAAACATTTGCTTTTGAGATGGTGTTGATTTACTGACAAAAAAGTCCATAGTATCTCTTTTCCTTTTTAAAGAACCAATTTCACTTGTTGCTCTTTGTGTTATTGCTGAATCCAAAGAACTTGAAATACTGGATAGTGACACTGACACATCCTCTACAAAAAAATAAAAATAAGAATTGCTTAATGATACAGAACATATTACTTCAAAAATCATAATCATATAATTAACAATAATTCAATACAAAGACATTTTTTTTTCTTTGTTTTACTGCAAAGTAAACATCTCTATCATATTGATATATTTATTTTTGATAATTTATTTAATACTCGAGATAAAATTACCATGTCTTTTATAATTTTGGATATTTATGATTGGTGAAAACTTAGTTAATCTCTAAGAGCCATGCATAAATTAAAAATTAACAATTTCATTTAATAACAGTTCTGATCACATAATTTGTTCTTAATAATATGATTAATTTGTAAAACTTTCAAATTTTTATCAAATGTAATTTTAAGATTATCAAAATAAAGTTCTCTAACAAAAAAATGTCTATTTAAAATTTTCTTGTTTTTTCCAAAATTTCATCACTTAGAATTACATAAATATTTTTTATTTCATAGAATATAACTTTCTAAAATCAAATAGCATATGCAAATTAAATAATAATATATGTGATTTTTATAATTTATCTTCTCAATCAAATAGCATTTCAAATAATAATGTAATTTTTTATAAGAGTTTAGAATCATCTGAATAAAGATATATACATAATGTGTTCTCAATATGCATTACTTGTAATTTTACAGATAAATTAAAAATTTTGAATTTAACAAATATTTAACTTATTAACAAATTTTTAACAATTTTCTTTCAAAATTAAAAATAATAGCAGCAATAATAATGATAAAGTAAGTACTTACCATTATCAACAGAATCAGAATGATGATGAGAATTATTACAAGTTTCAATGTGTTTCTTCATCCTAGCTACTTGACCTTCCATTTCTTTATTACTATTTTTGCATCTAGCTCTACAACCTTTCCTTTTATCATTTTTTACTTCATTAAAATATAACCAAACTAAATCTTTTCTTCTACCAAAATTAGACATTTTTTGTTCTCAAATGCTAAATCTTGGACCATTCATACACAGGTGCATACACAGGTGCAACTATGATGCAACTGTGACTTATACAGGTTGACTGCTGAAATGAGTTGAGCTGTTCAGTTAGAAGTAGAAGTTATTTGTACATCAAATAATTTGAAAACTTAATTATATAAGAAAAAAATCTTTAAAAAAATGAACAAAAAAACCAATTGGTTTTTTTTCAGAAAAAAACCATTTGGTTTAAACCGTGGTTTAAACCATTTGGTTTAAACCGTGCCAACTCTGGTTATGGCGTCTGTATTTTGGGATGCGCATGGAATAATTTTCATTGACTACCTTGAAAAAGGAAGGACCATCAACAGTGACTATTACATAGCGTTATTGGACCGTTTGAAGGACGAAATCGCCGAAAAACGGCCGCATTTGAAGAAAAAGAAAGTGCTGTTTCACCAAGACAATGCACCGTGTCACAGGTCAGTGAAAACGATGGCAAAAATCCATGAATTGGGCTTTGAATTGCTTCCTCACCCACCATATTCTCCAGATCTGGCCCTCAGCGACTATTTTCTGTTCTCAGATCTCAAAAGAATGCTCGCTGGGAAGAAATTTTCGTCGAATGAAGAGGTGATCGCCGAAACTGAGGCCTATTTTGAAGCCAAGGACAAATCGTACTACAAAAATGGTATCGAAAAGTTGGAGGGTCGCTATAATCAGTGTATCACCCTTGAAGGGAATTATGTTGAATAAAAAAAACTAATTTTGCCAAAAAAATGTGTTTTCTATGGTAGGCCGGGGACTTTTCAATTGACCTGTTACATATATGTATATATATATGTATTTGTGTATAAATATGTGTCGTGTATGTGTGTCGCATGTATATATATCACTGGCACCCGGCTAACATAAAAGTACCCTATTTATAGGTGCCGTGGCTTAATTCAGGATTAAGAATGTTCAATTTATTGTCAAATATTCTATACAGTTCTCAAAAGTGAAACTCACCAATGATAAAATTTTTAATCTAGGTATATGTAGTTTACATTTCTTCGGTGACATTGGTCTCTGCTAAATTGATATTTATTCAGTTCTAAAATGTCTAACATGCTGTTTTCCACTTGCCTTACCATTGTCTTAAGACAATATACCCTGGCTTTTACCCTGGATAAAGATATTTTACATTCTGAAGGAATCTGTGAAAATGACCATAATATGAAATGAAACTGTATTATGGACAAAAAACCATCTGAATATTCAATATCAGCACTTGCAAAAATAAAAAATGTGTTTGCAGTTTGCATGATGAAGTAGTTCAAGAGTTAAAAAAAAAAAAAAAAAAAAAAACTTTCCTTTAGGCATCATATTTTTTGTTGGTTAAACTTTCTACAGAGAATCAACCAAATCACTGCAAAAGTTTTGCACGTCACAAAGACTCAAGCACATAAGAGGGCTCCCGTTCAACTCAGGGTTATCTACCTGCCCATGTACCAAAAAACCCCACCCAAATACCTCCTAAAAAAAACAGTAATGTTAAGTTTTTCCATTTTTTTTTCAAACTTTAACATAATTTATATTTTTGTTTTTTGTAAAATCAACAATGTAATTAATTAGACACTAAAGGGAGATAAATATAACCAAATTATAATTACCAACATGATGCCTCCATTCCATATAAATTTTACTGGGTTGACTTTATATGATGGCAAGCCGTACTTTTATGTTTTTTGTTCCTTTATTTTGTAGATCTCCACAAATTTCATATATGAATTAAGAAGCACTCATTTCTGTCACGGCAAATTAGGTCTAAAATCCAGTGTTGTAGCAGAATTTTGTTAGTGTTGTTCCCCATGGCAGAATTGCAGTGATACGGTGACAATGTCGCAGAATGGAACATATTTCTTTTTAAAAAAAATTTCATTTGGGAAAAAAATAATTTTTTTTGTGAGGAAGAGAAGATCCTTGCAACAGCAAAAAGATTTTCTGCCAGGGTTGGGTTTTTGACGTCAAAAAATGGTTTTTGACATCTGTCGAAAAGTGTCAAAAACTTTTTACACATTTTTTTTTTTTTTTTTTTTTTTTTTAAGCAATTATTAGTGATATTTTATATTAAATCAAGCTAAAAAGTGATTAAAGAATAATTTTTATGTTATATAAATATATTTTTATTTAGTTATGCTAATTAAGTTGTAATAAAATTAATCACTAGCTAACCCGCCTGGCGTTGCACGGGCCGAAAATATTAATAATCTGTTCTATACGAAACTTAAACCAAACCCCATCATAATCGGGTCCATAGTTCCACCTACCACCGCCAGGGGGCGCAGTCTGTTCTGGAAGAGGCCTTTTCCAGAACGACCCAACCAAATTTTCTAGTAGAATTGAAATTTAACCACGGGTAAACATTGCCAAAATAGCGGAAATCGCGAAAGTTGGTTACGTAATCGATCGGTTTCTAGAGGGTTAATAATGTAGATATTTTTTAAAACCCAATCATGTGTTTTGAAGAAAATGAACGCGTCTATGATCTGGAGTCTACTGTTTGTCCGTACTCACATTTCCTGAGTCAATGCTGATTTTAAAACCTGGACCGAAAAACGAAAATCGCGTGAGTGAGTTTTGGAAAGGATTTTTTTTGGAGGGTTAAAATTAAAAATTTTCAAAACGGATACCAGATTTTAAAAAACAAAGGGATGTAGATTAGTTGAGGTATTTTTAGTTTTTCGTATCTTGTTTATAAACGGCAATTCGGATTTTTAAAGATAGGGGAAATAGTTAAAAAAGCAAAATTGACTTACGGTAAAAAACGTTTTATAAAGGGGTTAACATGATTTTATTTTTAAACTAAAGGTTTCTGCCTAAATCCGACAGAACGTAGATGTCTTTAGGTGTGTTTGATTTTTGTTTGGTTATTTTAGAAAGCCGATGCCAGATTTTATATATCATAGAAAATCGGAATTCGCAAAAGAGAGTCCTGCGCACGAATTTTTTTTTGAACGGTTAATATTTGTATTTTTCAAAAACAAATACAGATGTCGAAAAAGGAATAAATGTAGATATTGTCTGGTATTTTTAGTTTTTCGTACCTTTCTCTGAATCGCCGATGCGAATTTTTAAAAATTGCCAAAAACACAAAAATCACAAAATGGCATACAGAAAATATACTTTTTAGAACGGTTAATTTTTGTATTTTTTAAAACCAAAGGAGGCTTTGGAAAGGACAAAGTCAGTTCTTTAATTTGGTGACCTTTGTTTTTCCGTATTTTTTGTATTTCGGTGGATGCAAGGCTCGGAAAACGGGAGAAAATAAAAAACATGAATTCGAGGCTTTTTGATTATTTTTTTTGAAAGGGTTAAATGTAAATTTTTTTCAAACCAACCAGATCGTTTGAGACGTAAAAGTATTTTCTTCCAGAATATGTAGATGGTTTTTCCGTATTTCTAACCGTTTGTCCATGGCGAATTTAGAAAAACTTAAAACAAAAACGGGATGTGTTGTGCTTTCTTTCTTCTATTCCGGAAGATACAGATATTGGTTTCTGCACATGCGCCAGCTAGCTTTTGAATAATGACGTTTTTATTTGTGATCTTTGATCAGTTTTTAATTAATAACTACTTTAATTTTCAAAATATTAAAATTCTGATGTAATGGTGCACCAGGAGAGGGTTTGGACTACCTATATCTAAATTTGCAGCCTTCTAGGTGGGCTGGATTTTCCTAGCCATCGCCAACAGACACACACACAGAGCGAAACTTTCTTTTATTAGTATACTAGCTGACCCGCCCGGCGTTGCCCGAGCCCTTGTAATAAACTTAAATCTCTTAAAAAACGGAACTCTGGCCACGGTCTACGATAGCTTCGGAACCATATACCCGGCATGCTCGTATGCACTAGAAAATCTTTTATTTCCCCCTACCACCGTCAGGGGAGCATTCTGTTCTAGACAAACCTCTTTCCGAATGAACTTCTGAGACAGGTCCCCGCTGCCTACGTTACTGTATAGTAGGCACACTACAAAATTGAGCTGGTTTCGAGAAGATTGGAACATTATTAGCCCAGTTATTGCAATAAGGCACAGTTAGAGAAAATAACCTTGAGTGAGGTGCCGAAGTGAGGAGATGTTCGAGTGTCCTTCAGAAAATGACTAATTAGGAGGACCACTATGCATCTTTCAAAAATCGTTCGTTTGCTTAAGCTTTGAACTTAATTGCAAATTTGGCTTAAACTATTTTTCGTAAATAGTGGTAACCGCTACTCATAATTTTAGTTTAATGTTATGAAGAGTGACAATTAAGTTAATTATAATGTTTGGAATCACTTGTGTTGAAATCGGAAAGATAGTTGCTGAGATATGGAAACGGAGCAGAGTTAGAGAAAAAACCTTGAAGGACGGGCCGCGAGGGGAGGGGTTGTTCAAGTATCCTTCGGCAAATGACTAATTAGAAGGACCACTATGCATCTTTCAAAATTCGTTCGTTTGCTTAAGCTAGGAACGTAATTACAAATTTGGCTTAAACTATTATTCGGAAATAGTGGTAACCGCTACTCATAAATTTAGTTTAATGTTATAAAGAATGACTATTAAGTTAATTATAATGTTTGGAACCACTTGCGTTGAAATCGGAAAAATAGTTGCTGAGATATGGAAACGGAGCATAGTTAGAGAAAAACCTTGAAGGACAGGCCGGAAGGGGTGGGGGGGGGGTTGTTCAAGTGGCCTTCAGCAAATAACTAATTAAGAGGACCACTATGCATCTTTCAAAATTCGTTCGTTTCCTTAAGCTTTGAATTTAATTACAAATTTGGCTTAAACTGTTATTCGTAAATAGTGGTAACCGCTACTCATAAATTTAGTTTAATGTTATAAAGGGTGACTATTAAGTTAATTTTAATGTTTGAAATCACTTGCGTTGAAATCGGAAAGATAGTTGCTGAGATATGGAGACGGAGCAGAGTTAGAGAAAAAACCTTGAAAGACGGGCCGAGAGGGGTTGGGGGGGTGGGGTTGTTCAAGTGGCCTTCAGCAAATAACTAATTAGGAGGATCACAATACATCTTTAATGATTGATTCATTTGGGTAAGTTAGGAATTTAATTTGAAATTTGGCTGACACTATTATTCGGAAATTCTGGTAACTGCTTTCTAGAAATACACCTTGAAGCTTAAATGTAATTAGACCCTTGCCCCTCTTCATTCCCGCAAATATAAAAAACAATCTGTTAAATAAAGTTTTAATCTCCATCATAATAATAAATGTCATGTAAAAAAAAAAAAAAAAAAAAAAAAAAAAAACTTAAACCCGACTAATTGTCATGAAGAAAAATATGCCTGCAAAATATTTCAATCAGTGGGATGTATGTGTAATTTGTCATGCACATGTGGCGCGACAATCGCATGGCTCCTCTACGTTGATAACTTCAATCCATGTTCACACTATTTAGTTAGAAATCCTTATTTATGCATCGCTACTCTGGTTTATTTAATTACTTCTGTGAAGAATCGATGCAACCAACCAGTGAACCAACCAACCCAAGAGAATAAAAGCATATTTTTAATGAGAGTTCTTTGTGCATTTTAATTAATATTTCAGAAAGTAATTAAAATATTAAAATTCTGAAGTAATGTTGCAACAGGAGAGGGTTTGGACTACCTAAATCTAAATTTTCAGCCTTCTAGGTGGGCCAGATTTTCCTAGCCATCGCCAACAGACACACACACACACAGACACACAGAGCGAAACTTTCTTTTATTACTTTAGATAATTCAAATTTTTTCTCTAATTGTCATGCTAGGAAAAATAGCTAAAAATATTGAAACTACTATTAAGTGCATTTTTCAAAGTACTATTTATCTACTTTTCAAAGTACTATTAAGTGTTCAGTTTATTATAAAAAAATTTAGCAGTCTAATTTATGCTTAAAAATCTTGTGTAAAGCTAAAGTGGCCAATACTATTCAATGACTGATCATAAATTACCTAGACTTTTAATGCTTCTAAATGTTTGTTTTTATACATAAACATTAGATATAAACCACAATTGCAACACAAATGTTCTCTGAGTTATTAAATTAATTATAATATGAAATCAGTATAATTAAACATTCTTTAAATCAATAACTTAAAAGAAGTTGTTTGTTATTTTCAGTAGTTACACATATATAATACATCTTTGTTTTATTATGTTAGTTTCAGCTTAATTATTTACAACAATTTGTTTATGTTAAATTTAATTTTTATACATTATAAAACAGTGCCTATTTATTTATTGGGGCATATTATTTCAAGTTTGTAGCTGGGCAATTCCACAGTGTCGGACGTAAAATTCGCACAAAATTTACTTATAAAAACTTTAAAATCTTAGAGATAAAATAATCATTACTGATCCAAATATTTTTTTTAATACTTACCTATGCATATACAACCATAAAACATAAAAATAATTTCTAGCAAAAATTAAACTTAAAAAAAAAAAAAAAATCTCATGGTGTCGGACGTAAGAGAAAAAGACATAAGAATGAGAGACATCAAACTAAAATCTAATATTCAGCTGAATGGTTTATTCTGTAATATTGTAATTATTTTCATATTAAAGAGCATTGATAAAAGATAAATAACTCACACATTTTCATCAAATTAATGTGGTATTAAGTTGCAAAACGTTGATTTTAATCTTTAGTGTCGGACGTAAAATATGCAAAATTAGCTTGGTGTCGGACGTAAATAAAGCTTTTAAAAGAAAACTGAATTAGCATATCACCTTTTATTTTTACAATTTTTCTGGAATAGCACATTAATTACAATTACATTTAATATTTACACATACATTTATAAGTTTAAATTTTTTCAGCAAATGTAAATTGACCCCTACTACCAATTGGAATAGGCGGTGAAATTTTCTCCACAATGTTTTCTTGTGTGTAGAAAATTTTGTCTTCAACTTTTGGCCATTTAAAATGGCCTTCTGCCTTGTGCATCACAGATACTTCAATTTCATCACCATTTATCTGGGTGATGCATCCTGGATAGAGTGCAGACTCATATTTAACAACTACCCAGTCATGCAATTTCATAAGTAGGGGGGGCATCATATTTACAGAACAATCAGACATTTCGCTGTCTGACAACTCCTCAGTAAATAAAAGTACAGACTTTTTTTTGTCTGACAAAGATGTATCTGAAACAATAATTGTATTTGATGCAGTTGCTTTCACACAGTGCACTGAATGGATATTAGGAACGGGGAGGACTTTTTCCCAATATTCATGTAAAAATGCAGAATTGTACATGATCTCATCTGATGATATATACTTCACATACACATTTGAAATCAGTTTTGAAGCTATTGAAGCATACTCTTTTGGTGTATTTACACACAGCTTCCCAGCTTTTATGTGTCTCCATACTGTCCTTTTTATTGTGCCACCGATGCCGTCTACCACACCTTTCCCATGGGATGTAGCAAAAAAGTTCCACGTTAACTTTACATTGTGTTCTTGCTCGAACAAATACAAGTTTGAGAACAAGTATCTTTGTTTAAATTGGGAACTGGGCCCATCTGAAAACATATGAATGTTTTTAATAGTTGGATATTCAGTTTTTAAAAATTCAAAAACATAATTAATAAACTTATACACAGTAAGTTTTGTATGGTCCAAAGTATCGGAAATAATTGCGAAACTTTTAGATACTTCTTTAGAAATCCATGCATGAGCTGGGAAAATTGTTACTTGGGAGTGTGCCCAATGTGCTGACTGGATTTCATTTTGCTGTAATATGGCAGCATTTTCAGAGAAATCCACCTGTATTACAACATTTTCTGTATTAACTTCTGATTTTAATTTCTCAAATGCCATGGCCTGCTCTCTTTTGACGAATGTATGTAGAAGAAAATACTTAACCTGCTTTAACAGTTCTGAAAATACATCCTTAAATGTACTTAATATTTCTGTTTTTGATATTTTATCGCTTTTCTGCCACTGAAAATACCTTGTTGTGGTAGATTCAATGTCAGCATGTGGCTTGAATGAAAGAATTTTATTCGTACAAAGTTCACATTCAGAATACATGCAGCTCCTTTCAGAAGGACTGCAAACAATTTGCTTTACAAATTCAGAAAATTCAGGGCTTAGATTAGTGCATGATTTTAGAGTCTGTAAAATAAGCCTAATGTTCTCGTGATAAGTACAGACGCATACATTATGCGGTATTTTATCAAATATACGAATGTGATCAGGACGCAAATTTGAAAATTTGGATACACCAATTTTAGCATCAGAATAGTTCTTGCGAAACTCTTCATATGCCTCACGCAATGACATGAGCATGTACCGTAGTTGCACATGGGTTTTCTGTATTTTACCATCATTACCCACATTTCTGATGAGCAATCTATCTTTCCGACCAGGGGCTTGCCATGAAATTTCATCATTTTGGTAGAAATCCTTTACCAAAGTCAGAGTTTTTTATCTAAACTCAGTGATGATGCTGCTTTCGTCGATGGTGTATGTGGAGATAGCTCCAAACCACATGATTTTGCTAGTGTTGAGACAACAATTTTTTTCTTGCTTGGAGATGTAGGCAGATTGCGAGAAGATCTGTAGACTGCTTTCTTAAAGGCACATTTGTTTTTATATGGCAATTTGGGTAATTCTTCAGCAGGGCTTATAAGGGTACTTGTGCCTGCAGTTTCTGTTTGCTTTTTCTTGTAAATTGCCTTAACACGGGCACTTTCCTCCCTTTCCTTCCTCCACGGGCACTTTTCCTTAAATTTTTTCAACTGACGAGCACTCATAGACTTTCTCAGTATTTCTCTCTCTTTTTTTTTCCTTTCCCTTTCAGATTTTAAATATTCCTCTCTTTTAACTGGGTCTGAAGCTATTTTGGCTCGTCGACGGGCCATCTTTTCTTTGTTGGTGAGAGGCATCTCTGCATTTAAAAGAAAGTAATGATTAAATAATTGTAGGGATATCATAGAGATTTTTAAATTCAGAAAGTACTTGAATCAATTCAAAATGAATCTTAAGATATATAAATAGAACCCTGATTTTTTTTTAAAGTATATTCTTAAAATATTGATTTACAAAAAAAAAAAAATAATAATAATAATAATTCGGTTAATATTTTATTCATAATTTAATCTCTAAATGTTTCACTTAAATTTTCTTATAAGAAAAATGTGTGTAGAACATTTTCAAATTAATTTCTGAATAAAAAAAAATAAATTAAGAATTCTTAATAAAAATTAATATTGACAAATTAGTATATATTCAAAATAAAACTACATTACTTACCAGGAGTGCTGTACAAATTTTCTTGCAATCAAAATTATGTTCCAAGCATCAAAAATAGTAGGAACTAGGAAAAGAACACATGGTGATGAGAAAAAAATGGAATAAATTTTGGAGTTGTGTTGAAGTGATCAAAGCATGGAATGAGCTCTGGAGTTGAGTTGAGATGTTTCTATAACTCAGAGAGTTTAGATGTTTCTAGTGTAATTATTTCAGTGCCTTTTGAGTTCAGTGCTTCTGATAAAATATAAAGCTACAAGCTTTGGTAAGAAACATGACAAAATTTTTATACCTACTAGATGAAACCCGTCAAAACTTGACGGAAAAAAACATAACAATATTAGCAAAATAAGCTTCTTTATTATTTAAGATGTCTATAGTTAAAGAGTCTTTCAAATATTTTATTTAAAGAGTTTTTACCCCAGTCAAATACAGTACTATTTCCGATGCAAACTCCAACCAAACAATCTGTAAACAACTGTGTAATGCAAATCAGTTTGACATTATCGTCATATTCCCCTCGGCAAGAAAAAAATTTCATGGACCTATGAAGTGTACAAATAGTATATTCCTACGTCCATTTCATATTCGGTAAATAAAAGAACATAGTAAATAAAGCACACATCTTCGCCCCCCCCCCCCCCCCCTTGTGATTATGCCACCGAATGAGCTCCTATGCACATGTGCATTGCATCTGCCCAAAAGCACCGTCGAAATTCGACGTTAAAAAAGTTTTAAAATGTTTAAATTAAAAGTTTTAAATTGTCCTCTTTAATCATTGTTCTTTTCAAATTCATATCTCCTAAAATACATACATAGTTTTAAACTAATCAATTTTTATATAAAGATGAAGAATTTTTTTACAGTAGTAAATCAATCTGCAGATGAGGGAGATTTTTAATGTTTTTAAATGTAATTTATTTGTTTGGTTTCTTCAGTTCCTTGACATAATCAGGATGATTGTCCCTTTTCTATCACAGTCGGGGATATTTTCCCTCCTATACAGTTGGCAAATGGAACTTTAAAAAATAAAAAAAATACCATTCCTAGCATAATCTGATATCTGATGGAACATATACATCAACGAATTCAACATATCAAATTTATGTTCAACATAAACTGAAAATAGTTTTTTTTTTTTTTTTTTTTTTTTTTTTTTTTTTTTTTTTTTGGACAGATTTTCGTTTAGCGCCAAAATGCTCTATCTTATGGATAATCTGATCTTATGATTTATCACTGTTTTTATTATTATTATTATTAATATTATTATTATTCACTTTTTATGATGGTTAGGTAAATCTATTTTCAATTGTGGCAACTTTCGCGGGGGCTATTTTACATTATTTTGAAGCAAACTGGTGGTCATTGATAAGATAGAATTGAAAAACTTTTCATGCTTAAAAATTATTTAAAAAGTCGTTAAATTAAGTGGCAGTTTTCAAATAAATTTCAATCGAATGCTAATTTTTTTTTCTAATTGATGAATTGAAACTGTAAAATATAGTAAAATGTAGTAAAAAATAGAAATTTTTAGTATTTAGAAGTGATGTAAGCGCGATGAAAGCTAAAGCGATAGCGCCGTTTGTTGTCACAACCGTTGTACATTTCTAAAAATTGCCAATGTCTTTTAGCTGGCGTTAAAAAGTAGAAAACCATTTTTTGACATCAAAAGAGAAATTCACAGTGAAAGAAATAGGACTTTGTGCTAATAAGGAACTGTTAAATGAACTTATAATAAACCTACCAAAATAATTCCTATGAAATATTAGTCTTACATCGTTTATTCTAGCTAAAAATACAATCATTATTTCAAGTATTTTTTTTCTACCATAACACTATTCTTAATAATTTTAAATTTCCTGAAATCCTTTACTTTTGTATTTTTTTATTATAAAAGGAAATCTTCAAACCTATAATTTAAAAAAAAATGTAATTGGTAACATGCAATCAAGGTATGCAATCAAGATGAAGCAATCAATGACGGCTCCAAGTTGACACCATTATATACATTTTCTCTTTAGTTTTATCGTTTTATCAATGTAAAAAAGCATTTCAAGCTAAACATAACGTCATTTTCACCGGCACAAACTTTTTACACGTACTTTACATACGTTACTTTATGCTTAAACACCATGTATACAAATAAAAATATATTTTGTATTTAATTGTAATGGAAAAATGGCATCAACAAAGTTATAATACATAATAATAAAATAAACCCAATGGACAATATTCCCGTGACGTCGCAATAAATATGAATTTTTATTCGCTTATAAAACATGTGAATAAATATTTTTACAGAAATTTAACTTGCAAATTAAAAAATTTGGCCTAAAAGTCACGTTCTTTTAATATTTATTATTTCTCTTTTATCCTATAGCAACCACAGAGTTCAGAAAATAAACTCTGTGCTTCGCAACAGTGGGCGTTATCCGAATTGCCGACTTTATGACGTCATCAGGGTTGGACGGTATTTACCGTCTGATGGTTTTTACCGGTTTTAACCATGGTTTTTACCGTCTTTGGAAAAACATGTTTTTACCAGGGTTTTTACCACTTTTGAAAAAACTCATTAGTTTGATTGTTTTTGTCACTTTTATGCAAATTTATCTACCAATTTTTCATTTTCCCAAGGGTGAAAGTTTTCTGGATATTTAATACCACTATTTCCACATAACAATATTCACCTAATTTAGTTTCTGATTAGGTAAATAAAAGAATGCTATATGAAAATATTGGTTTTTAAGGAATATAAAAACCTGAAAAACTTTCATCCATGTTTTCCTCCTACAAGAATTCAAAATTTTAAAGATATTATTGTACATAATATCATTATTAAACCTAAAACTCATTATAACTATTATTATGAGAATGCACACTACATTATTAATCTTGATGGAGATTAGTTTACTAATTTTTACTAAAGGAAAAAAGAAATTATAAGTACACTTTTATCACATTTAAAAACCTTAATCATTTTAATAAAAACAAAATGCTTACAAATATTACAAGTTCTCTCTGTATAAAAATACATCAATTACATGAAAATACAGTTTTTATTAATAGTATTAAAATAAAGTGTAATGATTAGTAGAGTTTATTGTATCCTAAGGTATTTACCACTTTTTCCCAGGTTTTTACCTGTAAAAACCTAGTTTTTACCATGTCCTGGTAAAAAACAGTTTTTACCGGTAAAAAGCCAACCCTGGACGTCATTAGCAGAAGTAAAAGTTTAATTGAAAATTACGGCTAATTAATTAAATTTTCGAACAAACGAATGTACGATAACAAATCTGTGTTCAAATATCTTTCATTTAAAAAAAGAATGATGTAATTTGATGCAGTAGTTTGTTCTCACGAATTGTCGAAAGAAATCGCTTAGCGTTTTAAATATATAGATTGCAAAATTTCATCATTTAAAAAAAAAAATGGAATTTTAATAATTTTTAACAACTAAGAACCATGGAAATAACAGAAAATATTTTAGTTTTACTGATATTTTTTAAAACTTAAACATGTGGTGCACATAAGCCTAGTGTTAGTTTTATAAATCTTGGTGTCGGACGTAAAATATTTTTTACGTCCAACACTGTTCATTTAAAAAAAAAAAAAAATTCGGAATTCAATTTGATTGCATATTTTCAATAGTATATGAACTCCTTATTTGCAGGGAAATTCTTTTGTAAAATACTCCAACCAATTTTATACAATATAAACTTTTAAGCAATTTGGTGTCGGACGTAATTTTCCCAAACTGCCTAGTATAAAAGAGCTTAAAAAAAACAAAAATATGCAATTTGAACATAATTTACATGTGCTACACTCTTCTGAAGTATTTAGCAGGTATCTGAATTGATTACAATTTAAAAAATACTTTAATTTCACTCCAAAATATCAATTTGTAAAATATGTTAAAAATGAGTCATTGCAACATGTCTATAATGCTTCTATTGAAAGCCTTATAACTTCTTTGAGCTTAAAATTCTGCCTTATTTTTTGTTATTTTCTCATATTTCAATTTATGACCTTTAAAATGATACCTAATTTCTGAACAAAAAAATATTTTGAAAAATTGGTCACCTTGTCCCCATTTCTGTGGAATTGCCCAGCTGTAAGTCTAGCCTTAATCATTTGTTTGTGGAATGTGCATTTACAAGCAAAGAACAAATGTGTAACATTTTTTCTTTGTTTGGATTGTATGAACCTGGGACAAACATTAAAACAATATAAAAATTATATGAAATTTTATACATTAAACTATACAAGTATTTAATAGTTTGATTAGTTTATATTTTTAATGTAATGATATTTTTAATTAATTATTTATTCTATATTTATAGCTTACAATTATTTTCTATTTTCTAAGCAATTTGTTAAACCAAAGTCATGTTTTGAGTTTTCATGGGTCGATGAAAATTTTTTTTCTTGGGGCCCATTTTGTGAAAAATAAAAATTATTTTTGTGAAATTTACTATATTTTTGTGAAAATTATCATTTTGTTATGAAAGATGAAAGCTGCTCAAATTCAAACGAAGAATTTAATAATAACTTCTTTAACTTTTTATTCTGCTAAAGTTTTCCTTTCTTGTGAACTTGTTTTTGTTGTAATTATACATTTTGAAACCTAACAAAATAAAAATAATCCAAGGAGAGTATGTTTTTATGGAATAGAATTTTGTGAAGGGCCTATTTTATTAAGAAGAATTTTGTGAAGGGCCTATTTTATTAAGAAGAATTTTGTGAAGGTACCTGTCTTATTAAGAGAAATTTCGTGAAGGGACCTGATTTATTAAATCGATTTTTGTGATATCGTGTGTGATCGTTTTTTGTGAAGGGGGCCCTAGATAGGTCCCAACTTTTTCCTGGATCAACCACTGGTTTTAAACAGGATGTGGTTTTTACTGTCTAAAACTCTCAAAAAGTTTACCCACATGTTTAACACTAAAAATTATGAAAAATTGTAAATTTAATGTTGTTTTAAAAATAACTATAAACAGTTTTTGGGCTCAATTTTAGGTTTTTGACAGTCATTGTCAAAAAGGGGTTTTTGACATGACGGTTAAAACCATAGTTATAACCGGATAAAACCGTCACACTGTCAAAAACTTGCCAACCCTGTTTTCTGCATATGTTTCAATTCTGTAGAACAATATTGGTAAGAGGTGACAGTCTTCTGCATTTCAGCAGATTTTTGTCCCTCTACCCCCTGAAATTTTTGGTTCTACCTCTGCCCTCTTCTTCACTTCCCAAACTTTAAAGTTGAAAATCTTTATAATTGTTAAGTTCCAAGTTCTGCCCAGTTTTTTAATATTGTTTTACTCTAGTTGTTTTATTTGTTACTTTGAAATACTAATACATAAATAACGAATTGTCTACATTTCCTTCCCCACTGAAATTTCCGATCATACCTCCCCCCTCCCCCTCATATTGTTTAAAAAACTCTAAAAAAAAAAAAAAAGCTCTATTTATTACTTTGAAGTAACAATAAATGAATGATAAATCATCTACCTCACCTCGCAAATCTTTGTTTAGTTCTCTTTGCACTCCCCCCCCCCTCCTCCCTCCCACTCTCTCAGCATGAATATTTAATTGCTGTGACAAAAACTGTTGCATAGATACTGTGAGCAATCTCTGAGACCGCTTGATCAAAAGATGAATAAAAGGCTTAATTTACTCATAGGTTACTGTTTCTGTACTAAACTTTATACACAGGACTAAATATTATAATTAAAATTCACCTATTGAAAAGTCTCTAGCGATAGTACTAGGGCTCCAGACGAAACAAAATTTCACTGTAGTTAAATCATTATACTATCTATACTTAAACTGTGAAAATTCTGTGAAAATTGGAAAAAAAAAAAAAAAAAACAGATGTGTGTGAGACCACTAACAGCAGTTAAGGGTTAAAGTTGTTAATCTTAAAAATTCTCAAGTTTTATTTTATTTTTTTAATTGTGCCCCCTTTTTTAATGTTGTTTTGCCTCAGTTCTTTTATTTGTTACTTTGAAATACTATTACTTAAATATCCATCTAGCCCCCCCACCCCCTCGAAAATTCCATTCACCTCACCTTTGCTCATCACAGTTTAAAATCTTTTAAAACAATTTCATAAAAAAAAAATCTGCCCTACTTATTTACTGTGAAATAAGAATAAACAAATGATCATTTCTCCCCTCCCCCCAAATTTTTTGCTTCTCTTCCCCCTAACACACAAATTTTAAAGTATTTGAAATTCTTTCTTTATTTTTTTAAAAGTTTCCTTGTTCTATTTGTTACTTTTCATAAACGATAAATAAATATATATGTTTTTTTAAATTCTCCTCTGACTACCTTACTTCTCGTTTCTCGTGTGAAAAATTGCATATTTCGTTAATTTGCTGCGCAAAAAATTTCCAAGCGCTGAACAATTGCAAATTTCGTCAATTGGATGCAGAAAAATCAGTAAATTTCGTCAACTTGCTGCGAAAAAAATCCCGAATTTCGTCAACTACTCGCTGAAAAAATTGCACATTTAGTCAATCACTCATGTTATAAAATTGCAAATTTTGTCCATCAGCTGCAGTAATGTGAATTTCATCAATGTATATTAGTTGAAAATCATGAATTTCATCAATCAGTCGTGGAAAAAAAATTGAGAATTTTCTCAATTGCTCACAGGGAATAAAAAATCCGAATTTCAACACAATCACTCACAGAAAAAGTCACGGATTTTTTTTCAATCCCCCCTCCTTCCGCAAAACAAAATTTTGTCTGCGCTACGGATGTTAGCCCTCAACAATCTAGTCATTCTTGTGACTGGCCCTCTTCTTATAAAGGTTGTGCACCCCTACTCTTGATATACTCTTGGCAACAGAATTGTAGATGTTGACTGGGAAGGAGGGAACTTAGGGGGCTAAATCTACTCTTCCGAAATCAATGTTTTTTTAAAATCTGATTATAGGCTTAGATTCCCCCCCCCCCCCCCCCCGACATCTTGGAACAAAATTCTCTCTGTGCTACTGATGATGGCCCTCGACAACCCAGTCATTTTTTAAGTGGCCCTTTGCTTAGAAAGGTTGTGCACCCCTGATTTAGAAATTAATAGAAAAATGCACTTAACCATGTTAAACAAAATTTTATCCATTGTTGATTACACTTAACAAAAAACTATTCAGTATTTTGACTTGAAATTAAACATAAAAATAAATTATGATCTGTAGATTTGCACAATATTTTTTTTTTTTTTTTTACAGAATAACCTTAAAAAAATTATTATTTTAATTAATTTATTTTACATGTTTTTCCATTACAGATGCATTTTTGCAAATAAAAAAGGAAACACGTATATTTTCAGAAGAAAAAATAAATCATGGAGTTAGTAATTATAGATAGAATCATGATTAATTAAATAAATCCGTCAAAATATCTCAAAAACTGTTTTTTAAATTTAAATAAGGAAAGAAATATTTTTGGACTTGATAGAAATAAAATATGATCTGTAGATTCTGACAATATTATTTTCTTATCGAATGATTTTAAAAAAACATTTTTTATTATTTTGTTGAATATATATATACGGATTCATTTTTGTAAATGATAATGAAACCTGTGTATTTCTTGCAGTAAATAAAAATCATTGAGTCAGTAAAAATGAATAAAGTCATGAATAATTAAGTACGTAAAATATTATCGTTGCATCAAAATTTCTCATTTAAAAAAAAAAAATTAAATAAGAAAAGGAACCTATATATCTGCATTTTGCGAAGATTAAATATTTTAAGTATTGAAAATAACTGCAGAATTTATATTTCAAACCATAAAAGAACATTAAACTTTCTTATATTAAAAATGTATGTTATTTGAGAGGAAAATATACATTTTAATAGAATACTTAAGGTTGAATACCATAAAAGAACATTAAACTTTCTTATATTAAAAATGTATGTTATTTGAGAGGAAAATATACATTTTAATAGAATACTTTATTAAGATTGATTGGAAATGGCATATATTTTGGTACTCATTTCTTTTAATCATATAATAGTTTCACGATTTCTTTTATGAAATTTTTAAAATACATTTTTAAAGAATTAAAATTTGTGAAAATTGAATTATTTACATTCAGCTATAAAAGTATTTTTCAGTGTTAAAAATTCAAATAAAGATTTTTTTTTCTTTGTTTGTAAAATGGCAACAAAAGAATCAGTTGGGTCTAAAGTAATGTTACGTTCTAATTTGTGGACCAAAAAAGGTTTAGTAAACGGGGCTTTAGGCTATGTTGCAAATATTATTTATGAAGAAAATCACGGGCCACCAGAGCAGATGCCATGAATAATCATGGTTAAATTTGAAAACTACAGTCATTCAACTTATGAGAATGGCTGCGTTCCGATTCCACCAATAACTAAATTCTGGAAAAAAGGAAATATAAATTGCTCAAGAAAACAATTTCCTCTGCAGTTAGCTTTTGCTGTTACGATTCATAAATCCCAAGGTTTAACATTAGATAAAGCAGTTGTAGATATTGGGGATAAAGAGACATCAGTTGGCTTAACGTAAGTAGCGTTGTCGAGAGTGTAAACCCTTCAAGGTTTAGCATTCAATAGAAAATTTCCTTACAAGAGATTCTACAGAAGATTAACTGTGGAATAATTTCTTGAAAAATTTGTCAGTTAAAGTTAATATTATTCTTAAAAAAATACAGTTATCCATCTAATGTTTGCCTCAAACACCATATATGTATTGGTCCTCTTATGTTAGGTAAATATTGAAATGCAGTTATTTGCAATAAATTGAAATTGTCTTGTGAAATCTACATTTTTTTAAATTTCAGATATCTACATTTTTCTAGAAGATGGTTTGCAAAATGAAGTGTTATCAAGTTCAAATTTGACTCAAAGAGAAAAATTACTTACACAGTTAATAAATTTTCAAAAGGAATATCCAGAACTTCATCTTGGTTTCAAATGGAGAAATGATGGAAAAAAGTCTGATTTTCCTCAGCGTCCCTCATCTAGTCATGTATCATATGTAGACATGAATGGAGGAAGCCCATACAAGTCAGCTTCAAATCAGGCGAATGGTAAGCATGAAAACACTTTTATTTGTATTTTTTGCCGTCCTTCTGTGTGTCTGTAAACGCTCTATCTCCCGAACAAATTGAGATAGAGATTTGAAATTTGGTATGTACTTAGTATGTAATAATGGGAAGAAGCCTATTAAATTTCAGTAACCTCGATTATCCAGAACTACTTTTTTCGGACTCTCGAAATATTCGTTTTGATAAAAGGTATATAAAAATTTTCAAAATTGTTTATTTTAAAGAGGGAATATAAAAGACAATAAAAAAACAAATTTTGCATAAAACATGAAGTCGATTTTATAATTATTTATTGAGATATTTGTAATCCTATTTTCCACACTCTTCGGTTTTTCATGACCCTGTATTTCATCCAAATTTCAATTCAAAGATATATTTTAATTGGAAATGAGACGCTTAATAAGATGCAATAAACCGCTAGTTAATAGGATTATTGTTTTTGGGGTTATAAGGATGTTTCTTTTAAGCAATTCAGTAATCGAGCCTTCAAAGTTTATGACGTCATCAAGCCACGATTTTATTCGAATTGCAAAGCATTTTATAAGTAGTTTACACATTTTTTATTTTAATATTTTACATTATGCATATCCATGATGGGTAAGTATTACGGTGGACCCCAACGACTAGTTTTTGCATGTGATTGAATGGTAGCAGAATATAGTTCCTTTAGACCTTCCAAAAGTAAAATTTTGCTATATCTAAAAAAAAAAAAAACGATTAGAATTCAATGTTTTAGACGAAGCCCATTCTGTTTTATGTAAAAATTGATGTAAGTCATAATTCGTAATCTTTTAAAATATGAATTTATTAATAATTTTCATAATTAAAATTATGCTTGTGAATACAAAAAAAATGCTTAAAGAATATGTTTGGGTCGAGTAAAAATATCTCACTGAAAACATAAATTTTATAATGGGGTGATTTTTTGGGAAGATATAAATCAAAGTTAATCACATGAATTTAATTTAACATCCCCAACTTTTGATCTCTTCTAGCTTCATGCAGATTTAACAGAAATGCAAAATATACTTTCACAATATATAATTTTCCGGGCTGATTTGATACAAGGAACACAAAATTAGTGTTAAATGTGGCCCTATTTCAAAAATTTCATTTATATTCTAAAAGAAAACAATATTCCGAGTCTAATGATATCTTTGGTTGTAATTGTATTGTAAATGGTCTCTGAATAAAGACAAGTGTATCTTTTTTATACTAACTGTACACTACATCATTAATTTTAATTTTTTTCTGATTTATTTACCAAGTATGCCTACGAAAGATCTTTCAATAACTAATAATGGGTTCATTGCTTTACATGCAGAAATTAGGAACCCATGAATATGACATCATATTGACACAATTATAGTAAAATATTTTCTTTTCATGGATGAAAATCTATCTTTTCTTTAGAAAATGATGTCATTTTGTTCACTAAAACGATTCTGTACTTTCAAGATTAATGCATCATTTACTGTAATCATTTAACTTTAAAATGTTTGTGTTTTATTAAATTACTTATTGTGTTTATGTGGAAATGAGTGATTTTCAAAAATGTTTTATTCTGGGTATATCAAAGATCTTTAACTAAATAGTAGAAAGTCTGGTTCTCTTTGCAGCAGAAATAAAGGTTTAATTAATATGACATCATGCTGACACAATCACAGTAAACTATTTTATTTCCATGGATGAAAATGGTCTTTTTCTTTGAGAATGACATTAGTTTCACTATTAGAACCATATTGTCATTCTGAGATTAGGTCAATTTTCATTTTGAAATGTTTCAGTTCTATTAATGCCAATTTTTCTTTTAAATTTGATGCCATTTGCACTGATAGAAGTATGCATTTGACTTGTGGATTATGAGCATGCAAATATTCCAACTTATACAAAACAACCAAAAAAAAAAAAAAAAAAAAAAATGCTGTGATATATGTTTTTTATGTTTTATAACCTTTAGTCCCATTCTTTAAACTGAAATTTTTTATGAAAATAGATTTGTTATTGAATTTATTGTTTTTAATAATCTTGAAAATATTATTTGAACATTTAAATAAATAGTACCAATATGAAGTTACTTCAATTAAGAAATTTTATGGGAAACATTTACTTTAACAAATACAATTACATGCCTCATATTTCACATAGTAGTTTGTCAAAAAATAACCTTTTATCGATGTTTGTTTTTTCTTTTAGTTCACTAAGCATTCTTCTGTAGCACTTTGTAAGTCTGTTACTATTATCGGTATCATTTCTTCATTTCTTTGAATCAGGAAAAAAGTTTCATGATACCTAATGCTTCTCAAGGCATCCTGATATGTTTGAATTCGACCACTGTCTTCAATGTTTTCAGAATCTTGGTCATCTTTATTTTCACTACCACTTTCCATATCATTATATAGCTGTATCAAAATGTCCATAGAAGTGTTAGTGTCGATAGTGCACACTGCATTGTCAGCTGATACATAATTTGCTTCATTAAACATTTGATGCCTAGGTACACATTTTAAGTTATTTATTAGAATTTACAACTAATTCTCTCCCAGCTGTTTAATTGATTTTTGGTTATTTTCTGAGGAAGAAATTACAAATCCGATTTTCCTAAAACAACTAGCAATCTTTTCCAGCGACATTTCTGAGCAAGATTCATTTGATAGCATCTAAAACACTGATGTTTTTATCAGTTCAGGGGCTTAACAGCAATTATTTAAAGATAAGATGCAATAATTGACCACAACAGATATTTTTTGTAGTTAGTTTTCATCATTTATCCATAGGTTGTACTACTGAAATAGCTTTCACCGGAAAAAAATATAACTTTATATTCGACAGTTTGACATCAGCATAACAAGGTGCATTATCGAAAAACAACAAAATTTTTTGATTTTCTTTAATAATTCAATTATTAAATTCTGTCAGCCATACCTCTATTCAGGCAGTTGACATTCAGGATTTTTTCTGATACCTCCAAGTCACAGGCAGTTTATCAATGCTCACATTCTTGAAACATCATTTCCCAATTACTAATGGCTTTTCTAAACTGTCCTCCAAATTTGCGCCCAGCAAAACAATGACACGCTCTTTGGAATTTTTACATCTGTGGCATTCTCTTCCTCTTTTTGAAAAAGAGTTAGCTGGCAATGCACGTTGAAATAGTCCAATCTCATTACTATTATATATGTCCTTTGCTTGATATCATTCAATCAATAGATGAAAATTTTCCTTCCATTCTTGAACTTCATGTTCTGGGATATCTTTTTAGCCTCTGCAAATGTGCTTCGCTGTAATGTTGTATTGATTAAGGAAACTCATTAACCTGTTACTAGAAGACTTGAAATCCATTTTACCTCTTTTTGGCTATCTGTTTCACTTTTTCATTCAAAAATCAAATTCTAGCATTCAAAAATCACTCAAAAGTTAGTGCATCAATCTCTTTATTTATCACAGCACTTTTCCTCTTTCTGTTGGATGATCCACTTTAAAATTCCTTTTTCAACTCTTTTCTTCTTTTTATACCATCATAAATTTGAATTTTAGCACAATTAAACTTAATGCAAAGATCTTTTACAGAACAATTTTTTTCATTTAGTTTAATAACTCTAATTTTATCCTGTAGTGATAGCGTATTGAGTTTAGATATTGAAGTCATTTTCTCCTATGCATTTATTAACATCCTTAATTAAGAAAAAATGACTAAGAACAAATATACACAATTTGTTACTTTAACATGTGCAATGACAGAGTTTTCTGACCACATGATTTGTGGGAATGAAGCATATATTACTTCGACTTCAACCTTCACCCTCTCCCCAAACCGGCACCCCATGCAAAATGAAAATGATTGTCACTCCCCCTCCCTTCCCCTCTTTCATCTTGACAAAGAGTTTAGGTAACCAAAAGACTGATTGACATGGAAAATGTTTGGAATTCAAAGTCTGAAGTAAGCAAAAAAAAAAAAACTAGTCATCAAAAGCTTAGTATAATCAGAAAGATAAAATTGTTAATGAATAGATATTTTTTAATCTCTTCTTTTGAAAAATTTTGGTAAATGTAAAGAAATAAACTCAGTATGAGTTTATTTATGAGTCTCTCAGTATTTATGACCGAGTTGAGTTTATTTATGAGTATCTCGATATATTTTTGAGACTCTCGATATGAGTCTTTTTAATTTTTTCAGGTGAAAAATAAGCATAGGCAGACTCCAGCTTTTGCAGCTAGACTTAATGTTATTATCTATAGTGCTTTTTATCAAAACCTACAAGATTAGATATAAAGGCCTTTAAATTAGTAAAATTTTAAAGCATTTATATAAAATTTAAAAAAAATCTCAACAACGCAAATCTACAGACACATTCTTGATATCATCTTTTATATGCAAAATCATAAAATTTCCAGGCATGACTATTGGAGCAATTTAGAATCAAATAGTGTTTCTGTTTTCTGATAAATATAATGGATCTTGAGTTATAATGAATTGCTTGAATGTCCTGACTTGAAACTTGAAAACAGCAATTCTGAAAGATCCTTTGTTTTTATAGGAAAAGGAGAAACACTATTTAATTTCTTTGTACCACTTGAATAAAAATGCATGCAAATTTGACGTTTATGAAAAAACTGACTTCAGGAATGTGTCAGAAAGTTATCACTTTGAATTTGAGTACAACCTTAAAGCATAATATGTTGTATACTTTAGAAAATACTTATTGTTTTTATAAAATGTACAAGTAATAATAACTTTTATATGTAAATTAAAAAAAAATATTGTAATAAGAACCACTTATTAAGAATTTAAACAGTTGTTTTTTTCCTTTGAATTAACTTTTTTAATCTATTTCAAAATTTAATCAAAATATTCGAAAGTAAATATTTGACATACCTATCAATTTAAAGTTTCATAAACCAAATGCTGTTTCTTTTTAAAGTATCTTTTTTTTTTTTTCCACCTTATGCAAAAATTTGGTTTCAATGGAACCTTAAATCCTTTCAGTGTCTGCATAGGCAGATTCTGGCTTATGCTGCTTGAATTAATGTTATTTTTTATAGATTTGCCAGGACTTGAAATCTTTCTGCTAGATAGACTTCCAGATTATACAGAGTCCGCCTCAGACAGAATTTACTGTATACACAAGCTTTGTAAGTACAAGTTAAGGGCTCAGTGGGTACAACTGCACTCACGGGCATGTGGTTAATGAGCCTTGATTTAAAGCATTTAGTTTTACACTACGAATTAAGCAGTACTAAAACACTTTTTAATATAAAAGTACATGCTATAGTACTAAAAGTTGTCAATTATTAAATTGTTCTGTTTGAGTGCTTATGTATTGTCAGTGCCTGATCATTAATAAATATTTTGTTACATAATGGTTATATATATATATATACATATTATGGTTGTTTCATTCAAAAGAGTTTGTTTTTTTCCATTTAAAGCTGCACTTGAAAATACCTCTAATGATTATTCTTCAACAAAAGAAGTTGGAAATCAGTCTCTTGCTGAATCAGAAGATTATTTATCTGATGATGGTAATTTTTATAAATTAACATATTTTTTTTTTAATTTTATGCAAAATAACAATTATTTTTTCTATTTTTAAGACATAAATTTGTTTTATTATTCTTATACAACTAATTTTTTAATATAGCAAAAAATCTGCCATATGTTGCTGCCTCAGAGTTAGCAGTATGTGATAAAGCTGGATATTTAGACAAGAAAAAAAGAGGTAACTTCTACTTATTTAGAGTTATGTATGGTAACATACATAACCAACAAGAAAAATATATAACTTTAAAAAAAAAAGTCAAATTTTACTTATTTATCAGTTATGATATATAACTATAGTTTCATAAAAACTATTTAATATACCTGTCACTGAAAAAGTCGATAAATTTTGTTGAAAAAATTTGGTGTTAATGAAAAAACTCTTTATATAGCAGATAAAATAGTTTTACCAACAGAAATAAAATTTGAAGAGAAACATCATGAGGATACTTTTAACTATTTTTATTCTAGTAATTTTATATTAATTATCAAATTAAAATGTAACAAAAATTTAAAAAAGTCTAAACTGGATTAAAAATAAAATTTCTGATTAATTTACTAATATTAATAAAGTTACTCTTTTTTTTTTTTTTTTTTCTTTTCAACATCCATAGCTCAACTGCACATGACTGAAGTAACATTTAATTATGATAATTTTCTTAATTCAGATAAGCATAAAAGAAAAAGAAAACTTCTTAAACTTACTACTTGTGTTCTGGCAGTGATAATTGACATCACCAATGAAGCATTTATTTAGTTTGGTGCCTCATTGTAATTTCTTGCTTCATTGGCTAATAACACATTTGGCACCATGGTACCAACCACGCCCTTCCATTTTTGCTGCAACTTTGATTTAGCATATATTTGATATCTGTATACAGTTATGGGCTAGTTTAGATTTAAGATCTATGTTATTGCTTATTTTTAAAAGTAAGATAGTTTCCTGTCAAAGTAATTCATTGTTACTCACTATTCTATAAAAAGTTACTAATGCTACTGCCAGTTTTGAATCTACTCTGTCCTTTTCACTTTCTCAGCTAACATTGCAAAATTATTGCACATAAAAACATGAAAACAGGTAGTTTTATAGAAAAATGTACGATAAATATGCTTATTAATATTATTTTAAGCATTATTCAATGTCGAAATGTCAAAGCAATGAATGTCTAAATGTCAAAGCACTATTCAATGTCACGATAGTTCAATTACATATGTTTTATAGGATCAAGAACTATGCTTAGCAATGTAACCATCTTTTGCAGGGATATACATGACTAGATTGTGATGTGCAGTGTGTAATCACTTTTTAAATATTACTATGTTTTTTAATTAAAAATTCTATAATCTGGATTGAGAATTGCTGTATTTACTCTATTTTATGCACTTTTTTGTGTCATTTTATCAGTGTTTAAAGTAGGGGGTGCAAAAAAAAATTTCATTTTATTTATTTATTTATTTATTTAAATGATTTATTTTTCTCAAAAAAAAATTGGGGTAAAATGAGAAATGACTATCTATTCTATAACATAGCTATATAGCCTTTTAATGAAGTAATAATTTAGATTTAAAAGGTGTATAAGAGTTTCAACAGTTTGTATAAATAGTTTTTGAATAGGAAGAAAACAATCGTAAAAGCATTCTAGAATACAGTGGCCGGTAAGCCAAATAAGAGACAAGGCTGTAATTGTGAGCAAACCAGATACCAAACCTTTCCTACCTTGGCCACTAATTTAGCAATGATTTAGTGGACAACATTTACAATTGTAGTTTGAAGCTAGTGTTGCCAGTTACACTTTCACAAAATGCGGGACAAGTAGACAAAAAAAAGTAGGAAGCTGCTTCTAAATTGGGACATAAAATAATTTAGTTTTTAAATATTTCTTAGGAACATGTAAAAACATTATGATGTTTGTATAAAAGCACTAATTAATATTTATACTGTCTTTTTAAATAAAATAGATAAAAATATTTTTTCAGAGTAGGTCATAACAGGAATAGGGGAGGGCAACCGATAATGTCCCTGGCCCTTGTGCTTATGGGGGGTCCAACAAGACTGAAAGACTTTTTTCTTAGCCTATTTTTTAAAATGTTACATTTCCAAAATTTTGATCTTGGGACATTAATTTATAGGGTCCTCAATGAGACTAAAAGAGTTTTTCTTTTATCTTTGAAAGTAACTGAGAGCAGCCCCAAAAATTTTCTTGCTGTTTGATCCCTTTAAAGAGAAAAGCAGCCATGCCTGTGATTCCAATGGAATAATTCCCTACCATTTCTTCTATTTGCCATAAGCTGGACAGTTTTAAAAGCCTTTAGATCAGTGATTGACACTGATTGACACAAAATAGTTTTCTCCTTCCTCCTCTCTCCTGAATTCATTCACTTTTAAACAGCGATGCTGGTGATTAACCCATTTCTATCCTCCATCTCCAAAACAGAAAACATGGTTATATTATTTGTCATGGCTTTTCATAGAAAATTTCAAAGTGATATAATGATGAAGTGTTCCATACTGTCATTTTAAATTTCATTTATGTTAGAAGCTAAGCCTTCTTGCCTTTATGACCCAGCGCTGCTAGAATAATAATAAAAAAATAATAACCAAGTTAGCAAACAAATACAAAGATAATTTTAATGAGTTTGATAGAAACATTTATTTTAACTAAATCTTGCTCTTTTAAGAATGAAAATGTTTTAACACCTCTTAATGAGATGTATTTCCCAGATTTGTGAGCAAAGTATGCTCATACATTTTTAATTGCTTAGTTTAATGCATGTCTCTTTTAGAGCTAATATGGAATTGAAATAAACACTTCTTTCACTGCAAATTGTTTTCTAGCTGCCCTGATAATTAGGGATGCACCGGATGTGAATTTTTGCCGAATACCGAATATCCGGTACAAAATTTTACCGAATATCCGGTATCCGGCCGAATGCTTTTTTGTTTTTAATTTCAATAGTAATATTTCTATTTTATGCTTGCTTTAAAGAAGGAAAACTTTAAATTATTATAATTTTATGTCATTCAAATATTAATAATAGATTTAAACTCATTTATTAAATTAAAGTTGCTTAAAAACAAATGCTTTTTACTAATTAAGTATTGAAATTCAATCATGTTTTTTCTTTTGCCTATTCTAATATAGTGTAGATGTGCCAGTAATGGACTGCCTTCCAGTAATGGGTCACCTTCAACATTTTTGGTTTATAAAAAAATAACCAATAAAAATTCAGCTTTTTTTTATTTCATTAATATGCTTTCTTTAAATTCTAGTTTTAAATACAATCATAATATCATTTTGTGGGGTGTCCATTACTGGAATTTAGGGTGTTTTGATTTATTTCTGTTATTTACAATTAAATTTCAATTCACATTGGGAAATGTGACTATGAGCATGGTTAAATATTATTGGTAGATTAATATAATATTAAAAAATGTGGAATATAACAATTATAACTATTAATTACAAAATAATTTTTAAAGAAATTCCTTAAGGGTGTCCATTACTGGCACATCTACCCTACATATTAGTAATTATTTTTTCCTTTATTCAGGGTCATTGAACATAAAAAGATAAACTATTAAGTAATTTTAATTTTTCTGTTTTTCATACTTATAAATCTTTGTTATTTATAAATATTAAACATCCTATTGAAGCATTTTTTTCTTTTCGAACATACTCGTACATATTATTACTTACTTTTCCTATGACGAATGTTTTCTAACAAAATTTAAATAGAGAAGCTCCTCATTGCAAGTATCTTGTTTTGTAGTAGAAAGGGGACAGTGAACTATTCAAGAAAGGGGCACAATTCTTTTCATGATCAGTATTATTTTACAACAGCTGGTCTTCCATCCATAGACAAAATAGTGACAAAAGATTCAATAAAATCATTTTTACTTTAGAATTGTTGAAAACACAAGAAAAAGAGACACCCAGGGGGGTGAACACTTTTTCTCAGAAGAAGGAAAATATTTGTGATAAAAACATAACAGAGCCTGAAAATGCTGAGCACCATAACTTGCCTTTAATTATAAATAATTAGTTGTCATATTTTAAATATTTTCATTTATATATAAATTCTATAATTTCATTTTGCAAAAAAATGAATATTTATTTCTACTAACATTGTTTTAACGGGATAATGTTGGTAAGAAACAAATTAATTTTGCACTAACCTTTTCTGATAATGTTAAAAAATGATTTAGAAAATGAGTCACTATTCGGCAACCGGATATTGCAGTATTCGGCCGGACCAGATATCCGGTTTGAGTGCCGAATAAGCAGGATATCCGGCAGGAGACGGATATCCGGTGCATCCCTACTGATAATTTTATATTGACAGAGCAGAATATTATAAATATAAAATCTTGTGTATAACGGTTATTTTTCTAAACATAGTGAATGTAAATAAATTAGCAACAAATGTATCAGAAGACTGATGAAACTGCTTTAGTTTTATAATACTACCTGCACACAATGCAGCTGAAAAGTAAAAGTAGCTGGAGAATGGAGAATTTGTTTCTAAGGTCCTAATTGAAATGTTGTAAAATGAAAGTCATTAGTCATACAGTAAGATTAAAAATTTCATTAATCTAAATTATTTCATGTGAAAATTATGCAAATCTTTGTTTTTTACTGAAATTTTCTTTCAAAAGTAGGGTGTACGAAAAATATGTGAATAAATATGATAATTCATATTTTGAAATAGTTGTGTTTTATTTACTGTTGCGACATTTTAAAAAGTCTGAATAACAATATTTCTAAACAGTATATCTTATTAAAATAAGTATATTTAACAAGTGAATATCGAAAATGAAAGAAAACTTTAAAATAATTAAAATAATTCGAAATTATCGTGTGTAAAGCCTTTGCTGGTGAAAATTACATCATATTTAAAATGGTATGTGCTTTTCATGCATTGAAGTACAGGGTGAGTACAAATGATGGACCTGATTATAAAAAATAATATTTTCAAAACTACTGTGCATATTACAATAAGTGATACGTGAATTTACGTGAAGTTTTTTTCAGTTACAAATGTTCAGTGTGTGACCCTCTTGTTACTAGGCATACGTCCAATCTGTAATCCAGTTAGCTCCAAACATTTTGTAGCATCACTCTGTCAATGGTTCTGAATGCTGCACAAAGGCATCTTTAAGTTCTGGCTGTGGTTTCGGCATTGGTGTTACATAAACAATGTCTTGGACATAACCCCACTAAAAAAATCACATGGTGTTAGATCTGGGGATCTTTGTGGCCATGTCGCCATTTTTGGATTTCAATCCCGATGATCAATGAATGTTGCCATCAATGAAATGCCATCTGTTGATCAATGGTGGAAAAAACTTGGTATATTTCTCTTTAAATTCATGTATTACTTATTGTAATATGTATTGTAGTTTCGAAAATATGATTTTTTTAAAATCAGGTCAATCATTTGTACTCACCTTATTTTTTTAATGATACATGGAGCATGAATAAAGAAAAGTTTTTGCTGTTGAAAATTATCCTTGTATCCTTGATAATTTTGACTATTGAGTTTCTACATTTTCATATTTTTTTTTCTTCTTAAAACACAGCAAATTAACACATTTTTCGAAACTGTGGATTTTGATCGGGGATTAGCGAGCATATCTCATAGGGGTTAGAGCCTCCTAGTTCAAAAACAAAATTCATTATTCATGAATATTCATGTTGAACATTTTAGTTTTACTGTTGTTTGATTTTTAAATATTTTAATTTCATTACAGATAGCATAAAAGGCTGGTTAAACCCTTACCAAAGACGATGGTGTGCAATAAAAGATGGTGTTCTCTATTACTATGAAAAATTTACTGATCGTAAGCAGAAAGGAAGTATAATTTTGACTGGTTATGAAGCTCGACCTTTGTTAGAAGATAACAATGAAACAAAGAAATATAACAATAATTTTGAGCTGGTTTGCCCTGGCAAAAGGACATATCAGGTTTGAAATTTATTGAACTATTTGTTTTTCTTTATTATTCAGGGGAAAAAATAATTGAATGTATTATAGTAGAGTATTACACACAGAGTTATTACACTACTAGCAAACACTTGTAAATTGCATCTGTGAATATAAACAAAGAAATCTAAAGTTTAAAAAATTCCTCTATGGCAATGAATTTATTATTGTTTTCAACTTTTCAGATATATATTAACATATATCATTTAAAATTTTTCTTTATTTATTCCTTTAATCTTTTATCTTTTACTACAAAATTTTAATTTGAGCTCCCATAAGAAATATTTGTATTAAATGAAACATGAAAGATTTTCTAAAATAACCAATCATAATATTTATACATGAAATCAATATGGAATTGAATCTTTTGGGAGCATGGGAAAAGGGTAAATTGTTTTCATATGAAATAGTATGTATTTATTAAAATTGTGAATATCTGCATAATGTTAAATTTGCTTTCCCACTTTTTATCTTAAAAAAAAAAAAAAAAAAAAAAAAAAAAGATAAATCACCATTTAAAAAATATATATTTAATGATTTCATTTGATTTCCATAAATACACTTATAAACAAATCTAATTAAAGGTTGTTTTTTTCCCTAATTTAACTGCTTTTTTGTCCAGTTCATATGATAAAAATTTATTAATTAAGGTTAATATGAAAATCTATAAATGCAATTCAATTTTAAAATACGTTATATCTATTGTATAACTTTTATTATTATTATTATTATTATTCAACACAAATTTTGAGAGGCTTAATTTCTCTTTTTGATAAGACTAAGATGCATACTACAAAGAAAGGGAAGACCGAGAATTTATGGTGACTGGTATTTTGCTCAAGAGCAGGAGGATTGAGGATTGATCTTTTAGTTATTGTTAATAAAAAAATATAATTCACATTAAAAAACTGGGAACTACAATTTTGAGAATCTGTTTACCATTCCCAATTTGCAGGCTATGAATAGTGTTGTTAGGTGTCCTGATTTTTAGAGGTTACAAGATCCATCCAGCAGAAAATGCCAAAAGTTCCGATTGGTTCATAATGTATATAATTTAATTTTTCTAGTACATCATGCTTTTTTCTACTCAATTAAAAGAAAAAGAAAATGGAAATCTTATGGAAAAACAATTAAAAACTAATTGCGTTGAAGCCTGATGTACAGCAAAATGTCAAACATATGCTAAAACCTAAAACAGTGGGAAAATTTTCTACTAATAAAAACCATTATAATAAATAAAAATTGTTGACTTTTATTTATTACTAGCTGACCCGCCCGGCGTTGCCCGAGCCCTTGTAATAAACTTAAATCTCTTAAAAAACGGAACTTTGGCCACACGGTCTACGATAGCTTCGGAACCGTATACCCGGCATGCTCGTACGCTCTAGAAAATCTTTTATTTCCCCCTACCACCGCCAGGGGAGCATTCTGTTCTAAACAAACCTCTTTCCGAAAGAACTTCTGAGACAGGTCCCCGCTGCCTACGTTACTGTATAGTAGGCACACTACAAAATTGAGCTGGTTTCGAGAAGATTGGAACATTATTAGCCCAGTTATTGCAATAAGGCACAGTTAGGGAAAATAACCTTGAGTGAGGTGCCGAAGGGAGGAGATGTTCAAGTGTCCTTCAGAAAATGACTAATTAGGAGGCCCACTATGCATGCATAAATCAGGGGTGATTGTGCTCCGGGGGTACCCCGGATTTCCGGGTTTTTTCGTCAACCCTTCCGGGTTTTTCTTGCGGCTCTTCTGGGGTCATAAAATCATCCTGTTTAGCGGAAAAAACGAACTGAAAATATGTTGCAAAAAGTGCAAAACTTTCGCCAAATTAGCGATAAACGTTTCAGTTACGGCAACCCTTACCCAGAACCTGATCGGAGGGAAACTAGCAAACCCTCTGTCCTGAGTGTTTCCTAACCCCTTGTCTTGTTTTAACCAAAGAATATAAACGAGAATACTGATATCGAAAGATATTCTTTGTCCTACCCCTAACCAGGAGACAAAAATCAGTCTTTTAAAAGATGCAGGAGTATGAATCTTCATCTCCCCACCCCCTCCCTTTCGTTTAACAATGCTGAACCTCCCCCAAATTCTGTTATGGGCTGCACCCTCAGAGAAAGAATCTATGTATGAATCTGTTTATTGTAAGGTCTATGGCTGCACCAGATGTCAATGAGTGCATATTTTTCGTAAGCCTTCATTCAATACTCTTCCCCTCGAAATTTGCGCTTTTCTACGGCGAAATGGCTCTCAGTAGAGCATAATTTGAAAAGAAGAAAAAAATAAGTAGGCTGTAGATTAGGGTCTGCACGGGCCGGAATTTCCAGGGCCGGGCCGAGCGAAAGCTACCTTGGCCCCAAGGGTGATTCTGGTCCGAATTTTCCTAAAATTCCGAAATATTGAGGCTATGATTTCCGAAAATTAAAAGAAATATCGGTCATAAATCTGAAAATTCGGACATAACATGTGTCGGTATTTCGGAAAATGATCGCTGAAAAAATCAATCTCGTCATTCGTTCGAAGAAAAGTCGCCAATTTTGTCAAAGGATCGCGGGAAAAACTAGACTTTCGTCAGAGAATCGCGAAAAAACGGCAAATTTCATCAAAAGATTGCAAAAAAACGACAAATTTTGTCAAAACCATTGCAACAGACGGCAAATTTCGTCAAAAACATTGCAATAAACGACAAATTTCGTCAAAAGATCGCGAAAAACGACAAATTTCGTCAAAAACATTGCGAAAAACGGTAAATTTTGTCAAAACCATTGCGACAGATGGCAAATTTTGTCAAAAGATCACGAAAAAACGGCAAGTTTCGTCAAAATATCGCAAAAAAAGGCAAATTTCGTCAAAACCATTGCGAAAAACGGCAAAGTTCGCGAAAGAACGGCAAATTTCATCAAAAACTTTGCAAAAAACTGCAAATCTCGTCAAAAGATTGCGAAAAAACGGCAAATCTCGTCAAAACCTCTGCGAAAAACGGCAAATCTCGTCAAAAGATTGCGAAAAAACGGCAAATTTCGTCAAAACCTCTGCGAAAAACGACAAATTTCGTCAAAAACATTGCAAAAATCGGCAAATTTCGTCAAAGGGATGCAAAAAAAAAAAGTGGCGGGAGTGGACACCCTCCCGTCTTTTGTAATTTTTCAGAAAATTTGCTGTGAATTTCAGAATTTTTTTTTTTACTCAGAATCACCCCTGCTTGGCCCGGCCCGTACACAATTCAGTGAAAACAGGCCCGACCCATGGAAAATCAATTAAACCACGCCTGACTCAATATCTAAAAAAAATTTAGATTTTCTTAAGATACAATTAAGATTCTATATTTATAGGATAATTTTACGGTATATTTTAAAATTACTATGTGTTTGCAAGATAGAAAATACACTATAGCAACATTAATGATTACTTAGTCTTAGATGTTTTAAAATTCAAATAAGGATTCATTAAAAAGTTAATGTAGTTTAGAATAAAAGAAAAAAAAAGTTCTGCATATATGCAAAAAAAACTTCCCTTGGATAATTCTCTATTAATAAAATTATCTGCCCTTTATCCTACCCTAAGAGGTGAAACATCAACATTTTCTGCTCTAATGAAATTGGCTGAATTTTTGTCAATTGTAATTTCAGAGACAGAAAAACGCCAAATGGATTTAGAACTGAGAAATTATCAGACCGATAGTTCTTTGAAAAATTTCGAAAATAAATCTCTAACAGTATTTTGGAGAAAAGAGATTGATCTTAAAAAAGCAAATGTTCAAAAATATCCTGTACTTTCAAAAATGATCAAAGCCATTTTAACTCGATAACTGGATTTTTTTTTTTTATTGCTATGGAAAAGTCAGAGAAATGTCAGGGAAATTTATTGCTGATCTGGAATAGATACCTTGTTGTTTGTTTTATGAATATTTGGAATAAATTTCTTCAATGATAAAAAAATAAAAAGACTGAACTTTCCATATCATATTTAGCAAGACAATGTTTACTCATCATTTAATGAAGTCATTCAATTTTCAGTGCAAATAAGATAAGTTAATCAAATTATGTTTTCTTACAATTTACATTACAAAAAATAGCAGTAATTATGGTATTCTTATGTTATTTGAGTTTCATGCAGTTACATAATAAGTTATGGTGTAAATGGATATCAGTATTTTGCATCGGTAATTTTCAGGGGTTTTCACTTGTGTGTCAATAATTTTCAGGGTTTTTTACCTTGTGTCACAATCACCCCTGATAAATATTCGTTCGTTTTGTTAAGCTAGGAACTTAATTACAAAGTTGGCTTAAACTCTTATTTGTAAATAGTGGTAACCGCTACTCATAAATTTAATTTAATGTTATAAAGGGTGACTATTAAGTTAAATATAATGTTTGGAATCACTTGCGTTGAAATCGGAAAGATAGTTGCTGATATATAGAAACGGGGCATAGTTAGAGAAAAACCTTGAATGAGGGGCCGGGGGGGTGGGGGGGGAGGGTTGTTCAAGTACCCTTCAGCAAATGACTAATTAAGAGGAGCGCTATGCATCTTTCGAAATTCGATCGTTTGCTTAAGCTAGGAACTTAATTACAAATTTGGCTTACCCAATTATTTGGAAATAGTGGTAACCACTACTCATAAATTTAGTTTAATGTTATAAAGAGTGACATTTAAGTTAATTATAATGTTTGGAATCACTTGTGTTGAAATCGGAAAAATAGTTGCTGAGATATGAAAATGGAGCATAGTTAGAGAAAAAAACCTTGAAAGGAGTGCCGGGGGGGAGGGGTTGTTCAAGTGTCCTTCAGCAAATGACTAATTAGGAGGACCACTATGCATCTTTCAAAATTCGTTCATTTGCTTAAGCTTTGAACTTAATTGCAAATTTGGCTTAAACTGTTTTTCGTAAATAGTGGCCCCCGCTACTCATAATTTTAGTTTAATGTTATAAAGAGTGACAATTAAGTTAATTATAATGTTTGGAATCACTTGTGTTGAAATCGGAAAGATAGTTGCTGAGATATGGAAACGGAGCAGAGTTAGAGAAAAAACCTTGAAAGACGGGCCAGGGGGGAGGGGTTGTTCAAGTGTCCTTCGGCAAATGACTAATTAGAAGGACCACTATGCATCTTTCAAAATTCGTTCGTTTGCTTAAGCTAGGAACGTAATTACAAATTTGGCTTAAACTATTATTTGGAAATAGTGGTAACCACTACTCATAAATTTAGTTTAATGTTATAAAGAGTGACTATTAAGTTAATTATAATGTTTGGAACCACTTGCGTTGAAATCGGAAAAATAGTTGCTGAGATATGGAAACGGAGCATAGTTAGAGAAAAAACCTTGAAGGGAGGGGTGGGGGGTGGGGGGGTTGTTGAAGTGGCCTTCAGCAAATAACTAATTAGGAGGACCACTATGCATCTTTCAAAATTCGTTCGTTTCCTTAAGCTTTGAATTTAATTACAAATTTGGCTTAAACTGTTATTCGTAAATAGTGGTAACCGCTATTCATAAATTTAGTTTAATGTTATAAAGGGTGACTATTAAGTTAATTATAATGTTTGAAATCACTTGCGTTGAAATCGGAAAGATAGTTGCTGAGATATGGAAATGGAGCAGAGTTAGAAAAAAACCTTGAAAGACGAGCTGGGAGGGGTGGAGGGGTGGGGGGGTTGTTCAAGTGGCCTTCAGCAAATAACTAATTAGGAGGATCACAATACATCTTTAATGATTGATTCATTTGGTTAAGCTAGGAATTTAATTTGAAATTTGGCTGACACTATTATTCAGAAATTCTGGTAACTGCTTTCTAGAAATACACCTTGAAGCTGAAATGTAATTAGACCCTTGCCCCTCTTCATTCCCGCAAATATAAAAGACAATCTGTTAAATAAAGTTTTAATCTCCATCATAATAATAAATGTCATGTAAAAAAGAAAAAAACAAACAAACCCGACTAATTGTCATGAAGAAAAATATGCCTGCAAAATATTTCAATCAGTGGGACGTATGTGTAATTTGTTATACACAGGTGGCGCGACAATCCATTACCCCCTATATAAGCAAGCCGCCCTGCAGGTTACTGTACTTTGAAATGACGTATTTTAAGTAGTCCACACTAGCTATTCAGCGTGGTTGCCATAGTTTACCGTTTATCTTTTTCCCCATAATGCATTGCACGTTAGCATGGCTTTTTCTTGTTTCTTCTTTCGAAGGCGAAAAGGCATGTAGACACCTGTTGTTTTGGTTGTTGCTTGGCTTTTATTATTATAATAAATACTTGTTATATTTCAATTTTATACAAAAATTGTAGTGTGTGAAGAATTCCTTACAGGTGTTGTGCTATAAATTGTAAAGGAAATTATAAAGATAGACCAAAAGTTCCCGTTTTTTCGTTTCCAAAAGATGGCGGCTTACTACAGCGAAGATGGCTGCAAGCACTTTGCCGAAAGGATTTCATAGTAACTCCAAACTCAAGAGTAAGTTGACATCATTTTTAACTTATCTTTTTTTTTCTCTCTTTTATGGTTCGTAATTGTTTATGCAAAATATATTTGGGACTATTCAAAGCAAAAATGTGTCTTAAGTTACATTCCATAATTTATCGTATTTGTTTACTACCGGAATCTAACATTAAAAGCTGAACTATCCCAAATTCCACCCAAAAAATAATTTTTTATTCAATATTCACCAATCTTTTAAAATACATGAGTAAATTCTTTAATTTTCATACATTTAAGCAAATTAGTCATAAAATTAACCAAATACTATTTCAATTGTTAACCGATTGGCGCTTTTTGCGAAATTTCCTCTCTATTAAATGTTTATTTACAATTACCAAGTTTATTGTTTTTCCTTGTTCAATATGTCTGTTGTTTTAAATTATGTTAAATTCTTTTTAAAATTGCAATTTTATTTAAATCAGACTTTTTAAATTTAAATTTGACTTTTTAAATAAAAATTTTTATGCTCTATATGCAATTATTTATTGCATACAGTGTAATTTAGGTATAGCGTTGCCCAGTTCTGCCACTTTCTCAGTACTTTCAAATTTACATTAATTGATTCTGCATTTTATAAAAGATTTCAGAATTTTAAAATAAATTTTAGAATTTAAAAAATCATACATAAGTTTAGATAATATATAATTCTAGGTTTTTTTCTTTTTTTTTTTTTTTTTTTTTTTTTTTTAACCAATTGTATGTGAATGTTATTAACAATTCATAAAACTATGCTAGATTAGCTTTAAACTTTTTTTATATGCTTCTACTGATATACAAACTTACAGCTCTATTTGTTAAGGAGGGGGGGGGGGGTTACATGTAAGTTTCATACACTTCATTCAGTCATTCTTTTCCATTATTATGCATACATTTTTTTTTTTTAATGAAATATTATTTTAAAATTTGGTTATCTGTTATGTAAGTCATGTTAATTCTTTTTTTTTCTGTTAAGTATTTTAAATTTTATTAGCTTCTAAGAAATAAATAATTTAAAACACAAGTTTTCAAGATTGCATTTGTGCTCAAAAATTGACAATAACATTAATTTGTTTTACTGCATTAAGATTTATATATAGTGATTATTCCTTGGGTATTTTGTATTCTCTATGTGCAATTATTTATTGCATATATACATTCTAATTTAGTTATAGTGTTGCTCAGTTCTATCCCTTTCAAAACTTTCTGTTTTATATTAATGTTATCCTCATTTTATGAAAGATTTTAGAATTTCAAAATAAATTTTAAAATTAAAAAAATCATATATAAGTTCAGATAATATATAATTCTAGGGTTTTATAACCATTTTTATGTGAATTTTATTAACAATTCATAAAACTATGCTAGATCAGCTTTAAACTTGTTTTATATGTTTCTACTGATATACAAACTTACCAGATCTATTTTTTAAGGAGGAGGGGGGGGGTGCATTTTTGCTTTGAATAGAAATATTTTTCATAAACAATTACGAATCATAAAATAGAGAAAAAATATATAAGTTACAAATGAGGTCAACTTACTCTTGAGTTTGGAGTTACTATGAAATCCTTTCGACAAAGTGCTTGTAACCATCTTCGCTTAAGTCTCCATCTTTTGGAAACGAAAAATCGGGAGCTTTTGGTCCATCTTTATAATTTTCTTTACAATTTATAGCACAACACCTGTAAGGCATTCTTCACACGCTACAATTTTTGTGCAAAATTGAAATATAACAACGTATTTATTATAATAATAAAATTTTGTGCAATCTTTTTTTAAATCTAAAAATCTGATTTTTTAAAAATTTAAATCAGATATTTGGATTTAAAAAAATGATTCAAAATTTAATTTTAAAATTATAAATTTTAAAATAAAATAACCTTTACTAAATCGTTAAAATTAACAATTAGGAAAACTCATTTAAATGTATTTGAAATTTAAGAAAAATATAAACTCATTCACTTGGTTAATATGAAATTTTGTAATCATATAAACAATTAAATATAAATACAGTTAATAGAATGGAGCAATAGAAACAGCATTGGAGCAATAGAATTTGAAAATGTATTTCTTTAAACATATATCTATTCCAGATTATATACAATATTCTGGAATACATACAATATTCCTTTAATGAATTTGGAGCAAAATCATCTATAGAGAAAAAAGAAAGCTAAACACTGAAACTATTTCCTAGCCAGGTGTGCCGATCATCGGCGTAAATTCAGCGCTGACATTACAATGGTCTACTTCAGCGACGTCACTGTTTCCGTGCGGAGGCTTGCTTATATAGGGGGTAATGGACAATCGCATGGCTCCTCTACGTTGATAACTTCAATCCATGTTCACACTATTTAGTTAGAAATCCTTATTTATGCATCGCTACTCTGGTTCATTTAATTACTTCTGTGAAGAATCGATGCAACCAACCAGTGAACCAACCAACCCAAGAGAATAAAAGCGTATTTTTAATGAGAGTTCTTTGTGCATTTTAATTAATATTTCAGAAAGTAATTAAAATATTAAAATTCTGAAGTAATGTTGCAACAGGAGAGGGTTTGAACTACTTAAATCTAAATTTCCAGCCTTCTAGGTGGGCCAGATTTTCATAGCCATCGCCAACAGACACACATAGCGAAACTTTCTTTTATTAGTTTAGATAATGATGTTAATTAGTAAGAAAACTTATCACTGTTTTAATACATGTTTGAGTTTTTGTTGTACTGAAGCTAAAAGAGTTGTTATGTCTTAAAAGTTATGTTGATTAAGTATAATTTGTGAAAAGTTATCAACTTCAAAGAGCATATGTTTAACTAACATCCTACTGTCTCTTTTAGGAGTTGTTCAATTCACATAAATTTAATATGATGTAAAAAAAAAATAAAAAATCTGTATTATATTTGTATGTTTTGATTTTTAAAATGAGTTTGAATGCAAGCAATCTTACAAGATATATTTAATTTTTAAGATTTCTTTTTGTGAGATTGTTTATAGTAAAAATATACAGTAACTTTAGTACATGAATTAGAAAGAAAAAAAAAGAAATAGAAATAAAATTTTCAGAATTGAATTAAAATAATTTATATATGTATGTTTGTGTATTTAAAAAAAAAAAAATGTAAAGTGGGCATTAATGCTGCTTGTTCATAATATATCTTGTAAATCAAATTTATACTATGTATTATGATTTAGAAAAGATAGTGAAGTGTTGAATTATACTGAAGGGAGATTGTTTGTACTAATATTTACAGAGTGTTAAAAAAAAAATTTCATTCACAATTAAAATGAATTTGACATGATTTTTTTATTAACACACACTTCATGTTGAATTGTTAAATGGTACTACAATAATGAGTCCTTTTATAAAATTAACACCTGTATTCAAACTGGTGGCCATTCTGGTCCAGGCATTGCTGATAACATGAACTAATGAGTTGCAAACATCGACCTACCACCTACCACACTCTCTTCATTTGTAGGGTTTGTTGCTGACACATTCTTCATGAACATTGCTTTTGAACATCATTTTGGCCAGTTCTATCTGCCTCAAACTGATCTCAAATTTTAGCGAATGTAAGTCGTATAAGGGGATCTGTTCTAACTCTCTCCTAAACAGTCTCTCCACTTCAGCTACATTTTTTAACTTCCAGTAACTTTTAAGGATAAATTTCCTTTGTTTAATGCTTAGTCTTATTTCAATCATTATGCCAAGTTAGTTAAATATGAAAGGAAAAGAAGAACATGTCAGTTATTAGTGTATAAATAAATGGTATGTACATATATATATATATATATATATATATATATATATATTAACATCCTGTATAAACCATTGTTTTATCTATTTATTAAAAACTGTTAGAAAGCATATTATAATCTAAAAAGATTTTAAAGTTTTTTTTAAAAACTTGTTCAAATGTACAGTTTAAATTATAATGGAGAAAATAATTAGAAAACATTTCTTAAATACCGATTTTTTAAATGTGCTAGTTTTACGATATTTTATTAAAGTAGTTTATGAAATAATAGTTCAGTAAAAGTCTGAATAACAGACACTTCAGAAGTGTGGAATTTGTCTGCTATTCAGTGGTAAAATCATACAAAAATGTAGGTGTTGGGGATTGAAAAGTGTTCTAAATAGAAGTATTTACTATATTTAATTCATATTCTAATGAGTGTCTGTTTGTTACTTTTGGGAAATTAAAGTTGGTATATTTTTATTTAGTTTTCAGCTGCATCTGAAAAAGATATGCAGCAGTGGATAGCTGCCATCGAAAAGAACAGCAAATCAGCTTATTTTGGTTAGTATTTTCATTTTACAAGTTATTGTTTCTGTTTTTTAAGAATTAATTATGAATTTCTTCTTATTTTTCATGTTCTATTACATTTTACCAGAACATCTGTTATTTCATGTACAAGCATTATACATGTGTTTTTCCCTTTATAAATTTATTGTTTTACAACAAAATTACGTTTTTCTCTTTTGCTACAAGTTGTTTTTTTTTTTTACTTTTCTGAATTTTTCATAAATCATCGATAAGTAAATAAATAAGCAAAAATAATACTTTTGATTTTCCATTTGTTCTATTTGGCAGTTGTATTAAGATTTTCCTGGTGGGAGTCCTTCCATGATAGTGCCATCAAAAATTTCTATTCTCTAATTTAATATAATTGATCAAATTAATATAATAACCAGAGTCAGACAATATAGACAACTATGCAAATTCCATTTGCAGAAAATTTCTAGATAAAGGTAAATAATTCTTGTTTTTCCATTTTTTTTAATTTAATAGTACAAAGGCTGACAGCATTATTTAAGTAATCGTAAAATTAATTATTTCGTGAGCTAATAATTTTTCTTGAAGAGGTTGCATTATTAAGGATTTTGCTAATTTTCAGTCAATTTACAAGCAAAAAATAGATCAACATTTTCTCTTGCCAAAGGGTTTATTGGGTTTCTTTTTTAAGTGGTCATTACTTTAATCCATTCAAATAAGCCATTAAAAAGCTTATATATATAAAAAAAAAACAGCATTTGAAGTCTTTATGTTTGTTTATTTGGAAGGAGTGGGGGAGAAAGAAAGATTCATCAGATTTTTGAATAAAACTTTTGTGCAAAAACTGGTGTTTGCAGTCAGTTTCATTTTTATGTTACTGTACTAAAAACAAACAAATCTTTTTTCACATCTTCATTTTTATATGTTTTCTAGTTATTTTATTTTATTTTTCAAAAGATTTTACGATAAATTATGCTTTAATGAGCATTACTCTTAAGTTATGTTCACATTATGGTTTATTTTGTCTTGGTTTTAAACGTTAAGAGTTTCTATAGCAACACAATGAATTTTACTCTTCATTAGTGTTATCTTAGTAATTCTAAGATAAGAATAATTATAATGTAAACATTGTTTCATATCCATATTATCTTGGCAAGTTTTTCTGTATTTCTAAAAAAATTCTAAGAATTTAATTCTTAGTTTTCTACTTAATTATAGTGTTTTAAGAAATATGGTAACTAAAAGTGTAAAATTTTTGGAAATTTTGAAATGGTAAAAATAAAAGTTTTTTTTTTCAGTTTTTTTCTGGAAAAATTAAAGTTTTACAAACAAAAGCTTTTTTTTTTAATATAAAATATTAAACATTTAAAAAAATTTATGTACTCAAAAAATTTTCATTTTCACTTTACATATTAAAAGAAATATATTATTATTATTATTATTAAATATTATTATTATTTAACTAGCCGCCACTGGCGACCAGTTTGGTCTCCCTTAAATGTATGTTAAGCATTGTAACACGTTACTTTCATTCCTAATTTAATTTTTTCCTTAATCCTTTTCCAAATCAGACGATTTTAACAGACAAGTCAAGAACTTTTGCAATCACGGTAGCATTTCGCATATTTATTTTTGTTGTTGTTATGTGTTTAATTTTTCTTGACAAAAGCTACTTATCCCATTTAAGCATTTATGCTTCATGCCCGTTTACTTATCAGTTGCAATATGTTCGCTAATGCAGAGATTCTTAAACATATTAAGTAATTTTCCGTAATTGGGTCCATTGCCAATTAACGTTGATGGGCCCCCGTTTGGGTACATTTGTCGCAGACGCACTGGATATTATTTTGGCGATATAATTATTGGCTGAATAAATTAACCTTTGTGTGTGTTTTATAATAAAATTTTGTGCTTTTTAATATAAAATGAACTATTTCATAATAATATATATATAAAAAAGAATCATGCTGTTTTAGCAATCTCTAACAGGTACCTGAAAATGGGGTTTTCTTGCCAAAATGGCGCAAAACAAAAATCGTGCCAACCCTGGTGCGTCTGCGACAGATGTTAGAATTTAAAATACATGTCGTTCACACTTTTAGTTTAAAATAGAAAATAGAAAAATAAGAAATAATATCATAAATCAAAACATTTGATTTCAAAATCAAAGTATCGCTTCTAATTTGCACACGCAAAAAATAAAAGCTGGTATTGGCGATTTTAAAAATGCTATTGGCGAGATTTGCGCCCAAATAACATAAAAGTACTTAATAATATTATGTATTTCATAAATGTATATTAAATTACTGTCTTGAACGCGATTAGTCATTAACAATAATAAATATGATTGGCGATTAACAATAATTTTCGGTGATATCTCTTCCTGCCACGTATAATACATAAATACCAAATTAATTGATCATTTCAAAATTTGATTCATTAAATATTATTACAGGAGTTGTATTTGTTTACATTCAACTCACGTCAAGAAAAGATTCGGAAGAAAGTTGAGTTGTATAAGCACTTCATCAAACGGAATTATGGTAAACTTTAACTGTCTCACAGGTTCTGGTGTGAATTATTTTTTTTTACACCAGGAAGCGCTCTAAAAAATCATTCACGGAAAACTTATTTTACGAACAATTATCTCCATGGTTTAATGGTTTAATATTTTAAACCTTCACGACGAATGAATCTTTTTTTTTTTTTTTTTTTTTTTTTGTTTACTTTTATGGATAGAGAATTTGAACTGTGAAGCTATAATTTCAACTGAAGTTATTGCAGAATATATACATAATTGAACGTAAGTCATCTCTCAAATATTAATTTATTTTGAACGATCTTTCTAAAAATGTAACTTTTATGCAGTTTTATTCGAAACATAATTTTGAATAAAAATGGCCGCCTGGCATATGAAAAAGCAATACGGGCATCCCAGAACTGTTGATGACAGTCACATGACTTACGGTTTTATTATAGAGATAGTAATAAATATATTATTACTATTAAAATTTTAGCCTTTCAGTCTCAAAATTTCTATTAACTTTTCTTATTAACACCATTGTTTATTACATATTATTCAACCGTACTTGCCAAGTTTTACACTTCAAACGTAAAATTTATGCTTTTGAGCTATTATGTTACACTTTTACGCTTGGTTCATTTTTCTTTTTTATTCTTTTTCTACTATTTCAATAGTTCTTCATTTTCTTAGGATTCCCCCCCACACACACACATTAAATCTGTGTGAAGTTTATTAGTTCATTAAATTACTTGTGCAATGATAGCTTCACAAAAAAATAATAATAATAAAATAAAATAAAATCTTATCAAGTTTTCAAGGAAAGTTATTCAAAGGAATTTCCTTGCATAAAAGTATTCGGCAAAGACTAGAAATTTATATCTTGCAATATTTGCCGTAGTGATTTTACTATTTCCCATAGAGGTAAATATATTTCTTGATACATAAGAAGGATAGACATCTGGAGAACACAAAATTAGCTAGGCAGAAGCAGATGCTTTTTTACAAGTATTACTCAGAACTTTGAGCTACACGTTTCAAAGATGCAGTAGTAGCTTTTTTTGCATTATTTAACTGTCTGTTATTGAATATATGTTCATGACAAGGTATCTCTTATAAGTTTTTAAAATCATTGGGGTTTCTAAGGTTTCATTGAATTGCCTATTTCTAAATTCATTTTTGTTATTTTTCACAAAGCTAAATATTCTTTCACATTCAGTGTTACTGAGTAGGATAGATATCATGACATCTTAAAATTCTTTAAATTTTGAAGTCCTGTAACATTTTTGATTTTGCCAATTTCAACCCATTGAATATCAATGCAAAAGTGATCCAAATTGGATACAGTTGCATCAACTTGCAAACTGCAAAATTGATTTTCAAGCACACATTCACTGCCTCATTTTAAACCTGGTCAGGTTTTACTTTCAATAAACAAGCAAATAGGTCTAAAAAAAACTTTTTATTGGAGAGAATATAAAATCCATATACCTGATGAAATTAAATTTGCCACTGTAGCATGCTTTTGAACAGCATTTTCTATTGGAAGTTTATTGAAGCAGCAATGTAATAGTTCAAAATATTATTCAAACAGTCATTCCTTTTTTTAATCACTTAATTTTTCAATTTCTTCTTTAATTGAACTTCCAATTGTGATTCCCTGCAATTTTTTCTGGTTTTCTTTAGAATGGTAATTTATTGCAAGAAGATCCGCATATTTTGAAGAATCTACATAAAATTTCTTTTAGCAGCTCACAGTATATCTCAAAGCAGTTTATGAAGTAATAGAGATGCAGCCTGCAATGTCAAATTTACTCTGTTGAATATTGGAATGACATTTAATATAAAGAAGGAATATGCTTTTATTTCTGGAGAGGACAAAAACATGAATATTTTTCCTTCTTTGCACAAATTTTTTTATGCTTCCTCTGTAGATTTATTTGTCTCACTGTTTTGGCATTTCCCTTCCTTTTTATTATGTAGTATTTGTATTGATGCTACTTATCTTTTGCTTGCTTAAACTAGTGTTCTCACTATGTCTCTATTTAAGGACACAATACATTGTCATTTTAACACTTTCTAACCTAGTTGAATTATAACTTCATGTTTATGACTTCGGTTTGTCTGGCCGTCTGCCATCTGACTGTCTGCCGCCTGTCCGTACTCTAACTCCCATAAATATGCTCGGATTGCCCTGCAATTTTTATATGTTATTGTCGTTATCTATAGCATGTTCCCTATTTCAACTGAAGTGTGTAGCACTTATAGTTTTCTTACAGGGACTCTTAAAAGAATTCCGTTACATTATGGTCTATGGGGAAAAATCATTTGCAGTTTATTTTAATAATGTTACACAATTTCAAACACATTGTAATTGATATATATCACTAAGGTGCATTACAAGAAGCTTAATATGGAATAGGGTGTGCATAGCACTTATTGTTACTTTACAGGGACAGTCAAAAGAATTCCGTTACATTACGTCTATTATGGAGAAAAATCGTTTGCGGTTTAATTAAATAATCTTTAACTATTTTAAATGCATTGAAATTTATATATATCACTAAAGTGCATTACAAGAGGCTTACTACAGGATATTGTGTGTATAGCAGTCATCATTCCTTTACAGGGACACACAAAAGAATTCTCTACTGTCTGTTAACAATAATTCCTGGAAGTGCGTTTGAAGTTGCTGGACGCGATTTTAAATTTAACTCACTTTTTGTCTATTACTTGGTGTGTATAAATTCTGTAGATCATATACAGGGCAGCACAAAAGTTCGCGAACACATTTCTGTTTATTGACAGAAACTCCAGAAGGAGAATTTTAAACTGTGCTACGCGTTTCCTAACTAAACTAAAATTTAGCATCCTATGTAGTATCTATACAAATCTATAGATCATATACAGGGGGCTGAATAAAAGTATTTGGATATTTATTCGAATATTGTATATGTTGGAAATTCCTGAAATTATGTTTTTAAATATGTTATGAGTTTTCCAAATTGTTTACTTAGATGTTATCTTTCAGCTTATTAAATGGTAATTATTGTGGAGTGATACTACATGCCGGATGAGTATCGTATAGTGGCATTGAGCACCACGTGCGTTATCAACGAGGCCTATGCACATGGCGTGGATTAAACACTAATTTAAGCGTACTGCTGAAAAATGCAAATAACCAATTCAAGTTCACAAATCGCTAAAGAGTTCTCTCAAATGGTCTTGACGAAGTTTCACTTATAAAAAGAACGGATATCTCTTACCATGATTGCAGGAGCATGCTGGACCCGCGCGATCATTGTTGATGTCTTTAGTCATATATCGATGTTACTTGAAATCGTACACAATGTGTGCGACGAATATATATATATGAAGACAGAGGTCATTTCATTAAGGTTGAATTAACTAGTTTATTAAAATACTTATTTAAAAGGTAAAGGGGGGAATCCTAGTGACGGGCATCACGAAAACGGGAGCGATCCGAAGACCGACCACTCTACTGCACTGAACCAACGTAACTGCCAATCGGCGCTTCAAAACTACCGGGCTTCCCTACGCTTGGCGGCAGAAACCGGAAGATCGCCAAACAGTGAATGAAAACGGCGTGCGCGCTCCGCGCCAACAAGCGATACTCTGTTCCGCTGGTACAAGATGCGCGCGCAATCCATGGCTGTGCCGGGAAGAAAGAGCGGCAACCGCTACGGTGAAATGAAAAGCCAAAGATGGCTAAAACGTGGTTACTGAAAACGGGAAAGATACGCGACGAAATAAATAGAAAAATACGGTCGTCGTGACGTAAGGTCAAAACATGAACGAACCGTTGAAAATGATTAAAAGAGGCGTCAAAAGAAAGATACAAATATATGCCGAATAAAGGAAATAAAAGATTAATTAAATTTTAAATGAAAATTATTAAAATAGTTAACTTATAGAATTTAATGAGCGCAACCACGTGTAATCGCAAAAGATCGCGATTGAGATTAAAATATGTCGTTTTATCAACACGACATATTACACCCGGACAAACGGAAATTTGAAAAAAAATGCCAAAAGAATACCTATAAAAATGAATAGGAAAAGAAATTGCAAACCGTAAGAAAAAAAATGGGAAGAGTACTCGCCACCAGGAAATACATGGGGTTAACAAAATGACTTACAATAAGTCATATCATAGACAAACAACCTATTATAAATTTAATACATATTAAAGTATATTTTAAATAGCATATAAATGATTAATCAATGATGAATTTCCAAAAATTACTGCAATAACATATGATTACATACACACACTACGTGATAAATGTAGTACATACTCTACAAGTGAAAAAAAATATATAGCTCAAAATTAGCATATTATTATGCTACCTACTGGCAACAATAATGAAAAGTTATGTATTCAATACTCAAACATTACGATATACCAATATCAATAGTAAACCATGTTATAAAAACAAAAAAGACATATAACACAAACCATTACTAAAAGATTACTGCAACACAATATTGAGAGTGAGTGTATGTACAGATTGTAAAAATGTATGAATAGAACCAGAATACGTGTCAATTAAAGTAAAAGTTTAGTATGTAAATGTAAGAAAATTGACAGAACAATTAGTTGAACTTAAAAATGAAAAGTGGTGTGCAAAATGTCAAGATCACATGTACTTCAACGACTGAACAGGAAAACAAATGTAAATAATGTAAATTTTATACACTGCTCAACTGACACTTGCATGAATTATGCCACAAAAGTGACAAAGAGTATAGTTGAAAACATGCAACACTTGAATAGGAACTTAAGAGTTCAAGTACAATGAATGTACAGCAAAAAATATAATACACGAGCAAACTCGCGTTGAAAACCCTGAATGATAAATAAATATATATAACTATACAGTGTAAACCCTGCCAAGATTATATGGAAAGAGCTGCAATGAACTCAACAAAAAATTAAGTATTGAAAATACCCTGGAAAACATGGAAAGTAATATTGAGTTGATTGAAAAAAAATGTTAGAATGAAATTCATAACAGATGTAAAGTTACAGTATAGGATTGTGAAAATGAAATACATAATAAAATTATGAATTTATCAAGTTTAATTAATGAATTTTACCAAATATGTGTGAAACGTGTGTGCGTAAAAGAAATGTTAAACTATCGTAATTTTAAATCATTGATTATATGCTGTAAAAAACAGATTTTGCAAATTTTTACCATAAATGGATCCTACCATTTTTTTTGCAAAACAAATGTTAACTTCACTTCAGTGAGATTATAGCTATAGCAATGTATTTATATAAATGCATAAGATATTGAAAGAAGGTAATGAAATAATTGCATGGTAAATTTTAAAATATTTCATATTTGTAAAATGAGTGTACACATGTTTGAAAAGTAAATAGCCAGCATAAAGTAATTAATTAGGTACCATAAATCAATATATGTATATACAAACAATTTTATCAAGCGCTTAGTATAAAAAATACATAGGACAACACAAATCAAAATGAAAAAGGACGGGGGAAAATAGGGAGCTTGGAATTTAAGAGTTGCAACTCATGAGTAATTAAGGGTTAAGGAACTGGGAACACAAATAACACTTGAAAAAAATACCAAAAATTGTAATGAAAAAAAATCTGTCGAAAAGACAGGTGCCAATCAAAAAGTAAAAATATTGAAAAAAATGTATACATGACAATATTTTGTCTTACATGTTTTGCATGTCAAAGTTGACATATTTGTTACACCTTTTCAAGTATTGAAAAGAAATAGTTGAGAAAAAATTATATTTACAAATAAAAACACAAGTATGGTTATGACTTTAAAAAAACTTGTAAATTTACAGATGTTCTCAGCAACCACATCAACAGGGAAATGTTTAAAAATTGAAATTTTAGAGAAAAAACTTTTAAATGAACTATTTTAAGACAGTTCTCAATGAAGATGAAACAGTTCTTTACTTGAAGTGTACACAAAATGAAAAGTCCAAATAGAGAATGATATAGTTCATATGAACAAGATTACTACAGGATTTACATTGAAGAACTAGATGTTATCACTAGATTGAAAAACTAGATGTGCATATATCACTGCTGTTATGGATAAAGGTAAGGATTTAAATTTTTGATGTGTAATTATCTGACAGAAATCAACAAATGTCAAGAGATTTATCTTGACAGAACCACTCCATTGGGTTCTATAAGAGATTATCTGCCAGGCATAGCAATTATGAAAAAAAAATATTGATGTGAATCACTGAACTGTAAATAGCTTAAGTTGTATACTTTGTGTTTAATCGAAGACGTACATTCATGATATAATATCGCAGCGCTTCACAATTTTTCGCAAAGGCTGGATGGTTTATATTGAAGTTGTGTCCGTGTAACCGATTGCTATTGATGCAATTGTTGCACCGTGGAGGTTTTGAACATTTCTCTTCGGTACTGTGGTGTTCACTGCACCAACCACATATTTTATTTTTATTGCATGATTTTGCAAGGTGATTAAATCCTTGACATTTGAAACATCTTGTGATACGAATAAATCTTTTAATTGGATATGCTTGATTATTGATTTGAAGAACTCTCTTGCTGGTTAAAAATCTGGAAATATGAAAAGGGAGTTCAATTAAGTAATTGTAGTTATCAGAATTTTTACGTGGGTAAGTTTTAATGAAATTGATGGATGGGATGGGTTGGTCAATAGAGCTGGATATGGCTTCGATGATGTCTGTTGTATTAATATCAGGTTTTAAATTGTAAATCATAACTTTGGCCACTTTTGATACGTTTAAATTAAATGAACAGTCCATCATGGTTTTAGAAGTAAATGAACAATTAATTGAAGAATTTAAGGTGTATTGATGTGGGGTACTACACACATCCAAGTCATCACAAGGATGAAATTTCTCTGTTTGGGTTGAATTGCAGGAAGTATTTTGTTGTATGGGTAAACTGGTGTCTTCTACCTGAGTAGATTTTTCACAAGTGCTTACAGTGGGTGTTTCCTTCTGTTTCTGAAGCCTTCCAATGAGTTTTTTGTTGACCTCTTGGAGGTTTTCTTTATCTTTAAGTACTTGTTCAAATTCTTTCTTCACATTGGCAAATAAATCAAAAAAGTCTTGGATGTCAAAATTTATCAATTTTGAAATTTCACATGTGAGTTGTGTCAAAGCTGGATTCTCTTGAGTACTGTATTGACTAATAGAATATTTTATTGACTTATCAAGCCTTTCAGGAAGATCTGACAACATCATTTCAAAAAATTTGAACTTTGGTGCATTCTGGCAAGGAGTGCTCAAATCTGGAGCAGCATTAAAAGACATTCTGAGTTGTTAAATAAATAAACTTTAAATAATAATATGTTTGAAAAAAAAAAATTTGATTGGCTTTGAGTTACGTTGCTCAGGCCTGTAGTGAAAAAATTTTGGCGACGTCACAGGATCCAAAAAGAAATATAGTTGTTTGTGGGAAAAAAAATCTTGATATCAACTTAAATGTAAAAAAATTCTTCAAAGATAAACTTCATTTTATCAATATAAAATATTTTTTGTTATCTTGAGAAATTCCACTGTTACAACAATCTTCTTGTCACAAAAAATGTAAATTCACTAGTATAATATTTTTAAACACTTGAAAAAATATCTTTTTTTTTTTTTTTTTTTTTTTTTTTTTAAATTTGAAAAACGATCTTGTAATATCTTGAATGAAATTAAAATGTTGACATCGTGCAAAAATAATTAAAATATTGATACTATGCAGAAAAATTTAATAAATACTTCATGTGAATATTGTAGGTATAATTTATTTCATGTTATATTTGAGAGAAAGTGCGAAACTGACATCGGCACCATAATTTATTGTGGAGTGATACTACATGCCGGATGAGTATCGTATAGTGGCATTGAGCACCACGTGCGTTATCAACGAGGCCTATGCACATGGCGTGGATTAAACACTAATTTAAGCGTACTGCTGAAAAATGCAAATAACCAATTCAAGTTCACAAATCGCTAAAGAGTTCTCTCAAATGGTCTTGACGAAGTTTCACTTATAAAAAGAACGGATATCTCTTACCATGATTGCAGGAGCATGCTGGACCCGCGCGATCATTGTTGATGTCTTTAGTCATATATCGATGTTACTTGAAATCGTACACCATGTGTGCGACGAATATATATATATGAAGACAGAGGTCATTTCATTAAGGTTGAATTAACTAGTTTATTAAAATACTTATTTAAAAGGTAAAGGGGGGAATCCTAGTGACGGGCATCACGAAAACGGGAGCGATCCGAAGACCGACCACTCTACTGCACTGAACCAACGTAACTGCCAATCGGCGCTTCAAAACTACCGGGCTTCCCTACGCTTGGCGGCAGAAACCGGAAGATCGCCAAACAGTGAATGAAAACGGCGTGCGCGCTCCGCGCCAACAAGCGATACTCTGTTCCGCTGGTACAAGATGCGCGCGCAATCCATGGCTGTGCCGGGAAGAAAGAGCGGCAACCGCTACGGTGAAATGAAAAGCCAAAGATGGCTAAAACGTGGTTACTGAAAACGGGAAAGATACGCGACGAAATAAATAGAAAAATACGGTCGTCGTGACGTAAGGTCAAAACATGAACGAACCGTTGAAAATGATTAAAAGAGGCGTCAAAAGAAAGATACAAATATATGCCGAATAAAGGAAATAAAAGATTAATTAAATTTTAAATGAAAATTATTAAAATAGTTAACTTATAGAATTTAATGAGCGCAACCACGTGTAATCGCAAAAGATCGCGATTGAGATTAAAATATGTCGTTTTCTCAAAACGACAGTAATGATTTGTAAAATTATTTTGGAAGTGTTGGAAAGTGTTACATAATCTATGCTTGACACACGATTTTTTGTTCTTGTTTAAAAATAGTGGAAGTACTATAGATGAGTTTGGGCTCTTTTTTCAGAGCTTGAGCTTGATATCCAAGCTCAAAAAACTTTGTGTCATCAGAGACTGAGCTTAGCACCAAAAGTATGCAATAGAAAAATTTTAATAACATTTTAAAATTGTTTCAAGATTAATTTTCTCATTTAAAAATCTCTTCTTACATAGAAATAAGTATTAATTCTAAATACTCATTCATGACAAAATTTCATGATTTCACTGAAAATCTGTTAACAATAGCAAATTTGTTATTTATACCCAAACATTGGCATAAATCGGCAAAAGTTAGAATCCTTATTCTTTTTTAAGTATGATTGTACAACTATGGCAAAAAGACATGAGTTCTGTTCTCAGTTATTCTAAGAAAGGACTTCAAGCAGAAAGAGAGAATAGACCAGAGATATTCCATGGCTTCTGTATGTTACTAACACAGACCGTGCAAAGGCTTCAGAATCAGATTGAATATTTTTCCTTAATTGCAGTAAAAGTGAAATTTAATCATAAAGTGTTACCAACATCAAAATGATGTCAGCATTACCCACGGAATGTTTGTCCTTTATAATATAAATTTTCTTATTGAATTTATTCTAATATTATGTATTCTAAAATTATGCAATCGATTAAATGGTCATTTAAATTAGCCACTAAAGGTAATTTTTAAAATAACAACAACAAAATTCTTATAAGTTTCACTCAATATTTACTGGAATTTGGGTTTATGTAACAAAAAACCTATAGTATTCTAATAGAGTACTCATTTCCCTACTGTGTAGAATCAATAAATTTAGGCTCTGATTTAGAATGAAGACATTCATAAATATAAAATATAAATTTTTATCAAAGTCTATAGTAGTTAATTGAAAAACAGAAATTGGAAACTAATAAATTTTATTATTAACTTTTTGATTATTTTTAATATAAAAGTAATTAAAATTTTAAAAATAAAAGTTGTAAAACAGGTAGATTTTTTGCATACTTAACTTATATAAATTGTTTTAAACTAAATTGTATCTGATATACGTGCCATATGGGTTGCATACAATCCTTAATTTTAACTACCACTGTTTCTGAATAGTAATTTTTTTTTTTTTTTGCATTATTTAATCAGAATTTTAAGTAAGGCAAAGATTATTATTTAGAAATAGCGATGCAGAAAATTTTAAAATTTTATATGGAATGCTCATAATGAAGGTGTTAAGGTAAAGGCAAGAAAGAGTAAGTAATTTCAACTACATGCTATTTAAAAGGTATATCTAATAATTAAATATTTCTGCTGATTACTATTTGATTATATGAAAAATTGCAAATGTAGTAATAAAAAGAAATGATGTCATTTTTATTTGATACTATGTTACATTAACAATATAATAAATTATAACTCCTTGTAATAATATTTCTTTTAAATGCTAAAAGGTGTAAATTAACAACATTATAAACACATAGTAAGATATCTTTTATTAGGTTGTTTGACATGTTGCGACTCACTCCAAGTCATTTTCAAAAACAAATGAGAATATTCCATAATTGCATGTGTTTTGAAATTATTGTTTAAAATGCTATCATTTAATTTTCATGTATTTTTTTTAATTACGCACGTTATCTTTTATTTTTATTTGGTTGTTTATTTTTATATCTGTATCCATGGTGTAACTCGAGTCACAATTTCAGTATGTTAAAAGATGCTGCATCGTTACATATTGTATTTGGCGTGTTAGTATCTCTATGGTTTCTCTTATTATGGATGGATAATCAATTTCAATAATTTCAATGAAAGTAAAATAGTTTTTCCCTCCAGTCTATACTATCCATCCACAATAAGAGAAACCATAGAAATACTAACATGCAAAAATACAATATGTAACAATGCAGCATCTTTTAACTTACCGAAATTGTGGCTCGAGTTACTCCATGGATACAGATATGAAAATAAACAACCAAATAAAAATATAAGATAATGTGCGTAATTTTTAAAAAAGTACATAAAAATTAAATGATAGCATTTTAAATAATCACCTCAAAGCCTGTGCAATTATGGAATATTCTCATTTGTTTTTGAAAATGACTCGGAGTGAGTTGAAACATGTCAAACAACCTAATAAAATATATCTTACTATGTATTTATTATCTTGTTAATTTACACTTTTTAACATTTAAAAGAAATATGCTATGTTACATTGTTTTCAACCTTACTGGTTACACTAATTGGTTTTATTGATATAACTTTGTATATAAATTTTCATTTTTAATGAAAAAAAAATAGCATTTAATCATCTATTTTTCAAATTAATGTTCTTACATGGGACACTGAACATGAAGAGGGAAAAATGAAAGATAAAGCAATCAGATTTGTATAAAATTTTTATTATATTATCATACCTGCCAACTTGTAAGGTTTATCCTTACAGTGTAAGGATTTATGTCCAATTGTAAGGTTGTAAGGGCAACAGGTAAGTTTGTAAGGTTTTTTGATAAAACTTGAAATGATTCTTCAAATATGTTAATTATTGAGTGAAAAAATAAAACTGATGCACACATTGCGTTTATGTTACAAAGATGAGGAGTGTGATTATCAATATAGTACGTCACAGCAATCAAATAGTAATTCACAACACGTTATTATATGCCACAGAATGTTTAGTCATGCTGTGTATTTTAAAAATTTCTCGCAGCAATGCTGAATGCAAAGCTAAAATTGAAGTTTTGACACTTTTTTTATTAGAAATATATTAGAATTTTTTTTATTATTATTTATAAAATATTTGGTACTTTTATGTTACCTGTGCACCAGTGATAACCCGCCAAATCTTGTTTCAGTTGGCATCAGTTGGAATTGTTACTATTTCAATTCAAATGATTTGAATTTTGATTTTAATTCAATTCTTGAGATTTTGTTATTTGTATTGATGTATTTGTGTTTACGCATTTTATCATGATTATATTTTAGCTATTTTTAAGTAATTTTTTTAAGACATTATACTGCAGCTTTAAAATATTATTTTTTTTAATAGCTAATGTTAAAAGATTGTCGGAAAAAAAAATGCTTGGCGAGATTTTTAAAAAATTTGGCAATCACTGGTGCCCGGCTAACATAAAAGTACAAAAGATTTTAATAATTAAAAGCATGCAGCATGATCACTATGGAGAAATGTATGACAAAGAATTGTTGGGTAAAGCCAAATGAGCCTATTTAACGTATATCAAAAAAGAATTATCAATGCTCATAATATTTGGGTTATTTTTATTATTTAATATTTTTGTAGTTATCAGTAAATTTTGTATCAAATCATATATTACCTTATTAGACGCCTTCATAAATACCTTTTACTACACATATATGTTTAAAGATGCACAATGAAGTACTTCGAAAATTTGTAAGGTTTTCTGAATAGACAGGTTGGCAGGTATGTATTATTTTATAATTAAAACTTACATTTTTCCAAACGGGGAAAAAAAAAAAAAAAAAAGGTGTGTTTTTCCCCAAGATTTCTTTTTTCTTCTTTTAACTCTGAGCATTCCCATCTCTAATGTCAACTAAATATTCCAGCTTACAGCCGAGAAATAAAATATATTTAGAAATTACTTTTGTTTATGCTGTTATTATTATTGATCTATTATAAAATGGTATTTATTTTGTTGTGTTAGGTAATTCACTGAATCAACAATCAATTAATATATCTACATCAAGCTATCCAGCTTCTAAAGAATTTGACTGTTCCTATGAAACTGAAGATATTTATGAGACAGTTCTAGAAGAAGAAGAAAAAACTGAATCGTCTGATGACAAATTAGAAGAACCAATTTTAGAAAATGAAGAATATTCTGATGTAGAAACCATCTCAGAACAGAATCAAGTATTCAACTATTCTGATTGGTATGTAGGTTTATGGGACTGCTCCAGTGAGGATGATACAGAACTGAGTTTTGCTAGGGGAGATCTTATTCGTATAGTTAGCAAAGAATATGATTCTTTTGCATGGTGGGTTGGAGAATCACAAGGAAAAGTAGGATTTGTTCCTAAGTCCTATTTAATGGAAGCTTATGAAACATATTAATTATTGATTATTTTTTATTATGAATTGATTATTTTGAGCAGACAAATAAAAATGACTATCTCCAAACACTATTGACTAATAAGGAATATTCCTGTTCACTCATACTTTAGCTTATGAAATTTTCAAAGCTGTAGTTGGCAAATTGCATGTTTTACCTGTAAACTATATGTTTTTTAGGCTTATTGTATGTTGTATGTTATCTTTCCTGTATAATATTTTCTTCAATTTTTTTAAAAAACATATCTGACTTTTGATAATTTTGAGAACTTTTCTCAGTTTACATTTTTTTAGTTTGCTTTGCTTCAAATATTTCCCTTTTTGATGCACATTTTGACACAAAAATATTAAACGTATGCATATTAAACACATGCACATTGTGATTTGATTGATACTTTTGTGAAACTTTTAACATGTGACTGGTTTTATGTGATTTTAGAGATGTTTTTAAATCAGTATTGAAGATGCCTGGGTCAACAGGTGAAAATATTTTACTTTTGTGAAACTTTTAACATGTGACTGGTTTTATGTGATTTTAGAGATATTTTTAAGACTTTCGAAAAATGTACAATGCCTACCTATATGTTGAAAAAATAAAATAATGTCTGTAAAAATAGGTAGTTCGGAGAATTATTAAGTTAGAAAATGACATTATGAAAGATCATAGATTAAATACTAGTTTTGGTCAGTAAGTCTTATTAAAGTCACCTGTCTGTTTCAAATATTATTCACATTCAAAGATTCTTTTTTTTTTTATTTGTAGAAGACATATAAAAATAAATTACATATAACAAACTACGTAATAATATCTATTTGTAAACTGAGGTTAAGTTCCTCTCTTCCATTCATTATTCACATGAAAATGTTAAGGTGTCTTATCTCCTCTGTCCAAGCCGAGGATCATAATATAAAAACAAATATGATATTATGTAATTCATTGAGCAACTGTTCCATACTTTTTACTACACAAGTGCAATTTAAATAGACTGTGTTTTATTTTAAGTGACTTTCATTTTAATATCTAGCTCAATGAAAGAATATATATATTTAAAAATAATTCACTAAACAAAATTTTAATGAAACCAATGTTTTATGGGTAGTTTTATGAAAATGTTATAAAATTTGATGATGTTTCAAGGGTTAATTAGCATTCTGTTGTGTAATAAAATATCTGTTATATAAATTCATATGTGATTATTTTTCTTTTATTTGAAAATTTAGCTTAAACTTCTGTTGTTACAGGATTGAGGAATGTTAGAAAATGTATAATACAACATTATTATGCATTATTTTACTGTTCATAAATATCTTGGCTGATAATAGTTGGAATCTTTTTTAATTTTTTTTTAGCTTGAATTTCAGATATATTTAAAGGAAAAATAACTTAATTGTTAGAAGAAAATGTATGAAATTATATATTGTATTAATTCAAAACTTTTAAGATACATTAAAACACTAGGAATTGTTTTATGTAAAGGTTTATATATATAGAGAGAGAGAGAGAGATAGATACATACACTAGCGAGGCTTATCCTGTTTTGCTGGTCGGTTTTTCACGAATGAATCTGAGGTTGGAAGCCCTACTGGCTTTGGCAGCATGATACTGTCTGAAATCAAGTGAACCTTGGGTTCTTATAACATTTATTTCGACCCAGATTAAATTCAAATTTTAAGCATCATCATTCATATTGCTGTATGAATCAGCATTATTCTGAATTAAATCATGGCAATAGCAATATTTACCAAAGAATTTTTCCCATTTCAGAAAAAAAGTTATAAAAAAATTGCAACAAAGTATGAAAAAACACTAAAAGTTGCATTAAAAATTCTGAAAAATACAAAAATCACAGAGGGCAAAATCTATATATATAAAATCCGTTCTTGGTATGTATCTTCCTTATACAAATCTACAGTTTTTGTCCGATTGGAACGAAATTTGATGTACATACGTTTTAGAACACAAGTAAAATCACTGTCAACTTAAAAAAATTCTCAGACCATTCTTTACCACTTTTTTTAAACATCTCCCATAGCTTATCATTACAGAAATCTATTTTTTTCCCTCAATTTCTAATGCAATTTCTTTCCTATTGCCATTCAAAGGAACTGCGTATGGACAATATTTTTATCTGACATCAATTTTGGCATATGTGATTTTTTTCGCATATTACAAAGATTACTATGAGTACTATAAGTGCTTTAAATGACATAGTACATATATTTAAATGTGTTTGGAGAAAAATAAATAACTTAGCTCCTAATTTTACTATGGTAAATTGTTTCCACTGGTTTATTAATATTAAAGTAAATTTTCTAAGAAATAAAAACATATTTTTGCGCATTCAAACTTCATGATTCAATTTAATTCTACATAATAAAAAATCGTCTGTCAAATATTGACATTTAGCAATCATTACATCGTAACTTTTTTCAGCTTGAGCCTCAACCAAGGAGGCATATTTAAATTTCGTGGATGCAAATGGACAGTAGATGCCCTACTAATAAAATTGGATTTAAAGAAAACAATACAGTATTTTCCATTATTTTTTCTTCAAAAATGAGTGTTAAAACAAATGGGATTAAAAGTAAAATGATTTATCGGGAAAAAAAAATTAAGGCATTTTTTTAAATATAAAACATTTATTTTAATTTTAAAAATTAATATATTTTTTATAAGTTCAGCAACGTGGCGACATTTTCATTTCACCAATTTTGAAATTATTATCCAATTCTTAAAAGAACACTATATTTTTGAAAAATAATGTTTTGCATCAAAAATCACATAATTTCAAAACGCAATTTTAGCAAATTCTGTTTAAATTACATTGTAAATATAATTTCGGAGTTAAATTTAGTATTTAATAATATTGTTTAAAATTTTTCTATGAGTACAGTAGTATTGGATTTCTTTAATCGCTTTCATGTTTTAAATACAAATGTGCATGTGACGTCACACACTCAAGTAAAGTTGTTTTTCTCAATTAACTGTAGGCAAAAAGTAACAATTCTGCGGAGTTAGTAATTCATAATGGATTATTTCCTACACATAATATAATGTATTTTAACTATTTGAAAATTACAAGAAACTTGGCGAAACTTCAAGCAATTTAGCTCAACATTTTGCCTACATTAAGTTGACAAACATGCACATTATCTATAAATATAAATGTATATTTGTACGTGATTCATGAAGTGAAAGAATTTGTTTTTACTAGACACATATTGGTTCAGATGAAAAATTACCCCGGTGAAAGTGTCATCATATTTTAAATCATATGCCGGTTTTCATTCACAAAATATTAGTATTTTATAGCATTACACAAAGTAGCATAATTTCCACAGAATATATTGGTCGGCAAAGTATAAATTTAACATCCTTTTACCGTACAATTTTCCAGAATATTAAATTACTTTAAAATTACATTAAAATCCATAAAACATTAGTAAATTGAGATACGCTTTTCAAACGAATAACATTGAGAGTACATTTATTTTATTCGACCTAATAAAAATTGAATGTGCTATGTTTAGAAATAAATGTCTTACTTTATAAAGATCAAATAAGTTAATCTTTCGTAATTGGATTGGACACAGATTTAAAAATATACATGCTTTAAAATTACTTTAAAATCCATAAAAAATCAATAAATTGAGATAAACTTTTCAAAGTACATTTGAAGGTGCATTTATTTTCTAATTGATAGTTTAAAAAATGAAATTATGCGATATTTAGTCGTTACAAATATGCAGTACAAGAAAAATTTAATGGTTAGGTCATTGCTACCGTCAATATGATGTCGACATTACTCACGGATATGTTTTTGTTTTATAATATAGATAGATGCCATATGAAAGCAAATTTTGCAAAATGTTACGAGATTTGGTAATTTTTTTTTCATGTTTTTATTGTATGCGCAAAGAAAATGCGCATTCTCATTTATAAAGCTGAGAAATTTTACTATGGTTGAGTTAAAGTAACGTTTTTTTATCGATTTATGGTTGAGTATGCACAAATCATATTGTCGTCATTGTCATTGTCATATTATTGTATTTTAATTTATGTTAACCCAGGCAAAGCCGGCTGGTTCTGCTAGTATGCTATATTGGGTTAAAAGATTGAAACCAGAATAATTTTATGAATGCCAAAAAATCACAGCAAAATGCCAAAAAATGCTAAAAATCCCAAAAAATTTAAAAATCACAGAGGACAAAATTTACTATATTGGGTTAAAAGATTGAAACCGGATTCATTTTATGAATGCCAAAAAATCACAGCAAAATGCTAAAAATCCCAAAAAATTTAAAAATCACAGAGGACAAAATTTACTATATTGGGTTAAAAGATTGAAACCGGATTCATTTTATGAATGCCAAAAAATCACAGCAAAATGCCAAAAAATGCAAAAAATCACATTAAAAAATTTAAAAATCACAGAGGACAAAATTTACTATATTGGGCTAAAAGATTAAAGAAAGCAGGATTCCTTTTTTTTTTTTTTTACCCCTATTTGGAAAGTGGAGGAAGATTTTTACATTTGTAAGAAAAAACAAAAAAATCTGTAATCAGCATTCAGAAAATAATTTTATTGAAAAAGTAAATACTAATATTTGTTTAAAACAAAGACGTCGTTAGAAAGGCAAAGGTACCATTAATAAGTTGTGTGTGTTTTCCTGCGGAAAATTAATGCTGCAATTTCAAAATGGGAAAAAAAAAGATTTTTTTTCAGCTCTTCACTTTTTTCTGTGTCAAGAATCTCGAAAATATTATTTCAGGCCAGACAATTGTGATATTGTGCCATTTTGAAATGTTCATTGTGTTTTTTAATTAATATCTCAACTGGTAACTCAGTCTCGAATAGTCAGGACTCTACTGTATGTAGTAAAAATCTATTGATAGTTCATTTCAAGATTTTTTTTTTCATTATAAATTGTAATCATGTAATAGTTAAACTTTTTATAAAAGTTCTTCTCTTTGCTATTTTTTACACCATTTTAAATTGTTTTGCTGTGCTAATTTCATACAGCTTCTTAAAAAAATAATACAAATTCGCTTACAAATAAAGATTAAAAGTCTTTTTTTAATCAAAAGGATGAATATTTCCTTTAATTTTATCTGAATATTATACTAATGTTTAATATATTGGTGATGTTTTTATAAGCTTGCTAAAGCTTTACTAGTCTGATTATTCTTCCTTTTTCATATTTTTTTCATTATAACACTTCTCCACCTCCTTCTAGAATTTCCAGTGCATGTTGCCTTTGTTTAAACAAATCTCTGTTCTGTAGTGATTCTTTATATCTCATTTGTCATGTTAAACTTAAAAATAAGAGGTTTTTAATCAACAAATACGCTCTAAAATAAAATTGTTTTATCCTAATGATTTGATATGTTTTTTTAGCTGACATGTGCATATCTGCGAACGTGTCCATTTTAAAAACCATACAATTGGCAAAATTTTCCCGTTTCTGGAGATCTAAAAGTGCAAATTAGAGTTGAAGTGTTTTATTTTACGCAACGAATAAAATAGTTTATGATTCATTACTAATTTTTCTCCAAAATTGTTCATTAGTTGTGTTTACTCATACAACCACACATTTAGAACCAGATGTGTACATTGTACGACTAAACTGTACAAGTTGACAGCTATGCATGTGTATTGTGATATTCAATATTATAATGCAGTATTATGACAATTTTTATAAAAGCTTTTTTGTGCAATTTCAGTAGCATAACAGCAAATAGACTACTGGCAAAAAAAAATGTATATTTTTACATGAAAGTATTTTCATTATTTTTTATTTATCTGCATTTTTTTTTTAACCTGTGAAAATGTGTGTGTGTAAAGGATATTATTATTTTTTATGTACTTGTAATAATTTAAAAGTTAACGAATATGTATTTTCATAGTCATATTCTATTGTGATATTGCTTTATATATATTGTTATAACTATTTATGATATTAAACTTTTATAGTCTAAAAAAGGGCTCTTTCTGGTTTTATTTTCTATTGTTTGTTTCCTATGAAGTTTTATTTCTTCTTATTTTCTTTTATTTTTTAAATTAAGAGAATTCTGTGTCACAAATCATTTTCAGACTGTTTCATAAAATAAGTTGAAATATGTATTTAAGATTTGTCAAGAGCAAATTTATAGAGATATAATAATGAAGATTTGATATAAATAATAAAATATGTAATATTTATTCTTTAGAAATCTAACATATAATGTTTTTTCTTTTCAATTTCTTTCTTTTTTTTTTTAACCTTTTATTATATAGTTCATTTGACTATATTGTTCTTTTTTTGTGTCTTCGAAATTGAAATGGAAAAATACTCTAACAGCTTTTTTACGATTAAAAAAAAAAAAACTTCTAACAATAAATATAATTCTCTGTTGTTAATTTTGTAAGGAAAACTGTAATTTGTGTACAAGCTAATATTTGAAGGCAAATATAAAACATTTATTTATGGGTTATCAACTTTCTTAATTTTATTAATGACTTCTTTTTTTTTTTTCCCATAGTAGAATTTTTTACAGTTGTATCTTGATATTGCAAATTTCAAAGAAAAAGTTTATGGTTGGTTGGTTGGTTGTATAGGGTTTTATAGTGCAAGGTCCCATTGGGGACAAGCTGCACCAAAGAAAAAAATGTATTAAAAAATCTACAAAAGTAATGCTAACAAAAGCTAAAAAAGAAACAAAGTTTAATGAGAAAATTATCTGGATGGGGTTACCCATCCAGATATAGTCATACAGTACAGTGTATAAAACAAATATAAAGAATTCTTAAATAAGTAAGGTATAAAAATACTACATTAAGAATGTTTTGAAAAGTTTATGAAAAAGACCTTTTGATATACCAAAGGCTTATTTAAAATAAATTTAAAAAAAAACAGTGCATTTGCAACATTCTAAAATTTGCTGGAAATTGAAGAAAATGAACCACACAGTTATAAAAATGTGTTAAAAATTTAAAAAAAATTAAACTTTATCAAAATACTAGGTATGTTTCCAAATTAAATACATGCAAAAGCCCAGGCTTGGTTTGAAATCTGAGCCTGGTTTGATGTTATGGACCAAATTTGGGAAATTCTCTTTCATTAGAATTAGAATTGGACTCGGCCAGGCCTAGCTTCTATTTCTGAATACACAGGCTGGGGATACAAACTACATTCATAAGTAATTTATAAAATAGCTTTTGGTTTCTGTTGATTTTTTATGTTTTAAACTTAAAGTGTTTTATATGTCAGGGGTAGTACTTGTCCTGAAATTCCTGATATTCCTGATATTCCTGAAAAAAAATTTAAACGTCCTGAAATGTCCTAAAATATGGTAGTCTGTAATAATATTGCTGAAATTTTGTGAGTTTTGTGCTATATCGGCATTTGAAATCATCAAATAGGGGGTAGGTATATTTTTAACTGATGCAAAATGATCACGAAAGTCGCAATTTTCTTCAGTCTATCGTTAAAAATAGTGATTTTCATAGATTTGCACAAAAAAATCTCAATATATGGTGATCAATTACCAAAAATCACAATTTTTATCGATTAGTCATTAAAAAAAGTTTGTTATTTTCATCTGTCAGTCACAAAAAATCACAATTTTTACCAGTCAGTTATAAAAAAGAAAAAATCTTTTGCTATTTTCGTCGATCAGTGAAGAAAAAAAATCGAGATTTTTGTCTGTCAGTAATGCAAAAATCGCAGTTTTTTTAGCAGCTTTGTCAAAGAGTTCTGATAAAATTACTTTTCTTTTAAATGTATACTTTTACAAAAAAAAAAAAATTGTGTACTATTTATGATAATAAAATGTATTGAACAGGGAGTTAAGGGTTTTTTCGGTTCGGTTTTCAAGCAAATGTGTCCTGAAATTGTCCTGAAATATCATAAAAAATATGTCCTGAAATATCTCCTGGGCTAGTACTATCCCTGATATGTTAGTAAATGCAGCGGCAGACTAATTCCTTTTAACTCCTGGGGCGGCTTATAATTTTGGTTGGATTTAACATTTTTGACAAAAATAACATAAATATGTTTAAATAACATAATAAAGTAGATTATATAGGTACATAAACAACAACAAAAACAAAATGCTAGTAATAAAATATCAGAAGTTAACAAAATTATTACAAAATGTTTTCAAGTCTTCCTTTTGCAGAACTTATTTATAAAGTTTTTAAAAAATATTGTGAGATACAATGTGTTGGAAAGAGATTCACTAAAGTCTCATTTAATAATAATTTGAAGAATCTCCAGTGTGAGTTACTTCTGTACTTGCATTGTTAGCACATATATGTGACTTTGAAATCTTTTTGCTTTTTGCACTACCATGTTTCATTTAAAATTCTTTATAAATAATTAAATAATGTTAAGATTTTTTACTGTCTATTCTAAATCATTATCAAATGCTTTTTTTCTAAACCTTTGATTGGATAATCTTAAATTGTTTTCAGATTTTTTTTCTTTGTAAATAGCTTTTGAGAATATATTTTTCAAAATATATTCCCTGAAAAATATTTTAAAAAATTACAGTAGAAGATCTTTATAACGCAGTTCTATATAATGCAATTCTCTATATAACGCACAACTTCTCACATTGTAAACAATCAATTTTGCTGTTAAGAAGTACCTGCCTTCAACATTGTAAAAAAAATGTTAATCTCTAGAGGATTAAATTTGATACATTAGTTCATTATTATCACCTTAATTCAGAGCTTTTTAATGAAAAAATTAATATCACTAAAAATATTTTTAATTAAGTATTATAATGAATGATTTGGTCCAGGCATATTTCGAACATGTTTATAAAGTAAATTTAACAATATGTAAAATGATCTATATTATGTAAAAATTTATAATATGCACAGCTCTTGGCCCCAAGGACTGCAATATAAAGATACTATACTATATTTTAATCTATTACAGAAATATTTGGTCATGTTTGCAAGGTATGTTTAATGATGTGTGAAATGTGATCTATATAATGCAAAATTCTATATAACACACAACCTCACAATTTTAAGTTTGTGTTATAAAGATCTTTTACTGTATTTAAAAAAATCGTAATGTTCAAGCTCTATAAAGAAAAAAAGTAGATAAAAAAATATTTATCTTTAGTTTATTAAAAGAAAATAAATTTTTAAAGATTCTGCTAGTAAAGATAAAATATCACTATTATTTTTTACAAAAAAAAAAAAAAAAAAAAGCTGACCGGCACGACTTAGAAGGGATGATGTCCAAGTCTGCCACAGCCTGAGTCTCAAAGTGGGACCAAGCTCAGAATGCACCAGATCTGGGTACATGCAGACCTTTAAAATATCCTAGACTCCACCAAAGCGTAACATTGGATGTTCGACTGAAACCATTGCTGAGATGTTCCAAATTATACAGTTATTATTTTTTTTTATCTGCACTTTTCTTTTGGGCAATTTTATGTTTTTTCAATAAATAATCTCTGAGGATTAAACATGCAAAAACCTGTATACTCCTGAACTTTGGTAAACAAAACTTATTTTTAAGCATCTTTTAAGCTCTTAACCCATGGTCTATTCTCTATTGCCAACATATAAAATTGAGGGGTGCCAGGCTGGATATTGTCTGGGTAGCACAGTTGGTAGAGTATTGGTGCGTTATGCCATTCTGCGGTTTAAAATAAGAAATGGCTGAGATCGTTAAAGTTACGTTACATTTGTGTGTTTCAAAGTTTGATTAATAGATCAGTGCCACATAGTCTCAATAAAAAATCTCAACTCAATAAAAAATGTAAACCAGTCAGTTGATCTTTGTTGTCAAAACCAGCAACATCTCATTGTAACAAGTGCCCTTGCACTCAAATCAGGGCAATAAAATAAATAATTTTATACTTACAGTTCATTGCCTGATTGCTCCCGACATATTTTTCTAACTGACTGGAGCACAGTGAATAATGAGTAGCTTATCAACTTTAAATCACCAACATGACATATTAAAAACTAAACTCAATAAAATTACGAAATTCGTCAATGAGTATGTGTGCACACATCTAAAAGAATCAGTTACACTTAGAAAGCAAAAGAATTTCAATTTTGGAAATTAAGACATCACTCTGTGATCTTATTTGTGCCTATACATCGCTTCCAAAAGATGCTGATTTAAAATATTCCTTAGAAATAACAGCTGATCTTGAAGATGAACTTGAAGAATCAGAGGTAAAACTTAACATTTTTCTATCTAAATTAGAATGTTCTAATGTCAAAAAAGAAATTCCGACTGTCATGACTAATTTAAAAATACCAGACTTACCTCTACCTAGTTTTTCAGGAAAATATGATGAGTTTCAAAATTTTAAAACTCAATTTATGTCAACTATAGGCAATAATAAAAATCTAAATTCAACTCAGCAGTTATGCTACCTGAAAGGCTGTCTAAAGGGTGAAGCCTAAAGGCTTGAATCAGCACAAGACACTTATGAATCTCTTTGGTCTTCTTTAGAAGAAATATTATAAAACAAAAGGGCAGTTTTTGATTGCCATATTATCAAATTTTTAAATTTATCGAAAGTACCAGATTCTCCTAACCATTTAATGAAGTTAATTGATAATACTAAATGTAATTTGTGTGCATTAAAATTACTCGATTTCGAATCAAACAAGCTCTCATATGCTTTCATAATGCACATACTGTTTCAAAAACTGGATCCTGAAATAAAAGGGTGTTTCAAAATGAAATTTAAAAATGAATTTCCTAAACTAGAGAACTTTTAAAGTTTTTTTGGAAGAAAGAAGTAGAATTCTTCAAAATACTATGCAACCTAGGGAAAACAAAAAGCTCCCATAATGTTGGAAAACTGGCACTAAGCCAAATATTGAAAAATCATTTTTAACTAAATCAAAACAGTGAAAGGGCTGTTTATTAGGATGTTCTGAAATGCATCCCTTATATAGGTGCTATAAATTTAAACTAATGAATGTGACGAAAACATCAGAAATTGTAAAAAATAACAACTTATGTCGTTCATATTTAAATAATCATCTACCTAATCCCTGTGTATCAAAACATAGCTGCCTTTCTTGTAACAGTAAAGAGCACAATACTTTATTGCATTCGTTTAATGAAAATAACAAAACAAATCTGCAATCCAAAGTTGAAGGAGAAGCAGACGGACGCCTGCTTTCTCCCCCCCCCCCCCTCTTCTTCTGATCATCAAACATTTTTCGTGAAGGAAAATAAAATAAATAAAGCTTGTATAATTTTAAATAACGCTGTAATATATTTGAAGGATGGTTCTGGTAAATTTAAACCTATAATCGCCACATTGGACAGTTGTTCTAGCTCACATTTATTGAGTTCTCATGCAGCAAATTTGTTAGGATTGTGTAAACAAACAACTCATATTCCTATTTCTGGGCTTAACGATTTATGATTTATGCTGAAACACTAAATCATTTATTAGTACAGAAATAAGAAATGAAAACAAAACTAAATCTTATCAGTTAGATATGGTAATTGTTCCAAATATAGCCAATCTTCCTCCGTCATATGTAGATGCGGCGAATATAAAATTAGCAGATAACAATTGGAATAAACCAAAGTGTGTACACTACACACGCTTCTTGGAGCCGAGTTATTTTAAGAATTAATAGGATCGAATAAAATTAAAATTGATGATTCTCAATTAATATTAGTAGAAACAATTTTTGGACATGTTATATCAGGCACTGTTTACAATTTTATCTCGAATTTAAAGGAATCTTCTGATTCTTGTTTTTATAAACAGAATCTAAAAATTTGGAAAAAGAAATAAGTTCCTTTTGGGAATTATATCATGTAAGTGAATTAAAAGCCTTAGTTAGTGAGGAGTAAAATTACTGTCACAAAAATGTTAGATAATTCTTTGGAAGTTTCAAAACAAATTGCTACTAAAAGGTTAAATCAGTTATGGAAACGTTTAGAGCGAGATTCTAAATTAAGGGAATTATACACAGAATTTCTATGAGAATATGCTACATTGGGACACAATGGCATAAATCCTGATGAAGGATATTTTTTCCCTAATCACGCCACGGTGTTTTGCGACAGACAAGTACCTAAACTGAGGGTTGTCATTGATGGGAGTTGTAAAACTACTAATGGAAAGTCTCTAAACGAGTTATTGTTTAAAGGATGGTTAATACAGGCTGTAATTTGCCGTGCTAAACTCTTTATGCAACAACTATGGTTTCTGAAGTGCGACTGGAATGATAAAATTCCACTTCATGTTGCTCAAGCATGGGACAAGTTCCTTAATTCGCTTGTTTTAATAGAAACATTCAAAATACCAAGATGTATTCTCATTAAATATGTATCGACTATAATCTTGCATGGCTTTGCTGATGTTAGTGAGAAGGTTTACCGGGCTTCTCTTTATCACTTCAAACAATATCTAACTCTAGTTCTCCTGTTTGCCACCTCATTTGCAGCAAAAGTAGAGTTGCACCAATTAAAACTGTCAGCATTCCTAGACTTGAATTTTCAGCTTGTTTGTTATTGTGCCTACTTACTCAAAGAGTAGTAAGAGCACTAAAGCTTTAAATTGACAAGGTCGTATTTTGGTCAGACTCCACCATTTCCTTAGCATCGATAGACATATCGCCATACCTTGTAAATGAAACAAGGCAGCAGAATTTTTCTCCATAATTGGGTTTAATGTATGAGTTTTAGCAAATTTTGGTTTCTTGCAAATTTACTTTCAATGTTGCCACTCTCATACGCTTAAAACTACATAGTCACATCCGCGAATGTCAAATTCATGTCAAGTTTGGTTATGTTTGGCTGACTAGCTTGGCAATAAAAGTAGGACGCCATGAATGACTAAGTTTTCGAAATTCCAATTGAAATCCAGCATTGACGATAACTAGGAATCTTCTATAATCGGGTTCCACGAATTTAACTTCGTGTGTTTGACTGCTTGAGTAAAATTAGTTGAATTCTTAAAACAAGGAAGAAGGAAGCTAACACTTGTTTTTCGTCTTGAGGAAAAATAATGTAACTATACATTTTTTATTTAGGGGGGGGGGGGGGACGCAGAATTTCTTCTTGCCACGGGCGCCAAAAAATGTAGCTACGCCACTGTATACAGAGTTATCCAGATGGTATACTGCATATATTACCATATACCCTCCACTATATCTCCGATTTCCAAACTGAGAACCTTTTTGTAGATCCCAAAAGGACAATATTACGGCTGGCCATCGTTCGATGAGATTCTTGATAAATTCAAAACTTCAGAATAAAAAAGAGATGCTCTTCGAAACTTTAGCAATTAAATCTCGGCATCACTTAACGGTAAAACATCACATCAACCCCCCAAAAAGATGGAATCGGTATTTAATCAAAAGTAGGTTCGCCCAAGGGCGGCGCTAGAGGGGAGGGTCGGGGTCAAAATTCAATTGTCGTCGGGGAAAATAGTTTAACTTTTCGATTTCAACCCGAGTCGGCACTCTTATGATACATATTATTAGTAAATTAATATACTCAAAATAACTTATTTTCTAATTTAGATTCCTTTAAAATCTATTTTAAGTATAATTAAAAGGCCATCGGTTGTCTCTGATTTAATATACTTATTCGGGTACATGTAATAAAACCGTTTCCTTTCGCAGTGATTAATTTGTTCAGGCTTTCAATTGTCTGTGGTTTGTAAAAATAAAAAGACAGAAATGAATTATGTCAGTTTATCTGTTAGGTGACCATGTTTCCCATCTCGATGCATTTCGTTTAGCTTAAACAAAGTCATCATAATGTTCTTATTTTTGTTTTGGCAGGCCATCTCCTGTCCGACGCGATGCCTTTAATTTTGCTGTTTAAAAGTTGTAATTTAATATTGGATTTCGGGTCGGCTTGGGTTGAAGTATTTCGGGTTCCGGTCGGAATGCGAAGTACGAAACTTTTTTTTTATCGGCCTCTAGTTGGGGGTAGAGTCTTGTCCTGCATCGTGTGGGTAAACTGAACCCGACCCGGTTCGTGGTTTGGATCGTATCGGACTGACGCTAGTCTTTCTGTTGCGGGTCGGACTTGTATATTTTAACTGTGGGTCGGTTCGAGTCGAGTTAACTTTAACTGTTTCAGGTTCAGGTCGGTTTCGGGGTGGGTTTTGACATTTCTGGGTATGCTTCGGGTTGACCCGATTTCTCAAAAGAATCGCCGAAATATAGCTTAAAATGAAAAACTATATATTTTTTAATATTAATTGTTTCAAGTCTGGTTTCAGGTTGAAGTATTTCAGGTTGAGCTCGACGAAAAAACTTTTGTCGATTTTGGGTGAAAAGAAATTTTTTCGTGGAGTTCGGGTTGGGTTTCAACGGAATTTTCGGTTCCGGGTCGGTACAATCCAACCTATTTTAGAAAATCTATATGTGAAAATCTATATATTTTTGAGTATGAATAATTACTTGCATGTTTATTTTTCAACTTAAAGGACAAAATCAATATTAGAAATATGATTAAGGGCTTTTTTCCATAATTACATTAAGTTCTGGATCAATTTTCTCCGATTGGGGCTTTCAGATCGCGTAGGATTGAAATATTTCGGGTTCAAATTGAAGTATTTCGGGTTCAGATGGAAGTATTGCATTTTCGGATCGGGTGGCGAGTGGGCCAAGTATTTTATTAGGCTCGGGTCGAGGGTCGGGTTGTTTTTAAATAAAATTTGCAGGCCGCAAATTTTACTTATTACACGAGCAGGGCTCTAGTTGGGTGTAACCGCAGTGGTCGGAAGTAGCGAGCTACAAGTTGCTAATCTAAAGTAGTCGTTATTTTTTCTATTAGTTTGTATTGTAGTGCGATACATTTAAAAAAAATGGTATACGGTGCCGAAGGCAGCGGGGACCCGAGCCGGAGGTTCGTTCGGTTCGAGGTTTATCATATTCGAGGTCAAGGGCGGCGCTAGAGGAGGATCCGGGTTCCAAATTCAGTTGTCGTCGGGGAAAATATTTTGACCTCGGAGTAGAATCCTGCATCGGGTCAGGGAACTGCCCACGACCCGAGTCGGGGCAAGTTAATTTTTTAAAAAATTACCTGGGGTTAGTTTATGAAAAATCCTACTCGTGGGTCAGGTATGTGCTGACTTATTTCTTTGTAAGCCGGGTTGACTACAATTGTTTCGGTTTCGGGTTGAGTTTTGATTCTTGCGTGTATGGCTTGGGTTAACCTGATTTTTCAAAAAACTGACCAGAATATTGTTTCAGATTAGAATCCTGTATCGGGTCGGGTAAACCGATTTTACCTGAACCCGATAAGACCGCGATTCGGGTTGGAGCTAATTTTTTTGTTGTTGTTGCTGTTGGTTTCGGGTCGGGTTGACTGTAATTGTTTCGGGTTGAGTTTTGATACTTTCCCGTCGTGTTCGGCTTAACCTGATTCTACAATACAACTCTACGTTGTTGTTTCAGATGAAAAACTAGATATTTAAATAAGAATGAGTCTTTCAACATGTTTATTTGTCTACATAAAAGGTAGAATTGATATTAGAAAATTATTGATTATTTTTTCATAATTGTATTAAACTATAGAACTTTTTTTTAAATTACGGGTCGGATTAGGATAGAAGTATTTCGAATTTCGGGTAGACAAAAAATTTTGTCGTTAAAATTTAATTGCTGTAGGGGAAAATATTTAGATTTCGGAGTAGAGTCGAGTCGGGTATCCCAATTTTCCCGCACCCCACCCGACAGTCGGGGGGGGGGGGGGTCGTTAGTTTTTTAAAAAATGACTCGAGGTTAGTGTTTTTAAAATCAACGACCCGTGGGTTAGTTTGGCGCTAATTTTTTATTTTGCATGTCGGGTTGACTGCGATTGTTTTGGTTTCGAGTTGAATTTTGATTCTTCCACGTCGTGTTTGAGTTACCTGTTTTTTTTTTTTTTTTTTTTTTTTTTTTTTTCAAAAAAGTGTCCAGAATATTGTTTCAGATTAGAGTCTTGCATTTCGTCGTGTAACCCGATTTTACCCAAAACTCGACCAACCCACTGTTCGTATCGGGTCGGGTTGAAGTTAATTTTATTCGTTGATGGTCGAGTCAACTTTAAACATTTTGGATTCGGGTCTGTTTTGGGTTGGGTTTTGACCCTTTCAGATCGGGTTAGGGTTGACACGATTCTTCAAAAGAAAGGTGTGAATATTTTACAAATGAAAAAAACTATATATTTGAATGAACGTAAATGTGCTAATTTTTATACAAGAAAAAAATTAATTTTAGAGATATAATTGTAGACTACATTTCAGTAATTGTATCAAATGATCTGCTGAACAACGAAAAACTTTCTGACACAATTTCTAGTTCATTTTTAAACGCAAAGGCATAAAATTGACAAGTCTGACTATTGAAGCGATTTGGAATCGAAATGAGTTTTCCAATTTTTGATAAATAAATTACTTATCGAGTTATAAACGATTCGTGTTACGTGACAACACGTTTTTCTCCTTTCTGGCGCTGAAGCATCAGGAATTCGGCTCAAAACGTCGACTTTGACAGTGTTTTTTGAAAGAGCTGTCTTTACCTGAAAATGGAAAACGTGTTTCTATTACAAAGTTTTTGAATAACAACGCCTGCCCATTTCATGCGTTTCTGAATAAAAATGAATTAAAATATGTGTGTGAAAGTAACCCCTTTGTATTTGAGACCAGCTTTAAGATATTTATTAATTTCTTTCGCTTTGGATTCAGGTTTGAATATTTCGGGTTGGGGTTGAATTATTTCGAGTTTCTGGTTGACACGCAGAGTTATTTTGTATAAAGATAGTATACAAATTATGTATTAAAGATATATAATTTTGTAGAATTTAATATATACAATATATATTAAAGTCCTACATCGAAACTTGTGACTCTATTTTACCCAAACTCGACCCGGCTCGGCGCTATTTTTTTTTTTTTCATTTTGAAGTGGGTTGACTTCAATTGTTTCGGGTTGGGTTTTGATACTCACGGCTCGGATTCTGGTTGACCAAATTTTTCAAAAAAAAGTTTAAAATATCTTTTTAACCAACTTAAAAAAAGGAGGAGGTTATCAATTATAGGTGCAGATTCGTGGTCGCCAGTCGCCACGTGGCGACTAAATTTTTTGCTGTGGCCACTAACTTTCGGTGTTTAAGTCGCCATGTGATTTAAAAGTGACCAATTTCTGGTATTTCCAGTCACCATCGTGAAATTTCGATTTTTTTTTTTTTAATTAAGACCAAAACACAACAAACTTTATTAGTATCTTTTTAATAACATTTCAGAATGATCTGTTTAACATAGCAAACTATTAAATATACTCGAATAGCAATGCTATTCGTAACAGTTTGAGTCTGATAATTTTACATAGTCTGTGATTTAAAAAAATATATATTGAAAACAAATGCTTCAAGTGTGTTTTGATTTTTATAGTGCAAAATAATCTCACACATTCAGATTTTCTTTTATATGTACTTTTGTATGGCAAAATCAAAATAAGAAATATTTTTTTTCTAATATTCCCTGCAATCATGATTGCTTAGCTTTGAACAATTTTTTTTAAAACCGTATCTTGCCCAACTTTATCTACTGACTATACATGATTTAAGATTTATATTACACTTAACAGTCAAATTTTGTTGTATACATGTGCGTATATTAAATAAATTACTTTACACTTTGAATTCCTGAGTTTTTTGCTTAGTTTTTTACTGCATATAAACACTATTGTTTTTATGCGTTTGTTTCACAATTGTGGCCACTGGATTTTTTGGGTTTAGGAGCCACTGGCTCCTTCCAAATTTTAGGAATCTGCACCTATATTATCAATTCGACCCGTATGTATGTATTATGTTGTTCACGCATAACTCTCGTAAATGTGCATCGATTTTGATAATTTTTATTTTGTTTGAAAAAGTAAGGGTCCAAGGTGGTCCCATTTCAATTTCGTCAAAATCTGATCATTAGAACAAATTATTTTATTCAAATTTCCATTATTTTGATAATTTTTATTTTGTTTGAAAGAGTAAGGGTCCAAGGTGGTCCCATTTCAATTTCGTCAAAATCTGATCATTAGAACAAATTATTTTATTCAAATTTCCATTATTTTGATAATTTTTACTTTCTTCTATCTTTACAAGAAGAAAGTATTGGATTCATGAAAATTTTCGACTTCCGGTTTTCAACGGATTTATACGTTTTAGAAGGTCCTGAACACGATTTGACTATTTTTAGAAAATGTCTGTCTGTGACTCTGTCTGTATGTGACAAAAATTTTGTGGGCACTCTATCTCAAGAACTAATGCTCGGAATTTAATAAAACTTTAGATTCCGTTAGTCCCTGATATAAATTGGTGCTGATTAGTTTTTGGTAAAAATCGCCCGGCAGGTGGCGCTGCTAAGCAGCATTTTTTGCGATTTCCGCAATAGCTCTATCTCAAGAGCTAATGCTCGGAATTTAATAAAACTTTAGATTCAGTTAGACCCTGATATAAGTTGGTGCTGATTAGTTTTTGGTAAAATTCGCCCGGCAGGTGGCGCTGCTATGCAACCTTTTTCGCGAATTTACAATAGCTCTATCTCAAGAACTAATGCTCGGAATTTAATAAAACTTTATATTCAGTTAGTCTCTGATATAAATTGGTGCTGATTAGTTTTTGGTAAAAATCGCCCAGCAGGTGCCGCTGCTATGCAGCATTTTGTAGGATTTACACGATTTTAGCGATAGTCCTATCTCAAGAAATATTGCATGGAATTTATTAAAACTTGAGTTTCAGTTAGACCTTGATATAAATTGGTGCTGATTCTTTTTAGTGTATGCGGAACCTGTGTGAGATAGAAGAAAGTTTTGGGATTGACACATCCTACTAGTTTTAACCGACTTAAAAAAAGGAGGAGGTTATCAATTCGACCCGTATGTATGTATTATGTTGTTCACGCATAACTCTCGTAAATGTGCATCGATTTTGATAATTTTTATTAACCGACTTAAAAAAAGGAGGAGGTTATCAATTCGACCCGTATGTATGTATTATGTTGTTCACGCATAACTCTCGTAAATGTGCATCGATTTTGATAATTTTTATTAACCGACTTAAAAAAAGGAGGAGGTTATCAATTCGACCCGTATGTATGTATTTTGTTGTTCACGCATAACTCTCGTAAATGTGCATCGATTTTGATAATTTTTATTTTGTTTGAAAGAGCAAGGGTCCAAGGTGGTCCCATTTCAATTTCGTCAAAATCTGATCATTAGAACAAATTATTTTATTCAGATTTCCATTATTTTGATAATTTAATTTATATTTCAAAAAGTCCATTATTTGAATTGTTGCCAATTTGTAAAATAGCGCACATAATAATATTCCCTTTCAATTAAAAAACGTATTTACACGTGACTATCAAAAACAGAAATAAAACTTTAAAACAATAATTAAATGATCACGTGTTAAAAGCAGTAAATGTAGAAAAATACGTTATAAAAAATATACTTGCGCGTGAATATTAATACACGTTCAAAACATTAAATTGGAAAACTTACGTCATATTTAAAATGCTCAAATAACATTACTTCCAAACAGTTTCAATCTCATCAAAAAGTCACCTGTAAAAAATGCAGCCAAGTCTCGTAACTCATTTACCGTAAAAAGTACTGAGATCGTATAAAGCCAAGTTTAACTATCTTATTAACTCTGAAATTTTCATTCACAAATCACTCCTAGTCTCTAAATCTTTAGTTAAATATCATTTTGTGACTTGGCAATTACGTAGCACGAGAATGTGATGTATAGTTAGTTAGTTAATCAAATAATACTATAACATATTAAAGTGTAATAACTTCCCTGTGCGTATATAATTTGCCTTAATTAAATTATCCCATCCCATCCCATAACATAGTAAGGTGTAATAACTACCCTGTGCTGCGTAATTGCCAAGTCACAAAATAATAATTAACTAAAGATGTAGAGACTAGGAGTGATTTGTGAATGAAAATTTCAGAGTTAATAAGATAGTTAAACTTGGCTTTATACGATCTCAGTACTTTTTACGGTAAATGAGTTACGAGACTTGGCTGCATTTTTTACAGGTGACTTTTTGATGAGATTTCACTTCTTTTTGTAAGTAACCCTCCTTTTCTTGATTTTGGGTTCTTTTTGGAGATCATCCACTGATTTTCGCTAAGCCCACACTCTGTCCCTATTATTTACAGGTATCAAAAAATTGAAGCTTTAGTTTCGTTTGCAAAGTACTGTAGATAAAAAGAGATTTCAGGTTCCTAGGCAAGCACTAAATTATGGGAGGGGGAGTGTCAAAAGTACTCTCAATTGCTTCCAGGATAGGCGCTATGCATCTGAGATATAACTCGCAGCCCTAGATACTTGATATTTAACATAAAAGAACTTTTTAGTATAAAAAGAAAGCCAAAATTAAAATTTCCGGAAATTTCCAATAAATCAAACTATATTCCTTTTTTCGATGTTTTTTTTTTCGTTTTTTTTTTTAGACTTTTTTTTATTATTTACGGATTTTTTAATTTTTCCTTACTTTGTGTACAAAACCCTGCCTTTCTGCCAAATGTCAATCTTCTAGGACTACAAAATCGAATTATTTTCAAATTTTCGACTTTTTATGAATTTATTGATTTTTCGATTTTAATTCTAAGTTACCTGATTGTCATGCCAATATAGTAATTATTTGATCCGTCTTCTTAGGATCATTTAGGTTCAATTTAGAGATAAATCAAGTGAATCTTAGAGTCACCATGATTTTATTTAGAAAGGATTATCAAGCCATTACCAGCCAGTAATGTCGGGAGGGTAGGGGGAGCTGTGAAAATTTTTGTGGGGCCAACATCATTTAACAATCCATATTTCATATGTAAAGTAAATAGAGTACAACATGTGAAAGAAAACAAACCTGTCTATAAAGAAATCGCCTATATCGTAGCCAGTCTATAGCGGAACTTTTCTATAACGAAATTCGTAAACGAAAGAAAAGAAAATCATAATCCGGGGGAATTAACATAAAACAGATAGGGGCGTTGTACTAGCTAATAGGACAATTATCTTATAACTAATGTTTCTAGCAGTACAAAATCAAATTGTTTTCGAATTTTCGATTTCTTAAACATTTTTCGATTTTATTTTCGAATTTTTTAACTGTTCCTTTTATTGAATAGTAAATACTACCTTTACACCAAGTTTTAAGTTTCTAAGACCAAGATAAAAATATTTTCAATTTTTAATTTTTTCGCATTTTTTTTTTTTTTTATAATTTTCTGGATTTTATAATTTTTTCTTATTTTGTATCCTTTATTACAAATTTTAAGTTTCTAGAGCTACAAAATCGAATTATTTTAAAATTTCCGATCTTTTTCGAGTTTTTTATTCTATTTTCGAATTTATTGTGTTTTAATTTTTCCTTTTTCTGTATCTTAAACAATAAGTTTACGCCGAATTTTAAGTTCTAAAGCTACAAAATCGAATTTTTTTCCATTTTCGAATTTTTTTTCGAATTTTACAGATTTTTTATTTATTTCTTTTTTTGTATCCTAAATACTAACTTTATTCCAAAATTTTAAGTTTCTAGCTTTACAAAATCGAATTATTTTCAAATTTTCGTTTTTTTTTTCGATTTTTTTATTTTTTTTTCAATTTTTGTTGTGTTTTTAATTTTTCTTTTTCTGAATCCTAAACACTACCTTTACACCAAATATTCAGTTTCTAAGACTACGAGATCGTATTATTTTCAATTTCTCTCTTTTTCTTTCTTTCTTTCTGTTTTGTTTTTTTAAATTTTCGATTTTTTTTTTTAATTATCCATATTTTTTAATGTTTCCTTATTTAGTATCTTAAATATTACCTTTATTCCAAATTTCAAGTTTCTAGCGCTATGAAATCAAATTATTTTCAAAATTTCCTTGTTTTTCGATTTCTTTCAATTTTTTTATTTTATTTTCGAATTTTATTGCGTTTTTATTTTAACTTATTCTGAATCCTAAACACTATCTTTACCGCGAATTTTAAGTTTCTAAGGCCAAAAGATCAAATTATTTAAATTTTTTTCAAATTTTTTCGAATTTTTCGAATTTTTGATTTTTTTTCGAGTTTTCTGGATTTTTTAATTTTTCCTTATTTTGCATCCTAAATACTACCTTTATTCCGAATTCCAAGTTTCTAGCGCAACAAAATTGGATTACAATTGAATCCATTTGGACACTACACTGTTAACTAGTATTTTAAAAACACAAATTGCACAAATTGTGCTTATTAGTTGCTAAAATCAGTGTAAAAATTGTTTTAAACTCATAAAAGAGCTAAAATCCTACATGTTTCGGCTTCAAACTTAAAGCCATCATCGGGGAAGAGGAACAACACAAACGACTACTGATCTTTTAATTTTCGACACGAGAAGAATGAAATCAACAGTATGGAAAAATTTAAATAAAATAAGCGGGCACGCTTTGTTGCCAAAGAGCGAAAAACAAAACAATGAATTAACAAGGGGTTAAAAATGTATCCCATAAACCAGGTATGCTGAAAGAAAAGTTATCATTACAAATACAATCTTTTCTAATTTTAATTTCCAATGATTCCCTAATGGCGGCTTTAAATGGGTTATTGAACCTATGGATATCCTATAACCTTATGGTAGTTCCTACCTAGTAGGTATGGATAACCTATGGTTATTTATCCATAGGTTCAATAACCCATTTAAAGCCGCCATTAGGGAATCATTGGAAATTAAAATTAGAAAAGATTGTATTTGTAATGATAACTTTTCTTTCAGCATACCTGGTTTATGGGATACATTTTTAACCCCTTGTTAATTCATTGTTTTGTTTTTCGCTCTTTGGCAACAAAGCGTGCCCGCTTATTTTATTTAAATTTTTCCATACTGTTGATTTCATTCTTCTCGTGTCGAAAATTAAAAGATCAGTAGTCGTTTGTGTTGTTCCTCTTCCCCGATGATGGCTTTAAGTTTGAAGCCGAAACATGTAGGATTTTAGCTCTTTTATGAGTTTAAAACAATTTTTACACTGATTTTAGCAACTAATAAGCACAATTTGTGCAATTTGTGTTTTTAAAATTGGATTATTTGAAATTTTTCGATTTTTTTCGATTTTTCGATTTTATTTTCAATTTTTTTTGTGTGTGTTTTTGATGTTTTCTTTTTCTGAATTCTAAACACTACCTTCACACCAAATTTTAAGTTTTTAAGACTACACGCTCGTGTTATTTTCAAATTTCAATTTTGTTCGATTTTTTTGAATTTTCGAATGTTTTTTTTTTTAATTTTCCGGATTTTATATTTTTTCCTTTCTTTGTATCCGAAATGCTAGCTTTATTCCAAATTTTCAGTTTCTGTGGCTGTGGGATATACCCAATCTTTTTGATGACGCGAGAGTGAGTGAGTGTGTGAGTGACAAAAAATCGAAACTTTGAGTTCATATATCGTCTGCACTAATTTATGGGTATTTTTGAATTATCCATATTTTTTTAATTTTTCCTTATTTAGTATCTTAAATATTACCTTTATTCCAAATTTCAAGTTTCTAGCGCTATAAAATCGAATTATTTTCAAATTTTCCTTATTTTTCGATTTTTCCGATTTTTTCGATTTTTTTGTTTTACTTTCGAATTTTATTTGGTTTTTTATTTTAACTTATTCTGAATCCTAAACACTATCTTTACTGCGAATTTTAAGTTTCTAAGGCTAAAAGATCAAATTATTTTAATTTTTTCAATTTTTTTCGAATTTTTCGAATTTTTGAAATTTTTTTTTCGAATTTTCCGGAATTTTTAATTTTTTCTTATTTTGCATCCTAAATACTACCTTTATTCCGAATTCCAAGTTTCTAGCGCAACAAAATCGGATTATTTGAAAATTTTCGATTTTCGATTTTTTCAATTTTGCTTTCGATTTTTTTGGTGTTTTTGATGTTTTCTTTTTCTGGATGATAAACACTACCTTCACACCGAATCTTAAGTTTCTAAGACTACAAGATCGTATTATTTTCAATTTTCAATTTTGATGGAATTTGTTGAATTTTCGAATGTTTTTTTTTTTTTTTGAATTTTCCAGATTTTATAATTTTTCCTTTCTTTGTATCCTAGACACTACCTTTTTTCCAAATGTCAAGTTTCTAGGGCTACGGGATCTACCTAATCTTTTTGATGACGCGTGAACGAGTGAGTGAGTGAGTGACAAAAAATCGAATGTTTGAGTTCATATATCGCCTGAACTAGAAAAGACAGAAAGTTTTAATTTTAAATTTTGGTCCTGTGTGCCAAATACTCTAGAAAAACGAAGTTTCAAATTTTTGGGATACTCCAGCGCGGAGATATGAGGGGGTCAAAAGTGCCCTGAGTTGCTTCCAGAAAAGTATGCTTACGGCTGTCCTCTCTCGACTTGGCGGAGGCACTGCCGTACTTCTAGATCTAAAACAAACTATCCCCATCCTGTGGGATTTGTTTTTCAATGTTTTACTTTATTTAATGCAAAACATAGATTGCATCCGACAACTCATAAAAAAGTCCTCCGGCCTGTACCGGCAGGAAAAGGTAGCTTTCCTATATCTTCGTTTTAAAATTTTAGCTAATGTTACTCGAAAACAGCAACTTAAAATGCAAAGAAACCGTTTACAAAAGATTCGTTTACACTGAATTTGAATAAGAAATTCGCCAAATTATTGAGCTATAGCCAAGTTGGCTTCATTTATGAAGACTTATTTTTGTCGCCAAATTTGGCGAGATTTCGCCAATTGTCGCCAACTTTGGCGAGAATTTGGCGCTAACGGATATGAATATATAGTTTTATGCGTATGATTGGGAAAATGATTACAACAATGAAAGAAAATAATTTGCGAGAAATCGCGTTCACTAAAACTTATAAATTTATATTAAAATCATTAAAATTACAGACATTACAATACACTTTCATGAAACATTAAAAACATATTAAAATTGGACGTTTCGGATTTACATGGAAAATCCCTCTTCAACAACAACATTTCACTTAGCGTAAATCATAGTTCAAAAATATCAACAAATAGAAAATGCAACGTATCAAAATTTCGAAGTCAAAGTTACAGTTATAATAACACGGAGTATTCATTCGGGATTGCACCTGCTTGACCATTATTGACCATAAATTTATCGTTGGTTTTTTGTAATGTGCTGTTTTGTTTAAAAATGTCAGCCACCCTAGAATTTCAAACTGCTCTATCTCAGCCAATTTTTAAGATAGAGGTAAAACAAAAAATGCTCTGGAATCCTTGTATCAAGTCCTAACACCTAATTAAAAAATAAACTTGATTTTTTAACTTTTTTGTATATTTATTTTAGTTTTAAAATTTTCCGTGGCCGCCATCTTGAAACAAGATGGCGGACCAAGCTGGCCAACGAACTCGGTCGAGGCATTGATGAGCTTAATACACACAATTAGTTTCATCCAAATTAATTTATAAATACGAGCGTTATCGTATCAAATTATTTTCATTTTTTCAATTTTTTTCGAATTGTTTTATTTTTTTTTCGAATTTTCTGGATTTTTTTAATTCTCCTTTTTCTGTATCCTAAATACTACTTTTATTCCTAATTTGAATTTTCTAGCGCAACAAAATCGGATTGTCTTCAAATTTTCGGTTTTTTTCAATTTCTTCGATTTTTTCAATTTTGCTTTCGATTTTTTTGGTGTTTTTGATGTTTTCTTTTTCTGGATGTTAAACACTACCTTCACACCAAATCTTAAGTTTCCAAGACTACAAGATCGTATTATTTTCAATTTTCAATTTTGATGGAATTTGTTGAATTTTCGAATGTTTTTTTTTTCGAATTTTCTGGATTTTATAATTTTTCCTTTCTTTGTATCCTAAACACTACCTTTTTTCCAAATGTCAAGTTTCTGGAGCTACGGGATCTACCCAATCTTTTTGATGACGCGTGAACGAGTGAGTAAGAAGTGACAAAAAATCGAATGTTTGAGTTCATATATCGCCTGAACTAGAAAAGACAGAAAGTTGTAATTTTAAATTTTGGTCCTGTGGGCCAAATACTCTCTATAATTGAAGTTTAAAATGTTTGGGATACTCCAGCGCGGAGATATGGGGGGGTCAAAAGTGCCCTGAGTTGCTTCCAGAAAAGTATGCTTACGGCTGTCCTCTCTCGACTTGGCGGAGGCACTGCCGTGCCTCCAGATTTAAAAACATATTTATACGAGAGATTAATTTATTTGTAGCTAATATATTATGTATACTAAACTACGAAAAGTCCTTCGGGTCTATACCGGCAGGAAAAGACATCCTACCTATTCCTTGGTTTTAGGATTTTAGCTAATTTTACTGCAAAACACCAAGCTATAAAAATGGATGGAACCCGATTATAGAAGATTCAGTCGCAGTTCTCGTCAATATTCAATTTGAATCAGAATTTCGCTAAATATGCTAGCTATAGCCAAGTTGGCTTCATTTATGGCAACTTGTTTTTGTCGCCAAATTTGTTGATATTTCGCCAAATATTGCCTAGCTTGGAGAGAATTTAACGCTGGCGAACATGAATATATAGTGTTGAGAATGTGAGAGTTAGAACGATGGTTACAACAATGAAATAAAACTTGCGAGATAGCATGTTCACTAAAACTCTTAAATTAAAACCGTTTATGGAGGTATCCTTCTGTCTTGTTTCAAAATGTCAGCCACTCTAAAATTTCAAAATGCTATATCTCAGGCATTTTTTAAGGTAGAGGCAAAACAAAAATTGTTCCGGTATCCTTGGATCAAGGCTGAACATTCAATTGAAAAAAAACCTTTAGGATTTCTAATATTTTTAACGACTTTGTACATCTTTTTGAATTTGAAATCTTTAACCCTTTCCGGCGCGGAGTAAGTCTGTTTGTAAAATGATGAAATAATGGACTGACACCAGAAATAACAAACGAATTCATTAGCAAATATAAACTTGCTCATTTTCCGGTACTTAACAAAGGTAAAATTTTAATTAAATATTCTTGGTGCCGTTTGTCAGTTTTGGAATTAAAATTAGGTGTCCTTTTTTGTAACCACCGCCCGTTAAAGAGTTAAGTATCTATCATAGCGCCTCCTTCTTGCTGAATATCCCTAAATTCAACTGGGACCTGCAGGTCATAGTAAAAAACACATACAAAAAAATTGGTTCAGTACTGTGGATAACCTAATACATTTTTCGATGATACAATAATTTAAATGGAACAAAAATCGCTATCACAGCGCCCGCTTTCGGCAGAATATCCGCAAATTCAAGTGGGACCTGCTGGTCACACCCAAAAACCTATAAATGAAATTTCGTTCAATTCTAGGTTGCTTCATAACTTGACACACTTTTCAATGATACAAAGAGGGCACACACGGACAGACAGATATTTTGTAAAAACATGTTTTTCGGAATATTTGACTCTTAAAACATATAAATCCGTCGAAAACCGGAAGTTGAAAAAATTTTGATCACAATACTTTCTTCTATTTCGATAGAAGAAGGTGAGAAAAGGAGGATGTTAATAATTTGACCCAATGTATGTATGTATGTATGTATGTTTTAATCCTGTTCACGCATAACTTTCGTAAATGTGCACCGATTTTGATATATATATTTTTTTGTTTAAAAGTGTAAGACACCCTGGTGGTCCCATTTAAATTTTGTCAAATTCTGATGATTAGAACAATTTTGTTGTTAAAAAATTTTCAAAATTAAAAAATGCGTGGAACCGGATTACAGAAGATTCATTCCCACTTCTCGTCAATCTGAATGAGAATTTCGTCAAATTAGTCAACTATAATCACGTTGGCTTCATTTATGGCAACATATTTTGATCGCCAAATTTGGCGATATTTTTCCAGTTGTCGTCAAGATTGACAAGAATTTGATTCTGTCAAAGATTTTATTAAAAAATATTTATTTAAAGGATAATTTTGGTAAATTATAATTTCTATTACAAATTACTTATTTATTCAGCAGATGTTGAAATCAAGATAATTGTCTATTACTGTATTAATAACTAAAAAGTAGGAAATAAAATAAACTTTTACAAAAAAAACATTAACCGACTTATAAAAAAAGCACTAAAAAGTATTAAATAATTCTTTAAAATTCTCTAATGACAAAATGTTATCCATTAACCACAAATCTGATATCATGTGTCGGAATAAAAATGATAAATTTAATATGTACAGTTTAATACCCACCAAACATGGATTTTCGAGAGAATATATTTTACAAGAGATGAATATACAGACTTATGATTCAGTTTACGAATATATACATATGAAAAGCAATCAATTACTTTTTGAAGTCGGTGCCAAACAACCCCAATCGATAAATTAGTAGATACTAGGTACAATATATTCACAATTCTTACTAAAATTAAGGTAGTTTGGCACCGACTTCAAAAAGTAATTGATTGCTTTTCATATGTTTATATTCGTAAACTGAATCATAAGTCTGTATATTCATCTCTTGTAAAATATATTCTCTCGAAAATCCATGTTTGGTGGGTATTAAACTGTACATATTAAATTTATCATTTTTATTCCGACATATGATATCAGATTTGTGGTTAATGGATAACATTTTGTCATTAGAGAATTTTAAAGAATTATTTAATACTTTTTAGTGTTTTTTTTATAAGTCGGTTAATGTTTTTTTTGTAAAAGTTTATTTTATTTTGTTTGAAAGAGTAAGGGTCCAAGGTGGTCCCATTTAAATTTCGTCAAAATCTGATCATTAGAACAAATTATTTCATTCAAATTTCCATTATTTTGATAATTTAATTTATATTTCAAAAAGTCCATTATTTGAATTGTTGCCAATTTGTAAAATAGCGCACATAATAATATTTCCTTTCAATTAAAAAACGTATTTACACGTGACTATCAAAAACAGAAATCTATATATTTAAAATGCTAAGCGATTTCTTTCGACAATCCGTGAGAACAAACTACTGCATCAAATTACATCATTCTTTTTTTAAATGGAAGATATTTGGACACAGATTTGTTATCGTGCATTCGTTTGTTCGAAAATTTAATTAATTAAACGTAATTTTCAATTAAACTTTTACGTCTCCTAATGACGTCATAATCGGATAACGCATACTGTTCCGAAGCACAGAGTTTAAAAAGAGAAATAATAAATATTAAAAGCACGCGGTTTTAAGGCCGAATTTGTTAATTTGCAAGGTAACTTAAAAAAAGGAGGAGGTTATCAATTCGACCCGTATGTATGTATTATGTTGTTCACGCATAACTCTCGTAAATGTGCATCGATTTTGATAATTTTTATTTTGTTTGAAAGAGTAAGGGTCCAAGGTGGTCCCATTTCAATTTCGTCAAAATCTGATCATTAGAACAAATTATTTTATTCAAATTTCCATTATTTTGATAATTTTTATTTTGTTTGAAAGAGTAAGGGTCCAAGGTGGTCCCATTTCAATTTCGTCAAAATCTGATCATTAGAACAAATTATTTTATTCAAATTTCCATTAACAATATAACATTAATTGCAGAAAAAAAGAGCATATAGCTGATATTAAATACAATAGAAAAACTACAGCCCTAGCAAGATTATATCAAGAAGAAACCATCCAAATAAATTTCAATGAAAGTAAAATAATATTTTCCTCCAGTCTACACTATCCATCCATAATAAGAGAAACCATAGAGATACTCACGCGCAAAAATACAATATGTAACGATGCGGCATCTTTTAATTTACCGAAACTGTGGCTAGAATTACTCCATGCTCAAAGATATGAAAATAAACAATCAAGTAAAAAATAATAGATAACGTGCGTAATTTTTTTTAAAAAGTACGTGTAAATAATAACTTCAAAGCCCGTGCAGCTTTAGAATATTCTCATTTTGTTTTTGAAAATGACTCAGAAGAGTCGAAACATGTAAAACAACTAATAAAAGTTATTTTAATTTATATTATAGTTGTTAATTTTACACCTTTAGCATTTAAAAGTAATATACAAATTTCCATTATTTTGATAATTTTTTTAACCGACTTAAAACTAGTCGTTGGGGGCCACCGTAATACTTACCCATCATGGATATGCATAATGTAAAATATTAAAATAAAAATGTGTAAACTACTTATAAAATGCATTGCAATTCAAATAAAATCGTGGCTTGATGACGTCACAAACTTTAAAGGCTCGATTACTGAATTGCTTGAAAGAGGTTTTTCCTTATAACTCCAAAAATAATAATCCTATTAACTAGCGGTTTATTGCATCTGATTAGGCGTCAAATTTCTAATTAAAATATATCTTTGAAGTGAAATTTGGATGAAATACAGGGTCATGAAAAATCGAAGAGTGTGGAAAACAGGATTCCAAATATCTCGGCAACTAATTATCCGATCGACTTCATGCTTTATTCAAAATTTATGTTTTTTTATTGTCTTTTATATTCATTTCTTAAAATAAACAATTTCGAAAATTTTTATATACCTTTCATCAGAACGAATATTTCGAGAGTCCGAAAAAAATTGTTCCGGTTAATCGAGGTTATTGAAATGAAATAGGCTTCTTCCCATTATTACATACTAAGTACATACCGAATTGCAAGTCTCTATCTCAATTTTTTCGGGAGATAGAGCGTTTACAGACACACACACACACAGACACACAGACGGACGGCAAAAAAATTTTTCTAAAAATATGTTTTTCGGAATCTCCAGTGTCTGAAACGTGTAAATCCGTCAAAAAAAAATTTTCGATTTTCAAAACGATTACAAGACTTACCCTATACTACGTATGATGGGTAAGTAAAAAGGAGGAGGTTATCAATTCGACCCGTATGTATGTATTATGTTGTTCACGCATAACTTTCGTAAATGTGCATGGATTTTGATAATTTTTATTTTGTTTGAAAGAGTAAGGGTCCAAGGTGGTCCCATTTAAATTTCGTCAAAATCTGATCATTAGAACAAATTATTTTATTCAAATTTCAATTATTTTGATAATTTAATTTATATTTCAAAAAGTCCATTATTTGAATTGTTGCCAATTTGTAAAATAGCGCACATAATAATATTTCCTTTCAGTTAAAAAACGTATTTACACGTGACTATCAAAAACAGAAATCTATATATTTAAAACGCTAAGCGATTTCTTTCGACAATCCGTGAGAACAAACTACTGCATCAAATTACATCATTCTTTTTTTAAATGAAAGATATTTGGACACAGATTTGTTATCGTGCATTCGTTTGTTCGAAAATTTAATTAATTAACCGTAATTTTCAATTAAACTTTTACGTCTCCTAATGACGTCATAATCGGATAACGCATACTGTTCCGAAGCACAGAGTTTATTTTCTAAACTCTGTGGTTGAATAAAAGAGAAATAATAAATATTAAAAGCACGCGGTTTTAAGGCCGAATTTGTTAATTTGCAAGGTAAATTTCGGTAAAAATACTTATCCGCGTGTTTTATAAGCGAATAAAAATTCATATTTATAGTGACGTCACGGGAATATTGTCCATTGGGTTTATTTTATCGTTATGCATTATAACTTTGTTGATGCCATTTTTTCATTACAATTAAATACAAAATATATTTATATTTGTGTGCATGGTGTTTAAGAATTAATGTAAGGTATATGAAGTACGTGTGAAAAGTTTGCGCCGGTGAAAATGACGTTATATGCTTAGCTTGAAGTGCATTTTAACATTGATAAAACTAAAGAGAAAAATGTATATGATTGTGTTAACATGACATAATTTTACTGATTTTTGCATTCATAATTATAAAGATTAGAATTGGAGCCGTCATTGATTTCTTCATCTTGATTGCATACCTTGATTACATGTTACCAATTGCTTTTTTTTAATTATAGGATAGAAGATTTCCTTTTTTAATAAACAAAAAATCACAAAAGTAAAGGATTTCAGGAAATTTAAAGTTATTAAAAATAGTGTTATAGTAGAAAAAAATCTTGAAATAATGATTGTATTTTTAGCTAGAATAAACAATGTAAGACTAATATTTCATAGGAATTATTTTGGTAGATTTATTATAAGTTCATTTAACAGTTCCTTATTAGCGCAAAGTCCTATTTCTTTCACTGTGAATTTCTCTTTCGATGTCAAAAAATATTTTTCCACTTTTGGACGCCAGCCAAAATACAGTGGCAATTTTTAGAAATGTACAACAGTTGTGACAACAAAGGAGCTATCGCTTTAGCTTTCATCGCGCTTACATCACTTCGAAATACTACAAATTTCTATTTTTTACTACATTTTACAATTTTAATTGTTACATCATCAATTAGAAAAAAAATTAGCTTTCGATTGAAATTTATTTGAAAACTGCCGATTTATTTAACGACTTTTTAAATAATTTTCAAGCATGAAAAGTTTTTCAATTCTATCTTATCAATGACCACCAGTTTACTTCAATAATGTAAAATAGACCCTGGGAAAGTTGCCACAATTGAAAATAGATTTCCCTAACCATCATATAAAGTGAATAATAATGTAAAAAAAAAAAAAAGAAAAGTGATAAATCATAAGATCAGATTATCCATAAAATAGAACGTTTTGGCGCTAAACAAAAATCTGTCAGGAAAAAAAAAAGACTATTTTTAGTTTATGTTGAACATAAAATTGATATGTTGAATTCGTTGATGAATATGCTCCATCAGATATCAGGATATGCTAGGAATTACATTTTTTTTATTTTTTTACATTTGCCAACTGTATAAGAGGAAAAATATCCCCGACTGTGATGGAAAAGGGATAATCATCCTGATTATGTCAAGGAACCGAAGAAACCATACAAATAAATTATACTTGAAAACATTAAAAATCTCCCTCATCTGAGAGATTTATTACTGTAAAAAACTTCTTAATTTTTGCATAAAAATTGATTAGCTTAAAACAATGGATGCGTTTTAGAAGATATGGATTTAAAAAAAAACAATGATTAAAGAGGACATTTTAAAACTTTTTTAACGTCGAATTTCGACGGTGCTTTTGGGCAGATGCAATGCACATGCGCATAGGAGCTCATTCGGTTGCATTATCACAGGGTGGGGGGGGGAGATTTGTGCTTTATTTACTATGTTCTGTTATTTACTGTTAAAAATATTAACCTCATCGAGTAATTTATTTTCAGAAAAAACACTCTTCTCACTTCCCCTTCGAAAGAATGAAAGACCTTGAAAGTAAGCTTGAAAGTAATCAACATTTCTATTCGGCACGTGATGATTTGGGGAGTGAGATTTATGACCATAATCAACTTCAAATAAATGTTTCTGCAGGACTTATAAATTGATAAACTGTTATTATGTGAAATAGACTAAAAGACATTTGAACATTAATTATAAACATTGTTATAACGATTGCATTCTTGCTCTGAAACCGTGCAATGTATGTTTCCAATGACGTGTGCGTAATTTCGATGATGCAATCATAAACTCTGAACTATGAACTCATTTTTATGACTTTAACTTCCTCAGTCTCCACCAAAATGTAAACGCGAAAACACGTAGAGCGAATAAGCTCTAAAATATCATCTAAATGTAATCTAATATTAATGTTAGTGTGAATACTTGTAATGCCCGTGTGCTCTAATACAATTATATAAAGTTAATCAAGAATGTGATATATGTGAGAATTTATTCAGCCTCATACTAATTAAATAATTAGTTTTACAGCAAATAAGTGATCTGATTAGTACGAACGATATTCACCAATGCCTTAGATAAAAGAAACATATGGATATATATTAACGGGATTAAACCATCAGATGCACCTTCAGAAAAGGTAAGAAAATTTACCTTATTCTTTTGTAAAAAGTACTTTAAACTCCTGAGACATTTTTCGCACTAGATCAATTTTGTACGAACTCCTCCTTCAATGATTATGAGACTGAAATATTGTCTCAGAAGGAAGGTGTGTTTTTAAGATTAAAAACTGAAAACATTTATAAACTAATTTACAAATCACTTAGAACTAATTTCAAAAGAAAGGAAATAAATATAAGCATCTTTAAAAAAAAAACTAATTAAATAAAACTTAATAAAAACAATAAAGAAAAATCAATCGAAGAAATGGCTTTCTCTAAAGAAACCCAGATAATTGAAAAATTAAATTCTAATAACTATTCCATTTGGAAATTCAAGGTCCAAATGTTATTAATCAAAGAAGACTTGTCTGAATTAATAACAGAAGAACCGCCAAACCCAATAACACCTGATTGGCAAAAGCGGGACAAGAAAGCAAGGGCCATAATTAATTTAAGTCTTGAGGACACACAAATCGTTCACATAAGAAATTTAACCACGTCAAAGGAGACGTGGGACACATTAAAAAATATTCACGAAAGGAGAAATCTTTCAAGTAAACTATATCTACTTAGAAAATTATATGGTGCCAAATTACAAGAAAACGGAAACATGCAGCGTCACATAACAAACATTCTTGAAACCATCGATAAACTCTCCGCAATTGGAGAAAATATCAGTGAATCGCACATATCAGCACTATTACTGTGCTCACTTCCACCTAAAGTTACGGAAGACCTAACTTGGCAGTGGACATTATACTATTATTACATTATACATTTAGTTACAACACACTAATAACGGCTCTGGAAGCCAGGCCGGAAAATGAATTAACACCAGATTATATTAAAAATAAACTTGTCGACGAATATACTAAACGAGTAGAAAACTCAGAACCAACCGAAAATTCGGCAAAAGCGTTTAAAACACAGAAAAAGTACGTAAATAATGATTACAAAAATCATAATAAATATTGCACGTACTGCAAGAAAAATAATCATAACTATAAAGAATGCTGGCACTTAAAAAACAGAAATTCACAAAAAGCTACACCGAATAAACAAACATTTAAACCAAAGAAGTTTACATCGTCGCTCTGCTTCGAAAACACAATCGGTGATAGTAAAAATGATAGGTACGAAACGAAATAAAAAATAAATAAAAACGTACAAATAAATCATAACAAAAACCAAGATGCAGCATTTATAATCGAAAAGCCCGGAAAACCAACCTGGATTATTGATTCCGGAGCATCTTCCCATATTGCGAACAGCAAAGAAATATTTACTGAAATAAACAACACCGAACAAACATCCGTAATAATCGCGAACGGAAACACACTCAATTCCTATGGATCCGGTGAAGTTATGATTACAACAAAAATATCAAACGGGGACTCAAATAAAATAAAATTAAAAAACGTGTTATATGTTCCAGATTTGGAAACAAACTTAATTTCTGTGAGTAAAGCAACTCAACACGGCTACAAATTAATATTTGAAGACGAAAAATGCATGCTATCCTGTAACGGCAAAACGTATCTGGTAGCGAAAAAGAAAAATAATTTATATGAGGTAATTCTCTCAGATAAAGATATCCCAAACACAGCAAATATCGCAAACGACTGCAAAAATAAAGAATGTCTAGAACTTTGGCGCAAACGCCTAGGTCATAGAAATTACGAAAGTATAAAACAAATGATGAAAAACAACTTGGCCAATGGCATAAAATTAAATAACTGCAGTCATACTACACACTGTGAAACATGCATAAAGACAAAAACTACTGATGCACCATATCCAAAATTATCTGAACATAAAACGACACAGGTACTCGACCTGATACATACGGACGTCTGTGGACCGATAAGAACAACCTCTTTAGGGGGAAAAAGGTATTTCGTCACATTTATTGACGACCACTCAAGATTTACTGTTATATATTTACTTTCTCACAAAGATGAGGTCTCAGACAAAATAAAGGACTATACTCAAATGGTTCACACACAATTCGGGAGATATCCCAAAGCATTCAGATCGGATAACGGGGGCGAATATATCGGTAAAAATACGGAGGACTTTCTTAGAAAAAGAGGTATAAAACACCAATTTACTATTCCACAATGCCCGAGCCAGAACGGGATTGCTGAAAGGAAGAATAGGAGCCTGATAGAAATGACCCGAGCTATGCTCTCAGAAGCTGGGTTACCCCACAGATTCTGGGGTGAAGCAATAAATACAGCAACACATCTCCAAAACAGACTACCAACAAAGGCTACAAATAAAACTCCGTACGAAATTTGGTTCGAGAGAAAACCAAACTTACATTACCTTCGAGTATTTGGCTGTAAAGCTTATATATACATAAACAAGATACATAGAGGAAAATTAGATAACACAGCCAGGGAAGGAATATTTATGGGATATGATAACCACTCAAAAGGTTATAGAGTATACACTAAAAATAATGAAATCATAATCGGGAGAACTGTAAAATTCCTAGAGAATAACACACACATTCTGAATGAAGAAAATAATGAACCAGAATGCCTGCTTGATAACAAAAATTATATTGAAACGGAAATAAACAATACAGAACAAACACAAGCAGAACCCGATCAAAACATTCCTACATTAAGACGGCCAGAAAGGACAAATAGGGGAGTTCCACCCAATAGATATACATCCGATAGTTACATCTGTATAGTAAAAAACGATGAAACAATAGAACCGAAAAATTGGAAAGAAATCAACGAAATAAAAAATCCTAGAGAAAAAGAAAATTGGCTCAAAGCCACAGATGCGGAAATAGAAGCTCTAATGAAAAATAAAACATGGGAACTGGTAGAACCACCACCAAATCGAAAAATAATAGGATCAAAATGGATCTTTAAAAGAAAAGTCGATAGCTCAGGAAAATCACCCATATATAAAGCGAGATTGGTCGCAAAAGGATTTAGCCAAAAATTTGGTGAAGATTATGACGAAACATTTGCACCAGTAGTGCAGAATTTGATTCTGTCAAAGATTTTATTGACAAAATGTTATCCATTAACCACAAATCTGATATCATGTGTCGGAATAAATATGATAAATTTAATATGTACAGTTTAATACCCACCAAACATGGATTTTCGAGAGAATATATTTTACAAGAGATGAATATACAGACTTAATGATTCAGATTACGAATATATACATATGAAAAGCAATCAATTACTTTTTAAAGTCGGTGCCAAACAACCCCAATCGATAAATTAGTAGATACCAGGTACAATATATTCACAATTCTTACTAAACTTAAGGTAGTTTGGCACCGACTTCAAAAAGTAATTGATTGCAAGTCGGTTAATATTTTTTTTGTAAAAGTTTATTTTATTAGATGAATAACTATTTATTTGAATATTAATGAGTGTGTGTAAGCTCATTTTTATACTTAAAAACTAAAATTTAAACTAGAGTGTAGACTATTTTTCCATAATTATATTAAAATATGGATTAATTTTCTATCATTTCAGGTTCAGGTCGATGAAAATGCTTTTGTGGGGTTCAATTATAATCATCGTGTATAATACGACCCGAGCAGGATTCTAATCCATATATCCTAATCCTAATCCTAATAATATTATAAATCTGATTGTGTGCAAATGTTAGGCTGAAACCAGCGTCAAAATGGAGCATTTAATGATGCTGTATCTTTGCGTACAGGTTGATAATAACCCTCAAATGAACATAGACTGGTTTTTGTTTATTTTATTCAAATATTTTTCTTAATAATTCAAAATTTCGTTATTTTCATAGAGAATAAATGGACATTTTTTCGTATAATATTTTTAAATGGTTAAATTTACTTTACCGTTGCTAATACTTTATCGTTGCCAAAACTAAAGAAAATCCCGGAATAATAATTTTTACTCAACAATTTAGTTTTAACTGAAAAATTTTCACGTGAAAAATGAAAATGAGATACAAAAATTAAAGAATTAAAAATAAGATTAAATAATATTATTAGAAATAAAACGTACTTTTTTTAGTTTTTGATAATAATACAAGGTCTCAATATGTGTAACCATAGGAAACAGGTGAATATGACGTCATTCATCTAAAATAAAGCGGATATGCTTTGATTGGAGAAATAAAATGATCTTGCGTTTTTTTCTTCACTTTTTTCTTTTGTCTCTTTTCTATGATAACAATACTTGGCGTTTTACCGTCTGCGCATGGCTAATATAACTATACCGTATCTTTTCTTTAAATTTTAAAAAAGTGAAAAGAAGTTTGAAAAGAAAATAGATAGCAAATGTCAATAATATGCTCCGCAAACTTATCCATGTCGAAAATGACGTCATGGATAGCGGGAAACAGTTAATTTCATTCTTAAAACTAAAATAATAACTAGATTACCTGAAAAAAAAAAAAAAAGACGAATGTTAATAGTTCCATTTTTGTTGATAAAACCTAAATATTTAATATTATTTCGTTAAGGTAACATAATTTCCCTTATGCAGTATTGCAATTAAGGCTAAAGAGCGTGAAATGTATTGTTACAATCAAGATACATTGTAAATCGTAGTTTGGCAACTGGATTTTATTTTCGCATTTCTTTTAGTTTTAAAAGAGTAAACGTTTGTTTCATTTTAATAGCTAACTTTTTTGAATGTTCATTTTTAGAATGTTTTTAAAAAGTTTATAAAAACAATGTCAAATCATCGAAAATCAAATTTATCAAGAAATTCGAAACTTTTCCTGAAGCCGAATTGCGTAGACTTGAACAAACCGATCGCCAGGATAACGTTAGAGAGGCTGAAACAACTGAAAAGTCTCAACCACGTCAGCATTATAATGTTGCTAATGTGGCTTTAAAGAGGGCATATGAATCATCTGAACTCTCACAAAAAAGGTTGAAAGAAAACGCTGATCGTCAGGCAATTGGAAGGACCCTTGAACCTGCTGAAATAACAAGTGCTCGCAGAGTAGAAAATGCACGGAGAATGGCCCACCGAAGACAGATATTTACTAGAAACATCTGGGACACTTTTACTAAAAGAGCTTTTGAGTACGATTCTACTGTAGATTATGGGAGTCACAGATTGATTGCTATGGCACGAATGAATAATGAATGTCAATTCTGTAAAGCTTTAAAATGGAAAGAAGAGACATCAGGAATATGTTGCTCTGGAGGTAAGGTTTCTATTCCTACTATAGAAGAACCGATTGAGCCATTGAGAAGTTTGTTTATGGGCGAGACAGATGAATTACGAAGATTCCTGGACGATATAAAGAAATATTACGTATGTTTCCACATGACATCTTTTGGAGTTGACAAAATTATTACCGTGTCTGGTTTTTCTCCCACATTTACCGTCAAGGAAAAATATATCATACAATTGGTTCCCTTCTTCCCGCACCGAATCAAGAACCAAAATTCTTACAGATTTACTTTATGGGGGACGAAAACGCACAAACAAATAACCATTGACAGGTTGTTCCAAAGGTTGAAAGAGAAATAGTTAAAAAAATACAGAAAGTACAAAATGAAAACAATCAACTTGTGCGTTCATTTAAAACTGCTTTGGAGCGTAATCCAAAGAAAGTTGTAAACTGGTCATTCATGCTGACCGTACGCCAAAGGGAGAACATAAGCGGAGGTATAATGCTCCAACTACAAATGAAGCAGCAGCTATTATTACCGGCAGTTTAAATTCACCGCGGGATATAGTGCTTCATTTGCGTAATGATAAGCTCAGTCGTATTTCTGACACACACCGATTTAACGACTCGCTCGAATATCCATTAATATTCTGGAAAGGACAAGAAGCAGGGCCTGATTACCGCAGGGGCAAACGGGGCAGCTGCCCTGGGCCCCCATCTCAAGGGGGCCCCCAAATGACAAATTTTCGTAACCCAATGTTTATGTTCCTGCATATAAGAAAAAATGAAAAAAATGGAAAAAAAATACTTTTCATTTTCTTTATATAAGATCTAAGATTTGCGGGATCTACAATCAGCTGATCAACCAACCCTTGTACTTAAACTGGAGGTCAGGGTAGTTCCAAATTTTCCAGGAAATATGTTCAACACCATTACAAGGCTTAAAAAAAACAAGTGAATTAAATTAACCAAATACATATAATATATTTTTGTAATTGAAAATATGTTGACGATTCCATAATTAATTTTAAGAAAATAAGACTATTACAATATTGATATTGCATATTGTATTTGCATGGAAATGTATAAAATGGAATTTTCTGATATTTATATTTAACAATAAAAAAAATTCTGTGTATATATGTGTTTATCGAAGAGTTTTTTTTGTAATTTTATCTTTAATTCCATAATTATCCATGTTGCATCTAACTCAATGCATCATAACAACAGGTGATTCATTTTAGTTGTGCATTAATTCTTAAGAAAATATTTTATGTTTCCTTAAAACATTACATAAATTTTAAAATATTTACTTAAATTTTGCTCTTCTACTTGTTAAATAATTTTTTTTCTTTTTGCATTTTCAGTTCACAACCTTATAAGATGTTATTCAATTTGCATTTGTTTTAATCGATCTATTTTTACATAAAGTAATGATGAATTTTATTTACTGTCTTGTTACCTGGTGTAAAGAATAAAACGACTGATTTTTAATATTTAAATTGAGGTCAGGTTGGGGTAAAATCAAGCTTTTTTTTTTTTTTTAAAGAGAAGGTGCTAAAACAAAACAAATATACATATTTTTAAACTTTTGGTGCATTTTATATACATTTGATTCATATAGATTAAACATGAAGCATATAAACATTCAATTTTCTTTGATTGTTTTCTCTCAGTGATGCATTTAAAACAGCATATTTTGATACCATCACTTTACCCCATGGTGAAAGTAGTTCTAAAATTAGTGTATATTTAAATAAAAGTATGTAAATATTATTTTGGAGATAAAAATACATTGAAATAAATGTATCTTAATTATATTTAAAGGTACAAATGCACAAAAAATATTTTTCACATATTATTTAATTAAAGAAAATATGTCCACAGCTATCAAAATTAGGTTCACTTAGTATGTTAATTTTTAAGAAATATTTTATGTTCCTTAACAACATATTACATAAATTTTAAGATATTTCCTTAAATTTTGCTCTAGTACTTGTTAAATGTTAAATTCACAAATAATTTTTTGCCAGTTCATAAGCTTGTAAAATGTTGTTTAATTTGTATTTGTTTTCATCTACACACTTTGACTTTGAAGGGAGGTGGGCTTTGAGAACTATAGCTACAAGGCTGTCGTCTCGAATGATCCATATACATTTATTTATTATTCACAGAAACATATACATGAATTCTACAATTACATACATCTTGACGAGATAGTACAAGGAAACATGACAACACCAGAGACACATCCTGGGGGTTCCACACAAAGTGTGTGTGCAATGGAACAAGTGGGAATTGAACCCACATCCTCGTACACTCGCAAGCGATTAGTGGCGTGGTGCCTTAACCACTCGGCCACGGAGGCCCCTCCCCTGATCTACCCATTTTACATAAATAAAGTAATGGTAAATTTTATATACTGTCATGTTACCTGGTGTAAAGAATAAAACGACTGATTTTTGATATTTAAATTATACTTTTTAATATAATATTTTTCTAAATAGAATATTTATCAGACAGTAATCAGTTTTTCTGTGTTAATACTGAAAATAGCTGACAAGTAAGTGAAGTATATGTGAGTTTGCAGGTGTCATTTCCAGGGTTTTTTTTCTTTTTATTTTGTGGAAAGTAAAGGTTATTTTTATGAAAAATAACATTTTATAACAAAAGTTGAAATCCAGTTATTCAAATTTGAACTAAGCATTTATTAACAAAAACTTTTTAAAATCCTTTTGCTGCAGCTTTCCTCTCTGGTGAACTTGCTTGCTTAAAAAATACACATTTTAAAACATCACAAAAAGTAAATTGTGAGTTTTTATGGAATATAATTTTGTGAAAGGGCCTATTTTATTAAAAGGAATTTTGTGAAGAGGCTTGTTTTATTAAATAGAATTTTGTGAAGAGTCTCCAAATTTTGCCTGGATCAACCCTTGATTTGTAAACAATGGTAAATTCATTCGTGCTTTGGTAAAAGAAGACAAAATGCCTGAATAGTTTTTGATTTTATTTATTGCTATCTAAAATCGTTTCTTGCAAATGACTAATGTATTATTAACAATGAAATTTTGTGTCTTATGTAGCATAATCTTATCTGATTGGGAAAATTTCAGCCCAATCCAACTAGTAGAAGCCAAGATATCAAATCAGAATGTATAGTTTTAAATTTGTTATATAATTTCAAAAATTATAATGTATAAAAACACTTTATATGTGCAATGGGTACTTTTCCATTAGCCGGGCACCAGTTAAAGGGCAAAACTGGGAAATTTCATTAGTAGCCAGTAGTAGCAGTTTTATAAAAACTTTCCACTTTCTTTAAACTAGTGGACACATTTTTATTTAAAAGTTCTAAACACTAAACTTTTATTAAAATTTCAATTAGTATTAATCTAAAATTAAACAGCCCAAATAAAAAATGTGTTATAAACATATTTCAACCAGCAAAAATAGAATCCTTGATGAAATACAAAAAATTTTTACTCTTTCCTTGTAAGAAAGTGGCCCTTTAGCTGGTGGTTAGTGCTAATTTTGTCCCTTAACACCAGTGATATATATACACATCTATAAACATAGATTTATATGTATATACACATGTGTATATATATGTGTGCATATGTATAGAAATCACTGGTGCTCCGCTAATGGAAAAATACTGTATAATGTTATCGTAGCAAAAATATTGCATATGAAAATTTTGGTATAGGGGGCCCCCCAAAAATTGAAGTCTGCCCCGGGCCTCAAAGGAGCTTAGTCGGGCCCTGACAAGAAGGTTATCATTTTAACATACCACAAATTAATCCACATACTGGACTGTCGATTTTAAAGAAAAAAGTGTCACGTGTCAACTTTTATGCTTATCATCTAATGATGCGAAGCAATAATTTTAATTTACTTTTTCGTTGCAAACGACTTCTTCATCAATTTATGGTTGATGTATATCTGAAGGCAGAAAGCGAACGTCTACGTTTTATTTCTTTAAACCAAAATAAACTGCGAGCAGAAAATTATATACATTTACAAGATGCAGTTAGGGACGATGAGAACGTAAATCCCAATGAATTGGGTCAAATTGTAATTCTTCCATCTTCATTCATAAATAGCCCAAGGTATCTCCATGAATATACACAGGATGCGTTTACTTATGTACGTAATTATGGACGTCCTGACCTGTTTATTACATTTACTTGCAATCCCCGTTGGAAAGAGATTACTGCTGAATTGTTGACTAGACAAAAAGCAACGGATAGACACGACCTTATTGCTCGAGTTTTCAGAATCAAAGTACAAAAACTATTGGCTGTAATTAAGAAAGGTAAAGTGTTTGGTGAAATGAGATCATTTATGTATTCGATTGAATGGCAAAAGCGTGGACTGCCTCATGTGCATTTTTTGCTATGGCTCCGGGAAAAGCTGTGTCCAAATCAGATCGATGACATTATAAGTGCTGAGATACCGGACAAAGATAATGATAAGCAATTATTTGATACTATCATTAGGAATATGATTCACGGACCTCGTAGTCCGTACAACCCCTTATCATCATGTATGAAAGACGTTAAATGCACAGTAAAGTATCCTCGAGCACTAATTAAAGAAACCCATCACAATGTCAAGGGCTACCCTCTCTACCGACGTAGAGCACCCGAGAATGGAGGACGAACGGCTGAAATAAACCTGAGGGGTCAAATAGAGAAAGTGATCATAGATAACAGATGGGTAGTGCCGTATTCACCAATATTGGTTAAGATATTTGATGCCCATATTAATGTAGAAGCATGTAGTTCTGTAAAAGCAATAAAATATATATGTAAGTACATAAATAAAGGTAATGACCAAGCAATATTTGACATACGACAGAAAAATGAAATCATTAATTCAAAAGATGAAGTTCGGGCATTTCAGTCAGGACGTTATGTCAGTAGCAATGAGGCTATCTGGAGAATTTTCCAGTTCCCATTACACGAGAGGTTTCCGACAGTAATTCATCTTGCCCTTAGAAAATGGCGAACGTGTCTACTTTAACGAGCAAAATTTTCATCAAAAAATTGCTATGCCACCAAAAACAACATTAACAGCTTTTTTTCAAGCTCTGCCAAGTTGATGAATTTGCAAGGATGCTTTTATATTCTGAAATTCCACATGGGATAAGAAAAAAAGAGAGTGGCAACGACGTAAGAAAAGCACAACAGTTGAAAATTGGCCAAATATAAAAGCAGGTGATGCACTTGGGCGTGTTTACACTGTACACGTTAGTAATTTTGAATGTTTTTGTTTACGGTTACTGCTTAACAAAGTGCGTGGGCACAAAATTTTCTGACCTCAGAATGGTGAACGGACAGGAACGAGTAACCTATAGAGAGGCGTGCTAGATGTTAGTTTCACTCGAAAAGGACAACCATTGGGATTCTACATTGGAAGAAGCTGCTCAATGTCGGTCACCAGCAAATATAAGACAATATTTTACCTAACGAGTATTAAGGCGTGAGAACGGTTAATTACCTCCTATGTTTTATTTCTAACTACTTAATCATATTTCTTCACAACATCTTATAGAAATAAATAAGAATGTTCTTACCGATTGGTAGCTTCTTCACCTCTATATCTGAGTAATCCATTTGAAACAACTTTGTTTGTTGTTGTGTGAATATTATTTTATTCGTGTATCCAATTGGAAAAAGAAATTATATGATTTCACTAGATAGATGATCACTGCTGTAAAATTATGTATTCCGTAGTATCGTAGTGGTGCACTATTTAGAGAAAATCATCTTCACACATTTAAAGGAAAAGAAAGAATTTAATATAAGATAAAATTGAAAGTGAACATTTTGCACCCTCTTAGTCGGGTGTTCAAGCAAGAAGTGGGCAAAAAACATATATACGAAAATACACACGTGCTTTTCTCAAAAAATGGATTACATTCAAAGGTTATATGCGTGATAAACATCATTATCTAAAATTGGCCATTTTGCATCATTAAAGTCAAATTCAAGTGTTTATAAAATAGAGTCAGTCAAAGTCTCATTAAAAAGAAGTTGAGCTAAACTGTCTTTATAAGTGTCTGTCACTGTTTTGTACAAATGTTCTGCAGAGGCGAACGGAATAAGCAGTCTTTCCTAAGAGGCAATAAATTTGCATCATTACTGTCAGCTAACCAGATGTGAGCGGCACAGAAAAACGGTCCAGATGTAAGTTCTATGTGATGGAGATGTAACGTTTTCTTTATTTTTGTTTTAACACTTATCGTAATTAGGAGGCTTAATTCCGTATCACGGGCAACAAAGCCCTCCTTAAGCCCCTAATGATGATCACTTAGCAGTTTCAGTTTGTCCCTGTTTTCTTGAAATACAGGTTTGGGTTCCGGTTTGGTAAACACGTCTGCAATCATAGATTTGCTTGGGCAGTAACACATTTCTATTGTTCCATTTTCCTTCATATGTTTGATTGAATGGTATTTCAAATCAATATGCTTTGTTTTATTTGTATATTTGTCCGATTCAATCATCTTAATGCATGAAATGTTGTCTTCATAGACAGTAATCGGAAGAGATTGGGTTAAATTTAAGTCTTCTAACAATCTTAATAACCATGTAAGTTCTTGAACGGCTGTTGCAGCTGCTACAAATTCAGCTTCTGCTGATGATTGAGCAATACACGATTGGCGCTTTGTTATCCAATGTATTGGATTCTTCCCTAATAGGTATAAATTTCCAGTAGTAGATCTTCTGGTTTGTGTATCACCGGCCCAATCCGCATCGGTGTACACTTCTAACACTGGTGGATGTTCGTTGCTGATTACCAAATTTAGATCTTTACTGTGATTTAGGTAACGAATAAGCCGTTTAACACCTTTCCAATCTTCTTCGGACGGATTTTCACATTTTCGACTCAAAATGTTCACTGCCAATAATATGTCTGGCCTTGTTATTGTCGCGATATACCTGGTGATCCAAAAGTCAGGACGAACTTTAAAAATGAATAATTCGAAAACGAATCAAGATACAAAGATACAGTTTGCACCAAACGGATGGAAAAGAAACCGGGTTTTGTATGGCAACGAAATAAAAAATAGTTCTGTTGGCGACCAACAGATGGCGCTGTCGGATTTCTGATGTAGGATTATGCAAAGCAACAAAAGATATAAGAAGGAGCAACTGCAGCAGGTAATGGTAGTCGAAGTTTGTATGCATCGAAATGCTGTCCATAGTTGAGAAAGCCCTCTTAGTTAAACTGTATTATAAGAATTCGGAAAGTGCCATTGCGGCATTTCGAGCATATCGCGACATGAAGGGTATGCGATATAACAAAGACCAATCACGTCTTCTCCATTGAACAAAATAATGAAGAAATTTAAAGCTACAGGTTCTTTCGCGTCACGTCAAAGAAGTGCACGTCCCTCAACAACCGCTGCTGCTGCCACGACAGTGGAGCAGACGGTGAAATCCATGTCGTCGGTTGCTGCACATGGGGAGTGCAGTGCTCGAGAAGTTTTAAGGAAGACAGGAGTGTCGTACGGAAGTGTCTGGAGAGCATTGCGAATAACTTTGCAACGGTATCCCTACAAGTTGCAACATAACCAAGAACTGAAACCTCCTGACTTCGACTCTCGCCGAGATTTTGCGAATTTTGTATTCAATAAGATGGAAGAGCAGCACGACTGGCTTCCCACTGTGCTTTGGACAGATGAAGCGCATTTCACACTCTCTGGTGCTGTTAACACCCACAATTGTCGAGTGTGGACCACAGAAAATCCACATGCATTTGTTGAGGTTCCCTTGCAACAGCCTAAAGTGACAGTCTGGTGTGGCTTCACTGCTTATTTCATAATTGGTCCATTATTTTCGAGGAAGTCACACAGACGCGTTTCAAAACAGTTTCTGTCACTGGTCAGCGATATGTAGCACTGTTACAGAACAACATTATTCCTGAACTGCAAGCGCGACAGGCACTCCAAACAGTCACCTTTATGAAAGATGGAGCACCACCTCATATTGCTCTGCCTGTGCGACGCCTGCTACGCTAACATTTGGGGAGGATCGCATTATCAGTCGCTACTTTAATCACGCATGTCCTCCAAGATCTCCCGATCTAACACCCTGTGACTTTTGGCTGTGGGGATTCTTGAAGTCAAAAGTGTACCGCGACCAACCGGCATCACTAGCAGCACTGAAAGATGCCATCCGCTAAACTGGGTCTGCCATAACGCAAGAAATGCTACTAAATGCTGTGAACGGTGTGGTGCCTCGTCTCACAGCTGTACTTCTGAATGATGGACAGCACATTGAACATTTATTGTAGTACTAATTAACTGTAATTAAGCTGACATGTAAGTTGTCAAGATTGTGATTTTTTCATTTGTAAATCATCTTTTGGTGCAATAAAACACTATAGCGCCATCTGTTGGTCGCCAACAGAACTATTTTATTTCTTTGCTACAAAAAACCCGGTTTCTTTTCCATCCGTTTGGTGCAAACCGTATCTTTGTATCTTGATTCATTTTCGAATTATTCATTTTTAAAGTTCGTCCTGACTTTTGGATCACCCGGTATAATAACGCACCGATCGCTTGTCTAAATTTTCTGTTATTGGGCATTGGATTTTCTTCCTTTTCTGATCTTAGGAAATTCGTGTCCACTGGTGTCCCGTATTGCTTTGATTCTTCGAGATTAAATTTCTTAACAATTTCCATTATTTTCGCTGTTTGATTTAATTTGTGTGTTACTGGCCATTGTGTGTTTTCTGAATTTTTATCCCAAGATAATTGCTGATTTCCCCTAAATCTTCGAGTGTGTATTGTGTTTTTAATTTATTTATGACATCTTCAATTAAATGGATGCTTCCTGCAACAACAATGTCATCGAGATACACAACTATATACACTGTATCTTCCCCTTGTCCTCTAGAAAATAGACAGATGCCTGCTTTACTCTGTATAAAATTTAACTCTTTAAGCGATTCAGTAATTTTTGTATACCAGGCCCGGGCTGCTTGCTTCAGCCCGTATATGGCCTTACGAAGTTTACAGACCTTTTCTGGTTCGTTTGCGTTCACATACCCTTCGGGTTGTGCCATATACATTTCTTCATCAATTTTTCCATGCAAGAAAGCAGTTTTTATATCTATTTGCCTAACATTAAGATTTTTGTAAGCTGCGGCAGTTAAGAAACATCTTAAGGTGGTGTGTGATACTACGGGAGCATATGTCTCATCGTAGTCTATGCCGTATTTTTGCTTGAAGCCTTGAGCCACCAATCTGGCTTTATAACGCTTTATTTGTCCATTTTCATCATATTTAGCCTTGTAGGTCCATCTGGATCCAATTACTTTGGCTCCCTGTGGTGGTTTCACCAAAATCCAGGTTTCATTTTCCATAAGTGAATTTATTTCGTCTCGTGTCGCGTCAATCCAGTTATTTTTTTCTTGCGGATTCTCAGTGTTTAGCATATCTTGCCAACCTTTTGGTTCATATACTGGATCGTGCCGGACTGCATATGCAAACCTGTCCGGTGGCACACCTCTATTGTGTCTTTCAGATCGTCTCGGTTGTTGTGTTTGTTGAGACGCGGATGGTGTATCTGGAGCAGTTTGGTTTGGTGTTAGATTAAATTCTACTATACTAGTGTCATTCTGTTGCGCTTGTTTGTTTGTTTCTGACATCAGCTCAATTGTGTCAACATTTTTCTCAACATTTGAATTACACATGTTATTTTCAGCGAATTTGACGGTTCTGGCTAAAATTACTCTTCCGTATCCTGTAAATATTCTGTACGCTTTACACCGGTTGTCATATCCCACGAACGTGCCTTTCTCAGCTCTGTCGTCTAATTTGCCGCGTTTAGATTTATGAATATATGCGTATGCGGTACACCCGAATACTTTCAAATATTTTATATTTGGTTTTCTGTTTAACCATAGTTCGTAGGGGGTAGAGCTAATGGATTTCGATGGTAAGCGATTCTGCAAATGATTGGCTGTACATATGGCTTCTCCCCAGAGTCTATGTGGGAGGTTAGCCTCACTTAACATGCTTCTAGTCATGTCTAAAAGTGATCTATTTTTACGCTCAGCAATCCCGTTCTGGCTCGGGCAGTACGGTACTGTGTGCTGATGCTCAATACCGTTATGCTTGAGGTATTCTTCTAATTCATCGTTAACATATTCTCCGCCATTATAGGATCTGATGGCGGTTGGAAATTTTCCAAATTTATTTTTCACGGTCGAAATGACCCTTTACTTTTCATACGCTTCACTTTTTTTCGTCCTTAGATAGATGACACAGAATCTGGAGTAATCATCTATGAAAGTGATGAAATAGCGTTTTCCCCCTATGGTAGGAGTATTTATCGGACCACACACATCACTGTGCACTAACTCTAACCTTTTTGTGGCTCTATATGCGACCGATTTTGGAAATGGGGTATCGTTTGTTTTGGATTTAATGCATACCTCACAATAGCTGTTGTGTTTGCAGAAATTTAGGGTTATACCATTTACAAGTTGTTTTTGTACAATGGTTTTAATTGCATCGTAACTTCTATGTCCAAGTCGCCTATGCCATAAGTCTATACATCTTGTATTTGTACAATTGTGCGTAATGTTCGCGTAATTATTATCCCCTGGTTCATTATGTATTTACATGCACTTCATATAAGTTATTCTTCAATTTACCTTGTAGAATTATTTCCCTATTATGTATGATGTCACACGTATCTTTATCGAACTTTACTTGACATCCGTTTTTAGTAGCCCTGCTAACTGATAGCAAGTTTGTTTCGATATCGGGTACATACAATACGTCACGAAGTGTAATTTGCCTGTCTTGTTTTCCAGTGTTTATTACTATTTCACCTGGCCCGTATGAAATTAATTTATTACCATTTGCAACAGTCACATTTGTCTCATCGTTGCTGGTTATTTTCAAGAACATTTCTTTAGAATTAGCAATATGACTTGAACTTCCACTATCAATAATAAATGTTTGTTTGTTTTCCGATTGTTCACTCAATAACGCTACGTTTTTATTTTCAGTTTATTTGTATCACGCCGTTCCCCGATTTTGTCGGGTACATTTTCTTCAAAACACAAAGAAGTAGAATGATTTTTATTTTTGAACGGTTTGTTATGCTGTACTGTATGATTTTATTTTTCCTTTTTTGAAACCAACATTCGCTGTATGAATGATTTTTCATTTTACAATACGAACAAAATTTATTGTTTCTTCTTTCATCCGTGTAGCCTAATTTACCCTGTGTTTTATAGGCTTTAAACCCATTGCCTGAATTTTCCGAATTCTCGACTCTGCGAGTATACTCATCTATAAGCTTTCCTTTAATAAAATCAGGCGTTAAATCTATTTCATTTCTCGCTTCAATCGCGATAATCAATGTATCGTATGACGGGGTAACGAACATAATAAAATGGCAGATATGTGTAAATTTGAGATATCTTCTCCTATTCCGGCCAATTTATCTACAAGTTCCAATAATTTGGTAATATGTGTTATTAAATTCCCTCCTTCATTTAGCTTTGTGCTATAAAGTTTGCGAAGGAGATGCAATTTGCTTGAAAGATTAGAACGCTCATGTATATTTTTCAAAGTGGTCCAGGTTTCTTTAGTTGTGTTAAGATGCTTTATATTTATTATTTGGCTATCTTCGATACTAAGATTTATCAAGGCCCTTGCCTCCCGGTCCCTCTTCGTCCAATCAGTGGTTATTGGATTTGGAGCTTCGTCGGTGACGACTTCAAAAAGCTCTTCACGTATCAATAGCATCTCAACTTTAAATCGCCAATTTGAGTAGTTGTTCGCATTTAGTTTTTCAATAGCCACACTGTCCTTTGCATATGCCATAATCTCTCTTTTCTTTTCTTTTAAGTTCTTCAAGTTAATTGAATTTATATTTTTTTTTTCTTTTATCGGATTACCGGATTTTTCTTTATTATTTGAGGATCTATGTTTTATTTTATCTACCTAGTGAGACCTCAGTCTCATAATCAATATGCTAGACAATATTTTACCTAACGAGTATTAAGGCGTGAGAACGGTTAATTACCTCCTATGTTTTATTTCTAACTACTTAATCATATTTCTTCACAACATCTTATAGAAATAAATAAGAATGTTCTTACCGTTTGGTATCTTCTTCACCTCTATATCTGAGTAATCCATTTGTAACAACTTTGTTTGTTGTTGTGTGAATATTATTTTATTCGTGTATCCAATTGGAAAAAGAAATTATATGATTTCACTAGATAGATGATCACTGCTGTAAAATTATGTATTCCGTAGTATCGTAGTCGTGCACTATGTAGAGAAAATCATCTTCACACATTTAAAGGAAAAGAAAAAAATTAATATAAGATAGAATTGAGACTGAACATTTTGCACCCTCTTAGTCGGGTGTTCAAGCAAGAAGTGGGCAAAAAACATATATACGAAAATACACACGTGCTTTTCTCAAAAAGTGGGTTATATTCAAAGGTTATATGCGTGATAAACATCATTATCTAAAATTGGCCATTTTGCATCATTAAAGTCAAATTCAAGTGTTTATAAAATAGAGTCAGTCAAAGTCTCATTAAAAAGAAGTTGAGCTAAACTGTCTTTATAAGTGTCTGTCACTGTTTTGTACAAATGTTCTGAAGCGGCGAACGGAATAAGCAGTCTTTCCTAAGAGGCAATAAATTTGCATCATTACTGTCAGCTAACCAGATGTGAGCGGCACAGAAAAACGGTCTAGATGTAAGTTCTATGTGATGGAGATGTAACTTTTTCTTTATTTTTGTTTTAACACTTATCGTAATTAGGAGGCTTAATTCCGTATCACGGTCAACATTTTCCAGTTCCCATTACACGAGAGGTTTCCGACAGTAATTCATCTTGCCGTCCACTTAGAAAATGGCGAACGTGTCTACTACGAGCAAAATTTTCATCAAAAAATTGCTATGCCACCAAAAACAACATTAACAGCTTTTTTCAAGCTCTGCCAAGTTGATGAATTTGCAAGGATGCTTTTATATTCTGAAATTCCACGCTATTATACATGGGATAAGAAAAAAAGAGAGTGGCAACGACGTAAGAAAAGCACAACAGTTGAAAATTAGGAGGCTTAATTCCGTATCACGGTCAACATTTTCCAGTTCCCATTACACGAGAGGTTTCCGACAGTAATTCATCTTGCCGTCCACTTAGAAAATGGCGAACGTGTCTACTACGAGCAAAATTTTCATCAAAAAATTGCTATGCCACCAAAAACAACATTAACAGCTTTTTTCAAGCTCTGCCAAGTTGATGAATTTGCAAGGATGCTTTTATATTCTGAAATTCCACGCTATTATACATGGGATAAGAAAAAAAGAGAGTGGCAACGACGTAAGAAAAGCACAACAGTTGAAAATTAGGAGGCTTAATTCCGTATCACGGTCAACATTTTCCAGTTCCCATTACACGAGAGGTTTCCGACAGTAATTCATCTTGCCGTCCACTTAGAAAATGGCGAACGTGTCTACTACGAGCAAAATTTTCATCAAAAAATTGCTATGCCACCAAAAACAACATTAACAGCTTTTTTTCAAGCTCTGCCAAGTTGATGAATTTGCAAGGATGCTTTTATATTCTGAAATTCCACGCTATTATACATGGGATAAGAAAAAAAGAGAGTGGCAACGACGTAAGAAAAGCACAACAGTTGAAAATTAGGAGGCTTAATTCCGTATCACGGTCAACATTTTCCAGTTCCCATTACACGAGAGGTTTCCGACAGTAATTCATCTTGCCGTCCACTTAGAAAATGGCGAACGTGTCTACTACGAGCAAAATTTTCATCAAAAAATTGCTATGCCACCAAAAACAACATTAACAGCTTTTTTCAAGCTCTGCCAAGTTGATGAATTTGCAAGGATGCTTTTATATTCTGAAATTCCACGCTATTATACATGGGATAAGAAAAAAAGAGAGTGGCAACGACGTAAGAAAAGCACAACAGTTGAAAATTGGCCAAATATAAATGCAGGTGATGCACTTGGGCGTGTGTACACTGTACACGTTAGTAATTTTGAATGTTTTTGTTTACGTTTTGAATGTTTTGTTACGGTTACTGCTTAACAAAGTGCGTGGGCCTACAAAATTTTCTGACCTCAGAATGGTGAACGAACAGGAACGAACAACCTATAGAGAGGCGTGCGAGATGTTAGGTTTACTCGAACCATTGGGATTCTACATTGGAAGAAGCTGCTCAATGTCGGTCACCAGCAAATATACGGGAATTGTTTTCCACTTTAATAAGTACATGTGGGTTGTCAAATCCAACAGAAATGTGGGAAAAGTACAAAGACATTCTATCTGAAGACATATTGAAAAGACTTCAAAAATCACATCCAAATTTGACATTTAATGACAAAATTTACAATGAAGCTTTAATTCTAATTGAAAACAAAGTGTTTTCTATCTCCGGTAAAGCATTGAGTGAATATGGAATGACTACACCACTAAGAACGAATGAAATGTGCGATGATATTAGCAGGGAGCTCGATTATGGCACAACAGCACTTCAGAATTATGTGGCATCAGTAAAACCGAAACTTCTTCCAGAGCAAAAGCAAGTATTTGATAAAGTTTTAGGGCACATAAATAGAAAAGAAGGTGCATTATTTTTCTTGTACGCACCAGGTGGGACTGGCAAAACCTTTTTACTCAATTTACTGCTCGCTGAAGTTCGCAAATATAAAAACATAGCAATCGCTGTCGCTTCATCTGGTATTGCTGCCACTCTACTGAATGGTGGACGGACTGCACACTCAGTCTTAAAATTACCGTTGAATTTGACAAATGAAGAAACCCCTATGTGCAACATTACAAAAAACAGTGGTCGGGGTAAAATGTTTCGATGTTGTAAACTGTTAGTGTGGGACGAGTGCACAATGCTACATAAACATGAAATAGAAGCTCTCGATCGAAGTCTGCAGGACATACGAAGTAACTCAAATATTATGGGTGGTATGGTGGTCCTGCTTGCAGGTGACATCCGGCAAACATTGCCAGTCATTCCTAGGGGAACACCCACCGATGAAAAGAACGCATGTTTAAAAGCATCTCCACTTTGGCATAGGATGCATAAATTACATTTAATCACCAACATGAGAGTACAACTATACAATTACACGGATTCAGGAGAATTTGCATCCAAATTACTTAAACTTGGTCAAGGAGAACTGAATGTAGACAATGATGATAAAATACATTTTACAAACGACTTTTGCAATGTAATTAACTCAGAAGAAGAGCTCATTGCAACAGTTTTCCAAGATTTTGAAGAAAACAGAGAAAATGCGAATTGGTTATAAGAAAGAGCAATTCTGGCTCTCAAAAATGAAACTGTGGATGCGGTAAATAATAAAATTTTGAAATTAATACCAAACGAAGGCAAATTATACACATCCGTGGACATGGTGTTGAATGCTGACGATAGCACCTCATATCCAGTTGAATTTCTCAACTCACAGGACATGTCTGGGGTACCCTCACATAAAATACATTTAAAAAAGGTTGTTCCAGTTTTATTGATGCGTAGTATAGTTGCTCCGAGATTGTGTAACGGTACCAGATTACTTATCAATGAACTTGGAAGCAATATCGTAAATGCTACTATTATGATTGGGTCGGCTAAAGGAGATAGTGTTATTATACCACGGATGCCAATTATACCCAATGATTTACCTTTTCAATTTAGACGTTTACAGTTCCCTTTAAAATTAGCATATGCCATGACAATAAACAAATCGCAGGGACAGTCGTTGAAAGTAGCTGGTTTGCACTTAGGATCACCTTGTTTTTCTCACGGTCAAACTCTACGTCATCTGTTCCCGTGTTTCATCAGCATGCAATCTACATGTGTTTGCTGAAAATGCCAAGTCACGAAACATAGTATATAAGGATATTTTACAATAATTCTTTAGATGACAGCTTTAAGAAAAGTTAATAAAAATCAACTTTTATTTTCAACTGCAGTTTGACCGCAAAAAGACCAGCTTGATTTTTGCAGCACCATTTTCTCATGTCTGACTATTATTGTTATATTGATATTAATATTAATAATATTATTATACAATGTTTGTAAAAGTTGTGAATTATTATTATTATTATTGTATGTACAAGCTTTGACATATTATTATTATTATTATTATTATTACTTAATATTAGTGATTATTATTATCATCATTATTTATAAAAGCTTTGTTAGAAAAATTCATTTTGTAACTTACTTTGTGCATTCTTATAGTATCACACGAAAACTACTACATAGATTTTAATGCGATTTTCAATAGAATGAAGCTTGATGTTACAATTTATCAAATAGGCTATTTATGCGTAATTCACTGCAACATTTGAGAAGATGCGGTTGAAAAATATACATTTTATTCAATTTTTTCATTAAAAAAATCTCTTATTTGATGGATATTTACCATTAATTTCATTGTTGTAACTCTCATACCCATAAAAACACAAAGCTGCCCAATATCTACCAGATTTAATGCCAACAGTAGCTGTAGATTCTATTATGGAAGATTAGTCTTCTTATGATTTTTTTTTTCGTGATAATAAAATTCCAAATATTATAAATGTGAAAGTGCGTTCTATATAATTTTTTTCCTATATTGGTTGAAAATAGCCGTAAATAGGAAGGTTAGGTTCTATAATTGGATCCATAGCCAATTTGATTTGTTTAACATGCGAAATTTGGCACAGAAGTAAATAAATTGTTGTAACCAGGTTTGTCTTTTGCGTGGTAAACACTTAATGGTATTCTAGATGATCATTTTCTCGCCCATCTTTGATGCCAACTATGACTGCAAAACCCATTAAAAATATCAGCCGATAGTTTTCTTATTACTTAATGATATAAACAGATTTCCTGGTTCAGCGTATAAACCTGAATCAGTCATACCATCGTCGTCCTATTATTATTACTAATCGTAACATTAATCCTGTTTTATCCCAAGCCTAATACGCAGTTTAAACACTATTCTTTGACATGAATGCATAAATTGAATCAATATTCATAAATGGAATGAATGTAAAATTGATAAATAAAAATGATAAAACAGAATAACAAGAAAGTAAATTTATTCGACACTTAAATCTTAGAGAAAGTGTATGAAATTTGAATCTCATGAAAAACAAAATTAAATAACCGCATATATAAATTTACTAGCTGTTACCCGTGACTTCGTTCACGTAACATTAAAAAAGAATAAATGCAATAACTTAGTAAAACATTTCACTTGATAATTAACAACATATATAATTAACCAAAGCTGGCCTTGACATAACCCAGTCTTAAAAAAGGGAAATTTCATGCCAAATAATATATACAATCGCGAAAATGAAACTGCAACAAATGAAAAAAGGAGGACCAAGTAAAATCGTGAAAATCGAGGAATTCCTCTTCGTAAAACGAAAAAAAAAAACACTGGCAGAATTCTTCTATACAACAGTGTATTTTAGGTGATATTTGGTGTACAATTTGTATATGTGTGCATTGCTAAATGGGCATTATTATATTGTTTATTTGCATCGACATGTTATATATTTCTTACTACATTATCCTGTTTATGTATATATTAAATTAAGTGCTCACGCTAAGTGGTGTAAATAGTGAACAAACTGCTTGTGGATTTTATAAATTGATAGATATTTCACAAAGATATAACAATCTGATGCGACTCTAAAATGTAAATAAAGGTTGCTAGAAAGTACTTTAAATTCTGCCCAATTTAACCTCGATATTTTCTCTATCGCGTCAAGAACACTATAAGCAAATAAATACCGACGACACAAATCTGATAATCTAAATTTACATATTTTTGTTAGTATATATAGGATTATTTTGATTTATTTCATGCGCTTGAAATTTTTTACGCTTTCTCTAGGGTTAGGTGTCGAATAAATGTACTTTCTTGTTATTTTATTTTGCCATTTCTATTTATTCTGTTTTCCATTCATTCCATTTATGGATATTGATTTCATTTACATATTCGTGTCAAAGAATATTCTTTAAAGTTATTATCAGGATTAGGATAGGATTCGATTAGGGTTAGGATTAGGAATAAAAATTTAACGACAATGGCATGACCGATTCAGGTTTAAAGTATGAACCAGGAAGTATATTTATATCATGAAGCAATAAGAAAATTAGAAAATTATCGGCTAATATTTTTTAATATGTTTTACAGTCATAGTTGGCATCAAAGGTGAGCGGGGAAATGATCATCTAAAATATCATTAAGTGTTTACCACGCAAAAAACAAATCTGGTTACAACAATGTATTTAATTTTGCGCCAAATTTCACTTGATTAAAAAAAAATCAAATTGACTATGGACCTAATTACAGACCCCTAATCTTCCTATTCTTACAAATGTTCTACCTATATGTAAAAAAAAATTCTACTGTATAGAACGCTCTTTCACGTTTATAATGTTATGAATTGGCACGATCGGCTTGTTCAAGTTTACACAATTCGGCTGGAAGAAAAGATTCATTACTTTTTTATTTCTTCTTTGCTTTTGCATTACGCGAATTTGTTGGTAAAATCGATTTTCTTTTCGATAACATTGTTGTTTTTTAAGTTAAAAAAAATATTGTAATTTTACTTAAACATTGCTTTAAAATCTAAGCAATTTTTCTTATCCTGCAAGACTTTACAAAAATCTATTATGAAACAACTTTAAAAAAAGCTATATTTAAAAAAGACAACAAAGTTTTTCCTATTTTAAAACTAAAAGAAATGTAAAATTAAATTCCGGTTCGAAACGACGATTTACAAATGTGTTTTCGACTGTGGGAAAATGATAGAGGAAAAATGCTGTTACTTCGACACAATCATATTAAATCTTTAGCTTTTATGAGAAAGCAACTTTCTTTTAAAAAATATAGTTATTTTTATTAAGATTTTCTGATTTTCGATACGGATAATTTTGCGATGCATATCATTGACATTTGTCATCCAATTTTTTTTTTTATTTTTTTTTTTACTTTTTATAATTTAAATTAAAAATATGGTATTTTTCTGTTAGCCGTGTGCACACGATAAATCGCCAACCTATCCCATCATTCGTATTGAATTCATTAAAAATATAAATCTTTCACTCATTTCATTTAAAACACAGAACTTTAATTTACAGCACATACATTTAAAATACATATATTACGACATTTAAAATAATTCCTTTCATGTGAAAAAGAAAAAGAAAAAAAAGAGAAATTAATCACAAATAATTTGATAACCCAAGATCACTTTATTTCAACATCAAAACAAATCTGTTTTATTTTTCTATATATGACATCATATTCGCTTGCTTTCCATACTTACTCGTATTTATGCACTTTGTATTATTATCAAATATTTGAAAACGCACGTTTTATTTCTAATATGACATCATTTCATATTCTGTTTAATTCTTAAATAATTCATTTCCTTTTCATTTTTCACGTGGGAAATTTTCACTTGAAAATAAATTGTTGATTAAAAATTATTATTCAGGGGTTTTATTTTATATTGGCAACGATAAAGTATTAGCAACGGTAAAATAAATTTAACCATTTTAAAAAAAGCTGCAAAACCGGGCCCTTTGGGCCAAACCAACCAAACCAACCAACCATTGTAAAATATACGAAAAAATGTCCATTTATTCTGTATGAAAATAATGAAAATTTTAATTTTTAAGAAAAATATTGAAATAAAATAAACGAAAACCAGCCTATATTCATTTGAGGATTATAATCAACTTATATGCAAAGATACAGGATAATTAAATGCTTCATTTTGACGCTGGCTTCAGCCTAACATTTGCACACAATCAGATTTATAATATTATTAGGATAAATATAGAAATTAGGATCATTATTAATATTGTTAGTATTTCTTTGTTTATAGGGACCTTGGCGCAATAAAGAAAATGGAAAGATTGAATTTGGCAAAATTTTAAAATGCTGTTTCTCGCAACCTTTGTTTACATTTTAGAATCTCATCTTTATGAAATAACTATCAATATATAGAACTCACAAGCAATTTATTCACGATTTACACCACTCACTGAGAAGCAATTTATTTAATATATACATAAATAAGACATAAAATAATAATGTTGTACGAAATATATAACATATGTCTACACAAATAAGCTAAATAAAATAAACTTTTACAAAAAAAATATTAACCGACTTAAAAAAAAGCACTAAAAAGTATTAAATAATTCTTTAAAATTCTCTAATGACAAAATGTTATCCATTAACCACAAATCTGATATCATGTGTCGGAATAAAAATGATAAATTTAATATGTACAGTTTAATACCCACCAAACATGGATTTTCGAAGTCGGTGCCAAACTACCTTAAGTTTAGTAAGAATTGTGAATATATTGTACCTAGTATCTACTAATTTATCGATTGGGGTTGTTTGGCACCGACTTCAAAAAGTAATTGATTGCTTTTCATATGTATATATTCGTAAACTGAATCATAAGTCTGTATATTCATCTCTTGTAAAATATATTCTCTCGAAAATCCATGTTTGGTGGGTATTAAACTGTACATATTAAATTTATCATTTTTATTCCGACACATGATATCAGATTTGTGGTTAATGGATAACATTTTGTCATTAGAGAATTTTAAAGAATTATTTAATACTTTTTAGTGCTTTTTTTTTAAGTCGGTTAATATTTTTTTTGTAAAAGTTAATTTTATTTCCTACTTTTTAGTTATTAATACAGTAATAGACAATTATCTTGATTTCAACATCTGCTGAATAAATAAGTAATTTGTAATAGAAATTATAATTTACCAAAATTATCCATTAAATAAATATTTTTTAATAAAATCTTTGACAGAATCAAATTCTTGTCAATCTGGACGACAACTGGAGAAATATCGCCGAATTTCGCGATCAAAATATGTTGCCATAAATGAAGCCAACGTGGTTATAGTTGATTAATTTGACGAAATTCTCATTCAGATTGACGAGAATTGGGAATGAATCTTCTGTAATCGGGTTCCAGGCATTTTTTAATTTTGAAAATTTTTTAACAACAAAATTGTTCTAATCATCAGAATTTGACGAAATTTAAATGGGACCACCAGGGTGTCTTACACTTTTAAACAAAAAAATATATATATCAAAATCGGTACACATTTACGAAAGTTATGCGAGAACAGGACTAAAACATACATACATACATACATTGGGTCAAATTATTAACATCCTCCTTTTCTCACCTTCTTCTATCTAAATAGAAGAAAGTATTGTGATCAAAATTTTTTCAACTTCCGGTTTTCGACGTATTTATATGTTTTAGGAGTCAAAGATTCCGAAAAACATGTTTTTACAAAATATCTGTCTGTCCGTCCGTGTGTGTCCTCTTTGTATCAATGAAAAGTGTGTCAAATTATGAAGCAACCTAGAATTGAACGAAATTTCATTTATAGGTTTTTGGCTGTGACCAGCAGGTCCCACTTGAATTTGCGGATATTCTGCCGAAAGCGGGCGCTGTGATAGCGTTTTTTGTTCCATTTAAATTATTGTATCATCGAAAAGTGTATTAGGTTATCCACAGTACTAAACCAAATTTTTTGTATGTGTTTTTACTATGGCCTGCAGGTCCCAGTTGAATTTGGGGATATTCGGCAAGAAGGAGGCGCTATGATAGACACTTAAAGATTTCAAATTCAAAAAGATGTACAAAGTCGTTAAAAATATTAGAAATCCTAAAGGTTTTTTTTCAATTGAATGTTCAGCCTTGATCCAAGGATACCGGAACAATTTTTGTTTTGCCTCTACCTTAAAAAATGCCTGAGATATAGCATTTTGAAATTTTAGAGTGGCTGACATTTTGAAACAAGACAGAAGGCTTCCTCCATAAACGGTTTTAATTTAAGAGTTTTAGTGACCATGCTATCTCGCAAGTTTTATTTCATTATTGCAACCATTGTTCTAACTCTCACATTCTCAAGACTATATATTCATGTTTGCCACCGTTAAATTATCTCCAAGCTAGGCAATATTTGGCGAAATATCAACAAATTTGGCGACAAAAACAAGTTGCCATAAATGAAGCCAACTTGGCTATAGCTAGCATATTTGGCGAAATTCTGATTCAAATTGAATATTGACGAGAACTGTGACTGAATCTTCTGTAATCGGGTTCCATCCATTTTTATAGCTTGGTGTTTTGCAGTAAAATTAGCTAAAATCTTAAAACCAAGGAATAGGTAGGCTGTCTTTTCCTGCCGGTATATAGACCAGAAGGACTTTTCGTAGTTTAGTATACATAATATATCAGCTACAAATAAATTAATCTCTCGTGTAAATATGTTTTTAAATTGAAACTGTTTGGAAGTAATGTTATTTGAGCATTTTAAATATAACGTAAGTTTTCCCATTTAATGTTTTGAACGTGTAATAATTTAATTATTTCTCTTTTTTAATATTCACGCGCAAGTATATTTTTTATAACGTATTTTTCTACATTTACTGCTTTTAACACGTGATCATTTAATTATTGTTTTAAAGTTTTATTTCTGTTTTTGATAGTCACGTGTAAATACGTTTTTTAATTGAAAGGGAATATTATTATGTGCGCTATTTTACAAATTGGCAACAATTCAAATAATGGACTTTTTGAAATATAAATTAAATTATCAAAATAATGGAAATTTGAATAAAATAATTTGTTCTAATGATCAGATTTTGACGAAATTGAAATGGGACCACCTTGGATCCTTACTCTTTCACACAAAATAAAAATTATTAAAATCGATGCACATTTACGAGAGTTATGCGTGAACAACATAATACATACATACGGGTCGAATTGATAACCTCCTCCTTTTTTTTTTAAGTAGGTTAAAAATAATGCGCATTTAACAATGTATACATATACATCTTTCACACCAAATACCACCTAAAATGCACAGCTGTAGTAAAATTCTCCGAGTATTTTTTTTTCGTTTTACGAAGAGGAATTCGTAGATTCTCATGATTTTACTTGGTCTTTTTGTTTCATTGGTTGAACTTTCACTTTCGCGATTGTTTGTATTATTTGGCACAAATTTTGATTTTTTTAAAAGACTAGGCTATGTCAAGATCCCTATAACAAAGAAATATATTATTGTCTGCAATATAATGTGATAAAAAATTTGTTAATTAACTCTATATGTTTTTAATTATCGGGAGTGAAATATTTTGCTTAATAAATGTATTTATTCTTATTTTAATGGTGCGTGAACGAAGTCACGGGTAACAGCTAGTACTATATATATATATATATATATATTGGCTATATATATATATATATATATATATATATATATATATATATCACCAATTTGGCCACCCTGTCGGGGAGACCATGCCCCCCCGCCGTCGGGCAAATCTTGGCGCCTCTCTTGGTTTCGCCCCATCCCCGAAAATATAACAAATACAAACGTTTCTTTATTAACCTATAATAATCCCACTCAATTTTTAATTCATCATTTTATATCTTTCTGTATTTAACAGATGTCCAGGCAATATATCTGCCGTAAAAAAAAAGCAATTATTTTTCTGCGATCAATTTAATGAAATATTAGTTAACATATCCGCTTCTAATTATATCACTTTGTCGAAAATTAGATTTCTGGGCTCATCATTACATTATGTGCATAGGTGTGTAATTTTCAAACCAGTAAATGCAGTATCTTTAAAAAAATTATAGAGCTTCAACTCTCCCAGTAAATTAAAAATGTGTGGTTTTTATTCTCAGCCAGGTGTTTCTCATTCAAATCGACATACATGTTCTAAGGAATTATTTTTCTGCTATCGAATTAATGAAATAATAATTAATGTATTCGGTTGTAATTGAAGAATTTTTTACGAAAATTACATATTCGGATTCAGCGTTAAAAAATATGCGTAGATGTGTTAATTTCAAATCAATAAATGCAATATTAAAAAAAATTCTATAGAGCCTGAAAAATGCCTAGTCTGCCATCTTTGGGCTTTGGGAAGGATGTAATGTCAGACTGTTCGTCTGTGGTTTTCCAATGAAAGGAAATTAAACGAATTTATTTAAATCATTTTTAATTGATATTTACACTTCTATTGGGAGTAATTTGAAAAATTTTAGAAATTCTGAAAGTTTTTTTTGCGTGTGTGTCCGAATTTTCACGTTCCTATGTGGAATAGTTTATGAGATAGGAGTGTCTTTGAAAACATCCAGTCTGTTAGCCATCACAATGCTGTGACCATGGCAACCCTTCCCTCTCTTCTGGAGTTTCAGAATGAATTTTGCTTGCGGTTTGATTAAATTATACACTTTAGTTGAATATTTTCCATTAATGAGTGAGTTTTTAATTAATATATTGTGTTAATTAAGACATTTTTAAAATGTCATGATTTGTCTTATAGTATGTATTCAGCTGTAAGTACACAAAATTTCAAGTCTCTAACTTGTACAGTTTCTGAGAACGGACTTTGTGACGGACAGACAGACAGACAGACAAAGGAGTGAGACGAATAGAATTTCGTCAGATGAACGAAACTTTAGAAACAACAAGGGAAAGAATCTGGCAACATGTAATAACGTGATAACTGAAATATTGGTTGCTATGAAAAAATATCGTCTGCTACTGAAATGGCGCGCAAAAGAAGCGAGTGGCTTGAAGTTTATATATTTGCTCTTTCCGAAGAGAATTATTCATATTTCGTGATTAGGAAACGTTCCAAGAAGCATGGTTTTAAAGTGTCGAAGCATAAAATATGTTATATTATTAATTGCAAAGGAAAAAATCATCCATCTTTAAAGCTATCGAAAAGAAAACACCAAAAGAACTATCCGAAAAAGGTACGTACCATCTCTAACATTTCTAAAGTGCGCTCTATGGTTGTAATGGAAAATCCAAAACCTCAAAGAGCTATCACAAAATATTTGCATACATCTGCAGCAACTATAAATAAAATAATTAATAGAGATTTGAATTTAATTTAAAAAAAATTACAGTTTATCGCCTGCTACCAAGCATGTTGTTGAGAGAAAGACATGACGCAGACTGTTATATGAAAATCATTTAGCAGGTGATAATTGGAAAAAAAAAGTATCACAATTGATGAAGCGTGGATTTATCTAAATGACTGTAATAAAAAACGATTGATTTATTACCGGAAAAGAGGCCAAACAGATTTACAGCTTTGGTTCAAACACTGCAAAGAAAATTTCTTTAAAGGATTTATGGTGATTGCTAGAATAGCTTGCAACGGAAAATTAAGGATCAGAAAAGTTGAGCAAAATGTCAAAATTAACTCTACTTATTATCAAAACAATGTTCTAGTTCCTATTTTTAAAGAAAAAATTCCAAAACTTTATCCCACGGACGTTAAAAGTGTTCAGTTCCACCTTGATAAAGCGAGCAGCCATATACATCTAAAAGTACAGTCGCATTTATCGAAAAATTTACAAGACAAACTGGAATCAAGTGTATACTGTTTAATTATATTCCATCTATATCCCCAAATGTTTCAACAATGGATTACTGTGCCTTTGGACTATTAAAACAAGCTCTTACGAAACGCCAGCCAACTATGTTGAGTGGGCTCTGGAAATGTGTGGTGGAGGAATGGAACAAAATTCCACTTCCAGTTTTACAAAAAGGCCTACTATCTTGGAAATCCCGCTGCAATGTGATAGTCCACAGCAAGGGCTACCAGATAGAACATATTAAAAAAAAATTGTTTTAGTTCATGTATTTTATTTTTGCTGTCAAAATCGTCTTTTAAATTTCGAATTTTTTAGAAACCGTTGTTACCGAGCATAGAAATCTTAAAAATAGCCACCATGCCAAATTTCAACTTTCTACAGAGCTTGTACGACTCCTGGAATTTTGTGACCAGGAAATTCTTGGATACCAGTATTTTCTTACAGAAAACCTCTCCTTAAACGAAAGCGAAGTTTCGCGTGTTTAACGAAGTTTCTTTTTCTATAAAGAAAAAACTGGTGAAACTCCTGGAAATTTTCCTGTTCCGTACGAACCCTGTTTCTAGACCAACAGCATCACTAAAATCGCAATTTTAGGAAGTCTTTTTGCTTCTGAATCTTTTTAAATTTTGAATTTTGTAAAAATTATTCTGTTGGAGCATTTGCATCTAAAAAATAACAGGCATGTCAAATTTTAATCTGTTTCTATCCATAACAATTTAGAAAAAAAACATAATTTATAATGTTTTCCGCTCATTTTACACCTTTAAATTTCGATTTTTTAATAAACTGTTTATACCGAGCGTCTGCATCTTAAAAGTTACTACAAGGGAAAGTCATTAAATAAGTCACAAAAGATAATTAAATAATAACTTGCAATGATATTCTCTTAAAAACTAATTTTTTTTCTCAACATATTCTCCGCCAATATTTATGCACTTATATCACCGTTTTATCAGTGTCCGAACACCAACTGCATAACATTCTTTGGGTTGCTGTCTCAGCCACATTAGAACTTCAAGTTGAACCTTTTCATCATCTGTGAACATCACCTTGATTCCAAGATAGTTTTTTAGTGGACTAAACAGATGAAAATTGCTTGGGGCTAAGTCGAAGCTGTATGGTGGATGTTGAAGAAGTTGCTAACTAAACTTTTCAATTTTCTCCTGTGTTCAACTTGAAGTCCTAATGTGGCTGAGACAGCAACCCAAATAATGTTATGCAGCTGGTGTTGGGGCATTGATAAAACGGGGATATAAGTGCATAAATATTGGGGAAGAATATGTTGAGAAATAAAAATAGTTTTGAAGTAAATATCATTGTAAGTTTTTATTTAATTATCTTTTCTGACTTACTTAATGACTTACCCTCGTACTATACTTAATTTCAAGTTTCTAACCCGAATAAATCCAATTAAATCATAATGTAGAGCGTTTTTAGAGCGTTTTCCGCTCATTTCCGCCTGTTAAATTTCGAATTTTTTAGAAACCGGTCTTAGCGAGCATTTGCATTTTAAGAGTAATCACCATGCCAAATACGTAGCTTCTATACCAGCTGTACCACATAAAATGATTTTAGAACTTTTTTTTTTTTTTGCTCCTGCCTTGTTAAATTTTGCATTTTTTATAAACTGTTCTGGGCCTTAACCATTCGAAATAAATCTTAATTTAGGACGCTTTTCACGCTTTCAAACTTTTAAATTTCAATTTAAAAAAGAGACTCATCTATGCGACCAGTTACGTCTTAAAAGCAATAGCCATGTCAAACCATGTTTTTTTCCCTTAACAATTCCATAGAAATCTCAATTTAGAACGTTTTTAGAACGCTTTTCGCGCATATCACTCTTTTAAATTTCGATTTTTTTCAAATTATTTTGTGCGATCAATTTCTTTAGAATTTTTTCTTGGAGAGCAGTTACATCATTAAAATTAATTACCATGCAAAATTTCAAGTTTTTAGCCCTAACAGTCTCACGGATATTTCAATTTTAGAACGTTTTCTTTTCTGCAGCCTTTTACATTTAAGATTGTTTATAAACTATTCTGTGCAGGCAATTACGTCTTAAAAGCAACAACCATGCCAAATTTAAGTTTATGTCCCTAACAATTACATACAAATCGTAATTTAGAACGCTTTCCGCTCATTTCACCCTTTGAAATTTTGAATTCCTTTACAAAACATTGTTAGCGACCATTTGTATCTTAAAAGTAACCACCATGCAAAATTTGAAGTTTCTAATCCTGTCAGTATAAAAAAAATCGTAATTTAGAACGTTTTTTTTTTTCTTCTTCACCCTTTTAAGTTTCAATTTTAAAAAAATGTTCTGTATGTGCACTTGCGCTAGCCCCTTTAGTATTACAAAATTTTCAATTTTAGAACGTTTTTCGCTACCTCACCCCTCTGGGATAGTGACACCGACATAAAATATAGCCTATATTAGAGCAGGGACTGTCACCATCAATTTACCACCATTATGTTTGAAATCGGTTCGGTAGTTCCAGACTTTCAATAGAATTTGTAATTTAGAATATTTTTATAACGCTTTTCGCTCATTTCACCCTTTTAAATTAAATTTTTTTTAAAAAATTTATTCTTACAGAGCATTTACATCTTATAAGTAACTACAATGCCAAATTTCTAGCTCCTTCAGTACAAACAAAAAATCGCAATTTTAGAACGATTTTCGCTTCAGCACCCGCACTGACATAAAATATGACCTATGTTGGAGCCGGGATAGTCACCAGGAATTTGCCACCATCAGTTTTGAAATCGGTTCTGTATTCCAGAGATTCCATAGAAATTGTAATTTAGAATGTTTTTCTGCACCGCCCTGGGGTTAGTGGCACCAAAATAAAATATAGCCTATGTTGGAGCAGGGATTGTCACCATCACTTTTGAAATCTGTTCTGTAGTTCCAGATATTCCATACAAATTGTAATTTAGAATGTTTTTAGAACACTTTTCGCTCATTTCACCCTTATAAATTTGTTCTTAGAGAGCATTTACATCTTATAAGTTAAGTAACTACAATGCCAAATTTCAATTTTCTAGATCCTTCAGTATAAAAAATCGCAAATTTAGAACGTTTTTAGCACCTGCACCCCCCCCCCCCCCCCCACCTGAGATTAGTGGCATCGACATAAAATATAGCCTATGTTGGAGCAGGGATTGTCACCATCAATTTGCCACCACCACTTTTGAAATCAGTTCTGTAGTTCCAGAGATTGCATAGAAATTGTATTTTAGAATGCTTTTCGCTCATTTCACTCTTTTAAATTTTGAAATTTTTTTTAATTTGTTCTTAGAGAGCATTTACATCTTATAAGTAACTACAATGCCAAATTTGAAATTTCTAGCTCCTTCAGTATAAAAAAAAATCGCAATTTTAGAACGTTTTTCGCTCCTGCACCCCCCTGTGTTTAGTGGTACCGAAATAAAATATAGCCTATGTTGGAGCAGGGGTTGTCACCATCAATTTACCACCATCACTTTTGAAATCGGTTCGGTAGTTCCAGAGATTACCCCCTACAAATAAAAAAAAAAAATCGTTACAACTTTATAATATTAGTATAGATTAAATTTATTGTTTCGTAATTCATTTTAATTTAAACTAACTGATATTTTGAATTAATTATTAATGCTTTAAATTAAATCATGTATTCTAATACGAGAAAAATCTTGTGTGTGGTTATGCATATAATTATTAATGCCTTAAATTAAATCATATATTCTAATACGAGAAAATCTTGTCTGTGGTTATACACACACATATATATATATATATATATATATATATATGCAAATTTTATCTTAAAAACGGCTCTAACGATTTTGACAAAATTTTGTGTCCTACCGTTTTGAGACACCAGAAAATCATTGGGCTAGGTCGCATGTTCGAGAAAATTCCATTAGTGGATCATTTTGGGTCACCATGGGTCATGGTCAAGCTAATTGTATCTAAAAAACGGCTCTAACGATTTTGATTAAATTTTGTATCGTACGTGTTTCGGGCACCAGAAAATCATTGGGCTAGATCACATGTCCAAGAAAATTCGATTAGTGGGTCATTTTTGGGGCACTGTGGGTCAAGCTTATTTTATCTAAAAAACGGCTCAGACTATTTTGACTAAATTTTGTATCCTGTGATTTTTGGGCACGAGAAGACTGTTGGGCTAGGTCGCATGTTCGAGAAAATTCGATTAGTGGGTCATCTTGGTCATGGTTCATTATGGGTCAAGCCATTTTTATCTTAAAAGAGCTCAAACGATTTAAACTAATAAGTTTTGTATCTTACGATTTTTGGGCACGAGAAAATCATTGGGCTAGATCACATGCTCGAGAAAATCCGATTAGTGGGTCATTTTGGGGTCACTGTGGGTCAAGCTAATTTTATCTAAAAAATGGCTCAGACTATTTTGACTAAATTTCATATCCTACGGGTTTCGGGCACGAGAAGACAATTGGGCTTGGTCACATGTTCGAGAAAATTTTATTCGTGAGTCATTTTGGTCATGGGTCATGATATTTGAACTCAAAGCTAATTGTCTTCCCTGATCGCGAAAAATATATGAATGTCTATTTTTCACTGTTCAAGCATACAAAGATAATGTTATATCGAAATGATTAAAACCAATAGGGATAAATCAATATTGGAATTTCTAAGAAAAGAAGATTATTAACGACAAAGACTTACATTATTAAATGTAATTTGTTAAGTGCTTGTCGTTATATTTCCTATCTAGAGATTTAAATGACCAAGAGTGTTGCACAAATATCATTGGAATTTGATTTTTTTTTTTTTTTAATTAGTAAAATGTTTTCTCCAAATGTTGATAAGGCGATCAATGTTGTTATGGGTACAGATATTGTTTACGTTTTACTTCAGATAATTTGTTAATATATTTGTTTTACTGAAAGAACGCATATCTCTATATATCTGTAGCATTTGATAAACAATCCAGAAATAAAACCAGTGAGATACTTTTAAAAAGGTGGCAGAAGGTAAAATGAATGTTTTCAAGCAATCTGTTGCTAATAATGTCATCAAATCCGAATCTACTTTTTCAAACTGTAGAAGAAAAAATGTCGATGGTTGTCTGAATACATATTTAAGGTTGTTCAAAATATTTGGCGTTAATATTTGCAACAAAGAGAGCAATAAAGTGAAAAAAGTTATTTCATCCGCAGTGAGACATCTAATGATATTCTATTGGTTGTGTTTGTCAGTACTATTTCTATCTTCAGCGTACACAGTGACTCTTGATGCTAGAAGTCCTAAAAGTCTTTTAGCTTCAATAACCATGAGTACAGAATCATTTTTAATTTGGTGTCACATTATTAAATTCCAAACAAAGATTTATAAATCAGTCATAAAATTACAAACTTTACTAAATCTGCTAAAAATTTCACCACCACGGAGAATTATATTAACCTCTTACTCACTTTTTATAATATTATGTATCATGTCAGTTGCATTATATACTCATGAGTATGATGGAGAAAAATCTGACATTACTCGAATCATTACCTTCAATATGTTAGATACCCTTAATTTAAATTGGCATATATCATTAATATCTTGGCATATATATTGTTTTGCTGTTTATTACAGATACTTTTTTGTTTGTTATTTTGCATTATTTTATATCATCATTTGTCATTATATGATGCTCATATTATCCAGACATGTTGAAATTAATGAAAGCATATTAAAATTGCGTTTTATAGCGTGTGCTGATTATGATGCATGTTTTATGCGTTACGATGCTATACTCTCTATATTCAAAGCGATTAATTCATTGCTGTCTTATCCTATATTTTTAGGGAGTAGTTTTAACGCTTGTGGTATCCTTTACGACGCTCTAAAAATATTACAAAGGAAGCAGAAAATTTTCCCTAGAGATATTTTATTCTTTGCCACCAATTTTGCTTTATTTACTGGAACCACATTTGCTGCTTCTTCAGTTAATCAAGTCGATAAATTGGCGAAAGAGACAAACATTGCAGTTGTGCGATCTTTAAAAAATAAAGACACAAGTCAGACAAAACAGAATGTCGAAATTGTGACACAAATATGCCATGCTCCAGCTTTTGCACTTTCCGGATGGGATTTCTTTGAGTATACTAGAGGATTTTATCTATCAGCTATTGGATGTCTTATAACTTATTCGCTACTTATAATACATTTGTGACTTTTAGAAATAATTACTGGTGTATTGAAATTATGGTTGTCTATATGTCAATCGTAAGTTAAACTGTGGCTGCAGGAAGAAAAAAAAAGTTGAAATATGTGACAGACTTTTTTTTTGTTTTAGATTCTAAGAAAGATTTCATTAAATAATAATAATTAGTATTTTTAATGAAATAGTTTACGATATGAAAGAGGCTCAGTGTTTATATGATCGCTATTATTTCTCTGTGAATATTAGTTAGTAGCCGTTTCTAACTAAACTTTTTCAGCTATTTGAGATATCACAGTAGTTAGTGCTGTGGAAATTTGATTGCATCATTTTATTACATCTAAAACGTCTTTAGCACAAATTCTCTTTAAACATCTCTAAAAAAGAAATACTCCTGAGTGATTTCAGAATAAAGTTGAGCTGTAGCACTCACTGTAGAATAATTATACTTTTCGTATCTCGGGGCTGAAAGAATATTTCTTTAATAAGACCAGCCAGAAGTAAAAGATTGCTGGCATTTTCAAAATTTTTATTACAGGTTGACACAAAGCACATACATTACGACACATGAACGGCACATTACACGAATATATAGAACTTCACTTTCACATTTCCGGAGAACAAAATAACCCATGACATAACAATATTCTATTTACAACACCGCTCTTCGACAGAGCTCACATGTCAACTCAACGAAAGTATTTTTAGATCACGTGATGCGTGGCGCGTTTCGCCGGGAAGAGTCAATTTTACTGGAAGGGGCTTTCTGCGTTACATCCTCCCCCTCTGTTTCCGACATACGTCTCGGAGAGGAAACAGGATGTTTTCTGGGTCTCCCTCTTTTTCTCAGAGGTGCAACTGGAGTAGTTTCAGTTTCTTGGAATGGTGTCAAGGCTGAAACATGATAAGATCCAATTCGCTGAGTAGGATTGTCTAGACTGGCAATGTCATATGTCACCAGTGATTTTTTAGTCAAAACTACATATGGCCCATCCCTCTTAGGCATAAATTTTGCTGTTTTCTGGTTACTTGCCTTGCTCACGGGGTGTAAGGTAACCCATACTTTTTCACCAGGTGTAAAATAAACTCTTCTACGATTTTTATCATAATATTTCTTACGCTGATCTTGTTTTATTTCAACTCGCTCTTTCTCTCT